>CM064900.1:23031036-24494786 GCA_030347415.2 Decapterus maruadsi | reverse complement strand
GGGCTCACTTTTCTTCGTCCAAAAAGACACACCAAAAAACATTCAAATACCTCCACTCAGCTCGTCTGTAATGTCCCTCTTGAAGCCCTGACATGAGAAGTTGTTCTGTTATATTTTCGCTCCAATTTCTCATGTTGGGGCTTCAATATAAGAGGGTCAGTATGGAGGTATTTGGATATGGCAATGCAGTGCTGCATGGAGCCCTCATGTAACTCCAAAAATGCACAGAAGACTCTGAAACTGAAACTTCTCCCAACCCGTAGTCGACATGAGGGTGAGTAGAAAATTAGTGAAATTTGAATTTTGGGTGGACTATCCCTTTACATTGATGAATAACATGAGTGTGCAGTGTCAGATGATTCAGCCCTCAGACAGACAGGAAGTGATGCTGTGTGGTGGGAGCAGAGAAAGAAACTTGGATCCTCCAGAAACTCAAACCATCTGCGTGAACAAGCTGAGCTTCACGCTCCCGGTAGTTCATGTGTAGTGGTGCAGAATCCTCAACACATTTGCTATTATGTGTAATCTGAGTGTTTTATTTCTTATGTGCCATGGTACAATTAAATGTAAAGTGAAGTATCAGTGTAGAAAATTGAAGTAGCCTATATGGAAATATGGAAATACTAAAGAGTTCATTTGCAAAAGCAGATAACTCTATATTTTTAATTATCATTTACACCAGGTGATATCAGTCAAACCAAAGTTAAGTGGCTTTGACTAAGGAGATGAGACGTAACAAAACAGATGTATCTCAAAAAAAAAAGATTTATTGAAAACAACACTATGCAAAGAATAATTAACAAGCGTCAGCTCTTTTTTTTTTTCAAAATGGTGTTTATTTGCTTTTGCAAATAAACTCTTCAGGTATTTTTTCTGCCATCCCACACACACAAAGAAAAAATGACCACTGCAAAAAACGAACATTTCCTAGGGTCAGAGGGTGAGTCATAGCACAGTTAAGTTCACTTAAAGGGATAGTTCACCCATAATTCAAATTTCACTCATTATCTACTCACCCTCATGTCGACTAAGAGCTGTGAGAATTTTTTTAGAGTCCTCTGTATCAATATCCATTGACACGCCAAAAAACATCAAAATATTATATGGACAAATACTGTCTGTGATGTCCCTCTTGTATTGAAGTCCTGACATGAGAAATTGTTCCGCTGGTAAGAGCAAATCACGTGAGATTTGCACTGACACAGGAAGAGCAGTGAACTGAGAAACTGGGAGCTTCCGCTATAAACAAGCTTAAAATATAGACTTATTTCACTTTTTTCGGAACAATTTCTCATGTTGGGGCTTCAATACAAGAGGAACATTACAGACGAGCTGTGTGGAGGTATGTGGATGTTTTTTGGTGTGTCTTTTTGGACGAAGAAAGTTGGTGTCCTTTGACAACCATGGACAAATACGGCTGCGTGGACCCCCCCGTAACTCAGAGAAGGAACGGAGGACAGCTCTTAGTCGACATGAGGGTGAGTAGATAATGAGTGAAATTTGAATTTTCGGTGAACTATCCCTTTAACTTGTTCTAAATGTCAAGACTTCTGATGTTATTTAGACTTAGATACTTTATTTATTTATTATAGGGAAAGTTAAGCATCCAGTAGCAGCAAGGACATACAGTTTGAATATAGAAGACATCAATTAAAGAAAATATACATTACCTACATCTAATGTTATTTATGAAATACTAGAGATAGAATAAATAGAGAGAATAGATTCATTCATTCATTCATTTTCTATACCGCTTATCCTGCACTAGGGTCACGGGTTGAGAGAGAATAGAATAAAATAGAAATAGAAAAGACAGCACAACAATCTGTGCCAAATGTACATAATGTACAAAACTCTACCAATTTAATTGACTTATCTATTTTATTACTCAATAGAGGTGAAGCAGTTTAACATGGAGCACAACTAATGTTTTTAAACATTTAAAACTAATTAGACTTAATATTTATCTCCAGACAAATCCAGCAGTCTCACTCTCTCTCGCTTCATACACATAAAAATGTAGCTGCCTAAAGAGTGTAAAGAAAGAGTTGACCTCTCACACACCGGGCCAATCCTCCAGAAGGAGCTGGTTTATTGGGGCGGCCATGGGTTCTGCTGGTTCCTGGGCTCGTTGTTGTTGTGGTGATGAAGATTTACAACAATGTTATGGCAGATGTGACGGTGCTATTACCATGTAGTAGCGCACGTGTTGATGCAGCACTTCTTTGTCGTGTTGTCGGGGTAATTAATGAAGCAGTAATGTTATTACAGTATTAATGGCTGAAGGGTCAGGGGACCAGATGAGGGGTGGGGGGGCCTCAGAAGCAGATTTAACTGGGATGATGTGTTTGTGACCACATTAATCTTCATCCTGCTAAAACATGGGATTACCGCCGCTCCCTGAGGCAGAGACAGCACCTTACAGACAGGTCTAATCAGAGTTTTTCACCAGCTCAGTGCGGCTAAGCTGAGCGACGGCAAGCTCATTATCTCGGAGCTAGCCGTGTGCGGCGAGCGGTCCGAGCTCAGGCCCCAGGTGACCCCTAGAGGTCACGGGGTCAGCGTCCCTGGGTCAGTGTTGGGGGCGGGCGGGAGGGTACGAGGGCCGGGGATGGGAGTCTATACGAGGTGTCTGACATGATAAATGTGGACAAAGAGGAACAATCGCCGGCCAGGCTAACGACCCCTCTGTGATCTCCATCTATAGTTCAGAGTGAGGTGTAAATGGAGGGCAGCCAGCCAGACTCTAACTTTTAATGATGAGAATGGACAGAGGCTCTGGGAAACAGCACCCGACTGACAGCAGCTTTCCATCTGATCCATATTTAAATTGGGATCCCTAAGCTCCAGAACTCAGACTGTTTTCATGTAGATGCTTTTTTTCAATGGATGTGTGTGGCTGCTGCTTCACAATAAAAGTCATCTGCAGATAATGTCACTTGAAGTGCTTTAATGTGAAATGAGTGGCAAAAAAATGTGAAGGGAAAACAAACAGAAATGTACAAATTTAGTGTAACCTGTAAAGGTCCAGCGTCTATCATTCAATGTTCTTTCTTTCTTTTTTTAATCACTTTCTACATTGTAGATTCAAACTGAAGACATGAAAACTACGAAGGAACACATATGAGTCATGTTGTAAAGAACAAAAGTGTTAAAGGGATAGTTCACTCAAAATTCAAATTGCTCATTACCTACTCACCCTCCTGTCGACTAAGGGCTGGGAGCAGTTTCAGAGTCCTCCGTGGCTTCTCTGAGTTACAGGGGCTCTCGGCGTAGCAGTGCATGTCCATATGACGGCGGCAACTGTCTTCATAACAAAAAGACACACCAAAAAACATCCAAATACCTCCATTAACCCAAAAATTAAATAAGTCTATATTTCAAGCTTGTTTCAAGCTCCCAGCACTTCTATTCCTGGTCCATCCAAATCTCGCGAGATTTGCACCAGCGTCAGAGCAAATCGCGCCCAAATCTCTCTTTTTTTAAAAGAATCAGCATATAAGGAAAGAAACAGATCCAGAGCAGAAATCATTTAAAGTTTTATCAGCACTGATTAAACATTTAATAACTCAGGTCAGGCCACGACCAGGCTTCTTTTTTTCTTCCTCAGGAGTGTGCGCTCCACCGGTGCGCTCACCTCACTTCTCTCTGACGCGTCGGTGCGCATGGTTGTGATTGGTCAGCTGCCTTGAATCCGCCCTTTATACGTGCGCGTTCACAGATTCATGGTAAGACAAGCCGGGGTGATAACCAGCGTCGTGATACTGCTGATCCGGAGAAAACAGTGAGGGAAAGCTTTGAGGGCAGAGGTTAAGGCAATGATGTACATCCTCAATTCTCCATGATAATGTTGTCTTGACTGTGGAACCAAAGGTGTTTTGATCTCTTCTCTTCCCTTTTCCAATCCCGCTACATTCATCTGTTTGGCACCATGTATTTTTGCGACTGAAATCTCCAAGTTTAAAGATATCCACAACCGATGTGAGCCATTGTGGGATGTTTAGTGTATCGTGTTGCTTCCATCTGATGGCTACCATTCATGATGACAGCTAGGAGAATGCAGCGGTTGGAAGCTGAAAGATGACAGAGTCGCCAATTTAACAAAATCAAAGTTGGTGTTCATTGATAACAGGAGCTTTGCCCTGACAGCTGAACGGTGGCGAACATCCTCATCCTGCCCTGAGCACCCAGTCCCTGATTTGATTGGACTCGTCGTCGTCGTTGGTTCGATCAAGCGATGCGTGTCATTCAACTCTCTGCCTGAACTTCCTGTCTCTTTCCACTTGTTCAGTCAAATTAAGGCATAAAATGACCTGAAGGAAACTGAGGAAGTGAACAAAATGGAGTTTGACATATGAGTGTGTGACAATGTGAGCATGTTGAAGGCTATTGTCCTGTTGTGGTGGTGAACTGAAGAGCTGGGAGAAGAAGAAGGAGCCATTCTGTGTGTGGGCATGAGGGTTGGGCTGGATGCCTCTGATCAACTGACCATGAAATTTACCCTGCACAGCTCTACACACACACACACACACACACACAATTATTATTATTATCATTATCATTTGTCTCTTGTTCTCCTGTTAATACTTGGAAAACTGATCATCGTGTGTGTGTGTGAGCTGCTGATAACTGAGCCCTGTGTTTTTTCATGAGCAGCAGTTTTTTTTTACCATGTGCTCAACGAGCCAGTGACAGATTTACATAGTCTATTGAGAACTTGTGTCTGCAGCTGATTGGTTGATGGAAACATTCCTCACCCTGTCACCGCCCAGCCTCCTTTCTGCACAGCTCTGTGTGTGTGTGTGCGCGCACGTGTGTGTGTGCCCTCAGATACTTTGAGGTACATTTTGTGCCATTTGTGTGTTTGACACAGAAAAAGAAGCAAAACAGCTGCTGCAGTTTCACCTTCTTTTTCTTCTCCAAGTTGTTGATTGTGACGTTTGTGAGGCGTTGAGCTCAATGATCAATGTGTTCACATTAAGTGATGTTGGTCTCATCATCTGGCAGTGTGTGAACATCTTCTGATCTGGACCATTTTGTTTCTAGTTCCCACTTTTATTTCAGGTGATTTGATTTCTACTTGTCTTGTCTTTTCCTCACTTCCAAATATCTCATTTATCTTTATTTTTTATTTACTTTATCATTTATTGTTCTTCATATGTGTGTGTTTGTGTTGCTTTTATTCTGACATTTTCTATTGTTTCTTATAAAGTGTTTGTCATAAAGGACAATTCTAGGCAAATTCAACTCGGGGCTGTATTTTCCTAACATTTTAGGTCTAAAAGAAGGAATCTGAAGATTTTCAGTTTAATGTCTCCTGTTTTGCGGTAGTTGTGTCTGTCCCCACATCACCACGGCAGCGATGAATGGGAGCGGATTGAAGTTCTGCTAGTTAGGCTGTTTACATCCCTCAAAGCCACAGACAGCGTCAGATGGCTCCTCAAACATAGAAGTTTATTTACTTCAAATAGCCGACATATTTGTAAAACTAGAATTCAAAGTCTCCCAGATTCTGGCGCGAGACCCAAGTTGACACTCGGTGTGTTCAGGTGCAGTTGGAAGCTCCCGTTTGTGTCATAAACACAGGAATATCAACTCTTGACTGACGCTGCCTGTGGCGTAGAGGGATGTAAACAGCCTAAGCAGCAGAACTTCAATCCGCTCCCATTCATCGCTGTGGTGATGCAGGGACAGACACAACTACCGCAAAACAGGAGCAATTACACTGAAAATCTTCAGATTCCTTCTTTTAGACCTAAAATGTTAGAAAAATACAGCCTTGAGTTGAACTTGCCTGGAATTGTCCTTTAAAGTGCTATACAAACACAGGCTGACTGATTGATCTGACTGGCTCGTGTTTCTATAGAAATGCAGGAATATTGTACGGGCTCAACAAAAAAACAGACAAATGATTCAATCTGTTTGATAATGTAGAAAGTAGTGCTGGTTCAGCTTGTCCTTCCCTCCAGTTTATGGACGTGTTGTGCAGCTCCATCACTCTCCTGGGATCAGAGCAGGGCTGCTGGCAGCGAGCGGCTGGACGACCACCGGCCTCATCCTGCATGTTCCTCTGCACAATGAGCCTGAACTGGCCGGCGGCTACAAGCCTCACCGACACAAGTCAAAAGCCTCTCCTTGGTGCTGCCCAGACACTCCCTGTGCCAAACTGGCAGCTGAGCTGCCCGGGCCACCCAGGGTGCCACACACACACACACACACACACACATACACACCAATAGGGGTAACAGTGGACCTGTCGCTCAATCCTGCCAAGAGGGGTATTTCGTTTACGCTATGTTGAAAAAACAAAAATGGAATATAAAATTCACTTTTGAGGTGTTTTACCATCGGTATTACTGAAAATGTGACTTTTAACCATTTTTAAAGATACTGCCAAGAGGGGACTTAGAGCTCTGAGCGACATTTACCTATCAAAGAGGGGACCTCCACATACTGCAGTGGAGCTGTCTGTACCCATTCATTCACCTAATGACCCATTCATTGACCTAATGAGTCTTTGTTTACAACAATGACTTTCTCAGTTTCTTTTAAAAATGCATAATATAACTTTAGAGTTACCATTACTTATTTCAAAGTCTCTGTAATAGAAGTTTTATATAAAAACATATATATAAATAATAATGGCCACATTTAAGAGTAAATTATTCTTATTGAACTGCATGCAATTCAGAAGTAACATGGCTGCATGCACTAATATCAAGTTCTGCAATATAAACAACAACATTTACTTTAAAACAGCTTTAATATAGATTAAGATAGATTAAGATAATTTGCTTGTCTGTCTTTACCCATCCATAAATGTGTTGCCTTTGTCATTCTTAGCAGTCCAAGAATGGACCTACTATCATCTCAGTTTTATATAGTTAAAATGCTCTAGACATTTGGTTTCAACCAATTATTAGGAAATAGGAATGCATTTTATTTATTGTTTTGCATTGGAGAAAAAAGGTCCACACTTGGTTTATGTGGAATGACAAAGGTCCACCGTTGGCTGGGGTATAATGACACAAGTTCCCACTGAGATAGCACGGAGCGACATACACACCCACACATGGGTGGATAAGCAGAAATTAGATAAATTGCTAAGTTTTAATTTCTAATCTAATCTAAATTTAACTCAAACATTTGTAACTATTACTATTAATACTGTTAATTACTACTAATCCACACAAAACACACTTACAGTAAAGTAGCACTGGTAAAGTTGTGATTGTGTTTTGTTTTGTTTTTTAAACATAGGGTGTGCTGTGAAAACTCATGGGCAATCTATCGTGACACTTAGTTGATTTACATTGTATAACAAGGTCCACACTTGGTTTATATGGAGTGACAGGGGCCCACTGTTGGTTGGTGCACAATGACACAAGTTCCCACTTAGTTAGCATGGAGTGACATACACACTCCATCATGTATGAATAAGAAAGAAATAAGCAAAAGTGATATTTTTTAAGAGATTTTTTTCATCAAAACTTAACACAAACATTTCTAATAAAGTAGCACCAATAATGTAATTATTTTTAAATGTACAGTGTACTACTGCAACACACATCTCTACAGTCTTTATTTTCCTTGACTGCATTGTTGTTATAGGAAAAATACTTGAATTAAAACTAAGGGTTTTAGGTCATTTTAATGTACTTGCATCATGAATCTGTATTCATAAGGATGTATTTTATTTGCTGTTTTACATTACAGTAAAAGGTCCACACTTGGTCCATATGGAATGACAGGGGTCCACTGTTGGCTGGTACATAATGACACAGGTTCCCACTGAGATAGCAGGACATACACACTCCAGCATGGGTGGATAAGCAGAAATTAGATAAATGTATACATTTTAAGATACATTTTAATCTAAATTAACAAACATTTGTAATTATTAATACACAACACAAACTTGCAAACACACATAAAGTAGCACTGGTAAAGTTGTCCTTGTAGTTTTTTGTTAACATGGAGTGCACTGTGAAAACTCAATGGCAACCTATCATGATACTTAAGGGAATATTTCAGTTATTGACATTTATGGATCAACAATAAAACATGTATGGGAAAATAAAGGAGGAGCTGAGGGGTCATTAGCTTGTCTGAGATACAAGGGATAATTCTTCTAGAGGATGGATTAACCTGACTAAGTAATATGATAAACTACTGCAGCACACTTTTCTACAGTCTATTAAGTTTTCTGATCTACTGCAGTTTCATACTCCTTGACTGCATTGTTGTCATGGGAAAACTACTTTAAATAACTCAACTCAGGATTCAACATGGTGTGATGGCCTAGAGCCACAAAGTGTCATTCTGTGGTCACCTAATATCCCATATAGCCTACTGTAGATGACGCTCTATAAGGGCCACATTGTCAGACTTCTACTTTTTAAAAGCGCATGGTTTCAATCAATTTGAATGTACTTGCATCCTAAATCTATATTAATAGGAATGCATTTTACTTATTGTTTTGCCTCGCAGAAGAAAATGTCCACTCTTGGTTTGTATGAAATGACAGGGGTCCACCGTTGGCTGGTACATAATGACACAGGTTCCCACTGAGATAGCACGGAGTGACATACACACTCCATCATGGGTGAATAAAGAAGAAATAAGATAATTGAATGGCAGAAGAAAATGGTCTAATCTAAATACAATCTAATCTGTAGTGTTATTTCTTTTAGCAAAGTGGCAATGTTGACTTTAACTTTTTGAAATGTGGGAATACAATAAGGAAAGCGATACTGCACTATCATCCTAGAGGATTGTTTACCTTACAAAGAATAAGGAGATAAGTCTGCTAGTGGATGGAATAACCCCCAAAAGACCACTTTTGAACTACACTGTCCAAAAAAAAGTCACCATTTAATAGGTCAGAGCCTCCAATTGGATAATTACTGCATGTATGATTATGTTTCAGTTATGATTCAACTTATTTAACCCTAACTGATGCAGTCTCATTTCCTAAACAACCATGTCAGAAAACGCATCCTGTGGTAGAGGAGAAGATGTCATTCTGTTTCACAAGGGTCAAATTATTGATGTTAATCAAGCAAATAAAACTATCTAAAGAGATTGCTGAGACTAACATTGCTTTAAGAACTGTCAAACACATAATTTAAAACTGGAAAGATAGTGGGGAACCATCATCTTCAAAGAAGAAATGTGGTCCAATGTGACCACAGATATAAAGTGTGTGACTTTTTTTTGGACGGGCAGTGTATATTGCAACCCAAATTTCTACTCACCAAAGTATTAGCTCTACTTGAGTTCATGAATACCTGTCTTCGTTTTTGTCGTGGGCAAAAATATGCAAACTAAAGCTTTATTTGTGGGGGGGGGGGGGGGGTTCTGAATATTACACACTGTATCACACAGTCATACATGTTTATTAGGGGTGTAACGATACACAAAAGTCACGGTTCGGTACGTACCTCGGTTTTGAGGTCTCGGCTCGGTTCATTTACGGTACAGTAAGAGAACCAAATGCAAAACATAATTTTGCTTATTGTTTATTAGGATTTTTTTCTAAACCAAATGTATGTTTTAGTCAAATGTAATTCTTTTACTCACCTACTAATGTTATTGCATTGTCCCTGATACAAATAAACTTAGAAACTTATTAAACTTAACTGTATGAATAAAATATAAAGCTACTTAAACCATTATACAAAATAGGAAAAAAATGTACTGTTGTAAAGTGCTGCATAATAAGTTCAATACATTCTTCTCAAATTAACATAAAATGTGAATTAGAAAAACTTCTCACACAACTTTTTCTGACCATAGGGCAATGTGGGCAAATGCCACAACAGCTGCCTGACGATGCAACCGTTTGGCCGCGAAAAAAAATAAATGAATGAATGAATAACGCGGATCATCACGATGGCACAGTGCGTAGTGTCAACACATACGCCTGCTGTTACCGCATCTGCAGCAGCAGATCCACAGGTGCCGGGAGCTCATGGACACAGCCAGACAGAGAGAGAGAGAGAGAGAGAGAGAGACGGGCGGGCGGACGGACGGAGGGACAGGTAGACAGATAGAGAGGAGAGAGGAGCCACAGCCCTCACCTCCACTCTTCCTACAAGCAGGAAGGCTCTTCAAGTCTGTTTACTCGCTAGCGGTAGCATTAACATTAGCGGTAGCATTAGCGATAGCCACCATCGGGCGGCACGTGTAGCTGCAGGCGGACTGTAAACACACACAACTTATGTGCCGAATCTCAACGCTGTGCCGAACCGAACACCCCGTACCGAATCGGTTCAATACGAATACATGTACCGTTACACCCCTAATGTTTATAGATCAAATTGGTGTGGAAGTATAATTGAAGGTTGTCAAAAGGTATTGTTACCACTGAGTTTACATTAAGTGGAAAGCACACAATAAATCTACAAATAGTAGAATGTCATTCTGATTCAGTAATTGATTTGTTACACATTTTGGTTGCTTCCTAATGATTTTTTAAATGTTTCAGTACCCAGCTAATATATAAAAGCTATATTCCTTACTATCTATGTATATACCTTGTAGGCACTTGCAAGTGTGTATACACAGTGTTTTATAAATCTGAATGTTTTTTGTCACATCACATCCACCCCGACACTTTAGAGAGTTTCTGTCCTGATGCCGTGTTTGCTTGTTCTGACCCGAAAACAAAATGTGTTGTTTGGGTCAGAAACATGCTCATTTACAAAGGAAAAAAAGCTAAATCGGTTAGCAGAATCATTAAGCAGGCCCGCACACGATCCCAAGGAAATGATCAAGTGGGAACCAGTTCTGAAGAGGAACCGGTTCTCGATTCCCACCCCTAGACTTCAGTCTATGATGTGGACACAAAAACAGTCCTCTCCATTGAAGTAGTGAAGTCATCAACACTCTTGTATTTCACAGATCCTAACTCTACCTACAGTATACTCTCCACTCTAAATGTGGAACTGGCTTCTGAGAAGTGAGTGAATGGGTTTTAAATCTGTGCCAGACGACTTGTGTCAGTCCTTGACTGTCAGCAGTGTGGGGGATGGTTTCTTGTAGCTGACGATGGTCGTTAGCAACTCTGAGGCGCAACCTGGAAAAGACTAACATCCTTCAGCCAAGATCTTATGTTCCAAATCAGACTAAGAGAGACATTGGAATTCCCTAGTCTTAGGTTGGCCATGTAAAGAATGGGTGTCCCAGCAATAATCTACCATGTCAAGTATTTGATGAGTTTTGTAAAGGTGAGTTGCACAACTGGTGTGTGATGCCTTGTGATAAATGTAATATTTGGATCTACCATTGTGTGCCAGTAGAAATATTGTCTGGGAACAACAACTAAACATGGCAGCAGAAATTAATATTAATCAGATTGCCAGAGATACAGGTGATAAATCAGATGGATGGAATAACCCCAAAATACCCACTGTTGAACTGCTGCAAAATTTGTACTCTCCAAACTATAAGCTCTACTGGAGTTCATGTATACCTGTCTGAATGTTTTTGGTCCACAACAAAAATGAAAAGCTAAATTTATGGTTTATGGGTTTTTTTTCCTGTATATTATAGACTGTATCACATAGTCATACACATCTATAGATGGAATTGGTGTACACATTGAAACCTAGTTTAAAGTTCTCAAAAAGTACAGGACTGGCACAGAATTGAAAGTACACAATAAAAGTTGTATTCAGTTCACACTGGTACAGAAATAGGTCTGACTGCTTTCAGGATGTGTGGATTGTACATTCAACAACCTTATTCATAGCATCTGAAGTGAAATATAAATTAATTCATTGAATTGTGTTCAGAAGATGGCAAAACGTGTTACCTAATTGTTTATTTTTTAAGTGACTCATTTGTTACACATTTTAGTTAATTCCTAATGATTCTTTTTTTGTTTCAGTACCCAGATACAAGTGTGTACATTCCTTACTATTTATGTATAACCTTGTGCATGTTGTAGGAAGCAAAGCAACTTCATTGCATTTACACACAGTTTTCTAAGTAGTGTTAAACATATGGGGTTTCGGTCTACAATGTGGACACAAAAAACATTCCTCTACATTGAAATAGTTAAGTCACCAGGACTCATGTATTTCACAGATCCTAACTTTAAGGTAGAGTTGTTGAACAGGGATCTGAGAAGTGAGTGAATGGAGTAAGGGGTTTGAATCTGTGCCAGATGACCTGTGTCAGTCCTTGAGTGTAGGCAGTGTGGGGGATGGTTTGTCGTAGCTGACGATGGTCGTTAGGCATTTTCAGGTTGGGCTCCAGAGTTTCTACCTTCTTTCAGCCAACATCTTATATCCAAATCAGACCGACTGAGACACAAGCATTCCCAGGTCCCAGGTTGTCCATGTGCTACCCACGAACCTATGGCCTTTGGTGACTCAACTTCTCTGGCAACTGTTAAGAGTGGGTGTACCAGCAATATTCCATTTTGTGTAAAGAATCGTCAGTTCTTTGATGAGTTTTGTGAAGGTGTGTAATGCCCTGTTATAATATTTTGTGACAGGGCCTTTATATGAGCTACCATTGTCTGCTAGTATGCTGTCTGGAAACAACACCTTAACATAGAATAAGAAATTAGGATTCATCACACTGTCAGAGATACAGGGAATAAGTCAGTGTATAGATGAAATAACCCCCAAAAGATCTACCATTCTCTGCCAGAAAACATTTGTAAGACCTTGGTCATTTCCAGGTTGGGCTTCAGAGTTGCTAATGACCATCATCAGCTACAAGACACCATCCCCCACGCTGCCGCCAAGGACTGACACAAGTCGTCTAGCACAGATTCTCTCACTCCATTCACTCACTTCTCACAGAAGCCAGCTCTACATTTCTACATTAGAGTTAGGATCATAAAGAGAAGTGCAAATGCAACTTCATTAGAAATGTTTGTATTAAGTCTTAATGAAAGTTTCCCCATTAGAGCTATCAATTTTTGTTATTTTTTCTCATTCATACATACTGGAGGGTGTATGTCGCTCCATGCTTGATTGAAATCACATGCTTTTCTCAGTGAAAAATTAATAGACTGTAGACTATAGTGAATGTGTGTGGCAATAGTTTAATATAGGGACTTTGTGAGATTAATCCATCCTCTGAATGAAGTATCCCTTGTATCTCTGACTAACTGATGATTCCCCATTCCCTCTGTATTTTCCCACGGATATCAAATTGTCATATATCAGTACCACTTTGATTGCAGTGTTGGGAAGATTACTTTGGAAATATTTGTTACAATTACAAGTTACCCTGTTGAAAATGTAATAGTAGTGTAAGTTAAATATTTCAATTATTTCATCAATGTAATGTAACTAATTACATTCGATTACATTTTAATTACTCTTAATTTTGAATGAATGCTCTCAACTTTTAACAATTGTCACACTTTCAGTCCTAACGGTTAACCTTTCAGCAGTACTTAAGACAACATCAAGACAATATAATAATAGACTCCACAAGATACCTCTTTTTACTGTGAGAACAACTGTATTATACTTTACATTAGGCCTATAGACACATAAGGTCAGGGTATAGCTGTAACTCTTCAGATTCGACATTGACAGTTTAGATGTCAACAACATCTCCATGGCTGGCAAATACTCCTTGTACCACACCAGTGTTCCCCAATAGTATGATATTCACAACAACAAGCAATTAGCCTAATAACAGTACAGCAAGAGGCACACAGCTATGCATGGCATCAATACCATTAGTACAGATTTTTAAACCCATCTGCAAAATGTATTAGATTTAGATTTAAAATGTTTATTAAAACTGGAATGTGGATGTCGCTCCGTGCTATCTAATGGCGCGTTTCCACTAGCACAGTACAACAATGTGGCCCTCATAGAGCGTCATCTACTGTATATGGGATATTAGGTGACCACAGAATAACACATGGCTCTGGGCCATCACACCATGTTGAATCCATAAATGTCAATAACTGAAATATTCCGTTAAGTATCATGACAGGTTGCCATTGAGTTTTCCCTTTTCCCGAGTTTGTGTTGTGTATTAACAATTACAAATGTTTGTATTAAATTTAGATTAAAATGTATCTTAAAACTTCTACATGAATTTAATGTCTGCTTATCCACCCATGCTGGAGTGTGTATGTCGCTCTGTGCTATCTCAGTGGGAACCTGTGTCATTATGTACCAGCCAACGGTGGACCCCTGTCATTTCATATAAACCAAGAGTGGACATTTTCTTCTGCGAGGCAAAACAATAAGTAAAATGCATTCCTATTAATATAGATTTAGGATGCAAGTACATTCAAATTGATTGAAACCATGCGCTTTTAAAAAGTAGAAGTCTGACAATGTGGCCCTCATAGAGCGTCATCTTCAGTAGGCTATATGGGATATTAGGTGACCACAGAATAACACTTTGTGGCTCTAGGCCATCACACCATGTTGAATCCTGAGTTGAGTTATTTAAAGTAGTTTTCCCATGAAAACAATGCAGTCAAGGAGTATGAAACTGCAGTAGATCAGAAAACTTAATAGACTGTAGAAAAGTGTGCTGCAGTAGTTTATCATATTACTTAGTCAGGTTAATCCATCCTCTAGAAGAATTATCCCTTGTATCTCAGACAAGCTGATGACCCCTCAGCTCCTCCTTTATTTTCCCATACATGTTTTATTGTTGATCCATAAATATCAATAACTGAAATATTCCCTTAAGTATCATGACAGGTTGCTGTTGAGTTTTCCCTCCATGTTTAAAAAAAACTATAATGACAACTTTACCAGTGCTACTTTATGTGTGTTTGCAAGTTTGTGTTGTGTATTGATAATTACAAATGTTTGTATTAAATTTAGATTAAAATGTATCTTAAAATGTATACATTTATCTAATTTCTGCTTATCCACCCATGCTGGAGTGTGTATGTCGCTCCGTGCTATCTCAGTGGGAACCTGTGTCATTATGTACCAGCCAACGGTGGACCCCTGTCATTCCATATGGACCAAGTGTGGACCTTTTACTGTAATGTAAAACAGCAAATAAAATACATCCTTATGAATACAGATTCATGATGCAAGTACATTAAAATGACCTAAAACCCTTATTTTTAATTCAAGTATTTTTCCTATAACAACAATGCAGTCAAGGAAAATAAAGACTGTAGAGATGTGTGTTGCAGTAGTACACCGTACATTTAAAAATAATTACAACATTATTGGTGCTACTTTATTAGAAATGTTTGTGTTAAGTTTTGATGAAAAAAATATCTTAAGAACTATCACTTCTGCTTATTTCTTTCTTATTCATACATAATGGAGTGTGTATGTCACTCCATGCTAACTAAGTGGGAACTTGTGTCATTATGCACCAACCAACAGTGGGCCCCTGTCATTCCATATGGACCAAGTGTGGACCTTTTTCTGTAATGTAAAACAGCAAATAAAATACATCCTTATGAATACAAATTTATGATGTGAGGACATTAAGATTACCATAAACCCTAAAACCCTCTATTAAAAGAATTGCACACAGTAGAAATGTATGTTGCAGTAGTACACCCTACATTTAAAAAATAATTACAACAT
The DNA here is from genome assembly GCA_030347415.2 of Decapterus maruadsi. Taxonomy (NCBI): domain Eukaryota; kingdom Metazoa; phylum Chordata; class Actinopteri; order Carangiformes; family Carangidae; genus Decapterus; species Decapterus maruadsi. Next base: position 24,479,232 of record CM064900.1, on the reverse strand, counting down.
TATTGGTGCTATTTTATTAGAAATGTTTGTGTTAAGTTTTGATGAAAAAAATCTCTTAAGAACTATCACTTTTATTTTTCTATGAAATTTTTTTTAATTTATTTTCTATTTCTTTCTTATTCATACATGATGGAGTGTGTATGTCACTCCATGCTAACTAAGTGGGAACTTGTGTCATTGTGCACCAACCAACAGTGGGCCCCTGTCACTCCATATAAACCAAGTGTGGACCTTTTTCTGCAATGTAAATCAACTAATAATTCCTATTAATACAGATTGAGAACACATTGTAAAATTGTAAAATTGAAACCCTGTGCTCAAAAAAACTGAACAAGCAACAATAGCAAGGTCAATTATTGTTAATGTTTGATCAGAATTCAACAGAAATGATCTAAATGACTATCTTAATTCTAACATAGTTATGGATGTTAAATTGTTTCAATATTTTAAAATTTCTATTATACTTAATACAGTAGTGAGTTTAAACTTAAGACATCCATGAAAACAGAACCGTTATATTTTGTTACAAAGAAAAACAAATAATGTTTCAAGGTAGTGGTTTGTGCACTAAGGAGCCTGTTTGATAGCCTCTCTACAGTCTGAAAGGCTGCTGGGTCTTCAAGTCGTTCACACCTCGGTGGAGTGTAAGAAACGACGTGTGTGAATGAGTCATTAAAAACCCTGCTCCAGCCTGCCGGGGCACTGCTGAATATGGTATTTTACACACACACACACTCAGGTCCCCTCTTGGCAAAAGTTGAAAAAATTAACCAGAAGGGTTTTCACATGATTTTAACTTGATTTAAAGCATGTCAAACAGGGGACCTAAAAAATGTCCCCTGTTGGCTGCACGGTCCCCTGTTCGTGAATGTGTAACGACGCCGAAGTCCCCTCATAGATAGTAACAACAGTGCACACACACACACACACACACACACACACACACACACACACACACACACACACACACACACACACACACACACACACACACACACACACACACACACACATTCCTTGCTTTCAGGTCATGCCAAAATAACAGTCTGCTCGCTCCATGTGGCCGATTGTCCTCTCACTTCCTCTTCCTCTTCTCATCCTCTCCCTCCTTCCATCTCTGCTTCTCCTGGACGGTGAACACAAGAAAAGTGTTAGCTCCTCCTCTTCAGAGAGGTAGTTCATCAACAGGTAACACTAATTAACAGGTGCATCATTTAACACAGTGGTTCCCAACCCCTGGTTCGTGGACCGGTGCCGGGCCGCAGAAAGAGAATGAAAAAGGATATAAAATTGTTTATTTTGTCGCGGTAAAATTGTCCACCAGTTTAACACACACAGTGGTGGGCAGGGCTCCAAAGTCCTGGTTAGAGGTAGAGACTGTGTTGTCACAGGTCGCATGACGTAGAATCCCTTCTTTAACTGGTCACCTGGTCACTGGATCAACAGGAGGTTTGAACCAGAAGATGTTTCAGACAGAGCCTGAGGGAAGTCTGATGTGTGAATGTGAGTGGAGTGGTCACCTGGTGGAAGCCCCTGTCATTAAATCACCACAGAAGAAGACAAGTTCATTAACATATCCAGACAAAGCCCAGAGAACATAATCTGTTGTTGTTGTACCTGCAATAACCCCAATGGAAACAGGTGGAGGAGTTGAACAAGGTTCTCACTCAGTTTCTCTATGAGGCACGGCACGGCTCAGCATGCTTTTTTTTTGCTTTTCCACTAGCCCTAGTACCTGGTACCAGGTAGTATTTTTAGTACCTTCTCAGCCCTGGTTCCAAGCGAGCCGAAGCGATACTAAACCGTGACGTCAGCCGACTGCCTTCCACTGATTGGGCAGAGCGTCGTCACTGGAAGAGTGCGAGCGCTACTGTACATCCGACATGAGAATCAAACCCAGAAATTTCAAAAACAGAGCGGCAGCAGCGACCGCCGATCTGTATCAAGACTGTTGTTATTCCTTCACCCGAGTCAAATGTTGCTGTGTGTAAAACCACGCTGTGGTCTGTTAACGAGATGTAGACGAGTGAGTTTGGAGCTGACGAACGGATCGAAAAAAGAGAGACGGGAAATACGGCCCCGCGATCGCCTCTGTGATCATCACCGTGCCGCCCCCGCTGAGGAGGTACTAGAAGAACTCAGCTGTAGTGTGAGCACCTTTACCGAGCCGTGCCGTTCTGTTCCATGCCGTAAAAGTGTAGTGGAAAAGCGCCATTTCAGTTTGTCACTTCCACTGTCAGCAGGTTGTGCCTCTGCAGAGGCTACTGGTTTCACAATGTTAGTGACTGCTTATTCTGTAAAGAACTTTTAAACTCCTATCTCAATCATGTCCAAGAGCATTTGCAATATGTTCAAAGGAATGAGAAACTGCTACTATGATGTGCACAAATGACCAAATATTGTGGACATATCTGATCTGAGAAAAGCACCTAAAAAACTGTAAATATATGGTATTCGTGGTATTACTGTATGCTCTTGACAAATTTTGGGAGTTGAACAGACATGTGCATGTGATGACTAGAAGACCCCTGCATATGAAAAACGTGTTTTTCGTGCTTTTCACGTGTTCCTGTGGCATTTTTCTTGTGTTAGATCAGCAGTATCAGCAGAAAGGGAAGTGAAAAATTGCATTTCTGAGTTTTTCTGCTTTCAAACTGCTGTGAACCAATGGCAGACGCAAACTGGCAGTTTCAGGGAGACTGGGTTTGACGTGTCACAACCCCAGGGGAGGGTAATAGTGCTACCAGCTCCCGCTCTGCATACTGACATGTTTTGGCAACCTGAGAATCAATCAATCAGTTTAGATCAACAAGATCTATTCACAACTGTGCTAAATGTAGGCTATCTGTACTTAATCATTTGCAAAGATGCAATGTGCAATGTGATGAAATGAATGGGAAATACAATTCTGTCGTGAACAGTTACCAAGTGGTTTGGAGGTTTGTCCATGTTGTTTTGAGAATGTGATATATCGGTTTCAAGAAATGAGCCAAACCAATGGAGAAAAACTGTAATGTCTCTGCACTGGCTTTAGAGAGACGCACTCTGGTGATGTATCTGGAGCATGTATGCTGTTTCCTTCACATTTATCTGTGTGGATGCTGATCTGTTGTGCACGAGGTGGATGCAGAAGACATAAAAACACCACAGTCTGTGAAACGTCAGTCATCTCACAGAGGAGGAAACACGCCATGTGGTTTTGTCCAGCAGCCTCATGTAGATGTAGTAGCCTTAATTATAGTCCCAGGTCTGTAAGCACCTTGGGGTTGGGATGTTTGGGGTCACGCCTCATGTTGCTTCAAAGAGACGGTGATGATGGGAAATGAATAAATAGTCAAACCACAACACAGAGAGTAAAGCAGCCCTGGGAACAAGGTCAGCACTGTGGTTCATTCTCCGAGGCAGGAGCTGCTTCACCTTCCTCTCAGAGGATCAACAAACACATGGCTGATTGCCATGCCAGGAACCCCCCAAACACACACACACACACACACACACATACATGCCCCTAGGACACGCCATATGTGACCTTTGTGGTCGACTGGGAACTACAATGTTCTGTCAGAGGCCTGACACCTAGACAGGTGTAAATAAACACCATTGGCCCCTCCAACACACACACACACAGGTAAGTGGTCCGTGCTGCTGGTGGTTCCCTCGGTTGGAACAGAGGTCAGCCATGTTGGGATAAACTTCTCAGATTGTGACTCAGATTAGAGGAAGTGCAGCAGCAGGAACCTCATGTGTCCTGTTTGTTGTCTACTAAAGTTACAGGTCAGATTAATGGACTCTGACGCTTCTTTGTGTTAATATCTTGGTGCCCTGGGGTGATTATTTATTATATTACGATAAGGATCTTTAACTGACATCAGATAAGGAACCAAATATCAGATAAGGAACCAAATATCAGATTACATTTATAATCACTTTTCAAGTATATCAGACAGATGTTGATCTCATAGTGTGGTGAATGTGCAGGTCACAAATTGTCCACCAGCACTGCGGAGTTGTTGGATTGTGTATTTGATGAGTTTGATGAGGGAAACCAAGAAATCCCATGAGCCTCTGTAGCGTAGCTCTGAGCAGCTTACGGCTCTGCTCCACCGTTCTAAAAATAGCTTGCACTGACAATTAAAGGTAATGAACCTACCTCTAAAGCTATAGGGATTATGGCAATGGGCCAATTTGCCAAAATGTTGAACTATCTCTTTAAAGATTTGTATGCAGTGTTGTATTGTTTGTGTAGTGTAACCGCATCCCATCCTCTGGAGGCTGCATTTGAAGACAAAACCACAACAGCAGAGCCCGAGGAGTTCACTGTTCAATATGAGCATTGGGTTTTAGTCGACAGCATCACCAACATTTTAGGAAGGATGGCTCATGACAGCACTCCTGGTGATACACAGAGAGATGGGATGAGGCTCCTGGTTGTAACACAGGTTTTTACAGTAACAAAATGAAAAGAACATCTCACTTCATCTGCTGCATTCTGCATAATTGCTATGCATTTTACAAAGAGTAAAGCACAGTTATAAGTCAAATTATATTACTGTAAGGATCAACACATCAGATCATAAATGTGGGGGAAATGTTTGGTCTGTCAAAATAAACTTGGTGTAATGGGAAGAAGCAAGAACAATAGATAGATAGATAGATAGATAGATAGATAGATAGATAGATAGATAGATAGATAGATAGATAGATAGATAGATAGATAGATAGATAGATAGATAGATAGATAGATAGATACTGTAGATAGATAGACAGACAGACAGACAGACAGACAGACAGACAGACAGACAGACAGACAGACAGATAATATAATATAATATAATGCAACTGTGCAACTTTGTTAGTTGTACTCCTGTTCACTCATTCATGCCATGCCAGTTCTGCTGCTCTCGTATCAGCTGTAACTGTTGACACAAACTTTATCACAGCGGTCAACCCAAGAACACGTTTCAGTGTATGAAGTGCAGCTTGGTCTTCGGCTAGTTTCACTCTGGGCTACGTTGTGCTGGACACAGGAGTCGAAGACCGATCCACGCAGTGATTTTTCAGTCAGGTGTTTGAAGGTGAGCTGCTCCTCTGTTTCTTCTTCTTATGGCACTGTTGGGAAATGACCAGGACAATATCATACAATCAAAGGAAACGGATTTATTGAAATACATTTTTAAGGATTTTTATTCCACTTTGGTACAGGTTCCACCATTGCTTTATTTTCCAGACTGATGGCTCGAACACAAGCATCCATAACCATCCTTCAAAATAAAAGTACTAGTCATATCACATTGAGAAAAGGCACTTACTTTTACATTGCTTAACATACATTCAAGGGCATGCTCCACAAAAAATAATCTTATTTTCACTGTGTTCCAAGTAAATTCAGATTTATATTGAAAGGAAACCACCCGTAATTACAGAACACCACCTCAGAGAGAGTCACTCAGAACAGTCTGATGTAGCACCTTTATTTTGAAATCAGTCCTTACGTTACTTGCAGGTGGGAGCTTCTCGTGGGATTTTGAAGTCTCGAAGTCAGAAAGAATTACCCCAAAATACAGAAATAATTAGTCAGAAAACCAGAGGAAAAAAAACAACAACAGAAAAATATAATATACATATATATATATAAAACAACCAAAAATAAATTACCCAGAAAAACAGACCAAAGAAATGAAATACTTTTTATTCAAGTGAATGCAATACGCTTCCATACAGTCATGGTCCCAGGCAGATCAACTAATAAGACAGTGATCACCACAGTCTCTCCTACAGCACCATCCTCAGGACAGACTGAACACTTTCACTGTCAGCTTGTCCTTCAGTCCTCCAGGTGCAGTGCCAGCAGCAGCCTGCAGGGGGCCGCTGGCAGCAGAGCCTCACAACTTATGAGCTTAAGACAAAACATCTGAATTTTCTTTCTGAGGGGCATCTTTAGTAGAATATTCTGGTGAATCTGGTAAAATAGCAACAATATCCAGTGCAGGGCTTGTGTGGAGTGAGCTCTGGCTGCATCTGATTTCATCTGGAGGTGTTTGAAAGTCAACTCCGCAAATTAAACTAATGTGGATAAAGTCATTTTTAGTGCATCTCTGCTCACAACTGCTGTTAAAGCCTCCACTGTGTGTTTGTAGATAACTTGCTGTCTGGCTTCGGTATTTATGTGCAGTTGTCTCTTTATGCTGCCCTTTCAGCACACCAACACACTGTGCCACTGCACCCACACACACCCGCCTGCCCGCCTGCCCGCCTGCCCGCCCGCCCGCCCGCCTGCAGTATAGTACAGTAGAGGGGCGACAGAAGGAGATGTGAAGCGATAGCCCCCTTTTTTTTCAGGGCAGAAAAAGACCCCAATTGTGTCTGAGTGCCCTCCTCTCCCTCGCCTCGCCTCGCCTTGCATGCCTCTGGAAGTGCAAAGAAAAGAGAGAAAGAGATTTAGAGAAAAGGAGAGGGAAGGAGGGAAGGCTGGTTCGCTGTGCAGCTGCTCCTGCCGAGGCCTTTGGATTACATCAGAGTGGCCCAGAAGAAAGGAATGAGAGAGAGAGTGGAGAGGGGAGCGGGGGCGCCCACAGGAGGGTGTGAGGCACACTCCACAAATCAGACCTCTTTTTTCTCCATGCTCTCCTCTCTCTATCCTGCTCCCTCTCTCTGTATCTCTCTATCAAGGCTTGTAGCGGCGCGGCCCACCACAGAGCTATCATTGTTGTCAGATTGAAGAGGACACATGGCACAGACACACACAGGGGAGGAAGTAACAAGTTACTTTCCCCCCCCTGTTACTGTTGTTGAAAAGCTTCTGCTGTTTTCTTCTGTGTGTCTTTTATTTCCATATTTCCATCTTCACACACTTTTGCTTTCAACGGGAAGGAAAAGTGTTTGGACACCAAATTAAAGTATGTGAACAGTTTGTGATTAGATCTTTCTCATTGAGACCCTGCTGTCCACTGAAGCTATTCCACTGATTGGTCAGGTGTGGGTTGGAGTTTCCTCATTGGTCATTACTGCTTCAACATGAATGGAAGCAGCACTCCTTCAAAAACTCACCCAGCAACAAATCAAGTGACTTTTAAAGCACAAGGTCACGCATTCAAACCTGATGTCCACTCACATATGGTCCACTGGACTGAGGCTGAAAAGCAGCAGACTCTGAAAGTGGAAAGTACTACTTTGTCCCATGGAGTAAACACTTTTATGGTGCCATCATGGGCAAACTAAAGCCCACGGGCCATATCTGGCCCGTTGAATACTGATACAAAATTGTCAAAATTATAGCACACTTTGATGTACGTGCAAAAAAGGGTGACCAACAACACTGCTGCCATTGAACCTGAATTATAATTAGAATGTTAAAGGTACATTGTGTAAGTTCTCCTGTTATCTATTCATGAAAATCGATTATTTGGTTCAAAAGTCTGTTATTCATGAATCAGTAACCCCCCCCCCCATCAACAAACTGAAGTGTTTCTTTCAGCTCTGAATGAGCCGTTCATATCATTCACGGGAGCGGGTAAGCTCGCTGCTGGCTGCCATGTCCTGTCGCCATGTTTTTTTTGTTTTTTTTAATTGATAGCACAGTGGAGAAAGAGACAGGAAATCGGGAGGCAGAGAGGGGGAATGACACGCAGGAAAGGGCTGCCCGATGTGGGATTCGAACCGGGGCCACCTGCAGTGAGGACTGTAGCCTCAACATGGGGTGGCAGCTCTACCAAGTTAAATGCTGCCCCCGTTGCCATGTTTTTACGTTCAGTGGCAGCGTGACGGTAGGAAACCATGGAAACTCAGTGGAGACACTGGAGCTGTCGGCTCAGGTCCAGGTGGCGTCTGTGAAAAGTCACCGCGGTAACGCAGTGAGGAGGAATGGAGCGTTACTGATGCTGCATTCAGGTGCAGTCGGGCAGACGGCCGTCGGTAACAAACCAGATGTCATTTTAGTCACAGAAGTCGAGAGAAAGTCGATAAAACGTGGGTCAGGTAAACAATAACGTGCAGCGGCTGTCGTCCATCTGCCGTCTACCCAATTTTACGTGAATGCAGCATGAAACACACAAATGAGTTGCTTGTGATAGAATTCCTACACAATGTACCTTTAAGTTTCTGTTTACTTTCAGGTTACATTTCATTTATATTAGTTATACTAACACTCTCCATCCATCTGTTACTGGCCCCGACTTGAAGTCATTGTTGCCCCTGAGCTAAAAAGTTGGCCCATCCCTGCCTTGATTCCTTTTTTCTAATCTAGATGTTGCCTGGCCCATTCACATGCTGGATGTTCCTCTTGGTTTGGCAAACTTCAGCCTCCTACTTAATTTCAATCATATGGCAAGCTAGGTTTCTGTTTCTGCAGACAGAATGTTTGGAAGTTGAATGTGGTTCTTTTCTCAACAACCAATCAGGACAATGCCTTGTTGCAATTCTCCATTTTTTTGTGTCCATGGACAGAAGCACCTGGTGAGGACACAAGAGAATTAATGTCTCTTGTAGCCTGAAGATGGTAGATGCTTCAGCAAGTCTTGGCTCTTCTTTCTTTCCTCCTCTCTGAAAACAGATTGAACCAATGTATCTTGATTTAAACTGATTGAAAATGTGATTTCTAAATTGTCAGCACCTGCTGACCTATTGTCAGCCACAGATTAAAATCAGAGTAGAACACCACAGGTTGGAATAGCTGCTTTACCAAACAGTCATAGTTGATGTTAGTCTTCTCTAGCTCATGGCTGCTACCTGCTACAACCAAGCTCCTTCTGATAAACTGTTGATGGTGTTTCAGGTTGGACCATGTTCTCTGGGGGTCTTGTGGTGGTGCTGCTGATCCTCCTCATGTGTAGGCGTGTCCTATGGCATGGGCTATGCGTCTCCATTGGTCAGAAGTGGTTCAGGAGGCCTGCAAAGACTGCTGGGATCACCAAAGCACGACTGAAAAATTAAAAACGATAATAGTAATAGTTACCTGGCCTGTTTCATCTGCTGTTGATGTCTTTGTTTTGCTTTCACACAAACCCTGGAATCAGTGTCTCTGTTAACCTCTTTTTAATGTAATAAAATCAACACCAGGCTAATTGAGAACAAGATGTTTGATACAATTAGTTTCTTGTTTCCTGTGAATACTTTGGGGTATGGAACTCAAACAGCAGAAAGTGCATGGGAAGAAAGTCACAGACCTCAGCTCCTCCATAGTGAAGGAGAGAAGCTCATTACTAAACATAATAAGAGGTTGCAACAGTCGCCCTGCTCAACAATCCCACAAATCATGTCCTGAATATGTTCCCAGGTCTATTTCAACATATTCATAGAACAAACTTCCCAGCAAATGCAAATAAGTCTTCTTCGAAAAATGTAGATCCAGATCTAGTTCTGCCTGAGGCAGATCAAGAATATGATATTAATCAAATAAGCATGGCGTTCATTGTGTGACACAGTGTAGCTATATGCTGCTGGAGCTCTTCGAGGCTGAGAAGGTGAGCCTGCACAGAGCACTGGTGGAGCTGGACTCAAACAGATCATACAGTCATACCTGCCAGATATGGAACATGTCAATAAAAAGAGTGCTAATTTTCATTATTTCTTATTGTGTCAGTTAATTACTTTTTAATTTAAAGCACAGGAGTGGTTTTCTCGTATGAAACCATCCCATCGTCCTCTCAAAACATGACTGGTCTGAAGTTTGACGTGAGTAAACACCAGGTGGAAGTTCATTCTTGACCTCTGAGCAGTGATCTACCTGAAAAACATGAAAGTCAAACAATCAGCTGAGTCACACCATAAGATATAGTAGAAAGTATTGGCACAATATGTGAACGGACACTTAATTAAAGGGACAGTTCTCCCAAAATTCAAATTTCACTCATTATCTTCTCTTTGGTGTGTCTTTTTGGACGAATAAAAGTGGTATCCATTCACAACCATTATATGGACAAATACTGCTGTACGGACCCCCCCGTAACTCCGAGAAGGCACGGAGGACTCTGAAACTTCTCCCTTAGTCGACATGAGGGTGAGTAGATAATGAGTGAAATCTGAATTTTGGGTGAACTATCCCTTTAAGATAATCACCAAATTACAATTTAATGGTATTTGATTTCAAAATTTTCTATAAAGTCCAGTTCAGGGAAAATGATTCACCTTTATTCTGAAGCAGCGTTTACACATACACTAGAAAAACTGTGATATTTCCATGTGTATTGTTCTTTTATTTACACAAAAATGGATCTCCCTCAGAGGATTATGTCTATGGTCCAATAACCAGCTCCAATTTTCAAACCAATATTTTTTATCATGTACTTTTCTATGAAAGTAACACTCTAATAATTGAAGTACGTCTACACATAGTCCGATCCACCCTTCTGACGGAATGGGAAGTAACTTGTGCCATTTGTTGTTGTTGTGTTTTTTCCAGGGTTCTGATTGGCTTGCATGGCTTTATGCTTCTTGTTACACTGCTGTCTAGGTCTGGCTCATACTGTAGGAGCTCTGACATATTTATAGTGGTTTATGGTTTGAATTATTTTTGAAAAAGTTAAGGGGAAATATTCAATTTGTAAATACTCGATGTGTAAATGTGGTCTGAGATGAGAAGCTTGATGCCTCTCTGCTGTGTACATGAGTTGCAGACTGAGGGCAGGTAGCCCAGCATGGCATGAAGAAGGGGGGAACCAGCTAGCCTATAGCTGCTGCACAAAACACTTCCTGCGACTATCACTGAGCATCAGAGCTGATACATGCTTCCAGTCCTAATGCTAATGTATGTTGGTTTTGTAGCTCCTCAAAAAAACTGGAAATAATTATTATAGTCATTATCACCGTTGCAAGAGGAGCAGGTAGGGCAGTGGCACAAGCACCTCAAATATCCTGCAGGAAACTATGGTCCAATTTCCAAACAGAGGAGGAAGTTGTGTGAAGTTACACAAAAGACAAGGACAAGGAAAAGCAATAAAAACATAAGATTTTACAACCTCTGGGATGTAATAATGTGTTTTTGTCATGCAGAGAAAAAGCAGCCTTTTTTGTGTTGAACCCACAGGTATGGATGAGGAAATGTGTTTGGAATGTGGTGGACAGATGTCAACATAAAGGCTCTGGGCCCAGGAGAGGAGGGGAGGGGGAGGTGGTAGGAGAGGGGAGGGGGAGGTGGCAGAGAATGGACTTGGCTCTTTGAAAGTGAGTTTCCTTCCCAGCAGCTACAGATCACCAGGCTCTTCACTGCTAATGGCCGCTACTAATGGCTGCAGATAAAACGGCGAGGAAAAGGAGGGAGGGGGGGAAGTTTATTTAAAATAGGACGATGAAGCTGTGTCGTCTTCATCTTTACTCACATACTCAGCTGTCTGAGGTTCATCAGGTCTTCTGCTTTGATCTCAACATTATTTCACAAAACATTCTAAAAACCAGTCCTTAAAGGGATAGTTCACCCAAAATTCAAATTTCACTCATTATCTAATCACCCTCATGTCGACTAAGGGCTGGGAGAATTTTCAGAGTCCTCCGTGCCTTCTCAGAGTTATGTGGGGGTCTGCGCAATTTTGTCCATATAATGGTTGTGAATGGTGCTCACTTTTCTTAGTCCAAAAAGACACACCAAAAAACATCCAAATAACTCCATACTGCTCGTCTGTAACGTCCCTCTTGTATTGAAGAAGAAGGTACTTTATTAGTCACATATACAGTTGTACATGAGAAATTGTTCTGAAAAAAATTAAGTAAGTCTATATTTTAAGCTTGTTTGTAGCAGAAGCTCCCAGTGTCTCAGTTCACTGCTCTTCCTGTGTCATTTGCACTGACCGGCGGAACAATTTCTCATGTCGGGGCTTCAATACAAGAAGGACATTACAGACGAGCAGTATGGAGGTATTTGGATGTTTTTCGGTGTAACTCACCCCCCGTAACTCAGAGAAGGCACGGAGGACTTCTCCCATCCCTTAGTCGACATGAGGGTGAGTAGATAATGAGTGAGATTTGAATTTTGGGTGAACTATCCCTTTAAACTCAACCTGCACACACTGTAGGATGCGTTGGATCTTGAATACAGATATTTATACATCATGTCTACAGGTTTAAAGGTCTTATCTGCCATGTTTATGTTTGCCTATTCCTGGTCACAGCCACACTGATTTTGCAGACAGGCTGTAGGAACCATAATGCCCTGAAACACAGATCGGTGAGGCAGCCTGGGATCAGACTGACAACATCGTCTGGAGTCCACACCTCTGACACCAGCTGATGTCTCTCTCTACACATTTGACAGAAGGCTGTTTCCTCAAATGTTCTAATCTTATGATGATTGTGAATAGACAGTACAAAAAAAACATGATGCACTTGTGACAGTGGTGGTCCTGTCACTATGCCTCCAGTTGATCCTGTGCCCTGGCTACTTGGCCAAGGGGAAAAAACATGATGCACTACTTATTCATGTGTATCCAACATGACATGTTGATTAACAACAGTGTTTTATGGTCAGTAGGATGTTGGAGTCTGTAGGAGATGGAGGCTGCCTCTCACTGTTGCTGGGTGGTTTGTGGCATTCGTGACAGTCCGTATAGAAAACAGATGATTTATCATATCTGATCGCCTTTCACTGTTCAACCAGTAAATCATTATCAATACATCTGTAAGTGTGAGAACAATGGAGACATAAAATCACAAGACACAGCTTACAACTGGCTTTATTATTCTGTTCACCAAAGGTCCTCCACTTCAACAGGACACACACACACACACACACACACACACACATACCACTTTCGGTGCCTTCTTATGTCTTTGTTGCCTCCAAAGGTCGTTAAAACGCTGTTAAGATTCCTCAGATGCCACTGGCTGGACTGTGTGAGTGGACGCTTTATCTGACCTGTGCGTATTTATGTGTGTGCATGTTTCTATCAGACTAGTTTCAAGTACCAGAAGCTTGTCTTGTACGACAATAGTAGAGCCATTTGACCTCAGTAAACACAAAGCTGTACAGTCAGACCTGGTGAAGAACAGAGAGCTTTTCTCAATATGTTGTTGGTCTTGAATCAGACCAACAGTTTAGGTCATCCAGGAAGTCAGGCCTGTTAAGGAGCTCTATAAAACTAATGATCCTTAATGGGACCACCTTGAAAGTCAGGACCCCCATAGGCCCTCTTTAGACCAATATTCTGACTTGAGGCTGGCTGACGCAGGAAAACCAGGGAGCGACTTTAAAATGTGGAGACCCATTCCCAGTCAGAGGGGGATTGGTTGGCCTGTGCGGTTTATAGAGCAGCTTTTGGTGCCTTTTATTAGAAAGCTGCCCCGGACACCCTCTTGTCTGAGGAATGTTTTCTTTATTGCCCTCATTTACAGCTGATGGAGTGTCCCACTTCATTCACTGCCCCAGTCCTCCAATGCCCCCCGAAACAACCGGAGCATATTCATCCAGGACATGTTAACAAAACCATCCATGCTACTGAGTCATGTCAGGAGTCAGATGAGTGTATGCTGGGCGTCAGAGAAAACAAAAGTTCTACCACTTCATCAATGTATTTGAGTGATTCCGGTTGTGCAGTTCTCCCTCCGGCCTGAGGGTGCTGCTGTTCACCTGTTCTGTGGTACTCCAAATATGTGGAGCTGTTGGTAGTAGCTGCTAATTGGATAAAAGACCGATGATGCCTTCTTAAACACTAGAATGGCCACGGAAATCTGGAATCTGGCAACTCTGCTAAATAATAAAAGTTGTACCAATAGTAAATTAAGTGAAAGGCAAAGGAAACTGAATTTTATTTCTTCCAGTCCTCCAGGGTCATATGGAGTGCGAGGATTTATGCTTTTTTCAATTCTATTTATTCACTATGGGCTTGGAACACACTTGGAACACCCCAACCTTCTACATTTCTCTCAACACAACTATTGGCAATAATGCCCAAAAAGTAACTTCAAAAATTGAATAAATTTGTGGTATTTCCTTTTTGTAAAACTAAATTCATTAACATTGTAGATGACAACTTTCGGTAGCTCTGGTAAATATAGAGTTTCAAATGTTACCGTGACTCCTTCTGGCTCCCAGCTAGGACAGGCTAAACTGTGATGCCGGTTGATGGTGGTTATTGTGTATGATTTATTAATCATTATTATAAGCAAGCAGTCCTGGTATCTGTCAGGGTAGAAGCCCTCATCTGCTGACGTCAGTGAGGCAGTTAAGATGTGGCCTTAGATTAGAGGATGTATGAGGGTGCATTCACACCCACTATGGAAGTCGAATGTGTGCAGCATGCTGAGCAGGTAGTAGCTATGAGTTACACATGAGAACATGCTTCAGATGCTAACATGTTAAAGAGATACTTCACCCAAAATCAATAATTCACCAATTTTCTACTCACCATCATGCCAAGGACGAGTTTGGAGAACTTTTAGAGTCATCAAAATACTTTTAGAGTTCTAGTGGGGGGGTCCGGCTGGCAACAGATTTTCACTTAATGGCGGTGGATAGTACTTACATTTGTCAGTCATCCAAAAGAAACATCCAAATACCTCCATACTGCTCGTCCGTACAGACCCAGGTGTCCTGAATCTGCCACATGAATAAGTTGTTTGGAATAAATTAAAGCATAAGTCAGCGGAATGTTTTTGTTAATATAAGTCCTAAATAGTCCTATTTTGGGCTGAAACACGGGTCTCTCCGTCACTCTGCTCTGCTGTAAACCGAGGAGAAAACTTTCCTTGTGGGATACAAGCGTTATCCAATGAGGAGAGAGAACGGCATTAAGTGCTGTGTGTGCAGCCAAGGGATGCGCGTGAATGTGGTGACGTAGGGACGAGGACCAATAGATCCATGACGAGTTCACGGGTCGGAAGTTACGAGTGGCTGTTATAGTGCACTCTCACAGGCAACAGGTTGGAAAAACATGAGTTACGGGTTACCTGGAACGCTACAAAGTCGTAAGTCGTGACTTGAAGCTGTAATTTACGGTTTCAAAAGCCTGCCTGGAACGCAGCATTAGCCAAAACGACTGGATCGCTGACTTATGCTTTAATGTGATCTCTATTTTTAGCCTTGTTGTAGCAGTAGCTCCCCGTGGCTCTGTTGATGTTTGTGCACATGATTTGCTGCGAGATGTTCTTCCATGTTTACATCATACATCCAATGGTTTACACTGACGAATGAACATTTAGCAGCATCTCACAGCATGTTTCACTGCCTCTTGAACAGCAGTGAAACATATGCTGTGCACCTGCCATGAAAGGAACCTTCTCCTTCCAAAACCGTAGAACTTCAGCAAGTGAGCCGCAGAGGTCCTGGCCTGTGAGGACCATATCATTGAAAGTTGTTTTTGAGGATGGATAACACCACCGATTTTCAGGTATCCACATTTTGTCATCACCCTCCAGTAATGGAGCTACTCCAGCATTGCCAAGTCTCAAATATTTGACCCTTGAAGACCACATATTGCCGTTGCATCTCTGACCTCTTTGGTTTGGTGGAGTGATGTAAAGTATTAGACAGCTTGTTTAGGTAAAACCTGTCTTGGTTGCTTGAAAGAGAGCGGGGCTACCCAACTATGACATTCATTCCTGTGACTGTCTACTTTCTCCTGCCTCCTGCCCATTTTGAAACTTTTCTTTGCCATGTAAAAAGTAGGGCAGGTTTGAATGAGGAGCAAGGGCCAACTGTTGTGTCAGGCTTGTGTGCATTTACCAAGCAGACCAACACCCAGCCTAGATCTGTTGGGCAAAAGTGGGTGTTGTAAGGGTCACTTACTTGTTCCCATACCTTCCGCTCTCTAATTATGTCTTTGTTGAGCAGCATGGGATCTCAGGGTAAACCTTTGACCAGATGCTCCCATTGTGCCTGAAGACTTTCTATGGGAGTAAGAATATGTTTTACTCTCAGTGTTAAACTGGACCCTGTTAGCAACACGTTCTGTGCCACAAACTTCAGTGCAGTTTCAGCTGAACAGCTCCTGTATTGTTTCTCTCAACCGCGTTGCCATCTTATGGTGACTCTGAGAGAGTCATGGCCTAAGGTGCACAGCAGAGTTGTGCTTGGTGCTATCAGACTCGCCTTAGCTACAGTTGTACAGTTCTTTATAGTTGAGTGGTAAACCCACCATACTTCCAAACTTCTCCTTCTTTGAGTAAGATCTTTCTGTTCTGTCCTGTCTGACTGTAGAAGTATAGACCGAATTGCCTTATTGTTTAGCCTACATTCTACTTCCGGGTAGAAAAGCAGCACGTAATTTGAATGGGAACAGTAGTAATGAAGAGTTTAGCTAAATCATATTTTTTCAGGCCCTATCACCGTTTAGACAAATCTAAAATCATTGAAGAAACATTACTATTTCTGTGTGTGTGTTTCGTGTTGTGTTGTATTTATTCCGTTATTCCGGGGGAATCACAGTGTCTAGAAAGCATCAGTGCCTGCAGCTGACAGGGACAGCTAACGGCGGCAGCTGTTAAAACCCTCCCGTTGTCGGACACAACATGAAACTACTCCAGTTAGCTCAGTCATGTTCTGCTGGAGAATTTTTTTCATGGACCGTTTATTGAGTCACTGAGTTATTAAAGTTAAACAGGTAACCGCTAGCCTGGCTAATATATGATAACCATGACTAATTACAAAAATGTGCACACGTAAATAGTTATGTTTGTCCAATCATTGGTTTTATAGACTTTACAAACCTCAAATTACTCTAAACGGCGATATATTTACATGAAAAAATAGCGAAACTCTCGTCCGTCACTATTGTACGAATGTTGGTTTTCTACCCGGAAGTAGTAAACAACAAGGCGATTCGTCCTATAGCGCTGCAGTTGGAGGGAATGTGCTTCCAAAATACTGTTTTAGCTTGAACCTGATTAAAAAAGCATTTATCTTTTGAAACAAAGTGTTGTACTCTCAGATTTGGATCTTCTAACACACCTCTGCAGCACATGAATCTGGTGAAGATTCAAAACGGTGTAAATAGTTCTCTAATTATTTGTGTGTCAAACAAGCCAATACATATTTTCCTTGGTGTCCATGGACAGTTTAAGGTCTCACTACCATGTGAACTATTAAAGGAGGATCAGAGGTTGCCTTTGCACACAGTCTGCCATCAGTAGGTCTACTACTTATTGCCGTTTCAATCACTATTTCTTGAAATTCTTAGGAAGTTTGTGAAGCCAATGGAAAAGAGCCTTTTTAGTTGCATAGCATTGCACTGGAGATGTTCCCAGACACACGGACACACAAAGACATTTATCATCACTCTTCTCAAATTCTTCAGTAGCTGCAAGGCTCAGTCCTTCAGAGGTGATGTCTTATGGTGGCTGTCAAGCACAATCGTTTTCATCCCTGTTGGTATTGGTCACATTGATGTTCAGCTAAAGGTGCACCCTGCTCAGCTGTACACTGGGAATGGAGGGGTTTGTTTAAGTCAGCGTGACATATTTCCAAAGTTTTGGGCATGAGAAAACTGCTACGACCTACTGCTACTAATCAGCGGATGGACGTAGGCTCAGTTTAACTGTCGTGGTGCAGATGATAGGGATGAGCAGTGATTTTCGAGTAAATAGTCACTCAATTAAAAGTGAATAGTTTATGTCGTCTTGTGTGGAAAAGTGTTACCTTATGTTGTCGTAGAAGACGGAGAAACATGGACAGACTCACACTGCCATCAAACAGATTCCGTGTGAAACAAAGATTGCTAAAACTGCACTGTGTATGGAGGCCATTAGGGCAAATGCAGTGTTGGGTAGTACGCGTTATTAGTAACGCCGTTACGTAACGCCGTTACTTTTTTCAGTAACTAATAACGTAACGCGTTGTTTTTTTTAATCAGTAACTCCGTTCCCGTTACCAAACGCTGCGTTACTCCGTTCCTTTCCGTTCCTTTTGGTTAGATTTTACAGCGGCGCACACTTCCCATAACATTTAGCGATCAATAAAGTTTCATTGAATTGAAAGAAAGACAGAGCACACTGTGACACTGTGAAAAACAAAGCGCTTGGTGGCCGCCCTCTAGCGTCCCACACGTAACACGCTCCATGAAGAGGACTGGGTCAGAGCAGAGCATGACGGCGAGCTAAGGTAATGAGACCGAAGCTATGTGCCAGTTTAGGCTGCAACCCCTGCACTGGGACACAGCTCCAGAGTGCACCCATAGATCCTGAAACTGTAAACACAGAGCGATCGCTCTGGGTAAAACAGCTGATTCGGAAAAAAAACATGCCGCTGGAGTGAATTTATTTCGGTCATTGAAAACAGGTTCTTGAATGTAACGGTCAAAATAAGACGTTGGCCTATCCTCAAGAAGTTCTGTTGGGTCAAGCTGCTGACATCATGCAGCATGATGGTGGTAAAATTTTACAGCTAAAAAACAATAGGCCTACGTGTTTTTTCATCAGCATCAGTAGGTAGGCCTACAGAACTGACATGGGGTTAGAGGGGAATTCAATCAACCTTTATTTAATGGGAGCATTGGGGGAAAAAAACCTTTTAAAGTAACGAAAAAGTTACTTTTTCAGTAACGCATTACTTTTTGGTTTAAGTAACTGAGTTACTAACTCAGTTACTTTTTTGATGAAGTAACTAGTAACTGTAACTAGTTACTATTTTTGAGTAACTAGCACAACACTGGGCAAATGAGTCTGGATTAATGCACTGGATTATTATTCACATGTACTGTATCTCATAATATGATATCCTGAAATTTCCCCTCTGGTAGTCTCTGTACAGAGTGTTGACCAGGAAGTGTCTCATACCTGGGTGCTGAGGTGAAAAGCATTCTGCAGCCACCACACAGCAACCAGTGCATATTTAGTTTTATTCTGTAGTTTTTAATTTAAGGGAGCTACAGCTGACTTGGCCGGCTCCAGTGGGGGGTCGTCGTAGCATCGGCTGGAGGCTGGGAGTCAGGTGTGCAGTGCAGTGGTGATATATCTCTTCCCTGCACTGAGACCAGCAACCACATACATACATGCACGCACTGACACACACACGGACACTGCGCAGTCCCGGGTTCGGCTGTGCTCCATTCCTAAACAAGCACTTTGTGGAGCCTTCTCCTTTCAGAGTGTAGCGTGGGGGTCATGGTGTGCTATAGTGAAGGCTCACAGTGTGGTGCTATTTAGAATCACATCTGTCCGCAGCCTGCATTAACATCCCTGAATGCATGCAGGGCTTAGAGCAACACCCACAGCAGTGAATGAAGCAGGCCTGCTTTCACTTCACCACTGTTCTACAGGAAACTCTGAAAGCAGTGGTTTTGGCTTTGTTGCTTTAATACTGGTTAAACTGTAAAGTGGTAAAATATCAGATTCATTAAAGGGATAGTTCACCCAAAATTCAAATTTCACTCATTATCTACTCACCCTCATGTTGACTAAAGGCTGGGAGAGTCCTCCGTGCCTTCTCTGAGTTATGGGGGTGCGGGGGGGTCCACGCAGCAGTATTTGTCCATATCACCACTTTTCTTCGTCCAAAAAGACACATCAAAAAACATCCAAATACCTCCATACTGCTCGTCTGTAATGTCCCTTTTGTATTGAAGCCCCGACATGAGAAATTGTTGTCTCAGTTCACTGCCCTTCCTGTGTCAGTGCAAATCTCACGTGATTTGTACTGACCGGCGGAACAATTTCTCATGTTGGGGCTTCAATACAAGAGGGACATTACAGACGAGCAGCATGGAGGTATTTGGATGTTCTTTGGTGTGTCTTTTTCGACAAAGAAGTGGTATGAGGATGAGTAGATAATGAGTGAAATTTGAATTTTGGGTGAACTATCCCTTTAATGAGCCACACCGTCACATTCTGTCGAAGCTGAACAAATCAGACGTAAAAAAAACAAAAAACAAAAAAAACATCATAAAACTCATGAAAGAAAAACCATCATGAAAAAACAAAACAAAGAACAAAACTAAAGTTAGGTTAAAATCTAGACTTCAGTCGGTACTGAAGTCTTTATAAGGTCGTGAGTGGACCACATGGTCCACATCAGACTGTGGCGTGTAACCCTGGACCACTTCATTCTTTCAGGCTGCGGAGCCTCAGAGAGGACAACATTTTCAGATGTTTGCATTTAGTGAATGTGTAATTAAAGCATATTGTGTCTGGCAGCCGTAGCAGTAGGCGCCTGTCCACTCGCATTAGGTTGACTTAATTGTGTGAACATCTCAAGACAAAAATGGCCTGATTCGGGCTTAGGTGTGTGTGTGTGTATGTGTGTGTGTGTGTGGGAGGGAAGGGGGAGAGTGAGAGAGTGTGTGAACATGAGAGAGTTACTATGATTCATGGAGACAAGCATCCTCTCTGTACATATAGAAATGACAGTATAGACAATCAATAGTTTATTTTTCTTTATCTTTTGAGAGTTTATGTTCAATATTATATCGATGTATGTGTGTGTGTGAGTGCAGGCTGTGCGTGTGTGTGTTACATGAGCTCGCTGGGAGGCTGAAGCAGGCAGCTATTAAGCCTGGTACATGATCCTTGGTGAATTGAAGCCTTATCAAAGAGAAGCTGGAGGATTTATGTGCGAGTTCCTCCCTCCTGTGAAAGCGACCTTGTCCCTCCCTGTTCCTCTACACTTCTCCATTCACTCCGCAAAAGGCCTCAGTGTAGTGCAACACTTGTAGGAAAACGGGCTAATATATGCATGCACACACACAAACACACATCCACCTACCCATGTGTATGCATAAGCCGGTGGTGCCGGAGTCGGTCACAGAGGTGACAGTAAACATGAGTCAACACTGAAAATATGTGATCCATTTTTACTTGTGTGTTTGGGTTTGAAATTTATTATGAAGTATGACAGGTCTTTATTATTATTATTATGATTATTATGATTATTATTATAATGGGAGTAGTGATCATGACTGGATCAAAGGGGGATGTCATGTGACAAAAAGTCCCCATCAGGGGAAGATGGGTCAATAACACTGCTCTCTCATTACTGAGTGTCTTTCCTTTATGACAGTAACCTGCCACTGGTTTGCTCAAACTGACTTGATTTCACTCAGCAGAGTAAGATTTACAAGATTAGACCTCAACCACTGCTTTTTACCACTTGAAAAAAGCATAAAGGGCCATTGCAATGTAAAAGATCAGAGGATTTCACCTGCCAGAAATTGATTTACGCCTCTGGTTCTGCACAGAGATGAATATTTTTGCTCAAAATGACTTGATATCACTCAGCAGAGTAAGATTTACAAGATTTGACCCCAACCACTAATTTGCTACCACTTGAAAAAAGCATAAAGGGTCATTGCAATGTAAAAAATTAAGGTCAAGCAGGCGTTGTTTGTGTTTGGGTCACCACTGACCCGTTTTTAGGTTTTTAATGCATAAAAGTACCACATAAATGTATTTACAGGTATTGCATCAAGGATTTTTGACAAAATAAAACTTGTTTTTTTCACAAAATTCTACAATGTTCTGGTTAAAATTATGACATTTGTGGTGTTAGGGTCGGGGAAAACCAACCTTTTCATGGATAAGGAAGCCTAACAATGTAACCAAGAGAAGAAAAACAAATTGGATTAAAAAAAACAACAACAGTTTTTAGCATGTTTTACAGCTGATTTAAAACTCGGGTCAAAACCGACCCTGACACAAGAGATACAGTAATAGCAGAAAGCTAACACAAGACGAAGGTTGATGGAGTGTCTGTGCAGTGGTGAAGAGTGACTTCATGCTGCTCCACTACACCTCAGTAGTACAGCAGTAGTGGTGGTAGCAGGGATCTAGGATTTGGTGGCCCGTAATAAGATTTAGTTGTGGCCCCCAAAACACTCCAAGTAGAAACACCAAATCACACACACACACACATAGAGATGGAGAAATGAACTAACCTCAGATCTCTTACTGTAGGTTTATTGCTTCAATAGTATTTGAGTTGCTTGGGTTCTGCTGCAGCTAAACGGTTGCATTATGGTCAGAGTGGGCAACTTAAAATATATATTTGAATTAACTTTCATAAGGAGAACTGTGTAGAACATGTTTTGTGTTAAATTAATTGAATTGAACCCTGGTCTGAACCTTTCTGATCATGTGGCCCTTAAAGGACAATTCAACTCTCAAAGTCTCCCGGACTCACGCGAGACCCCAGTTGACGCGCTCAGTGTGTTCACGTGCAGTTAGAGCTCCCGTTTGTGTCATAAACACAGGAATATCAACTCTTGACTTGCTTCAAGTAAAAACAAACTGAGTACCCTGAGTAATAGTAATAGTCTGATCTTATTGTAAAAGCTCATACATGATTTCTTTTAGTAATTATTGTTGTGATCCATGGTCAGAATCAAGGTCTGCATATTTCCACTCTGATTTCATTGTGAAAGTCATGTCAGGAAGTTGTGAGTCGTAACTTCCTGCTGTCTCCGGCCGAGGCAGCAATAATCTGGTGAGCAGAGAACATTCAAGGTTAACTTTTTAATATCAAAACGTTTAGTGATTCAAAGTCAAAGTAAATCATATCAGCTCAGCAGATTGCCGTCCTCTTTGTGGTCGTCTGTCTGACAGGATATGACAGAAGTAAAACAAAAGTTCACGTGGACTCTAGGGTGAAGATTTTATTCACTTCATAGTCACTTTTTAATTCAAATTTAAGGCGTTCACACAGCAATTATGACTTCACACAAATGGTCCATATTGTTTTTGAACAGTTTTACTTGAAATACATTTTGCTGAGAATATACACAGATCAGTCATAACATTCTGAGAACCTCCCTGATTTCATGTTGGGCTCTTTAGCTGCCAAATACACCAAGAAATGTGATAAAGTGATTTCTATTTGGAACCAGCATGATCAGGTACTTGGAATAGCATTGGTTCAATGTTGAAATATATTTGATGTATTTAAGATACTTTTGTCACTATGAAGCTTAGCTCACTACATTTCTCTGCTGGGTAACTTCAGTGTAGTAAAGCTTCACTGCATTACATTTTCCGAGTACTGTAGGCTATAGCTTGCCCAACACTGATAAAACTGGTGTGAACTTGTCATGTAACCACTCGATACAGTTGTATCACAGAGTACAACCAAGATTACAGGTATACAAGCTTAAATATCAGATCCAAAAGTATCAGTTAGGATTTAAAAGACTCTTATCTCACCACTACACTGTGAACATGTCTGAGATGAGAAGTTCAGTCAGACACTGTGTCCAGCAGATGTCAACACATACCTCCATAACCACAGTGTCCAGTTGTTAGATCAATAAGACCTATGGACCAGAGGGAGAACTGAAAGTAAAACAAACCTCTGACTCAAGGTGAAACTGGGTCTGAGTCTGTCACCATGTGTTGACTTTTTACTGCCGCGCGCTGGTTTTGATGTCTGTGCCAACGCTGTTAAGGCTCTTGTGTGGGAGTTGTTGGGTTGTTGTTCAAAGTCTCCGACACTTTATCACTAACTAGTCACTGTTTACCCTCCACAGATACCGAGTCACCTTGTCTCGCTGTGTTTGCACTTTACACTTTAAACATGAAGACTTTTATGTTTGATGCTCTTAGCAGTTGTGGGCTGGCATACCCCAGAAAAATGTCATGAGTCACAGGAAGTGGTGAGATTAAGCACTTTCTAAATGTTTTATTCTGTAGTCATAAATGCTGCTACAGACAGTGGTGACTGAAAGTGTGGAATAGAAAGTGCAGTACTCAGAAACACTGGGGCCGTTCAGCTGTTCCAGAGGGGTTCCAGTGGCTGACAGATGTTTGCCTGCACTGACAGGTGGTGCAGTCCTGAAGGTGGGTTTGTTTGTGGTGTTGCTGTGAGGTTGAAGTGTCCTCACTGGTGGAAACAGGTCATAGTGGCACAGGTCAGGGCCTGGAGCTGGTTTTGTTGCTAACATTTCAGGATTTTGTGCATCCATACAAACAAAGAAACAGAATCATTACACAACATCACATCACACAACAATATCACACAACTCCAAGACCTCCTCAGCAAGGAGCTCAAGTGTGGACACTTGGATTAAAGGATAGTTCAACACATTGCCATAATTGCTATCCTGTAGTCATAGCAGTAGGTTCATTACCTGTATTTGTCGGTGCAAGCTATTTTTAGAACGGTGGAGCAGAGCCGTGAGCTGCTCAGAGCTACGCTCAGAGGAGGCTAATGGGATTTCTTGGTTTCCCTCATCAAACTCATCAAATACACAATCCAACAACTCCAAAACGCTCTGGTGGACAAGTTGTGACCTGCACATTCACCACGCTATGAGATAATAACACAACGTTACCAGACAGAGTTGTTTTAGAGGTAGGTTCATGAATTTGAATTGAATGTATGAATTTATATTTATTTAAGTGTCATGCACCAATTAAGGTGCCCAGCCTTATAAGGGCTTACAAGACACATTAGACAACAAGCAAAATCATCAGAGCACAGACAAACAAAACAAAAACCACATGGAATTCACATAAATAATTCACTTTTACTTTTTGACCACGCACTTTTTATAAAAGTACCTACAGTAAAGAACTTTAGAAGACAAACAATTCCAAAGACTAAGCATTTCCCCTTTCTGTTTAAAGGTGTACAGAAAAGAAAATTAAATATGAGTCCACTCTGGGTCGTAAATGGATGCCGTTGATGTGCGTTGCCTTCAGGAACAGTTTTTCAGCAGTCTCTGCATTTACCTCGAAAACGGCTCTGTTTTGTAATGTTCTGCTATTATCTCATAGCGTGGTGAATGTGCAGGTCACAACTTGTCCACCAGAACGTTTTGGAGTTGTTGGGTTGTGTATTTGATGAGTTTGATGAGGGAAACCAAGAAATCCCATTAGCCTCCGTAGCGTAGCTCTGAGCAGCTCACGGCTCTGCTCCACCGTTCTAAAAATATCTTGCACCAACAAATAAAGATAACATCTTTCTCTTTGAAAGTTACGCTTGGCCTCACCCTAAACAACTTTTCCTCTTCTCTGGAACTTCATACGCATCCAGAATCTTGATTTAATGATTAGGACATAAACAGACGAAGTACATTCCTTAAGTGTATTGCCCTGCTGAAAAAACCAGCTTAGACCAGCTTAGGCTGGTCAAGCTGGTTTTAGCTGGTTAAGATGGTTTGATGGTTGATGGTTTTAGCTAGGTTTTGGTCAGCTGGTTTTAGCTGGTTTTAGCTGGTCTTAGCTGGTCAAGCTGGTTTGATGGTTGATGGTTTTAGCTAGGTTTTGGTCAGCTGGTCTTAGCTGGTCAGCTGGTATTGGCTGGTCTTAGCTGGTCAGCTGGTCTTAGCTGGTCAGCTGGTATTGGCTGGTCTTAGCTGGTTTTAGCTAGGTTTTGGTCAGCTGGTCTTAGCTGGTCAGCTGGTATTGGCTGGTCAGGCTGGTCTTAGCTGGTTTTAGCTAGGTTTTGGTCAGCTGGTCTTAGCTGGTCAGCTGGTATTGGCTGGTCAGGCTGGTCTTAGCTGGTTTTAGCTAGGTTTTGGTCAGCTG
Organism: Decapterus maruadsi; assembly: GCA_030347415.2. Taxonomy (NCBI): domain Eukaryota; kingdom Metazoa; phylum Chordata; class Actinopteri; order Carangiformes; family Carangidae; genus Decapterus; species Decapterus maruadsi. Next base: position 24,453,861 of record CM064900.1, on the reverse strand, counting down.
GTCTTAGCTGGTCAGCTGGTATTGGCTGGTCAGGCTGGTCTTAGCTGGTTTTAGCTAGGTTTTGGTCAGCTGGTCTTAGCTGGTCAGTTGGTATTGGCTGGTCAGGCTGGTCTTAGCTGGTTTTAGCTAGGTTTTGGTCAGCTGGTCTTAGCTGGTCAGCTGGTATTGGCTGGTCAGGCTGGTCTTAGCTGGTTTTAGCTAGGTTTTGGTCAGCTGGTCTTTGCTGGTCAGTTGGTATTGGCTGGTCTTAGCTGGTCAGGCTGGTCTTAGTCAGCTGGTCGGCTGGTCATAGCTGGTCAGCTGGTCTTAGCTGGTCTTGGCTGGTCCTAAATAATAGATTAGTCTTTCTCACTGAAAAAAACAGGTAAAACTGTATGATATAGCACAGAATTTTATTGCTAAGTTCATCTTGACAGTAAATTACCAGTAGCTGTGGTTTCCAGAATTTCACCATACAAAATATGGTACAACACACATGAGGAATTACAGTTTGTCAGCGCATATTTAACACTCAGCAATTGCTTATGGTGAGTTTTAAAGGATATAAGAAAGTAAATACATCATGAACCAGAGTACAGCCCATCATTGATTGATCATTGAACTTTAAGAAACTCTTTTTACACATGAAAAACAGAACTGCCCCAATACCTTGTCCATTACACAGTGTTGAGATTTTGAAAAAACAGCATGTGTCCATATGTAGGATAATCCATGGTGAAAGAAAATTAACATCATTAAAAAAAAAAATTAGCCATAGCCACTTGCCCTAGGTTGATCAAGAGTTATGAGTCACTGAGTCCAGTTTTGGCTGAATAGGGTGCGACACATGTGGTTCAAGAAACTAGAACTTAAAGGATTCACCAGTCACCAGCTCTGACTCCTGTTGTTCATCAGGTGTTCAGACTGGCACGATCCTCTCTGCAGTCAGAAAACAGAAACAAAGCAAAAGTTAGATTGCTGCAGTACCTGAGCATCGTGCCGACATGGAGATAAACTCAGCAATCTGTTGTTTAATTGAGCAACAATGAGCTAGCCAAGATAACCTAAATACAGATGCATCTCCTCAAACATCACTGTATTTGCTACTGTACAAAACTGAACAGCTGTGTTACAATAATAAAGATAAATGATAATGACAAAGATTGAGGACTGAACTAAAAGCAGGGGGCATTTAGAAAGCTCCACAGTCACTACTGTAACACAGCTGATGCTGCAGTTGGAGGAGCATCCTGACTAAATCCTGAACAACAGAGAAGGCTTCAGTTTGGGGGGGTGACATGAGTTCACTTTCATGTTCACTCAGAGTGAGACAGTTCACAAGTCCACAGTTTGGTTTGATTTACATTGTTTTCATATTTTTAATCTCCAGAAACACCATTCTATTCATTTCATTTTAAAATACTAATCACTAATCAAACACTAATCAAAATACGGACGGCCCCAGGCTTTTTTTCCCCCCCGCGAACGGCAACCTTGTTGCGTGACGCCGGAGCGCTATCAGCCTTGGGTATTAGCTTCTTAAAAATTGATTTTTTTGGCATTTGGCAACTAAACCACTGCTTACCTGTAATTAGCCTTGACAGGACTGGTGTCGGAGTCATTGGATCCAGACTGAAGTGAACACAGGTGGGACAGAGCATCATGATGCGGTGTTCAGGAAACTGGCACTTTGAGCAGGTGTTGTCATCAATGCTGCTGAAGATTCCCAGGTTCTCAATCAGGTTTACCGTGGATCCTCTCTGTAACCAGAACAACAACAAAGAAACATTATTATCAGTCATAATTTCATTCGATCTATTTAATAATTCCATGTAAATGTACTCACTGAAGCTGAGTGTTGATAATGCTGAAGATGTAAACTGGCCATGCCACATTCCTGTACAAATCTGTATGTTGAACACAAAATTAACTCATGTAACTCTTCAGTAATATGAAGTTACAACATGGATCTGAGCAAGAACATTTTTAAGCCATGTATTTCCCCTCTCTCTCTCTCTCTCTCTCTCTCTCTCTCTCTCTCTCTCACACACACACACACACTCTCTCTCTCTCTCTCACACACACACACACACCTTTTACAGTGATGATGATGGTCTCCCTTAGGAACTTCTGAGGATGACTACACCTCCAAGAGAGCAAGGCTCCTCTTCAGACTGGTTCTCTCCATGTGTAGCTTCCACATACTTTATCTGATTAGAAAACACATGAACAGCACGCAGGTTACTCTCAAGTCTGGTCATCATGCTACAGCAGCAGGTCATGCTAGTAAAATCCACACCAACGCACGTAAAACACTGTTCCCTTTAGCACAACATGCTAACCTACATGCAGACAGAGGAGGTCAACCACTGAGCCGAACTGTTCATGCATGACCGCTGCTTCACCGGATACGGCCGCTGACCAGGTGAGGTGGGTCACCATGGTCACGGTCGTGTACGTGGGTCAGCGTGGCTCACGGCGAGTACCGGTCAGCCTCAAACACAGGCTTTTACAAGGAGGAAACCTCCACATTTACACCCCTTCTCTGAGTCTGAACGTTATCCATGAGTGCAGCCGATATAATAAACTAAGTTACTAGCATTAACTCTTACATTATAGTCGGTACAGCGGCACGTAACGACGATAGCTTCCTTCTTTTAACGGCGATAGCTTTGCGCATGCAGCATATCGACTGTTAGCGTTAGCCTAGCTCATGTGCTAAACGGCCAAAGTAACAAACCATGCTCATTGTAAATACTTACAGTTACAGCTTGAGGGTCTGTGTCCAACAGCAGAGCAGCTTGCCGGTTGTGACAGCGCTCCAGCCGGCCCAGTGGCCCACTAGCTCGGGTCTTTGCCATAATACCTCCATGGTCTTTGCAGGTAGCTGCCGCTAGCTGCCGGGCAGGGCAATTTTTCAAATGAACCGGATGTTACGTCGCACTCACGGTAGCTACCCTCAGGGAGCATTACCGCCACCTACCCGTGGATGTATGCACCTACCGAGCAGGAGCTTCAAAAGTGGGCAGTCTAGTCTAGTCTAGTCTAGTCTAGTCTAGTCTAGTCTAGTCTTAAATTAAATTAAATTAAATTAAATTAAATTAAATTAAATTAAATTAAATTAAATTAAATTAAATTAAATTAAGTTAAGTTAAGTTAAGTTAAGTTAAGTTAAATGAAATGAAATGAAATGAAATTCAATTCAATTCAATTCAATTCAATTCAATTCAATTCAATTCAATTCAATTCAATTCAATTCAATTCAACTCAATTCAATTAAAAAATAATAATGCAAAAAAAATAAATAATGCTACTTATAATTTAAATCAACCTATTCTCATTTGTCCATGTTGCTTTCAATTTAGAATTCCTTTGATATAATTTAAATCCTCCTCATTGACCTGGTGTTATCAACCCAATAACCATGTTTGGTAGTTTTGAGCAGAGCTGAAGATATTTATGGAAAAAAGCAGTTATTGATATGATGACTTTATAGTAGTTCTTTTGATGGTCCATTTTTGGACATGAGAAAATTGGAGGAACCCACAAAGGTTTAATGTGTGCTGGTGCTAACACATCTTTTTATTTACTTATTTATTTATGTAGTTCATTTCGGGCATGTCAATTAATCATGATCATCACACATCATCTTAGTTCATACGATAGGCCAAGCAGGAAAAGTAAAAACTTATCTAGTCCCGCCCCCCATCACCCACATCTTCATCATAATATTTTCTTTGTCTTTTGCATTTCACATTTTGATATAAGATTTTCATTTTGACATAATATGTTGCAAAAGTAGGCAGTAGCCTATATAGAGCTGAAGTCTAGCTCTAGACAGATTATGTGTGTGTCTGCACGTGTCCATATTTTTCCATCATGAGTGAACAACAGTCTTGTCTTGTTGCCTGGCATATTATATTACAAAGCAGAGAGGAAAAGTCCAGTGTACTGATTATTTGTTGGGATGATGTGAGAGCCCTTTTTATGCCATTTTTCTTTTATTCATCCATTTCTTCTGCAGCTTTCGCCGTGCTTAACTTCTCTATATCCTAAGTTTTGGCTATATCAGCTCGCATCAGTGCCACATACTCTCCAATTGTGGAGATGTCAGAGTGCATCCCAACCACAGCACTCCAAGTTGTTGTGTTGTCCGCCCCCACGCTGGTCAAATCAAAATCAACATCAAATCAAGTCCATCAACCAGCTAACACCACCTAAAAGCACCAACCACCCTATTCAACCAGCTTCTAGACCATCAACCAGCTAAGACCACCTAAAACCACCAACCACCCTATTCAACCAGCTTAGACCATCAACCAGCTAAGACCATCTAAAACCACCAACCACCCTATTCAACCAACTTCTAGACCATCAACCAGCTAAGACCATCTAAAACCACCAACCACCCTATTCAACCAACTTCTAGACCATCAACCAGCTAAGACCATCTAAAACCACCAACCACCCTATTCAACCAGCTTAGACCATCAACCAGCTAAGACCATCTAAAACCACCAACCACCCTATTCAACCAACTTCTAGACCATCAACCAGCTAAGACCATCTAAAACCACCAACCACCCTATTCAACCAGCTTAGACCATCAACCAGCTAAGACCACCTAAACCATCAACCAGCCTATTGAGCCAGCCATGACCAGCTAAAACCATCAACCAGTCTATTCAACCAGCTGAGACCATCAACCAGCTAAGACCATCTAAACCATCAACCAGCCTATTGAACCAGCTAAGACCAGCTAAAACCACCAACCAATCTATTGAACCAGCTAAAACCATCAACCAGCTAAAACCATCCACCACCCTTACCAGCTAAGACCATCTGAAACCATCATCCAAACTGTTCAACCAGCTAAGACCATCTAAAACCATCTAGAACCATCAACCAGCTAAAACCACTAAGACCATCTAAAACCATCAACCAGCCAGTTTTACCAGCTAAAACCATCTAACCCCACCAGCTAAGACCATCTAAAACCATCAACCAGCCTGTTAAACCAGCTAAAACCATCTAAAACCAACAACCATCCTAAGCTGGTCTCAGCTGGTTTTTTCAGCAGGGTGGGCAGGTGACTCAGCTTACCCAGAGCTACCTTGTTGACTTTATTACTCCCCACAGCTAAAATGGTGCACTTTCATGCTCAGTTTACTACCTCATATTGTAGCTCATAGATACCGCAACTGATGTACAAAACAAATTTTGGGTCTCAACACAATTATCATGGAACTTATGGTCAACAAAATTCACTTTTGAGAGTGAAAAATGTTTTTTTGGACATAAATGTCTAACCACTTTACGCATGTGGTTCTTACCTTCACAGAACCTACCCCGTTCTCCCCAACCCCACCATCACCATCCCGTAACCCATAGCTGTCACATGGTTGTTGCATCTCTGTGTTGCTGCTTGCTGTGGAGAAAGCAACATCTGAGTTTGGGATTTATGGGCCACTGCATGCGCTCATCGCGCCAGCTGTTTGAATATTTTATGGTCATGCTAACTGTTTATGGTCTGTCAGTTGGAGGGCTGCTACATAAAGTTGAGTGTTTTTTGTTTGTTTGTTTGTTTGTTTCAGTGTGAACACTGGCCTTGAACTCTGGCCTTGACGTCTGGTGTGGACCAAATAACCACTAGGGGTTGGCTCGGTCCGCTATCAAGTGAACTCTAGAGTGGTTTACTTCTGCTGTGACCCCATCCGCGCCAACAACAGGAAGCGCACCATTTTATACACTATTTCATTTGTTCACTCAAGAAGATGCATGTAAACAAGAGCTGCTCTTATGGTATGCTCTCATTACTGCCTATCGTCTTCTGTGATATGACCGTCTGATTGCAGAGCGTCTTAACCTAATACATTATTTACTACCGTTCATATGCATTAAAGTCTGCTAATAGGATGCACACACAATTTTAAGTATTTTTTAAAGTAATTTTGGGGGCTTTTTGCCTTTATTGAATAGGAGAGTCAAGGGGGAAATAGGGAATGGGAGGCAGAAAGGTGAGGAATGACACGAAGGATAGGACTGCTCAGCGTGGGAGTCAAACCGGGGCCGCCTGCAGTGAGGACTATAGCCTCAACACATGGGGCGGGTGCTCTATCAACTGAGCTAAACACCGCCCCCGGCCATGTGGATTGATTTTTCGCCAGTTTTGTCGTAAACAAATGCACATGGCTGAGTGGAGGGTTAGCAAGCCAGACTTGCATAGTTCCTCTTTGGGGGGGCATAACAAGACAATGAAATTAGTCAACACCCCATAAACTGCAGTTGTTCAAGTTGTATAACGCAATAAGTCCAGTTTATGAGGTAAAATTTCACACAAATGAAACTAACCATTAACTTTTTTTTTGGCAGAGGCAGAGTTTGTTCTAAATACTTCCTTTGGTCTGATTTGGTTACAGGATCAGGAGCTTGATACATGAGGTTCCTGTCACTATCCCTCCAACTGATCATGCGCCCTGGCTACTAGGCCAAGGGGATGTCTCTTTAGCTGAATGGTAAGTCACCTTGCTGTACGACGTTGAAGGAGAATTACGGCCATTTTTTACCTCTAAATTGTTGTCTTGATGGTCACCCAGTGTTGGGGAGAGCAAAAAAGGCGACTAAAATTGATGCAGGCAAACCAGAGTTACACCATGGCTAGACGTCTGTCCCACTCCCCATTTCTCCGACCATACATTTCTTAATTTTTACGCCCATTAGTCTGACCTCCCACTTCTCCGACTTAAGTAGCCCTAACCCTTAACCTTACCCTAAACCTAATCTTAACACTGTAGAATGGGTAGTCGGAGAAATGAGCCATCGGACTGTGGCAAGGTGAAGAGGTCCTGGGCGGGGATTGAACCCACACCTCCCTGGTAAGAGTCATGCGCGCTTGCCAATCAGCCAAAGGGACATCCCCTTGGCCAAGTAGCCAGGGCACACGATCAATTGGAGGCATAGTGACAGGACCACCACTGTCACAGGACTTTTGGGCAGTCGGACTGATGTTGATGCTCCCCGGCTAGACGGCGCTATGGGGATAGTGACAACGCTAACCTATGGGGGGCAATTCTTTCAACCACAAAAAAGAATATCTACTGTATGGTACATGACTGGAATCCCTACGACATACCACTGTACTCATATAGTCTACAGTATAAACAGTATAAACTTTGTGTTTTTGTCCCCATAGGTTAGCGTTGTTGCTATCCCTAGCGCCGGGTAGCCATGGTGTAACTCTAGTTTGCCTGCATCAATTTTAGCCACGTTTTTTGCTCCCCCCAACACTGGGTGACCATCAGGACAACGATTTAGGGGTAAAAAATGACCGGAATTCTCCTTTAATGAATGTTCCTGAATGGATAAAGTTTGAGTTTTCTGAGTCTGAAACTGTATGTGATTTGATCTGCCTCAGTGTTGGGTATGTAAATGAGGGGCAGGACGTGTGATGGTCCTGACAGTTAATGAACACACTGTTATTCAGCAGGCTGGGGTGGCGGGGGCTGGGGCCTGACAGCTATGACTGAGTCTGCCTCTGTCCCTCTGGTCGACTGCTGGGGGCCAACAGAGCCCCTCTGTGACCACAGGGGCCGCTCAGGGGACATGCCACGGAGGACAGATGCGCAACAAGTGTTTTAGTGTCGCTTCCGCTGCTCGCTCATACACACATACACACACACAGATGGACAGATTGACCTGTTGTTAATCAGGCGCATGCCAACATGATGCCTCTGTTTCTCAGTGTGTGTGTGTGTGTGTGTGTGGCGCTCAGCCTGGCACACTGCTGAACAGATGTAAATCCAACAAGCCTCATGTTCCCGCCAAACTGACCCCCCTCCCCCAACACACACACACACACACACACACAGCTGACATCCACACTCCCCCACCTCTGTCCTGCTCTCCCGCCAATATCTATAACCTCAACATACACACACACACACAATCCCTGAGTGTGTGTTACATGTCCAGCCCCACATGGCTCTCCCCTCCTTTGTGAAATGGGAGGTTATGGACACACAGTGGCCTTGTGTCAGGCACATGGCAGGCCAGTGTGTGTGTGTGTGTGTGTGTGTGAGTGTATTTGGATGATCAGGCAGGTGCTTCTTTTGTCTCGGGGACAGTAGCACTCATCCAGACAATAGTCCAGAATGGACAGTTGCTCTCAACACAATATCATGGCCCATCAGCCCCGTGGCCCTCGGCTTGGGGCCTTGTCATGTTGTCAAAGCCTCAGCTAGAGGGGGTCAAAGACCCCGAGGAGACAGACAGACAGACGGGTCATTACATCATGTTCGCACAAATAACTGAACCCCCCCCTCTTCTCATACATTTACACTGTCAGAGCAGAGCTGCTGTACACACAGGTGCACTACTGTTGGAGGAATTGGACGCGTGAAAGTGAAACTGTAACAGTTAGAGATAGATAGATAGATAGATAGATAGATAGATAGATAGATAGATAGATAGATAGATAGATAGATAGATAGATAGATAGATAGATAGATAGATAGATAGATAGATAGATAGATAGATAGATAGATAGAGAAATAGATAGATAGATAGATAGATAGATAGATAGATAGATAGATAGATAGATAGATAGATAGATAGATAGATAGATACATAGATACATAGATACATAGATAGATAGATACTTTGTTTATGTTATGTCACGTCATCCACCGTTCCATTTATTGATTTTTCGCCGGCTTCGCTGTAAACAAATGCACATGGGCGAGAGGAGCGTAACCAAAACAGCGGAAAGGCGAGCAGACTTGCACATGTGGCAAGGTGAAGACGGCCCAGGCGGGGATTGAACCCACACCTCCCGGGTAAGAGTCATGTGCGCTAACCAGTCAGCCAAAGGGACATCGTCTTGGCCAAGTAGCCAGGGCACATGATCAACTGGAGGCATAGTGACAGGAACCTCAACTGTCACACACAGTTCCCATTTAATGTGAACAGTTCAGCAAGTGGACAATGAAATGATCTCCAAAAGACATAACGTTACAGCACAGATGACACATTCTCTTTACATTTTGAGCTATATATTTTCATCTTTTACATTTTCAAACAGACAGAAAAGAAAAGAATTGGCCCCCTGCATAGTTAGTAGCTAGTAGCCCCCCCTGGCTTTCCCGTTCTTTTGCAGGCTGCTTCTTTGTTTCCCTTTTTCTCTCTGAAACAATAGAAAACTAAAATCATTGTGGCTCCTAGAAAGACACACTGAAAATGTTTTTGATGTTCAGATGCGATGAGCTGCTGTGAAAAGAAATCAGTTAATGAGGCCGTCTTTGTACCACAGAAGACCTTCTGCTCAGCCCGGTCCAACCTCAGTCCTCCTCCTCCTCCGTCCCTCCTTCACCACTGTCTGTTGACCAGGACCATGTCCATGTCTGACCACCTGCTGCCCAAATGGCAGGCATGTGTCCAGCCTGCGGTCACTTGTCGCACAACAATATGGATCCATGAAAAAAAAAAAAGTAAGAGGGCTTCTTCTTTCCCTCCGCGCTGCATGCCTGGTGTTCTCACGCCATCCTCCTCTTCCCACACACACCTCCCTGACCTCATTGCATACACTTGATCAACTTCCTTCTATGTGTGTGTTTGTGTCCTGAAGCGTGGCCGTCATGAAGTGGCATCCCACCCCTCACCAGGAGGGAGGCCTCTCTCTCTCCTCATGCAGCGCTGACCTGCTTCCCAACTTATTAGTAACTCACACACACGCACAAACACACACACACAGCTGTACCCACACAAAGGTTTTTTTTTTTCTAAAGGTGTGCGATAGTGAGGTCACAGTATCAAATGTACTGATGCTTGGATCAGCTGCAGGTTACAGTGCAAGTGTATCATAGCACCTTCCACTTGAGATCACACACACACCACTGGGCGTATGCTTCCAAAAGTACGTGATGGACAGATTGAGGACACACACACTCATACTCTTAAAGTACACACACAATGTCAAGGGGTTAATTGGTGTGCTGGTCAAGCAAATTCTGTGTGTGTGTGTGTGTTTTTTACAACCCTCCTGTTGTCCTCCTGGGTCAAAGAAGGAAGGACGAAGGGAAAGAAGGAAGGATGAAGGACAAGAAGGAAGGAAGGACAAAGGGGAAGAAGGAAGGAAGGACAGACAAAGGGAAAAAAGGAAGGATGGAGGAAAAAAGAAAGGAAGGAAAAAAGGGAAATAAGGAAGGAAGGCAGGAAGCACGAAGGAAGGAAGGAAGGAAGGAAGATGGCGGGAGGCAACAGATCGGGCCAATTAGATCAAAAGAGGAAGGAAGAAGAAGTAAGGATGGAGGGAACGAAGGAAGGACGGAAGGAAGGGAAAAAGGAAGGAAGCAGAAGGATGGCCGAAGAGAAAGATGGGAGGACGGAAAGAAGGAAGGAAGGAAGGAATGGAAAAATGATTGTGGAAAGAAGGAAGGATGGAGGAAGGGAACAGATTGGGTCAACAGGAGGGTTAAATTGCCGGGGAGGGAGGGGTTTTATGGAATGGCTCCTTGTGTTGTCAGAATCTTTGGTGATCTTTGTTATGAACAGCATTGTCGGGTTGTGCGTCCATGTGCATAATGAGCTGGTGGTGTGTGTGCGCCTTGATGTGGGACCTGCGGCGGGGCTCGCGCTGGGCAGGTGGCAGACAGCAACGCACAGCAGCGAGTCATGCTGCAGCCGCACGCTGCTCCCGACGGGATGCAGATCAATCAGCTGGAAGCATCAGTCATCATCAGCCATGTGGTCAGCAGGTCAGCGCCACGGCCACGCAGCACTGCATACGTCAAGACCAAGATCTAGAGAGACACATACCCCACAATCAGTCAAGCCGTCCTTTAAAGGGATATTCCAACATTTTGGCAAATTGGCCTATTACCATAATCCCTATAATCTTAGGGGTAGGTTCATTACCTTTAATTGTCGGTGCGAGCTGTTTTTAGATGTTGATTTTGGCGAATTTGCCAAAATGTTGAAATACCCCTTTAGTATCTCTGCTTTAAATAAACTAATGTGTATACCAAGTGTTGTCAGCATGTGCACAGGAGGAGGTCCAAGTGCTATCTATCTATCTATCTATCTATCTATCTATCTATCTATCTATCTATCTATCTATCTATCTATCTATCTATCTATCTATCTATCTATCTATCTATCTATCTATCTATCTATCTATCTATTTGTATTCAGTGTGTTTATACTGTAAGTAGTTTGCATTCAATCATTGAGTTTCATACACAAAGTCTTTCAGGCTGCATATGATGATGAAATAATGCTACAATATTTCCACAACACTGCAGAATTCCAATGTCCAGAAATACAGATGTTACAGCACCAGCTATTTTCATTACTGTAACTATATAGGAAAAGATACAAAGATCAAAATGATTATTTTCTAGAAAGATTTCATTTGCGGATAATGAATGCCATTGATTGAATATTTAGCATACTGAACAAATAAATAAGTATTTACTGTATTTAAATAGATAAAAATGACAAAGTGTTTTACAATGAAGTAAAGAGACAAAAATATGGCACAAATAGCATTCATTGTCTTACTAAAAGCCATCTTACAGTAAATTAAAAAAAAAAATGTTTTCAGCTGCCTCTTACTGTAAAAGAATCAACAGGTCCAGAGCATCGTAAAGAGAGAGGCAGAGCTTTCCAGAGTCTGGCTGGGATCATTCACCAAGTAAAATCTCCTCAAGAAAAGTGTTACCACGGTACTCGTACTAATGACTGGCATGAAAAATGACAAAATCATCATAACCCACCTCTGTATCGTTGATTCATTTTTCCATCAAACTTTTGCACTCCACAGAATTCTCATTAACTCTGCAAACATCCTCCATCCTCATTCCTCAGGCCTGATTTATCAAAGCTTTGTATGAGTTTAAAAAAAAACGTCTGCAAACTTGATATCAACTGCAAACAATTGTGCAAGCTGGTCTAGTCGTGGAGCACGCTGAGGATTGTGTCTTTGAAAAGTGCATGTTAATGAATATTCATATTATATATTCTTACAGTATTAAATTAAATACATTATTTATTCATTTATTTTTGGATCTATTTGATAAATAATGTATTATAGAATGGAGGATATCTATATTTGTTCAAATTGTTTTTATTTCATTCTTCTTATTTTCAATTGCACTAATGTGAATGCTGCTGTAGCATAACAATTTCCCAGTCTTGGATAAATAAAAAGTATCTGAAGTATCTAAAGTATCTATATCTATATCTAACATGCTGTTTCTTCCCAGGTCTGCAAAATACCGAGAAGAGAAGAATGCAAACAGCTTGATTTAGTGCACGCAGTGTGATTTACAAAGCCTGGAGGTTTGTGCAGTGATTGTGAGACTGCATCTGTTTCAGACATGTCAGTCCTGTGTGATCGCTCTAGTCGACAGGAAGGACAGGCACCAAATGGTGGCGTCATCATAAGCTCCTCTTATTATTTACATTTCCCTTGATTAAATTAAACTGGTACCTGTTGAACCAGGTTCTTAGGTAAACGTACATCAATTATGGCCCAGTGTGAACTTGATATTTTTATTGTTACTGTATGTGTCATTAAAAGGTTCAGCGCCCTGCTTCTTCATATAGAAGACGAGGATGCAGCCGTCGCCCTGAACAAACTTCCTCTGAGAGCGATGAGGGATGGATAAGCTGCTGCCGTTGTGTTCAGGTGCTTCCTTATTTCCTAATTTGACATCTGCACCATGTTGGGGAAAAACCCAACAGGTGACTGAAGCAGAGTAAACAGAGGGAGGAACGGAGGCAGCAGCTACATCTATGTTCCTCAACTGAAACATAACGTTACATGATATGTGGAACAGCCTTGAACAGTCATCAGTGTTTACTGAAAACACTACCGTTCCAACACCTTGTGTAAATTATGTTTATGTCAATACAAATCTATCTATCTATCTATCTATCTATCTATCTATCTATCTATCTATCTATCTATCTATCTATCTATCTGTCTGTCTGTCTGTCTGTCTGTCTGTCTGTCTGTCTGTCTGTCTGTCTGTCTGTCTGTCTGTCTGTCTGTCTGTCTGTCTGTCTGTCTTTCTTTAGTTTTATCAAATGAAGAAAAAGTAGGGATTCCACTCACTGTATTTATATCATGGAGAAAAGTAGGGATACCCATTTCTCCAACCATACATTTCTTTAAGCTCCCAGACCTCCCAGACTTTATTAACCCTTAAACCCTGAATCAACATGTAGAATGGGTAGTTGGAGAAATGAGCCATCGGATTTCATCAGACCTGATGAATCAAATGTAGAACATATATTTTCAGACCTGATGCCCAGCGCCTGTCAAATTATCTTTGTGGGTGCTCCCCATTGGACTTCATTATATATCTTTTTTATGTATTTATTTTGCTATTTATTCTATGTTTAAAGCATAAGTCAGCGATCCGGTCGTTTTGGCTAATGCTGCGTTCCAGGCAGGCTTTTGAAACCGTAAATTACAGCTTCAAGTCACGACTTATGACTTTGTAGCATTCCAGGTAACCCGTAACTCGTGTTTTTCTGACCTGTTGCCTGTGAAAGTCACTATAACGGCCACTCGTAACTTCTCGTAACAAACGCTCTATGTAAGTGATTGCTGATGGAAAATAAGACTATTTAGGACTCATATCAACAAAACATTCTGCTGACTTATGCTTTAATATTTTATAACATTGGGTGTATTGTTTTCTTTAACTTGCTATAAGGTGCTCAAATTTTAGCTCTGTGTTATATTGCTTTTACAGTAATGCCCTTTATATTCTGACTGTATGTTTTTGTTTCCACTGGATGCTTGAATTTCCCTTGAGATCAATAAAATATGTATCTAATGTACCTAATCTAATCTAAATTCTCACAATCCTCCAGTTCAGTCCTTCAATTTTAAGTGTTAAATCACAGCCTGACTCACAATAATGACTTAATATTATTTCACTTAGACAGTCACCTTGTATTTCAATGAATCATTGTTCTTTATTGTGTAAGTTGCGTAATATATTATGATCAATAACAATAACACATTAATATTTTCTTGATGAGTAAAATTAATTCAGCCACTAAGGCTAGTGAAACAAATCATTGTGATTCACATAGTGCAAATATAACAAGACAGATAACAATACCAGAGAGTCCAACAAATCTGAAGAATCCACCGACTATTTGGAAAATGGATGTCTGTACCGTGAAGCCTTTTAGACTTGTTCTGAAAAGTCTTGACTCTGCACACAGTGTAGTAAATAATTATATTATGCAAATCTTGTAAAAGTTGCATATAGAAGGGATCACATACCATGAATGTGTTCACACAGTGATACACAATAACTGGGGGAGGTGGTGCAATTTGTGTTACTTTGATCCTTTCACTTTCAAAATGGCATTTCTCTCCATATCTACATGGCTCTGACCCATTAACCTCAGTTAACCTGCAAGTGCTGCAAAACCACGATGACTGATCACATTTCCGACATCATTAATATCTACTACATCCACAGCCTGACAAGACAATTTGACTAATGGCCAATAAAAACCTCATTGGTTAGCATACCATTGTCGCACTGGACAAAGAAACAACAGTTAAGTTTCTGAATGACCTCGGTGAGAACAACCTTCACATATATTGTTTTTTCCTACATCAACATTTATCTTAGATTTAACATCAGTAAAAAACACACTGAACAGCTTGAGAAATTAGATTAGCCTAGCCACGCTGCAGGTGTTGATCAGGAACACTGACCTTTGTAGATATTAATAGGTATTAACTTTTACTGTGATTTGTAAATGTGTATTCTTGTGTGGCTCTTCAAAGTTCTTGACACAGTTTAGTTTGCCATGAAACAAGTATGTGTATGGTGAGCTCATCACCATACTGTATAGGCTTCTTAATTATTGAGTCTTCCTGACTGATATATCTGTCCATTACCAACCACTGTCCATGTCTTCTGGTTCTTCTGGCTGCAGAGGGCTCATAAAACTAAACTGTGTTGAACTTCTTCCAATTCTTTGTTGATTCTTTCTTTCATGGCTCACGTTGCCATGCCACTTATTGACATGTACAGAAACTACAAAAGCTTAAGTCCTTCAAGTCTCTGGATGAACCATGATGGCGATAGAGAGCGCTCTGGAATTTCCCATAGTTCGACTGGACTGAGATCTGGTGATGGTGACGGTCACAGCAGCCATCCATTGTCCATATACCACTAATTTGTGCAGGATCGATGGAGGGGATGGAGCTGATGATGGCGAAGGTACATCCTTCATACAGCCATCCAAACAATGCACACACAGTCAACCTATTATGCATGTTTGCTTTTTTATGACTGTGGTAGGAACGTAGCGAAGATCCCCCGCCCCTTATCTGGGATCTTAAGCCGGGCATACACTGTACGATTTTAGCCCGATTTTGACACAATTTTTGTGTTGCACGACCTGCCGACGATTGGGCCCGATTTTCCTCTCGTCATGCGTGTTTATTCGAACAGTGCACAGGGAGGAGCAACGGCCAATCATTGGCTCCTGAACCACAATCAGACGGTCGGATGAATTTCTGACATGTCGGATATTTTGGTCGTTCGACGGAAGCATTCGCACAGTGGAAGCAGAGCCCCATTTTTTTTTTTACCGTGTATGCCCGGCTTTAGTAAATCAGGCCCCAAGAATGTCTATCTTCAAATAGTCCACCCCACTAATCCTAAAAGCTCCTATAGGTGGAATACGTAAGGTGAGGTAAGGTAAAACTTTATTATCCCTGAGTGGCAATTTGTGGTACAGTCAGCAGTGTTGCTGTAACAAATAAAATGCACAAATACACACTAAACACAGAGCATGAGCCCCCACTCTCTCTAGACCAGGATAACACCCATGCGCCCTCTACCCAAGCCTTTATCTGCTGCTACTGGATTTGATTTATTCATCTTCTGTCTGCCACTTTGGCTGCCTGATACAGCCGTTCCAAGCTCAGTAAAGCACAGACTTGTTCAGCATATCAGCTTGACTTCCTTTTTTCCCACCATTACAATAACATCAACTGGAAACTTGAGGCACAGCCTTATTAAAAACAGGTGAAAACTATTTGAAAAAGTCTCTGAACATGAAGAGGACAATGTGGAGTGTAATGGAACTAGGGGTGGAGTGGTTTGGTTTCATGTGAACATGCTAACTTGATTTTCAGAACTTGCATAAGTGTGTCATTAGGCATGAATACAGCACCATTAGAATGGCAGGATTAGGAAAACCATCTATAAAAAGCTGAGAGAGAACTTTTCTATTGTCTTTTTTTATTACTTTCACCTTCACCACTTTATGGAGTTTGAAGCCTGAATACAATCACGAGAATAAAATGCTAATGTTAGGTTGTAAACTAACTATAAACCACGGTTATATAATTTCAATATGCCAACTTTGAACTTTGATTCAACCTTTAGCTCTTCTATAAATGCCTTTCCTTTAACAAAGGTAAATAATAGTTTGTAATGTAAACAATGAAGATGTTAAAGGGGGACTGTTGACGAGAATGTTATGTAGTCTTATTTACACACATGAGCTAAAAGTTGTACTAATGCCAAATTGCTATTGTTTGCAAATGATTTACTTTGAGGACTAATTTCTGCAGAACACGTTAGCTAGATGTAAATATGTACGCAGCTTTGAGATGTTGGTGTTTGTTCACTTGCACTATACTGTCAATGATTGATTCATTTACAGCAGGATTTCAACAGTATTAACCTGTCATTTTTAAATACACTGTTAAAACAAACACAAATCTGTTGAATGACCCTCATTTGTTTTAACAGAACTGATTATGTACATTTCATGATAGAAAGATTCAGTAACAAGCTAGAATTGAATTGAAGATTGTCTAAGGTAACCTGCAGACACACACATTTTGCCCGTGAATTCACAAAGCATAATAATATGATGATGCGTTAAGAGTGTAAATTAAAAACATTAAAAATGTGTTAATTTCACAGTGAGATAATGGCAACCCTGCTGCCAGTAGTTTACTGTTTTAACGGGAGAAATTTTAGCAGTGTACTAATTGATTATCTGATTAATCAGTGCACTGACACAGTCCAGGTAAAGTGTCTTACTTAGTGCGTTTCCATTATCCCTATGTGCAAAACCTAAATATCTCAATAAAAAACAGGTAATGGAAACACCTAAGTTTCGAAAACCTCTCAAATATTACCAAAATATTTTCAGGCTCTCATGAGGTGGTCTTTTTTTCAGATGTGTTGACATCAAAGTGTATCACAAAAGTGTAATGGAAACACTTTTTTCGCATTTACACGTGACTCCAGGTCTGATCCCGTTGGTAATTTTTTGTTTCCCTTCAGCTTCCTCTCTCTCCTGTCTGTTCTGAGTCGTCCCGTCCCGTGTTTTCACCCAACCAGGTTATTTTAATAAAACTTTGCCGTGTGAGGTACATAATAAATTTAAGTAATAAGGCCCTGTTTACACGACAATGCTCGCGGATGAAAACGGCAAAATATTTCATGGGATGTGCCTTTCATTTGGACGGCGACAGCGTTGTCAGAGCTTGAAAATGCAAAAAAAGTGAAACCACCCTCCAGAGTGGAAATCTTAAAAACACTCTGCCGTTGCGTCACCGTGTAAAGGGTGAAAACAGGATTGCTACGATCTGTGGAGGGCACGGAGGGCAGCGTTCGCTTGGCGAGCATACAACATTGAATTCCACATACTTTTGCGTCAACGTATGCATGCAGATTTCCATCCCATAAACCAGTGATCCTCACCATTTTTTTCACAAGAGCCTCATTGGCAGTGCAAAATCAAGGGGAAAGCCACTTTTGTGACAACATATAAGTCACCTTTGCACATGTGCATTTCTACATAATACACTCAGCCAATACATTTTCATTTAAGATTATTTACCGTAATACTGGGATGAGCGGACGCTGGCATTCATGTCTTTGTTCTTCATGTTGTATTTGTAGTTTGGTGTTGCAATCACAGTGAGGGTTTGTTGCATAAGCACAGATGGTTCATGCCATGCATAACAAATAAGAATTTGTCTGTCCACGTTTTCTGTGCTCATCTTGTATGCTTCCTATTTTTCGTTACTTACTGGGTACACCTGCCGTTTGCCTGCTCATCCCCTCTCTGGTGTCATCGTGCTGATTTTTGTTTGCTGCTTCCTCCGACTCATTTTCCTCACCCGCTCCACTATTCGTTACAACACTGTGTGTCTGTCCATCTGGTTTTTGAGCTGGTTTCTGTCCCTTTTCTTGTCAAAAATGGTCCATCACGCTGGCTAGCGAACGTGTGCTGCAGCCAAGTGTTGTAAACAATGCCACATGGCTTGCAGGCTGCGTTGCCAGGTTTGACAGCCCCCTTTCACCTTCATTAGAGAAGTATAATAATTAGAGAAGTGTAATTTGGATGTTTGCATAGTGCAGTGCCAGTGTTGTATGTTTGTGTAGCACATTAAAAAAAAAGATTGTATTGGCTCTGTTACCATATAGGAAGCTACCATGCGGGCCACCAATTATCAGTGTTTCCAACTCTTCAGTACGGACAATCGCTATTGGCTGTTGTAAAAGTCGCTAGAAGTCAAGCCAAGTTGGCAACACTGCTAATAGCTCGACGAGCCGCATGTGGCTCGCAAGCCATGCAATGCCAAAAACGCTTGTCTAAACGCGAAATAAAAAGTGGGAACGGAACGCCACTTTTGTGTTTGCGTTTTCTGTTCAGATCATTTCCGTGTAAACGACAACGTAGCCTAAATTATACATGAGACGTGGATATGCCAGGCCGAGTGCTTCAGGAGAAAAGCTGGATAATGTGACCTATCACTCTGGTAATAGTCTGAAACATGAAGCATCAGAATGGTCATCGTCACAAAACCTGGATTCTGCTCCGATTCATGTGAACCAGGACATTAATCATCAGGCTCCATCAAACCCTGTCACATCCTGATTGAGATGAAAACCAGAATAGCAATGTGCAATGTGCACTCGGTCATCGGTGGTAAACATGTCGCTCCCCTGATAGCAGCAGTTTCTGACGACCGCAGGTGATGTGTGTTAGCGGAGTGAACGCGGACTGGGTGGCCCTCAGCTCCGAGACAGACCAGCAGCCCCCCACCAAAGACCCCTGGCTGCTGGGGTGAGGTGGGGGTGGGTGGGTGGGTGGGAAGAGGGAGGGCTGCTGAGTGAGTGTGTGAGTCCTTTTGTACATGTGAGTTCCTGTGTGTGTGTGTGTGTGTGTGTGTGTGTATAGAAGATCAAGGGTAACCCTGGCCATAGAGGGGGTCATGAGTGTGACAGCGAGGCTCTCCTAGCGACGGGGCCCAGGAATGTTCTCAGGGCCTGGGCCAAGGGAAGTCGGCTGCCCTGGAACAATCACACAAGAGTTAATATTGGCCCTGCAGGTCAGAGGTTAAATGCCTGGAGGTCACAGGATGGAGGAAGGCTGCAACCAGACACAGGGGAAGGGAGCCAAGACTAGGGCTGTATGTGTGTGTGTGTGTGTGTGTGTGTGTGTGTGTGTGTGTGTGTGTGTGTGTGTGTGTGTGTGTGTGTTCCAGCATTATGCTCCGTATAGTATAACAGAAGAAGGAGCAGCATTCCCATCCTGCCTGGACTTTCCCTTGTGTTCTCCCAGTGTGTGTGTTTAGAGAAGGTTGTCATAGCCTCAAACCTTTAGCATGATTATCTCTGTCAAAGCAAACTAAGATGACATCAGGCATTTTTATAATTGGATGTCAGGTGTTAAAGGGATAGTTCACCCAAAAATGAAATTTCACTCATTATTTACTCTCATGTCGACTAAGGGTTGGGAGAAGTTATCCGTGGCTTCTCTGAGTTACAGAGGGTCTCGGCGTAGCAGTGCACTGTTTACTTCGAATTTTGTCTGCATTCTGGTTCCCGTCTGCAGCCAAAACAGTGAGGCAACGGCCCCAGACTAGGAACAGAGAGGGAACTTCTTAATACTCCCTCCAAAAATGTGTTGTTCTTTTTTACACTTAGGGCTGTAAGAGTAATGAATGAACTTCCTGAAGTTGTTTGATTTTATGGGAGATTATCTTTTGGTTATTTTGTTATGGATTATTGACGTTTTTAACAGTATATTTGTGTATGTGTGGGGGGGTGTTTGTATGTTGTCATTATCTTGAGTCTGATGTAGAGGATTTATATCCTGCATCAGATGTATTTTCATTAAATCAAAAATCATCATTCTCCGTGTTCTTAAGATTTGTTAATGTCACGTCTCATGTCCCCTTCAAATAGAAACTATATGTGACAGCACATCACAGATTTGTTTGTCGTTTTCTGGTACAAACTCTGAAAACCGCGGTTGTTGAGAAGATTAAAGGGCAGATGGAGATTTCTGGGTTTATTTGCAGGATTATATTATATTATATAAATGATGCAGGAGAATGTAGGAGGTAAAGGGTTTGAGCTTGTAGGTTTCACACAGCAGAGTATGGAAGTGGTATAGTGAACTCCTGCACAGTCTGCAGGTTATTGTTGCTGCTGCTGTGTTTGATTGTTTCACTTCCTCATGCATGGAGCTGTTCTCTGTCTGTCACTTGACTTCATGTTGAGGTGACTCACACATCCGGGTGCATGCATTTTATTCAAGTGCTGAGAAACCTGTATTATAACAAGTCACTGAGACTCCTCCCTCCCTCCCTCCCTCCCTCTCAGGCTCAGGTTACTGGGGAGGAAGGAATGTATGAATGGACGGTGTGCATGCACACACACACACACACACACACACACACACAGATGCCCTCAGCCCTCGTTCATTCACAAATATCTGGTGTCACCTGACCTTGTCCAAACAGAGGAAACCCAGAAAGATAGAGCTGTTGACTCTCTGCAGAAATGTTTTTTAAAGGCTGCTGCACTTATCAACACAACACAGAGCAGATATGACGCCTCTGCACCAGTGACCCCGCTGGGATGGAAACACCTCTCAAGGAAATGCCCTTCTCCATTCTGAGTCAGCTGATCCCACAGGTGAACTAACCAACTAACTACAGTAAACATTGTGACAAACCGATCACTGGGCAGACTCTGGATCTGCACCACATGCTCCCCATGTCCCCGTGTGAAGGCAGGTCTGTGTTGAACAATGGTGGATGTGCTCCAGGCTGCAGTGTTTGGTTAAAGGGAGTGTGAGTAGTTCACCATTATCTCTTCAACTGGAGCGGAAACAATATGAGCCTGAGCACACACACTACTGTAGTAATCAATGATGAGTGAGACACATGAGGGTCACACCTACACTGTGTGGTAGCAGAGAGAGAGGGGGGCAATTGTGTCACTCTTTAGTGTGAAAGAGTGGAGCCAGCATTCAATCATGACTCTGCAGTATTCATCATAGCTTCAAAATGTTCCTCAGAAACATTTGGGTGCTACGTTGTTGTAACGTATATGTACAATAGAAAAAGGAAAATGTTAAAGGGACAACGAGGAGTTTTGGAGAAGCGAAGTGTTTTCACGCTGCCTCCGTGCGCACCGTAGAATTCCTCCACCGGCGCAAGACGGACTCGTGTTTTCATTCATCAAGGATTAAAGTCAGAGGTTCAAAGAGGTTCAGTTACCGTCGTAGTTCAGACCATAACGCCGCCCGAATCGCCGTTATTCTCATTTGCGTCCGCGAAACCGAAAGCAATAAGTGCTGGTCGGCTCGACCAGCATTTCCGCCACCACTAATAATAACAAAATAACGATAGAGACAAAACGATATATTGATCGAAAATGGAGCCATTAACAAGTGTGGGTAGCGCGTAGATTCATCCACATTAACGTGAGACTGTTTTATAACCGAATAGAAACTCCTCCTTGGCCCTTTAATAATAACAGGGGAAAAAGAAGAAAAAGAAAAAAGTAAAAGAGAGAAATAAGATAAATATTTGATTCTTATGGCTGTGGTCTGTCCTTATATGCACATACAGAATATATGCTGGGGGCCTTTGGTGACTTAGTGTAATGTTTCTCAGCCAGTATCACATAACTGACACAGAGATGTAAATGTTCTTTATAGGACTGTTTGAGTTTCCACTGGTTCAGCCTGCAGCACAGAACCAGGTTTCCTCTGACGACTTAAAGGAGAATTCCGGTCATTTTTTACCCTTAAATTGTTGTCCTGATGGTCACCCAGTGTTGGGGGGACATGGATATGGACATCACCACTGCACTGCTCGGCCTTTTATTTTTGTAAAGAAATCATCACAACAAGGAAAAAGTGTTTGTTTCTGTGGCGGGGAGAGCAGGCGCTCTGCGATCGGATAGTAATGTCTTTCCAGGATGTTTCAGAGTTAAGCCTGGTTTATGCTTCTGCGTCGACGCGGACCCTACACCGTAGCCTGACGTACACCTCCAAAAAATCCTGACTACGCGTCGCCTCGATGCGTCGCGAACCACTGGGACTGTGATTGGTCCGCTCAGTGTGGTAATTCACCCGACTGGTCGGACGGATCACCTCCACAAGCGTGTTCTTCATCATCTGCGCTTCAACTTTTGCAATAAAAGCTTTTTTTTCAGTTGCCATTGTTTACTGTGACCGGACGCACTGCGTTCCCTGACGAAAACCAAGGAATCTGATATGAGCCCCCCGAAACCACACAAAGACACAGCCACACCGCCCTAGCGGCTTGGCGGTGAATTCCGCCAAGGCAGAACTTTGAATGCTCAATGATGGCGTAGGAGCAGAAGCATAAACCAGGCTTTAGGCTATCTGAGGTGACTACATGTAAAAACACAAAGTTTATACTGTGCACTATAGTTCAGTGGTGTCTCTAAGGATTCCAGTCATGTACCATAGATAGTTGTTTTTTGAGTGTTTGTTGTGGTTGAAAGAATTGCGCTATCCCTAGCGCCGGGTAGCCATGGTGTAACTCCTGTTTGCTCCCCCCAACACGGGGTGACCATCAGGACAACGATTTAGGGATCAAAAATGACCGGAATTCTCTTTTAAAGGGCAGCACAGGACAACTCACACTCTCTCTCCCCTTGTTTGCATGTGTGTCTGTATATTTATGTTGTCATGTCATTAGTCTTCCCGGCTCTACCTTGATCTGTGTTTCCACAACATCCTCTTCCATTGATATTTACTGGATTACATGATGCCCCCCCCCCCACGCTGCTCTCGTCTGTGGTTCTGCTGGCGGCAGCAGAATGCATTGTAAACGGTTTTATCAACGCCGGCGGCCTCATGTGACATTCCTGCCGCCGGAAGATCAAACAAGAGCGGAGGGCGAGGCCCCGCTCAGGTCCAGCTTTACCTTCCCTATCTACAACCTGACACACATTTAATCAGGTTTATGTCTAACTGTCAGCCAGGCTGCACATGCAGCACTGGGTTTACAGGAAACCAATACTGAAGGCCCTCAGCTTACAGTAAAGGTGGATCCCTGGTGGGTGCACCTCACTCCTCATCAGCTGGGACTCTGACAATAACATCACAAACAGTGAAATACTGCATGTGAAGGCAACATTCATCCTGAATAATAGTTAACGATAAATAGTTACTTTGCTTCAATAATAAGGCAGGTTATTGAACAGGAGGTGCTGATGTGCTACCGGTCAACCTCTAGGGGGAGCAGTCACCTCCTCAGGCTGCAGGAGGAAACGTACTTCCTGTGGAAAAGAAGTGAGTCTGCAGGCAGCTGAGTGAAAAGCTCAAACAGTGCCGTCAGAGCTGAATGGAAATACTGAGAGGTCAAGTTGTTATTTACACATGATCCACTTCACATGTACTGAACAAACACACACAGGTGGAAATATTTAACAGTGACAATGGTTTCAAGGACATAGCCTGAATTTCTATATAATATCCACCTTTCCCCCATGACAATGCAACATAAAAGGGATAGTTCACCCAAAATTAAAATTTCACTCATTATCTACTCACCCTCATGTCGACTAAGAGCTGTGAGAAGAGTCCTCCGTGCCTTCTCTGAGTTACGGGAGGGTCCACGCAAAACTATTTGTCCATAATTGGTTACATTATATGGTTACCATTACAGTATATGGACAAATACTGCCCCCGTAACTCCGAAGAAGGCACGGAGGACTCTAAAAATTCTAACAGTTCTTAGTTGACATGAGGGTGAGTAGATAATGAGTGAAATTTTAATTTTGGGTGAACTATCCCTTTAACCACATATTCATTGTTTATATGAATAAATGCATCAGAGAACATATTTGAAGTTGCTATGGCCACAGTGTCAAAATTATCCACTAATTAGTAGCTTTTCTGTTGTTTTTCTTACAAATTCATAAGAAAACAATTGAACCTGTGTTGTTCATTGATTTAATGATGACAAATAGTGAATACTATTGTCAATGTTTAACTAAGGAACAAATGACCGTTTAACTATATCTGCAACAGGAGGTAGAGACATGTCAGACCTGATGTGTGAGCGTGGAGCTCTTAAACGCAATGCACAGTGATGCAGACAGACATGTGTGTGTGTGTGTGTGTGTGTGTGTGTGTGTGTGTGTGTGTGTGTGTGTGTGTGTGTGTGTGTGTGTGTGTGTGTGTGTGTGTGTGTGTGTGATCCTGCTGTTTGCTTCATTCATGTGTCAGCACAGAGGCATCATGGGAGGAAATGTGCGTCAAGCCCATCCATAATGTTCAGAGAAAGTTTAATGGCTCAGATCTCTGTGTCATCAAGAGGTAGATTAAAGTAATAGTTCACCCAAAATTCAGATTTCCGTCTTGTATTGAAGCCCCGAAATGCGAAATTGTCCCGAAAGAAATGAAATAAGTCCATATTTCAAGCTTGTTTGCAGCAGAAGCTCCTCTTCCTGGTCCGTCGAAGTCTCATGAGATTTGCGTCTGCGTCAGTTAATTGCAATGACGTATATTGGACGCATTGGACGGACATTACATACGAGCAGCATGGAGGTATTTGGATATTTTTTGGTGCGTTTTTTTGTGACGAAGACCGCCAGTGTCCATTTGCAACCGTGCATGCAGTGCTACGCCAAGACCCCCTGTAACTCAGAGAAGCCACAGAGGACTCTGAAACTTCTCCCAGCCCTTAGTCGACATGAGGGTGAGTAGAAAATGAGTGAATTTTGAATTTTGGATGAACTATCCCTTTAAGATTCAAAAACTCATGTCTTGGAAACAAGGCAACAAAAGGCATGTTGCATCTTTCCAGAAGTGCATGAGCATAAGGTAAACGCTTACAGTACCTACTTATTGTATTGAATATTATGTAATGTGGGTGAATAAAAGAGCAAAAATTTAGAGCAAGCTGATTGAAAGAAAGAAAATGGAGGAGGAGGGAGGAGACGACCTGTCGTGACCTTTGTCTGTTCTTCATTCAGCTTCACTCACAAAAACATGCACACTTCAGTATTTGTTTATCGTTGTCTGCAATACTGACAAACACAAAACAAACTGCTGATTGGCTGCAGAATACAGCTGTCCCAGTGTTGACGGGGAGGGACAAGCTCCTCGACATAAAGATATGAACACAATACAATAATGTGTAGCAACTATAATACATCTCTGGAAGATGCTCCAGAGGAAACACTGCATGGAAAATAATAAAGTACATCAGGCGAAATGCTTCAGAGAGCAGAGCAAGGTGAGAGTTTCTCACTCTGGGCATTTATTCTCACATTTGGGACATGAGTTAAAATCTGCCAAATGTAAAATTTTGAAGTTTTAGAGCCTGACAGAACCTCTGAACCCCAGAATCCCCCGCTTCTGGTTTGATGAGCCTCAACATCACTTGACAGAGCAGGGATTTGAAGAGAATTGGATGATCTGGGCTGAACAGATTCCTAAATCTGACAGTGATTTGTATAGAAACAAACAAGATTAGAGACTCAAGAAGAACCATGCATGTCGGTGAAGGAAAGACTTTCTGGTAAACATATCCTCAGCTCAGGAAGGGACAGCCACTTCCACTCAGTCCAGAAGCTTAGAGGCAGTAAGGAAACACCTTGCTCCAACCTTAATTCAATTTGGGGGCTGAAAATCAAGCGCCTACTAGGCCTATATTGCTTTTGGGAGCTTGTGCTTCAGAAAACAGAGAGATGGGAGGGAGGAGGGGTTGAAATTGCCGTGCAGGAGGGATCAGATTGGCATCAGGGCTCTTCCTGCCTGCTGCAGTCAGGGGGTATTAGACATCAAAGAGGCCTCGGCCCAGAGGGCTGCTGGGTGACCTGGAGGGTCACTGTGTGTGGTCAGCCTTTGTCCAAGCTCCTCACTCTCCTGTCAGTCTTCATACAGTCACCAGAGAGGCAGCGTGAAAGGAGATGTTTAACAATCATGTGTCCAAGGTGAACATGTGTCTTGAAGCTGCTCCAGGTTGTCGCAACAGCTCAAGTTGTATTTTTCACTTTAGCGATGGAGTCATTGATTTTTCTGAATGAACAAAGAAAAAAAAGTTTTAAAAAAAAGTTGTTCCAACTAGAGATGTGCTGGTTGGTTGAGAAGAAAATGTGGCCTCCCGTTGGCTGAGGAATTGGCTGTGAGGATTCTGATTGGTCGTGCCCACAGGAGGACTGGACCACCTCCTCCACAACTGTTGCCATGTGACAGAGGAAGGATCCACTGTGGATCGTCAGCAGAGCTTTACTGGTGTGGAGCTTTGTTCCAGTCTCGTACTTGTACCAAGTCTTCCTGTTTTATTTTTTGCCAATCCCACAATCAGACAGTTGTTAAATGTCTTGGTTTAACCGAGGTGGGGCAGCACCCCTCCTTGCCTGACCCCCTCCCTCCTGACTCCTCCGCCCCTGATAACACTGTTATCTACGGGGCAGAGGGAGGTGGCGCTCAAACGGATACTCAGACTTCAAATGTCCTCCCACCACATCAGAGAGGTCCAGATGTTCTGTACGAGGTGGTCAGCGGTGGTGAGCCAGAACAAGAACTGCACGTCATAGAGGGAGAGCATAACCACGCAGACCAATTGTGGGGAGGGGGTGGTGGTGTTTCGGGGGTTTACCAAGCATGACTGTGTGTCCGATGCTGGTTCAGATAGAGAAATTATACTGATGTTGAAAACAATTCAATGGCACAGAACAGTCCCATATTCAGTTCATGTATCACAAAGTCAAAGACATTATGATGGTAAGAAACAGTCCTCCAACTTGAACCATCAATACTCTGATGCATCCAATAGGAACATCTCCTGAAACAGCAACAGACTTAAAGGAGAATTCCGGTCATTTTTTATCCCTAAATCGTTGTCCTGATGCTCACCCAGTGTTGGGAGGAGCAAAAAACACAACTAAAATCGATGCAGGCAAACCAGAGTTACACCATGGCTAACGCTAACCTATGGGGGCAATTCTTTCAACCACAACAACACTCGAAAAACAATCAGATATCTATGACTGGAATCCTTATGACACACCACTGAACTCATATACCCACACGGAACGAACCTATAGGTTTGAATATATGTGACATACGTAAAATATGCTATATATGCACAGATAAAGTGCATATAGGTTTCATATATGCACATAGATCCTCATGAGGATATATGGGCATTTAGTCACTGCAAATAGTCATGAGTGCAGGGAGTATCATGATATGAAGCATAGGGTAAAGTAAAAAAAGAAGACAAAAAAAGATTCTGGAACCATCCTAGTTTTAAAAACTCACTCACAATATTCCCAGAAAGGCAATAAATTACTGTCTGTTTGACAAATTCTTTATACCACTTTATCTTGAACATCACTGCTTCACATGTATATAGAAAACTTTCCAAGATTGTAAGCTAATTGGTGCCCAGGACGACCTTTCTATCTCAAAAGACGAAACAGCAGAGAAAAAAACTTTATCGGACGAAACAAGGTTCAACACGATGGCTCCCGAACTTAAGTCTTTTTTGCATGTATTGATTGAAAAGTGGGACACTGGGTTTGGATTTTAATTATGACACTAGAATACCACCAATATGCCAGTTGATTACCCCCAACTCTGCATATTCTGCACAAAACTCATGTGATCTGTACTCAGGGTCTTCAGGTAGAAGATCTTCTAACTTTCTCCAAACGGACACACCAACAGGCCTTCCTGTTGCGCTGCAATCAAAGATCAATCTAGTCCAGTTTAAATAATGCTCATGTCTAGACCATGAGGCTGAACCTGGACCAGATCCAGCACTGCAACTCTCACTCGGACTCAAAATACAAACCACATTTGGAGAAACTCTCAGTGGAGCTGTGCAGCTCCACTTCACAGAGGCAGCAGATTCCCACAGGCCTCAGTAAAGTCCACGGGTTAGCGGGGGATCCCCTGTCCATGAAGACATGTGTGGTCCCTCCGTCATCCCACTCCCCCCCCCCCCACGTGGCACTGTTTCACTGGCTGAGGCTCCCCTCCAACAATCAGGGCCTTCATGGGGGCCTTAATGACAAAATGAAAGCCAGTTGTGTGTCTGTGGAGGTTTTAATGACTCTCAGAGCTGCTGTGGAAATGTTGGGCTCAGTCCAAACACACTCTGCCTGCTGCACACAGACAAAGAGACTCATGGGACATGTGCGGGGTCGACGCTGCCACACTGTAATTCTGGCTCTGCGACAGTCGCGTCATCGACTGTGACGATGACGAGGACGGAGGCGACGTGTGAACCTTCACCTGACTGACGGCGGCTGCTTCTGACCTCTTGCTCGGAGCTGCTGTTTCACGGTGGCTCTGTGTTGACATACAGTGACAGGACCTTCCTGTTTCACTTCCTGTTGCCAGGCCGAGACTAAGCTGCTGTCTGAGAGAGGCAGTGCTGTGGAGTGTTTGTCTGGTCTCCACCCTGCTGCAGCGCTGGAGGTGTTGACCTGAGCTACATAAATATTCCAACCTATAGCTGAGGTGCATATGAAGACTGCATCCATGTTAACACGTTTCCCATAATGCAACTCTGCAGTGTATGTTGTGAGCCCGCACATGGTAGAGTTGCATGTTCTCTGTTAAGTGTGTTTGACTGCTTTTTAAAGTTACTGTGGGGGGAGGGGTGGAGGTCTGAGGCTTTCTGCCTCAGCTGCTGACGACATGATGAGCGCAGCCGCCTTCTTCGCTGGTCTACTAACACAAAAATGTATTCACATCTGAGTCACATGACTCCACGCAGGTATTTATTAGTCGCTTCTGATCAGCTTTGATCCACATTGATGTTAAAACAACTTTTTTCTCACAGATTTGGAACCACACTTCACACATTCCTCTGAACATGTGTGCACTACAAAGTAATCACACAAAATAAACAACTTCCACTTTCAACGCTTAGTATTTAATTATTTTTTCTCAATCTTTTAATTACATTTTCATTTATCTATTTATTTATTTTTAAAGGGACAACAAGGAGTTTGTATTTGGTTATAAAAGCGTCTCACATTTAAAAAATATATTGTTTTGTCTTAATCATTATTTTGTTGTTATTATTTAGTGGTCAACTCGCACAGCATTTCCTACTTTCGGTTTTGCCCAGCGGGTCATGGGAATAATGCAGCCAAAACGCCGTTTATGGTCTGAACTACGACGGTATCTGATCGTCTTCGA
The DNA here is from genome assembly GCA_030347415.2 of Decapterus maruadsi. Lineage (NCBI taxonomy): Eukaryota > Metazoa > Chordata > Actinopteri > Carangiformes > Carangidae > Decapterus > Decapterus maruadsi. The sequence continues at coordinate 24,424,371 of CM064900.1, read as the reverse complement.
CTGTCATTCTTGATGAATGAAAACATCCTTGGAAAAAGTTTTTGCTTTCGTCCGTCTTGCGCCGGTCCAAGAATTTCACCGTGTGCACGGAGGCTCATGGGGAATCCTTCGCTTTCCAAAACTCCTCGTTGTCCCTTTAAATGTATTATTATCATACTATTTTATTTTATTTATTTAATTATTCATTTTAATTGTAACTTATATCACTATACGACCTGTCATTCATGTATTACAGTATATGAAACCATATGTCAGGTAATATTCTTTAAATTCACTAAAATGTTCAAATAAAAAGTTCTAAAAAGAATAAAAACGTCCTGCTTCATTCATTGCCATCCATTTAAGTTTAGCTGTTTACACAGAAACAACAATGTTACATTTCATGAACAGAAATAACTGTGTTTGTGCTCAGTGATTCCTTCATCACCTTTTATTGTGAGTTGTTGTTTAAACTGTCTCATAGCCTGTTATTGTGATATTCACTATCTACAGTTCTATTACATGACAAAAAGTTGAATTATGGCCTTGCTCGATCTAAAGCTGGACAACTTAAAGCAGATATCAGCGGCACGGCCGTTTCGGCTAATGCTGCGTTCAAGGCAGGCTTTTGAAACCGTAAGTTACAGCTTCAAGTCACAACTACAACTTTGTAGCGTTCCAGGTAACCCGTAGCTCGTGTTTTTACCGTCCTGTTGCCTGTGAAAGTGCACTATAACGGCCTCTCGTAACTTCCGACCCGTGAACTCGTACCAGATCGAACTGGTATGACTTCACAGGAAGGAAAAACACAAAGTACGAGTTTCCTTGAACGCACCATGAGTTAGCAGCCCCCGCCCTCGTCAGGCATCTATTGGTCCTCGTGCTACGTCACCACATTCACGCGCACCCCTTGGCTGCACACACAGCCCTTCATGCCGTTCTCTCTCCTCATTGGATAACGCTTGTATCCCACAAGGAAAATTTTCTCCTCGGGTTACAGCAGAGCAGAGTGACGGAGAGACTCGTGTTACGGCTGAAACACTCCATGTAAGTGATTGCTGACGGAAAATAGGACTATTTAGGACTTATATTAACAAAAACATTCCACTGATATCTGCTTTAAGTGTAAGACTGGACATTGAGTTGACTCTGACTAAAATGCCAAGATAATGTGATTACAAACCGATTTTCTTGAACTTGGACTTACAAAGCACTTTTCTAATCACTTGGACTACTCAAAGCACCGTACACGTTTTTTGTTGTTTTTTGCATGCACCCTTCCACACACACAATCACACAGCTCTGTTCGCAGACAGGCTTTTTGGGGGGCTAATCATTCAAACACTTTCATACATCGGATGACACATCGGAGTGTGGGTTCAGTGTCTTGCCAGGACAGTTTAACACGTGGGAATCCAACCACTGAATCTCGGGTTAATGAACAATGAGCTCTAGCGGCTGAGCCACAGCCGCATGTGTTCTTCTAAACGCCTTAATCTGGCTGAAACTGGACACCGCATGTGCGCATGATCCATCCAACAGTAGCGACAGCACAAAGTGTAGCATAGAAGAAAAACTATTGTTGCAACCCTCCAATAGCGTACGCAATCGTATCTGCCTTGCAAAATCACGATACAGTAAGCACAAGGGATGGCATGCGTCTCATCGGCACTATAAGAAGCATGTACTGTATGTACAAAATGAACAAAGCTGTCAGATTCTTCAAGTTCTTACTGTTTGAAATTCCTGTTTGACATGTGACTCAGTTGTTGATGAGGTGATGTAATAGGGAGACCTTGTGTTGAGGAGGCTACTATTAGCCTCCATTTTCCCCTATGCATTTAAAGGCAGAATTTTGATGAGACACCAACTGGAGCTATGAGCTTAGCTCAATTTAGCTGTGCAAGGCAATGTTATATAGCCCGCTTTTACAAACAGTTTGTCTCAAAGGGCTTCACATGGCATCATAACAACATCTTCTGCCCTTAGACCCTCACATCCACTGAGGAAAAACTCCATGGAAAAACCTTTTAACAGGGAAAAATCGGAGAAAGCTCAGGGTGAGCAACAGAGGAGGGATCCCTCACCCAGGACGGACAGACAGACATGCAGTAGATGTTGTTACAGACATAGGTCTTTATGATGCTTGTGCACGTGTCCAATTTATCATTGAGATTTCTAAAGAAGACCTAAAAACACACACACAAGCACCCACAAGTCCAGTAAATTCAGCTGATGTCTGCAGTGAAGTATTCCGCTCCTGCACAACGACCTCCTTGTGATCAATAAAGTCATTAGCATGAAGCTGTTCTGTCAGCAGAGGAATGAGAGCTATGAAGCATGAGGTCATGTGTCTGTAGGATCAGTTAGTAGTTAAATACAAGTCTGACCTCCAGCCACCAGAGAGACAACACAACACAAAACAACACAACATGACATGACACCATGGCTGACCATGACTCGCTGCTCATTTACATTCCTCTGCAGCAGTGACAGTCAGAGCCTGAGGCAGGTTGTTGATTAGATTTTGGTAGTTGAAGGTCAAAGGTCAAGGTCATGGTGACCATGCAAAACAGCCATGACTCAAGACTCAGACTGTCACTCAGCAATTATGAAAAAATTCTCACAAATGACCTCCATACAGTACAGGGACCTAACAACATCCACAAAGCATTGATTGTGTCCAACATCAAAAAAATCTGGTAATATGAATGAAGCGTGTACTAGCCTATTTGGTGCAAAAGTTGGATTTTGATAATGCTGTAGTTTTGGTTGCAGTGCTTCATTTTGCAGGATGTATGAGGTATTTTGCCGTCTGGGTGTGTGGTTTTGTGAATTGTGCTAAGCATTTTGATGTACCATGGAAAAAAAAACACACCCTAGTTTGCATTAGCAATAGGAGAAAAAAAATGTAATAAATGATAATTTGGTAATACTTTACTTGACGCCTATCTCTATAACACAATATAACCTTACTTATAATGAGTTATAATGCAGTTATAACACTGTATAGTTATAAACACTCATAAATGATCATAATGCTTTATAACAATAATCATAACACACATATAAAGCATTTTATCGTGACTTATAAGGTCAGGTTATAATTGTTAGTAACTCGCTGACATTGATAATGCATTATAAATATAGTTATAATTGGCTTATAAACGTGTATAACTATCATTATAAACACTCATCAATTATCATAAGCATAACACATCATAGAACATTTTATAGTGGCTTCTAAGGTCAAATATTATAATAGAGATGTGTTACTGTATGCTTATTGTTATAAAGTCTTATAATGATTTATGAGTGTTTATAATGACAGTTATACACGTTTATATAAATATATTACTTATTAGTTACTACCAATTATATCATATCATGATAAAATGCTTTATAGTGTGTTATGATTATTGCTATACATCATTATGATCATTTAGTAGTGTTTATAACTATATACTCACACAGTGTCATAACTGCATTATAACTCATTATAAGTATGGTTATAATGCGTTATAAGTAAAGTGTTCCCGATAATTTTATAAGAACTTAGAACAAAATAGTGAGTGTTATACACTCAGGCGGGTTTCAGCTACAGCTTCACCTCTTCTACTTTGACTAGAGCTGGCTAACGTGCTAGCTGAAAGTAGCAAATCTCACAGAGACATTGTGTAACTGACTTTACCGCACACACACCCACAAACCCAAAGATTTAACAAGGTCACGTCTCTGGGATCAAACCGTGCCTGGTTAAAGGACAGACAGGTGGGACGATGGTGCAGAATTAAAGGCATTCCTCCGCTGACAGTGAGCTATGTGTGTGAACTTTAAAGACTTTGAGGAGTGCCTCATCCTGACGTTAAAAGTGTCTTTGTTTAGAGGAGCAAGCCCTGTAAATCCAGCCCACGTTTGTCATGCGGACCGGTCCTGAACTTGTTGTGACTGACACTGTGTTTGCCCCGGCAGCTTTTAGAGGTAACCTTTCCCACATGCCGGAGTTAAAGTTTAGCAGGGCCGAGCCTCCTGACGTGCCTGTACGGGCAGGAACGGGGAGCCGGCTATAGCGTGCTGCCTTCTCTCTGGGAAGTAAGCGCACATTCCTTTTAGTTTTTTCCCACACACACACACATACACACAGAGCTGAGGCATGAATGCTATCTTATCGGAGCGTGCACATGAGGAGATGCATATGTGTGTCTGCATTGTCTGCTCTGTTTTTATCTGCCCTCAGTGCGGGTCATCAGGTTAATGCTCCGCTCAGGGTGAGACTGGATCTGGTCACATCCTAGAGGCTGCTGCTGCTGCTGCTGCTGCTGCTGCTGCTGCTGCTGCTGCTGCTGCTGCTGCTGCTGCTGCTGCTGCTGCTGCTGCTGCTGCTGCAGGACGGCCACATTCCTCCTGACGCGACACGCTCTGCCGGCTCCATCACCCACACACACACACACACACAGTAGCATGTCACATCAGTAATACAGAGGTCACCTCAGATCAGATGCATGAAAATGATTTTTCTCCCTCACTATAACTTCCCAACTCATCTGAACCGGCTTCGTATACGTGACAGGTAAACCTGCTTTGTCCTCTGTGTCTCACTCTGGTCTCCTGACAGGTTGCTCTCAGGTGTTTCCCATTCAGAGTGTTAACACAGAGTGAACTGTGCCGGAGCCCAGTTGTTCCTGTTCAGCTGTTCACTTCAGCTGCTGCACTTTCGCCTCCCTCCTTGTAGCTGGGGGCTGTTGGCCAGCTGCTGCTGCTGCTGCTGCTGCTGCTGCTGCTGCTGCTGCTTCCTGGTTGTGTAATGAGTAACAGCCAGTGGGCTTTCCCTGCACAACTGCACCCCATCCCAGGCCAACTACAGGTCAAGATGCAAAGTATATGCAAATCATGCAAACAATTATGGAAATACGATCAGCGGAGCAAAGTTATGCAAGCTGCTGGGAAACAGTGAAGGCACTCAGTGTTTGAACAATGCGAGGTCCAAGTGTAAAAGGTAACATGTGAACAATGTGCTTCCAGATGTGTCTGCTTCCTGACCTGGATGGGAACCATGAAGCAGCATGTTGGTCCAGGTATCCTTCACCTGAAACTAGCTCGATGATGAGTGAGAGAGGAGTGTGAGATACTGTGTTTCTGCAGCTGCCATGTTATTCTTAAGACATCTGCACAGAGAAAAATAGGGGGACAGAAGGGGGACATTTCTGTATTTAAAGGTACAGTTCTGTCCTACTGTACCCTATAGGGCCAATTATTGTACTCTAGAGTACCTGTGCGTACCTTTGGGGGTAAAAAAAGGCACATAAATGTTCCAGAATAGTACAAAATTGTCTCTAAAAAGGTACGCCTGGAGCGACAAGGGTTTCCTTTTGAGTACATTTCCGTACTTATTATCCTGGTGGTTCTGTGTGTAGTACTGTATGTATGTCTGTTTGTCACATTCCTGTGGCCACATTATGTCACTCACGTCTTGATGGAACTTTGGATCATGCGTTCACCTGGACTCAGGGAGGGAGTGACAGGATTTTGCTGGTTGAAGGTCAAAGGTCAAGGTCAATGTAGTCTCGCTCGCCAGACCAGAAGGAGAGTCTGGCCGGTCCGCCTGTGATTCTACGATCAGAGAAAAAAATGCTCCGGCCGTTTGGAATTTTTTCCACCAGTCTCACACGTTGCGGTCGGCGCCGTAGCAACGGTGCCCTTGCAAAATATAGCTGGTTGGAAACTGGTTTTCGGCAACCGTTGATGAATATTTATTCTTTTGTTCGGTTTAACAGCGGTCGGCATCCACTGATGGATATTTCATCTTCTGTTCAGTTCAAGACATAGATGTATAATAGATCCATGGTTCCTGTTGTAGTTTGTTGATGTCAAACATGTGGCCCGTGGGCCAAAACTGGCCCACCAGAGGGTCCAATCTGGCCTGCGGGATGAATTTGCCAAGTGTGAAAATCGCAGACAGAAGAGGCATAATATTGTTGAAATTGCATGTGTTTTTCCCATGAAATTTCAGGTTGTTCATAACATGTTTTGTAAAAGGATAGTTCATTTCATATAAACAGCTTAAGAGAAATGTTAAGAGTTCTCATTATTTATAGGTTATTTTGCTCTTATTTTACCGGTCTGGCCCACTTGAGAACAAACTGCACTGAATGTGGCCCCTGAACTGAAATGAGTGTGACACCCCTGATTTAGGGTAACACAATAGAGCCCTTATGTATCCTACCTCTGAAGCCTGCTAAAATAAATCTGTTCAAATCAATCAACTTCAGTTCAAATCACTTTAATTGTCCCCAAGGGCAGAGAAGTAGCCAAAACAACAAAGACAAAAACACAAAATCAACACACACAGTACAACAGACAACATTCACAGATAAAACACATTAATTCATCAAGAAAATAATATAAAATAAAATGATGAAAATACATCCTTCTGATGTGTCAGCTGCTCCACCTTGACCATCTTAACAGTGTCTGACCCCCAGCAGAGGAGGGAAGCTCTATGTGTGGATTGATTTTAACATGAATTAGTGGATTAATTATGAACTGTTGCTCAACAATGTCTGCACTGAGGCTAATGAAACATACACACATGTGATGTGGCCTCTGCACTAACACACACAGGAGGCTGAGGTGCAGGAGCAGAGGCTGTATGTAAAAATGTTGTTGACATTCCAGTCGTATTAGTTCACATGACCATGTTTGTTTACAGCCAGATGAACAACATAAAGTTATATTGCTATAATGACAGATGACCTCTCATTGTGTTTATTTACAGCAGCTCAGCGAGGCGGTGGGTCAGACTGTTTTTCATTAACTTCCAACATGCTGCTGCCATTCATCCACACATACTGTTTAGTGCTGGGAGCTGAGCTCAACAAACCCTTTTAATTAGACTGTAATTAATGCTTTCAGACTTCTTCAACCTCAACCACCAGATCTTGTTTTTCCAATTCAACCGGATTCGAATGAGGGACAGAATAAGGATGAGTTCAAAGACGAATATAGAGCTGACTGTAGTCTTTCAATCTACAGTACAGTGTGATTATGGATCACTTGCTCCTTTTCAATGGAAGTTATTACATGGAGCACAGGTCATTAAGACTGACATAAACATTACTGACAGTGTCCTACCAGACTCACTGAGATCATAAACCTAGTGATATTTAAAGCTGCGTTTTCACTACATCTTACCAGCTGGACTCGACTCAGCTTTGGTACCGCAGGTACTCCTCTGGAGGTTGTTTCCATTACGGGATAGTACCGCCTTTAGAGTAGAGTTAATATAGACTGATCTGTTCATTTTAAAACATTTATTGGTTAAATTACGGTGAAAACACCAGAGGCTTAAAAACTTAATAAAGTGACACATTAACAAGCTGGTATTAAAGGGATAGTTAAACATTTTTGGCAAATTGGCCCATTGCCAATCGCTATACGGCAGTAGGTTCGGCGGAGCAGAGCCGTGAGCTGCTCAGAGCTACACTACAGAGACTAATGCGATTTCTTAGTTTCAAGCAGTCTCTGTACATACCTTGAAAACAACTCTGTCTGGTAATGTTCTGTTATTACCTGTGTGGTGAATGTGCAGGTTACATCTTGTCCACCAGAGTGTTGTGGAGTTGTTGGATTGTGATGAAGGAAACCAAGAAATCCCATTAGCCTGCATAGCGTAGCTCTGAGCTGTTCCCAGCTCTGCTCCGCCGTTCTAAAATTAGCTTGCACCGACAAAGAAAGGTAACAATCCTAGCGATTATGGCGATGGGCCAATTTGCCAAAATTGCAGGGTATTCTGTCCATGCCGCATACTGATGATGCAATACTATACATACCAAGCACTCATTTTACTTTTTGCTATTGTAGTGATTGCGCTTTAGAGCTGGGTGTGTATTGCATGTTTTATATGCATTGTTTTATTGTATGGTATGCTTTATGCTTTATGTTTGGACAACAGAAATTTCTAAATCTGGTGTGCCCATCTTTTTATTTCTTGAAAATGATCAATGCAAGCAAACATTGTCCTTCAAAAGAAAAAAAAAAACGCTGTGTGGATTCTCTCCAACCAATCAGTGGTCTGCAGTGTTTTCACCCGCTTTGGAACCTCAGTCGAGGTGGTATCAAAAGTGTCATACCTGGTACTAGAGTCCAGGTACTTTTGGAAACCCAAAAAGGGCAAGTCGAGTCAAACTGGTACCATAAAGTGGAAACGTGGCATCAGTCAGCTGAGTTTCTGCAGGAAGGAACATCACTGAGTCCTGCACAGTGGACTGCTACCTGTGGGACACAATAAGGACAGAGGGACACTTACCTGCTCCTTCATGTGGTAGGAAGAGGAGTTTGTTGGTGCAGACAGGTTGCGGTTGGATGGAGGCCTTGGTGGGACATGATTGGAGACCAGTGATCCAATCAAGTGCAGCTTTAGTTGTTGTCACTCACTAACACAATGTTTTGTCTAGCAGAGCTCAACAAGTTGTTTTGATGATCTGCCCACCAGCTCTGTTGGAGGCCAGCGAGCCCAGCTGTTACGTAGGAGGCTTCGCCACCCAAGAAGGCCAACGGAGATGCCATCCAGAAAACATGGCACACACAGACTCACACAAACACACAGTCATCAATCTGATAAGAGTCCACGCAGTGGGAGGAAGGCATGTCTGAAACTGACAGTGGTGTGAGAGTGACAGTCAAAGGTTTCAGACCACAGCTGTGACAATACAGGTGGAGGAACACACCATCACATATGGCTGTGGAAACGGTTTTCTGCAGGTGTGTTTCAGGAATGAAAGGATCTGTGCTCCATGGACCATGAAAGCAGCCCTATCCAATCAGATGTGGGTTTTTTTTCCTAACCAGGGGAGAAAATACTGCCTGATGAATGTCAGAAAGTCTGTCCAGAAACACCTGAAACATCATCATCCTGCTTTTTTACCTGCACACACCGGACCTAACATGGTTGTCTTCCCTCAGTGAGATGCTGAGGAGGCGAGATGAAGGAGGAGGAAGAGGAGGGTCCAGACTGAGAATCATACAGACATGGAAGAAAGAATGGAGAAACTGTTGTGTAACATGTGCAAAAACTAACACATGACAAACCAAAACTTATTTATGATAATTAAAGCTGTATTTCCACTATGTGGTACCAACTGGACTGGACTCAGCTTTGGTACTAGATACTATTCTGTAGGTTAGAGTAGAGAGATAATATACTGTTCCTGACCAATGTTGTGAACCCATTGAACATTGATGATGCAATGACTGTGAACTAACATGACAAACAAACCAGTTTTTATGATATTTAAAGCTGTGTTGATCATAGAACCCCCCCCCCCACACACACACACATGCACACACAAAATGTAAAACAGGCTACACAAATGCGCACAGTTGCACTACAGTGTCTTTAACATTTCAAGTCAGCAGCAGCTTCAGCACCAGACAGGAAGCAGGTCTAGATCTGCTCTGATGTCGTTGTTTACACTGATGGACGCTGTGGTTAGCTTTGCCTCGGTGACTTGAGTCCACCTTTCCTCTTCCTTCTGAGCCCCCTTCAGACCAGACCACATCCCTCTGAGGTGAACCAAGATGGCCTCAGGCTGTTTGTTGTGCTAACTACCATCCAGCTAACTCCACTTCCTGCTTTAACTGTCACCTCTGGGTTGCTTCACTCTGGATTGCTCAATTTTATGTCTTTTACATGGACACATCGTGTCTACATCATTATACATGACCCTGTACACAACTGTGGACACACACTGAAGTATCTTTTCCACTGGTCAATAAACATGCAAATATCTGCATATAGCTCCACACAGAAGACCCCAATGTAAACACAACCCTGGGTGAACTCGCCAGTTTTCACTCTTTCCCTGCTCTATCGTCTTCCTGAGCACAGTGTGAACACACCCTTGTCATTTCAGCGCTGCCAAACTAGAACCACTGGTTCACCGGCTACAATGTGCTTTAGGACCAGAGTTATTCGTTTTTAAAATGCACGCAATAACTTCTGGGAGGCTCCAACACTTTTACAGAGATCTGACTGATCCATCAATTGGGGTCCCGTTAACACTTGGTATCGCCCTCTGTCTCAGGTGATCCAATCACAGGTTTCAGATAGGAACGCTCCCAAGATACGTTCAGGACTCCTCTGAGATCTGATCACTCAGACCACATTGAGATGTGGTCTGGATCAGATGTGTCCACACTGTTTATGCAATCTGACTCCAAATAGGTCTCAAAGGATCTACTCTACTGACGTCCTCTGAAGGACTTAGTCTACTGACATCCTCTGATGATCTACTTGGATGTCCTCCACCACATACACACACATCACTCCTAACACAGTTTCATAACTGAAGAGTGCCCTTGACAACGCTTTATTTCATTGTCAGACCTGTGCACTGAGCATTGATTGGCTCAACCCTCTCTCTCTCTCCCTCCCTCACTTGCATTGGGTTTTAAACAAACATTGTAATGAAATTTAATGGAAAAACATCTGATACAGGATATAGATCCTCTACATCAGACTCAGAAATTAAACACAAATATACCAACCCATACATAATCACAAGATATCAGCGGCACGGCCGTTTCGGCTAATGCTGCGTTCAAGGCAGGCTTTTGAAACCGTAAGTTACAGCTTCAAGTCACAACTATGACTTTGTAGCGTTCCAGGCAACCCGTAGCTCGTGTTTTTACCGTCCTGTTGCCTGTGAAAGTTCACTATAACGGCCACTCGTAACTTCCGACCCGTGAACTCGTACCAGATCGAACTGGTATGACTCCACAGGAAGGAAAAACACAAAGTACGAGTTTCTTTAAACGCACCATGAGTTAGCAGCCCCCGCCCTCATCAGGCATCTATTGGTCCTCGTCCCTACGTCACCACATTCACGCGCATCCCTTGGCTGCACACACAGCCCTTCATGCCGTTCTCTCTCCTCATTGGATAACACTTGTATCCCACAAGGAAAGTTTTCTCCTCGGGTTACAGCAGAGCAGAGTGACGGAGAGACTCGTGTTACGGCTGAAACACTCCATGTAAGTGATTGCTGACGGAAAATAGGACTATTTAGGACTTATATTAACAAAAACATTCCACTGATATCTGCTTTAAATTCATATAACAGAATTATCCCCCCAAAAAACTCCCACATTACCTCAAAGAAAAACTACAAAAAAAGAAAAGAAAAGAAACAACAACAAACAAATTCATACCCTTGTTTTGTAATTATATAAAAAGTCCTTATTTTACCAACGTTGATCAAGTCTATTTTAAAAGAGTTCACTGATGGAGCCTGCACTACATCCTCAGGAAGCTCGTTCCATACTTTTACAGCCCTAAGTGCAAAAAAATGTTTTTAAATCATGTACTACCTGTGAATACATTTGCATATCAAGCAAGATCCTGGTGATAAGATCTGAGGATGTATGTAAATGCTGGTCAGGACAAGGCCTCTTCAAGAGAAGAGGGATCTGATAAGGATGGGTGGAGGTTTTCCAGCCAGTAGACCTGGGGCAGAGATCCAATCAGTGATTAGAACAGACATGATGTCATAGCTACCAACAGTTCACCATGAGCTGGTGACAGTGCAGAGGAAATCTCCCTTTATAAGAGGAAGAAACCAATGGAGCCAGACTCAGGGAGGAGGAGGAGAGAGGGGAGGGGGGTCTACCTAGACTGGTTGGGTTGAGAGGAGAATGGGGGGAGAGAGGAGACAGAGTGGGGATAGAGAGAGAGAGAAGTGAGACAGGCTGTGATTGACAAGAGGTCTTGTGGCTTGCGCCTCAGCACGCCACTCATCCGCCACTTCCTAGGCTCTTTGTGTTTCACACACACATACATGCACACACACACACAGACACATACACACACACACACACACCATCTGCTGTGGTAATTCACAGGCTGCATGCCAGAGCAGCACACAACCTCCTCTCTCACTTTGCTGTCTCCTATTCACCCCTCCTTCGCTCGCTTGCTATCTTTTATTTGGAGGGAGAAAGCCAGGGTATTCAGAACTTTTGTTTGCCCCCCCCCCCCCCCCCCCCCCATGCACACATGCACACACACACACACACTCACACATGCAATAATACACACACACACACAATGAAAATAAGTCATTCCGGTCAACATTCTGGTCTTGTGGAGATTTACAATTCATTTAACTTCCTATTTTTTGTAAGGAAAATGCTAAGAAAAATACTTAGGAATTTTTCAATGTAAAAATTTGGCTCACACAACATGGTCTCTGGTCTCAGAACTGCTCAACATGTCCAACATGTACAATACTCCTCATATAAAGACGGACATCGCCTCAAGTCGCCCTGGTGTTTCACCTCTCTACTAAGTTGGGTGATCATGTTAAAAACAAAAAAAATCCAGCTGATATCATTTCTCAGACATTTTTCCTTAATTCATGTGTTTGGTTTGGCCATAAGTAAACAGAGTGTTGATGAGTGTTGGATTAAACAACCAATAATCAGCATTTACAGTAGTCACCGGTGTATGTTCAGCTCCGTTTACAAACTTCCTCATAACCTGTTAATGACTTAACCAACTTTGATCTGCTCACATCTGGATCTTGCTTCTGGTGGCTGGACGGACAAAAAGAGGCACAGGAACCAGTCTCTGGACATGAAGATGTTGATTTGTGCCAAATGGACATGAATGCCTTAATCTTGACTTGAATCTGCATTGCAAATCTTTGTCAGACCTGCATGAATGGCCCTGATACCGCCTGCATGTTTGTAATTCCTCGAGAGGTTTTGGCTCCAGACCAGGTCTGAACAATGGCAGTGGGGATATACTGTGTCAGTCACACTCTCAGAGGCCTGGGTGTCACAGAGAGGAGTGCTGTGAACTGGGATGAGGTAATGAGCAAGAAACGGAAAGCAGATCTGTAGTTGCTGATGATTGTCACTAGGCTGCCTCAGGCTGTTGCTTTGATAATCATACTGTTTATTAATGTTTGTCACTTATGTGATTCATGAGTCACAATTAATTTCAATCAATCTTTTTTTATATGCAAGTACAAAGTGAGTATCGGAAAACTGGAGTCAAATTAATTTAATGTGTGCACATACTTGGCAAATCAAACTGTTTATGAATCACACTTGACACTGCACTGAACTTTAATCACCACACCTTACATATCATTAAGTGCTGCCAGCAGAGAACCTACATAATCCCAACTCTGCACTTCATGAACATTTCAGGTTTGTGATTGTATGATTGTTGAAGTGATCTTTCTTTTTTCTTTTTCTTCTTTTAAATAGTTTTATGTTTTGTCATGTGAGGGGAGGCAATGCAAGTTAGAATTTCATTGCATGGTTTTGAATCTGTGTATATGACAATAAACATCACTGCCCATGACCACCACCACCACCCCCCATTACACCATCAGCCTCCTCCCCTCAGATCGAAGTTCCAGAAAAGTGCAGAACAACTCACTTTTGCAAAAGCTTTGTCCACTCAGGCGGTAGCAACGGTATTCTTTACAGTAACTTGCCTGCTATTTTCTTCTGTGTCTTATCTGTTCATTTGCATTAAAGGTCCACTATGTAAAATTTACCATACTGTATGTCTGCTGTTTCCTCCTTCTTTCCTTCTGCCTTCTTCTTTGTTGGTTTATTCATGAGGGTGAAACTCATGTCATAAAACATGCTCTCTGGTTGGCTGGATTTTCCGTTCAGGCTGCCGTACAAACATGGCGGCACAAGACGACGATACTCTCTAAAGCAAAACCCTTGCAATATAAAGAAGAATTATAAGGCTACGAAAACCAAACAAATTTGATTTTATAGTGACAATAAACCATGACAAATATTACACACTGGACCTTTAATATTTGGTGGTGTATGTTGGTGCTCGTCTTTAAAGGGATAGTTCAACATTTTGGCAAATTAGCCCATTGCCATAATCGCTTTAGTTATAGCAGCAGGTTTGTTACCTTTAATTGTCGGTGTAAGCTATTGTTAGTACGGCGGAGCGGAGCAGCAGGCTGCTCAGAGCTACGCTATGGAGGCTAAGGGAATTTCTTGGTTTCCCTCATCAAACTCATCAAATACACAATCCAACAACTCCAAAACGCTGTCATGGACATGTGAGCTGCACAACCACCATAGCCTCGTAAATCAGCCTCCCCCGGAAATGCATTTAATTCATTTCACAGGGGGAGTCTGGCCTCATCTCCGTTGTAACCGTTTCGCCGAAACACTCCGCCTACCGAGTCAATCAGTCCCTGATTGGCCAACGTGCTGTGATTGATACAGCACGTTGGCCAATCAGGGACCGAAGAAGAACAGCGATAACGTATTTTCCTCCAAGAAACTCAACAAGCGCCGACTCTTGCTCTAGTTTAAGTTCTGTAATTGATGGTATTTCATTTAGAACTTCCCTTACTGCTGTTTTTACGCCGCTGTTTGACGCTTGACGTTTGACGTTTGTTGTAGGTGAGTCCAGTCCATGTAGTGATGTTTTCAGGCCCTGATTGGCCAACGTGCTGTGTCAATCACAGCGGCGACGCTGATTGGCGCGATAGACAGCCGATTTCTGGCGAAACGGTTTCAACGGGGATGAGGCCAGACTCCCCCTGTGAAATGAATTAAATGCATTTCCGGGGGAGGCTGGTTTACGAGGCTACAACCACCATGCTATGAGATAATAATGGAACGTTACCAGACAGAGTTGTTTTAGAGGTAAATTCATGCAAAACCGCTGATTCGTGTTGCGTTCAGGGACAGTTTTTCAGCAAACAGTCTCTGCATTTACCCTGTATTTACCTTGAAAATGGCGCCGTTTCATAACGTTCCATTATTATCTCATAGTGTGGTGTATGTGCAGCTCACAACTTCTTTTTCAAGTTTTGGAGTTTTGGGATTTAGTATTTGATGAGTTTGATGAGGGAAACCAAGAAATTCCTTTAGCCTCCGTAGCGTAGCCCTGAGCAGCTCACGGCTCTGCTCCACCGTTCTAAAAATAGCTTACACCGACAAATAAAGGTAACGAACCTACTGCTATAACTATAGCGATTATGGCAATGGGCTAATTTGCCAAAATGTTGAACTATCCCTTTAACAAATGAAATTCCCTTGGGGACAATGAATTATTCATCTGAAGCTGATCCTGATCCTGTCAAGATTTAACAATTAAAGTTTAGGGCTCACTGTTTCCATGTATCTGCACGTCTGTGCGGTCTCTAGACATGCAGATGAGTGGATGGAGTAACATCTCAGCAGAACACCGCAGAAGGGCTGCAGGCCTTTTGCTCCAAGACTTGCTACCCTTTCGTTTGCTCTTTTGCGATACTTCTGATGTGTGAGTGTGTTAATGTGTGTATGAAAGTTGCTGCAGTTGACACGCCTGTGTGTTGTGCGGGACAGGTACACACAAGGGACTGTGGGACTTGCGGGGGAGTAGTATGGAATGAAAGGTAACACATACCAACATGGTGAGAACAATCAGGAGTCTTGGTTGCTGCTCACACCCACAGCCTCTGACCTAGTTCTGCAGAGTTAAACATCAACAGTCGCTTTAAAGCTGCTGGTTAGTCAAACACTCAACAGGAAGTCGAACAGTCGTCGAACAAGCAGTCGTCCGACCTCAGCTGCGCGCCAGCGACACCCCTTAAAGGATGTTTGTGTGGCAGCTATGAATTATATACACTGTAATTACCAAAGTAGTGACAGTGATGGAACCATGGGAGGACACTTTTTCTGTACCAACGTCTCTTTCCCTTTAAATATGGCTTCATCTGAGTGTGTCTATTCATGTGCAGCACATATGTACGAAAGAGCAAAGTTGCATTACTGCTTTTTCATCTATGTCATTATCAATCCTGCACAGATTAGTGGTGTGGCTGACTGATGGATGGATGGGGTCGCGTCTGTTTAATCATCACTGATCGTCATATTTACTCTGACACGACTCCCTGTCAACATTTAATCCCATGTTTGAGTTTAAATACAGCGGAGGACTTCTTCTTCTCTTGAATTTCATCGGGGACTTCCCGTCTTCTTCTCTGTCTTAGGTGTTTATGTGTGGCAGTGCTACACCGCCACACAGGTTCCAAACACGCCTCGTGTGGATCCGTGTGGACGCAGATATTTCTGGAAACAATGTCATGTTTACAGAGATATATTTCAAAACGATTAAAAAAAAGATCGGATTCAGTGAAGCCGCGTATTCGTGTGAACGGGGCCTCAGCCTCAGACTCAGCTCAGGTGCAAAACTCCAGAGGTCTCATTAGCTCGGAGCCACTGAGGAGCTGGTGTCAAAATTGAGGCCTGGACACAACAACAGTGATGTTTCACACTTACCTGCCAAGCTCATTTAGGAGCAGCATGTATCTAAGAGACCTGGGTCAAAGACAAACTGACACAGCCAGGTGTCATGTACTCACACTTCTACAATACACAGTCATGAAAGACCTGTCGGAGCTCAGGTTCTTCACGCCACAACGGTCAACAAGCTTTGTTTTAATCACACTGAGCAGATCTTCTATAACAGAAAGCTGTTGATGTGTTCCAGTGAGACAGGGATTGTTCCAGTGTGAAGGTCATCACCTTTCAGGTTGTTACAATACTTTACAGTGCCATGCAAAACCAGACATCAGTAAAAAACCAAGACAATAGCTAATGAGGTCATGGGAAGCAGATGTGCTGGTGAATAGGGGGGAGCTGCAAGCAGGTAACCACACCTGCAGGACAGACACAGAGACAGAGACGAGCTGGAGGACTTTTCTGGTTCCCAGCCGAGCTCTCTGGCTGCAACTGGATATAAATAACTAGTTATCTGCTATTAAGAGTTGATCCACGGACTTTTCTTTTTTCTTTTTTGTAATAAAACACATCTTCTCACTGGTTGCACTGTATAGGCGCATTTCCACTGCAGGAACTTTGGGGTAATTTTACAGGGCCAGCCCCGTTGGTGCGTGTCTCCACTGCAGGAACCGCTTACAGGAACCTTCACAGGGCCGAACAGAGTCCCTGCCTGGGGGTAGGTACTCAGATCGGCCCTGAAGAAGTCCTGGTGGTGCTTGAGATTTACTCAGGATCAAAGCAGCATCATGTGACGCTAAGAGAAAGCCCCAAATTTGCTGCATTTTTAAAAACGTTACGTTACTAAAAAATGTAAAAACAGCTGGAAAAAAGACAGAATAACTCAGTAAAAGACGAGAGTAGCAGTAGGCCTGAGTGGCAAATAGGCGATCATGGAATTACGTGACAGTAGATGCTTTCTTTAAAAAAAAAATGCTGACAGAAAAAAACAACAACAAGAGCAGTAAAAAAAAAAAAAAGCTGCACAACGACCACGCAATGATCAAAACTGTTGCCATAGGAGCCCGGTGGGTCCTGTCTGCAGTAAGTGAGTGAGAGGACGGTTCCTGTAGAAGTCCCAACCCTCTCCTTTTACCAAGAACTCCTGCAGTGGCTCAGGAAATGCAAACAGCCCAGGTGCGTCTTTTTTTGTCTGTGTTTGTGCCTTCTCTACTGTTGTGAAGCATGAGCACATGCAATGTCCAGTTTCAAGTCCAATTAAGAATGAAGAATGGAGAAGTAAACCGGTGTCCAATCACACTGTCTGGGTTGTTTAGTTGCATTTGGAGAAGTCTGTTGGACTCATTTAAATGCAATTCGATTGTCCAGTTAGTCCGATTAAGGCAATAATTCCTTTTTTTCAACTGTCATGTAAACAGTCAGCTCTAAATAAATCTGTTGCATTGTTGGATTGTTTTGGTTGTTTGGCACATTTGACTTTGATTCACTTCCTCGTTACACTGGTCAACTTGTTTATTACGTTTCTTACTAAAGTACTGAAGGATGTTTTAATTTTATTTCATTTTATTTTATTATTTTTATTTCATTTAACAATTGATTACAAAAAAAGAAAAGAAAAAGTCCTTAGACAGCTCATTTGCTCCAGGCTGAGTAGTCACTTCCTGCTTCGAGAGCAGCATTTTAGCAAGAACGAAAGGAAGAACAAGAGTGAAGAAGACGTGTCCAACAAGTTCTCACTAGTATAAAGATGACGATGTTTTGGACCAAAGCATGGCATGGTGGGAGATGGAGTCAAATACAGACTCTGGTTTGGTATGTCTTCCTAGTCATTACACCAGTAAGAAGGTTCTGTAACCAACTGACTCACCTCCATCTCCATCACTTTCCTCCCTTCCTCCTCGCTCCAGGACGTGAGGTGAGGAATGCATCTTCAGTATCTGAGCAGATGATCACAATACTCAGGGTCTTTGGTGTCAGAGGAAAAGCATTGTGTTGCACTTCCATCCCCACTGTTAGCGTGGGGGATGTTGAGGAACACAGGCCTCCTTGTATTTACTGTAACGGAGAGCTGACAGAGCTCACTTCCTGTGCGAGGCGGCGTCTGGTCGCCACACGACCCTCGCCGCCGGGGCGCGTGTCCCAAACAGCCACTTTCAGCTGGAACGTGTAGGAATCCTCAGCGGCGGAAGAAAGAACCAGGAAACAGGCGGTGTCCAGGGACTGGGTCTCTGATACTGTCTCCAAGGGGGAGGGGGGGAGGAAGAGGGTGTCATTAACAAACCACTGCTCCGAGTCCAAACAACAAACAACCAACACAGGTCCATGATGGCCACACCACTCAGAACTGCTGTAATGCTGAAGGAGAAGCTTTATAAATATAGACTTATTCACATTTTTTGGAACAATTTCTCATGTCGGGGCTTCAATACAAGAGGGACATTACAGACGAGCAGCATGGAGGTATTTGGATGTTTTTTGGTGTCTTCTTGGACGAAGAAAAGTGAACCCCCGTTCACCACCATCGTATGGGCATGCAGTGCTACATGGAACCTGCTGTAACTCCTAAAAGGCACGAAGGACTCTGAAACTTCTCCCAGCCCTTAGTCAACCCCATTCATCAAAAGAAAATCCAGTGACCAAAAGATTCACTGACCTGTTGAGGGTCAGTGAATCTTTTGGTCATTGGATTTGCTGTCTTTGTTTTTTTTTTCATATTCACCGACACTGGACACTGGAAGTTGTAATTTACCAGGCAAAGCAGTGGACTGGATTCGGACTGGTCTATCAGGCCAGTTGATGGTCTTGTCTGGGCCCAGGCTGGGACGAGATAGTCAAATATTACATAGCTGTTTTTTTTTCCACAAAGTAACAATATACTATAATTTAATGCCCTGGCCCGGGACAACAGACCCATCCCGTCCCGTCCCCCTATTGGCGGGGGACAAAGTCTTCACATGCACACATTCACACTCAACATACAGAGCAGAAGAAGGGAAAAGCGGAGATATAGCAGGTTCATACTTTGGTTATAACTTTTGCCACCTCAGATGTACATTGGGGGCTCAAGCTTCTGCCATTTTGATCTTAAAATCTCCTCAAACTTGCTGCAGAAAATCCTCTTCTTCCCCCACTTTCATCTGATATGCGTACAGCATGGGCGCTACCAACTCACAGCTGGGAGGGGGGTGGTCACACACGCAGTTTCCCTAACAAATGAATTAAACTATAGAATTACATGGAAGATAAATTGGAAATAACAAGGGAGGGATGCGTTAACAGCTGGGGTAAAAGGAGAATGCATGTCACATACTTTTATATATTACTGGGGGGTACAGATTGGTGTTCCCCTAATATTGGGGGGGACATGTCCCCCTCAAAGTATATGGTGGTTACGGCCTTGGCGTACAGATTTCTGCAGATGCCAGGCCTTGTTTTACTACCTGAGTAGATTTTGGCCTACAGGAACCACAGACACACAGGTATCACATGCTCATTGGCACTCTTGCCTTGAAAATGACAACATCTGGTGTCAAAACATGAAAAAAAGAAGTGTTATGGTCTGTTTATTTGTTCCTGTTGACTGCTGATTTTATTTCTTTGTTATGTGACATAGAACATGAAAATCAAGCTGTTTTTAAATTTTAGTTAATTGTTCTTTGATACTCAAAAACGAGAATCATTTGTGTTGATTTTGAATTCCCATTCATCAAAACAGAATCCAATGACCAAAAGATACACTGATCATCATCATCATCATCATCATCATCATCATCATCATCATCATCATCATCATCATCATCATCATCATCATCATATATCATCAGAAAGTGGTGCAGAGTGAAATCCTGTGTATAAAGTGACCAGGCTCTCATGGTGGCCTCCTCCCCCCCCCCCTCCTCCCCCTCACACCGTCCTCTGGAGCCACATCACTGTGAATGGGAAGAGTTTATTCAGTGAGGGAGCCTATTACCCTGCAGGTCTCTGAGAGGCCGCCCAACAACCCATGCGAGCACATGAAAGTGATGACTGGACACAAAATGGACAATATGTGTGTGTGAGTGTGTGTGCGTGTCAGAGCGTGCATGTGAGTGTGTGTGTGTGTGTTTCCTATAGGGAAGGGTGCCTGCACTTGAACCGGGTCCATTCACTGGGGTTAGGGGGTCTTGTGGTCTTTAATGTGACCATAGCAGGGCAGAATGACCCCTGTGGGGCTGGCCTGCACCGCCGTCCTAATCCTCCTCCTCCTCCTTGTCTTTTTCAATTCTCACCCTCCTTCACTGTCAAAAGAGAGCTCTGACTTTTTTCTCTGCGTCCCCTTTCTTCTGTCCTCTCTTCTACCCCCCATATCGTTAAACAGGCTTCTCACTGGTCCTGGAATGTCCTGAAGGTCTTTGAATTCTGTGAGGCTGTGCCACAGGGAAGTCGGCACGGCTTTCCTGGAGGAGGTCAGAGGGGGTCTGGAAATGTATAATTTCATTCTGCGTGTGAGTGTGTGTTATTATTTCTCATTCATCAGTGTGGCAGAAGTAAACTGACACAAGCAGTTTGTGATGTGGAAGGAAGAGCGGACAGCTGGAACTGTGGAGTCAGAGAATGTGACTTCTCATGGAGCGGACAGAGATTTATGTAGAACTAATGTCAGCAGGCTCTTTACTTTAGTCTTGATGCAGTTTAGGTTAATATGTTCTCAATCTCCTTCTGCTTTCTATTTGGGTCCAGTTTTATTTTTTATTTTATTGACCATTTTAGCTGTGTTAAAGGTGTTCAGAAATGGCCATTAGTCCTGTTGGTCGGAGTAAGGAAAACAAATTTGACTGGTCCTTTATCGAGCGGGCGGGATATTCAGTGTTTGGGAAGAGACCGAGCTGTGTGTGTGTGTGTACATAATGTAATCCAATGGTTCCCCTTGGTTCCATCGTGGCCAATTGCAATTATTTTATTAGTTATTTATAGTAATTTATGATAATTATCATCATTATCATTTACATCAAATATTTTTCATTTTACACTCAAATAGTATTTTATTGTTTTGACTAAACTTTATGTTTTCTAAAACATTACAGACTCAGCTTGTTTGTGGCTAAAACAACTGAGATTTTGAATAAAGCAAGAGGGTTAAAGGGACATTCTGTGACCGGCGCAAGATGGCCTCATGTTTTCATTCATCAAGAATTCAATTCAGAGGTTCGAAGCCGCGAAACCAAAAGTAAGGAAATGCTGGTCGGCTCGCCCAGCATTTCCGCCACGACTAATAATAATAAAATAGTGATAGAGACAAAACGATATATTTATTGAAAATGAAGCCATTAATAAGTGTGGGTAACGTAGATTCATCCACGTTAATATGAGACTTTTTCATTGTCACAGAATTTTTTGTTCTGCCGCCGGAGAAACTCCTCGTTGTCCCTTTAACACTCTTGTTCTTTATGCTAATTGTATTAGCAGTGGTGGAAAGTAGGCCTTCATTTACTCTAATAGTGTAATTAACAGCAATTTTGAGGTACTTGAACTCAACTCGAGTTTAATGCTACTTTACACATCGACTTTACAACTTTTCAGAGGAAACTTTTGTATTTTCTGCTCCACTACATTTAACTGACTGGTTTAGCTAAACAAGTAAGATAAAAAAAAACATTTTAAAAAAACGTTGCGTTGACCTGACTGGTTATCAGTGTACAGTTCACTGTGTGGATGTCGGCTGGAAGAGATCAGACAGTGAGCGTGTCCTCTTTGCTGACTTACATCCTTTTTACATGTTTCTCACTTTCGTTCTGACTCTGACTCGTGTCTCAGGCCTCATCATTCTTCTCTCATATCAGAAATATGCCACAACTACACTAATGTGAATCCTGGAAAGACTTTTTACATTTGACATGCTGTGTATCAAGATAAAACTCTTCCACTCATGTTAATCAATAGATCATTTCATTCAATGGTTTCTTTGGCCTTTTCCCCACTAGGCCTGTGTATCATTCAGCTGTAACATGTTGTTTACAGATTTAGGTGAGATCACCTCTGTACATGTAGTGACTGAACTCCCGTGGCTGAGAACTAGGTCTTTCTTAATTAATGGAATTAAGTCAGTGAGTCAGAGTGACAGTGTTGACTGGCACTGGGTTATGACATGTTAAATCCTCACTGTCTTTTTCACTTCGCTGATTTGGGAGAGGTCTGGATTATCAAACAGATCATTGCTGCCAGGAAAACCACCATGTGTTGTTTTTTGTAAAGTCACCAAAATATGGAAATGAGTTCGTCAGCTCGGCTGTCCTTTTCAAAGGGATAGTTCACCCAAAATTCAAATTTCACTCATTAGCTACTCACCCTCATGTCGACTATGAGCTGTGAGAATTTTCAAAGTCTTCCGTGCCTTCTCTGAGTTACGGGAGAGGGGGGGGGTCCGTGCAGCAGTATTTGTCCATATAGTGGTTGTCAATGGATACCACTTTTCTTCGTCCAAAAAGACACACCAAAAAACATCCAAATACCTCCATACTGCTCGTCTGTAATGTCCCTCTTATTGAAGCCCCGACATGAGAAATTGTTCCGAAAAAAAATTAAATAAGTCTATATTTTAAGCTTGTTTGTAGCAGAAGCTTCACTTCTCTTCCTGTGTCAGTGCACTGACCGGCAGAACAATTTCTCATGTCGGGGCTTCAATACAAGAGGGACATTACAGACGAGCAGTATGGAGGTATTTGGATGTTTTTGGTGTGCCCCATTCACAACAAATACTGCTGTGCGGAACCCCGCCCCCGTAACTCCGAGAAGGCAAGGAGGAAATTCTCACACCTCTTAGTCGACATGAGGGTGAGTAGGTAATGAGTGAAATTTGAATTTTGGGTGAACTATTCCTTTAAGTATCATGGTGAGTCCTACAAAAGCTGTTGTTTTATGTGTCTCGTTGGGCTTCCTGCAGGTTCACGAATGATCCGCAGCAAAGTCTGATCAGCAAACAGCACAGAGGAAACTCTTCTCTGGCCTCTGACTGTGCAGACAAGCCTGGAGACGGAGCGTTTGAAAATAACAATATACATGCTGTCCACTGCAAAACACACTCTGCTGCAACCAGCAGGCGTTCACAGTGTCAGATGAGAAGATACAGTACCTGAAGGTATGTGCAACTGGTTGGCTAAGCTAAGCATCCACTGACTGCGGTTTCATATTTACTGCACACACATGAGAGAGATGGTATCATTACAGATATCACATAACACACATGCGCAACAATCAGTGTCACTGGTTTTTACCACGGCATGAGTCAGGTTTCATATTAGTTGGGGTATGAGAAAATATTGATACACTGAAATATCGCAATATTTCATTTCACAACATTGTATCGATATTCTAAAGCACTGTATCGATTTTTTTTACTAATAATTTACATGCAACCATTCAAAGTGGTTTCATTTTCATGTTGCATGTAAAGGAATAGTTTACCCAAAATTCAAATTTCACTCATTTTCTACTCACCCTCATGTCGACCAAGGGCTGGGAGAAGTTTCAGAGTCCTCTGTGCCTTCTCTGAGTTACAGGGGGGGTCCGTGCAGCACTGCATGTCTGCATGTAATGGACTCTGTAGAAGCAACCGTTCACGCCTGCAGGTGCATCATATCGTCAGATTCTTGCCAACACACCCTTAGATATTAGTTAATCAGCATGTAAAATCATATTAAATAATAATGATTATTACCTATTAGCAGTGTTGTGCTAGTTACTCAAAAATAGTAACTAGTTACAGTTACTAGTTACTTCATTAAAAAAGTAACTCCGTTAGTAACTCAGTTACTTAAACCAAAAAGTAATGCGTTACTGAAAAAGTAACTTTTCCGTTACTTTAAAAGGTTTTTTTTTTCTAATGCTCCCATTAAATAAAGGTTATGAATTCCCCTCTAACCCCATGTCAGTTCTGTACTGATGCTGATGAAAAAAACGTGTTCTTATCTGTTAAATGTTATTATCATCATCATGCTGCATGTCAGCATGCAGGCTACAGCAGCTTGACCCAACAGAACTGCAAAAAAAATCTTGAGGATAGGCCTACGTCTTATTTTGACCGAGTTACATTCAATGGCCGAAATAAATTCACTCCAGCGGTTGTTGTTTTGTTTTTTTTCGATCGATCAGCTGTGTTTACCCAGAGCGGTCGCTCTGTGTTTACCGTTTCAGACGTCCGTCTGTCGGACTCCAATACCGCGGCTGCTCGGGTGGAGTGAGTGCAGTGTGTCTCGCTGTGACTCTGGAGCTGTGTCCCTGTTCAGGAGCTGCAGCCTGAACTGACACAGCTTCGGTCTCGGACGCTGCGTTAGCTAACGTTACCTTAGCGCGCCGTCATGCCCTGCTCTGCTCTGACCCAGTCCTATGGAGCGTGTTTGATTAGGCTGCGTGTGGGACGCTAGAGGGCGGCCACCAAGCGCTTTGTGTCTTTCTTTCAATTCAATGAAACTTTATTGATCGCTGAAATGTTATGGGAAGTGTGTGCCGCTGTAAAATCTCACCAATAGGAACGGAAAGGAACGGAGTAACGCAGTGTTTGGTAACGGGAACGGAGTTACTGATTTAAAAAAACAACGCGTTACGTTATTAGTTACTGAAAAAAGTAACGGCGTTACGTAACGGCGTTACTAATAACGCGTTACTACCCAACACTGCCTATTAGACACCATTTGTGGCTTCACAAGCTAAATATATCAACTGTGGACTTCAGCTATGAGGCAACAGGCTGCAGCACATATGAACCATTTATGTTTATTTTTTATTTTTTATATCAATTACCTTTTACCACCACTGTCAGCGATGTGAAGGTTAATAATGCCCATGGATCTAAGGTAGTGAGTCAGAAGAGAGGATGAAACAGTGTTTCCTGGTTCCCACATATACAAAAGTGAACTAATATTTGAAATCCACTGACACTAGTTTGAAACCTAAAAATTCAAACGTCCATCGTGGATTTCAGACTGTAAATGCGCCAGATCAGTTCTTAAGGTCAGCCGGGTTGTCTCAGTTCAGAGTGTCTATAAAGTGTTTGGCAGGAGCCTGGGGCCTTCCTGGAAGTGACTGCTGCCCAGGACAAAGCAGCACGGGCCCACCTGGCATCAGGTCTGTGATGGCTTTCAGCAATAAAGCACCAAGCAGCACATCCAGGAATGTGGCTTTTTGTGCTGTTATAGCTTGATGGCCTGTCTGGAGCTTTTTATTCAAGGTGGACTGGGATTTTCTCCCTGAGTAAACTCATGTGTCTCTGGATTTCACCAGTTGAGCTTTTGGAGAATAAATAATAGGCTACTGATGTTTGCTCTGCAACAAAATCCATAATGTATTCTATTTGTTCTTTTTTATTTATAATAACTGTCCAGAAACATGAGTCAGAGGCAGGGCAGTGACGACACCCCCAGACTTTATTTACTAAAAAACACCAGCGCTCTAATCCTCAGCCCCGATGTAGAAATACTGGTTTATCTGATCCATGTTGAGATTCCTGGCGGATCTGATCTGAGAGCAGCTGTCTGCTGGGTGTGGATGTTGACTGTTTACTTTAGCCTACATGTCAGTTAGAGCCACAGAACGTTACACCTTCCAGCTAAAACACTACTTCCTTAAATGCAAAATGACCAGACTGTGTGTGTGTGGCTGCTAACTACTAAGGACATTTGCAACAAAAAAAACTTTGTCATGCAGAACTTTTCTCAGAAAGGGTTAAAGAGAGAAAACAGAAGTAACAATGTACTTAGGCGCTTAGGAACTTCAGGGTAATTTTACGGGGCCAGCCCCATTGGTGCGTGTCTCCACTGCAGAAACCTCCTCCACAGGGCCGCTTACGGGAACTTTTATGGGGGCCAACGGAGTACCTCCTCCAGGGAAGGTACTCCGTTCGGCCCTGAAAAGCTCCTGGGTGGGGCTTGAGATTAACCTGGCGCTGTTTGGCTATAGCTATAGCAGGCTCTGACGCCATTAAAGCACCAAAACAACCGGCAGTTTTAAACTCCAGAGGGGGTTTGAGTCATCGCGGCGAAATGAAAAAATCTATCAGGACATAGCAGCGCACCTCCACACACTGGGGATCCATCACACCGCAAAACAATGCCTTGAAAAGTTTTTTTAAAACTCAAGCAGGATTACAATCAACCACCACGTGCACAAACACACAAACCAGAAACCTAGACCTAATTTCTTCTGCTCCTCAGCCTTGACACAAACTCTTTATTAGTAACATTTCTAATGACTTCTTCAATTTAAAAAAAAAGGCAAAAAACATGCTGGCTGAGCTGCATCACGCCTTTTTTTGCAGTGTGTAATTATGTAACATTATGAGATTACGAGAGTTGTTTTCGATGCATAGCTGGAACTACATCCCAGACATGACTGCTGGGCCGAGTGATTTCAAAAGAGTAAGTAGTTCTGAGTATTTGCTTCATGTGTCGTAATGTTACATATTTATACGTTCTTATTTCATAGCGTGGTGAATGTGCAGGTCACAACTTGTCCACCAGAGTGTTTTGGAGTTGTTGGATTGTGTATTTGATGAGTTTGATGAGGGACAGGGGACCTGCACCGTTCACCTCCATTGTGTTCACTGAGCAGCTCATGACTCTGCCCCGCTGATCTCAAAAACTGATAATTAAAGGTAATGAACCTACTGCTGTGACTATAGGGATTATGGCAATAGGCAAATTTGTGAAAATGTTGAACTATCCCTTTAAAATGTTATATGTGACGCGCTCCATCAAAATGAGTCGGATGTCGCAACCATAGACTGTAAAAAGAATGGACGTAGCATCCGTGACGTCACCCATTGGTTTTGTGCAGTCGTTTTTGTGCCTCAAATATGGCGGTTTGAACAGCGCCATGTTGGATTGGCCGGCCGAGAACCCGCCCACTGGCCTCGAAGCAGCCTGTCTCTGTGCCGCTACCATGGATGTATAGACCTGTAGCTGAACGTTTCCGCACCCTGATTGGCCAGAATCTTATCCGAATAACAGCAAAACGGTAGCGTTAAAAAAAAATTCACCCCCCTCAGAGTGTGTACGGGGGTAGAAACTATCGATTGAGACCAAAAAACGTTTTGGTACCAGGCTGTAAATATGTTTTTGAAAGCTGTAAAGTCGGCGATTTTAACATGGGGGTCTATGGAGAGTTGCTCACTTCCGGTACCAGCCCCCACAGGAATCGGCGGGGATTGCAGTTTTTTGAACGCGGAAGTGAGCTTCACTTCTCAGACCGACAACTGCCCCCTTGGTCGCAACGTTCTATTTTTAGATTATCAGCTGATAACGTGGTAAACCCATAGAAAATCTTTTTTTTTTTTTTACCCTCATTTCAAAGCTATGACCTTCAAAAACC
The DNA here is from genome assembly GCA_030347415.2 of Decapterus maruadsi. Taxonomy (NCBI): domain Eukaryota; kingdom Metazoa; phylum Chordata; class Actinopteri; order Carangiformes; family Carangidae; genus Decapterus; species Decapterus maruadsi. Next base: position 24,396,777 of record CM064900.1, on the reverse strand, counting down.
TTCTCCCGAAGTTTCACAGTCCAGGTAATTGTGAAAAGGCCAGTAAATGATGAATAAAGTTGACTTGCTACTTAAACCCTCTGAAGATGAGTGTTGCATCGTTGCAAAACATTAAATATCTTCTGAACCGTTCATGGTAGAGACGAGCTGTAAACTTCATCTGATTCGCTGGATTCTCCGCTTTCCGACGGTCATTGAATGGTGCTTCTATGATAAACAGGGACGGCTACAGAAACAGATGCTAAAGCGAGTAGCATCGACGCTAACAGAGCTAGCGCCGATGCTAAACAGAACGTAGCAACGATGCTAAGTCGAACGTAGCTTAAATGCTAAACCGAACGTCGCGGTCAACACAACGCTTGCACATATTTTACAAAACATCAACAAAACACCACAACTTCTGAACCGTTTATGATAGAGACGAACTGTAAAGTAAACAGCATCTGAATTGTGAGATTATCTGCTTTCCGAGGGTCATTGAATGGTGCATCGATGACAACAAGGGACTGTATAGGGTGCGTGTAATCACGTGATACAGGAACAGACGCCAGAGTCACAGGCAAAAACTTTGAATGGAATTTTCTCAGGTTTTAGAACAGAATAAGAGAGGAGGAGATCGTAATTCAAATGGCCATATCTCGAAAACTATAAAATGTATTACTTTGACTAGGGTATCATTTTAAAGCTTATTTTCTAATCTTTCCATTGATACCAAAATCTCGACTTTGAAATTTGGGTCAATGTGACTCATTTTGATGTAACACGTCACATATGGCATTTTGCGTATCATGTTTTAAATTTTTCTTTCACGTCACTCACATACAAGTACATCAGTTTAGGAATCACTAGTGCTAGACAAAGCATTACAGACTTCTGCTGACAGGCCCACTGAAACAAGCTCCAACCCACATGTACTGACTGAAGCGTCTCAGGCTGCGAGGCGAGCTCCAACCTGGAGATGAGACATGACGGATGGATTCCAACGGTCTGGACGAACGGGAACACACTCATTCACTGGCGGTGTGAAAGGAGAAGGTGGCCATTTTTAGCTGCTTTATCTGTGTTGATCTGAGCTGCTGATTTTTGGTGCGTCTGTGATCCTGACTGATACCCAGGTCGGCTGTTTGTGCTTCTCCCATGAAAACTCCAGCTAACAGTTCAACTGCTGGTTTGATGAAAACAAGTCAGCAATTTTCACATAACTCAGGCATGACCCCCTAACAGACACACACACACACACACACACACACACAGATAACCTCTGACACATCTGTCTTGTGTTGACACGTTGTTCAGGTCAGCTCAGGCTCTGCTGGGTCAAGAGTGGAGATGAAGTCACATGGTTGGTTGAGAACCAGAACAACCGGAGACATGGTTCTCCATAGAAACCCCCTGTCTGCAGCATGACATCAGGCTTGTGCTGGCATAGAAAAAAGCTTGCAATCAGCGATTCACACACAGGTCACATGACTCTGCAGTAGACACAGATATTCATCAGCTCCAGCTCCGATCAGCAGTGACATAAACACAACATGCACAGGAACACATTTAGTTTTACCATTTTATTTGCACCGACATCGTAAACTAGGAAAAGTCCTCTTTTGCCGGACATGTCCGCTTTTCACGTCCTGTCCTGCGCGCCCGGGGGCGGGGTTTATACATTCCTGAAAATGTCCGGTTTTCATTGTTTTTCATGGGACTATTAAGCATGCGCTTAAAATGACTGGTGCTCTACACAGGATATCACGGTACTTTGTTGTGTGAGCACATTTGGGAGCAGGACTGCTGCTCATTGCCCCGGTAGCTCACCTGTAGAACAGGAACCACGAAGGCTGGGTCCTTACTGCAGTGGCCCAGGTTCCAGGATGACCCTAATCAGATTTATTTCAGATTTGTTTTATTTTTAAAATGGGAACAGTACATATTGATGAACACTATAGTGTAAATATGTGGGATTGTAGCCCAGTAGCTAATTTCCATCCCCAGTCCCATTGGCAGGCTGATGTTAAACATAAAAACAATGAAGATAAAAGCACAAGAGGTAGGACTATGACAATAGAGCATCATGATAACACTTTGACAGTTTACACAAACATATGACATGAACAACAGTACATTAAATGGCCAAAAAAGGGGACCAAGAGATAACAGAACAGTTATAAAGCGCTAAAGTGACGAGTGCAAGGTTAAATTATTCTGACTGCACAATGCCCCAATAAAGATTGATTTAAATTGCACTATGCCCATGGCATCCAAATGCACATTCAGATGCATGTCTAATATTGCACTAAATTTGTATACATGAATGTATTATGCAGCCATTACTGTAAGGAATTGTGATACATAAGTATACAATATACAAAAAAAGAAATAGAAATACAGAGTGGTACCTCATACAATTAACCAATTGGACAAGATGTACACTTTTAGACAGGATTACGATCACATATCTGTTTTTCCAATAGCCATGAATTACAGAAAAAAACCTCTCACAAATTTGTTAGGTTGATTTTCTAATACAGACGTCTTTCTATTTGTATTTCATTCCAGAGGTTGTTATCTTTATTTTATTATTGTACCAGTGAGACTTGGTAACAGCACTATATGCTCTATGATGATACATGACCTTTTCTTTATTTAAAGGCCACTTGGCTCGACTGTGAGATACTTAAATAATACTTGAAGTTTACACAAAAATGCCTCATAACTTTATTTAAATATGTGTCGTCTGTATGGAATAAACTGATTAATACAAGTTACACAACAAAATAATATCTCTCTATAACCAAAGAAACAAATTCAGATTTTAAAAAAGGCACAACTACTGATTCAAGTGTCTTACTTGGAGGCTCAGACACTGTTCCAGGAGCAGCGACATGAGGTTACATGTCCTCAGTAAGGGTTGCTAAGGGTCTAGTGATGTGCCACCCTCATACACATCTTCTCCGTCTCTGCGTGTTGACATATTGCGCTCTATCCAGCAGATCTCCTAGATACAACTCCACACTCCTGCAGGAGAACTGGAAATACCTCACACACGCAGCCACTTGTCTTTCAATAGGTGGCCTGGCCACTACAAGGCCTGTGCAGAATTTGCTGCGTGGGCCTTCACATCAGGGAGAGGGTTCAGTCCCAGAGTTCTGGAGATACAGTATGTGGGTTTCTGTAACATCATTAAACTCAGTGAGAACCAATCAGCTGGTCCTTCATCAGGCTGCAACCACAACACTCAGTCAATGACTGAGTGTTGCTGCACATTGAAACAACACATCTGCACACACATCTGTCTGTGTTTAGTAACTAAACCAACCACATTTAACTCATTGAGCTTTTCAAGCACGGTTTTGTCTGAGTGAAATCAAACCAAGCGAGTCGCTGTTGTGTCAGGACTCAGCTTCACTTAACACTTTCATCTTTGTCTTCCAAGACCCAGGCTACTAAAATTGAAAGAAAACTTAAATGCAATTGAAATTTAGGTTGGAGTAGGTTAACGTGCTAAATTGCTGTTACCCAGACTCTTGTTGTTACTAACCCAGACTGTAGCCATGGACCTGCTTATTTTATGGCTAACAACATTAGCACTAACAACTTGCATGCAAAATATCTACAGTAGAGTCACAATAATATGATGTAAGTTTAATGAGTTTAACTACAAAGCAGGCGATGCTAAGACAAAAACAAATGGAGGGGAAAACTTTTATACTTCAAAATTTATTTTTTCCTTCTAAAATTATCTGTCTGTGCCACAAGCTGCTACTTCTTCATCAATGGAAATGGGACGTAGCACTTATGGCGCTTTTCCACTAGCACGGCACGGCTCGGCGCGCTATTTGTGTGTTTCCACTAGCCCTAGTACCTGTACAAGGTCCCATTTTTAGTACCTCCTCTGCCCTGGTTCCAAGGGAGCCGAAGCGTTACTATAATGTGACATCAGCCGTAGGGATGGGTAGGCTATCATTTGCATTTTCATTGATTCCGATTCCTCATTTCAATTCCGATTCTTTTCGATTCCCGATTCCGATACCAATATTATTTAGAAAGTAAATAAATAGATATATGACTTGTCTACTTATCTGTTTTGGACCAAAATACATAAAACAAAGCTGTGTCATCACTGTCTGCTTTATTTTACCTTTAAACTGTGTAAAACATAGGTTATAGTGGCCTCTTTTGAACTATTTGGAAATAAAAATATATAGAAATACAGACTAAAAAATAATCAACCTGATAATTAATATTTTTGTGCATGAGAATAACCTAATAATCTAAAATGCTATTCTCAAAATGAATTCATGACATAAAATATAGATAAATATATAGGCCTATACAAAAATAAACATTTCTTCACACACAAAAAAAGTCCAGACAGTAGGGCTACTGCTTTGCAAGTCAGTCTGTGTCCTGGGGGCTGTGCTCAATCAGAGAGGTGTGGCTTCAGATCATAACTCCAACAGGTTGAGAGCCAGAGGACTTCTCTCTGTCTGTGTCACAGAGGCAGTGAAACACCTGCATTAGCCTTCACTTTATGAAGTGATGGCAGCTTTGATGCTGTCGTTTAAAATCTCACACCAACCTGAATTCAAGCAGTCAGGAGGCTCACCGACATGACGTGCATGTGTTGTGTTGAGATGCGGATGGAGATGAGCAGCTTCATGCCGTGTTTGCTAACTTCTCCCCACCGAAGAAAAAAACAAAAAAATAACAAGAGGGCGCGAGTGGGTTGCAACTCGTGGACGTGAATCAGATGATTCAAAACTTTCAAAAATTGGAAGTGTTACAACCATTCCTGGTCTCCCCTATACTACTGATATTGTCAATATATGAGGTGTTTCGGGGGCCATCTGTAAGTTATAGCTACAGAGAATAACCGTGGTCACAGCCTCCCCCTCTTTATGCATAATCTGTGTGTGTGTGTGTGTGTGTGTGTGTGTGTGTGTGTGTGTGTGTGTGTGTGTGTGTGTGTGTGTGTGTGTGTGTGTGTGTGTGTGTGTGTGTGTGTGTGTGTGTGTGTGTGTGTGTGTGCCCTGGTACAGGCTTGGGGACCTGTGGTCTAATGGAAAAGGATGCAAATGATCCAGTATTTGTAGGCTTGAAAGAACAGAAATGACCTCATGATTAGACTCCTAACTGACATTCAAATGACAGAGATGAATAAAAGTCCCATTTAATTAATGTTCCTGGAGCTCCATGTGTTATCACTGACCCCTGATCTGCATGTCGTGATGTCTGACATGAGCTAACAACAGCTGCTCTCTGATCACATGTGGTGATTATATATGTGTCCCATTGACTTCCAGCCTCTTGTCCAACTGTAGCTGTGTGCTATCTGCGGTGGCTCCCACACACTGTCCCTGCCCAGCTGGATAAGCTGCTGCAAGATAAAGAATTTCTGCTTAACTGAGGTGGGACACCAACCAACACATGATAACAGACACACACACACACACTGATGTGGGCAACTGGCATGGGCTGCTCCTGGTTTGTCTTCTTTACATTTTGATTTGAATGATGCACGTGTTGTAGTTGGGTCTCTATTGGTTTACTCAAAGTATGAACCCACTCTCCGTAGTGGCTGCCACCACCTGGCAGCGTGTGATTCATGTCCACCCTGCAATGCCTTTATATCTCTCTGGCCATATTTTTGCCTCTCACATCTCAAGCACCAAAACCAGACTAAGCTCCTGTGTTGTGTTGTTGTTGTGTGGATGCGATGGACGCGATTTTGTCGCGCGACAAATGAGAATCTGTCGCGCTATCGCTCGTGTTTTGACGTGTGACTGTTTTGTGTAAATTCGTGTCATCGCGTCCCCCCTCCCCTCCCCTCTACCGTGAAACTAGCTAACAGGACGGATGTAAAAATGTGTTGAGACACATAAAGTGCACTTATTTTACCGTAGGCTTTACAATGGACGAGGTGAAGCTAGTCCTTGATGTCCTGGTCCTGGTGTAGCAGGTAAAAAAAAAAAAAAAACCTGCTCCTATCTAGTTGCGGCCGCCTATTGTAGGTACTTCTGGTGTTATGGACGATGGCTGCCTCCAGCGGTACTTCAGCTGGCTGTTGTTCAATTTGTGGACTTGCTAGCTGCTAGGGTTGGTGCAGGATCTCCAGGCAGGACACCAACTAAAGTTACAGGTGCTCAATTTCAGCTTTAGAGTGCCTGTCCATCTGTCTCCAGTGAGTAGCAGTGTATTGTTGTGTCAGAATCTCAACGCTGATAGGCTGTCGCGGCACGGCGTCATGCGATGTCGCCGCAAAAGTTCAATATTTTCAACTTGCGCGTTGACGGGATTTTCATGGCATCGCGTCCATCGAGTTGCGTCTGACGCACGTATCGCGTCGCTCGCGTTTGGTGTGAATACCCCTTAAGAATGATGACATAGAGATGTATCTTTGACTCTCAGTGGTGAATGCAACATGAGTAATGACTGACAAGGGTTGCGCCAACATTTTTTTCAAGCTAGCCACATCGAGGGTAGGTTAGCTTTCTATTTCAAAGTAGCTAAAAGCACAAATTCTGTCATGGTTTTCTGTATGTAAAGGGCAACGGGTATTTTATTTTGTGAAAGTAACCGGAAGTAACCAGAAGTTAACCGGAGGTGCGTTGGCTAGCTTGAGTAGCGCTTGCCTTGGGTAGGAGGCAGGCTAACACTACACTTCCACTGTTTGAGCTAAGCTAATTAGCGGTGCACCAGCTCTGCCTGTATCTCGCTCGTTACTGCATGCACAGTGAAAAGGATTGTGGCTATCTGCTGGTCATGGACTCAGGAGTGAGGCAAGACACACAAAAAAAAATGTTGGCGTATCCCTTTAACGACTGCGTTGTGTTTACTGTTGCTCTGTTGTTCAGTTCAATTCTGCATTTTAACACTGTAGAGCTGTGGAGGTGACATCTTCATTTACAATCTAATAACTAACCAACTACAGAATCAGCCATTCCTTTCTGCTTCCTGTTTACACCAGCTCCCACCTGCTCAGTGTTGGTGGTTGGTCAGGTATGTGTGTGTGTTCAGGTGTGACAGTCTGTCTAACTAGCACTTACTCTGCACTTGCACAGAGGAAGTGCTTATCTCGGTATCTTGATAGCGAGTTTACTCACTGCACTGAAGCTCAGATATGTTTTGTCACTTCAAATCATAAATGTCCTCAATTTAAAGGGATATTTCAACATTTTGGCAAATTGGCCCATTGCCTATAGTTTTAGGAGTAGGTTCATTACCTTTAATTGTCGGTGCAAGCTGTTTTTAGATCGGCGGGGCAGAGATGTGAGCTGCATTTCCATGTTTCCCTAATCAAACTAAATACACAATCCAACAACTCACACAAGTTGTGTCCTGCACAGTCACCACACTATAAAAATATAATGGAACTTTACAAGACAGAGTTGTTTTCGAGGCAAATACGAACTACATTCCAGACACGGCTGGGCGGAGTGATTTCAAAAGCGCAAGTAGTTCTGAGTGTTTGCTTCATGTGTCGTAATGTTACATAAATTGTTATTATTTCATAGCGTGGCGAATGTGCAAGTCACAACTTCTCCTCCAGAGTGTTTTGGAGTTGTTGGATTGTGTATTTAAATAATGTGCACTGCAGCTCAGGTCTCTGCCCCGCTGATCTAAAAACAGCTTGCGCTGACAATTAAAGGTAACAAATCTACTCCCTTGACTTTGGGATTTTGTCAATATCCCTTTAACATGAAGACAGCAGAGCACATGGAGTTAGAAAGGTTACAAAGACCTCATATGTCAGTATTTGAGCTTCATTTTTGTAATCATCATGATTGGTTAAACTTGACTCATCAACTTTTATGATCAAAACAATAAAGCAGTTTAACCGCTAACTGCCACACACTGATTTATTGTCTTCCGCTTAGATAATGCTGTTACAGTAATATATTTCACTTTCATGTTGACACACGCCGAGATAGTGATGATGATGATGATTGTCTAAAGTCACACATACCTAAGAATGAGTGGTTACTGTTAAAATTCAGATTTTACACACCATGGATAATATAACAAGCAGTTAAAATGCATTACGTGGTTAAATATTTACACAGTTCAACTTGTAACGGCTCAGAAACAGCAGAGTTTGGTCAGGTCATGTTTAACATCTCATTGGTTCCTCTTTCCCTCCCTCTGTTTGTGGGGATCAGCAGAGTTTATTCATGTAGTCACGATGTCAGATGTTCATAACTGTAATGAAAGCTCATTCTGTTGTGCAGTGTGTTGTGTGTTACTGCTATGTTCCACTCCGACAGTCAGACAGCCGCCTGTGTTGCTTCCGCCTCGAGCCAGCCCCGTGTGTGTGTGTGTGTGTGTGTGTGTGTGTGTGTGTGTGTATGTGTGACTGAAGGAAGCAGTGAGCAGGGAGAGAGAGGGCGAGGAACTTTTGTGAATGGACTGCAGAACCAACCCAGGCCTCGCTCCCATTGGTCCAGCACTCAGCCAATGAGAGGCTTCCACTCTGCAACTCCATTCATGAAAAGGCAGCGTGGAGGGAGATATATGCAACGCTGTGTGTGTGTGTGTGACGTGTGTTTCCGTCCGTAGTCATTGTTTCTCATTTCATCTGCTCTGTGCAGTTAACAACTGAGCTACTTGGTCTTTATTGAGAACAGACGTTCATTGTGAGGAACTGAAAGTCTCCTGTTCTCTTAAAGTGGAAACTCTAACCCAGATACACTTGTAACACAGTTATAATGATTTATTTAAAAACTATTTGAAGACACTGTGCAATTTAAAGCATTTTGGTTTGCATACTTAGAGCTGCCAATTAGCAATACTAAGCAGAACTGCTGAGAACGTCATGATGTGATTAATAAATATTTAACCAACATGCTGCAGAGTGGAGGATCTGACACGACTTCACTAACTTACAGGGTGCATGTAATGTTAAAACAAAATTATGATTAAACAAGAGAAGCATTAAATAAAAAGTGATAAAAAATATATATAAATCTATGCACCTGTAAATATTAAATATTGTGTTATTTGATCTTTATTGATTTCAAATTTACATTTAACAGTGAAATTAAATATGAAATATAATGTTACATCCCAATGCTAAATGTTGAATCATGAGCGTATGTTCTTACACTTATCATGTCTCATGTGATGTGTTTATGGGTTTCATGTTTTATATTTATCTTGTCTTGTGCATGTTGTGTGGTACCACAGCGGGGCAGCAACGTAAATTACGTTGAATTATTTCATGATAAATATTAAATACAATACAGAAATCTTAAGATTACTGTAAATCTGAATATAAATGTCACGTTTGTTGTCTGTAGTGCTTAGAACGTGGTCAAAGTCTTTTAGAGTTGAAGCAGGGGACGCCAGCAGAAGACAACCTCTTCTGTCACATACTGTACGTGCACAAATGTTTCGATGGTCCGGTGTGAAACCATCAAGCACTCAGAGCTTCTACTGTGCACGGTGGCCACTGTTAGACTTAAGGTTTGTGTGTTTGTGCATGTCAGATTCCAAGACTGGGGCAAATGAACAGTACAAATGTTTATCGTATTATCTCAGTCTGTGGTGGAATGAGCTTCATTTTCCTGGAGCCATGCGCCTTTTTCCACATTTGTCAACGGTCCAGAAATAAATGATGAGTAATAACCTTATCTCTGCAGCACAATCCTTTTTCACTGATTGCATGTTTATTGTCCCCTGTGGCTGTTTTGTCTGTTTATACTCTTGTACGCTGGTTTGGACTCTTTTCTATGCTTGTTTTCCTTTTTTTTTTTTTTCCTTCTCTGCTATTTCCATTCTTATGCAGGGCGTCTCTTCTTACCATCCGGTCCAGAGTGTCCCCCCTGGCCATCCTGTGTGTGTGTGTTTGTGTGTCAGTTCCTACCACTTCAGGATGCTTTGGTCTCAGCAGTGTGTGGCTGGTTGTGGGCCAGAATGTGGCTCATTGTCTCGGTCTCATAGAGGCAGAGAGCAGGCCCTGTTTGGAGGTGGTTTCCTGCTGATATACAGCAAAGGATGTAGGATCTGTAGGCTCACCAGATAATGGAGCAGCACCGCCCCCCCTGTCTCAGGACCTCCTAAAAGTCTTTATGTTCCACACCCACAAACTCACAGGTGATCACACTGTGTCCCAAGAAACAATACCATTTAACTAAAGAACTAATCCTAACGATACTGATTAACTCCACCTGCCAACTTTGACCATCCTTAAAGGGATAGTTCAACATTTTGTTCGTTCGTTACCTTTGATTGTCAGTGCAAGCTATTTTTAGAATGACGGAGCAGAGCGGCGAGCTGCCCAGGGCTATGCTATGGAGACTCATGGGATTTCTTCGTTTCCCTCATCAAACTCATCAAATAAACAATCCAACAACTCCACAACACTCTGGTGGACAAGTTGTGACCTACACATTCACCACGCTATGAGGTAATAACACAACGTTACCAGACAGAGTTGTTGTAGGGGGAAATTCATGCAAAACTGCTGATGCACGTGTTCAGGGACTGTTTTTCAGCAAGCAGTCTCTGTATTTACCTCGAAAGCAGCTCTGTTTCGTAACATTCCTTTATTATCTCATAGCGTGATTGTGCAGGTCACAACTTGTCCACGAAAGCATTTTGGAGTTTTGGGATTTTGTATTTGATGAGTTTGATGAGGGAAACCAAGACATTCCTTTAGCCTCCGTAGCGTAGCTCAATCAAAAAACATGCATGGAGTGCTGCATGGGTATCAGTTGTCTTTGTTTCTTGTCTCTATCTCTGGTGCTCTTCAGTGTAGGGATCCAAATAGTAGCAACAAAAGGTAACAAACCTACTGCTTTGACTATAGCGATTATGGCAATGGGTCAATTTGCCAAAATGTTGAACTATCCCTTTAAGACATGCTGATAGAGGAATACACACATGGTTGTGTATAATTACACAGCAGAGCACAGACAGGGACTAGTCTGCCTGTCTAGCCTCTACATGGTCTTCTTACTAAACTTAACCAAATCCTGTCTTCATTGCCTAAACCCAACCATTACAAAATATTTTTGGGGAAATATTTAATAATTAAAGGAATTGTCGGAAAGGCAGGATGGTTTAAAAAATGGAGGCAAAAACTGTGGGAATGATTCGACATTTGATAGAAAATTCCATCCATCCCCTGATGTACTTTGGCCTAATAATTCCATTTATGCAGTCACATCGTCAACATGTTTCCATTTTAACATGACGACCGTTCAATCAGCTCCCACTCACCACTAAGTCCAACAACCGCTGGAGGATAAGGAGCCCAGTGTGTTAGTATTAGTCATTCAGCCTCAGTCAGAGTGTGGGGTAGTTATCCTCTGCCCCTGTGTGACTGATAGATGCTCCAGCTGTTTGTTCACCACCTTCCATGTGCACAGAGGTGAAGACATTTACCAGTAGTTTTAACGCTGGAGGTTTTCCATATGCTAGTCACAGTGCATGTGTTAAATAGTGTGAGCTGTACAGAGCTGTCCGCTTTGTGTGGCTTAATCCGTGACAAACAGCTGCCAACCTCTTCCTCGGACAGCTGAATTGTGGGTATGCCGGCACAAATGGTCCTGCTTATGTCTTTGGAATCTACACCGTCGAAGCATGGAGAGCTGCTTTGGAACAAAATGGTCCACCTGATTTTTGGGGCCCTCTGTGAATGAGGCTATGTTCATGTTTCTCATTGAGGTGCATTGTGGTCTTTTTCAGTCCATGTTCATGTGTTTGAGTCCTCCTTTTCCTTCTGTCAGACCTGTGTTGTGTTAATGGAAGGCATCTGTAGACGGATCATGAAGGGGGACCTGGACACTATAATGCTACCTTAAAGGTTGGGTTAGAGATCTTATTCTGGAGCATTTCTTTACAAAATTACTTATGCTGGAGCAAGTGTCAATTAAGTACCTCCTCAATTTTAGAAGATGTTTGTTTCCATCTGTGCAGCCTGATGTGTGTTGAAAAGTCTAAACCATAGGCTAGTCTTCTAGCACTGATTCACTCAGCCTCCCTCAATGACACTCACAAGCACTTTGACGATGGATCTGTCTGCTAATTGGCTAAGACTAACACATCCCTGTTTATTTGTATACAAAACAGGAATTGGGATCCAATAACAAGTGATCAATCAAGCTGGAAGCCACAGGCTAATACCAGGTGTGGACAGGGGAGACAGTCCCCCAGTAAAAACAGCTCTTAGGTCATGTGACCGAAGATTATCGTAATGTACGCCACCATTGCCATAATCCCTGTAGTCATATCAGTAGGTTTGTTACCTTTTATTGTCGGTGCAAGTTAGTTTTAGAACAGCGGAGCAGAGCTACACTACAGAGGCTAATGGGATTTCTTGGTTTCCCTCATCAAACTCATCAAATACACAATCCAACAACTCCAAAATGCTCTAATGGACAAGTTGTGAGCTGCACATTCACCACGCTATGAGATAATAACAGAACGTTTCCAGGCAGAGTTTAGAGGTAAATACAGAGACTGCTTACTGAAAAACTGCCCTCGACAGGAATGCTCATCGTTTTACATGAATTGACCTCGAAAACAACTGTAAATAGCTCACACCAACGAGGAAAGGTAATGAATTTACTGCTATGACCATAGGGATTATGGCAATGAGCCAATTTGCCAAAATGTTGAACTATCCCTTTAAATTGACTCTAAAATGCATGAATGTGAGTGTGTGATAATATGTGGTCCTGTGATAGAGTGGTCCAGGGTCCACCTTTGCCTATGTCAGCTGGGATCAGCTCCAGCGTCGTAACCAGTGTGATTATGTGTGAGGAAACAGTCTCTCAGGAAACACTTATGAGTAGACACAGAGGTTATTGCACTAACACTGCAAGGGAACAAGGGAAGCTCAACTTCCTCTTAAATGTCAAAAAATAAATGGTCAGATATGCCCGCATCTCCCTTGTTACTGCACGCACAGTCAAAAGGATGGTGTCTATCTTGTCATGTACTCGGGAGTGAGGCAAGTGAGGCATGTATGATGTAGAAAATGAGCTCCTGCTCTTTGAAAGACCAGCAGCCGCCACTGAAGTTAGTCCACCTCTGGAGGTGGAGGAGCAGAGAGTCTCAGAGACAGCTGGTGCAGCCCGGCGGTGTCTGGACCCTCTCGGGATCCGCTTGTTGTGACCCCGTAGAGTCTTTGTGGGCTGGGGGGTCAAGGAGGATGGTTAGTACGCTTCTGAAAAGGATGAAGGGGGTGAGACAGCGGCCCACGCTCCTCCTCCTCGCCCGCTCAAGCCTGGATGACCTCCAAACCAAATCATCAGAATGTCTCAGGCAGCCATGGGGGGGCTATTGTTCTTCAAAGTAGGTCAAAGTCCGCAGCTATCACCATCAATTTGGACTGATTGGAGAACAGTGGAGACGGAGACGGGTTGGGGCGGAGGGTGGGGTGGGACACAGACTGCCGGACCAATCCCACTTGTTGATACCAACTGAAGGAACAGGAAATAATGATAGGCTACTATTCTTCTATTCCATCATCATCATCTTCATCTGCTCAACAAGCCCCCTCCTCCTCCTCCTCCTCCTCCTCATTGTTCTTCCTCCTCCTTCTCCTCCTATTTCTCCTTAACCCTAACACCCCCTCCCCCCCACTCCCTCCCTTTGTATAGTGTAATTAGTTATGTGGAACATATGGAGCATCATATTACATAACCCAGCAGCAGCTGCACTCAGCCCAGATCCAAGATAATGCAAATCGTGGGGGCCACGTTTCTTCGGCGGAGCACATCAGAAACATTGAGCGGCGTCATGAACCCTCTGTTTCTGTGTCCTGTAGAACAATGATGTGACCGAGCCTCCTTTCAGCGGTGAGACCGTCTCTGTACTCTCAGGCCACAGCTGCTCAGAACCTTACACTCATGCCTCATCAGCATTATGCAGACGTTTATTAGATGCAAATGGAGATTATGGCTTTAAAAAAAAAACTGTAAACTTTGTGTGAATGAGATTCATTTGGTAACAGGGAAAACAGGTAAAAAGGGAAAAAAAAAGTTTTTATACATTTCAATGTGACTTTTGAAGTGTGTTCCAACAGGTGTGTACCCTGGAAACACCTCTTTTGTGCTAGCACATGTGTTAGTGTTTACTTCCTTGAGAGTTGCTGTCACTGTATCGTTTTTTATGTAAAATCTGAACATGCAAAGTATCTTAGCAATTACATGTAGTAAAATGTTTCATCAAGTCAGAAACATCAAGTCATATAAAAGAAGATGCAGATCTTAATTCTACTTTTTCATTGCTGACTTGGTCACATGTATCATTTAAAGGTCCAGTGTGTAAAATGGGGGGGGGGGCGTGATATGTAGCATTCAGATTCTTGCAGTGTTCACTCGCTGACAAAATGACGGTGGCCTCAGAGGACAAAAAATCTTGTGACCATGACTTGGACGACCAGGAGTATTTCAGGAGTATGGAGCAATGGGGTGAAGATCTTAACCATTTTACAATGTGTCTGCTGTTTCGTTGGTTTATTTATGAACGGGAAACGTGCTCTCTGGTTGGATGGATTTTCCATTCAGGCTGCCGTACAGCAACACAAGATAATGACACTCTCTAAAGCAAGATCCTTGTTATATAGAATAATTATAGACATTATAGGCATTTTATTTTATAGTGATGATACCTATGGGTAGTATTTTCAGATTTTGCCAATAAACCTTGACAATTATTACACACTGGAACTTTAATAACACTGAATGTCTAAATCCTGGCTGTAACAGATTATTTAATTTCTCTTACATTGTTGTAAGAGAAATTAGAAGTTGTATACGTGTGTCGTGTGTGTGTTGTGTGACACTCTCCTGCACTCAGTGAGTCAGGGCGAGGGCCACAGTGGTCAGACCGGCCCGGCATGAATTAGCTTTCTCACCTCTTTGTGTCTCACTTAGTTAAAACCATAATCACAGACTATTGGGTTCATTAGACGTGTATTAGTCTCAGGCCTGCTTTAATCCTGTGAGCCTGTTCCCGGCCTCTGCCACCATATGGACTGGACCTCACCAACACAACGGTCCATCCGACACACAACAGGCTCAGGTATTATGTAATATTCTTAGGTCTGTCAATTAGACTCTAATCAGAGTGTTTGTTTTGTCTCCATCTTTGATGATGGTGATCAGGGATTAATCATCCTGGTATCTTTACATCCAGGAGGATCTTATTCTGTCATCTCATGTGAACAACAAACACCGATCTCAACACCTGACACCTCTACTCACCTGTCTGTCTTCACAACAATTACTGCTCTACATGGCTCCCTATTTAAAATGATTCTGTCTCTCCTGAAAAGAAGAAGACATAGACTTCCTGTTGCATTTTTAAAGGTGAACTCCTTCATTATTGAGTGCAACATTTCAGATTAAGCCTGGTATATGCATTTATGTCAAAACAGGTGTCAGAGGTTCAGTCAGTTTCCATTATTCTCCTTCATTTACTTCATTTGATACAAATGAATTTTCTACTCTACCAGCCATAATGGCATGAGAAAAGTTGAATGAAATACCAAATCATATCGGACATACAGACAGGCATGAGAACCATGTAGAAGCCACCCTATAATATTACTAAACTAACTCATACATTCTTCTGTTAGCAGAAAATCATCACCGATATGAACAGTGCTAATTCATTGCATTCCAAACAACACACAGGACAACCAGCAAGAAATGTGTTTTATTTCTTTTAAAGGAAGCCTGAACAGTATCAGAACACCTATGATACCATGACATTCTCTCTTTTTTCAATATAATTATTTACTGTATTTAAATTACATATTAATTTTAATAATGATATATAATCTGACCTTGTGTAACCTCTGTGTCTTATTGCTGATGGTGAGCCCAGGGCTTGTGTATGTGTGTGAGTGAGCGAGTGTGTGTGTGTGTGTGTGTGTGTGCGCGCAGTTGGGTTGATAGATGTGTGATAATCAATATCGCCGGCGTCTGCGCTCCGAGCCTTTAATAACCTCTCTTTCATCCTCTGATACACTAATTAGAAATCTGTGTCATTTGATTTGTCCATCAAAAACAGCATCTTTAATCTGTCAGGGGTATTAATGTAGTCTGATGGATTCCTGCCCGTGTTTGTGGCGATTAAAGTGTATAAGCGAACTGTATCAGTGTGTGTGTGCCAGCGGGGTGCACATCACTAATTCTGTAGGAGCCATTGTTTTATAGCTGACTCTGCTGCTTCTCCATATGGTGGAGGAGCAGAGGCCAAAAACACTAGAATTAAAGATACTGTAAAAACCTCTCCCTCTAGCAAAAAGTAGTTTATTAAAGTGTAGTACAAGTATACTCATTTTATACTAAAACAGAGGCAGTATACTTGAAAATACTTTTGTAAACTTAAAATGACCCTATAAAGTATACTTCAATAATTCTCAAATGTGGACTAGAAGTATATAGAGTATAGATGAGTTTACTTGTTGTATACTTGAAAGTATACTTTTATAAACTTATCATATACCATCATATACTTGCTATACTTATACTTATACTTAATAAATGAACTTCAAGTACACTACTTTTTGCCAAACACAACTGTTTTTATGATTTACAGTTATATTAAACATTATTAACACAATCAAAACTATGGTTATATTGAAATTATAATAAATATTGATAAATGACTGCATTTCTTTAAGGAAATACGGGCAAATGCTGAAAACTGAACACCATTACTCAAGCATTGCTGAAAGAGCTGAAGAAATTGTTGAAACAATGCTGAATTAACTGAAGAAACTGTTAAAGCAGTGCTTAAATGGCTGATGCTAAAGCTGAAACAAGACACTTGTGAAATGAGAGATTAACGCCTTCTAAAGCTGGTAAAAGCAGTAGGAATGTTTAAAAAGGTAGAAGAAAATGTTGAAATCCTGAATGTTATAAGAGTAACAGTTGAAGATGTTGATGAGTTGAAATCTGCAGCTACCCGAAAATAAAGAAAACGGATGAACCAATGCTAACATAGCTGAAGCAATGCAAATTAAAGTAAGAAGAAGAGGCTGATTTTGTATGAAAAGGTTGGAAATTGGTTGAATTGTTGAAGATGAAGAAATTGAAAAGCTGAAGTCTCCTCAAATACATTTAAAGCTGACCATTTGGAAACATTGTTGAACAATTACCAAGATGAAACAATATCTGAAGAGTAAAAGTAGAACCTGTGAGCAGGAGGCTGAAAAATACCTGAACTGTTTTAGATAAGAGTAAGAAAAATGTGTCAAATACTGGTGAAAAAGGATCAACTTTCTGACCTCTAACAAAGTGCACAAGACAATGTGTGTTTAGTGAACAACACTGATGTCAATGCAGAAATAGCCCATTCTAGTGTATATTGTTTCATTACAATATGTGACGGTTATTATAGGAGTGTCCTCTAAACAGCACACACACCGTTTCCTGTGGCCATTGTGTGACTGATAGTGATATGAGATTCAAATCATGCACACACTGAGTGAAAAGACAAGTGAGCATCAATGCAGAGTTAAAAATATCTGAACAATGAGAATCAGATGAGTCACAGTGTTTCCACAGAGAAAGTTTACAGTAGTGTTCGATATCAAGCTTGGAATTCACTCCTCTTGATTCAGACTGTGGAAAAACACTGTCAAATTCCTCTCAGGCAGATTTTCTCTCTGTGAAACTCTGTGAAATTTCTCTGAATAAAATTGAAAAGTTTTTTCTAAAGTTAAAACATGTTTCAAAAAATGTTCCAAATTCATTAAGAAAATCAAATTTAAAAAGCTGTCTTTAAAACTCTTTGATAGAAATTTTAATAAATCGTTAATAAACCCTAACCCTGGGTTCAGTGTCTTGATCAAGGACACTGAGAAATGCAAACTAGAGGATCTGGGGATCTAAGCAGAAACACTAAATCTATCTGTTAAAATGCACATGTGATGCTCCCTGATGATGTCATGTGATACGACACTGCAGTGCTATGGGAGCACATCAGATGTCCAGTCCAGGAGCAAGTCTCACAAAGACAGACTCTGACTTCTGAATTCTGGGTATATTTAAAATGTTTTCCACTATATAACTAGTGAACAGAGGAACCACATCTACCTTTAAGGCGTGACACTACAGGCAAAAACATAGTTTTTTGGTGCACTAATTGAGATATTGGGCTATTTTGCTTCCTTAGCCTATCATGTATTCTTTCAGAAAAGTAGAAAGAAATGGTAGAAAATCCACAATAAGGTGGTTATTTTACTTCATTTTGTCTCTTTCAGTAGATTTCTCCTAAATTCACCAAAAGTTAACATGCTACTGCGACATACTGTGCCGTGCCTGTTGTCTGACCCATGTCATGTCAGGTTTCATTGTAAATCTCGCTCTCTCTATCCCGAACAATGATCTGGGCTCCACAAATGGTCATTTCCTTTGTATGAGTAACAAATCATAAAAGTACAATTGACAATAACAATCCATGGAATTTTACAATGCAAATCTTTAAGACTTGTTTTCTCAAAATGAGTTTTTCCTCCGACTCTGAGCTAGAAATCTCCACCTCAGCAGCACTTACAGACACCAAACCTTCCACTTTGATCCCTTTCTATATTCTGAAGGTTTTTACAGAGGGGATTGTTGATATATCATTCACAGCCTGATTTATACAACATTTTATTACTAAAAACAGGTGAAAATTGTATTTCTTTTTTTAGGGCTGGGAACAGCATTTGAGTGATAAAAAGAGATATCCAAAATCCCAACTGTAAAAACTTTTGACTCTAAAACAAGAATTTAAAAGTGGCTTTATCCATTGTTCCAATTTCTGTTCTGAAATTATATGCAAATTATCTTATATATTGCCTAATTTACATATTTGAACATAAAATTAAAAACTTGTGATTCAGAAATATTTGTCTCAATATAAGTAATACAATTTGGGATATTTCATGGAGATATCTGTTTGTTTGTTTTTTAACCTATTCACCTGTAGTGTCTCACCTTAAAAATGTATTTACTGCACAATTAACTGCAACAATCATTTGGAAGAATTTGAGGTTGCTCTCTGGAAACAACACACACAATCTCTCTCCCTTGTCTTTGCATTGTTACGAAACAATACTTGTGAGCTATAGTTTCCAATTTTTATTACTATTTTGTGTTACTCGTCAGCACTTTTTTTGATTGATTGTTACCATGTAACATTGGTTTTGGAAATGGGTTAGTCTGGGGTTAAGGTGTCTAACGTATTGACTAAGACAGTGTGTGATGACAACAGGTAACCTGGTGGTCGGTGGCCCACCCTGACCACTGGATTACTGGGTGTGAGCAGATAATCCATGTGGATGTGTCATCCTGAAAGTCGAGAGCGAAACAATGGAAAACTTATTGTGGATGGTGCACTGGGTAATTACATACAATCTACACACACACACACACACACATATAGTGCAGTGAGTCATACACCTAATCCCTAGGGATGGGTTCTGGGGCAGATGGGCGAGGGTGGCGCGCGTTCAGCATTAGCCTACACCCCGCTGGCCGCCCGGCCTGACCCTTCTGCTTTTGATCCTATTAGCAGGTGAATGAGGAGATGGACATCGGACTGACAGTCCGGGACTGGCCTCTGTTTGGCCACCTGACCCGGACACTCATTAGCCCACACATATGCTGCTGCTGCTCCACACACACGGGCTTCGCTGCTTCAGCAGGCTGCAGCTAATTCCAACCGCTCCGACTGTGGCGACGAGGACGGTGATGAAGAGAGGGCGCCGACTGCACAGGGTCAATCAATAACACGCTGCAGTGTCAGGATGTGGGCTCGTTATCATGACAGTAACAATCACACTCACAGACAACTGATGAAGTGAAGTTCACTGACAGGTGTCACATCCAACAAGGAGCAGCTCATGGACTTTTCCTAAAGGTAATTAACTAGACAAACAACAGACTTTCTAAACATGGAACTAATCTCACATGACAACAAGACTACAGTCATGAAGACTGAATTCAAACCAAAGCACATGTCTGAGCTGTGACTGTGGCTGTAACACTTCAAGCTCTGTGATTGGATGGTTCTTGCCAAAATGAACACACATTTGTACCATCCACTTTTTTTTATTTTTATCATAGAACTAAATAGAGTCTATAGCAGTTGTTTATAGTTTAGAAAAATGATGATGATGAAATGATGAAAATGAGAAAATGACATTTTGGGGGTTTGTTATAGGCTACTCTCAATTTTAGGTTCAGATCAAAAATATGAAATAGAAAAAATTTAACAAAAACAGTCACTTTTTCATTTTTTGAAATTTTACTGTCAATTGAAAATAGATCGAATGATTCACATCACTTCTGTGAGCCTTCACGCCTCCTCATCTGAAACCAGGTGTGGATCAGGTGTCAGGCCTCAGGTAAGTCAGAGGGAAGATGTCTTCTTTTCAAGTTGTCCATCCGTCCGTCCCTTCCTTGAGGACATGATATCTCAGGAGCACCTTGATGGAGCTTCTTCTCGTTTGACACAAACATTCACTGGGACCTGAGTATGAACTGAATAGATTTTGTGGGTCAAAGGCCAAGGTCACAGGAACCTCATGAAGTGTGGTTTTGACCTTGTGAATGCAGACTCTCATGTGACAGTCAGTGTGACCTCACAAAACATTTTATCCTTTTTAACCAATCAGGACCTCACCCAACAATTATGACCATCTCTGACATGAAACAGAATGTGAAACTTGTCTTGTTGATCCTATTTTTCCTGAACGATTGATTGATTGAAAGATCATTCATGAACTTGTTCATATTTTGGGTGAACGTGAACTGAACGTACTGTATTTCTGCTTGATGAACATTATTGTGAACACGTTCATTCTGGCATTTGTGAACGGCGCTCTCTCAAAGTATGACTCTGTTGAGGAGTGTGCCAGATTTCCATAGAGCCTTCCAGCTAAAACACACTGTAAACAGGTGTTAATATGTAGCATAAAAACCAGCCAATCTGGCAACACCTATCAGCTGTTTGGATCAGCGCTGCAGACCTACGCTGCATCTCAGAAAGACAAAGGTTGTAGTGTATGTATAATTACAATATAATATAACACATGTTTATCATTTTTATTTATTTTTATTTTTTATTTAACCTTAATTTAACCAGGCAAGCAAATTAAGAACAGAATTTCTTATTTTCAAGTGCAGCCTGGAGGTGATGAATTTAATTTAAAGAACGAGCAACATTTTTTATGTTTAATCCAAACAAACACATAAAGGCCTGAAAGGAAGCAGTTAGTCAGGAGCGTCATGGGAGGAAGTGAGCACACTAGATGCATTCTGGGAACACCAGGAAGAGCAACAATTATAAAGATGGATGAACGGAGGAACAAGGGGAGGAACAGGAAAATGGAGGAGGAACATGCAGAAGGAAGGATTGAGAAGGATGAAGGAGGGGTGATGGAGGACGAAAGATGATCAATACAAAAGGAGACTACTGGAGACTGAGAACTAATCAAAAGTGACAGACGACAGCCTGTGGCAGTGATGTGGTTAATTCAGTGTGTTAGAGCAGAATAACTTCACTGAACAAATAAAGGAACTTCTTGAGCACAGACAGCTCTATGGGAGTCTAAACAGCAAACTCTCAATCAGCTCTGAAGCTTTCCTGAGCCTGAAACCACACTGAAACAACAGTTAGTAGTCGAGAGTCCACTGACTGTGCTTCCCTTCAAATTTGGGCTCTGTTTGTTTAAAAGCCCGAATTAGCTTGTTGATGTGATGTTTAATTAGTGAGGAGCACCAGTAGATGACCTATAAATGAGAGTGGTGAGCCTGTGGTTCCTCTATCTGTGTATCTACTGCAGATTGGAGCAAATTCCACATCAGTCCTGGTTACATGAGTCATGTTCAGAAGTTCCTGTTTGTGCCGTGACCACAGGGATTATGTCTCGGTGTGCAACAGAAGGCTGAGAATACAGGACAAATCAATCCAGTCTCCTTTGTTTTTAGCCAGACACTGGACGTCCTTGTGTGTAGACAAGAAAATTCAATAGTCAATATTACCATGATTCTGATGAGACATGGTGTAGTCGATGAGGGAGCAGCTGCTGGGATCAATAACCTCAGTTATTAACACAAGGTCATCCTGCAGTTTACTAATCTGCCTCTGACTCTGCAGTTCACATGTAGTTAGTTAGTTAGTTAGTTAGTTAGTTAGTTAGTTAGTTAGTTAGTTAGTTAGTTAGTTAGTTAGTTAGTTAGTTAGTTAGTTAGTCAGTCAGCTGTGCCTCCATTAACCTAAAGCAAATAGTAAACTCACTACTGTTGATAATTACACATGAATTAAAGACAGAGATACAGATGCAATGTCAGTTGTGTTAACTGTACTTGCATGTGTGCACAGTTTACTTTGTTTGTTTGTATTCAGTACACATATTATTTATTAGCACTCATTTTGAAATTATATTCTCTTGCACTGACTGTGTGAGTTGTTATCATTGTTTTGTGTTTATGCCATCCTCTTGTATGCATGTGAAACCTGCTGCAAAACAGCTTCCACTTTGGAGACAATAAAGTTGACCCATCCTAACCTCGCATAACCTACCCTGCCCTAACTGAACTTAACCTACCCTGCCCTTATTTAACCTAACCTAACTTAACCCTAACCTCACCTAAACTAATTCAACCTAGCCGAACTTAATCTAATTTAGCCTAACCTAATTTTACTTTACCTAACCTAACTTACTTTAGCCTAACCTAACCCTAACCTCACCGAACTATTTTAACCTAGCCAAACTTAATCTAACCTGGCCTAACCTAATTTAATTTAATTTAACTTAATTTAACTTAACTTAACTTAACTTAACTTAACTTAACCTAACCTAACCTGACTAAACTTAACCTGTCCTACCCTTAACCTAACCTCACCTAAACTAACTTAACCTATCTGAACTTAATATAACCTAATTTAACTTAACCTAGCCTCACCTAATCTTACCTAACCCCACACACCTGTCTTGTTGGACATGGACATATCCAGTGTATCCACAAGTTTCTGAACACTGGCTTTTAACACGGATGTTAATTTGTGTGATATCCATTGTTAAAAGCTGGTGTGATGATCCATGTGTTTTACAGATTTTAATTGAAAAGAACAAAAAGTGCATTTACCACAACTACCGAAACAATGGAAACATATACATAAAATTCCACCGGAAGAGCAAAAGCATGTGAACCGGGTTCAGAAACAGATACTCTGAGGTGTGATTGCAGAAAAGGTGAAACTGTCTCACAGTGTCGAGCTGTAACATCCCTCATGACCTTTCAAATCAGACACAGTTCATGAAACACACATATGATCCCCGCTGCTGTGTGATGGTGACTACAGGTGAATAGAGACGAATGCAGGTGTTGAATCAACTGCATGGAAACACGTGGATATTATTGGTAATAATTTTCCTCATTTACACCAAATATATGATATCAATCTGTATCAACAGCAATGTGTAACTAAGGTGTGTGCACCTGCAGGTGAAGGCGGCATGCCTGTGTGCTGTGTTTGTTATGTGTCTTTCAGGACGTGGCTGCAGAGCGTCGCCTACTCGCACCATAACAACATCTGGATGAGTGGCAGAGAACGGAGGGATGGTGTTGGAGAAGGCAGATGCCACCCACAAAGTGGCTGTTCTGTTCACCTCTCCACACACTCTGCATTCATGTTGGGGAGAGGAATGTTAACCGCCACCCACACAACCTGCGCACTGCACACCCAGAAATCTTCATACTGCAACCGAAACACTCAGTAACGAGCAGCAACTCAAGAGGGGATGGGAGTGAGTCAGGGTATGTTGTCAAATTAAAGTGAGTAAACCTCCACTAAAACACCAGTGTCCCAGCCCACACAACTGCTCCATGTTTAAACAATAAACAAGCGCACCTTTTCTTTCTCACCAAACACTCCCACAGTCTGTCAGCCTACATGTCATGTGGTGAGCTCTGCACTAAACACCGACAGTAATGAGGAGTAACTGTGTGTGGTGGAGGGAGGGGCCACAAACATAACACTGATTGGTTGGTCTGGCTTTAATGTTTGACTGACAGGGAGCTTATCCAATCAGATGTGGTGGTTTCACCTCCTAGATCATTTTTGAGGAGATATTTGATTGGACCGTTTGATGTGTTTTACTTCAGGGTTGATGTTTCTGAGCATGTTGTTCACCCTGAAAAAGGTTTTACTGACTAGAAGATGTGCTGCTGGTTTCACTGAGTGAAGCTCAGTGTTCTCTGACAGGCTCATTAAAGAGATGTTGGACACCACAGTGATCATCTGTTCCATTATGTTCCTTGATGGTACCCTAACCCTCTCAGGGTATCTGCGGGTCTTGAAAAGTATTAACAGGTGATGAATCAATTTTGGGAAAATTAAGACCCTTAAAAAGTATTAAAAAGTCTTTTCACAACTTTATAAAGTCTTAAAGCGTAAGTAAGCGATCCAGTCGTTTTGGCTAATGCTGCGTTCCAGACTGGCTTTTGAAACTGTAAATTACGGCTTCAAGTCACGACTTACGACTTTGTAGCGTTCCTGGTAACCTGGAACTCATGTTTTTCCAACCTGTTGCCTGTGAAAGTGCACTATAACGGCCACTCGTAACTTCCGACCCCTGAACTCGTACCAGATCAAACTGGTACGACTTCACAGGTTGAACGCACCATGAGTTAGCAGCCCCCGCCCTCGCCAGGCATCTATTGGTCCTCGTCCCTACGTCACCACATTCATGCGCATCCCTTGGCTGCACACACAGCCCTTCATGCCGTTCTCTCTCCTCATTGGATAACACTTGTATCCCACAAGGAAAGTTTTCTCCTGGGTTTACAGCAGAGCAGAGTGACAGAGAGACTCGTGTTTCAGCCCAAACACTCTGTGTAAGTGATTGCTGACGGAAAATAGGACTATTTAGGACTTATATTAACAAAAACATTCCGCTGACTTATGCTTTAAATGTTGAAGGTATTTTTTCTGAATTAGCTGTCCAAGAGTTGAGTCCTTAAAAACATTCTAAAAGTGTGTGAATTTATTCATTTTATTAAAAAAAACAAAGATGAACTGGTACATAAAAAAGAAAAGATGTTGTTTTTGTTTTTTTGAGAATGGAGCAATGTTGGTTTGTTTTTTTGATAAACTTTGCCTTTGATTTTAAATTCTGTTGTATCACAGTCTTTATCACAAACTAAAACTGTTAAGTTGAAAGTGTCACTGATGTACAACTTGAAATGGCGGTGAGGTATTGAAAAATATTGAGAAGGTCTTGAAAAAGTCTTAAAAAGGTGTTAAAATTAACTTCAACATTGCTGTATATACCCTGCCTCTTGTGCCCGTGTGTGTGTGTGTGGGGGGGGGATGTACAATTTAAAAAATATATTGGAATGAATGTGGTTTTGATGTGTTATGATAATAAAATCAATTGAATGCTTTAGAAATTATAAGATTAATTCAATAATGTGTGACGACACAATGACGTACGTACGCTGGGGTCAAACATAATGTGTGTTTTTAAAATGGAGACGCGGGCGCGCAGTGGATCAGCTAAACGAAAACGAAGGGAAGAAATAGCTTAAACGGCCGAAACTGCACGTAGAGGACAAACTGTTGGAGAAGGCCAGGAAAAAGCCTGTGTTAGGTGAGTAGTTTCTAGGGCTGTAACGTTAGCCGGTATCCGAGTATTCGAGTCTACTCACTCGCCATTTCACTACTTGGATACATAGCATTCATTATCGCTAACTTAGATAGCAAATAAAGCAAGCTGGTAGATGTGTTGACGGGCGATAATAGCGGCGCAAAAATGAGGAGAACGTTTGCAACCGTTGTGATCGTTGATTCCGGTGAATGCACAACGACAATATATGATTTTAAACTACACTAACTGTCGAAATATGTGCACTACATGACAATGTACTCATGGAAGTATTCAAATTGAGACACAGCTTCAGTGCTAGTTGGGTTAGCACTCTCACTTCAAAGTAAGAAGGTTCTGGTTTCGATTCCCGGGCCCACGGCCTTTCTGAGTGGGGTTTGCGTGTTCATTCTGTGTTTGCATGGGTTGTCTCCACGTACTCCGGCTTCCTCCCACAATTGACTGGTTTGGCGGGATTGGCAACTCTATAGTGCATATTTGTGAGTTTGTGTGCGTTATTTGTCTTCATATGACAGGTCTTTGATAGACTTACTTGCACTTACTTGTATTGGCCGAGTCTGTTTCCTTGTCATATGTTGGCTGTATTTGTGTGAAGGTGACATATAATTTCCCCTCTAAGGAATTAATAAAGTACTTACACTCAATTCCAACCCTCAGCTGCATCTGGTTCCAGCCCCCTGTGACCTTGCAGGGATAAGCGGTATAGACAATGGATGGATAGTAACACTTTATTTGACGCCTATCTCTATAACACATTACAACCATACTTATAGTGAGGTATAATGCAGTTACAGCACTGTATAACTTTAATTATAAACACTCATAAATGATCATAATGCTTTATTACAATAATCATAACACACTATAAAGCATTTTATCATGACTTACAAGGTCAGGTATTATAATACGTTATACTTGTTAGTAACTGGCTGACATCGATAATGCATTATAAATAAAGTTATAATGTGTTATAATTGGCTTTTAAACGTGTATAACTATCATTATAAACACTCATAAATTATCATAAGGCTTTATAACAATAGGCATAAGACATCATAGAGCATTTTATATGTCTTAGTATAATGTGCTATAATTGTTATATAGTCTTATGTGATTAATGAGTGTTTATAATGATGGTACACGTTTATAAGACAGTTATAACACATTATAACTATATTTATAATGCATTATCAATGTGGTCATTGTCAGCGACCTGACTTTATAAGTCATGATAAAATGCTTTATAGTGTGTTATGATTATTGTTATAAAGTATTATGATCATCAGAGTGTTTATAACTATAGTTACACAGTGTTATAACTGCATTATAACTCATAAGTATAGTTATAATGTGTTATAGAGATAGGCGTCAAGTAATGTGTTACAATGGATGAATGTCTTTTGTGCAGTTTGGCAGTTTGCGCTTTGACTGATGTTTCTCCTGTGGGAGAATAGGTGCTGCCATCTGCCCACATGGTGAACTACGTGCCCTGCCCTGCCCTGCCCTGCCCAGCACGGTTTCCTCCTTCTAACTGTACATCGATTAGCCATCATTATGACCACCTGCCTAATTGTGTTGGTCCCTTTTGCTGCCAAATACACAACAACCTGTGCTGCACTGTGTGTTGTGACAGCTTTCTATCAGGAGCAGCATGAACTTGTTCAGCAGTATGAGCAGCAGTAGCTATCCTGACCACTGCAGACCGGGAACAGTCCACAAGAGCTGCAGCTTGTCACATGAGAGACACAGTCATCCTTGGAGAACTGGATCAAATCCTTACACTGAACATGTTTCTGCTTCTAACACATTCTCTGTGCTTGTATCATTCCCTGTGTTTCCATGGTCATGATTTCTATGAAGAGACAAGGTTGCTGCAGAGAGCCAGCAATAACAAAGCTACTCATGTTTTCAGCAGCTTTCCCTACTGGTATGACATGCATATGAATAGTTTATTGTATGCAGAACAAATGGTAGGTCATTGTGACTATGCAAAAATGCTTCACTGCCATTCACTTCCATTGAAATGGCTCATTAACAAGTTCTTATTGTACTGATGTCTGCACTGGGGTTAAACCTGGTATTCATGCCTGTTTCACACCTACTCTGATGCAACTTTCATATGAATGAGCTTGAACGTCTCCAGCCCAGTGTGGCATTAACAAAAAAATCCCACTGCCCTGTGAAGTCGAGTCCTCACAAATACCCACCACAGCTTCAACTGACTGTATGTTGTGTTAAAGTCAAAAATAAAAGTCAAAACTCAATAAAAGTTTAAAGGGATAGTTCACCCAAAATTCAAATTTCACTCACTATCTACTCACCCTCATGTCGACTAAGAGCTGTGAGAATTTTCAGAGTCCTCCGTTCCTTCTCGGAGTTACAGGGGGGTCCGTGCAGCAGTATTTGTCCATATAATGGTTGTCAATGGACACCAGGTTTCTTTATCCAAAAAGACACACCAAAAAACATTCAAATACCTGCATACTGCTCGTCTGTAATGTCCCTCTTGTATTGAAGCCCCGACATGAGAAATTGTTCCGCCGGTCAGTGCAAATCACGTGAGAATTGCACAGGGAGAGCAGTGAACTGGGACACTGGGAGCTTCCGTTACAAACAAGCTTAAAATATAGACTTATTTAACAATTTCTCATGGGAAGATGAAGGGAACGAAGGAAGGACTGAAGGAAGGGGAAAAGGAGGGAAAGAAAAATGGAGGGAAGGAACAGATCAAGGAAGGATGGGTGAATGGAAAGATGGAAGGAAGAAAGGAATGGAAAAATGATTGTGGAAAGAGGGAAGGGAGAAAGGAAGGAAGGAATGGAAAATGATGGAAGGGAACAGATTGGGTCCATTTGACCCAGAAAGACAACAGTAGGGTTAAAGAGTGACCTCTGGGGCTGAAAAATGAAAACCAATAGCTGCAGTTCTTCTAATAACCACTAGAGTCTGGCTCCTACAGTGAGTCAGGCCCCATGTCCCCATGTTAAAATCCAGCTGTTAAAGTCCAGCTCTACTGTAGAAAGTATTATTTACAACCTGGAACAAAGCCGGTTCAGATTTATTAATGAACCCCAGTTGAAGCGACACAGCTGAATTCTAACAGGTTTGAGGTTGGGATTTAAACCTGTTATTTACACTTCAATACACAACCTCTCACCACACCTCTGCCTTTTGTTCAGGCTCCACACACTAACTGAGGCTTGATGATTTGGACCAGACAGGATCCTTTACTTTGAACTGCTTTGCATTGTCTGTGTGTGTGTATGTGTGTATGTGTGTGTGTTAAAAGGTCACATTCCCTTGCTTCTGGTCCACACCATTCATATTTATAAGGATGTGATGGTCACTGCTCTCTAACCAGCGTGTATCCCAGCATGCACCAGCAAGACTGAACCATTGAATACAACCACCATTCAACAAATTGATCACATGATCAGGTGTCATGTTTTATCATCATGACTGATTATCCTTCTATGGCTCCATCTGTTTCTGGGACATACAGGAAACAATGGTGTAGATACCCACAGTAACTCTCTGATTGGTCTATTAGCTCCAACCACTGACCGTGTCCTTGCTGCAGCTGTTGTTCAGGTAGATTCTGTATTTTACTGCAGTTAATCAACTACTACTGTAGCACTATCTGTTTCCAGTTTCCACTGGCTCAGGCATGGCCAGTGTACATTAATGGTGTGTGCATGTAATATGTGTTTTCATGAGTGTCAGATGTGTCTGGATGGAGATATATCTATACAGGTGCATCTTAAAGGGACAACGAGGAGTTTTGGAAAAGCGAAGGGTTTTCACACTACCTCCGTGCGCACCGTAGAATTCTTCCACCTCGCCCAAGACGAACTCATGTTTTCATTCATTAATAATTAAAGTCAGAGGTTCAAAGAGGTTCAGTTACCGTCGTAGTTCCGACCATAACGCCGCTATAATCGCCGTTATTCTCATTCGCGTCTGTGAAACCGAAAGTAAGGAAACGCTGGTCGGCTCGACCAGTGACACAATTATGTTACAATAGTAAACTTTTTCACTGAATTCTAATTCAGTCCACCCGTATCCTAATTTTGGGTTTTCATTAAATGGACACTGAGGAGTTTTTTTTTTTTTTTTTTTTGGGGGGCGGGGGGGTTAAAATAAAATGATATTAATGTGGATGAATCTATGTTACCCATGCTTAATGTGTTCATTTTCAATAAATATATCATTTTGACTTTATCATTATTTTATGATTATTATTCATTGGTCGACTCACCCAGCAGTTCCTACTTTCGGTTTCCCAGACGCTGCTGAATCGTGGTTTATGGTCAGAACTACGACGGTATCTGATCGTCTTGCAACCTCTGACTTTCATTCTTGAATGAAATGAAAACATTCTTGGCAAATGTTTTCACTTTAGTCCGTCCTGCGCCGGTCCAAGAATTTCATAGTGCATGCAGAGGCTCATGGGAAATGTAGTGTGAAAACATTTCGCTCTCCAAAACTCCTCGGAGTCCCTTTACATTTAAGCCATAGTCATTAAAATAAAAATAAATAAAGACATGGAAGTCGTTCAGTCTCTGTGCAATGAAAAAAATACTCTCTACTCTATATATTTTTATAATATATATTGTATTATGTATCAAATGTAAGAATTTCCTTACTTTAATCCCCATATAGGGCAATTCATTTGTCGATCTGGTAGCTCATCTACCATTTGCTGAAGAATTTACAAGCCTGATGTCTGCAGGGGAAGGATCTTCTCAAATTCTCCGTCCTGCAGCAAAGACAGAGGACGTCCTCCTTGATGTGGAAACGTATGTATAGAGAAGAGATCCTCAGATTTGGAACAAGGTTTCCCAAGAATAAAATCTGTCGGCTTTGTCTTTTTCTCCTCTTTCTCTCTCACTAAAAAGTCCTCTTTAAAGTATACCTATAATTGTTGTATCCGTTGATACGTGGATCACCAACATTGTGTAGTAGGCCTAGTATTGTGCTATAACAATGAAACAAATTAGTTCCATAACAGTTTTACACGCGTCCTCTGACGAATGAAGACATCATGTGCCGTCCCCTCTGAGGTGTGAATGGTGTTATGTGAGTTCCAGAGCTTTGTTGTTGAGAACAGGTTTTTGTGTTGGGGGGTTGTTTCTGTGTCTTCTCAAGCCTTTTGTTGTTGTTTGATGTGACAACAAACATTTACACCGATAGAGCGATGTAAGCTCTGAATATGGATTCAGACTAACTATTAAAGAACATGCAGGAGGCAGAGGAGCAGTCTTCTTACATGTTACATGCTGCAAACTTTCACATCAAAGGAATATAATCAAATCATACAAACATGACAGTTGACTCACTGTAGGTGAGTGTAATGTTGTCTTTGCAGCCGATGTGTAACACTAACAGCATTCCTCCAGTCTGGGACAGGAGCTGCAGGGAGTCCTTATCTGCTCTCACGTCAGCCTCTCAGATAAGACAAACAGCCAGGAGGTGACTGAGGGAAATGATTCACAAATATCCTTCACCTGCCTGCAGGAACATCTGCTGTCTGTGGATTCCACCTTTCATTTAAAGCATCAAATCTGCTGTGCTGATGTTACAGCTGATGGTACTGTCCATGAGGTGAAGTCAGACCAGGGTGTGATAGCCTACCTCTTGTCACTAAAGAGTTAAAATCAGGGATCAATCAGAGTTCAGGGTTTTTCCATAAGGCACACCAGGTGATTGTCTGAGCATAACTCCGTGTCGTTTCAGGAAAACTTGTCATACTTTGAAGGCCTGATGCAAAATCTATGCAAAAATATGCAAATAATAAAATGGGAAAAGTCCAACACTGATTTCCCTCCCTCACCTGGCTGGGCAGGCCTGAAGCTCTGACAAGCCCTGTCCTGTCAGGAACGTCACGCTGGTGGTCTTAACGGTTATTTTCCTCTCAGACCAGAGAGGTTCATGTCTTCAGGCTGAAGAGCTGGTTGACCAAACACCTGGACAGAGGTGAATCAAACAAACTTTTCTTGTTTTCTTGTCTGTAACAACATCTATTGCACATCTGTCCGTCCTGGGTGAGGGATCCCTCCTCTGTTGCTCACCCTGAGCTTTCTCCAATTTTTCCCCGTTAAAAAGGGTTTTCCATGGAGTTTTTCCTCAGTGCATGTGAGGGTCTAAGGACAGAGGATGTTGTTGTGATGCCATGTGAAGCCCTTTGAGACAAACTGTTTGTAAAAATGGGCTATACAATCCAATCCAACTTTATTTTTTGAGCACTTTTAAACATCCACAGTGGACCAAAGTACTGTACAGGATAATAAATAAAAGTAACAGAAATAAAGGCACAACATCTCACATAAACATAAAATTAGACATAATAATCTAAAAGGTATGGGTAGTATAAAAAACAGACACACACTGATAATAAACCCCCATAGACACTCTCATATTTGTCTTTCACATACAGACATACAGACATACACACAAACACCACCCTGCTGTTCTTATCTGTGATGAGGTGGGAAGACTGTGGTGGTTTGACCCTGGGAGGTAAATGACTGTGTGCAGCCGTCTGATAGAGGAGCACACACAACATCAACGTATATAATTCAACACATCAACTCAGAGTCACAGCACAGATACTGTGAACTGAAACCTGGCAGCTGTAAGCAGTGTTTTTTTTATATATATATAAGTAACCTTGCTAAAATCAAATATTTGATTTCTTTTCATGTTCTAATCATCACATATCCCGTGTTCCGTATATCAGTACGGAAAACCAGTTTCCCTGGATGTACAGCTGTGGCCAAATAAAAGGTTTTGGTTTTCATAAAATGTGATGCTCCAGTGTTTTTAGATGCTTTGTTAGATGTTACTATGGTTACTGAACTACATTGACAATTACATCACGAATATTAAAGGGATAGTTCTTTTTTTTTTTGCAAATTCGCCAATTGCCACAATCTCCATCATAAGGGTAGGTTAATTACTTTGCATGTTGTTTTGAGATCCGTGGGGCAGAGACGTCATGAACTGCTCAGGTAACGGTAAATACAATAGTCCCTGTCCCTCATCAAACTCATCAAATTCACAATCCAACAACTCCAAAACACTCTGATGGACAAGTTGTGACCTGCACGTTCACCACGCTATGAGATAATCATGTAACATTACGAGATGGTGTTGTTTTCCAGGCTAACGTGTAGCCGGAACTACATTCCAGATCCGCTGGGCGGAGTGATTTCAAAAGCACAAGTAGTTCTGAGTATTTGCTTCATGTGTCGTAATGTTGTATAACTGTACGTGATTATTTCATAGCGTGGTGAATGTGCAGGTCACAACTATTACCATTCACATATAAAGGCAATTGTTGTAATAATAGCCATGTTTCCAACAGTTCTAATTAAGTGTGACGTGGCCACTTTCACCCCAACTGTGTTTGCAGTTCATTCACAACACAACAACATCAGGGTTTCCACTACATGTAATTGATTGCCACGCCACAGCAAAATAAAAGCTCCCGTGCCTTCAGAATGATGTTAAAACAATGTAAAGCAGGAAAAAGAAAAAAGGAAACTAATTCAGTCACAGCTGAGTTCTTCATAGTTCCTCCTCAGTAAAAACGAAACTTATCAACCAGCGCATCCAGCATTTTCCATTGATAAACAAGTCTGTGGCGGCCACGACTCTTACTCTGATGGTAACAAACAGCGGCAAAATACGTACTTTTAATGGAAACACACAGGGTTGACATGGCTTATGACTGTGTCTGGTCAGTATGGAGCTGAGATGATAAAAACATGTGCAGGCGAGCTTTGCACGTCCAACAGGAAACACATACGTCACTTCCTGTCTGCCAAAGCAGAAAAAAGTGATTTCATGTGACTGAACTGTCACCTGACCACAAAGCTGGGTCCAACTTTGTGCCGTTATAGAATGACACAGATAGAAAGGAACTGGGTAACACTTTACAATAAGGGTCCCTTAATTAACATCAGTTAGTACATTATTAAGCATTAATTAACTGTTTACAGCTATATTAACAATCATTATTATGTATTACTTAGGATTAGGAAACACATTGATTAATGTAGCCTATTAGTGAGCAGTTAATTAATGTTTACTACTCCAAGTTAGTTAAAGGGCCAACGAGGAGTTTCTTTTCGGTTATAAAACAGTCTCACGTTAATGTGGATGAATCTATGCTACCCACACTTGTTAATGGCTCCCTTTTCGATCAATTTATCGTTTTGTCTCTATCATTATTTTGTTATTATTAGTGGTGGCGGAAATGCTGGTCGAGCCGACCAGCGTTTCCTTACTTTCGGTTTCGCGGACGCAAATGAGAATAACGGCGATTCGGGCGGCGTTATGGTCGGAACTACGACGGTAACTGAACCTCTTTGAATCTCTGACTTTAATCCTTGATGAATGAAAACATGAGTCCGTCTTGCGCCGGTGGAGGAATTCTATGGAAAACACTTCGCTTTTCCAAAACTCCTCGTTGTCCCTTCAATGAATTAAAAGTTGAATAATGTAAATAGTTATCATTAAGCAGCATTAAATAACACATTAGTTTATATATTAATGTTTAATAATGTAAAGTGTTACCAGGAACGGTTAATTACTGTTTAAAAAAAGCCTGACTGAAGCAGATGTTGGGGCCACACTATCAGTCTGTGGCCCCTGAGTTTATTCTCAAATATTAGCTGGTCAACGCTGAGCTAGTAGTTAGCACGAGCCCCATTCACACATCCATGTCAAAGCAGCAGCACACAGTCCTGTGTGTGTGTGTGTGTGTGTGTGTGTGATATGGGAGTCATGCAGTCCAGCACCCCCCCGCCCCCCCTCCCCACCCCCAAACTCCCACTGACCCATTGTGCTGGGGGTTTTTCCTCTTATCCTTGCCCTTGGCCCTACATGGCCCCTGAACACCCACCCATCCAGGCAGGACAGAGGTGCTGGTAGGTCAGTTGTGGTGCAGGACACACATGCAGACACACGCACGCACGCACGCACACACACACGGCCAGATTGACCCCCGCCTATCTGTGTTCGCGGATCACTTCACAGGACAATCTCCCTATCCATCTTTGCAGGGTCATTGTGGAGCTGCCCTCAGCTGAGAAAGAGCTTCATTCACAGAGAGAAACCCTCTGTCTTTCACTACGTCCCTTCAGGATGACGGCCTCACACAGCCAGTGTGTGTGTGTGCTGTTGGAGGTCATATTTAGAATATGAAGAGGCATCAGAACTTCAAAGCAAGACACAGAAAGAGGGTGAAGACAAATGTCACTACTTCAACACTCCTGCAAACACACAAAGACACACACGCACATGCACACAGAAAACCTTGCCTTCAGTTAGTTAGTAAGAGATGAACAACAGTGAAATATTCCACATAATCCACAGTCAATATTCACACACACACACACATGCCTGAACATTCAAACACACAAGCATAAAAGAGAGCATATATAAATGTGGTCACCTTGCCACGGTGCAGAAGGTGCAAGAAAGTGAAGTAACTCAGCATGGGGGGGGGGGGTCGGTCTGAGGAGGGGAGGAGCACACACCACACGCATACCAGCCAAACCAGAAAATGAATGAAAAGCAGCACTGGGAACCAGAATGAATGAATGAATGGATGGGGGCTGAGAAAAATGAATGAATGCGATGATGCTTTTACGAACAGGAGGAAATCTGAGGTTTTCATTCAAGTCACATGCAGCAGAGCCACTAACAGCAGTAACTACTGACCCCGGCACGGAGCTGTAACATGCAGGAATGTGGAATGATGTGATCTGCTGAAAGACATTATCTGGGTATTGTCACACATGGAGAGGTCTTCTTCCTGTTGGAGGCTGAGATTCCTGCTCAGTGAGCTGCTCTCACATCAACTATTAACCTCGGTGTGCACAGTGTAGCTATGTGTGAACCATCGACATGTTTCTGGTAACGCTGAAGTTTCTTTGAGCTGATCGTAGCTGCAGCAGTTTGCAGCTCCAGTCCATTCTGAAGCATCTCTGCAAATACTGGATGGATAATTGTGTACAGATGTTGGTGTTCCCCCACACAATGACCTGTGATTCCTTCACAACCAACAACAACATTCCCACGGCTTAGTAAGAGTAATCTGCTAAACTAAGCTGGTTAACATCAGCTGCTACAGGGGTCCTTTGCACACCCTCACCCCTTTTCACCAATGACAGCATCACAATGAGGTCTAATAACCAGAGTTTGCGCTTTTTTCTTGTTTGCACAGCGAAATCAGTCAAATTAGTTAATTTTCCAACTTCTTAGAACTTTTAACTGGATACGGAAAAGTCTCTGGTTTCTGCTGATGTCTCTGTATGACTCACAACAGCAAATGAGGCTATCGGTGGGAAGATAAGCTATTTCTAAATAGTGTAACTTGATTTGTAAACGATTTATGGCAGTCAGACCGGAGATAGTACGCGCAAGCCAGATAAGTGTCTTTACGAATAATAACAATACTAGAGCTTATGGGAAATGCAGTCTTCATTCTGGCAAAACACTACCGCTTTTGTCACCCCGCGAGAGATGATAACAGAACGTTACCAGGCAGAGTTGTTTTAGAGGTAAATTCATGCAAAACCGCTGATGCGTGTTGCCTTCAGGGACAGTTTTTCAGCAAGCAGACTCTGTATTCACCTTGAAAACGGCTCAGTTTCGTAACATTCCATTATTATCTCATAGTGTGGTGAATGTGCAGGTCACAACTTGTCCACCAGAGCGTTTTGGAGTTGTTGGATTGTGAGTTTGATGAGTTTGATGAGGGAAACCAAGAAATCTCATTAGCCTCCGTAGCGTAGCTCTGAGCAGCTCGTGGCTCTGCTCCGCCATTCTAAAAACAGCTTGCATCGACAATTAAAGGTAACAAACCTACTGCTATGACTATAGCGATAATGGCAATGGGCCAGTGTGCCAAAAATGTTGAACTATCCCTTTCTTCTAAGCTACTACTAGCTAGCATGCGCACATTGAGGAGCATACATCAGTCCAACTGCCCAAAATCTGACGTTAAGGTTAGGTTTAGGGCAAGGTTAAGGGTTAGGGCTACTTAAGTCAGAGAAATGAGAGGTCGGACTAATGGACGCAAAAATAAAGAAATGTATGGTCGGAGAAATGGGTAGTCGGACAGACGTCATGCACCCACGCACACCATGGCAAATACACGCCAACGTTGGCTTCCAATTACATTAGGGCATGTCCTGTAAACATACTGGCTGTTGTATTCAAGATAGGCATCTCATAATACAGTATCCATATTAGAGCATCATACTATTAAACATCACAGGACCATTCACATATAAACTGGGCGTATAAACAGGAAGTAGATAGTATGCTCTGTAGTTGATTACTCGTAACTCGTTACCTGAAGCACACATCATCCGTCCATGTAAACAGGAAGCTGATTGTTCCTGCTGTTGGTTCGTTGAAGGAGAAAGGTAGCTGTATTAACATGCAGAATTAAAAGAAGGTCACACTTTGCTCTCATCATGAACTTGTCATGACAATCAACATTTAAAGGAATAGTTTACCCAAAATTCAAATTTCACTCATTTTCTACTCACCCTCCTATCGACTAAGTGTTGGGAGAAGTTTCAGAAGCCCCGACATGAGAAATTGTTCAAAAAAATGTAAATAAGTCTAGGTTTTGAGCTTGTTTGTAGCGGAAGCTCCCAGCACTGCTCTTCCTGGTCCGTCCAAATCTCAGTGCAAATCGTGCGAGATTTCAATACAAGAGGGACATCACAGACGAGCAGCATGGAGGTATTTGGATGTTTTTTGGTGTGTTTTTCTGGACAAAGAAAAGTGAGCCCCATTCGCCAGCGTCATATGGACATGCAGGCCAACGTGCTGTGTCAATCACAGCGGCGACGCTGATTGGCTCGGTAGACGGCCGATTTGTGGCGAAACGGTTTCAACGGGGATGAGGCCAGACTCCCCCTGTGAAATGAAATGAAATGCATTTCCAGGGGAGGCTGGTTTACGAGGCTACCGAGAAGGCACAGATGACTCTGAAACTTCTCCCAACCCTTCTCCCAACCCTTCTCCCAATTTCCATCAGGAGCGTCAGCTAAACGCTGCCACACTAATCAATATTCCATATTCCATCAGGCGTGCCGCAGGAGCGTCCCAGCAGCGGCTATCCGCGCCGCAGCGCTATCAATACATAGCATTCTATTTTTGCCGCGGCCGTTGTTAAATGCTCAACAGAGCAGATTGCACCAGACAGGAAGTCCAACACAGAATCAACTAAATAAACTTCCACTCCCTTTCAAAATAAAACACAATGCGCTGGTCTAATAGCCGATCACAGCTCGTTATCAATATTACGTAATCCAGGGGCACGTAGTTCAACAGCCATTGATCAGAGGGCCTCAAGTGACGGCAAGATGTAGGGATCTCCCGTGAATGGCTGGCAAGGTAGTGCTCCCTGACGCTGCATGGCCACCACGCGCCCGGTGGAGATTGACGTGGGGCGGAGGACGGAGTAAACCTGCAGCGCTGACGTTACGTGACGCTGACGCTCCTGATGGAATTCCGGGGTTAGTCGACATGAGGGTGAGTAGATAATGAGTGAAATTTGAATTTTGGGTGAACTATTCTTTTAATGAAAGTATGTGGCCTCGACAAGCGTAACAGGGCAGACTCAACAAGTGTGTGTGTGGAGTCACTGCGAGTTTGAAGAAGCAGCGAAAATGAGAAAACATCACATGGCGTGGTGAGGGCAGGGGCAGGGGCAGGGGCAGCGCCGGCCTTGATGTGGTAAATCACAGTCTATGTTCCACATTGTTCCAGCCATGGTCTTCTTGGTGGTGGTGTGATCAGTAGTCTGGTCTGGCCTGCTGGTTTCACTTCAGCTCACTGCTGTCCCTTTAAACACTTCCTTCCCCCGTTACCATAAAGCTGCTAGAAGAGCCTCACTGCAAAAGTCACATGCTCCAGCTCCCTTTGTCTGCCACAGAGAGCCTCTATCTGAGAGTGAATGAGACACTGAGGACACAGCACAACACTCAGGATGACATCAGTTTGTTTAACTCTCTGCTGGTTTTGTATTTAGGTTGTTTTTTTTCCAACACATTTGCAAAAATATAAAGAGCTGACAATAAAGTTAGAAGAAAAAGTTCCACAGTGTTGCGTGATGACATGACATGATATTACATATATAATGAATAAAAAGCATATAACACCAGGAGTGTTATAGGCTGGATAACAAGTTTGATCTTTTTTATTTGATCTGTGATTCTCAGGGGAACCACCGCAAATAAGAAATAAGAAGAAGAAAGAACAAGGTCCACACCTTTAAACTATAGCATGTGAAGTTTTCTACACATGAAGTGAAAGTCAAAATAAATTCTGGTTAAAATCAGCAGGTTGATAATAAAGCTACATAATGTAAATACATAGTGAATGTGTGTTTAACACAGCAAGATCCATGGTGTGTGTTTGATGCCTGAGTGGTGATGTTGTCTGATGTGACTCTCCGACATTACGGTAGTCCACCCAACAGCCCAGAGAGGAATTCCAGGAATGTGAAAAGCTCCAATTCATATTGAAACTAGATTAAAATGTGCACAACTTCACACTGAATGCTGCTTTTTTAAGTGGAGCGACCAGGACCCAGTGCTGTTAAACAGGGGACCCATGAGACTTTATATAAGGACTGAGGACTGGACTGACTGTCCAGTCTTCAAGTCTGTCTGTAAAGGTCCCATGCAGGGCCAGGCCGACATCCACATACAGCAGCACTGTCACTACACAACATGTCTGTATTGATTCTTTCAAAGACATCAGAGGATTTTGATGAGGTTATCAATAACAATGTCTTTTCCAGTGAGCTCACCCCCCACCCCCCACATGAAAAGTTACGCCGACATCTGCCTAGTAACAGCTATTCCTCTCATTGGTGCAGCTCCAGTCTCCTCCCGTTTGTGTGTGCGTATGTGAGGCAGAGTGTGTGTTAGAGAAAGTCTTCAAACTTTATTTGCACTCTTCATTCTAAACAGCTTTTCTTGTGTTTTTCTGTGTTACGAAACCCCAGAGGATAAACATCAGATTTCCTTGAACGTGTCACGATCAATAATTCATATTGTCTTAATAAGGAACGCATTTCCTCATTTGATAAGAAGTTTGAAAACCTATGAGAACTCACGCGGTCTTCAAACAAACTTAATATCTGGCTCAGCTGATCGATCCAGTGCTACATGGAGAGTTGAGCTTCATGTTGTAACCGCCAGCTGAGGACTGCAGCCACCATCTTTATTCTGACTTCACTTCACAGTGTGTTGGTTTGCTTGTATTCAACAGGTATAGGTTGATTGTGAGTGCTGTGTTCTCTGCTGCCTGTGGTCCTGAGCAGGTAGTGCAGCTACAGGCTGACAGACCTGACCGACTGCAGCCGGCCTTTGTCCCTTAACTGTATGGATTGGGATTAGAAGGAATAAATAAAGCAGTATGGTGTATGTTGAGAGCACTGCTATTGTCCCATGTGCTCACCTCATGTTGGTGGGAGCTGCTGCCTTCATTCACTCCTTCACACACACACAGAAAAAAGGGAAGGAGGGGGGGTGTGAGCCGTGACCGCCCCCTACCGACCTTCCCCAGACTCGGCCCAGGACCTCCCACCTCCTACTCAGAAGCCACCAGGCTCTGGAAGGGAGGAGGACCCCCCCTCTCTCTCTTTCTTTATATATATGTATATAATAGAATCCCTTCCTCGCGCGCACCCTAGCAGACTGCTTGTCTGCTGTGCCTTTTTTTTTTTTTTTTTTTTTTACTTTATTAGCAAATATTGTATGTTCAGAACCAACATTCATTTGGAACAGTACATCAAACATGAAAGGACAGTACAATGATGGAGTCAATTATAAAATATAGTTTGAATAAGAAGTCATAATATAAATCATAACAATAATAATAGGAAAGTGAATAAATGAATAAAAAAATTGATAGAACAGGGATGAGGAATACAATCAGATATATGGGGAAAAAAGTAAAAATGGACATAAATTTAAAGAAAAGTTAGTCAGAGATAAACTTAGAAATGTAGCCTATGTTGCTTTTTTGTTGTTCATCAAGTAAAGAGATTTAATGAGAGAATTTAGTTCCGTCTCTTTGATCCCCCCTCTTAACAACAGCTGACGTCACCGCGCGAACCCCCCCCCCCCCCCCCAACACACACACACACCACCTCCTCCTCATCCTCCTCCTTCTCCTCCTCCTGAGCGCGCGCGCGCCACCGGTAAACTTTGTGTGTGTGTATGTGTGTGTGTCTCTGTGTGTCCGTGTGTCTTGAGCGCGAGGCAGGGGTTTTTGTCTCGCGGGGGGAAGCGCTCTGTTCTTCAGAGGGCTCGCGCACACCGGAGGAGCAGCAGCAGCAGCAGCACGCGGCAGCAGCGCGAGGAAAAAAAGTGATTTAAAGAAAAGCGACCGAGCCACCGCCGTGCCTTGCCTGTTTCCCCCCTCCTCCGCCACGAACCCTGCGACACTTTAAGCGGCGTCACACTCCAAAAAAATTAGTGCAACATTACAGAAAAATAGGCAGAAGAAGAAGTGACAACGCAACCATGGAGGACCAGCTGCTGTGCTGCGAGGTGGACTCCATCAGGAGAGCCTACCAGGACGTCAACCTGCTCAACGACCGGGTCCTCCACACCATGCTGAAGGCGGAGGAGAGCTACCTGCCCTCACCCAACTACTTCAAGTGTGTTCAGAAGGAAATTGTGCCTAAAATGAGGAAAATAGTTGCCACCTGGATGTTGGAGGTTGGTTGTAGCTCGACTTTACTTCAACTTTGACTGTGTGGTGACTTGCCTGACTGTGACGCTGCTAACTGTCGCTAGCCGCTGTCTCTGTCTGTCGTCCACCTCGGACACGGCAGACTCGTCTTTTAAGTGTTAAAGTTTGGTTTTCCGTGAGAGGCTCCTGTCTGTTATTTCACCGCTTGTTACATAAACGCTGTGAAAACTATGTCCTCATAAGTGCTGGGTGGTCCGTCGGCCTGACTGTAAGAGCAAATCCAGACCGCCTTCAGCTCCACCGTCAATAGCCTATAGCCTACATTTGTTATTGATTATTCCTCTGTCTATATTTCCCCACAAGGTTATGAAATGTAATTACACAGGGGGAGAAATATTCCTAAATAACAGCAATGTACACGTATGCAGTACGGCCCGTGCCAGTAGCCTATTACGCGCCATCTTTGTTGTCGTAGCCTATATGAGAAGGATTTTAATATCATTAAAAATCTGTAGCATTAGGATCGATGACAGTAACTCGGTTAAAATGTTTAGAAATGAACGTGTGTCTCGGAGCCGGTCCAGACCGTCTGCTCCGACTGGTTCCACTGGGATCAACTGGTGAAGTTTGTTTTTGCTCCACGGGAGCCACCGCGGTCCGTGAAGGTCGCTCGGGGAAAAAGGACATTTAATAAAAGTGCGCGTTTGTTGGAACGATTTAAACAGTCGGGTTTGATAGACTGGCTCTTATTGAACATTTACATGCACTTTCGAACAGAATCTTCCGTCGTTTTATATTTTTAATCAATTTCTGAAAGCTTGCATCGCGCGGCCAGAGGAAGCGTCGCCTGCAGCACGTGAAAACGACTCAGACTCAGAAATTATTTTATTTTAAATTCCCACAAACCGCAATTCGACATATTTGACTCTGATCCGATCAGGTGTTCGATGAGGATCATTTACATGCTATTTGTGCGCGGCCTGATAATTTTTAAATATTTCTAAATATTTTTTGAAAAGATGACGAAGTTGAAATTAGAGAGTGAAACTTGCATCGACGCCACCTTTGTGTCTCAGTCAGAACTGACTGCAAACTAATTCCCGACTGTTTTCATGACTGCTGCACACTCGCTTTCTCCAATAAACTCGTCATACTCTGACTTTGGGTCTTTTCAGTTGCATGTGAAATTAATTTAGCATTAAATAATCTCCTTATTTAAAATCTAAGCCCCAACGAATTGAACCTATTCTATTTGTGTTAAATTCGTTCTGGATGATTGTGAAAGATACTGCCATTGACTGCAGACAGATGAGCCTATGGAGATAAAGACTTAATAATGCATATGTAGATATGTATGTGTGTGTATGTGTGTATGAATGCGGGAATTTTCTCCCACCAAGCAACAGCAGTCACTAAGTGCTTCTCTCACCTCCCAGGTCTGCGAGGAACAGAAATGTGAGGAGGAGGTTTTT
Source organism: Decapterus maruadsi (assembly GCA_030347415.2). Lineage (NCBI taxonomy): Eukaryota > Metazoa > Chordata > Actinopteri > Carangiformes > Carangidae > Decapterus > Decapterus maruadsi. Next base: position 24,353,949 of record CM064900.1, on the reverse strand, counting down.
CCCCTGGCTATGAACTATTTGGACAGATTTTTATCAGTGGAGGCCACCAGGAAAACACGGCTACAGCTGCTGGGAGCTACATGCATGTTTCTAGCATCCAAGATGAAGGAGACTGTACCCTTAACGGCGGAGAAACTCTGCATCTACACGGACAACTCGGTCCAGCCCGGAGAACTGCTGGTAATTGAGTTCTGCAAGACATGGATGTTGCATAACACATAGGCTACAAGTAGAGCTAGGCACTGCCAGAACCACATGGTCAAGAACGCTAGAGTGTTGTAGAGTGGATCCTGGTTAGATGGTGTCGACTGGAGGAGGGGGGGAGGGGAGGGGGGGAGGTAGAGTGTAGTGTTGATGGTGTTGAATGGTCGTGTATCGGTCGTGTGGTTGAAATAAAACAGTTAGGAGCGTAGCTGTGGTGCAGCAGCTCTGAATGGCTGCCTGTGACTTTCCCATGGTGACTGGAAGGCCTCTCTGATTTCATGAATGGTCTCAGTGACTGCCAAGAAAATACTGACTCGCTGCGACACCTGCTGGCTGTAAGGCCGAGGCGCAGACGCACGGTCACACTTTTCCGTGACCCCCCTCCCCCTCATCAGATAAAGTCCAGGATGCAAACATGACCATGTCACTGATATTTATCCACTCTAGAAAGAGAAAGACCGCTGCATCAAACATACAAGGTTTACAGCACACAGGGAGTGGATTTGTCAATTAGGAGGTGAATGAAATGAATATAGATATAATAGATATAAGAGGTGGTGAGGTACAGTGGTGTAGTCTAATTAGTTGTAGTGGGTATACTGCTTTTAGGTGTTTACCTGTATCACATAGTTCAATAGTTTTTGTCGTAGGGAAAGCAGCTTTATTTATATAGTGCATTTCATAACAAGTGGCAACTCGATGTGCTCTACGTTACAAAAATAAGACATCAAATCAATCAAATGAACTCTATTTGGCAAGTAGCGCCGTAACAACTGCCTTTTACATGCAATAATACATGCATACACAATACATACACACCAGAATATGCAACAGTAACGATGGCAAACATACACCAAGAAAAGAGAAAGAAAGAAAGTGCGGTGATAAGAATTGGAAAAGGAAAAAATACAAACAATTAAAAAAAATGTAAATAGAAAAGATTGGAAACATTAAACATACAGCAAAGAAATAACAACTAAAAAAAAGCCTGATTTAAAAATGCATAGACTTGGGTCTGATCTCAGTTCTGCAGATAGACCAAATGTGTAATATGAATGCATTTTCAGTGGGTATAGGCTGCCTGGGTGTCACATAGACTACACCACTGGGGAGGTAGCAGGGCTGCAGCAGTCTTAGAGCAGACGCAGAGTGGAGTGGGTCAGTGTGGGTGAGTGACTGAGTGCCTCTGGTTCTGGTCCGTCCACAGCAAATGGAGCTGCTGGTTCTCAACAAGCTGAAGTGGGACCTGGCTTCGGTCACGCCTCACGACTTCATCGAGCACTTCCTGTCCAAGCTGAAGATCTACCCGTCCACCAAGCAGATCCTCAGGAAGCACGCCCAGACCTTTGTGGCACTCTGTGCTACAGGTGAGACAGGAACCGCACACACATACAGACACACACAAACACACATATGAAGAGATCTTATACACAGTATTTATTATTATTTTTTTTTTTGTACCCCCCCCCCCCCATTGGACAAAAAACACCAAAAATACACAAATGTTTGTTCTGAGATTGAATACCGTCCCTTTTTTTTAGTTAATGTACGTTCAAATTAGGGCTGGTGGCGTGAAATTTTGGAAAAAAATTAAGAGAAATTACTGGGGAAAAAAAGGAACATTTCCGTAAAAAACAAACAAGGAAAATTCATTAAGAAAAAAAAGTTGGGGACCCCCTTGTACCCTCTCAAGGTCCCCTGAGGGTCCCCGAACCCTACTTTGAGAACCACTGGTTTGGAGGCTACCAGATGTTCCAGCTGGGTCGTCATCATCAGTGAAGCTGAAGGTTGAGAGCAGCAGACGTGTAGAGCTGATTATTGATGAATCACCAGGAACAGGAAACAGCACTGATCGGTTGTGTTCATGTGTGTGTAGTGAAGCTGACGTTGTGTTTCTTAACAAGAGCCTTCTGTCATTCCTCCAGATGTGAACTTCATCGCCAGTCCTCCGTCCATGGTGGCGGCGGGCAGCGTGGTCGCTGCTGTTCAAGGTCTCTACCTGAAGAGCCAAGACGCCTCTTTGTCCTCCCAGAACCTCACCAACTTCCTGTCACAGGTCATCCGCAGCGACCCGGTATGAAACTCCCATCTGTCCAGATAAATGGATCGTAGCGCAACGTTATCTATTAATGTAATACGTTTTCACCTCATGATGTAATAACACCGCAATTTTTAATAATTTAATAATCTGCCACATTTTGTGATGAAATTCTTGGAGCACAATAGGTCAGTGTTTTTCAACCTTTTTTGAGCCACTGCACATTTTGGTCATTAAAAAAATCCTGTGGTGCAAAACTAACCAACAAAATGTTACAAAATGACACAGTGCAGCCTAATACAGTGAATATAATACAAATTTTGTTTGTATTGACATAACATGACATATAATTGCTTACGAGAGTCGGTTATTGGTCTGAAAAAGAAAAGATTCAAAACGTGCATCGTTAGTTTGGATCAATTAAGTGAAATTTGGTAAATTTCCGCGGCTCAGTGGTTGAAAATCACTGCAATAGGTAATAAACTTTGCCGCATTTTGTAATAAGTTGTTACATAATGCATTAGTTATTACAAAGTGCAGTCATTTGGTGCAAAATGTAACAACTTTTTTACAAAATGCGGTTTTTACATTTTTAGAAAACTTATTAAAAATTAAACTTATTAAAAAATGTTATTACATATTATGTTCAAGAATGTTATAACAATATGTAGTGTTATTACATAATGTTCTCGCCATGCTGGAGTCCTGACTCTGAGCCTTTGTACTTGCAGGACTGCTTGCGGTCATGTCAGGAACAGATCGAGTCTCTGTTGGAGTCGAGCCTGCGGCAAGCCCAGCAGCACAGCGGCGCCGCGGAAACCAAACGCGTGGACGAGGACGTGGACCTGTCCTGCACGCCGACAGACGTCCGAGACATCAACATTTAAAAACGACGGCGACGGTCGCGTCGCAACGATACCTTGAAAAGAAAATCTGAAGGGCGAGCGGTGGACGGGGAGGTTTGATGGGAGGGGCCGTCGGGCGGGGGGAGGCGGGACGTCTCTTCCTCCTCCTCCTCTTCCTCCTCCTCCATCCTCCCAGTGGGCTGCTATCATGGCCGCCACGTCCCTCACACACACGCCGTCTGCTACGACTGCCGAAACGGGCCAGAGCGCCCCACCCGCCGCCGCCACCTCCTCCCCCTCGCCACACGTCACATTTCCTGCCAGTGTCCCCCCTCCCATCCTGGGAAATGAAATGAACACTACATGTACGTAGTGGAGAGAAGAGACACTGATGAGCAGTGTGGGCTGGAGCTGAAGCCACAAACAGACGTTTTACTAGATATATATATATTCTTATTCCCTCAAATATTAAACTAGGAATCTTTCAATTACCACAGAGTCGACCTGCCTACTAAAACATCCCAAAGTGTCGTGTACAGTAGGTTTGTAGTTTGTCCACATATGAATTCTGAAATGTACTAATGAGAGGAGGTGTTTTTTGTTTTTCATTTCTTTTCCCGTTGTATTTAGAATCTGTTAGACTTCCTGTCCAAGCTGCCATGTCTGTGCTGTGGCAGTGCAGACATGCATATATAACCCCCCCCCGTCTCCCCGCTTGCTTATGTTTAGTCACTTTATCGTATATCATGTTAGACGTCTTTATCAGTTAGTGTTATACCTCTTTTCTTTAAAAAAAAACAAAAACAAGTGGTAGTGTGAGATGCTGTGTCGCCCAGGCCGACCCGCCTCAACCTGGGCCGGAGTTTGATGAGATCAAATGGATGCGGACGTGAGCGAGAGCAGCTCCACAGCCTGTGTGTGTGTGTCTGTGTGTGTGTTTTCTCCCTCTGTTGTAGTTTAACCTGAAACCATTCCAACTTTGTTTTCTAAAAAAAAAAAAAAAAAAAGAAGCACTTTTGGTCAGCGCCGCTGGCTCGTCTGAGGAAAAAATGAGAAAAATCAGTTTTTAAAACAAGATGGAAACGGAGCGCGCGGGGGGTTCTGATGCTTGTAGAGAGTCGGAGCAGCGCCTGGATGCGATGGGACAGAGCGGTCGACCGGTACCGGGCTGAACGCAGAGTCCTGCCGACGCCGGTCAAGGCTCGCGTTTGAGTCGTAGTTGATCAGATGTTTGACAGGAAGAGCCTCCTCTCCATCTCTGTTCAGCCTCAGTGTGCAGAGCCACAAAGCTGAAGGTCCATGGGGGGTAAACAAAGAAGTATTGTTTTTATACTGAAAATAATACTTTATTTTCATATAGTATTATTTATTTTTCTTAGCCTGTATGTGGTAGTTTGCTGACGAACCGTGGCTCTGCCTGCTGATGCTGAACCTGGTGCGGCGAGGCCATCCCTGCTCTGTGAAGCTTAAAAAAAAACTCTGGTCTGCCTGCGAAAAACGCCAGGACAGCGTCTTCCTCCATCACTCCAGCTCAAACTTCACTTACTGCTCATGGATTCTGGGATGGGGATGAAGCTTAAAAAAAAGAGGAGTGTTGAGGCTATTGACATGATTTTGCACAAACTTAAAAGACATGGGCTGCGTTTGTCGGGGACTTGCCTGTATGGAGAGGAAAAAAAAGAGTAAGAAAAAGTGGAAAGCAAAGCTGGCAAGAGAACCGAGGAGAGAAATGGTGGCGAAAAGGGTGAAGGCTCCACAGTGAGATGTGTCTTAACCCTGTAGAGTTAAAGTCAGGGTTCCTATACAGGAGCTGGTGGACGACCCTAAAGGAAGGACGGAGCGGCGCCGGGCCGTGTAGGAACCCTGCTCACTAGGTTTCTGATTGTACATTAAGGATAGAGAGTAGGAGCGAAAACACTCCTTGTATTCCGCTGCTATAGAAAGTAAATCCCAGCTACGTGTTTAAAATGACAAAAAGGAAAAAAGAAAAAAAAGATGACAGACGTAATGAATTAAAATCAATGCTTTTCTCCTGTTTGCTGCTATATTTTTTTGATGTTTTTATACATATAAATGTCAATATACTGCTATTCTAGGTTTGAATTTTCTCATAGAAAATTGTGTTATTGACATCCTCATTTGTTGCTTTTATGTAGATTCTATGTGATCAGATTTTTTTTTTTTTTGGTTTGTAATTACGTTAATATGATTCTCCGTACTATTCCAAAAAAAAGAAAAAAAAACAAGGAAAATGAGACAATGTACAGAAATGCTTTGATCCACAATACCTCATGTGACAGTCAAGATCTATCTCTAATTTGTAGTCTTTTTATTTGTTTAGTTGTTATTCTATTCTACTTGTTGGTTCAGTGCCTACTAGCTCTGTTAAACCTGCTTGAGGTGAAGCATCGGCGATGGAGAGCCACGAGTCCAGGGCATGCTTTGATACTGGTGCCATAACAGAAAATGGGATATGTATAACTCTGTTGAGTGTTAAGCTGTCTCGGTGAAAGAGACTTTATCCCCCCTTTAGGCCCATAGCGGTCGTCTTTCCTCCCCCCCTTTTTATATTTATAAAAGAAAAAAAAGCTTTGTGCTCCAAGTTTCAAACTGTCAGTGAGTTGATTTGAGTTTGTACATAGATTCAGTGTCATGCTCGGTAAGCCATAGACTGTTTTTTTGTTTTGTTTTGTTTTTACAAATCATTCCACACAGTTGTGTCTACTTCATGCCAGTTCTCTGCAACTGGAACAAACAGTGTATTGTGTTGACTACACAATAAAACATGTTTTAGATGGAGTCTGTTGAGGTGTTTCTTGTCCTGCAAACACATCTTGGTGTTTATGACTCATTCACATAATCACACAGTCATATTCACAGTTGGGTTAGAATTATGTCAAACCATTACAATCTGGTGACATAACATATATTTGATTTATTCTCTCAAAAAAGAAAAAAGCATTTCAGAGCAACAGAAGACACCTTTTTACTAGTTAACTCTGTTTATTGACTTACAGTGTGAGTCCCATGAACACATGCAGTTGCACACAGTGGGGAAATAAGTATTCAATGTGTGTAGCAACCAAAACTTCTCAATAATGTAATACATATCTTGAGCAAATTACAACCAAATTACATTACATTATTAGCTGGTTATTATGTCGTTAGCCTAGCATTACATCTCTTTTTGACGCCATGCAATAAGTTGTGCGTGGTATGCCTGTGTCTCATCTACAAGAGACAAACTCCTACTATGCTTAATGATTCATATGACACCTCAACATCCTCAAATATATCATAGAATTTACCGTACATAATCCTATATACATGGTATACATAAAAAAAAGGTGCATAATAGTAGGCTACAATCTTGGATGAATGAATATGACGACTATGCCATCCACTGTAACTTTTTTTGATGAGTAAACTAAATTAAACGGCAATATGATTATTTCCAAGAACTGCAGTCATATTCATGTTTTATAACATTATTGCCACCAGCAATAACACGTTTTCAAAGAATATTTTAATACTCGGCCAATAACATATGGTAAGTTATTACCTTATGGCCTTCAGTACATTTAAAGGTCCAGTGTGTAATAATTGGCATGGTTTATTGTCGGCGTAAGCTAATTTTAGAAGGCTGCTCAGGGCTATGCTATGGAGGCTAAGGGAATTTCTTGGTTTCCCTCATCAAACTCATCAAATACAAAATCCCAAAACTCCAAAACGCTTTTGTGATAATAGATATGATAATAAGGGAACGTTATGGAGCTGTTTTTGAAGTAAATACAGGGTAAATGCGGAGACTGCTTGCTGAAAAACTGTCCCTGAACGCAACCAGCGGTTTTGCATGAATTTCTCGTAACGTTCTGTTATTATCTCATAGCGTGGTGGTTGTGCAGCTTGCAACGTGTCCACGACAGTGTTTTTGAGTTGTTGGATTGTGTATTTGATGAGTTTGATGAGGGAAACCAAGAAATTCCCTTAGCCTCCATAGCATAGCCCTGAGCAGCCTGCTGCTCCGCTCCGTCATTCTAAAAATAGCTTACACCGACAATTAAAGGTAACGAACCTACTGCTTTGACTATAGCGATTATGGCAATGGGCCAAATTGCCAAAATGTTGAACTATCCCTTTGAGTGTAATGCACCAAACCACTCTGCAGATAGGCTTTGTTAGCTGTTGATATGCTGTTGAGACTGCTTGCCGAAAAACTGCCAACGATGGGAACGCACATCAGCGGTTTGCATTAATTTACCTCTAAAACAACTCTGTCTGCTAATGTTGTGTTATTATCTCATAGCGTGGTGAATGTGCAGGTCACAACTTGTCCACCAGAGTGTTTTGGAGTTGTTGGATTGTGTATTTGATGAGTTTGATGAGGGAAACCAAGAAATCCCATGTGCCTCCATAGCGTAGCTCTGAGCAGCTCACGGCTCTGCTCCGCCGCTCTAAAAAGTAGCTTGCATGAAGTGTGATGTCACCATCAAACTCTGTCTTAGGTCAACACACAATTTTTATTCTGCTACAAAGTCTTTTTCTAATTTCCTCCTGTGCACATTTAAAGTTCTGTCTGAAATAGGCTTCATTGTTCGGTGCTAATGATTAACAGGAGTATTTGTGTGTGTGTGTGTGTGTGTGTCTGTGTGTGTGCGTGAGACAGTACTCATTGATTTGTTATGCAAGGAATGTCTTTGATGGGGCTTCAGTGTGGAGGAAAAGGCGTGAAAGTCTAATCCTTTCCCACAGGCCTGCCAGTGCCAGCTCGACCAGCAGCAGACAAAGACCCTCAACACACACACACACACACAACGACATGCAACATGTACAACAGCCAGCTATGCATGTGCCTATTTTCACTTGATACCCTCAACACACACTCGCGTTGCCCAGACCGACAGTATGCAGGGTTTTTACTGCTAATAATCATCTGTTGTGTTTTTTGAATTGAACTTATTCATAGTTGTATAGAGGAATAGCTAAAAACTTGCAAAAAAAAAAAAATCAGTTTTGTTATTCTTTTAGTTCTTCCATGAAGTTGTCATAGAGATACAGTATGGCAGCATCACTACAATTATTTCTACACATCCACTGGAAAGCAACAAATCCACTACAAACACAAGAGAGTTCCAACTAAAGCCTTTTTCCCACTAGTTAAATAACATACAAAGATCTGCTTAAACATAAGGCAGCAGTTGACAAAAATCCAGCTTTTGGGTTACATGACTCTGCAGTTGTCACATCAACTCTCAGTCCGATCTGAATTAATGCAAATAACACCCAGGTGACGCCACTAATGGCCCTTATTAATTACACAGCTACAGCGCTTCTCAGCTTGGCTCAGTTTTGGTCTGAGTACTTCATTGCAGGAGAGACCGGGGATGGTTGTAACATTTTTGACACTTCTGCCTGTATCTTGGAGCTCTTTAATCCAATGCTTCATAATATCTGCATGAAAAATGCAGTTTTTATTTGGAGCTAACCAACTGCTGATCGGTGGGCGCTAACCCTGGGCCCGGAAGAATATGTGAGTTGGCTAAGTCCAAATAAAAACTGTGTTTTTCCTGCACTTTGAGGGGCTGGAAAAAAAATTATTATAGCGAACAATGGAACTGTGTTTTTTTATTTTTTCAGGTAAAACCTCTTTTAGGCCATGAAAATAGGCCGTTTCTTTGGGTCCATTCACAACAATGTATGTTGTAAATCTCTGGGCAGGGCTATGGGCTGGCGTTGCTAACGGGAGGAGTGCAGAGAGTCTTCTACTGCAATTAAAGTACTTAGGGGCTATTTGGAGATCATACAACCCCACTTTAAAAAAATGCTACTATCCCTTTAAATATTTGAAAGTGGCGGCTTTTTTACACTTCCAGCGGCTACTCAGCTCCTCACCTGCCCTGCTCAGCTGGCGACTAGGCCTCTAAGCCGGCAGAGCCAACCAAACTTTCGATAGCTAGCATGCAAGGTGGCTAATAACACACTCACACAAAGAATATTGGAATACGGGGAGGCCAGTCATTGCTGTGACGCTGTGGAATAATCAGCCTTCAAATGCTGCCTTCAAAGGCTGCAGTAACCGAATTAGGACACAGCTCTAGAGTTTGATTTTTTTCACAGTCTGAACAGCCCAAAACTACATAAGATCTGATTTTTACACATCTGATCCAAACCACATACGGAGATGGTTTCAAATGAGACTCTGATCGGATTTGTAAAGATCAGTTTTAATGTGAACGGCTCCGTTGATTAAATTTTATTTGGAAGTGTCCTCTGTGTCACTTGCGGCACGACACACACAAAAACAACAACAAATGACCGACACCGACAAATCATGTAGAGTTTCTGCTCTCACATCCGGAAATCTTAGTGGCACATTGATCCCCACCATGTGACTCCACCAGGCACTGCTGGTCTGCTGCACCAAACTCTCTGGTTAGTGAGGGGAGTTTTGTGTGTTATTATGGTCTTGCAGACCCTGACCTTTTCTTTGTTTCCTCTTTTTCCAACGCGAGTGGTTTGTTTCTGTTATCATTTCTGTTGTCTAACACCCACCTGCCATGTGTCCCAGCAGCCACTTCCTTAACGTTACATCCTGTAAGCATTATCCTTAAAAGGGAAGTAACAACCATGTTCATGCTCCCAGATAACAAACAATATGCAGACGGAAAAAAAATGGAATACAAGTTTACAAAATCACCTAGTGAGTTAAGTACAAAGAACTGCAACTGCAACAAGTGTGATGAGACAGATCCATGTTCCCAGACCTCTCACCAGCATCTGGTGTTGATATTGCAGTATGAAGACTCAGTGGTCACATTTGAAAACCCTTGTGGTGTTAAAGGTCCCATATTATGAAAAACAGTTTTTTTCTGGTCTCTACATAATAAAGTGATCCTCCCTGAGCCTACCAACTCCAAGAATGAGGAAAGCAAATGGGTCCTGCATGGACTCTGCACCCCAGCGACTGGTGAAATGCTGCAGGCTGTTCAGACTCGGCTCCTGTTGTGATGTCACAACAGGAGTGAGGCCGGCCCCTCAGCGCCATAAAACGCCTACCACCTCTATTTCTATGGCTGCAGTGCACAGCAAGAAACTCCTGAGCTACATTGATGAAATACCGACCAATTTGAAGTCATAAAGTGTGTACAGTAACCGTGTTACTTAAAGGTGCATTGCACAGAAACAGCTTGTTCTCAGTAGAGCTCATTTGAGCCACTTTTAAACAGCCCACATTTAGGACCACGGATCAATTTGGGGCAATACATTTACAATACAGTTTCGTTGGACATCTGACAGCTGAGTGAAACTGAGTAAAAAGAGTAGAATATGTTATCTTTAAAACAAGGTTTAACACCACATTATTACAATCTTTTTTGTTTTGTTTTATTTATTTGATAATTAATGTCTTGGTATGTGTGTATGTTTTCATGTGAATAATGTCTGTATGCTTGTATGCATACACAGCTCTGCAAAAAATAAGAGACCACTTTAAAATTATCAGTTTCTCTGGTTTTAATATTTATAGGAATGAGTTTGAGTGAAAGGAGCACTTTTGTTTAATTCTGTAAACTGACAACATTTCTGCCAAATTTGAAATACAAATATTGTCATTGAGGTCATTTATAGATAATGACAACTGGTCAAAATAGTACAAAAAAGTTCCAGTGTTTTAATTTAGACCTTGAATAATGCAAAGAAAACAAGTTCACAACACTTGCGTTTTTAATTTAGAAAGATTTCAGAAATCACTGTGGTGGAATAATCTCAATTTTTAATCTCTCAACAGTGGTTTTTAAATATGATTTGGCTCAGGTGATCAGGTGATATATATATATATGTAAAACATATGTTTCCCGTCTGTAGCGACAGACATGCTTTCCAATAAATACATACATTTAATCTTATAAAGTCAATGTAAAGGAACAATGGAATCAGATTTTATTTTGAAAACTCACTTCCTGTGACCAATGACAACGCTCCAAACCTGATGTGACTGTAAACCACCTGTGATCCAGCCCAAAGAGAGCTGTTCCATCTAAGGTGGGTGTTAACTCAGAGGGACACTGTGTGTATCCGCTTCTCTGGCCCCCACCTCCCCTCCCCATCCAACCCCCAACCCACATCCACCCCCGCCCCCCTCCCTCTCCCCATGTTGGTGTGCTCGTGGTGAAATCTGAAGCCACCGTTTCATTCAGAGGGCTTTTCTGCCGCCGGCCGGCCGGACGGCTGCATTTGTCACCACTGCTTTTCATGTCACCACTCACCACCTGCTCCCCACATTCCTCCACATTCTCTCAAAGACCCCAGCCTCCCCCCCTCCCCTTCTCTCCCTCCTGCTCTTCCTCCTCATCTTTCTCCACTCCCCCTCCACCTCCTTCCCTTCCTCCCATGCTTTTTTTTAAAAGTTCTTCCTCCTTCCCCTCTCTCCTTCTTCTCCTCTGCTCCTTCCTTTTCTTCAGATTCTCCGTCTGATGATTGTTCACTACGTCTCTGCCTTCGATTTTTCTTTTTTTTTTCTTTTCTTTTTTTGACTTTAAGAGGGTCCAAGTCTACTAAAACACTCATCTGAATGCAGCCTCTCTCATTTGGCCCCTGTCACACCTCCACCCCTCTCCCCCCTCACCCCGCCTCCCTCCTCCTTCTTTCTCTTTTCTCTGTTTGCCTTCAGAAGCTGCCGACCAGAAGACAGCGTTCACCTGCTGCCTGACACTGCATAAACCAGCTGCTACTGTACCCCAGCACACACACGCACACACACAGTCCTGTTGGGTTATTGTCAGTGAGTGTGGACAAGGAATTGAAAGCAGGCCATCTGACAATGGCAGAAAAAAAAGTCCCTACGGTCTGTGATGGCTTCTGATGCTGCTGCTGTTGTTGCTGTCGTGTCATTGTGTACTGACTGAGTGGCGGCATGTATAGGCTACACTCTGTACATACAGAGTTCAGAGCACGGGTTGTTGACCTGGTTTTATCCACAGGGAGGAACAGAAGTTTAACATTAACCAGTGGAGATGAGGCTCAGGCCTAGTCAGGTCATCATTGTTGTCATCTCACCTAATTAATGCACGGCTGCCCTTCTCTTTTTCTCTTTGTTTCAACTTCTATCTGATTCCCATCATTTATTGACATGCACAAAGCATCAGGACTAAACAGGCAGCACAATTAGAAGATACTGTAACCTCTCCACGTTAAATCTTTGACCCCTGCTCAGATTCAGAAAACTTTACTGATCTCAATCAATCAGGGCAATTCATTAGCAGCTCACATAGTTCATAGAACATAGTGTCAGAACAATCAGCACAGACAGTCAGCGGTCAGAAAAGGACAACCATTAAATAATAAATAAATACCAGTAAAAAATTCTACTAAAGTAATAGGTGGCATACCAGTTGTTGACATTGTTAAAAGGACATTTCAACATTTTGGGAAATTGTCCCATATAGCTGGTCATAGCAGTGGGTTCTTTACCTTTAATTGTCGGTGCAAGCTGTTTTTAGATCAGCGGGGCAGAGATACGAGCTGCTCAGTTAACACAATGGAGGCGCATGGTATTTTCACATTTCTCTCATCAAACTCATCAAATACACAATCCAGCAACTCTGAACTGAATTTGCCTAAAAAAGATGAGGAAAAGTCAGAAATACCATGAGCCTCTCTAGCATCTAAAAACGGCTTGCACCGATAATTGAACCTACTGCTATGACGATAGTGATAATGGCAATAGGCAAATTTGCCAAAATGTTGAAATATCCCTTTAAGTTCATCAGCTCTCAAAACAGAGAAATCTGGTCTCTTTTAATCATGGTAATGCTTCGTGTCAATGACATCATGCCCTCTCTGATCTTCTGTCAGTGTGTGTTTGTCTGTTAGAGCCTCAACATTAAAGGAGAATTCCGGTCATTTTTGACCCCTCAATCGTTGTCCTGATGGTCACCCAGTGTTGGGGGGAGAAAAAAACGTGACTAAAATGGATGCAGGCAAACCAGAGTTACACCATGGCTACCCGGCGCTAGGGATAGCGACAACGCCAATCTATGGGGGCAATTCTTTCAACCACAACAAACACTCAAAAAACAATCAGATATCTATGGTACATGACTGGAATCCTTAGAGACACCACTGAACTCATACACTATAAACAGTATAAACTTTGTGTTTTTGCATGTAGTCACTCACATCAGATAGCCCAACTCTGAAATGTCCTGGAAAGACATTACTATCGGATCACAGAGCGCCTGCTCTCCCTGTCACAGAAACAAACACTTTTTCCTTGTTGTGATGATTTGTTAACAAAAATAAACGGCGGAGCAGTGCAGTGGTGATGTCCATAATATCCCTGACTGTCATCAAAAATGGCCAGAATTCTCCTTTAACATTGACTTATGCCTCTGTGGTTCTCAGCTCCATATTTGAAGGAAGGATCTCAGCGGGTGGACGTCTGGTCTGGATGTGAAGTTCTCAGAGTAAACGTTGGACAGCTCAGCTCTCGGCTGATGGAGACGTCCTGTCCTGTCCTGTCCTGTGTCCACTGCCTCACTTAGTCTCTGGTGTTTAAAGTCAAACTCTTGGGCTTTGAATCTCCTGGTGTCTGTGTGTTCAGTCCCAGCTTCAGAGAGACTACTCAAACAAAGGTCACCCTTTAAAACTGTTTTTCACTTATTTTGTTGTTTTCTATTTTCATGCCATGTTTTTTATGAAGGCATTTTTGTTTCTTAATAGGAAAAAGTATATTTCTTGGGTCAAGAAACATTTTTGCAAATTTTATCAATAACATTTTTTATTATAGGCTACTGAAAGTTTAATTTTCTCCCCTAATGAGTGTGTCAGTGTCACCGTTCATAAAAGTGGTGAGGCAGCTCCAGTGAGATGACAAATAAGTTTTTATCCATCCATCCACTGGTGAGGGCAGGTCTGTCACAGAGCTGACATGAAGAAACAAACACAATGTAGAGTCTCAAATGAACCTAGTGCCCACACAGACACAGAAAGGACCCGGAACTTTCTGGCTTCTTCTTGAGAGTCTAACCACAACACTGCCTTGACCCCTATTAGTAGTTTTTAAACAGAAGCTTTTATTTTGGCGTAATCATTGACAGCAGCGCCCTCCAGTGGCTCATTGCTGGAATTGTTTAAAGCAACCATTCGATCCTCCTTCATTCAGATCATATTTTATCTGATTTATTTTCTAAAAGTGTAACAGCAGGTGTCAGTGTTTCATCATCGAATTGCGGTTCATATCCACACAACCACACCCACTCCAGTTCTCCAGCATCTTCTGCTTCCCACCAACTATCAGCATCCAGACTTCCTCCATGATGACATCACACTGTGGGCTAATCACCAAAAACCTGCATGTGTCAGTCTGAGCTGTATGGCAAGCCATTTTAACATTTAAAAGCCAGACTGGATATGTGTTGCAGAAAAAGAATATTCCCGATATGCGCAACTACATTCTTCCTATCCATAATTGTAATAATTATAGATAGTGACGACACTTTTGCCGTTCATGTGTATGTGGTTTGTCATTACAGATATCTACAATTCAGCTGCAGATATCCGCTATGTGAACAGATACTGAATTACGACTGTCTAGTACTAATTCCAGTTTGAGAAGTTTTGACTAGGCGAAATGATGTCGTAGATGTCTGTTAATTTCGGAGAGTCAAACGTTAAATCCGCTTGCCATAGAGCTGCCTCATGTTTCGCTACACATTTTGACCATTAAACTGTATTATTATTAATGACGGAGCTTTTAGTTAGGGCTGGTCCAGATAGCTCTGAACCAGGGATGATTATAGATTTTCTTGCTACAATAATTGTCAGAGAAATATTGTCTGTATCGCGATTATTATGCATCAATACATTTCACAACACTATGTAAAATCAAATATAGTTGAAATATAATTACATAGGCCTATTAATCTCTTCATATAGGACCAGTTATTATAGGGAGAAGTGTTTGAAATATGTAGTCATTAATTGTCATCTATACCAAATGTTCCAGTTGATTTTAATCTTTTTTTAAATGACAAATGACACGTTAACATTTAAATTCCTTCCAATTCAGTGTTACGTTAGATAAATGGACCAGTATCTGTGCAGCTTCCTTTACTTTGGCGCACATCTGCCGACACCATTGCAACATAACCACACACAGGTTGTGTTCAAAACTTTTATCAAAACCTTTATTTTTTTTATCTTTGTTTTGTCACATTTTTGTTTTTTTAAGACACACTCTTTATTGTCTACATCCTTTGGTTCCTGAAATTCTCACTGCAATTAACCCACTGTCACAGTCACACCGAGAAACGCTGTCATGTCCTTCCTCCTGGTCTGGACTCTCAGGACTGTGGACTCTGCGCGTCCCCACCCTCCCACTGACACGACGCGTCTCTGTCTCACACCTCAAACCCCGGAGTCCACCACAGAGCAGCCAGCAGCCGCCACTCACACCGACCCCCACCGGCCAGTTTGCTGGCTGGAGCTAAGCTCACCCCCCTCCTTTCTGAGGATGGCTCAGCTCCTCCTCTTCATCATTATCATCATCATCATCACTGTCTGGACACAGACTCAAAAAGACGTCCCCTCTGAGGTCTTGACGTAGTCCTTGAAGTCAGTCGGGATGCTGATCATGGAGCAGACCTGGACAACAGGACCCAGAGGTCAGCTGGAGAACATTCACTCAAACATGGTGAACAAATACTGTCATATAGAAAACTCAATAATATCAAAAAAGTCCACAAATGGAAACTGAAAAACGTAAAATATCACTTTTTAAAAAGGTACATTGTGTAGCAATTCCTCCCATCTAGCGTTGTAGTATCGTATTTTTCATGCTGCATTCACGTGAAACACTGCACGTAACGGCATAAACAAGCCTCTATGTAAACAAGTGTTCCGTCAGCACGAGGCAAAACAATACACGTGACCACCATATGTTGTCATGGCGATGTCGTATTGTTTACCTGACCCACGTTTTACGGGCTTTCTCTCGACTTCTGTGACTAAATTGACATCTGGACGGCCGTCTGTCCGACTGCATGTGAATGCAGCATCAGTGTAACGCTCCATTCCTCCTCACTGCGTTACCGCGGTGACAGACGCCACCTCGACCTGAGCCAACAGCTCCGGTGTCTCAGCTGAATTTCCGTGGTTTCCCACGGTCACGATGCCATTGAACATAAAAACATGGCGACAGGACATGGCAGCCAGCAGCGAGCTTACCCACTCCATGTAGATATGAATGATATGAACGGCTCATTCAGAGCTGAAAGGAACACTTCACTTTGTTGATGGGGGGAATATTGATGAATGAAAAACAGACTTTTGAACCAAATAATCAATTTTCGTGAATAGATAACAGGAGAAGTTACATAATGTCCCTTTAAATGTAAATACAGCATTTCCTTTCTACTTCATGACGTATTGTTTGTGTTCATATCACAATGACATCTAAAATATGACGTACTGGTCAGTAGGGCAGCAACAATGATAACAGGTAGAGCACCATTATTTTTGAAATATGATGCAGGCAGAGAAAACATGTGGGAGCATTTCACTCGGGAACTGCCCATTGGTCCGACCTCCCAATGGTCCGACCTCCCGTTACACCGACAAAATACCCATTGGTCCGACCTCCCATTGTTTCGACCTCCCGTTATTCCGACAAAATCAACCACAAGTCGGACCAATAGGAGGTCGATCCAATGGGTGGTCCCGTTAGTCCGAACTGTCATCACTACTTTCTGACAAGCTCTTCCATTCATACGAGCATGCAGCTTTCTCTCTCTCTCCCCACACGCGCGGCCCAGAATCATTTTCTCTCCCCGCTGCAGCCTGCTGAGTGCGCCAGCTGACAGACTGAGAGAGAGAGAAAGAAAGAGAGTAAATTTGGCTTTGGTTTGGTTCAGGCAATGAAGAAAGGAGTTGGTTAAGTTTAGTAAAAACGCCAGGTAGAGGCTAGACAGGCCAGAAGCAGAATGAGCGCTATGTCATGAAGTGCTTGTTTTGCAGTTAATTACGCACATGATCCGCGCAGCAGTGCGTAAAAGTCGTGCGTAATGACAGCTCCTCGTTGGTGTAAACTGCACGCCTTCTTCCACGTGTGTCTTATTGACAGACAGGTGGAGCCTATATGAATAATTATATAAATGCATGGTGAATGTTGGTAATGGAAAGTTGGTCTAATACTAGTCCAGTTCGAACTAATGAGGACCTCCCATTAGTTCGAACTCTCATTACTCCGATTGTCGGACCAATGGGAGGTCGGACTAATGGGTGGTCGGACCAATGCCATGGACCCTTTCACTCTACATAATGCTATAAAATGTGTTAGTACCAATCTTTGTAAAAGCGATACGGGATGGCACAGGAGCACCAAGCGAGTGTGCACCTGAGTGTGAGAGTCTGTCTGGGTCAGTGTGTGATTGCAAGATCACTTTTACTTAGTTTGCAGTGCAATTTTAAATTTTCGTATTTGTCTTCATTATTTATCATTTATTTACTGGGTAACACTTTACAATAAGGTTCCCTTAATTAAGTACTTAGTACATTACTAACCATGTATATATAAACTAATGTGTTAATTAATGCTGAGTAATGCATATATAATGATAACTAATTAGTCAACTTTTAATTTATTAACTAACTTTGAGTAGTAAACATTAATTTACTGCTTATTAATAGGCTACATTAATTCATTTCCTAACCCTAAGTAATACATAATAATGATTTTTAATCTGTAAACAGTTAATTAATGCTTAATAATGTACCAACTAACGTTAATTAAGGGAACCTTATTGTAAAGTGTTACTATTTATTGTTCTGGCAGCTCAGGTCCCTTTAAACAGAAAATACCTCTTTTGTCCACTTCATTTCAGAAAAAAAAGCCTACGTATGGGGCAGATGTATAGCATACATTTGTGTGCCTTGTGTTCATCCATGGACTGTTGTTAAAGGTAGGGTCTGGAGTTTTGTTCGTTGCAGGATGTAAAGAAAACATTGAAACTGGGCCCCTCCTCTCGGGCTAAGCTGTGTAGCCTCCTGCCCCTGACAGCAGCAGTTGTCATGACAACAAAGGAAAGGGAAATACAGTCCAAAAGAAGCGCTGGAGCCGTGGGCCGACAGCTGACCTTTCGCCAACACCGGGAGCCTCCGGTGTTATGTTGTTATGCCGTCGTAGTGAGCTGGGAAGCGGGTGTTGGCGGCGGATGCTAACCGCTACCGCTAGCTGAAGTTAGCATCAAGCTAGCTCACTGACACTGGTGACACTTCACTCAGACTGTATTTCTTTTTCTTTCTTTCCTGGCTGCTGCTGCTGAGAGAAAAAGACGTGCTAGCACTCGTTAGCATCAGAGACAGCTAGCGCAGCTAGCAGCCCTGAGCCTCCTACTCTCTTCGCTTCGTCATTGGCTGGAGAGAAAACACCAACTCTTTCGCCATAGATTTCTATGCTCTCTCGCGACTCTCTTGCTCTCCACCCAGAGACATCCCTGTGCATAACAAAACGAGCAAAAGACCAAAATACAGGCAGGGGGAGGGGGCGCTGCAGACACAGCCCCCACCACACAGGACTACAAGTAGAAGCCCATAAGTGCGATTAAGACGGATTTCATTACAAGTCTAAACTTATTTTTGGCCACAAAACTCCAGACCCAACCTTTAAAGAAGCTAATTGATATTAATACATAGTTGTTTTTTTCTATAATTATCATTACTATAATGTAACAGCTCAGGCATGTTTAAGCAACATCATCCACATTGTGCATTTTTCTGCAATGTCAGTTTGAAATAATGTTCTGTTTTTGGATAAAGAGAGGGACATTAAAAACACTTTTTTTTCTGATTCATCAATTAATTCTAAAACATTAATTGACCCATTAATTAAAACAATTGTGAGTTGCAGCCCAACTGGGCCGCAGCAGGTTCCACTAACAGCAGCTGGTACAGACTCTGGAGGTGTGTGTGCTGTGCATTTACCTGTCTGAACTTGGCTCGCACCTTCTCCATGTTCTCCTGGAGCTTTGGAGACTGAGGGTCATCCAGAGGACACTTGTGGATCTGACACAGGAGAGCGTCCAGAACCTTCAGACGCTTCCTGAAGACACACAGAGAGACAAAAGAATCAGGAAGGACTCTTGTTTGAGCCAAACCAACTGCAGACGTCCCTCGGTCTTGTCTTTTCAGTTGGTGAAGAAGACTGTGACGTCCACAACCTCTTCACAAAATCCACCTCTTCTCTGCACAACAACATCTGGAACACAGCAGCTTAGACCACTAAATTAAATTACACTAGTTGGTCAACAAACAGAACTGAACACTTCATATTGTCAGGCTGCTCACTGAAGCCCAAATGGAAAATCATAAATAAACCAACGGAGAAGAAGGAGGAAACAGCAGACCTCATCGCTCCATGCTGCTGAAATACTCCCAGTCGGCCCAGTCCTGGTAAACAAGTTTTTTTGTCCTCAGAGGCCACCGTCACTTTGGGGTGAGTGCGAGCGAGCGAGCGCTGCAAACCAGCATCTGAATGCTAGATATAACGGTTTCCCTCATTTTACACACTGGACCTTTAATGTTGTTTTCTGGTCCTTTAATGTACATTAGTTTTATATTATGATGTTTACTTGCGAGGGCTCAAGATGTATTTGCTACCTACACTCCAATCATCCAACCTGTTCCCAACATCACAATTGCTTATGGTGCGTTCAATTCTCTACATATGTTGTCTTCATTTCCAAATGAACGCAGACTGGTGCTAATTTTGGGTCTGAGTTAAAGGGATAGTTCACCCAAAATTTAAATTTTATCTATTCATGTCGACTAAGGGTTGGGAGAAGTTTCAGAGTCCTCTGGCTTCTCTGAGTTACAGCGGGGCTCCGTGCAGCACTGCACGTCCATATGACAGTAGCAAACGGGGCTCACTTTTCTTTGTCCAAAAAGACACACCAAAAAACATCCAAATACCTCCATACTGCTCGTCTGTAATGCCCCTCTTGTATTGAAGCCCCGACATGAGAAATTGTTCTGAAAAAAATTAAATAAGTCTATATTTTAAGCTTGTTTGTAGCGGAAGCTCCGAGCACTGCTCTGCCGGTGTCAGTGCAAATCTGACATCATCCCCCCCCCCCCCCCCCCCCGTAACTCTGAGAAGGCACGGAGAAAACTTCTCCCAGCCCTTAGTCGACATGAGGGTGAGTAGATAATGGGTGAAATTTGAATTTTGGGTGAACTATCCCTTTAACAAGATCACTTGAACCCGACCTGCTGCCTCCAGGTGATGGTCTGTCATACCTGGACTTGGCGTCTGTGTTATTCTGGAGGAGACACTTCCACGTGACGGCAAATCCATGATAGAAGGAAACCTGTGGGTCAGAGAGCAGCAGCAGTCAGCTCAGCCACAGTCCACCACCGTGTGCAGCCTCACACACAAACCGCTTTACTCTCTCACCTCGGTGGACAGTTTGGCCCCATGGACGGCCCCATGCCTGCGTCCGCTCTGCAGTCCTCGGCGGGTCCCCCTCTCGTAGCCCTCCCGGTAGCCCTCCCCCCGGAACCTGTGGAAACGTCACACTGTCACCACTTTTTCAATGCACCTACTGTATATCTATCTACTCATTTAACCCTCTCCTGGGTCAAGGAAGGAAGGACAAAGGGAAAGATGGGAGGGAAAAGGAAGGGGAAAAAATGGAAGGAGGGAACATTTTCATTCAAGGAGGGAAGAAGGGAAAGAAGGAAGAAAAGATGGAGGGAAGGAAGTAAGGACGAAGAGAAGGGAGGAAAAAGAATTGTGGAAAGAAGGAAAGGAAAAAGGAAGGAAGAAGGGAATGAAGGGAGGGATATGTGTCTTGTTTGTTTTAATTTCTCTATAATCTTATTTTATTCTTCTTTCTCCATCTTTAACTCAATCAATCTATACCTTATTGGTTCTGTAGTGTAGGCTATGCTTGCTCAAAAAAGAAAGAGTAATCAAAAGACTTAGCCTACTGTTTCCCCGTTATAGTTACAGTTTGGGACAATAAAATGCGTTATGTATGCCATGTTACTTGAATCAATAACAAAATAATAAAGCTACGTAGCCTATACACGTTTTTTCCATTTCATCAACTACTTTGGGAAAACTTTGTGTAAAGTTACTAGCTATTGCTAATTACTTGTGGGATATGTAGGCCTCAGGTCGCCCTCATCCATTTCTCATTGTCTTTACGTGGAATTGTTGTGTCTTTTGTGTGACTGTTGTAGGCTGTGTGTGTATGTGTGTGTGCGGAGCCTGCTGACTCAGCGGACTCTTACCAGGGTCCACATGTAACGTTAAGCTAATGTTTACTCACTTCTCATCTGCCAGAAGGATGCTGTCGAACAGATCGTCTCCAAAGCCTCCCGCCATCACAGTCTTCTTCTTCTCCACAGTCTCGCTGCCCGTGTTTTAGGCTACAGCCTCCTCCTGCTGTGATACCGAGTTGATACCGAGCTGCTGCTGATGCTGCTGTTGCTGCTGATGCTCACGCTGTTTACCTCCAGTCCCTCTGACTTCCAGCGACTTCTTCCACCAGAAGCTGCACTTCCTGCAGCAGCAGAGCAGTGCTGCCCTCTGCAGGCCCGGAGGAGATGTTCTCCACTCGCAAAGGGCAATATTCACAGAATTGAATGTTGCCCTTTGCACTCCTGAGTTACAGGGGGCAGTCACTTTTTGGCAAGGCTTTGCCAAAGGTAGCCACATGCTAATAAAAAGCCAAATAGCCTACATACATACTGAGTTTTTTTCTCAAGAAGTGAGTGACACTTTCCTACCCTGTATCCAACCTTTTGGATGTGCAAATACTTTTCCATCAAATACTGGCCATGTAGAAAATAACACACACTGTAGTTTAGTGATGAGTAGGGCTAATTTACTTGGAACTGTGGCACGTAGGCTAGTTATGACCATCATGCCCCATGATCAATCACTGCAGCTCAGATGATCACTTCCTCAGGACTTGAGAATGAAAAGCTGAAAACAGAGTCAGCAGGACCACCGTGGTCATAGCTGCTTGATGTTTCTGCCAACAGAGGGCGCGGTAGGACAAGTGGAGAGGAGAAAGGAGAAACACGCTCAACCTGTCAACCTGAGGTCCTTTTAAAAAGGTAAACATAAGTGACTGGTGAGTGGTTTGAAAACACACCATCCTCCTCAACAGTTCTAAGTCCAGTGGTTTCATATCTGTGCTACCAGGAAAGAGGAGGTGTGATGTCACTGAACCACGTGGTGGTGTTTTCTCTCTGACAGCTGTGAAAACACAGCTGGAGCTTTGGGACCATTAACAAATGATTTAGTTATCCAAGTGAGTGGGTGGACACATGTCCACAAGTGAGGACTGACACATGTCTGTTAGCTGTCCTAACAAAATGAACCACAGAAACAATATTTCATAGGACCCTGCATGTTCGATTCATTCTTTCTTTCTTTCTTTCTTTCTTTCTTTCTTTCTTTCTTTCTTTCTTTCTTTCTTTCTTTCTTTCTTTCTTTCTTTCTTTCTTTCTTTTGTACCAATTACATTGTGTGTTTATCTGGTCCCACTGAAGGTGAATATTGTAACACTGACCTTCATGTGCTGCTTCAGCATTCGGGTCCTGATGCTCTGAATTCTGGTTCACGGTGTCTCACTGACATCGTTTACATGGCTGCACTCAAAATGTCAAACCATCTCCTCTCCAAGAACTTCTCCTCTGCTTTGATTGAAATGCCATTAAAGCAGAAGTCAGCGGAACCTTTTTTTAAATAGCCTATAGGCTAAGTCCTAAATAGTCCTGTTTTCCGTCAGCAATCACTTCCATAGAGTGTGGTCTCTCAGTCACTCTGCTCTGCTGTAAACCCAGGAGAAAACTTTCCTTGTGGGATACAAGCGTTATCCAATGAGGAGAGAGAACGGTATGAAGGGCTGTGTTTGCAGCCAAGGGATGCGTGTGAATGTGGTGACGTAGGGACGAGGACCAATAGATGCCTGACGAGGGCGGGGGCTGCTAACTCATGGTGTGTTCAAGGCAACCCGTAACCCGTGTTTTTCCAACCCATTAAGTCGTACCAGTTCGATCTGGCACGAGTTCACGGGTCGGAAGTTACGAGTGGCCATTATAGTGCACTTTCACAGGCAACAGGTCGGAAAAACACGAGTTACGGGTTGCCTGGGATGCTACAAAGTCGTAAGTCGTGACTTGAAGCCGCAACTTATGGTTTCAAAAGCCTGCATTGAACACAGCATTAGCCAAAACGACCGGATCACTGACTTGAAGTGAAGGAAAGCCCATAAGGAACGACAGATCTTTGAACTAATTAAACTTATTTCTAACACATCCTCCTTCGCTAACCACAAACATGAAACAAACTGGACTGAACTGTTGGAATGAGATGGTTTTTTCCTGTGCATCCTTCATTTTAATGCATCAAGAAGGAATTTAATAACTTCACAATAATCTGAGTGAAAAAAAAAATCAAGTTTCCACTATGATGATTTACCTTCCACTACGTAGACTGGATCACCTCAGTCCTGGACTGTACAGTGTTTACAAGACAGGGGCACGTTGTGTGTGAGATGAAAGAGAGCAGCTGGCTGGACTCCAACACTCCTACCTCTGATCTGAATCGTGTGAGAAGTTCAGCTGTGTTGTCTGTCAGTGGAGCACTGATAACACTGATAAGACATGTTTTATTTTTCTACAAACACACAGCAGGTGTATGGAAGATCAGAAATGCCCTATATGAGTAAATGACATGGAAATAAAGTGAAATACAATACACCTGTGTTGTATCGTTTATCTTTATTTAGTGTGATTTAGGTGGCTTGGCAATTATTAAGACTTTTCTCTGCAATGAATGAATTAGACTTTTTTGTTGGTTTTCTTTTTGTATTTTGATAAGTTAAGTTGATGGTTAATTCTATTGACACAAATGATTAAAATCATGATTGATTGAGTCCAAACAATATACAATTAAACCCATAAACACACCCACAAAAAAAGAGACATTCACATCTGATAATGTTATAGGTATGATAATGTATGTATAATGTTTCAGTGGTTCCCAGCAGAGGGCAGCACAGACCTGCCTAAGGTAAGTACAACACATTCCTCTCAATGAGGAAGCAGCCTGTTAATTACCCCAGCTGTACTAGTTTAGCTGTCTGCAATAATTGAGAATGGACTCTATGCACAGCTCCACTACTTCCTGAATTTAAGGCAGCTCCTTTATTTCCTGTCTTACATTATTGGACAAACTGATTAATCCAGGTGTGTTTGACCATTGTGACTACCTGGATTAATCAGCCTGTCCAATAATGTAAAACAGGAAATAAAGGAGCTGCCTTAAATTCAGGAAGTAGTTGTTGAGCTGTGCATAGAGCTCATTCACTGAAAAACTTCTTGTCTATGCTGCGCCCACAGAAAACTTTCATTGAAATAAACACGCTAACCATGTTTCCATCCACACATTTTTATCTGCAATAAAGCCCCTGTACGGAGCTTTTAACTAGATAGGCTAGGGCCTATGCAAAAGTCTCTGGTCTCTGCTGATGTGTCTCTGTTACAAATGAGCCCATCAGTGTGATGATACGCTATTTCTAAGTAGTCTAATTCAATACCTCTGGAAGTCATGGTCGGGTCGGACCACTGACTAAACGATACAAATAGATACATTACCGCATTCATATGCACACTGCAGATAGCTAAAAAAAAAAAGAAAGAAAACCTTTCAAAGCAAGTCCCGTCTTCATGACAGTGAGAAATGCAGTCTTCATGCCGGCAAAACACCACCACTTTCGTCCACAGGGGCCGCCAAAATAAACACTGCACATTGCAGAGTTTTCCGGCCTTCAAATAATGTTTCCAGACTCATTGCATTGGTAAAAAAAATGGTTAATAGGATGAATGGTGCTGCCGCTGCAGCCTGAGCCAGGTGGCATCGGCTGAAACTGCACTATGTAACTTCCCTGCACGGGTAGGAATCCCCCTCCTCCCCCCCTAACCTCTGCGTCGAGAGAGAGACGTGGTCGGTAAAAGCGAAACTTATGGTTCCTCTGGTCGTCTGCTTTAAGCAATATCGAATTAAAAATGCTGGAAACAGTAAAATTCGCTAAAATATCATGATTAGCGATAAAAAGTTAATACGGTCGATCTCATCGGTAGTGTTTTGCGTGAGGGAAGAGCCCATTTCCCATGAGCACCAGCGCGTAGCGTCTTATACATCCTGATCTCCCGGTCGTATGCAACAATTCGGTGTTGACCTGTTGATCTGCCTGTTTTGTTTTTTAGCATCTCCTCGTTCATGGTGTCAACTTGGTGAAACGGTGTCTGAAAACTAGGGATGCACGATACCACTTTTTTTCCAAACCAATACGATACCGATACTTGGATCTGAATCTTGGAAGGGTCTTGGAAGGATCTTGGAAGACAAGTTTTATTTTCTTCTCTGCTTGTTACAACACAATTTGTTGTAACAAGCCTCTGATCTAAAAAAAAAATACAACAAAGACGCAAAGCCACCCTCTTATCGTGGTCTTCATGCAGAGCAATTGCATGCACTGGTATCGGTTCTTGTACTCGCTAAATTTCACAGATACCGATAGTATATTACAACAGTATCGGACCGATACCCGATACCAGTATCGGTATCGGTGCATCCCTACTGAAAACCTCTGACCTGCTGACTTCAGGCCAGCCTCAGCCTATTAGGTGTAGTGAATGATCCGCCGTAAACACGGTGTATTTTATCACTCATGTGGCCGTGTAAAGAGAGTTGTGAGCTGGTAGAAAACCTCAGTGTTGAGTTCTTTCCTCTGTGTGTAATGCAGGTCGTACATGTTCCTCTCTATACATCCTGGAGTTGAACCATAGTAACCTCTTCCTTTCTCACAGAGGTCAGAGCTTATCTGAGACATGATAGACAAAGCAAACGGAGAACTTCAAAAGAGAGCTCCATCTTTGTCGTCATAGGAGGGTGTGTGTGTGTGTGTTCTGTTATGCTCAACAACAGATATAGGATGCACAGTGACATATCATACCAACAGCGACCCTCTACCCTCTGCCCAGCTGCAGGTGAAGGGCAGGGCTGTGATAGGCTGAGCAAACACAAACACCATGACCTTGTTTGTCCCTTGGTTCAGATGAAACGGTGACATTAACGTCTTCAGAGGTTACTGAGTTCCTCTGACGGACACACTGTGACCACACACAGGACCTGAAAAACCCCTTATACGCAGAGACGCACAGTCTTCATAGACCCACATGTGTTGATGGGGTGGTGCAGCCCACAGTGCCAGCCAGTCAGCCAGCTGCAGGGGCACGTGTGCATGTGTGAGCAGCTGTGTTTGTAAACCAGGAGAGAGTTGCCAAATGGATCAAACTATAAAACGTGAGGGTGTTTACTCACTCAGCAGGTGTCAGAGAAGGTGGGAGATGTTGTTCAACCCCAGGACACTACGGTATAGACCCGTTCTTTTGGAGCAGGCCCAGGGAACATTTGAAATCAGGTTACAGTCTTCATGACCATTGACCCCTTCCAGAAATGGAGGAGGAGCATTTCAACATTTTTATTTCAAGGTTGTGGAATTTCATGTGAGAACAACACAGTGACAACAGAATTCAGTGGTTAGCGCTCTTATAGATATACGTAGATGCCGCCTCTGACGCTGCTGTACATTGGAACGATACGTTAACGCGGCCGCCACCTTGGGTCGGGGCAGCCACGTCTATTTACTGCATTGGTCAACAGAGGCAGAGGTCTATCAACCATTAAAATCGCCATTGGCTTATTATAAATGTCAGACATAATATTAAACATACAGCTACATACTCAGACACACACCCAAATGCATACTTTGTTCTACAAGAGTCTGACCGGGTCTGACTGTTTGTCAGACGTATGTCTATGGTCAGAAACCCCAACCCAAGATGGCGGCTGTGTTGACGTGCCTGACAAGCCTGAATGCAGCATCTATGTGTATCCATGAGCGCTCTCACCTCTCAGTGAGAAGGTTCTAGACTTGATTCCAAGACTCTGACCTTTCATGTTCTCTTTGTGTCTGTGTGGGTTCTCCATCTTCCTCCCACAGTTCAAAAACATGCACACTAGGTTGAATGGAACCTTTAAAATGCCTACAGGTGTGACTGTGTGCATGACGTAGATAATCTCTGTCAGGACTGCAGTAGACTGGTGACCTGTCCATGTCAGCTGGGATTGGCTGCATGTCCCTTCCTTTACTTTTATTGTGGTTTTTTGGAGCTCTGCTGGCCTTTCAGAGACGCAAGCCGCAGCTACTGCGGCTACGGAGGCTCATGGTATTTCTACGTTTCCCTCATCAAACTGATCAAATTCACAATCCAACAACTCTAAAACAACAACTCTAAAACACACAAGAGCATTTTGGAGATGTTGGATGGTGCATTTGATGGGTTTGAGGGGAAAGCCGGAAATACAGCGTGCCGTGCAGAGCTCACATGTCAATAGGAGAATTCGCCAAAATGTTGAAATATCCCTTTAACATATCCATCAAAGATACACCTTATTCCGAACGTCATTTATGGTCAAAACCTGAAGCCGGTTTTGCCTTTCTGGTGGAATTTACGTTTCCATGGTATCAGTCGTTGTCATAGTTGCGGTAAACGCATGGATCTATTAATGCTGGCTTTTAACACGGATGTCAATTTGTGTGATATCCATTGTTAAAAGCTGGTTTGATGATCCATGCGTTTTACAGATTATGCACATATTCAATTTAAACATGTAACTTTATTTAAATACATAGATATAACATTTCTGTGTTTTGTAATAGTTTCTTACTTCTTATTTCCGTATTGGTAAAGATGATGTGCTTGCTCTTCATGATGTCTCATCCCTTTCTCGATGAGGGGTTTTCAAAACTGGAAAACAGAATTGTGGGATATCATTTCTCCTCTCCTCTCCTAAGAGAAGGTCCAGTGTTTCCTGCTAAAGGAGATCAGAGAGGAAGCAGTGAAGCTCCTGTCCTCATCATGCAGAGAAGTGGACCATCTCTGATCTCGATGCTGCTCTGATACTTCACCTCACTTCAAATTAAAGACCTGAATACCGCTGTCGTTCTGATGTTTGACCACTAGGTGGCACTGAATCATTTGTTTTAACACTGAGGGAATTCTCTGTCTGATCTCTGACACAGAATTGTTGGATGGGAGAACGTAGTGAGGGAGGTACAGGACAGGATTTGTCCAGCAGCCTAGAGCTGAGCTGTCCTGTACCTCCTGTCCACTGAAGAGCCACGCTGAACCTCTCATGTTTAAAGTCAAACTCTTGTGTTTTGAATCTCCTGGTGTACGTGTTTGTGAGAGAGGGACTGTGGAGAATTCAGCTGCTGCTAAAAACCCACCCAACCTCTGAGAAACTGTTCAAACAGAGGTCAGTAGCAGCTTCAGCACCCAACTCTTCACTGAGATTTTAAAGGGGACATATTATGGAAATATCACTTTTTGAAGGCTCTTTAACATACTGTATGTGTTTGTCTTGCCTTTCGGCCTCTAAAATGTGAGAAATGACAAAAACAATCTGTAATTTTCAGGCTCCCTGGGTTGAAATCATTGAAACATTGCCGTCTGGCTGGATATTCTGGCTGGATTTGAAAAAACAACATGCAAGCGAATGATTATGTACATTCACTGAGAAATTATTATGAAAATAAAATTTAGAAATGTAATCAAAGGGCATTTTTATGCAGACGCTACCTAAAAATATTGATTTTTCCACCAATATTTGCTATGTTTTTTTCCCCCCAGCCAGAAACTTGAGAGTCACGTGACTTGGACACAAAACAATACAAAAAAAAAAAAAAAAAGTATAACCGTCACACGATTTAAGAGCTGTTACTGTAAACCCTCTATGTTTATTTGAGACTGAGTTGGCATAGGATGCAGAATTGAATCATCAATGGTTTGGGGTTTTTGGATTCATCAAGAGTTAATGTTTGTGGTCTGGGGCCTCCAGAGTGTCTGGAAACGCCCCTGGAGAAGCTTACAGTGATAGTGGTGAAGACAACTCCCATGATTCCATGTTATTTCAAGACAACATTCAACACCGTCTTTTATTGTTGTTTTTACTGAGAGACTCCTTTAGGCTGGAGGTTCACACTTTAGGTTAAATGGTTGTGGATCAGAGTTAATCAGTCAGCTCACATGTAAAGGTCACTGACCCATGCGTCTGTGTTTTACCTCGTATCACCAGACGCTGTGTCTGTGTCCGTCAGTGGCCATGTTCCCTTCCTCAGCCTCGGGGGGGGGCTGTGAATGAGCGGAGCTGCAGGGTCTCACCACCGCTCACCGTTACTGGGAGGTCTCTTCAGATTCCTGTCTGACAGCGAGGGTCCTCCACTCTCTCTGGAGAACCCTTCACCTCCAACTACCCACCCACATACACACACACGCACACACTCAATTATTCCAGAGAAATTATGGACACTGGGGGGATGCTTCAGCCTCCATGTGGTCTGGGGGGTGAACAGGGACAACATTTAACTCATTGTTGCCCCTTAATCCTCACCTCCACCCTTCCTGTGACCCCCCGCTGCCAGACAGTGATTGTGAATGTTTTTTGTTGTTTTTTTAAACATAAGGGACACCCCCACCCCCCCACGCCCCTGCTTTGAAGATGAATCAATCAGCCGTATGATATGACTGTAGAGTAGATCTATATAGAGGACACCTGGACACCCGGGCCTCGTCCACAGTGACTTGGTCCACACAGTGAAGGGTCAGATTATGGGAAACATCATCATCGATAGGGTTGCAAAATTTTTCAAAGTTGGAAACTTTCCATGGGAATATATGGGGAATAAATGGGAATAAATCCAAAATTTACAAAATTGAAGGATGTTTTTTGTATTATTTTTGCATGGATGTCTGCTCATGACAAAAGAATAATTTACATTTATGTTTGAATATGATACAGCTTGTTTAAATTACCACCAATTTCCAGTTATTATTCCCATAATTTCCCAATAATTCCCATGGAAAGTTTCCAATTTTGAATATTTCCAAAATTCCCCATCTTAATTTCCCACGGAAAGCTTCTGAAAATTTACCGGAAATTTTCCGCCCCTTTGCAACCCTAATCATCGACAATATCTTTTAAAGAAGAGGAGGGAGGACATGGGCAGAGGAGGTCAGAGGTCAGACGGGGGTGAGCTCAGACTGGGGGGGAGTAATGAGAGACAGACCCTCATTAGATCCAGCTCCTGATGGGAGCTGATGAGGATAGTCAGGTGTAACGAGCAGCACAACAGCACACTGGGGCAACAGGCACAAACACATATACACACACACACACACACACACTGACTGGATTTCCCGGTGTGTAACTGGTCTGACGGTGCTGATGTGAATCAACAGACTACACGGCCTTCCAGACTGGTGGACAAGTATTAAATGACAGAGGACTGCATCATATGACTGAGGCTTCACACTTGTTACATCATGATGTCACACCACTGTGGTCAAGATGTAGGTTAAAGGGATAATTCAACATTTTGGCAAATTGGCCTATTTCCATATACAGTAACCCCTATAGTCATAGTAGTGGGTTCATTACCTTTAATTGTTGGTGCAAGCTGTTTTTAGATCAATGTCTGGATAAGTCAGTGGAGAGTAAATCTGGGTCTTAATAAGTTGTAGTGTTTCTGTTTACCTTTGTTTCTTGTTAAATTTGAATACGTTCCTCCTTCCTTTCCCTTCCTCTTCTCCGTTTCTTTTTGCTTTCTTTTTTTGTCTGTCTTCCTCATCTCTTTTTCTTTCTTTTTTTACTTTTTGCTCGTTTTCCTCACGTTTGCGTTCCTCCAAAAACTAAATACACAATCCAACGGTAGGTTCTCCAAAACAATCCAACAACTCCAAAACAGTCTGTTCTTTTAGTCGTGGTTTTTGCTCCCCCCAACACTGGGTGACCATCAGGACAACGACTAAGGGGTCAAAAATGACCGGAATTCTCCTTTGATTGAGTCATTTAATTTGAATTTTCATCATGGTGTGCTGTGCGCCAGGAGCAGGAGCTGGCGTAGAGGTGTACAGAACGGGACCATGGGAAAACCAGGGGAGGCTGATCAAAGTGAGCTCTCGGAGGTAAATGAGACAGTTTTAGGTGGAGGGCAGTGAGGAGGGAGTTAGAGAGGTGAAGATTAAAGATTGAAGAAGGAACAGACCAGTCTGGAGTCTGGCTCAGTCTGTGGCACAGGGTTCAGGTGACCACTCTGCTCAGAAACAGGCAGAAGTAACAGCAGTCTGATATTTGTGGTGGTGAGTTTCCTCATCATTTTATGTGTGTCCCTCTCTCCATAAAAACAAAGATCTCCAACACCATGCGTGTACAGGTGAGCTGGTGAAGTGCCTGTGAAAATTTAAAGGAGAAGTGCCATTTTTTACAGCCTGGACCTTATTTGTCATTGGCATAGAATCCCTTTGAGAACTGTGTGGTTTATCCTCCTTTCAAAGAGTTCCTCATCTGTAGACTCCGACTCAAAATGGTGAGGACGTCCAGCATGTTCAAAGTCGTCGTCCACAACCTCAAAATATGACAAATATTCAGCCAATTTTTATTTTATTTTTTGAATGCTTTATTAACAATTATATACAGAACAATACTGTTTATCAAGAGGCAGAGTGAAGGGGCCGTGCTGTGGCTGCGCACAGCACTCAGAGATGATATCATCCAGTTCAGAGGTCAGTAGGTCAATCTACAGACCCCGGGTAACGATAACAGGAGCTCTGGACTCTGGACAGGGGAATAGCACTAGTGAATCATAGTAAAATATTGGAAAAAGAACAAGTTTCACAGCAGATAATGTGTTATTTAGGGGCTGCATTCTCTGTGACCCGATACCCGGCTCTGAATGGATCTAAATATCATGGGAAGGATTAGTCAGTTGTCTGGGTGAGTAAAGCACCATATTTTATGCTAGAAAAATAAGGTGCAGGTTGTAAAAAATGGCACTTCTCCTATGTGTTGCTTGACAGTTTGATGTGATTCAGTCAGACGTTGCAGAGCTATCCTTGAGGTCAGCTGACACAAGTGTTTAGACAAGACACAAACTTGTCTGTTTTTGTATCTGTCCTCTCTCTGCCTGAATGTACAGTCAGACAGTTCAGTTGTGTTTACTTGGCATCAGTGGAAGGAGCTGTAAACATGAGCATGTTCTAACTAATTGACTACAACAAGTCGATAATATACAGTTGGTTCATCAAACTGTTCTTGCTGAAGTTCAGTGTCTGGGCTGTTGTTCAAGTTGGAGAACTGGATGTTGCACAAATACTCTGACACTGAATGTGTGAGTAAAATCTTCATGAACAGGAAGTGTTTGAAGATTAGAAAATAAACACTGTAAGTACCTGATGAGCCCAGCCCAACACCCACCACTCGGTATTTGAACCTTTCTGATAAACAATACTTTCTTCACTTTGAGGACCCATTGGGTTTTTCTTTGCATTTTCACAGTCAGATAAACTGCCACCTGAGAGCTGCAGGCTCATTCTGCAGTCTGTCACTTCAGGTCGACCTGTGGAATAAACAGCACTCTGGGTTGACAGGAGGAAACCTGGGCTTGACTTCCACCTGTTGTGCAGGTGCTAACCTCATGAACTCCACCTGCAGGGATTCAACAGAGGTTTCACACCACTCATTTCTTTGCCTGTGTCTGAGTCTAGTTAGTGCTGCTATCTTTCACTTGCAGAAAAAAGAAAGCTTAAGATAAGATTCTGCAGTGGTTAGCGCTGTTGCCTCACAGCAAGAAGGTCCTGGGTTCGAATCCCCGGCCGCCCAGGTCCTTTCTGTGTGGAGTTTGCATGTTCTCCCCGTGTCTGCATGGGTTTCCTCCGGGTACTCCGGTTTCCCCCACCACTAAAAACATGTTAGTTAGCTAATCCTCCAGTCAGTGCCCCTGACCAAAGCACTGGCTCATGATCTGGAGTTGGTCCCCGGGTGCCGCACCGTGGCTGCCCACTGCTCCTCAGGGATGGGTTAAATGCAGAGAAAGAATTTCACTGTACAGCTGTGACAAATAAAGTACCTTCACCTTTACCTTTAAAAAAGTAACTCAGTTAGTAAAATGATAAAAGTAATTAATTACAAGGAAAGTAACTATTGAGTTACTTTTTTATAAAATGCTATGTCAAAGTACTTGGACTTCCCTCCCTAACCCGCATTTACCTAACCAACTCACGCTGTATCACTCCACCTATCAGCTGTTCAGATCAGCAGCATGTGGAAGAGGCGGAGTGATACAGCGTGTTGCGGGGCCAGTGTGGAGGAATACTGAGGTTGGTTGAGTTGGTTGGCTTTTTCTGACCAGTTGACGAGCTGAAAAAAATGTGTAGCTATATAACATCTTATACTGAAACGGCTTGTTATTTTCTGATAGGACTTCTTGAGTCAAGTAACAACATACAACATTTTATTATCATAACAGCGTTGTAGGGCAGGAAACAGTAACTTTTTTGATTGATTGTTACTGAAAATGGTAGTTCCGTTAATAACGCTAAATGTTATTTTAAATGGGAACTATGCAAGTCCGCTCGCTTTTCTGCTGTTTTGCTAACCCTCCTCTCAGCCATGTGCATTTGTTTACAACGAAGCCGGCGAAAAATCAATAAATGGAGCGGTGGATAACGTTACATAATATATATGATGTTACGACGCGTGTGTTTGTGTAGTCTTAACCGTCATGAACAAAAGATTACAGGTTACGGAGCGCGTTTGTGTGCAGAGACGAGAGCTGGGACACCGGGGCGGCGGCCAGGTACTACACTGATGTTGCAGGTTGGCTTTCAGCCGTGAGACGTCAGGTGAAGACAGAGAGCCTCCGTTCTCACTCTACTTCGGAGCTTTTTAATGAAGGTAAAAATGTAGCAAAGCCACGGGAGAAATCCTGCTTAGTTCCTCTTTAAATGCCATTTCCATAACATGTTTAGCTATGGTTGATGCTAACGTTTGTAGTCAGGACATGATGATTTCCAGGGTTTACCAGCTGCAGAATGCACTTGAAAAGTTAAAATATAAAACTTTTTTTTCCTTATCTGGACCTATATTATGACCCCTTCACACTCCTGGCCGGTAGGCAGTGATTTACAGCAGGTTCCTCCTGTGACCCGGCTTCCTGCCGCCAACAGCTTTCTTACCTGTGAGTGACAGCGCTGCATGCTTGGCTGCTGCGGTGCTAAGGTGCGCTTGATGGATGAGCCAACATCCAGAAGATCTGTTTGCCTTGTCGCTTTGAAAGGACCGAGCGTGACCCGCCGGCACGGATCAAGATGTGAGCCTCTCTCCGGCCACACCGGAACACCAACAGGTTGTGACCTCTGACAACAAGATCCAACATCGCGGAGCAGGAGCCTGCACATCAGTAAACACTTTGAAACCGCACCGCCGGGCCTCGACAGCCATCCGTGGCCTCAACAAAGCCCCGCTGTCACACAAAGACAACACAATTGAAAAAAAGAAAACAGGAATGCATGAGTTGAGAAAAGGAAGGGCCGGGTGGGAATGAGGGGAGATGTCGAGGCGGGAGGAGGGAGTTTAAGAAACAAATCATCTGATGCAGGAGCCGAGCACCGGCTCTGAGGACTATATGGACTGTGACTTCCAGGGCCTGTTTGCTCTGAAGTGATCCAGGTTTGAAAAGGACCTATGAAGTGACAGCTTTTTCTCTGTCTCTGCCCCTGTGTGGTGCAGGCATCCAGCCCGGGCCCCAAGACACTTATATCACTGGCCCGTGACAGCTACACACATACACGGACACACAAACACACACAGAGTGGTGGCTCCGAGGCCTTTTGTTGCCAGGTCCTGGTCCACTGATCTTCCTGGTTGCTGAGGGACAATGAGAGGGCAGCCAGTCAAACAGGCAGTCAGTCAGCTACTGTCTGCTCCCCAATAACATAGCAGGCAGTCGCACGGGCAGAACTAATCTGGGAATGTCTCTTCGAGGCTTCTCCGAAAAATAAGGAATAAAACAAAAGGCAAACATGGAGCTGCACTGGAAATCCTCCTCGCTGTTATTACTGGGACTTCATTAAAGCAATAATCTGCAATACCACTGCATTGTTGATTCAAAACAAGAGTCGGTAGGAAAAGTGGTAATATGCAAGTAGTGTTTTAAAGTTGCTGCTGATCCCACTGCTACATTTAATTTCACTTTACTTAGTAGAACAAAGTGATTATCATTATGTGATTCAGTGGTGGAAACAGAAAATATTTGCTGTTTCATACAGTTAGTGGAACTGCTTGATTCACAATATGAAATTGTTTTTTCAGACAGTTTCGCTATTTCACATAGTGAAATGGAAATCTGGAAATCAGGAGACATCCACAAACAACTCTCTGTATAATACTATTTCCTTTGTTTTATGACATTGAGGTGATGAACACAAATGTACCAACAACTTCTGACGCCCCTTTAGATTCCATCCCAGATTTCATTTCACTCTCTTTCTTCATCCCAGCAGAGACCATGGGGTGAAGTGAAAATGTTTCCCCAGGACGACAACACACATTAGCTAGATTTTCATTAATCTGCTTCAATTTAAATTGTGAACTTTTTTTGTTTTTCGTATGTTTTGTTATATTGCTTTCCCCTTGTATTTATTGATTCTTAATTACACAAGTGGTGTATTGTGTCTTGTATTACGTACTGTATGTCTGCGTCTGCTGTATGATTGTATCTGTGTGTTGTGACTGTATTAGTTGTTTTTGTTCTACTTTTTCCTTGATGGACCTCGAAGAATATAATACTAGTAAATTTTGACTGAATGTTTGGACAGCAGGAAGAATAGCTATGCTAATGTGCTGGTGCTAATGGAGATCCAATAAATGAAATGAAATGAAAAGAGAAATGAAAATATACATTTTTAAAATAACTCAATTGTTCCACAATTATATTTTCCAACCCTCTAATAAGAGTTCCCCTGTAATAGCACCCCCACCACCACCACCACCACCATGTACTGGACCTCGGCTGTCCACATGCCAGTGCTGATAGTGTTTAGGAGAAGAGCCTGGTTTAAATGTGTTGTGTGTATAATGGACAGAAGTCTAACAAATGAGCGGTGTGGATCAGCTGATGTTAACAAAGACTGAGGAGTAAGCAGAGTGAGACCGGCTTCATGAATAACCGGCTGTCCTCCTCCTCCTCCTCCCCTCTCCCCCTCTCCATCAATCTGAGGGCTCCTATTTGGGATGTCCTCCTTCATTTGATGTGGCAGCAATTAGCAGGGGGACTTTTGTCCCTTTGGGCAGACAGGCGGTCCACTCCACTGATCCCTGTCCATACGGGCTGAATGGAGAAAACTGAAGATAGCACGGCATGAGGATCAAACAGACCTGCCTCAGCAGCGTTATGGCCCCTCAGCTCTCTCTTCTTTATTGGAGAAGAAGGAAGAAGGGGGGGAAGAAGGGAGAGAGGGAGGAAAGAAGAGGTGAGGTGTTAGTTTTCCCATGAGAATGCTCCCTGGGGGGGCGAGGCTTCTTCAGGGGGGTAGTTCCATGAAAATTAGACGTGGTGTTTTTCTGTCCGCAGCATTTCTGTTCTCATCCAGTTGATGTGACGTTAGATATGCTTCCACTGATTCAACTGTCCTGCTCTTTGTGTCCACACCCATATGGGACTGAGTTCCCTTCTAAAAGTCATTTCTGTTCAATTCTGTACTGATGCTGATGAAAAAACGTGTTTTTATCTGTAAAATTGTACCATCATCATCATCATCATTATCATCATGCTGCATGATGTCAGCATGTACAGCAGCATG
Source organism: Decapterus maruadsi (assembly GCA_030347415.2). NCBI lineage: Eukaryota > Metazoa > Chordata > Actinopteri > Carangiformes > Carangidae > Decapterus > Decapterus maruadsi. The sequence goes on along the minus strand of CM064900.1, from coordinate 24,317,082 downwards.
ACCTAACAGAACTGCAAACAAGTCTTGAGGATACGTCTTGACGGAAGTAAATTCACTCGAGTGGTAATTTTTTTCAGTTGCCCTGTGTTTACCAGTCTGGAGCCGTTCCCTCGTTTTGGTAGAAAACAGAACCAGGGTGAGAGACACAGGCCTTTCTGTCAAAATAAAAGTGCCGAGCTAATAAAATGAAACTCTTTAATTTAAGGAATATAATTACATATTATTAATATTACAAGAAAGTCCCCGAGCCATTACATTAACATTTTGCTTTTATTGTATTATAAGTTAATGTCTATTTCATAAGTTTCATGTTGGTGAACACTTTTATTTTGGTGAATTTGGTGATTTGTCTGAAGAGCTTGGTGATGTGAGGCTAGTGTTTACCCAGAGCGATCGCAATGTCTTACCGTCTCAGGTGTCATAATTCGTGTCTGTCTGTCTACTCGCTGCTCGCTGTGACTCTGGAGGGGCTGCAGCCTGGACTGGCACACAGCTGATCGGTCTCGGATGCTGCGTTAGCAAACGTTACCTTAGCTCGCTGTCATGCCCTGACCTGAGGCAGCTGATGTGTGGCCAAAATCTGACACCTTGCGTTTCATTCAACCAAACTTAACGCTCCACTTCACATTCTCAGTAACGGCAACAGTGCTGCAACGATGGGAAAAGTAATTAATTAGATAAAGAAAAATAATGCCGTTAGTTACAGCGTAACACTGGTGATGTGTATACAGTACAACATGCATCTGCAGCTGCTGATCCACGTCTGTACACACGTCTGTCCGATACCCATTTCTGACCATACATTTTTTTTAGACCTCCCATTTCTCCGACTTAAGTAGCCCTAACCCTTAACCTTACCCTAAACCTAACCTTAACGCTGTAGAATGGGAAGTCGGAGAAATGAGCCGTCGGACTTTGGGGCAGTCGGACTGACGTATGCTCCCCGCTGATCCAGACGGAGGAGAGGCTGCTTTCTGACGGCGACAACACCCTCGTCTGCAGCAGCAGCTTGAGGTGTTACTTTACACCAGCCACCATGTTGATCACAGCACATCCCATCATCTGGTCCTCACCTCCCCTCATCGGCTCTCTGCCCATTTTAAGATTGATTTTAGTATTTGACTGATGACCTGTACAGCTGTACATACTGTCTGAGCCAGAGCTCAGGCTCAGATCCTTCTGGATGTTATGTCAAGGTTCAAATCTGAGGTGATCATGCTTTTGCTATATGGGCCCTTTAATACGGGAACAGCCTGCCTAAAGACATAAAATAAATATAAAGGATATACATCACATCTTAAAATTTATTTCTAAAGACTTGCTTTAATGGTATGTTGTCTTTTTTTTCCACTTTTTGATTTCTATAATTGTTGCGTGTCTGATCTCTGTCTCTGCTTTTGATTCTATTGCCATTATTTATTCTGCATCAAAGCACTGTATAAACTCCATGTTAAACGTGCTACAGAAAGAAAGTCATTATCATTTAATCTGCACTCAATCTTGGAAACCTCTCCAGATACAGACATAATACTGTGTTGCCAATTACATCAAATACGAGACTAAACACTATATAATACAATCAATACCTGAACTATTCGATGATGTTCTTTAAAGGGCCAACGAGGAGTTTCTATTCGGTTATAAAACAGTCTCATATTAATGGGACATCCCCTTGGCCAACTTGTTAAGCCAGGGTCTCACGTTATCAACTGGAGGCATTAGTGACAGGACCGACCACCAGTCACATCTCTCCCCTTTTTTCACAAGCACGTCCTCGAGAATTCCGCGCGATTGTGCTGCGGAACTACATTAGGAATCCATGGACCCTTTGAACCCCTGACTTTAATTATGGATGCCAACAACGCCAGAATGTGGCGAGGTGGAAGAATTCCGGGGCGGGCTTCGGAGAACCCCAGACTCCCGGGTCGGAGTCATAGCTTTTCCGAAACCAGTCGTTGTCCCTTTAAAGGGACATCACATGCTGGAATTGTAGCCATGGGTGCTTGATCAACTGGAGATTAAGATGAAGGACCACCACTGTCACACAATTGCTGACGGGAACTATTCGATGATGTTCTGCAAAAGGGCCACTGAGGAGTTTCTATTCGGTTTAAAACAGTCTCATTTTAATGTGGATGAAGCCATTACCCACACTTGTTAATCGTTCCATTTTCAAATCAATATTCAGTTTTTCTCTATCGTTTTTTGTTATTTTACCAGTGCATCAAAGTTTGTGGTTTTTGCTGTTGTTTGGACAATTTTGTACCAATATTTAATGACAAGTCAAGGCCATTTGTATAGTCCATGTTTACAACAGTTTGTCTCAATGGGCTTTACACAGCATCATAACAACATCCTCTGCCCTTACACTGCAAAAACTCAAGATCTTACAAAGAATATTTGTCTTATTTCTAGTCAAAACAAATCTCATTATACTTCAAATAAATACTCATCACATAAAACGTAGCTTGTTTTTACATCTTTCAAGCTTTCACTTAGAATAACCTGATAGTGGAGGTTTTTTTCTTATTACAAACAAAAAAAACTTCCTTTCACTGGCAAAATTTTTCTACTTATTTCAAGTGAAAATTTGTTTGAAACAAGAGAAAATGATCTGAAAACAAGTAATTTTTTAGGTGATGAGTCTTATATAAGTGGAAAGAGATTAGTTCTGACTAGAAATGAGACATTTTGACAAGAAAACCTTAACGGGCCGGATTAAAACACCCAACAGGCCAAATATGGCCCGCAGGCTTACAGTATAAGTTCTTAGGTCCTGACTGACCACCTCAGGACTGTAGATCCCACACCACCCAGCATTATAATTATCCTGCAGTGTGAGGGTGGTGTGGACCTAAACCTGCTGATAGGTGTTTCTCTTTACTAGTAGCTAGACCTGTGTGTAGGCCACTGACCAGCTGTAATCAGGGTTTAAATGATCCTCTTTGATTAGACCAGGGTCAGACAGGGGGGTGGGAAATAGTTCATTTTCTCTCAGTTGTGAGTCCATTTATAATGATATCCGGTATTTTGCTGGTATTGAGGTGTCTGAGCTTCATAAACCAGCCTCTCTCATCTTAACGACCCACACACCGGTACATGTTCTCTCCTATAAAAAAAAGGTATTTTCAAAAAAAAAGGTATTTATGAAGTGTAAATATGGTATATGGTATTTATATAGGTGTATTATGTAGTTATAAGGATATCTGTGTAGTTACAAACTAAAGAATAGTTAAAAGGGGTGGGAAATTTTAAAAAAAAGTGCAGTGTTTTTTGTGTCTTGGCTGTATTTTTTTTTTCTTTTGTATGTACAAATAGTTACATATTTCTTTACATGTTCAAAAATAAAAATTCATTCATTTATTTATTCATTCATTCATATAAGAGACACGCACACAGATGAACAGATGATCCACGTGGTCAGTCCATGACTGACACTCCTCATGTGTCGTTGTCATTTTCAGTCTCATTCCTTATTTATCAGTTACCAGCTTGGTGCTGGTGGTCGATTTAACTTCAACTGCATTTTTCATCCTGCCCACATCCCGTCGTCCACTGCAGTTTGATCTTTGGTCGGAATAACAGAATATGGTAGAATATTAGGGCAACATCGGGGGAAATTTGACATTGGACATTTGAGAAGAAAGTCATAATATTACAAGAATAAAGTTGTAATTCTGAGAATAAAATTATAATATTTAATCCAAAAAGTCAGAGTATGAGAATAAAGTCCAACTTTAAAACAAATAAAGTTTTAGGCTCCATGTTGATTTAGATAATCAATATCACAATCTCAGACCCCAATGATCCCAGCACCAAACATTTCTATTTTTCTGATTTCAAAAAATATTTGCACTGGTGTAATACTGCACTAGTGGAGCCTCATGATCTGCATTTACAAGTCTTTACAAAACCCTGTCACCGTGAGGACCTCCAGGAACTGGAAGAGGGACTGGCTAGAGAACATTAAATCTTATGAGGTCCCTCTGGTTTGTGGCTCTCTGAGCTGTAAGCTTTGCCTCCAGTAGAGAAACATCTATGGACAGATGTCAATCTCTAATAGACTTTAAAAGAATAGAGACGTTTCAGAGTCCTCCGTGGCTTCTCTGAGTTACAGGGGGTCTCGGCGTAGCAGTGCATGTCCATGTAACGGTTGCAAATGGACACCGGCGGTCTTCGTCACAAAAAAACACACCAAATACCTCCATGCTGCTCGTATGTAATGTCCATCTTGTATTGAATTCCTGAAATGCGAAATTGTCCCAAAAAAAATTAAATAAGTCCATATTTCAAGCTTGTTTGCAGCGGATGACCCCTGCCCTCTGACTCTGAAACTTCTCCCAGCCCATAGTCGACATGAGGGTGACTAAATAATGAGTGAACTTTCATTTTTGGGTGAATTATTCCTTTAATGTGCAGAACAAAATATTAGCAAATGGATGAACATGGTACTGTAGTTCATTCTAACAAGCTCTGCATGTTGAAGATACTGATCGTGGGTGAATGTGTGTGAATGGGTGAACAGTGTAAAGCACTTTGAGCGGTGCTAGAGACTAAGAAAAGTGCTATGTAAGTGCAGGTCAACACAGACAAACTTGACCTTGGAAAAGAGCTGCATCCGTCAGATAATAATAATGTTTATTTGAAAACAGAGACAGTGCATTAATAACATTGCTGTAAACATGCTAGAATTCGCCAAGAGGCTGCTTTGTAATTCCTGTTGAAAACATGGAACAACATGTTGCACATATGTTAGACTGTGAGACTGAAGAAGTAAGTAGATCATAAGTAATGGGGTGGGAATCTTTCACTATCGCATGATTCGATTCTGATTTTTGGGGCTATACGATTTGATTTGAAATCGATTTTCAATTCAAAACGATTTGACTCCTAATGATTTGTGCTTCAGTCTGTCAGTGTGCAAAGGATCCTCATGATGTACTCCAGTCTGCTTTACAGGACAGAATGACTAAAGTGTCTGTTTCACATCTATTGAGTTTTAAACATTTATCCATGCTTTATGGAATTGTTGAAACTGTTGCATAAAAGCAATATCACATAACTGCTTAAGTAACAACATTAAAAGTGCAGTTAAACACGTTGCCCTTTAAATTCTAAGGAAATGGAGGCTGACAGCCAGCAGGTTTGTTTCATTTTTTTAGTTTTTAAAATCGATTTTGGGACATTTTATATCGATTCTGAATCGTATTTAAGGAGAATTGTGATTCTTATGTGAATCGATTTTTTTGCCACACCCCTAATAAGTAAGAATCAAAGTGACGTTTAATTCATATTACTGTAACATCGGTCATTTTTCGCTCTTTTTTCAGTTTGGAGGATGACAGAAAGATACAGGTCTGTAAAACTGTTGTTCAACTGTTATATTCACTAAAACTAAACCATCAGTACATCAACGCTGGTGCTGGACATCGCTGCATGATGCGTGAGTCCGTATCAATGCTGCGTGGCAGAGGCACATTGAGCTCATTGACTGAAGTCTTTGAAACCTCCTTTCTTCTTCTGTGGTTAAAAAGGGAGGGTTTCTGGTCCTGGAGAAATGTCAATCAGCCGTCCTGTGAAAACAGAGGAGAACAATTCTTTGAACGGCCGGGGGGAAATGACAAGTCAGTGAAAACCACTGCTGTCTCATCAATAAAGAGTTTGGGGCATTGCTGTTTTACAGTTGGCAGGGGGTCGAGGACGGCCCCGAGGGAACAGTGTGTGTGTGTGTGTGTGTGTGTGTGTGTGTCTCAGGATGTCAGTGGGGAACCTCTCCATCAAGATTTAAGACAGTAATTTGCCACCTCATTACTAACATTCAGGCCACAGGGAGGGACAGAGACCCTAGGTGGTGTGTGTGTGAGAGAGAGAGTTTAAGACATTCTCCCATCACAGTCTTGAAATCAGATGTGCTGATGGAGGGTGAGTCAGGTTAAAGGATATGTCACGTGGCGAGGTTTGATTGAATTAAAATAAACTAAAATTATTATTTAGTTTAAAAGTGAATGTTGCCAACAACGCCACCAAGGTTTAAGAGCCTCTATGACTAGTAGACACAGGCTCTTTTTAAAATCAGGTTTGAGCAGAGTTAAAAACCACAATAAAATGAGAAGTTCACCAGGATTTATTACAGAAAACAGTCCAAAGTTTCTCTTTTCTAGATTCAGACAGTCCTGGATGGTTCCTCTCAGGCCCAGGTGTCAGATCTGCAACTCTTCCCCATGTCGACCCAGAACAAGCAGCGGCTCAGTGTGGTCAACTTCGTCCGTGCACCGACCTGCGCTGCGACCTCGTAGTTCCTTCCCCACACATCTTGTCACCTTGGACGTTGCTACAACCTGGATGTCAGCTGCCTGTTGCTCGACTTTTCTTTCTTTCTTTATCCTTTATTTATTCAGGGAGGTCAGTTCAGAGCGAGCTCTCTTTTACAATGACGCCCTGATTACAAAAACACAATACATACAATACAATACAATTTCATCAATTTCATCAATATACAATTTCACCACAGTTACATCCAGGTTGTGGAACACACATTTTTAAAACAATCTAAAGAAATAAGCTGATGCAGTTTCAGATGGATTTGTAAGTTGTTCCACTTTTGGGGGGCGTAAAACTGAAAGGCAGTTTTCCCCAATTCTGTCCTGATACTGGGGATTTGTAAAACCAAGGTGTCCTGTGAACGAGTATGCAAGTTACAAATTTTACGTGTGATTAAACTGGTAAGATAACTAGGTAAGACTAGAGACTCTGCTGCATGTCTGTCTGCTGCTGCCTAGGTCTGTCACACCTGTGGCTTGTTGAACTGATTAGTCAGTTGATTGTAACGTTCAGGGTCAGTTCGTAAAAAAGAAACATGTAGTCCAACAATCAAAACCTATAAAAACATAAAATTCAACATGCAAAATGAAAGCAACGGTATTTCCACAATGAAATAAAGAAAGCACGCAATAAAAACTGACCCCATCACAGATAATTAGTGTTTTTTACAGTCTGGACTAACCTGGACTTCTAGCATAAAATACGATCATTTACTCACCCCGATAACTTTGGTGTCATGACAATCATTCCACAAGTCTGTGTAGTGCATTAAATGCGACCTGGCTGTTCAGACCGCGGTCACATTCAAAAAAATCAGATACGTACAGTATCCGATACGGTACCACATTTGAAAGTGGCCTGAATCTGATTTGAAAAAGTCAGATTCAATGCGACTTGTGCTGTTCACACTGTCAAAAGCAAATCAGATATGGGTCAGATATGAGCCAAAAAATCTGATTCAGGCCACTTGTAACTGCGGTGTGAACGTAGCCCATATAACACAGATCTGCAGCAGAATAGCCCTAGCACCTGTACCAGGTCCCATTTTTAGTACCTCCTCGGCCCGTTAATGTGACGTCATCCACTGCCTTCCGCTGGTCTTAATGACATGAGAATCATCTGTATCGAGACTGTTGTTATTCCTTCACCTGATTTGCTGTGTGTAAATCCACACTGTGGTCTGTTAACGAGGTGCAGACAAGTGAAATGGGACCTGGTACCAGGTACTAGAGAACTCAGCTGTAATGGAAACACAACTAAACCGAGCCGCGCCGCGCCGTGCCATGCTGTACCGTGCCAGTGGAAAAGCGCCATAGGTCAACCTACAGACCCCGGATGATAACAGCTAACCCCGGACACAGAGGGGAATAGTGTATCATAACAACCTCTGACCGGGATGATGTCATCTCTTGTTGCTACCGCTAATGTTATGGTTTGTTTCTTTGTGTTTCTGACTTGTCAGAATTAAATGAGCAGCTGGATGAAGTTCAGCTTCCATAGTCTTTCTCTCCTCAACCTGGACTCACTAAAGCTCTGGATAGTTGAGATAAAAATGGACTTGAATGACGAAGTGGAATGATTATTATCAGAACAAGCTGGGCAGCGGTCAGAGATGACATCATCCAGGTCAGTAGGTCAACCTACAGACCCCGGATGTTGATAACAGCTAACCCCGGACTCAGAGGGGAATAGCACTAGTGTATCATAACAATATATGCCAGTGTTAGCCAACAGCTAGTTTCAGACTGTAGTCCTCCTGGCAGGGTGTTAAAAGCCATTCAAATTTTGATCCTTTTGAACATTGGTTTTGTTCAATAAAGGTTTCAATCAATCAATCAATCTGTAGCCCATAATAATACAGTAACAACAACAATGATGTGCTTTTGTAATAATGTGGTAATAACTGCTGAATCTAAAGTGATCTATTGTGTCAGAGATGCAGACCTTCTCACTGACTGACTCCCACTTTCATTTATTCATGTTTATCCCGAGGTCCTAGTTTGTGTGTGTATGTGGGATAGAGGGGGGGTAGAGGGAGAAGGGCGGGGGTGGGAGGGAGGGTGGGTGGGGGGACAAAGGAGAGAAAACCTTGCATCCAGTTACAGGTGGTGGCATCTCAATAGGCCCAAAGAGGAAAGAGCTGCCTTTGAATGCCACATGAAAGGACAGGGAGGGATGGGATATCTGGGGATACCTTCATTTCTCTGACGGCAGCCGTGCATACAAATGGGAAGCTATGTAAGGAATCTCCTCTTCCTCACTCCCGCTCTCTCTCTCAGGCCTTTGTGTGGCCTCTCTGTCTCAGTGAAGCGAGGAGGAGGGCTGTTCTTCTGTGGTTTGATGCGCTCACTCTCCCATGCCACTGGGGTGTTAGGAGCCTTGTAGGACAAGAGTGATGACACCAACACTGGTGTGTGTGTGTGTGTGCGTGTGTGTGTACATGCATGTGTGTGCATGTTTAGAATGAGAGGGGTGTACCTTGTCCAATCTATTCATCATTTGTCAATGCCGTCCGCTGATCAATTACGGGACAACAAGAGACCGACTGACTCACTGCTCCCTGATGACCGGGCTACACACACACACACACACACACACACACACACACGTGCACACAGACAAACACACATCATGCAGGGTGAGAAGGAACGCAGACTCTACAGGGGTCAGATCACCAGCAACTTTGAATATCTAGAAAACACAGCGGGGAAATATTGAAGGTGTCAACAGTCCTGCATGGTGAGTGTCAGAGGCCATGGAGGTCAAGTATTGTTTAGCTGCTGATTCCAGGTCAGTCTCCTTGGCTCTTGGACAACTCTTCTGAGTTTTCTTTGAACTCTTGCAGCAGCTCCTGATCGTGGCTGCTTTATGGTGAAATTAAGTTATTTTCACTTCTGGCCCATGTTGCATTCAGGGGTTCAGAAACACATCTGTAATCAATGGTGTCAGTTTGTGTTTGTTTGTTTTTTTATATTTTGGGGGGCTTTTTCGACAGGAGAGCATCAATCGGGACTAAAGCAGCTGATGTTAATGAGTTCTGATAGGCGAGGCTATTTTATTTGTATATAGCCTATTTTTACAAACAGTTTGTCTCAAAGGGCTTCACATGGCATCACAACAACATCCTCTGTCCTTAGACCCTCACATCCACTGAGGAGAAACTCAATGGAAAACCCTTTTAACAGGGAAAAATAGAAAGCTCAGGGTGAGCAACAGAGGAGGATCCCTCACCCAGGACGGACAGATGTGCAATGTTGTTACAGACAATAAAACAGTTTATAACAGAGAATGTGAGAAACATGGAAATGTTAACAACAGCTGAAGGAGGAAGCTTCTGGTAGGCAAGGGAGGCAGGGAGAGCTGGCCATCTTAATGGGAGGACTGGATGGCAGACTGGTTCATGGGAAGGGAGGGCAGGCCGGTTTACTAACAGCAGGGGAAAGGGCGGGATGGGGGGGGGCGATGCAGGCGGTGGTTGGTGCAGAGAGATGGAGCTCCGGTGGATCTGTGGAAACACAGAGAGAGTGCGAGACACCAAGGCCAAACTACGAAGTGCAACAGATCATGGTAATGACAGTTCAAAATGTACTGAGAGGAGAGGAGAGGAGAGGAGAGGAGAGGAGAGGAGAGGAGAGGAGAATTCCACAAGCCACAGATCCTTTTTCAGATGTACAAATGAGGAGAGAGTGACCTGTTTCTGTCTCAGCAGCAACTGACAACTAACATCTCTTCTGCCCCGTGCTCCCACTGTAATCAGGGTTTTTATCCCCCTCCTGATTAGACCAGGGTCAGACAGGAGGGTGGGGAACGGTTTGTATTTTGTATTTTGTCAGTATTTTTGTGCTGTCTAATATTTCAACTGAGATAGAAATCATGTTTCTGCGCTTTGCATCACTTGTTACCGTTATCGCCATCCAGCTGTTTCTGGAGGGAAAACAAAGAGTGGTGTGGGACTGATATGATCTTGTGGGGTTGGGTTGATCACACATTAAGCAGGAAGATCAGAACAAGCTGCAAAATCAGGCACAGAGTCAAACTGGATCTAAGAAGTGTTGTGTTTATGTCTTGACAAAAGCCATCACTAAGGAGACCAGAAACTGAAACCATGCTGTCTTCTGTAGGATCTTTGACGTCATGAGAGTTGAGTTGGCGGTAGCTCCGCCCCCCAGTCTGTGCTGCTGCTCCTACACAATATGACGTTAGCTACATCACCTGTTCTTCCTTCATCCTGAGTCCCGTCACCTCAGATCTTTCAGTCTTTCTAGTACTTATCCTGATTACTTCACCGTGTGTGTGTGTGTTCCTGCAGTTTCATCAAAGCCCATTCAGCCTCACAAACGCACACAACACTCTAACATCCATCTGCAGCCACCGTCCACGCCTTCCTGTGGTTTGGCATCGGGCCCGGCCTTCCAATTTCCTTACAGTGGGATCAACGACAGGTGGAGCAGCTTTGAACTTTGCTCCAGGTGGAACATCTTTGAACCTGTGCAGTGTCACCTGCTGAGGGAGAGCATGCCGAACCATCACACACACACAGGTCAACACACTGAGGCTCCAAAATAAACGTCCATCTAACACACGCACACATTCTAATTTTACCCAGACATGATTATGAGATTCAGATCAGATCAGCTTTAATGATCATGTGCAAACATACAGTAGCATACAGGGAATTTGGCTCTTACAAGGACAACAACGAGTGAACAATAAGTTAAAGGCATATGCCAACATTATTTTTTTTACGTGTCTTGCCTCACTCCCGAGTCCATGACCAGCAGATAGACACCATCCTTTTGACTGTGGGTGCAGTAACGATAGAGCCCGAATCGCCTGTAATTAGCTTAGCTCAAATGTTGGAAGTGTATCGGTAGTGTTAGCCTGCCTCCACCTAAAGTCATCAGAGACTCTTCAGTAGCTCTAAATGGACCAATATTCGTCTCAGATCTGACAAAACTCTCCGGTAAGGCATCTTGAGCGGTCAAATGCCGGTAATGGGATGAGATTGGTCAAAACGGAGGGTTCAAGCAAAGACGGTTTATTTTGGTTCAAGCTAGCTACATTGAGGGTAGGTTAGCTTCCTATTTCAAAGTAAAAGCACCTCTCTATGTAAATGGTAACGGGTGTTTTAAAAACCAGGCCTTTTTTGAAGGCCTTTTCTCGAAAAATACATATCCATAATAAAAGGAGAACATCTCTGCAACCACAAGGTCTATTTGAATAATTCTTTTTTTTATTGAACATGGTCCACTTTGGGGATTTGCTAGATGTGTAATTATCAGTATATCTGTTACTGGTGAAGAGCAAATGAATATGGCACACACACAAAATTAAATAAAAATTCATATTCGCCTAAAAACAAATCATATTTTTGATGAGTGTGCTTTAGAATAATGGAGATGAACCTCTAACACTCTATAAAATCATTGTACAACATATAAACAATTGTCTCTGCAGAGGTTGATTCTGATAAAGTGAAGCAGGACAATATAATTGAGATATTACTACATAATATCCAGGCGAGAAATATGAATATAAATATAAATATGAATTTTTGGCACAGCTTGGAACCACTTGCCACTATAAACCAATGTTTATTCTTTAGTTTCACACTATTTGCATGAACTAACTGAAAATGAATCAATTGGAACTAAATGCGAACTCCAATCCAGGCCTTCTAACTGGGTCTGCGCAGAGAAGGGCTTTGGTCTGCGTACTGCTGCGTAAAACTGCACCATGTGCTGCAGAGACGTTTCTACCTCTATCTCTGCAGCGGATTGGCCGATTCGCGTGATTGACGGCTCATTCTAACCAGTAGAGCACAGGGAATGAATCTAGACCCACGTGGGTAAGATCGACAGCACTGGCAGCCATGAGCCAATCAGAATGCGCGGAGTCCCCGGACCTACGGCATGAGCTGGGCACATGGAGGCTGCATGAGTTCCTGCCGGCTCCATGACGTTATTTCCGGTTTACATGGTCCTAAAGACCGCCGGTCGCGGTCCCATGTAAACACTGGTCAAAGCTAAGTTGGAAATATGTGGATTTACCCTCAAAACAAGGTTTTCACTGCAAAACAGCAAAGGTAAGAGGAAGTGTAGGGCCATGCTTTGCCCGAGCACTGTTTGTGTTTGCTGGTTGTTGGCTTATTTCTCTGCTGCTGTTGTGGAGCTGCTGTGTAGCTGCTGCTGTGGAGCCACTGTTGCTGTGTAACATCCCACTTTTAGTAGCCTGCTGGTTCAAATGAGTGGTAGCTGAAGTGTTTGGCATAATGTACAGCATTATACGAGCCAGAAATGTGGCAACTGGGTCCACACCGAGGTGCACCATTTTGTTTGATGTTTAATTGTTTGTTTTAGTGGTGTTTGGGCTGTGTTTGTGTTAGATAAATTTGTTTTTTTTCACGTTTTAGCCCAGCTTCTGCTGTTCAATTTGATATAAAATATGACTATACTCTTTCATAATCAGTGCATGGGGGGGTCAGGGGGGGTTCTGTAAACCCCAGGGTCCCCCAATTGGGGGACCTTGGTGCTTAACACGAAGTGCGTTGGTCACAACAGCTTGAGTAGCGCCGAATTCGCCCAAACAAAATAGTAAACAGCTGGTATTTAGACAAATTAACGACACACTGCTGATCTAAATGGGTACTTTCTCGCGTAAAGATGTTTGAAATGTCGATAAAGTGATATATTTACAGAGTTTAGAGCTGAAATGAAATCAGCTTCTGACTGCTGACACTATACACTTCCAGTGTTTGAGCTAAGCTAATTACGGGCGATACGGCTCTATCTCCCTCGTTACTGCACGCACAGTGGAAAGGATGGTGTCTATCAAAACGCTGAACCCTCCAACGCGTTAATCGTGCATGTGAACATAAATGATTAGCTTTCAAAAAGCCACTCTGTGAACAGTGCTGTATGAATGTGTCTATGTACACCTACATCACCAAAGATGCTAAATATGGTCAGTTTCCTCAGACTATAGGTGCAACATTGTCTTCCTTTCTAAAGTTATTTTTGGTCTTTATTTCAATCAGAGAGCGATTTGCAGAGAGTCAAAACATCTATCTAAAAGACTGACCTTCAACTCCAGAAAAAAACTTTTACAGGTTGGAGGTCAAATGGACACCCAGATCTGATAAGCACATTAGAGTCTTTTCATTACAGGCCTGTTTACTGAGTTAAAATCCTGCTCATGGAGGATGAATGAGTCTAGTCCATTGCAGAAAACTGCTTCAAGTCTAAATCCTCCTTTAATTTTGCTCTTATATGCCCAGTCTACCAACCCAGACCAACTTCCTTTAGAGGGGGATGTTTCTCCACCATGACTCATGGCATTTTCCTCATGTCAAGGTTGGAAGAACAAATGTGTGGAGGAGAACCTGCAGAGTGTTCATGGTGGGGCTTTCAAATGATGGCGCAAAGTTTCCTCATCTGTCCACTACAAATAGCAATGCCTTAAACTTCTCAAAGTAGCCTAAATCACAGAATTCATTATTTGAGACCAAACCAAAAAAAAAAAAAGACAACATGCATCTATGTAAGTTTATTGTGTATGTTCCAACAGTTCCTGCACCTCTATGGTTCATTGTGAACAAAAATAACTCATCACGGCTAAATGAAGAACAGTGACAGTGGTGTGGATCCTAACATTAGAAAGCTGTCTTAGAACATATTCTGATAATACCAATGAAGGGTGTCTATGAATAGAAACCTCCAGTGGGGGGGTCAGAGTCAGCTCTTAATCCATGTTAAATTCCAAAGACCGTTGACACTTAATAACAAGTACAACCAACAACAACAAGTAAAAGAATATAATAACAACAACAAGATACAAGGTGTTACAACCATTCCCACCCCTGTCAGCCATTGTTTGATCAGCTGTACCAGCATGCTGGTTTGAAATGAACGTCAATGAAATTACTCATATTTCACCTAAGAACCTGTTCTTTGATCTTATACAAGTTACCTAATTCAAACTTGAATTGTATCGATATTAGTCAGAATTTAGACATGGTCCAAAATGTTAGTTTCTGACTTTAAAAAAAAAGTTTTTTGGGCCGTAAACCTAACGTCTTCACACAGCCATGCAAATTCACATGCAAGGTCAGAGAGTGAGTGCAGGTATGATATTGATCACATAACTCTAATGTTATCTTTTATTGGTGAAAGTGATGCTGTTACAGCCATCCCTGGTCTCCCCTGCTTTTGGTCATCTTTTTCTCTACGGAGCTCCAGTCAACAGTTTCATTCATCATTCTTTTTATTATTGTTTAGTGGTCGGCTCGCCCAGCATTTCCTACTTTTGGTTTCCCAGATGCTGCCCAGCGGGTCATGGGAATAACACTATTGAATCGCTGTTTATGGTTGGAACTATGTCGGTATCTGATCGTCTTCGAACCTCCAACTTTCATTCTTGATCAAATTAAAACATTCTTGGAAAATGTTTTTGCTTTCGTCTGTCTTGCACCGGTCCAAAAATTTCACCGTGCACACAGAGGCTCATGGGTAATGAAGTGTGAAAACACTTCACTTTCCAAAACCCCTTGTTGTCCCTTTAAAGGGATAGTTCAACATTTGGGCAAATTGGCCCATTGCCATAATCGCTATCACTATTGTTATTTGTCGGTGCAAGCTATTAGAACCAAGCGGCAAGCTGCTCAGAGCTACGCTATGGAGGCTCATGGGATTTCGAGAGACAGAGTTGTTTTCGAGGTCAATTCATGCAAAACTGCTGAAGCGCGTTGCCTTCAGGGACAGTTTTTCAGGAAGCAGTCTCTGTATTTCCCTCTAAAACAACTCTGTCTGGTAACGTTGTGTTATTATCTCATAGCGTGGTGAATGTGCAGGTAACAACTTGTCCATCAGAGCGTTTTGGAGTTGTTGGATTGTGTATTTGATGATGGAAACCAAGAAATTCCCATTAGCCTCCGTAGCTGAGCAGCTCGGCGGTTCTAAAAATAGCTTGCACCGACAAATAAAGGTATTGAACCTTACTCTCTTACAGCAATTATGGCAATGGGCCAATTTTCCAAAATGTTGAACTATCACTTTTATAGCAATAGTTCCTCTTTTATGTGTTAATCTCACCTTTCACCTGGCCTATATTAAAAACAGAGAACAGTAAATACTGATTGTAAAAAACCAAATAGAGTGGATCAAGAGACCTGTACAAGGAAAATACCAGCAGGGCATGTCATGACGTGATCCTTCCACCAATTTAATGTTAATTGTAAATTTATAAAGAAGATATGCACAGAACGTTCCATAGATACTTCTATCTGCAATATAAATAAATGTGATACAACTTATTGATCCTCTGTGGGCAGGCTGAGCTCCATCAGACTGTATCATGGTGGAGGTTGACGTTCAGGAACAGGTCAAAGCGACGTACAGTCCAGGGCTAGTCATAACTAAGTAAAGAAATAAGAGCATCAATGAGGAGAGACAACAGAGAGACATAAAGGCTCAGAGAGAGGGGTTGTCTGTCTCTCCCACAGATGAAAGAGTCAGCGACAAGGAGGAGGAGAAGTCTTTTCTTCTGCTGATGAAAACAAGAATCAGCAGGCTAAAGGTAAAGAGGGTGTTCATATGGCGGCGGGTTACATTCAAAAGACACACCTGTTGTTTGGCCTGTCACAGTCAGTCAGTCCACCCCTGTCTGTCTGTCCGTCTGTCCGTCTGTCTCACCGCACACAGACGCAACAAGCAGGGACTTCAAACAGGCTACCACACCCACAAAAGCACACACACACACACACACTGAAATCAACCGGTGGCGTGTGTGTGAGGTAGGAATCCTGCTGAACTGCTCTAGGAACAAACAACAAGCACCCGATAGCCTACAGTTGTTTTATAAATAACATTTTATTATGAATTCTTTTACGCTTATTTTCCTAGACTGCAGTGTGCCACAAGCCTCACTGACTTTTTCATGAAACCGTGAAGATTAAAAGACATCAAATAAACTACTTGACGAGTTGAAGCGTTGATCAGAGGATCACCAAAGTCAGCGCAATATATCCTGAGTATATCTGAACCACATTATCAGTCTATCCAGGAGTTGTCCAGATCTTCCCTTCAGAACCAGAACTGTTCCCCAGGTGAAGTTATAGGTCACTGAAGTCACTTCTTCCACCTGCTGAGGGAATTTATAAAATATAAGAGATGTTCTAATCTAATACATTCACTTAACTAATGACTTCTCAGTCAACACTCAGTACCAATACTACAACTTAAACAACATATTATGGCCTGGTTCAAGTTAAAGGGATAGTTTAACATTTTTGGCAAATTGGCCCATTGCCATAACCCCTATTGTCAGGTTCGTTAACTTTACTTGTCGGTGCAAGCTATTTTTAGAACAGCAGAGCAGAGCCGTGAGCTGCTCAGAGCTACGCTACAGTAGCCTGATGCATCAGCTGCTTATTTCATTGCATTTCATATAGTGTCTGAACATGAGCCATAGGGATTTGTTTGCTTCCGGGAGGCGGTTGCTTACTGTACGTTTGCTTCAACTAATCGCTGCTGCTTGGTGGTGACGTGTGCTACTGTATCGGTTAAGCTCATAGGTTAATCTTGAGCGCTTGAGTTCAACGTCATCGCCTTCACTTCCCCATCTGTTCGCTGATTGGTTTGTAACCGAAACGCATTACTAGTTTCCTGACTATATGGTGGAGGCAAATGAAATTGGCCGGAAACATTAGGCGGCGCTAGTCTGGCTAACGCTACAGAGGCTAATGGGATTTCTTCATCCAACAACTACAAAACGCTCTCGTGTACAAGTTGTGACCTGCACATTCACCACACTATGAGATATTGTGTATTTGATGAGTTTGATGAGAGAAACCAAGAAATCCCTTAGGGCCTCCGCTAGCTCGTTCTAAAAATAGCTCGCACTGACAAATAAAGGTAACGAATCTACTGCTATGACTATGGATTATGGCAATGGGCCAATTTGCCAAAATGTTGAACTATCCCTTATTACTATACCATGGATTTGTTTTTATTATTATTATGTAGTTTGACAGTTGTGATAAATGAAAAAGAATAACTAAATATTTCTGGCAATAACAAGGCACTGGCTTGTTCCTCACTGGCCTCTTCCTGGACGCTGCTCTGATAATGACAGGGTCCAGTAGGGTTTGATGTGATTATGACTCAAGAAATTCCAAGACCACATCAGGTGGGTCACAAAATCTTTCATTGCCCATTGATATGAATGAGTGTGTGAATTGTAGCGGTGGCACTCATAATCTCTCTCCAAAGATCTAAAACTGGTCCTCACAGAGATAGCCCATACACACACACACACACACACACACACAAAGCCAGGATAACACAGAGGGATTAGCCATGAACAAGCGGAGTGAATACCTTGATGCTGGTTCCTCATAATTTTAGATCAAGTGGAGATCAGATGGAGATCAAATAGAGATCTATTGATTCATGTTAAGTCTCTGAGTTGTAATCAAAGCTTTATTCACACACTTGACTAAAGCTTTGTCAAACACTCAATGAAAGGCCGTGCGTTTCAAGGGAAGTTTCAAGAATCCACCAGTGTTTCATAGAAGCACACATCATCTCATTGGTTGAATTAAACTTCAGTGGGTGGAGTCAGAGATCTGAGCTGACTGTCTATCCATTCACATTACAGTAAACAAGGCAACAGATTTCCAGCACCCGCCACATCAGGCCTTGTAGTATTCAGGGATAGAGGGTGACAAGTGACAACACTGGAGATAAATGGTTGTGCCAACATTAGTTTGTCAAACTGTAACCAGGTTCAAATGAATAAATGCACACAGAAGGTTTCACAAATGTATTTTTGGGATATGTAAATGAAGATATGTTTCAATGCACACAATTATTCACATCAAATGTGTTAATTATTCATTAGATTTAAATACATGTAATGTAGATCCATGATATAGTTTTGTTCTTGATTTTGGCTGAAAAGAGGCATCTGATTGGCTACAGAATTTTCCCTATTACAAAAAATAATTTGTGAATTGAGAAACATTTAAGCATACACAAGCAGTCTGTGAGTGCAGATTCATCAGTGTGTGTATAAATGTCACAACATGCATATTTGTTTTAAATGCTGTTATATAGTAGATAATTGTGGATTATATATATATATATATATATATATATACACACACACATATAAGTGTCATTGATTTACTTTACATCATTCACTCTGCAGTATATTTCAATGTATTTATTTGTTTTTGGAGGACAATGTACAACATTCAGCACTTCCTCCAAGGTGGTGCGGCTGTACCCAATTGCAGCCTTAGGCTGATTCAGTCCCCTTGCTTGGTGTTACGAGGCACAGTCCCTTAAAGGAAAATCAATAAATCTCTTGGATCAATATGGAAAATAATATAATATTTAATTACTGAAGATTAGCGAAGCGATTAGCGAAGCGAAGAAAAGTTGTGTGGATATCAGCGTAGGGTTGTGTGAGCTACTGACCTCTGGTCAGTGTATCACCTGTTGTAGACTCAGATCAGCTCTCACTTTAGAGAAGCAGCAGTGACGTGGAGCTGTGGAACAAACATTTAACCACTTTAAAAAGATGTCTACCAGAAAAGACTCACATCAGTTCACATTTACACTCTGTGTTCATTATTTTCAGCTTTTTATGGCTGTAAACAAGTGTTAGGGTCAGTTTACTGACTGTCAGATCAGCTGTTCCAGACAGGCCCAAGTTCATTTGGTTCATTTCTACATGAATGTTGTTGTTAATATAAAATCAATAATACAAAAATGTTAGTAGAAAAAAATGAAATGAATGAATTCAAAACGCAAATGATAATGTAACACATGAATTGAAGTGTGTATAATAAATGAGCCTGTCACTAAAATTTAAAAATGAGTATGCCATGTGTGTGTGCGTGTGTGCGTGTGTCCTCAATTATGTGTTGTAATTGTTCCCTGTGTGGCCTGTTGGGGGAGCAGAGAGAGAGTTTCACAGATGCCTGCAGGCAGAGGCCGAGATGGGGGGCACACACACACACACACACACACACACACATGTTATACTTTGAAACCAATGTCAGCTCTGCCTGGTACTGTGAGTAGCCTCAGGTCCTAAATAGTCTCCCCCCAATTACATACACACACAATGACCTATGAGCACACGCACACACACACACACAGGGCAGTCCAGGCTGTGTCTGATCAGTCTAATCACTCAAAGAGGAAGTAGTCAGGAAGACCTGGTGCTCATAGCTGCTGTGAGAGCAATGATTGTCCTGGACACCGGACACACACACACACACACACGCACACACACACACACACACACAGACTAGTAGCATGGTAATGCATTTGACCTGGTTCCCTGTATTTAGATCTTTTGATTTCCTGACTCCAGGTATTGTTCTGGTCCCAACCATGTCAACTATTCATGTCCCAGCCTAAGCCTGCTTTACTCCTTCACTCTCTCTCTCTCTTTCTCTACCTGCGCAGAGCGAGCGAGTGAGAGAGAGTATGAATGACATGCCAAACGGGGGCGGGGGTGTTGGATTGTGCTGCATTGACACATAAAACCAGTGTTTCTCAGTTTTCAGATGTCTCATTGAAGGCTCTGTCCGCTTTGATATTTTAAGTAGGTATCACAACAAAAGAGCCAACGAATGGCAGGAGTGGTGCTGGAGGACTGTTGCTGCAGCTAATGGAGGAGCTAGTGTGTGGTGCCTGGGCAAGGGAGGAGGAGAGCTGCCTCCTCGGGGACAGGTAGGGTTACCTGGGGAGGGATACTCACCGGGTCCCCTTCCTCCTGTTGCTGCCAGGCCACAGTCAATACCACGGCTTCACTGTTCTCTATCTAACCAGCTCTAGTTTGTCTCATGTCATGTGTTGGTTTTGAAGCCACTAAAATAAAGACAGAAAAGCTTTATTGGGCTGTCACTTCATAATACACTCATAATACACTGACATGGTGTGATTGTTGGAGAAAGTTGAATCAGCAGCACAATGTGGTTAAAGTATTGAAGTTAAAGTCAGTAAATGACATCATTAGATGATAAATTAGATTAAAGGATTTTTACAATCTAGACCAAAATACGATAATTTCCTCACCCAGATAACTGTGGTGTCATTATAAGTCGTTCTGACGAAATTAGATCCAGCCGAGAGCCGAGTATATCCGTATAATGCAAGTCTATCGGGCACATTATCTGCTGCAAAACTCGTTTATTTCACCAATATTTAGTTATGATAGACTAGTGCTATTCCCCTCTGAGTCCGGGGTTAGCTGTTATCAACATCCGGGGTCTGGAGGTTGACCTACTGACCTCTGACCTGGATGATGTCATCTCTGAGCTCATTCATTCTGATAATAATCATCATAATCATTTTTATCTCAACTAGCCAGAGCTTTAGTGAGTCCAGGTTGAGGAGAGGAAGCCTGTGGAAGCTGAACTTCATCCAGCTGCTCATTTTGTTCTGACAAGTCAGAAACACGCAGAAACGAACTATAGTTTTTCATTAGCAGTAGCAACAAGTCGTGCTGCGCAGCGCTCTGTCCAGATGATTGACAGAGGAGAGGAAAAAAACGTTCTCTTATCTTTGATTTTTGATGAGATATTGGATCATACGAACATTTATTGAGAGGTTCAGAGGAAAATCACAGTTTGATGGAGTTGTCAACAACTCAGACTTCTGACCTATGACCTGACCACAAACACTGGTGTTTGTTAGATAAGAGGATTAATGGTTAGTGGTTCTCATTAATCATAAACATTTAGAATGTCTGAAAGTACTCTCAGACATTATAAGTCTACAATAAGAACATATACTTCAATATACATTTGTATTTACTGTATAAGAAAACTTTTCTATTTTCTATTTGATTTCATACTCTTTTTATTGCTTTTATTTCATGTTTGTGTATTTCATAAATAGGAAGTCAACATATGTATGTGTTACATAATACATTCCCATGGATCAAACCCCTCCTCTGTCTCTCACCCTGAGCTTTTTTCTTGGGAGTAAAAGAGTGAAAGTACAGAACACAGTTGTGATTGCCTGTGGAGTTTTTAATGATAATTTTAAAAGGAATAATAACTGGTTAAAAAATAATAATTTTTGTCAGTCTTTTTTTTTTTATCAATTACTAGACATTTCTGGCGACCCCACATGGGGCCCCGACCCCAAGGTTGAAAAATAAGGACAGAGGATATGATGCCATGTAAAGCCCGTTGAGACAAACTGTTTGTAAAAATGGGCTATACAAATAAAATTGCCTTATCTTGCCTAGCAGTCTCTCAGACATACACACAGCAGTTCTTTTGTGTCAGTCAAAATGTTGTGTGATTACCAGGCTTTTTCATTTAAACTCACTTCCTGTTATTACTAGTGCCCCAGAGCCGAGGTGTGAAGGATCAGAATTTAAAGTCAGACTGGAATTCATTTCCATAGTAAGTTGGTCAAATTTACAATTTTTAAATTTCCCATCACCCAGACCATGCTGATGCAGGTGGCAGGAGTTGGCCTGTTCTCCATGTGCCTGTGTTGGTTATCTACTTCCTCTCACAATCAAATAGCTGTATTGCTGACCCTGAATTGCCCATAGGTGTGAACATGAGTGTGTGCCTTGTTTGTCACTGTGTACCGTGACACAAAATCAGTGAGACGTGTGACCCATCCAGGGTTACCCCATCCTCGCCTCTAGAGGCTGGAATCGGGTCGGGTACCCGCCCGGGTATCGGGTCGGGCCGGGCCGAGTTTTTAATGAATTAAGTTGGGCTCGGGTCGGGTCGGGCTGCGCGGCGGACTGTGATGAGATAAACGTTGTAGGCGCCACACTCAATGAAATGATGGAGAGAGGGAGTGGGAGGAGAAAGAGAAAAGAGAGAGATACAGTGTGTGTGTGTGTGTGTGTGTGTGTGTGTGTGTGCAGCGCACAGCTGATGTGCTTCCATTCTAACAAACGCACGGATTCAGTGTGGAGTGGACAGACAGCGGATGCTCGCTCGCGTCGCATCAGGAGAAGCTGCGCTGCCGCTGTTTGTCGTCATTGAAAATAACATGAATTTTGCATAATAATATGTCGGGTATCGGGCCGGGTCGGGCCTGGTTTTTAATTAATTAAGTCGGGCTCGGGTCGGGCCGGGCACGGGCTAAATTTCCAGGCCCGATCCACCCTCTACTCGCCTCTATGTCAGCTGGGTTTCCACACTCCCCTCAACCCTGTATGGATCAGCAATACAGATGGTGGATGGATGGATCTTTTCAGGACTAGAGTTCAGATAGTTCAATCGGAATGTTTAAATCACGGTGTCGCATCAGTGGCTGCAGCTGACAGGGACAGCTAACGGCGGCACCAAAGCTAACGGCGGTAGCATCAGGACGTCAGCTGTTAAAAGGCTCCCGTTGTCGACACGACATGAAACTACTCCAGTTAGCTCAGTCATGCTGTAACATTTTTTCATGGACCGTTTATTGAGTCACTGAGTTACTAAAGTTAAACAGGTAGCTAATCTATGATAACCATGACTAATTACAAAAATTGTTTAGACAGAGATAAACAAACACGCAACAGGCAACACAACAGCTGGAACCGCCGGCATTTTTCCAGAATGAAAATAGTAGCACACTCCACCGGTATAATTGTAAACATGTGACGTATGTTATCACGTTCGCTACGTTAGTGGTGTCCCATTTCCATAGGGAAACATTTACGGTTGAGGGCACTCAAAACCAAGTGGAAGATTTAAGGGGGAGAACTGGGACAGGCCCTAAGAAAGAAGGGGAAAAGTCAGGGGACAGGGGCCCATTTTAGTATTCTTTCAGTGGGCCCAGAATTCTTAGCAGCGGCCCTGGCTTTACCATCCAATAACCTCACCCTAACCCCGGCATTAGCCAGTGGAGCTGAGATACTGAGTGTAATTTCCCATCAATGACTTGTGTTGCTGTGTGTGTGGTTTTATATCAGGAGTGTAACCTGTGACAGCGGCTCCTCCTCAAAGTCTCCTGTTGGTCTAAAGGCTGGAAACAGGAAGAGCCTTTTGTTTATTGGGGAATAATGAGCAATATAGTGTCACACCTCCTCTCTGAGGTATGCAGCTCACTAAGGTACACGCACGCACACACACACACACACACACACACACGCACTCACCGGTCTGCTTTTCATTAGACAGCCCACCATGCTGCACCATACATGTAGACCTCGTTAACCTGAGTCTGCCAGCAAACTCTGTGACCACCTCGAATCACATTCACCTACAATACACACACACACACCTGCAGTCTCTCTAACTCTCTCTCTCTCTGGTCTGGTGTGGTCCATTCTACTCATGTTCAGAAAACTCCCACAGCTGATTTACCAGTGTTTGATTTTGGCGATCTGTGGTGTGACCAGACTGGATATATGTGGAGGTGTTGCTCTCCATTAGAACAACAGCATTCGTCATTTCCACTCATTAGCTCTGCTGGAGGCCGCTCTGTGTTATACCACCATGAAACATCTGTTATCACGTGTGGTTGTGTTCTCCTGCCTGAGACACACTAAAAGTATGTACACAAATACTGTAAGGCCCAATTCCAATTCTATTTCTCATCCCTACCCCTACAACCTAGCCCTTAACCCTTGCCCCTTGAAACAGAGCTATAATTCGTAGGGGTTGAAAGTCAACCCACTGGGACACCACTTCAACAGTCACATACGTCATCAGTAGTCTCTGCTGACTTTCACATGACGTGACAAGCTTTTTCCACAAATCCTGTATTCAAAACCATGTTATTGTAGCCTAACTTAATAAAATAAAATAAAATAAAATAAAATGTAATGCAGACTGAACGGTTCATTGTACAAACATTTATTTATTGATGTAAATGTGGTGATTTCTGTACATACAGAGCCCCCAGGAAGCACTGCTCCTGTGTCCAATACACACATGAAGCTCCACTTCTGGCTTTTTTAATAAATTACACATAAGGTGATAAATAATTTAAATTTGTTGGATTTATCCTTTATTATTTGAGGTATAAGAGTGCCTAGTTAGAAAACAGCTGCTCTCTTCTTATTGGCTGAGACGTGCGTAATGTGATATGTGCGTAATATGGTTCAGTTATGATTATGGAGGCGAGGAGAGCACACTAGTTTTTGACCGTGCCAATCATGCAAACGATTATAGCCTAACTTTGAATTGTTGCACAGTTTATATCTTTTTTGTTGTAACTTGAAGAAAGGTTTCAATAAACCCTTATGAGAAAGAAGAACTGTGGAGTTTTTTGTGGCCTGAGACACGCGTCAACTATGCTCGCTCCATAATTCAAGTGTGTTTTTCAAAAAGGAAAAAAGAGACAGAGCCACACTTACAGTGCGGTTTGGTTGTGTTTCCATTACAGCTGAGTTCTCTAGTTCCTCCTCAGCCTGAGGGGGTGATCGCGGAGATCGCATTGTCCGTCTCTCTTTTTTCGATCCGCTCGTCTGCTCCAAACTCACTCATCTGCACCTCGTTAACAGACCACAGTGTGGATTTACACACAGCAACAGTTAACTCGGGTGAAGGAATAACAACATTCTCGATACAGACTCAATATTATAACGTCTCTGATACAGATCAGCTGGCGCTGTTGCCGCAATGTTTTTGAAATTTCCGGGTTTGTTTCTTATGTCCGACGTGACGACGTCTCGCTCGTGCTGACTCTCTGCCCAATCAGCGGAATCCGGGGCATACAGGCTCGCTTGGAACCAGGGCCGAAACGAAAAATGGGACACCAGGTACTAGGGCTAGTGGGTTGAGAACACTCTGTCAATTGCATTCAGTGACCAGCTTCGGCTGAAAGCTCCATCGGATCATCCCTCTGGATCAATTGATCAGAAATCCTTATTGTCAATTCATTTGACCAGTAGCTCCATCTGGATCAATTGAAAATGATGTCTCTTAAAATGATTAGTTATACCCTCAGCTATGTCAACATTGTTATTTAAAAAAACATCCAGCATTGCGCACGTACTGGCAGTGACCTAGAACAGTGTTTTCCAACGTCTTTCAATGTTTGGGAACACAGTGGTTATTGTTATCAACCCATACCATCTAGACACAGACACAGCGCCTGCATTCTGTAGCAGTCGAGGGTCAAATTAATATATTTCTTTTTGAAAACGCACAGGTTTCCTGATTTTTTTTAACCTCGTCATCCAAGCTATTGTTATAGTATCATTAGCAAGAACAGCTGGACAGGGTTAAAGGAGTGAGAATTGACTGATTTCTTGTCATGTATGACAATATGGTGTGTCTGGTATCACTGCACTCAGCAGACTCTCCTAGAAAACATTGCTGGTATGTGTCTCAGAGCTTTTAGCTAAATTTGAGAGGTGGGTTAGGGTTAGCTGATTAGAGACTCCTATGACATCTATGTTTTCTTTTTTCTGAAATTACCATCAATGTTTTCACAAATTCACTGGGCATCAACACACCTACATCATTTGAGAGGGCATTACTTGAAATTATGTGTGACCATTAGCCAAATACTTTCACACACATAAAAATTGCTCTCAGTAAACATAAGAAAAAGAAGGTGATTGTGAAGATAATAGGATGATTTTTGAAGTAACCAACAGTTACAGTTTAACCTCAGCAGTTACCACTAGTTCAGTGTTTTTCAACCTTGGGGTTGGGACCCCGCATGGGGTCGCCTGGAATTGAAATGGGGTTCCCTGAAATTATTTGAAAACATTTTAAACTAATTATTATTCGTTTTTTTTAAATAATGATTAAGAACACAACACAATTTCCGATAACTGCATTCTAATACTTTCACTTTCTTGAATATAAATCAAGTTCAATAAAATGCAGCATAAAAAATATCGGAGGTAGCGCATCTTGATTGTCAGCTGTGACCGCCGTGACCATGTGGTCGCCAGAAACTTGTGATGCCAAAATGGGGTCACGAGCCAAAAAAAGGTTGGGAACCACTGCTCTAGTGGTTATTGGCTTATTAGTAATTTTTCCAATAGTTCAGAGTGAACTGTGTGTCAATGAAAACAGTCACTTGTTTTTATGTTACTGCTGGTGAGTCTTCTTGTGTGTACAGTATGTGAATGTGCATGTAGGTGTATGTTGCTTGTATGTGACTAGTTTTTGTATTTTTTTTTCTACCATGGAGAGGTTCTGTGTGTGTGTGTGTGTGTGTGTGTGTGTATGTGTGTGTGTGTCACAGCCATTGATGGCCTCTAGAGTTTCATCCTTCCACAATCATTTGCCTGTTGGAAGGTGCAGCCGCTCTGCAGGCATCTGAAACCTGCAGCTAACAATCAAAGAGCTGTAGAAGTATAGGACAGAGCTATCTGGTTACAGAGGGAGAGCGAGTGAATGAGAGACAAAGACTGACAGTGCATGAGGGAGAGAGAGTAGCAAAAAAGAGAAAGCGTGTAAGAAAGAGAAAGGGAGGAAAACATTGCAGAGATTGTTATTTTCATCCATCCTCTGATGGAGTATACCACTTGTTCTTACACACAGGAACAAAACTCAATGAGCCTTCCTCTTGCCCTTCGGCCATCTTCCACTTCTTTCAGTTTGTCCGCTCACTCACATTTCCTCTGTGCATGAGAACCAATTTAAACCACAATGAATATGTGGGAGACACGGACCAGCCCAGCTGTTTCTTTCTCTGCTGTGTCCTCATAAAGGCCATCCCAAGACTTTGATGTGCCAGGTACACGTGACAGAAATATCCATGTGGCATGAAGGGTGACCTCCAACATTACATGGTCAGGCTTTGGTGAGGTCAGGTTTTATTCAGTTCACCTGTGACCTCAGAGGAGCTCTGACCAAACTGTTTATAGACCTTTATGCAACCTGTATTGGGTCCCAGGTAAAACATTTTGAGGATGTTGCGAATGAGCAGAACACAGTGCGGGGTAAAAGATGTAGAGTGACCACATGCAAAGTCTGCAACACCGCGAATGCTAACCTCCACATGCTAACATGCTCATAATGATAATGCTACGATCCAGAATATTAGCATATGACGTTCATCATGTTTGTGCCAAGTTCAGACTATATGAAGTCAAAGGCAGCCCCTTATAAAATGTACACAACATGGCACAGAGTTAGACACAGTTCAAGTGGCTTGCTAACACAAAAATGTGGACACTGATGTTTGTTTTATTCTTATTATTATATAAAAGCATTATGTAGGCCTGACAGCGGATTTTTGTCTTTATTGTTTTTCAACTGAACTGTCACCTCTTTATGTCTCAAATCTTGTATTTTATTGTTACTATTTTTATTTCTTTAAGATGCCCTTCAACTGGCAAAGGGACTACAGATGGACACTATGGCCTTCTAGCTAACTCGGGTACATTAACTTTTGGTTAAAATGTTTGGTTAATGAATATTGTCCCTTTTCAAATAAACAAACTCAACTACATTTTGTCTCATCACTAATTCTAGCTAGTGTGACAGTTGAGGTTCCTGTCACTATGCCTCCAATTGATCATGTGCCCTGGCTGACTGGCAAGCGCGCTTGACTCTTACCCGGGAGGTGTGGGTTCAATCCCCGCCCGGGCCCTCTTCACCTTGCCACATTCTGGCGTTGTCGGCAGGATTCATGTAGCACTAGAGGTGGGTCCATGGATTCCTGTGTGGCAGCCTGCGCGGAAGCACGAGGACATGCTTGTGAAAAGAGGGGGAGAGATGTGACAGTTGAGGTTCCTGTCACTATGACTCCAATTGATCATGTGCCCTGGCTACTTGGCCAAGGAGATTCTCCTTTAGCTGACTGGCAAGCGCGCATGACTCTTACCCGGGAGGTGTGGGTTCAATCCCCGCCCGGGCCCTCTTCACCTAGCCTGATGCATCAGCCGCTTATTTCATTACATTTCATAGAGCGTCTGAACACGAGCCATAGGGATTTGTTTGCTTCTGGGGGGCGGTTGCTTACGTTTGCTTCAACTAATCGCTGCTGCTTGGTTGTCACGTGTGCTATACACCGGTTAAGCTCATAGGTTAGCTTGAGCGCTTGAGTTCAACGGCTTCGCCTTCAGTTCCCCATCTGTTCGCTGATTGGTAGCAAACGAAAACATGTTACTAGCTTCCTGACTATATGCTGGAGGCAAATGAAATTAGCCGGAAACATTAGGCGGTGCTAGCCTGGCTACTCTTCACCTTGCCACACCAGCTAATTGTCAATTCCGACAGGTATTTAGCATTCTATATCAGGTTGTCATAGGCCTATCCAACAAGTTAGAAAACTATTGGCTAACGTGCCAAAGTTGACAAGGCTGACTCTGGATCTGAGAAGAGTAGCTACAGTACTGTATATGCACAGATGCCGTATATAAAGTATCAGTATCAGGGAGTAACAACAGTGATTGCAAAAAGATTGTATTGAAGTCTATGGAGAAATGACTTTACCTCTGACTGGTATTATTTGCTCAGTAAATGTTTTGTCAATGAGTTTTCAATCTTGAGTTTGATGATGTGCATTTTTCAAATTATGGGCCCATTTAAATGAGGCCATCACATTGTTCACAGACCTATGAGCCCAATCAGTCTTCCCTGGGAGGGAACCGGCATCCACCCTTATCTCTGGGTGAAGTTGATCTTCATTGCTCTGACAATTAGTATCCCAGAGATCCAGGTCACTGCTGGACAACACTCTGATTATGATTATTTATCTGAAGGTACTTTCTTTCCACAGCTTAGTCTGCTGTACTGTTTTTCATTAAGCAGCATTAGAATAAAAACTGGTACTCGCTTTTTTTTGCAGATGTCATGATGGTTTCCAGCCCTCAGCGATGTTCTTTAATCTGAAAGAGAAAAGAATCCCTCCAGCAGATGTTTTGACTACTGTCATTAATAATGAAATGGACTGATCCTGCCATATAACACACATGGATGAGATACGACTGTAATTTAACGACAATGAGAACTCGCTGTAACTGTTAATACTACTCTGATTTGCACAACTAATTTTAAGACATGTCTTCCATGGATAGTAATTCCACCACCCAGTGAGCACTGCGACTTCAGCTTCTTAAGAGGTAAAGCACTAGTATGACAGCCATAGCACAATTACATTATTAAAATGCAAAACCTTTGAAGTTGCTTATAAACACTTTTCTCAGGCAACACAATAAAACCAAGTTGTATAATCGGAAATCACACCTCTCCCCACTTGTGGTACAGGTGGTTGGTGATCCCTTGCCAGATAACCACCTCTACCCTGCTCCAGCTTTTTGGCCATGGTACCGCAAGACTCACTCACATGGAACCTGTCCACTGTCATAAAATAGACAATAGTCAACATGTTTACCTGATACATATCAAATCTGCAGAAGCAGCAGAAAAGATATCATGGAATCACCGGGAAAACTATTTGTTTAAAAAAATGACATTTTCATATTATTTTCATTATGTTTTCTAAATGTAACTTTTACTCCTTGTTTGAGTCATTTTGTTTCTTGAATTTATTTCTTATCCTTGTTATTGACATAACATCAGCATCTTTACATGAAACTGACCCCTCCCACCAGGGCCGCTGCTAGGAATTCTGGGCCCCCTGAAAAAATACTGAAGTGGGCCCCTTTTCATCGCCAGTTTTTTCAAAGTATATTAGCATTTTTTATTTATTGTTCTGTACTCTATGTTCTTGACACCCTCATACCCATGGGACACAAATCAAGCAGGGGGTCTGGGGGCCCTCCCTCATGAGATTTTGAATGTCAGACAATTCATTTCCTGTATTCTGGGCATTTTTTTTCCATTAATTTCAAAGTCCTCTCCTATTCTCAACATAAATGTAAAGGAAATACGGGGTCAATAACAGTTCAATTAATAATAATTAATAAAGTTCAATTGTATCATATGAAGGATCAACACATCAACTATAGGGCTGAAGATTAATCTTATTTCTATCATCATTGCAATATGAACATTAATAAACAAATGTTAAACACATAGCAAAAGGTTGCCTGAAATGCATTGAGTAAGTTTTTCTTTACAGGTGCCATGCCTTCACACTCCCCTGACATCCCACACCTGATTTAAAATGAAATAAAGTGAGCAGTGGTGGACAGTAACGGAGTAAATTCTCTTGAGTACTGTACTTCAGTACATATCCAGAGGATTTGTACTTTACTTGAGTATTAGATTTCTTTGGTACTTATTATTCTTACTTGAATACATTTCCAAGACAAATATTTTTACTTTTACTCGATGACTATTGCTGTCCTCTTATCCCATTCATGTTATTTGTGTTTATAGGTGTTTCTGCAGGCTTTATATTACGTTGTGGTTCTAAAAGCAGCGAATCAGTGCAGGTGGTTTCAAAGTTAATAATAACAAAGAGTAATTCTAAGAAACAAGAGTTGAAAGGTCCTTAAATTCACTTAGAAAAAAACAGTAATTCATTTGATGGGAAAAATAAGAACTTTACTCTTACTCTTACTCTTACTTTTACTTAAAGTACATTTAAAAGCATTCACTTTTGGATCGTTAAGTACCTTTAAAAGCAAGTACTTTTTTACTCTTACCCAAGTAGCATGTCGCCTGAGCTGCTTTTACTTGTAACGGGGTAAATTTTGACCAGTAGTATTTGTACTCTTACTCAAGTACTGGGGTCGATTACTCTGTCCTTCTTTGAAAGTGGGCAACATGAGAGAAAGTGTGCACTGCTCTTGACTTCACACAAATTTCTCCGCTCTCTCTCGCTCTGCTAAGTTTTATCTGCTGCTTTCCCACTGAGGTCACTGAACTGAAGACAAGTACGAGTGATTTTAATGATTTTGTCCCAGTGAACTTCTTCTAAACTGTGACTTTTTGTTGTATCTGGAATCTTTGGAAACACAATGAACCAAACAACATGGCCACACTGCAGCGAGTGAAGCAGGCTGAGCAGGAATAAAAGAGGGAGAGAGACCGAGAGAGAGAGAGAGGCAGAATAAAATAGTTGCCAATTTGTTTGCTGTGTGCTGGAACTGTACTAGACTTCTTTCTGAAGCGGCTGACAAGCAGGTGAGATCAAAGTCGTGGGGACAAAAGAGGCTCAGCAGCGATTTGTCAGGAGACGAGAGGCAGCAGCCGGGTTCAGCCCTCTGATCACCGCCTCACCAAAGAAATCTGCCCATGAGAAAAAGTACAGCAGAAAGGGTTCAAAGGTCATTTTGATTTGCTCTGGATTACTGGTACCTCCTTTTTCCTCCACAAAAAGGGGGGGGCAAGAAAAGGACTTGGCTAATAACCTTTGTATTATTGCAGAAAAGAAATCCCTTTGTGCCAGGAGGGTTTTTTTGGAGGGGGGAGGTTGTGGTGGGGGAAGAATTTTGGGGAGGTCAATTAAAAAAGAGCCCTGAAATTCTTGCCTTCATTCATGGCAGCAGGAGAGAAAAAAAAGAAAGTTAAAATGTATGCTTTGGGTTTAAGTGTGGAGGCACTTCATGTGGCCGGGATAGGATTCATTTGTCAAGTGGCTGACGGCACAAGGAAAAGTTAAAAAAATGTTTTGGTTGTATAATCAAGCAGAAGCTTCGCTCATTGTCACGTTTCTTCTGCAGACAGGTGTGAACGCAGGTCGAATGTGCTGAGAACGCGCTGGGCTGCGATCACTCCAGCCACGCCGGGAGCCGGTCAGGAATGCAAGTGTGCAGTGTAATGTGAACTCGAATGGCTCCCCGGCCACATTCAAGGACCAATTAGTCAACTCTGTATTGTGCAGATTGCCGGACAAAGCTCCCAAACGCAGCTGATTTGCCTCTGCCAAACAACTGGGACCAGGTTCTGAAGTGTGTACCCGGGCTCAGGCACCAAACAGCTGCTGCAGCCCTCTCAGCTTAAATCTGCTTTTTACTGTTTCGCTGCGGTTCAGGTTTCCCCGTGTTCAAAAGTCAGCAGAAATCAAATCCAAGACCTTCTCTGAGGCCCTCACCGAGCTCCATCTGAGGGGTCTGCAAGGGTCTGAGGACCAGCTTTGTTTTATTGGCTCAGACCAGATCTAAATGAATCAGTATGAGCACTATGATGTTGTTGTATACATTTATATAAATTGACTACAGAAAGGCACATAAGTGGAACTAGTTTCTATGACTTCATTCCTTCATAGGACAAAATCAAAAGGCCCTGACTGCTTGTAAGTTAAAGGGATAGTTCACCCAAAATTGAAATTTCACTCATCATCTACTCACCCTCATGTCGACTAAGGGCTGGGAGAAGTTTCAGAGTCCTCCGTGGCTTCTCTGAGTTACAGGGGGTCTCGGCGTAGCAGTGCATGTCCATATAATGGTTGCAAATGGGTACCAACTGTCTGTGTAACAAAAAGACACACCAAAAAACATCCAAATACCTCCATGCTGCTCGTATGTCCGTCTTGTATTGAAGCCCCGCAATGTGAAATTGTCCCGAAAAAAATGATCTATATAAGTCTATATTTCAAGCTTGTTTGTAGCAGCAACTCTTCCCAGTTTGTCAAATTTGGACGAAGCAGGGTCCGTCGACGAACCGGAAAGACGACCTTCAAGAAGCTTCCATTTGCAACCGTTATATGGACATGCACTGCTACGCCGAGACCCTCTGTAACTCAGAGAAGCCACAGATAATGCTGAAACTTCTCCCAGTCGACATGAGGGTGAAATTTCATTTTCGGGTGAACCCAGGTTCAGGGTTTGTTTCTGATATAAATTGTGAACAATGTCACCTCAGGTCCCTTTAGGAGTGGGTTGCTCTTCTCTTCTTATTCAGTACTTGATTGTGATTGTTATTTCCTTTTTCATCACATCACATCGTTTTTCCAGCTCCTTCAGTTTTTGCAAGTTCCTCCAAATTGAGCAAACCCCTCATATTCCATCACACTTGCATTTTCAAGGATTTTTGAGTATAGCTTTTTCTGGAGGGACTAATGTGTGTATTTTGCACATATGAGAAGCTTATCCTCTGAGTGGCCGGTCAATGTGCACCATCAACCCAGGGGAAAACGTAATGCAAGTCCTTTGGGTCACTGCTAATGTTATTACTGTAATAGTTCCAATTATCAGACTTGGGCTGTATTTCAACATCATTTAGGGATAAATGGAATGGATTCAGTAATGAATGATAGGGCTTAGGGTTCATTTAATTGCAATTTCATTTGGATTAGACTGTTATAATAAGTGCCTGACAACATTATGGACAGTGTTCCTACGATGGTTCATGAGTCTGACCTTTCTAGAACATGGGAGCTCCCACTATGCTGCTTTGAGCGTATTTCAACCTACGTATACAGACAGCAGAGGAGGTACAGAGCAGAGATACAGTAGCACTTTCAGATGCTGGGCTGTGGACAGCTGAGGTGCAGTTTCATCTGGTTGTTGGGGTTACATGGGATGGGAATGAGTTCAAAAATAGCACAAATATAAAACTAAAAATACATGAGAATGAGGAAAAGTAGGTTGGAATATCATCTTGACTACATAGGCGATGATGAAATGATGAAACTGAGGGTGAGTCTGTGACTCTGACTGTCTGTTTATCTGGTCTTATTGATTATGGAAAGAGGTTCCTACACATTTGAAATTTCCAAATTCCATACTTTTTCCAGACCCTATAATTTCCAGACTTCTCAATAAAAAAAAAATCAAATAATTTGTTAGATTTAAGTAAACAGACGTGCATAATATCAAAAAAGCATGCAATTTATCATTTGTTTTCATTATTCTGAATGGGTATGCCATTATGCAACCAAATAATTTCCAGGAGATTGTAGCTGAGTACAATATAGTGCATACAAAATAATTAACCCAAATAACTTCAGATAATACCAAACCAAGATATGAAAAAATTCCATACAATAGTTTCCATTTTCCATTCTTTTACAGACCTGGAAATGTATAAAATCAAATTCCATGATTTTCCATACTTTCCATACTTGCGTAACCCTGGATAAAGGGGTGGGAACTGAAAAGCTCGGCTTTTCGAGTATTCTTTGTTTATTGATTTAAATATGGGACTTGTCTTTTAGGACATTATAATAATGTGTTACTTATTTTATATGACTTTTTTTTCTCTCTTTCTTTATCTTGTTTAATATGTTCGAAATAAAGATTAATCGACCAATCAAAAACCCTGCAGTAGATTGTAACGCAGCAGCCCTTTGTCCAGTGTGTTTATTTGTCGATGACTCTGGTTTGTGTTCCACCACAGCTTTGCCCAAACAACTCCCCCGCACCCTGCTGAGTAGGGAGCTGCCCTTCTGCCCAGGCCACCAGGCTGCAACCTCACAACCCTGCTGACACTAAAGAGACCTGAGAGAGCGACACATCGCTATGGCACTGCACCCCCCGCCCGCCTGCCCGCCCGCCAGCATCATTTACATTACAGTCACTAGAATTATGAACCAAATCAAAGTCAAACACAAATCCAGAGGCCAGTATGTTCAGTTTCAGTAACTGTGTACTCTGCGTCAAACCCGGACCAGGATTTGAACCAGAATCCATGACAATCTGAACAGAACCATAAACCAGTTCTAAAGATGGAGTTATTATTATTACAGGTGCAAATTTTTCAGTTAGATCAGATATTGTGTTGGAAACAACATCTCTCTGACTGTGACATGTTAATCAACACTTCAATCAACTGACATTTCCTACTCAACACACTTCCTGTTGCCATTCAGTTGTATAGGAACATGTTTCCCTGGAGGCCGTGCCTGCATGAGCCTCTGGATGTGATGGGATTTAACTTAGAATAAGTTGGAGCGCGGCCTAAAGCCTGGATCTACACTGCAAAAACTCTTAGCAAGAATATTTGTCTCATTTCTAGTCAAAATGTCCTAATATACCTAAAATAAGTACACGTTATACATAAAAAAGTTGCTTCTTTTTAGACACTTTTTACATATTTCAAGCCTATTTTCACTTGAAATAAGTAGAAAAATCTGACAGTGGAGCAAGTTTTTCTTTCACTGGCAGATTTTTCTACTTATTCTAAGTGATAATTTGTTTGAAACAAGTGAAAATGATCTAAAAAATAAGTACATTTTTAGGTGATGAGTCTTATTTAAAGTAGAAAGAGATTAGTTTTGACTAGAAATAAGACAAATATTCTTGGAACAATTTTGAGTTTTTGCAGTGTAACACTGAAGATTTAACCTTAAAAATTGAAAATGACAACACACTTATCCCTGTGTGTGTCTGAGCGTGTGTATGTGTGTGTGTGTGTGTGCGCGTGTGGCTCACAAATTGAGAGCGTTTACCCTGCTTATTACTGGGATGCTATGTGGGCGGCGTGGAAGGGAGTGCAATTAAAATAGTTTCTGAGAGAAACAGCACACCACATCAGAGGTTCCTCCCTCTTCCAGCATTTAACCACATCAAGACCGTCTCACTTAGAAACGGGGCCACCAGAACAACCTCACATACGCACTGATGTTGGCTGATGTTTTGGTGTGTAGTCTGACTTGCGAGGGGGGGGGTCTCTGAGGCATAAAGTGCACACATTTCTAATTAAAAGAGCTGCTTTTTCTGATCATCCGGGTAAATAATGTGACAGAGGCAGCTCGCCGGGTGATGTATGGGAGGGGAAGACAAATTAACCACCGAGGCCTCTGGGGGATTCTCAGCAGCAGCGGCGGTATAGGGCAGCGCCAAGGGGCAAGGAGAGATTTGTAGATGATGGTGCTAATTACCAGAATGCAAACCCTAATGTGACCAAGATGGAAGCAATTTAGGCACAGTCATTTAGCCTGCTGCTCTTCCGCCCACCGGCTGCTGCCTCGCCAGAGCCGGGGCATTAGGATGGGAAAAAAGTCTGGGACCATCCATCGCTTATGGGCCTGGAGGATAAAGAATCCCCCTGCACGGGAGGAGAAGAGGTTGCTGTGGCGTTGTTGTGAGTGCTATGAGCACATGAGGGGGTGAGGACATTCATTCATCTTTTCATCTTAGTTGGAACTTGATGCGAAATGACCCGTGGTGTTAATATGCAGCGCTGGCAGGTCAGGAAGGAGGAAGGAGGAGGAGGATGCATCAAGAGCAAAGATTGGCTGGGAGCTTTTAACTGCAGAGAGGAAGGAGCTGCATATAGGTTTGAGTTGCAAGTGGCAGCTCACAACCACCACCAACAACGACAACAATGGAGAAACCCTGAGGATCAGGACTGCAGCTGCCAGCAAGGAGCTCCGACTCAAAGCAAATTACAAATTACGCATAACCCAATGACGATGCTTCTACTGTGTGTGTGAAAAGCACCTGTTAAACTGGGGGGAATGTAGCTGTGCTGTTGATTCCTATACAGATGATCACAGCTTCACTGAATTATACATCAGTGGTTCTCAAAGTGGGGTCCAGGGACCCACAGGGGTCCTTGAGAGGGCTCTAGGGGGTCCCCAACTCTTTTTTTTTTGCAACGTTATTCAGTCTCAGAAAAAATATTTGTGTATTTCTGGTGTTTGTTTCAAAAATTTGAAGGGCTGCAACTTACAATTATTTTCATTATCAATTAATCTGTCGATTATTTAAACGATTAATCGATTCATTGTTTGGTCAATAAAATGGGGAAAAACAACAGTGTTTCTTAAACCACCAGATGACGTCCACAAACGTCTTGTTTTGTCCACAAACCAAAGAGACTCAGATTACTGTCGTAAAGGAACAAAAAAAAACCAGAAATATTCACATTTAAGAAGCTGGAATCAGAGAATTTGGACTTTTAAAAAAATAAAAAATGAATACCTGAATCAATTATTCGATTATCAAAATAGTTGACAATTAATTTAATTTTGATTGATTATTATAAGGGTTATTGTAAGGGTCCTTGAAAAAAGAAAAAAAAAGAAGTTGAGAACCAATATGTATTAAACATCATCCAGTCAGATGAAAGGCCTCAGATCATTACCCCACCTGGACCTGGACCCTCAGCTCCCCACTGACTCAGGCTCAGACTGCCAACCAGCCCCCCCTCCTCCCACACATCCACCCACCCCTCCTCCCTCAGCCCAGGCTATAGACGCACTTTTATTCTTTAGAGTTTAGATGCACTTGATGTGGTTTTTGTTTTGTCAGTGCGCTGGTTTGTTTTCAGTCTTTTATTCTGATCTCATCCTGGGGGCTTTAATGATTTTATTATTTGCCCTTTCCCCCTCCTCTATAGAATAAATGTAACTTATAAGGACTCAACAGTTTGCTGATTTACTTTTTTGTTTTGTTTTGTTTTGTTTTGTTTTGTTTTTGTTTTTTTAAGCCTGATCATTGGGACGCCTCTCTCTCTCTCAGACGCGTCACTCACCTGTCGCAGAGGCTGACAGACGCGCGGGTTCAGCCCACCTGTATAATTTGTCTAATTGCTCTTTTTGGAACATTTTTCAGAGGAGGCCGGCGTTCAGAGAACAGAGAGCTGCTCCGCGCTCAGCCACTGTGTAATTTTATCCACGCCGCAGTCCCTCTCGCTTCACACAGGGCTGATACCTTTGCCTCCCCCTTTCCTTTGTATCAATTGGTCGGAGTTCAGCCTATTGTCGCCACAAGCTTCTTTTATATGAGCGCTCGGTCTGAGCTCAGGCTCTCAGTCAGTCAGACCCGCAGGAGGGACTTGGAGCAGCAGCAGCAGCGGCAGCAGAGGAGCGGATCCCACCTCGGGCATCAGCGGCTCTGCATTATCAGCTGGAGCCACTTTAATGGGACCCCGAGAGCCGCACTGGAATTATTTAGTTATTTTTCGCCGCAGTCGTCGCTCTCCGACCATGCCACAATGCTGATGATACCTCTGCTGGTGTTGCTGAGCCTGTTGGATCCCGTCAGAGCCCGGACCCGCTGCGCCCCCGGCCAGGCTTATTGCGACCCCCGGCAGCGGAGGGACGCCGGGGGTCGCGGAGGAGTGTACGAACACCTCGGAGGAGCCCCGAGGAGAAGGAAACTCTACTGCGCCACTAAATATCATCTCCAGATCCACCCTAACGGGAAAATAGACGGTTCTCTGGAGGAAAACAACCCGCTGAGTGAGTACAGACACTTTTACGCACAGAAAACCGTCGGTGATTTCCACGAGCTGAGCTGATGTGACAGGGTCAGCGCGCGAGCGCGTGTGTGTGTTTAGGAAAATCCGAACTGGAAACATTACTTTAATTAAATTCAAACTTTTAAAATTAAACTTTATTTAAGTTTTACCTCAGAATAAACAAATTCAACATTTTAATCAACTTTAGTGTTTAACGTTTATCATTTAGAGATTATGATCAGTTTGATATAATTAGTTTATCAGGATTTCCAGAGTTTGTGTATGTGTGGAGGAGAGAGAGTAGCAGGTAAATCCCTATTCCAAGTATCAGTGTTAACATCCTGTCAGATGTGTTTATCTCACCAGGGCCATTAGAGTGTGTCAATGGGCCGCTGATTAACCAATTAATCAAACGCTGATTAGAAGAGACAATAAACGGAACGAGGCGCCAACAGGTTTCAACTGGAGCGGAAATGAATTCATTTCCTTTGACAAAGCTTTGTTTGTTTGTTTGTTTAAGAGTCGATTGGTTTCTGACGCGTTGTGCTCCATTTGACCAGCAATACACATCACTGAGCAACACATCAGCTGTAAATGATAATGAGCACGTGTCTAGCAGTGCTCCACGTGACGTCATGTAAAAGCTGGTTTCTGTGTGTTTCAGGCATCATGGAGATCACAGCCGTGGATGTGGGTGTCGTGGCCATTAAAGGCTTTTTCTCTGACAGATACCTGGCCATGAACGCCAAGGGCCGGCTGTATGCATCGGTGGGTACACACTCCATCACCTTGGTCTTATTCCTCTTTATCACACAAAGCCACAGGTTAAAGGGATAGTTCAACATTTTGATTCATTACCTTTAATTATCGGTGCATGTTGTTTTGAGATCCGAGATGTAAGCCGCTCAGCCAACACAACAACTCCAAACTTCCTCGCTGAGAATTTGCACATTTACCATGAAAACAGCTTGCACCGATAATCAATGATAATGAACCTCCTCCTATAAGACTATAGGGATTATGGGCAATTTGCCAAAATGTTGAACTATCACCTTTAAAGGCCTCAAATGTGCATTTCCTGCTCTCCTGTGGATCCAGTGTTTATGTGGAGTGGGACCGTGAGGCTGCTGGTGTGGTGTGGGGTGTGGGGTGTCAGAGGGGCTGCATGGTGGGAGCAGAGCGGAAACACTGGCTGTCTTTGAGAGTTTGTCCCCGTGAATCAAAAACACGCTGCAAGCTGCCTGACAAATGTGGCTGACTGTTTCCTTCCTCCTCGTCTCTCCCCAGGAAGTGTTCAACAAAGAGTGTGAGTTTGTGGAGCGGATCCACGAGCTGGGGTACAACACCTACGCCTCCCGCCACCACTCCACGGAGCAGGCGCTGCCACCAGGCGGCGGCGGCAGCAGCAGCAGCGGAGGCGGCAGCAACAAGCGGCGAGCCAGCGCCAAACGCCAGTGGTACGTCTCCATCAACGGCAAAGGCCGGCCACGGAGAGGCTTCAAGACCAGAAGCACGGACAAAGCCTCGCTCTTTCTGCCCCGGGTGCTAGGCAACAAAGACCACGAGATGGTGAGGAGGCTCAGAGACAGTCAGAGCGCACATCACCACCACCACCACACACGCCGCCACGGCAGCCGCACCGAACGCAGAAGACGCCGACATCGTGCCAGGAAAGGCCGAGGTCGACCGACAGAGGACTGAGCAGACCAGTGGAGAAACAATTTGGACTCTGCGTTCTGGATCAGTGGAGGTTTTTGTTGTT
This sequence comes from Decapterus maruadsi, assembly GCA_030347415.2. Taxonomy (NCBI): domain Eukaryota; kingdom Metazoa; phylum Chordata; class Actinopteri; order Carangiformes; family Carangidae; genus Decapterus; species Decapterus maruadsi. Next base: position 24,277,072 of record CM064900.1, on the reverse strand, counting down.
CAGCGCACAAAGAAAAAGAAACTTTCAGAGACGAGGAAGAAAAGACCTGAGGCCAAGTGTTGGGACAGACATAGCCTCTTTAAAGGGATAGTTCAACATTTTGGCAAATTGGCCCATTGCCATAATCCCTATAGTCATAGCAGTAGGTTCGTTACCTTTATTTGTCGGTGCAAGCTGTTTTTAGAACGGCGGAGCAGAGCCGTGAGCTGCTCAGAGCTACACTACGGAGGCTCATGGGATTTCTTGGTTTCCCTCATCAAACTCATCAAATACACAATCAAACAACTCCACAACGCTCTGGTGAACAAGTTGTGACCTGCACATTCACCACGCTATGAGATAATAACACAATGTTACCAGACAGAGTTGTTTTAGAGGGAAATTCATGCAAAACCTCTGAAGCGCGTTGCCTTCAGGGACAGTTTTTCATCAAGCAGTCTCTGCATTTAACACGGCTCTGCTCCGCCATTCTAAAAATAGCTTGCACCAACAATTAAAGGTAACGAACCTACTGCTATGACTAATAGGGATTATGGCAATGGGCCAATTTGCCAAAATGTTGAACTATCCCTTTAACGCACACACACACAAACACACAAGCTGTATAATCTAATATTTAGTAATGTGGGAAGCTTCCACCCTGTGTTGTATAAAGTGCTTGTACAGTGACTCTATGAGATGGACTCGGTGCCACAGTGAAGACAGGACTTCACACTGAAAAGCACTTTTTGTCAGATTCACACGAGGAAGCAGAGCGAGCGTCACCGCCGCGCTCCGACACCGTGATCGTCTACTGTCTGTAAACTAAAGGAAAAATATTTATTTGATCCCTGACTTATTGATTTGGTGTTAAGTTATTGATGAGACTTATTTCTTCATTTTACCAGTGTTGCTATTTGTGTCACTGTTTGTCCTCTCACACCTCACATCTGACTGTTCCTCCGTGATAAAACACTGGAGATGGTGTTCCCTCATCACACCACCAACACAATCCTTACACAGCCACATGATCCCAATCACAATTGTTGTTTATTTGTTTTTTTTTTACTTGCAAAAAAGCCGACAGCAGCATTTAATAAACATTTTGCTCTCATTTCTTAAAGCATACGTTTGTATCTCAGAGGTAACTGAAGGTCACGTTCTTGAGTTTCTCTGTTTGTTTCAGTCACGGCCTGAAACTCACAACAGGACATTTTGTTTTTAACCCCACATGTTAAACAGTTGTGCTCCATAACCATATACAGATGTTTGTGTTTTGAACACATCTGCTTCGAATGATCGGGCCAGATTTACATTTCAGTTAATACTTCTTTAAACTAACACTAACACTAACACACTGTCAGTTCACCAACAGACCTGAGGGTTATGTCATATTTTCTCATTACGGTTCACAACTATAACACATGTGCTCCGATAACGACCCATGTTGTGCTTCACTCCGGACCCACATTCCCCCTGCAGAGAGCTGGAGCAGACAGGTGTGGCCGCTACGCCAGGTTTATTACAACTTGTGCATTTAGTGCTGTACTCCCCCTCCTCCTCCTCCCCCCCCTCCCCCCTCAGTGACATTACCCCTCTCTCCCCTCTGCAGCTCATTTGTTAAAGTGACCATCTGTTGCTGCAGAGCAAGAAAAGACAAAGTTGTCCGTCAATGTAAAATTCATCAGGAGCGGCGTTCCCTGCATCGGAGGTTCAGGTTCTGTCTGCAGACCACTTAGGGATTTAGGAAGACCCTTCTGTTTTCGATTTAAACCCCAAACCACATCTGAGATGGCAGTGAGCTCAAAACGTATAAAATCGTTATTTATAGTGCGTGCTCATGTGGGAGGGGTCAGTCCCAAACACTGATCTGTGAATATCAACAGAAGAAACAATGACATGATTCTTGCAGACTTCTCCGTCGTTGTTTTATGTCGCTATAGAGACAGTTGCATCCGTCTCTCATGTTCTAGCTAACATTTTGCCAGTTAGCATCTTTACAACTGGCTGACCATTGCTATGGAAACAGTCATGACTGTGATGTGAAATCTGAGTAACAAGGAGGTTTTTGTAGTGGCCTCACTTCATCCTTTAAGACAGTGGTTCCCCAAGCGTGGTCCGGGGACCCCCAGGGGTCCTTGAGAGGGTTCAAGGGAGTCCCCAACTTTTTCTCTAAATTTTTACCAAATTTATTTTTTTCAGAAATATAAAATTTTTGATTTTTTTTTTCTCCAAAAATTCTTGCCATTGGCAATAATTTAATTGTACACTGACAAAAAAAAGTAACATTATTCAGTCTCAGAACAAATATTTATGAATTTCTGATTTGTGTTTGGTTCAAAATTTTGTCCAATGGGGGATCCGTGGTCTTAACTTATGAACGACAGCTTTAAAGGTCTTCAGAAATGGCCGTTTGTCCTGTTTGTTGCGCTTCCTTCCACGAGTTTCCACAAGTTGCCACATGAGTTTACCGAGTAAGGAAAACAAATCTGATTGGCCGTTATCGAGCGGGCGGGATATTCAGTGTTTGGGGCAAGACCGAGCTCGGTGTGTGTGTGTGTGTGTGTGTGTGTGTGTGGCAGACGTTTGATTGACGGATGACGGATCCAATATCAGTGGCTGATGAATCATGAGCAACACGACGTATAATTCGGGCGCCTGCATTATCCAACGCAGAAAAAACTACCACACTTTCATCCCAGATTTACTTGAAAATAGAATTATGCACAAACTTTGGGCTCCATCGTCTCATTTTTCTTTTCTGTACACCTTTAAGAAATACAAAGTCGTATAAAACTATAACTATTTTATTTTGAAATCCCGTCATGTGATGCGGTTTGAATTCCAACTGAAGGTGCAGAATGAGATTCTAGCGAAAAGCTCAACAGCCAATCAGGTTCATCAGATCATGTTCTTCAGGCTTGTTGACTGGCTACAACCAGTGGACAGTTGGAGGACATGGATTTTGTCTGTGCATGAAAACAGATTTTGTCTGTTAAATGGCTTGGAACAAACAGTGAGCTCTGAGCAGCGCCCGTGGGTCTCTGACGATGAAGATGAAGGTCTTTTTTTTCCCGTACCACATCTAGCAGAACACCAAAATCATTTTCTCCTTCATTCCACCTCATCTATTTTATTTATTTATTTATTTTTCGTAATGTGACCACTCAAATGGGTCTGTTAGATTTCAGTGGTGGACTGCACCTTTAAGTTAGCATGTTACAGTTCATCTGGTACAGATTCATGTGAATTACAAGCATCTAATTAAACAACCTTGTATAATTAAAAGGAAATCTTTGTTGTCAGCTTTATCTGAAAGTGTCAGTGATATTTATTTATTTATTTATTTATTTATTTATTTATTTATTTATTTATTTATTTATGCAGTCTAATTTATCTACAAATATAAAGTCATTAATATCAGCACCTCAACATTAATGTCATCAACAACATGACATGATCAACTCACTAATGTATGTGCCATATGAATGAAATCAAATGAAAAATCCACTCTAATTGCTTCACTTGTGAGAAATTAAAATTATCTATATAAACTTAGAACAAAATCCTGAACATGACCTTTGTTTTTAAATTCTATATCACTGTGTTTCAGCTGTGACAGGTTTTGGCAGCATGTACACGTACGACGTGTGTGTTATAGGTTTGAGGGGAAAAGACACATGAGTTTGAAGATGTTTCAGCTGTGACTTTGAAGCAGCTCCGTAGAATGGCCCCTATAGGTAGCTGCATATAAAGCCTTGTCATCCTATACCTGCAGGCTGGGGAGGCTTCCTGGCCCAGACAATGGCTCCTCCCAAGGGGGGCCTGGGAAGCGATGCCGCCTGAGACTTTTGGGCTTTTTTTTGAAATGCCGACCAAAAGCCACAGAGTCAATAAACAAGGCAGGCCGTCCTGAAAGCAGAAACTGTGTCATACAAAGTGTAACACCTTGCTATGGCTTGTTATGAATGCCAAACTCTAATATTACTCAACAGGAATGCAGGACCTCAGAGACTGTAGGGGCCCTTTGTGGCCCCTGCTCCCTCTTAGTTTGTTTCATTTAGCGACATTTATCTCATCCCACATCTCCTCTCTGTCCATCACTTCCACTGAGGCTAATGCTCATCAGGTGAGGTGGCCAATGAAAACTACATCCTCTGGGCTGATATGTGGACACTAGAGAGTATTTAGTTGTGAATTACATAACAAGTAAATCATTCATTTACAAATACAGAGGATCAGTTGGCAGTTAATGGGGTTATACTGAGCTAAGCTAGGTGATGTTAGGTGTTTACCACCTTTAGTAGGAATAGTTAACAAGCTAAAATAGAGCCTTTAAAAAAGATCAGTAACACTTTATAATAAGTACACCCAATTAAGCATTAGTTAAGCATTAATAAATACTGAATTCTTCATTTATAACGCATGAATGTTCAATTTCATCAGTGCTTATCAATGACGAGCAAAACCTTTTGCTGTGTTTATAAACTGCATACTAATGAGTATCCATGTGTTACAAATGATGAATTCAGTATTTAATGCTTAACTAATGTTTACTTATTATCATAAATTGTTACCAAAACATCTTATAAAAAATTGAAAAAAAAAATCTTATACTTAGATCAGTTATAAACTATTACTAAATGTTTAACTGTATGCAGAGGATCAATATCGTAGAATTAATCAATTATTTACAAAGTCTTTATTTATGCATGAATGTTTTTCCATCCAACACACAAGCATTCACTTCGTAGTTTTTTTTTTTTTTTTTTAAAGCTGATAATCAACCTATTTTATCATGTTGCATGTTGCACTGTTGCACTGATCAGACAGGAAAGTACTCACTTTCTGCTCAGTGCAGCAACAACAACAGTCAAAGAGCAGTTTGTATTCATTTGTTTATTTGGACAATGCATGTTAACACATTAGGATTCTGGCAGACATGTTCAATTACATCCTTGAACATGTGACAATGACTTCAAAATTAAGATAAATCTTCTTAGAAAAGGTCAACGAAGTTTATTGATGGTGAATACATGTAGAAAATAATGGTTTACTTTACTGTTTACTCTTGTTTTATTGAGCGCTGAGGTGAGGGGTGAAACTGTGCTCTTTAAGTGTAAGTGTATTATGGTATTTTAATCCCGGCAGGTGACTGCAGCACTGCACTGTTCACTTGTAAACATTGACCCCTAGAGGCCGATGGCTGCCTCCTCTCCAGACACCTGGTGGCTGGCTGCCATGTGAACAGGCTCAGCAACTCCCAGCCCTCTGCAGGCTGCAGGGAGAGACACCAAACAGCAAAGATCCAGCAAACAGCAAAGTCCATCATCTGTGCACCAAAGGAATTAATTTGTGTTTGTTTTAGATTAGAAGACTTAGCTGAAGGATAAAAACAGTCACAGAAGAGCCGGTTACACTGCAAAAACTCAAAATCTTTCCAAGAATATTTGTCTTATTTATTGTCAAAATGTCTCAATTTTGTCAAAACTAATCGCTTTCCATTTAAAATAAGACTCATCACCTAAAAATTAACTTGTTTTCAGATCATTTTCAATTGTTTTTACTTGAAATAAGTCGAAACATCTGCCAGTGAAAGCAAGGTTTTTTTGTGTGCTTGTAATAAGAAAGAAAAACTTCCTCCACAATCAGATTTTTCTACTTATTTCAAGTGAAAATATGCTTGAAAGAAGTTTTTTTAAGTGTCTAAAAACAAGCTACTTTTTATGTGATGAGTCTTATTTTAAGTATTTGAGATAATAAGAGAAATAAGACAAATGTTCTTGGTAAGATTTTAAGTTTTTGCAGTGTCAAAAAAAGAATTTGTTATGTTTCTTAGTTAAACCTAACAATCTGAATCTTGAGTTATGTGGAAGCAGTTACTGTAAGTCATCAGGTTTTCACATGCGTGCGTAATGTGAACAAATGAACCAGGGCAAGTCACTGAGTGAGTCCAGTCTGGCAGCGGTTCAGTGACAGCTGTCTCTCTGGCCTCCATCCAAACTGAGCCTGCCAACAATATCAGAGGAAGTAAGTATCCCAGCTCCTCCGTGTTGACACAACATCACACTGGATCTACACATTGACCCACAGGTAGGACACCTTTCCACTCTGGACACACTTACATGACTTTGATCCAGGTTGATATCTGAGGAGAAGAGAGTTTGATGTCTGGTGTAAACAGGTACACTCACATTTAAATGAGAGGAAATAAAGGACTGGATTCAGCTTTTCAGCTTTTCTTCACCCTTTTCAGAGTTTGTTCAACTTTTCTTATTGTTTCTTGGTTTAATAACAGATAGACAGAGGGACTGCTGTGGGGCCAATACACCCACTGGTTCCCACGGTTACCACCAGTGACACTGTTTCTGATCAACAGTATATTTGAAAAAGCACCATAGACTATAAGAAGTACTCAGGCTTGGAAATGATGAATAAATGAGTGGGCCAGTGAACAATTTGAGTTGAATGTTGAGACATTTTAAGCTCTGAATTGCAGCTGTCACCCAGTGAAATCCAAAACCTCTTTCCCTCAGCATAATTCATCGCATAGCCTACATGCAACCTAAAACCACAATGACTTCAGCACAACATAAACAAAAAATAAAGCCCGACATAGTTTACAAATCCCAGCATGGCTGAAGAGGAACATCTCAACCAGCTTTTCTTTTTTTAAGGAAATAACACATTACAGAACCATGGACAGCGACAACACAGGACCTGCTGGACTGCACCTCTCTACGTCAGGGACTCTCTGATCCAAGCGAGCGGCTCAGGTGTTTCAGGAGGTTTCGGTGTTCAGTCATCTCGGAGACCCTGAGGTCAACCAGTCCAGCAGGCTCCTGGCCTCCAGGGGTCCACGTGCTGCTAGGAAGGTTAGGTGGTCTGGAAGGAATGGACTGGAAATGGATTTTCAGCTGATCAGTGTACCAGTTTCTCAGTTTTCCTTAAAGGATAATTTCAGTTATTTCACTTATTTCTAGCATAAAATATGATCCTTTACTCACCCAGATAACTTTGGTGTCATTACAAGTCGTTCCGATGAAATCCTTATAATGGAGTCTACAGGGCAGCAGAATGCAGCCTCTAAATAACACATTATCTGAAGAGAAACTCCTTAATTTCACCAGTATTTTGTTATGATATGCTAGTGCTATTCCCCTCTGGTTAGCTGTTATCAACATCCGGGGTCTGTAGGTTGACCTATTGACCTCTGACCTGGATGATGTCATCTCTGACCAGTGCCTGGCTCATTCTGATAATAATCATTCTACTTCAGCATTCGGGTCCAATTTTAGCTCAACTATCCAGAGCTTTAGTGAGTCCAGGTTCAGGAGAGGAAGCCTGTGGAAGCTGAACTTCATCCAGCTGCTCATTTTGTTCTGACAAGTCGGAAACACGCAGAAACGAACCGTAGCATTAGCGGTAGCAACAAGCCATGCCGCACCACGGATAATGTGTTATTTAGAGGCTGCATTGCGCTGCCCTGTAGACCCCATTATACGGATATATGCGGCTCTCTGCGTTATCTGGGTGAGTAAATGATCATATATTATGCCAGGAATAAGGTCCAGATTGTACAAAATGGTAATTATCCTTCAAGGTGTGTTCTGAATCTCTTGAAGGTCCAGCAGTCATCTGGTCCAGGTGTCCTGAAGATCTGGTCTGTTAGTTGTTGTATTCATATAACAGTGCATAAGTCTGCATGTTCTCCACAAGATCATCATCTGTACAGGAGATCCTGGTCTATCAGTCCTCTTGACCCAGTGGTTCAGTAGGTCCAGCAGGTCTCTAAACCATTAGGGGTCCAGTAGCATCACATCAGTGGCTCTGAAGGTCCAGGAGTTTATCAGTTATGGACCAATGGTTCATTAGTTGTCTTTGAGGTCCAGCAGCTCTGGAGCACCGCCGTCTGGTCCAGTGTACTGGATCATCAGTGGTCTAGTAGTCCAGTGGTCCATCCATCCATCCACCCTGTTGGCCCAGTAGTCCAGTAGCCCATTAGTGGTCCTGCAGTCCAGCAGTTATTATTGAGGACCAGTGGTCCATGAGTTTTACTAAAGGTCCAGTAGTTCTTTAGCCATTCAGTGGTTCTGGAGGTCCAGCAGATCCATTGATATGATTCTGATCGACATCCTGGAGGTCTAGTGGACTTTTAGGTATTCTTTTGGTTCATGGATCCTGTAGGTCCCGTTGGTAGAGATGGATCAGGGGCCCCAGCACCACAGGACTGTCTCTAAGATCTGGTTGCTTTCATGGAGCCATTTTTGCAGCACACAAAGAAACAATGTTGTCGTACATTGAGGATCAGCCGAATGTGAACGTGAGAAAACGTTTCATGCGTGGTCGATGAGGAGCAGGACTGAGCCACCCTGGAGATCAAAGGACCCGGTCTCTGTGTCTGGGCTGATGGACAGGGAAGACCTTCAGCGCTCCAACACACAGATAAACAAAGGGACTCTCAGCACACAGGGTAAATGTTAGTGCCCGGCGCAGGTTTATAGCGGGGGGGATAATAGCAGTGATGAAATGGTGAAATAAAAGGAGGCTGGGCTTCAGTTTGCTTTATTTCAATGGACATCAAAAGCAACGCACCAGTGCGTCTGAAAGACTGTCAGGGATGACACATCAAAGACGGGACTGCAGTTATTTCACAGAAACACCCTGTTGATTCATCACGTGACCCGACGAGGGGGTTACAAAAATCCAGCCGGTGGTGTCTGCATCCACAGCATCCCCGAGCGGGAAAGAGGCAGGAAATGAAATGAAATAAAACAAACTCATTGTGATGTGAAGATTCAAGTCAGGAGGAGTTTCCTGTAAACAACAGTTTTTATTTTTACACGTTGTGTTTATTTATTCCCTCATAAACACGGATACTGTCCGTTCACACCTCTGACAGAGCGCAGACGAGTGTTTGACCTGTAACGTCAGAGCTGGGGAAAAGCCGCGGCCAACAATGACAGCGTACTTATCATGCTGCAAACTCTCTATTTAGTTTGACTATTGTCTTCTATAAGGGCCCGGAACATGGTTTCCCTCCTACCAGTCTTAAGTTAGCGCTTTTTTTTTCATTTGGTTGAATTGGACCTGTGTTTTTTCCTGTTATTGTTCATTTATAGAACTGTCTCCTGTCTCGACATCACGGTCTGTTAACTGGGCCGTTTCCTATTTTACATCCTCCCATACATAAATTATGATATTTTGCTGCTGATAATGAAAGCCTTGCACAAAGAGGTTTTTTTTCCATTATTATTATTATAACAAGGCCTTTATTCATTTATTTTCTCCACGCAGCTCAGATAAGAGCGCCATTATTTGATTTCAATGAAGCCCCAGCGCCATGTGCTGCGCCCGCATGTGAAAACGTAGTTTGTAGATTTCTTCTAAGTGTGGAGCTGTGATGTAATGTGTCTGCAGGTATAAATATAGAGGCATGGCTGCACAGCGCCCATGCAGATCAATGTCGCTCCAGCTCTGAAGTCAGTGCGCCTGTCGGTCTGGGAATGAGCGCAACTTCCACACGCTCCTCTCCGCCGCCGCGCCGCCGCCGCCGCTGCTGCTGCTTCTTCTTCTTCTTCTTTTCGCTTCATTGGAAAGGCAAACGCCAGGAGGCTGCTTTCAGAGCCAGACCCGCGATGGGCTCTCTGGCGGCCCTGCGGACAGTCCTGATACTGGGCTTGGTGACCGGACTGGCGGGATGCGCCCCCGGTCTGAACAGGACAGCGGACCGCTGGGAAGCCCTCTATTCCCGCTCCCTGGCGCGGATCCCGGGGGAGAAGCGGGAGGAGATCAACCGAGACGGCGACTACCTCCTGGGCATTAAAAGGTTGCGGCGCCTCTATTGCAACGTGGGGATCGGCTTCCACATTCAGGTGTTACCGGACGGGAGAATAACGGGAGTCCACAACGAAAATCGTTACAGTAAGTTGAGTCAATTACTGATTAATTGAATAGAATTGAATTTGACAACAGTCATTGGTGGAGTAACCCAGTCCGTAAAGCATGATGTCAGCTTGAAAAGTCTATAAAATCAATCAGAGGAGGTGAGAAGTTTTAAAAAACGAAATGTTGATCACATCGATACTATTCTGATCAGCTGATCAGTCTTAGGAGGCGATGCTGCTCCTCCTGTCAGTCACAGAGCAGCTCACAGATATTGATCCGTGCCTCGGTGCCAACATCTGGAGTCCTTCCGAGGTGCCGCTGAGCCCGGCAGTAGCCGTGTTCGTGCGGCTGCATGCCCTCCGCCGTGCGCGCGCGCGCGTGTGTATGTGTGTGTGTGTGTGTGTGTAACCAGAGCCCGCTGTGATCCAGGCCAGCGGCCAGTCAGCTCCTAAAGTTAGGACAAAGCGCGCAGACCCATCTGCTGGGACAGATTAACCCCGGCGGTCCGGCTCAGACGCAGCCAGCCGCACACCGCCTCACATATGCAGACACGAAGGATAACAAACATTTATTTGTCCAACATGTCACGTCTTAATCCCCGTCGGAGCTGGACGCGCTGCTTCAGCCTCTGGACTATTTTGAGAACAAGGCATAAAAATTTAGACAGATACATTTCAGAAAATCTCTGTGGAGGAATTCCAACCGCTGTCAAGCATTTTCACATGAGAGCAGGAACAAAGGGACACACACACAGGCTCCACCATAACACAGTCATCATCACACACTGTCATCAGGTCTGTGACCCTCAGCCAGAGAAGACCTCAGGGGACATGTCGCTCTACTTAAAAACACATGTTAGTTTTTTTTTATCATTATTACTTTATTTAGGGGACATTGTGCAATGACATTAATCATTTAGAAAATGAAGAGATGGTTGCACCAGATTTTGCTCATGTAACATATGACAAATACACAGGAAACGCAGACCACAAACTGCTATACAAAGTTCCACAATTCATATTCCATTAGATTTTAAGATAATTAAGAAGTACTGAAATACATTTTTTTAAGAGGCTAACTGGGTAACAAGTGCCCTGCTTTTAAACGTGCTGGCAACTTTGGTTCTCCAGTAGCCATTGCTTTAAATAATGAGAGAGATGTAAATAGTTTGTTCTGCTTTTCAGGGTTTCAGGCAGCTTGTTCCATTCTTTGGTGGATGTCCATGCAGTGAAACAGAGACTGTATTTGATCTGTGTGGAGAAATAATGTGATAAATAATCTGTTGATTTAATTTCCCTTCACCTTTTACTCATGAGTGAATTTACAGTGACCGCACTTTTGATTGGTGTCACAACTAAGATTAAAGTTCAAGTTCAAAGTGTCAAATATCAAGAAATAAGAAACACACAAATATATAATTTATCATAATGACAGAATAAAATGAAATAATCTAGTCCACCATATACGTAAAATGATGTTTGTCAGGTCTCGTGAGCTGCAGCTCATCCAGTGGGGGACAGTGTGTCTGGGTGGAGCAGGTGTGGGTCTCTCCATCAGTATGAACATGTGTTGTCCCTGCAGGTCTCCTGCAGATCTCTCCAGTGGAGAGAGGAGTGGTGACTCTGCTGGGAGTTCGCAGCGGACTGTTCGTGGCCATGAACAGGCGAGGGAAGCTTTACGGATCTGTGAGTGTACAACTGTTACACACACACACACACACACACACACACACACAGACACACAAATAGACAAAGCTTTTGCTTTCACTTTGCTTTACTTTTCTACATTTTGTTGAACTTGCTGGTGTTACTCAGGTCAAGAAACTGGACCAAACTATAAAATAAAACTGGACATTGTTTTAATATAGAATGTTTCACAGCTTTTAACGTATTTGATGAAGAAACAAAGAGTCAAAAGTGCTATATAAAATATATGAATGAATGAATGAATGAATGAATGAATGAATGAATGAATGAATGAATGAATGAATGAATGAATGAATGAATGAATGAATTAAACAGTGTATATTCCTGTCAACAAAGAGAAGTCACTGTTTTCCATCCCATAACCCACAGACGGCTGTGGTCAGTCACAAGGGACATCTCTTACTCAGTGAAGTCAGTGCAGTTAAATTGTAATTAATCACCAGACAAAGCCTGAAACCGGTGAAACGTGTCGTCACTGGAAAGTTACTAATTCTAACCAGTGATCACTGATGGAGATTCATTCATCATTAGGCTAAATTCATATAAGTGATTCATCATTTAATGATGGTTAAATGAGTTGCACTGTGGAAACTTGTTCTTGGAGGCTGTTAATATGGGACAGTGATGTTCAATGACAACATAGTTACAGCCTACAGGGAAGACTTAACACAACATTATCAGATATTTCAAACTGCTCATAATCTACACTGCATTAACTTAAATACAAATGTTTCTGGCTTGAATCAAACTGACAGACAGTCAAATTCAAAAAAATAAAACTTTATTATTCAGTATTTCAGCAAAGCCATCTTTACCCGCTGGTTATTTATATTGACTTCATGATATCCAAAGATTATGCAGCAGTTTCTCTGTGGACTGAGGCTTTGACACTTTCACATACAGAGTTTAATCAAACTACACATGGACATCCACACTCTGATATAACCTATAGGAGTGTTTCCTTAAATAGAGCGCCTCCGGTGGTTGTCATGGTTGCAACTGTAAACACAACTGTATCTACAGTGTAGAGTGTTGTACCTGCTGTTAATGCCATGGTTACAATTATAACAGTCATTGCTTGATCATGTTTGGGAAAATATTGTCCTACGTAGATGCCTGATTTAGATTTCTTAACATTATAGGCATTCACAGATAATAGAAATAACATAAAGTAGTTTCACACGGGAATCGAACAGCAACTTCCTGTGTCGTCTCCATCCATCCACCACATCCTCCTCTTGATGTGTCTCTTTATGCCACATCAAATTTACTGACCACTAGATGTCACCTGGCAACAAAACCTTACTGCGGGTCATAATGACCTGCCTCAGACGGCCCATGGATCTATCTCTTTAGTGCGACCAGTAGGAACCTTGAAGTCACGTGATGGATAGGATTTATGACATTTGGAGCAACTCAATCCAGTTCTATGATATTGAGCACATATTGTGACCCACTGAAGAGAATAGGCTACTGCACCTACAGTTGATCTCTCTTTTTTACATCAAGGACCCCTAAACTGACACAAATTAGACCGTGGGCCCCCCATTAGACAAAAATGAAACAAACACCAGATTTATACAAATATCTGTTCTGATTTTAAGTTAAAGGACAGTTCCGGGCAAATTCAACTCGGGGCTGTATTTTCCGAACATTTTAGGTCTAAAAGAAGGAATCTGAAGATTTTCAGTTTAATCGCTCCTGTTTTGTGGTAGTTGTGTCTGTCCCTGCATCGCCACGGCAGCGATGAATGGGAGCGGATGGAAGTTCCGCTGCTGACAGCATCAGATGGCTACTCAAACATGCATCGAGAAGTTTATTTACTTCAAGCAAGCCGACATGTTTGTTTCACATGCAGTCGGAAGCTCCTGTTTGTGTCATAAACACAGAAATATCAAATCTTGACTTGCTTGAAGTAAAAAAAACTTCTCAGCGCATGTTTGAGTCGCCACCTGACGCTGTCTGTGGAAAGAAATTTTGACTTAGAGGGATGTAAACAGCCTAAGCAGCAGAACTTGCATCCTCTCCCATTCATCGCTGCCGTGGCGATGCGGGGACAGACACAACTACCGCAAAACAGGAGCAATTGCAATGAAAATCTTCAGATTCCTTCTTTTAGACCTAAAATGTTAGGAAAATACAGCCTTGAGTTGAACTTGCCTGGAATTGTCCTTTAATGTAGGCTACATTCAAATTACAGCCACTGGGATGAATTTTTGGAAAAGTTTCTAGAAATTTCAGGAAGAAATTTTATATTGCTGGAAAAAAGAATTGGTAGAATTTTGGAGAAAAAAAAAAAAAAGTTGAGGACCCCCTTGTAGCTACCCTCTCAAGGACCCCTGGGGGTCCTCGAACCCCCCTTTGAGAACCAGTGCTGTATAGGAATCAAACCCGGGTCAAAGATGAGTAAGTGAGAGCATCCTCGTTCCCAGATCACAGACCAGTACAATCTGAGTCCTGCTTCACTCACGCCATTCCTCATTCTGTGTAAATCTTTGACTCAAGCTGCTGCTGTACAATAGCCCTGCAGTCAAAAATAAAGCAATTGTTTGATAGTAATCATGTTGAACAATAACCCCACCACACACACACACACACACAAAAGTCCCGCCATCTTTGTTTTGTCTCTGCCTTTCAAACAATCAGCATTTCCACGGAGCTCCTGTATGTGCCTGTTTTTGTTTTATTTTGTTTTGTTTTTTCGCTGCAGCTCCACTTTAACCACGAGTGCAAGTTCAGGGAGAAGCTCCTCGCCAACAACTACAACGCCTACGAGTCGGCGGCCTACCCGAGGATGTTCATCGGCCTGAGTAAGAACGGCAAAACAAAAAGAGGAAACCGAGTGTCACCCGCCATGACGGTGACACATTTCTTGCCAAGAATCTAGTGGCCTCATAAATAGACTTCACCTCAGTATGGAGACGAAGTGAGAAAGGAGGAGTGGGGGGGGGGGGGGGGGTTCAATACTATGATGCACTTTCACTCCAAGCTTTATGCAAGTGTATCATATTTGATCTTTTGTAATGTATATATACTTTTTTTTTTAATTTATGTATAACAACAGCTTTGTATTTTTATCAAGGGGTGTCTTTTCTGGGGGTTGGGGGGTTGGGGGGGGGGGTTAATCACAGATGTTTTCTTTTTCTAATTTATCTGATATTTGCTGCTACTGAATGAAACCCTGTCTTCGAATGTTGGTTTTCTTTGCACTGACTCGTAGCGGTGCTCAGGAGACGTTTGTGACTTCACTGTGTTTTTTTTATTATTGTTATTATTATTATTCTCAACAGAACAGGACCTTTATGAGTCTTAGCCTTAAAAAAAAAAAAAAAAAAAAAGAAGAAGAAAAAGAAGTGAGGTGTCAGACGTGGAAGTGGTTGCCCAACACGCCGGCTCTTTTGTGTGGCACTGGAGCCTAATTGAAACAGTATCATCTTACTGCTGGAGAGAGAGGAGGAGGAGGAGGAGGAGGAGGAGGGTGGGGGTTGAAGGACCCCCACAACCTCCACAGGGCTGTTTTTAGCTCTGCCGGGGGGTTGAACTCTGAACTTTTCTGCTGTCAATCTCAGTCAGATCTATAAGACTGCCGATAGAGAGGCTTCCTCTTTGACATTATATAAGTGGAGAATTTGGGAGTTTAAAGTCAGGGTCAGAGAGCTGCCGCAGACAGACCCCAGCCTCCGCCGAGGAGGAGGAGCAGTTCTCCCTTCAGGTTGTTCCTCATGGTCCAGCAGCAATTGGATGTAAACAGTCGGCGTACTGGTTGTGAAACAGACAGCTACATCACTCAGGACATGTTTAGGTGAAGTGGACAGATATTTCTGTCTTTATTATCTGTGTTATGCCACAGTTTGTCATCTTCACCTTCACTTAAAGCAACACTGTCAAACCTTTAAAAGAAGATCTCAGATCCCATGGAAAGGGAAGATGAATTCAAATATCAGAGACACTCAGAAAATTTTAGTTTTTGCCCACGTTGGCTGCTGTTCTGCAAAAGCTACATAGTAACTTTTATATTCAAACATCATGAATTGGTTTGATTAAAAAAAAAGAAAGAAAGATTTACTTTAATTTCTTAAAATCAGCAGGTTAGCTTAGCACAGATACCTAGCTTAAAGCTCAACGATAAGCTCGTTGTCTCTCTTTAAATCCACGTTTATTGCTGTCATGGGCCACAAAACATGATTTTTTATTTTTTTATTTTTTTTGCACTGATTAAACAAAGGTGAGATGTTCATCATGTTAGCACACTTTGAGGATGTGGACAAAGCCAAGCTATCTGTCCCACCCATAGCTAAGCTATAAGCTTGCTGGCCTCATGGCACCAGATTCATATTTAGTGCACAGACTTTGCTGATGTGTTGAAGCAGTTGAAATTCCCCTTCACTTGTCTTTTTGAGACTATACATCAGTGTCAACTGCTAAGTGTGTTTCCCCTCCACTCACTTCCATGTGCTGTGATAAACAACAACACACTTGAGATAAAATAAGAACGCCATCATGTTGTGTTGAGGATGCTTTCTCAGGCACAGTTCCGGTACGAACCAGCACCACTTTTCAAACTTCCTACAGCACTACCTGCTCTAGCTCAGTTTACATATTTTTCCCAGACTCCTTAATTTCTTGTGTCGCCTCTTCTCTCTCTATGAGTCCCTGCAGTTGACTGCAGCCCAGCTCCGGTGGCCATGTTGTCCTAGTTGCGCCTTGTCACGTTCCAGCTATCTTTACCCTGTGATTTACTTTTAGAAAGGATAATCATGGGAGAAATATTTACGGACAGCTGTTGGACTGGACTGTACTATATGCTCGGGCCAGTAACCCTATATTTTTCTTTATATATTTTGTAAATATAACCTCCAAGTAACTGAAGGTGCTGGTATTCCTTTCGGGGGGGAGGACAGTTTTAAACCAACAGAGCTGCGGGGACAGGGGTGGCGGTGGGGGTGGGGGTGGGGTTGGTTGTCTGTCCGTACGTGAGGTGCGTTGGATTGGTTTGCTTTGGTGCAAGTTCACCATGAATGGAAGGACAGGTGAGAGACAGGTTGCGGCGCTCTGGTGTCTTTCATCTTTAGAGGTTTGAAATCTCAGCTTCAACATT
Source organism: Decapterus maruadsi (assembly GCA_030347415.2). Taxonomy (NCBI): domain Eukaryota; kingdom Metazoa; phylum Chordata; class Actinopteri; order Carangiformes; family Carangidae; genus Decapterus; species Decapterus maruadsi. Next base: position 24,260,401 of record CM064900.1, on the reverse strand, counting down.
CCACATGGCAGCACATCTACTGTATATTGTGAACTGCCCTGTTTTCTCCTTCGTTTTCTTCTCCGTCTTGAACAAGAGTAGCAGTGATGATGCATGAGCGCAGAGGCCGCCAGAATTTTTTTTCGTGTCTTGCCTCCCGAGTCCATGACAAGCAGATAGACACCATCCTTTCGACTGTGCGTACAGTAACAAGGGAGATAGAGCCGTATCACCCGTAATTAGCTTAGCTCAAACGCTACAGCCGAGGTAGTGTTAGCCTGCCTCCTACCCGAACCAAAATAAGCAGTCAGAAGCTGATTTAATTTTAGCTCTAAATTCTGTATTTTACTTTATCAACATTTCAAACATTTTTAGGTGAGAAAGTAGCCGTTTATATCAGCAGTGTGTTGTTAATTTGTCTAAATACCTGCTGTTTACAATTTTGTTCAGACGAATTCAGCGCTACTCAAGCTAGCCATTGTGACCAATGCACTTCCAGTTACATTCACAAAATATAACACCCATTGATTGCCCTTTACATACAGAAAAACATGACGATAGAATTTGTGCTTTTACTTTGAAATAGGAAGCTAACCTACCCTCGATGTAGCTAGCTTGAACCAAAATAAACTGTCTTTGCTTGAACCCTCCGTTTTGACCGATCTCTGCCCATTACCGGCATTTGACCGCTCAAGATGCCTTACCGGAGAGTTTTGTCAGCTCTGAGACGAAGATCAGTCCGTTTAGAGTTGCTGAAGAGTTTCTCTGATGACTTTAGGTGGAGGCAGGCTAACACTACCGATACACTTCCAGCGTTTGAGCTAAGCTAATTACTGGCGATACGGCTCTATCTCCCTTGTTACTGCACGCACAGTGGAAAGGATGGTGTCTATCTGTTGGTCATGGACTCGGGAGTGAGGCAAAACCCGTAAAGAAAAATGTTGGCGTATCCCTTTAAGTTGCAAATTAGCTCAAGCAAATATCATGCAAACCGTTGCTGCGGTGGCTTCAGGCCGTGATTCCTGCAGCCAGGCGTAGCTGTGGGGACTGAGTAGCTCTGCAGGTGGGAGTCTTGTCAGATACATGTCAGATTGTCAGATTAAACGCTAAGGCCTCCGTCTCCCGGCCTCCACAACGTCTCACCCAACAGCGTGGTTGTTTGAATCTCCTCTCCAGAGTCTCATCCGGTCGGCAGAGACGGGGTGCAGGTATATAGGCTACTGGTGTGTGTCTGGCGTTCACAGCTGGGCTCAAGCCTTCTCAGGTGTCACTGTTTTGCATGGCGGGCATCGTGTTTACAGCAGAGTACCTTTCTGCCCTCTGTCAGTGACCCAGGCTGAGTCCTCTACTCTGCCTGCTCATTTGGTTATTCAGCCTCAGTCCAGACAGTCAGTGGTGTGTGTGTGTGTGTGTGCGTGCGTGCGTGCGTGCGTGCGTGTGTGTGTGTCCCTGCTCACCATGTGGACTCTTAGCAGCAGATGCAGCAGATACACAGATGCTGCTTCTCACACTCCACCTCCTGTGATAAAGATTCAAACCTCCTGTCACATCACGGTTCAAGACTCATCTATAATATATCAACACAAAACAACCTTTCACATCCTCTTTTTTATAAACCGTTTTTTTTATTCTATAAGCACAACAAACTAACACAACAAAATGTTTTTTATACATATTATAATTTGCATGAAGTGACTCTTTAAAGTTACAACAATGAGCTGAGTGTAGGTTTTTTGGATGTGTAGCAGGTGTGGTGCAGCAGATAACTGTAATAATCCTTCAAATGCCGCTTAAAGTTTTGAAATGTCAAGATGCCTGATGTTTCTGGCATTTAAAAAAAACACAGCAGGACTGAGTCCTATCCGCTTCAGACTATGAGAATGTCCAATCCCGAGTCTGACTCTCTACATTTCCTCTCAGCATTATTTCCATTATTTCTAAGAATTGGTGCCAAGTTTTTTGTATTTGTAATTTTAAATATGCGGTCATCTGCTGAGCTATGGGAGTGAATCTTCACACAGCCACACACCAGTGAACTGTTGACATGTTTGTTTCTGTCTCTGCTGCCTGGATGTCTGTGTTCAGGGAAAGGGACTTGCTACTGAGAAGTGATGATATAATTCTGTTCTGTCTATGATTCTGAGTCCCATGGTCTTCTGACAATTTTCTATCAACTACTTTTATCAGAGTTTCTGTAGTTTTATACAGGACCTCATAAATGTCTCTCTGTATGTGCTGTGCACATGGCTAAAGTCTAACTTAAGGGAAGTTGACAATAAAATCATTATCCCCTGAATGTAGCTGTGTCCTGTTTGTCCATGATTCATCAACAGCCTCTTTCATTAAACAAAACTGTGTATCCATATATTATAATATATACTGTATATAACAGTGTATTTTTGCCTAAGAGAAAAATTGGGTTTTTGAGAATACCAACTGTCGGTAATTCAGATGTGCTGGTGTTTGCTATGGGATCAGGGTTACACAGACTAAGAATGCATATGTGCAGTACACATATAGGCACATGGAATCAACATCCTACTGCATGTGACTGTTGACCTAACCACACACACACATACACACAGCTGTGGCTCAGGAGGTAGAGGAGGTCGTCTGTTCATTGGATCGTCAGCTAATTGGTAAATGTCGGTTGTAAATATAAAAGCACAAAGTGAAGTCTCTACATCGGTTGCTGCACATGAAGACAAACTCCAGCTCTGATTTAACTGATATATTGTCGGTACAGCTGTTTTCCCGGTGATCCTCAGTTAGACTCAACATGAGTTCAACACGTGCTGACAGTGTCACACAGAGATTTAATTTACTGCTCACATTCAAGACAAAGACATGCTATGGCCCGGTGCAGCTCAACTGAGCAAATAGTTCCACCGACAAAATTAGACTAAGAAAGATGCTCCGTGACCTGTCCACGGTGTGTGTCCTGCCCTCGGCCTGCGTGCGCTGGGAATGGCTGTACCCCCCCAGTGACCCTGTACAGATAGTACAGTCAATGGATGGAAGATGCTTCAGCAGTTTGAGGTTGAACCTCAATCAAAAAAAGACCCTCGCTACCACATGCTGTACAGCTTTACTGCTTACAGGTCATTACACAGATCTTATACATATAATGCATAAACATCACTGTCTAAAGACTTTTAATGATAAATGAAGAGATTTTTTAGTACATAATATCCCTTGAAAGGTACATTGTGTAGGAATTACTCCCATCTAGTGTTGTGGTTATATCATAAGCAACTCCATTGTATGTTTAATGCTGCATTCACGTGAAATTGGGCAGACGGCATAAACAAGCCTCTATGTAAACAAGTGTTCCGTCAGCACCAGGCAAAACAATACACGTGACAATATGTTGTCGACTTTCTCTGGACTTCTGTGACTAAAATGACATCTGGTTTGTTACCGACGGCCATCTGTCCGAATGCACGCTCCATTCCTCCTCACTGCGTTACCACGCGGTGACTTTTCACAGACGCCACCTGGACCTGAGCCGACAGCTCCGGTGTCTCCGCTGAGTTTCCGTGGTTTCCTACCATCACGCTGCCACTGAACGTAAAAACATGGCGACAGGACATGGCAGCCAGCAGCGAGCTTACCCGCTCGATGAATGATATGAACAGCTCATTCAGAGTTGAAAGGAACACTTCAGTTTGTTGATGGATAGATAACAGGAGAAGTTACACAATGTCCCTTTAAAGTGCAAAATATCCCTGTTCCGCAGCAGGGACTGATTGTGACTCACACTATGCACTCACACACTGTTTACACCTCAAAATCTGATTCAAAATTCTAAGATCCACATTTCCCAAAGACAGCAGATCTTTCAGGATGAATCTGACCCTTGAATGAAGGATGAAGCCATGAAAAACAATGGATTATACCATAACCATCACATAACCAAGAGCTGGAACAAGAGGATGAAGATCATATGGTTATATTATGATAATCATATAATCACATTCTGAACATTTTTTTTATTATCACATTGTTATTTTGCATGCTTTTATTATAATGATGTTCAGATTAAACATTCATTCATCCTGTTTAAACCAAAGTCCCTAACCTAAGGGCATAACCTGGGAACATACCAGTATAATTAATGAGACAATAAGGAGTTGTGTTTATGGGATCCAGTGTTTCTAAGTTTGATACTTGGGAGTAATTTCAAGGTTTCTGCTGTTTTTTTTTAAATCTGATATTAAAACCCTACAGACACGGACAAACTTCTACACAGATCAACTCTTTAGCACGTCTGTTCATTTATAACAATCAGAGCTTTGCTGAACCTACACATCAGATTTCCTCTTGTTTCCCTCTGTTCTCTGGAGCAGCCTGACACTTTGTATCTGCTGCAGCCTGAAGCTGGACAGGTGTTCACATAGTTCCTCAACATATATATTTCTGTCCCTGCATTCAGCTGCAGCCGGGGCTAAAACAGGCCTCGTCACGGCCTCGAAGAATGACGGAACGACAGCTTTCTGCTCGGCCGGACCCAAGGCCGACGTGCTTAAAGGCTGTAAACCGGACTAAAGATAGAGCCCAGGCTCCTGCATCCTCTGTCTTATTGTCTCCAGGCAGCTCACGTCACACACACACACACGCAGCGCCAACGTCAAACACACACCTGTGGGAAGACATGTCTCAGCCGCAGAGAGAGTTAACAATGACGTCTGTGCCAACAGAGAGCAGTGATTTGACAGCCACTTACCAGAGTGTGAGCACACACAGGTGAGGAGGGACCGAACAAACACTCACACACATGCACTTTACAGGTCTCTATTGGGGATTTCTTGGTTTCCCTCATTAAACTCATCAAATACACAATCCAACAACTCCAAAACGCTCTGGTGGACCAGTTGTGACCAGCACATTCACCACGCTATGAGATAATAACACAAGGTTACCAGACAGAGTTGTTCTAGAGGTAAATTCTGACGCGCGTTGCCTTTCATCAAGCAGTCTCTGCATTTCCCTCTAAAACAACTCTGTCTGGTAACGTTGTGTTATTATCTCATAGCGTGGTGAATGTGCAGGTCACAACTTGTCCACCAGAGCGTTGTGGAGTTGTTGGATTGTGTATTTGATGAGTTTGATGAACGAAACCAAGAAATCCATGAGCCTCCGTAGCATAGCTCTGAGCAGCTCGCGGCTCTGCTCCGCCGTTCTAAAAATAGCTTGCACCAACAATTAAAGGTAATGAACCTACTGCTATGACTGTAGCGATTATGGCAATGGGCCAATTTGCTAAAATATTGAACTATCCCTTTAAGGTGATTAAAACAAAGTAAACCCAGGTACATTCAAACTCTCAAGTGTAGCTAACAGACAGACACACTTATACTCTTCAATCATTTAGGAACATTACATTCAAATTGATTCATTTGCTGGTGACGTGTCACTAATTGTCTCTTATTAATGGGATCCAGTTGCAGCTTGAAAGCAGCAGGTGTCCTGAAGACATTTGAATGCTCTCAGCAATCCCCTGATTTGCCTCTGGACTCTCAGCAGCCAACTCCTCCAACAGCCGTCAGACCTTTGTTTTCTTTACTCAACACTGGATTAATTAAGTTGCCATTTAGAAAACATGGTTTGAAGTCCAGACTTTTCACCACTGGGAGGAGAACTCAGATGCTGCTCCAATTTGAAAGATTTTAAATGAATTCAAATGGGCCAGTCTCACCTGTCTCACCATAACATACACACACACACAGAAAACAAAACTACTACTTCATCTAAAAGAATGTGTATCTCTTTCCATTCACAGGCTGTGATATCCTTCAGTCGACTCTCAGTAGGGCCGAGCCTGGCTGTAGGTGCATGATTATTGTTCATATTTTAATTATAGGCATAAAAGTTATTACATTTTGAAAGAAAAAAGAAAGAGCTGTTAAAGGAGTAGTTCACTAAAAAATGTTCAAAGCTATAAAAGAATATAAACATATGGTCACAGTATAAAAGTAATTGAGAAGTCCTAATTGACGTCACCCAGAGATCAGCTTTTAAGAGTGAAATCCAAAATGTTTCCCTCGATCTCCCCAAGGAATCATCATTAAAGGAATAGTTCGCCAAAAAATGAAATTCAGTCGTTAGTGACTCACCCTCATGCTGATGAATACTCTGGAGTAGTTCTTTATTCCTCAAAGTGCATCTCGAGACCCGGAATTTGCTTTGCATACAAACGTGACCGGACTTGCCTAAATTAGGTTGTTTCCAGTAAACTCTGGACTATAACCCTTCAGGACACAGGGATTGCAGTGGACAAGCAGTGTAGAGGAATATTAGAGGGCTTTTGTGTAGTTTTATGGATGTTTTTGTGTCGTTCCCTATTAGTCTCATATAAAGTTTTGGTTGGACTACAAATCAGCCTCCCTGGTCTCCAGATGCACTTTGAGGAATACAAAACTACTCCAGAGTATTCATCAGCATGAGGGTGAGGCATTTTTTGGTGAACTATTCCTTTAATGGTGATTCCTTGGGGAGAGCGAGGGAAACATTTTGGATTTTACTCTTAAAAGTTGATCTCTGGGTGTATATGATATGTTTATATTCTTTTATGAGCAAGTGGTGTGTTATAACATTTTGAAAAACCTTCTCATACCTGTACACATTTATCCTGTGGGCTGTTTATCAGGAGCAGCAGAGTGTTTGGTTAATAGTGTAAATATGGAATCCGGACATACAAACTAAAAACAGTTTGTGTTGAACGATAAATCAGGACTCTCTCAGAGAACCATCATGGAGTCTCCTCTTGGTGTGTCGGAGCAGATAAACAGCAGTGATCATCTGTCTGTGTGCAGATGCTCCAGATGTTGAGCTGTAAAGCAGAAGCTCCTTTAAAAGACTCCCGCCCCCGCCCATCTCTCTCTTTTATCTCCTGTGTACTTGGTTGTGGTGTGTATGTGTGACTTGAGGAAATGATGCGGACCAGACTGGACGCTCCAGCTGCAGTGAAGTCGCATCCCACTGACACTCTCACTATCAACAAACACACATTCCCACAATACAACAGTTTCTCGGTAAAGAACACGTATGAACTAAAAACTAGACGGACAGTGTGTTTATTCTTTTATACAATAACACAATCTATGTGGAGTAACACTCTACTAGTTTTACACTGTAAAATTATTTTTGGAAATTTTCCTGTTGTCTTGTTTAGATCAGTGGTGGGACTTTGACTCACATCCTAACAGTTTACCAACAGTCTCAGGTGTTTGTACTTGACTGGTTTATCTTTAGATTTCTACTCAACTATTCACCTGCGAGTCACAGGGATATATTACACTTTTTTTGCATTGTTTGAATCACAAGAAACACTCCACAATGAAGTACTGTTTCACTGTTACAGTACCTTTACTGCGTTGCTTTACATGAATCACACTTTCTGTGATACTTTAAAGGGATAGTTCACCCAAAATTGAAATTTCACTCATTATCTACTCACCCTCATTTCGACTAAGAGCTGTGAGAATTTTCAGAATCCTCTGTGCCATTTCATAGTTATGGGGGGGTCTGCGCAGCGGTATATGTCCATATAATGGTTGTGAATGGATACCAACTTTCTTCGTCCAAAAGACACACCAAAAAACATCCAAATAACCTCCATACTGCTCGCCTGTAATGTCCCTCTTGTATTGAAGCCCCAACATGAGAAATTGTTCAGAAAAAAATTAAATCAGTCTATATTTTAAGCTTGTTTGTAGCGGAAACTCCCAGTGTCTCAGTTCACTGCTCTTCCTGTGTCAGTGCAAATCTCGCCTGATTTGCACTGACCGGCCGAACAATTTCTCAATCTGAATCTGAACTGGACCAGGCCATAGAGTTTGATGAAAGTAGTTTTTGGTTTTGGACTCCTTGGCCACAGCTTCCTGAGTCTTTCACAGTCAGATGATGGAGACCCTGGAAGTTCCTGTTCAGGTACTTAGAGTAATGGTTTGAGTTGAGGTAGATTGGATGGAGTGGAAAAAAATACACAGTTTTGTGTATATTGTAAATCTCTGGGCAGGGCTATGGGCTGGCGTTGCTACTTTTTTTCAGGTAAAACCTCTTTTAGGCCGTGAAAATAGGCCGTTTCTTTGGGTCCATTCACAACAATGTATGTTGGAAATCTCTGGGCAGGGCTATGGGCTGAAGAGTGTAGAGAGTCTGCATTTAAAGTACTTAGGAGCTATTTGTAGATCATACAACCCCACTTTTTAAAAAAAATGCTACTATCCCTTTAAAGTCTATGAAACCTTTTTGTTTTTCATTATACATTAGATTAAAAATGAAATGCCATTTCAACTGACAGATCATTAAAATTACTGTAATATTGTCAGTTTTCAATTGTTTGACATTTGACATCAAAGCATCACCACTGCCCTCTGTTGGAGAAAAGTAATCACTACACACTGGAAACATTTGACCTATTCTGGTTAGAGATTATTTAGAGTGGATTACATGGATCATAACAGATCAGACTCTATATTTGCACTACAGTTTGAAATAACAGTGGTTCACTTTGTTGGTGGCTCTGTTCCACGATGATTTTCAAATGGTTTAGTTGATGCCGTGACCTAACGATCTGATGATGATGACCACGTACTGGAGGTCAGTTGCTCCCATGGCTTCAACACCTGCTGCACACGACGACGGCCCAGTTGTGCATCTTGAAACCATCTCGCTAAATCCAAAAGATTCCCCGAGCCAATGAGGGGCTGCAGGCGAACTCTGACTCACAGCATCATCAACATTACCAGGCGGCCATGCTTCTCAAATATCAGCAGCATGGTTGACCCAGTCTGCAGACGCTGTAACCAAGTAAACAAACCTCCACAAACAGCTCTGCAACATTTCGTTTTCTCTCCAAGTGTTTCATGATGACAGTGACTGCAGTATACATGCCTTGCACCCAACTGGATTCACACAAGAACCATAAGGGCTACATCTAAGTAATGAAACAGAATATAAATATGAAGTCAGTCGCTCTGTTATTCGCCATAATCCAACAGTATGGAGTCATAAGAGTGACATAAAAACACAAATTTCCACATTGTGGACAATATAGACTATTATCATTATTATAATGGGGAAAAAAGAATACAAAAGAAAAGAGGAAATAAAGAGAAAAAGATAACAGAAATATACATAAATTGCTCTTGATTCTCTCATTGTTGCTACCAAGCTGTCAATCAACTGGCTCTGAGTGGGTTTTTCTTCAGGATGTACAGTACATATCAATTCAGCTTTGGTGAAAGATTTTAGTTTGGACCCTAATATTTGGGAAAAGCCAAGATGGAAAGGTGTTTTTTTATCCTTTAATTTTTTCCATTTCACATTTCCACATTAATTCCTCATTGGTGAACAGATTTTATTTATTTATTTATTTATTTTTATGACACTCCTATGACTCCATACATTTGGTCTCCACCATCTCTGCTTTTCTCTGTAACAAGTGTCTTTGAATGTGAACTGGGCTTCCTCTGGTTCTCAGCCTCATATACCGGTCATCTGTTTTCCCCTCAGATTTTGGGATGTTTGAGAAGTAAATAAATATGCCCTCCTCACTAACCATATCATGTTCTACACTGCCACCTAGTGACAAAGGCTGTGAGGACATTTAAAGTAAATGCGAGGGGTTTTGGAGAACCAACCTGCAAAACAGAAGGAAAAGTCAGATTTTCCAGAACTACACACAGACAGTGGCTCCACCTTCACTTTGCAAATCTAAAAAACTTTCCAGAAGATAAGGCTGATATCTGGGCTGGGGTTGCATGTTGGTAAATGATGTTGAGCGATGTTTGCTCTCCATTACAGTTTAACTTTTGGGCCGCACAGCGGAAGCATAGGCCAGAATGTGATAAGAGCGGAAAGAAGTCTGTCATTTGAATGTGACCCAGTCATAGACTCACAGCTCCACTGGAATCAGACCAATCTGTAGACTTTACCCTGTCCACAAATAAAAAACGTGCAATTTGACAGAGTACATTTGGTAGAACTTTATGTAACGTAACATTATGCAACATGATCATCAATGTAAGACACATGTGGTCTATAGGCAGCAGCCAAGGTTTACTCAGACTGGAACTGATACTTGTTCTCTTAACATCAACAACAAAAATAACAACAACGAGTGGAGTCAGACTTATTCCTCTGCTGCTGTCAGCACAGGCTCTGTCCTCCAGTACACCAGTCTAGACTGTTATTTACACAGACACTACAATCTACACAGCTACTGCTCCCACTGCAATCACTCTGTATACTACTACTATTAGTATCAGCCTGCTACTGTTAGTATTACTCCTGACAGTACTGCCGACGTACATATGACTACTATTACTGTAACCTACTCGACTACTGCTACAACTACTTCTACTATTAGTAATATGACCACTACTATTACTTCTTATTATTATTAGTTGGCTGTTATGTTACCCTACATCTGTTGTACTGACAGTGGAGGAAGCATTCAGATCATTTAGTTTTGTAAAAATGATCACAAAGTATAGAGATACTGTCAAAGTCCCACATTTGATAAGTGGGTTTCATATACTCATTGGAAAAGATTTGTTAGCCCACTTGCAATACTACACCACAGGTTAGGAACCACAGTTTATTAGTTGCAGAGGTGGGGACTTGGACTTGGGACTTGAGACTCGACTTGGACTCGAGTCCCAATTTTGATGACTTAAGACATGATGCCAAAGACTTGAGACTCTACTTGGACTTAACCAGTCAAGTCACATGCAACAAGCACAAATATTAAAATATTTTTTAAAGTTTCGCATCAACGTTATACTGTAGCTAGCAGCCAGCCAGAGACGTTCTATATAGAACTCACTCCTGTTATAAGTCTTGGCTGTAAGATTAAAGCATAAATCAGCGGAATGTTTAAATAGTCCTATTTTCCGTCAGCAATCACTTCCATAGAGTGTTTGGGCTGAAACACGGGTCTCTCAGTCACTCTGCTCTGCTGTAAACCCAGGAGAAAACTTTTTCTTGTGGGATACAAGTGTTATCCAATGAGGAGAGAGAATGGCATGAAGGGCTGTGTGTGCAGCCAAGGGGTGCGTGTGAATGTGGTGACGAGGACCAACAACAACAAGAACGAATGTGACGAGGACCAATAGATCCATGACGAGGGCGGGGGCTGCTATCTCATGGTGCGTTCAAGGCAACCCATAACTCGTGTTTTTCTGACCTGTGACGTCGTACCAGAACTGGTACGACGTCACAGGTCGGAAGATACGAGTGGTCGTTATAGTGCACTTTCACAGGCAACAGGTCGGAAAAACACGAGTTACGGGTTGCCTGGAATGCTACAAAGTCATAAGTCGTGACTTGAAGCCGTAATTTACAGTTTCAAAAGCCTGCCTGGAACACAGCATTAGCCAATGCTAACTAACGCTATCAGGGTAGGCAGTGGAGATTCATGTGCTGATGGCAGCGGTCCCAGAATATTTCCCTCACTGCTCGGTGTGTATCCGAGACATTCAGATAAGAGCTGGACTCAGACTCAAGCTCAGGTGTAGCTCAAACCCGTAGCTGCTCGGGTACGACGTGACAGTTAGCAGTGGCATCAGCACAGTCGGCTGGGAGGCCATTTGATTGACAGCAAGTGGGCGTGGCTTCTGTGCCTGCTGAAGCCATCCTGAGCTGTGAAAACTGCCTCATTTAGTCATGATTTTAAAATTTAATTTCACCTACTAAACAAATTTTTCTAGCATCCAAAATTGGAAGGATGGTTAATAGGACATATATCTGGGATATGATTAACTCAGAAAACGAATCCAAAATCACTTTACACGGACTTTAATGTCAACACACTACCACACATAAAGATAATCTGGCTCATTTTGCCCCAATCTCCCCCCTACAGACCAAAGACAGAAATCGTCCATTTATCTTAGGCTCTTGAGATTATGTTTTATGTGTTTTTTAAGATTTAAATTCTCCCGACAAAATAAAACAATTGGCGCAGACTATCGTAGATAATCTCTCTCTGTATTAGACTTTCTCTCAGTCTTATGCCGGGGTTAGGTGATTGGCTCTTAGCTTCCTAATGATTCAGATGCCATAATGCAATCTGTGACATTGCAACATATTCTGTAGGATATACAGTAGGAACTACAACTAATGATATTGCAATTAGGACAAGGGGATTTCAATAGTGCAAACTTAAGAAAGTGAGGGGTTGCGGAGATGGAAAGACTGTGGATATCTAGTGCTATGTTGTTTTTTTAAAATAATGAATATATTTATATGAATATACTGTATGTCTCTTGTGTTCTGTGCCATTTGTTGTATGTGAATAGACATTTTCTCTTGTGCCCAAGACAAATTTCTCCCAAGGGAGACAATAAAATAAACAAACTAAACTAAGCTATTGTTGTTGTTGTTGTTTTTGCTATTATTATCATTATCATTATTACTCTACTCTTCTCCACTCCAGGTGTTATTGTGTTTGCGCCTCTGAGAAGACTAGACGGGAATCTGGTGTGTTGAGTGGTGTGTGGTTGAGTGATCTGAGCAGATCTCTACCAGACCTGTGAATGAGATTTGCACTAATACACCATAGGGGGCTCTGCTCCTGCTCCTGCTCGGGGCTCGTCGGGGGCCAAGGGAGAACTACGATTCCGTTGGATGTCGTGCAGGGGTGTGTTGTGGTCTGCTTCTGAGAAATGGATTTGGTTAAGAGGGTTATCTGCAGCTGATAAGGGCCACATTTAAAAGGCTGTGTAGGGATGGGACATGGCTCACTTGACACACACACAGCTGCAGGGAGCGGGACACAGCGCGCGCACGGAGGACTCGATTAATCATGTTTCTGCTCACCATATACGTTATCAATGTGCTTTTCGCTGTCGGAGTTGTTTGCATGCCCCTATCGGACCAGGGGCCCCATGTCGAGCACGGCTGGGACCAGGTGGTCCGGCTCAGGCACCTGTACGCCGCCAGACCGGGACTGCATCTCCTGATCAGCGAGGATGGACAGATCCACGGCTCCGCGGTTCAGACTCTGCACAGTAAGTATCCTGCTATACAGTCCTGGAGACACGGACTCCAGCAGCTGTTAAGTGTGAACGGTGGATGGACTAGTACTCATTCTGATGCGCATCTGACCTGCAGGTCTTCTGGAGATCCGGCCTGTGGGTCCGGGCTGTGTTGCCATCAGAGGAGTAGCGACCGCGCGGTTTCTGTGCATAGAAGGAGACGGGTCTCTGTACTCCTCGGTAAGTCTCCAAGTCTCAGCCTCATTCATGACACATCACTTCCACTTCCTCGGGAGTCAAGTAAAACAGATACCACTGCACTGCCCTACAAAGGCAAAGTGCAGTATCTGCATTTTTTCTTTTTATTTTGACCAATCAAAAGTGTGGCATATTCTCTTCAGTTATTAGGCTTTTGATTTTGCTGTCCATCCAAAAAAGCTGTCTGACCAAAATTGGTCAGAAAGACAAACACAAAATACATTTAATTCAGTCCACCTTTATGTAATCGATTATAGACTTGGTATACCAAGTTACTCACAATTTGATGCTTAAACCAGCTGTTTTCTCAGTTTGGCATTTTTACCGATGTTGCACTTTGCCTTTGTAGGGCAGTGCAGAAAGATCATCATCAGGTTGGATAATAATCACTTAGAACATTTTTACGTTTTCTTGTCAAATATGATTTTAAGTGATCAAAATTTATTCTAATGCTTTCAAGAATTAAAAAAATAGTTAATAAATGCTGTTCTTTAAATTAAAACACAACTGACCAAACCACAGAACAGGAAAAATCATATGAAAGACCAACATGTCCATATACAAATTAAATAAAATTAATACTATATCCTTGACTTGACTTTCCAGTCTAGATTTTATATAGGGTTCCTATTGTAGTATATGTAGCAGTGTGCCAGTTTTATGCTAAAGATGACACAGTCATATCCCTGTTAGAACTACAAAAGTATAGTTAGGTACAGTATACCAAATTATACCAAAGTATACCAAAAAAGACTACTGTAGATAGATGTTTTTATTGTCATTGCCTATTTCCATACAATGAAACTTACTTTGGGAGCAATCCCTAGCGGCATTTTAATAAATAAATATTCATAAAAACACTACACACCTAAAACATATTAATGTAAAGTGCAGTGTGTAGGTGCAAGTCTCCCTGTTGAACCTCTGGCTCTTTGCTGTGGGTTTTAAACCTCTTTCTATGTTCAGCCAGGTTAGACCACTGCATGTGTCTGCAGTTTGCGCTCTATATTTATTAACTGCAGCAGCTCACTTTCTATTATAACTTTGATGAGAAAGCCAAAGTTGTGAAAATAACATTCGTGTCTCTTCTGGGGAATCTCCCACTTCCCTATACTTGTTGATTCAACTACTTTTTTCTTTTTTTTTTTTTTATTCCACTCACATCACGTAACATCACATCCTGGCAGCGCTTCAGCCTCAGCCTCAGCCTCACTCTCTGCCTCAATCTATATGAATATTTCGGCCTAAACGTTCATGAGCTGCCTCTTTGTCCACAACGTCAGACTTCAGATGTTGGAACTGGAGGTTTTCAGAACATTTTCTTTATTGTTTTTGAGCTCCATATAGGACATGAAATAAAGGAACATACACCAGATTTCAGAGGGATAAATCAGTGTCAATGAGTCGGATCTGCCCCCCAAATCTCACTGGTGCAGCACCATGCTTCCACCGCATTCAGTGCAAATCAATTCACAACGTTTTGCGTAATCCTGCTGATAAAGACTGAGTGTAAAACAAAAATGATAATCTCTGATCTCTTGATAAAATGCACATTTTCAAATTGTTGTATTGTGCCTTTAAGTGAAGGATAAACGTAGAGATGTTTGGTCTACAAACATCTCTACTTTTATCCTTCACTTAAAGGCACTGAGCCGCGGTCTGTTTTCATACATTGTTCCAGCTTCCATGTTCAGAAAACACTCAGTCATTCATTCAAACAGTCAACTGGTTCATCAACCTTTGTCCGGCGTGGTGCAGGGTAGGATGTTTGCAAAGTGGAAAACCTGAATGAAAAGATCCAGCAGCAGCAGCAACAACAACCTTGGCCTCTGGCTGCCTCTCTTTGGCCAAAGTAAACAACCGTCGAAGAACTTAGGGCAACATTTACATATGTCTTTTTTGTTGTTGTTTTTTTTATAAAAGCTGTTTTTCATTTAAAAAACAGTTTATATCGGGGAAAAAATGCAGTAGTAAGTAGAAAATTATCTGCCGACAACTTAACGCCTATATTTCAGCTCTTTAAAAATGGTTAAACTAACCTGGAGGAGGACATGGGATAAACATGAGCTGCGTGCTGGGTCCATCATGTCCACAATAAAAAATGTGTTTGAACAGAGATTTAACTCCTGCTATCTGTGTAGTGTTGTTGGTAAGCTGCCACTTTTCTGCATTTTTAATATCAAAAAGCCAGGCTTAAAGGGATCGGCAGGGCAGAGACGTGACCTGCTCAGCTAACGCAACGGAAGTGCACAGTATTCCTTCGTCAAATTCATCAAATACACAACCTAACAACTGCAAAACGCTCTGGTGGACAAGTTGTGCACAGTATTCCTTCGTCAAATTCATCAAATACACAACCTAACAACTGCAAAACGCTCTGGTGGACAAGTTGTGACCTGCATATTCACCACACTATGAAATAATAATGTATAATTATGTAACATTATGAGACATGAAGCAAATACTCAGAACTACTTACACTTTTGAAATCACCCCCACCCAGCAGCCGCTATGCATTTCCCTCTAAAACAACTCTGTCTTGTAACGTTGTGTTATTATTTCATAGCGTGGTGAATGTGCAGGTCACAACTTGTTCACAAGAGCGTTTTGGAGTTGTTGGATTGTGTATTTTATGAGTTTGATGAGGGAAAGGCATACCTTGCCCTGTGGAAAGCTCACATCTCTGCCCCGCCGATCTCAAAACAACATGCACTGACAAATAAAGGTAATGAATCTACTCATAAGACTATAGGAATTATGGCAATAGGCGAATTTGCCAAAATGTTGAAATATTCCTTTAAGTACAACCCCATCAAACCATGCACTTGGTCACTGCAACTGTTTTTCTGCTGTTACAGTTGCAAAACACGTCCTCAGTCAGCTTGTGCATTGCTCTGCACCAGACACAACACTGTGCGTGCACAGCAGAGTGTTATCCTTGTGCTTCATGTTGTTGTTGTTGTTGTTGTTGTTGTATTTGGCCAGTATCAAAGAAAAGGTCATACTGTGTGCGGGACATTGTTTTTGTTAACATGTAAATGTGTCTCCCCCAGCACACCTACAGCAGAGATGACTGCAGCTTCAGAGAGCAGATCTTACCAGACGGCTACAACATCTACATCTCTGACAGACACGGAGCCCTGCTCAGTCTGGGGAACCAGCGGCAGAGGTTGCAGGGTCGAGACCGAGGCGTCCCCGCTTTGGCCCAGTTCCTCCCCAGGATCAGCACCGTGGACCACCGGGCCTCCTCCCCTGGACTGGACAAGCCCAGGCAGAGCACGGTGCAAACAGAAGAACCCGTGGACGCAATGGAGTCGTTTGGAAAGCTGTCTCAGATCATCCACAGCCCCAGCTTCCACAAGAGATGAGGCAGCGGCTCAGAGACACCTGTGAACAGATGTTTCACCTCATCTCAGACGCAGCACGCAGCACGCCTCCCCGCGCGCTGCAGCGTCGAAGCTCGACTGCATGTGCAGTCTGCAGCAGGAGACGCTGCTGTGGACAGTCAGCACAGTCCAGGCTGATGTAACCCAACACACAACACAAGTCCAGAGGACACCTGTAGTAACAAGCCGTCGCTACCATGCCATCCCATTAACCACAGATTGTTGGAGATTTCTGTTGGAAAATTAACAACTAACCATTTTACAATACTGTGGTGAAATCAGTTTGCTATCAAGGTCAGTGGACCTTTTGATGTCATGGTTACAACACAAAACATGTAGTTCAGGTAATGCTGGTGGTTACGAGAAACGAAGGTGCCTGTCAACTAGAAATGGGAAATGGGCAGAGGTCCAGTATCATTTTCACTCACAGCAGCTGATGCTGTCTCACACGCACCAGATAGGCTATCATTTAAAGGCCCAGTGTGTAAAATGGGGAGAAACCGTGACATCTGGTGTTCAAATTCTAGATTTCGCTGGCTTCACCCCTCCTGCCGGCAAAGTGACGGTGGCCGCCGAGGACAAAAACCTGTTTACCACCACAACTGGGAGTATTTCAGGAGCATGGAGCGATGAGGTGAAGATCTAAACCATTTTACAACATGTCTGCTGTTTCCTGCTCCTTCTTCTTCATTTTATTTATGAATGTGAAACTCTTGAAACCTGTTCTCTGACTGGCTGGATTTCCCATTCGGGCTGCCGTACAAACATGGCGGCGCAAGATGGCGACACCCTCTAGATATAAAAGAATAATTAGAAGGCTACGAAAACCAAACAAATTTGATATTATGGCGAGTAAAAACTTATACACATAATTCATGGGTAGTATATTCAGATTTTGCCAATAAACCATGACAATTATTACACACTGGACCTTTAACAATAAGACATGAATATATGTATGAAGGGACTCTCTCTCTCTCTGTCTTTTACATCCTGGGTTTGTCTGGGATCAAGAGAAGATAGTTACTGTATAGAGCAGAACTTAGAGAAACTAGGAGAACATTAGTCAGACTTATAAGAGGAAGTGCATGTGATCAGACATCACACAGTATATGCTTCCTGTTAATCTTGTTTTACTTTAACAGAGCAAGAACGCAGAGGCCTAGTTGTCACCTGGGGGTGAGGATCAGGATCTTGGTAAAATGAACTGCAGTGGGAGAGCGTGCTTGAAAGATGACCAACCAAAAGGTCTTGTCTCCTTGCAGGAGTGTAAATGTTGTATTTATTAACTTATTTAAATATTCCAGCAGTCTGAATGTGAATGCTTTGTATGCTTATTGAATGCAGCTGCTCTGTATTTAATGTTTACTATGTGTTTGGAATAAAAATGGCATTCTATTCAAGAAGAGTCATGTTGTTTATCTAGACAGAACTTTCCTCTGGGAAATTTTGAATCAAACTTACGACCTTATGGTCAAGACAGAGCTGATCAGACACATGATCATCTTTCTACTGTATATGCAACGATATTGAGAAGCTGTAAACACATTAAAGGAGAATTCAGATTATTTTTGACCCCTAAATCGTTGTCCTGATGGTCACCCAGTGTTGGGAGGAGCAAAAGACGAGACTAAAATTGATACCAGGGTTACACCATGGCTACCCGGCGCTAGGGATAGCCACAATGCTAACCTATGGGGGCAATTCTTTCAACCACAACAAACACTAAAAAAACAATCAAATATGGTACATGGCTGGAATCCTTAGACACACCACTGAACTCATATAGTATAAACAGTATAAACTTTGTGTTTTTGCATGTAGTCTCTCACCTCAGATAGCCGAACTCTGAAACATCCTGGAAAGACGTTACTATCCGATCACAGAGTGCCTGCTCTCCCCGCCACAGAAAATTTTTCCTTGTAGTGATGATTTCTTTACAAAAATAAACACGATCCAGAGTCCCTTGCACCGGAACAGCACATGACATCAAATTTTGTTTTAAATGTATAACAATGACGAGTTTGGAAGCAAAGCGGCAATGTCCTTATAATGAAGTCCCAGGTCAAAATACAAACAAACTAACTCCTGTACTGTCATTTTCATACATGCAATTAATAGGCTATTTTCAGGTGCACACAAGCAAACTTTCAGGTGCGCACCGCATCTTAAAGTTTTCTCGTTGGGCATACTCCGGAAGGCAAAGTGGAGGCCAACAAGTCCAAGGGAGTCTGCTTTATAACACAAAGTGGTGTGAGGCAAAGAGCATTTCTCTACTTTTGCATTTCCTGCTCACCTCACCTGGAACAGCTGACCATCAAGAACTATTTCATAGCTGTAGGGGCCAGTGGCTCGGTGTGTTTGCCCTAATGAGAACTTATGAATGCTATAAGTCCCATCAGGATAGTGGTGCACTTCAGCCTCTTGTGGCTGCTTTGAGTATTACAACAACAAACACTGGAATTTTTTTCAGTAAGAAAAATAACCCAAAAAACTAGAACATGTCTATAAAAGACGTTACAAGGGTTAAAGACAAAACATTAATCCAGTTTTGTCCAGCCAATCAGTGTTTCCAGAGTGGGCATTTCTTCCTGAATATGATATGTGATATGTGATAGTCCGATAATTGTGTCTCCTTGTTGTTTGCTGTCCGCAGATAAACGCTTTTAACTTTATCTAATGAGTCAACCTTTCTGTCTCATGTTCTCCAGTCCCAAAATGTATGGCTCCTGTCTGTTCCCAGAGTTCAACAGACATCTATGGGCCCTCTCTGCTGCTGAACAACATGCTGACCTTCCAATACAAACTTCAACCATATTTTTGGCCTTACCTTTTACAGTAGTTTGCCTCTAATTCTTTTGCAGATTCAGGCTCGCACCTGTTTACCATCCCACCACCTGTGAATCAGTGATTCAGTTGAACAGAGGGACCTGCATCAGCAGCAGGGACCACTTACTCTATACTAATCAGAAAAAGTGAGCTTCTACAAAAAACAAGGCAGAGGAGAAAAATAGGGCAGGAGACAGCGCCATCCTGAGACAGAAAGAGGTAGAACATCTATCAATCTGTGGCAGATGACCGCCCACCAGGAGTCTGCTCCAGGTTTTTCCTACCACTACTGCCAAGTGCAGTTCTTGACGGGAAGTGTGGGGTCTCTGTAAATAATATTATACAGAGAATGTCTATGACTATGGTATGACTATGGCGGCCCTGAGAGCTTGAGAATACACACGCAAAGGCACAAACATGCTACAGATTCAAAAAACTATTTCAGCAATTTGACAATGTGCTATAAAACAACTACAAAGTACAAAACAACTGCAAACATACAAATGCACTGTATACCAAATATAGCTCAAAAAGCACCAACAAAGGGTAACCCTATGCATAGTCAATGTGTCACATGTGGATAATGCAAAATATGAGATATAGAGATGTTTGTTTAAAATTTATGATTTAAAAAAATGTCCTACTACTGTAACTATAGGCCTATCTGAAATGTAAACATGAACAAATATAAATACAATCCACAATGTCTTACAGACAATAAAATCTGCCATTACTCATTGTTACTTGACTCAAGAAGTCCCGTCAAAAACATCCAGGGCGGTGTTACTGTAAGTTCAGTAGAGCACCAGCCCCATGTGTTGAGGCTATAGTCCTCATAATAATAATGCATCCGTTAAAGAATTATCGTAAATAGAGCAGTAATAGCAATAAAAAAATCTGAAGGTGTCAGTTGGTGATGTATTTTTTGTGGGACACCATCTGTAGTCGTCGTCTTTTGTTGCCGTTTTACGATAAACTGCTGATTTCTCGGCATGAATAGTGATGTTTTAAACAGGTAGAGGACATATTTTTTTCTCATGGCACAATTCAATTGGATCACGGAATAAAACTTTGACTCCTGTTCGCTTACATGGAGACTTTTTCCGAGTTGAGGTCCCATGGCGACGTTACTTCGGCTCTCCTTTACTAGGCTATGTAAAGAGGACGAGGATGTTTAAATAGTGGTCGGACAAAAAATCGGAATTTGCAAAAGTGCAACTTTAAAAGTGTTCAGAAAAGGCCGTTTGTCCCGTTTTTTTCGGCCAAGTTTCCACAAGTTGTTGCACGAGTTTACCCGAGTAAGGAAAACTTAAATTTGATTGGTCGTTATCGAGGGGCGAGACCGAGCTCGGTGTGTATGTGTAGCCTACAGACGTTTGATTGACGGAAGACGGATATGAGTAGGCCTAGCTGATTAATCGTGAGCATGCTGATGCATAATTGGTGCGCCTGCATTATCCAATGCAAAAAAAAAAATAGGCCTACCACACTTTCATCCTGGATTTACTCAAAAATAGAATTTTGCACAAAGTTTGGGCTCCATCGTCTGATAGATGCGTTAGTAGCCTACTCTAATGTTAGAACCCACAGTGGGCTCAAAATCAATTTTCTTTTCTGTAAAGCTTTAATTAAAAAAAGTGTATACCGTAGCCTACGTCGGAAACGCTGTTTATCTGGAACTAACCAACTCACTCAGTATTCCTCCGCACAGCGTGCCCGGTTAGTTCAAAATAAACAGTCCTAGCTAGAGGGGTGAGTCCAAATAACTTGACATATTTGAGCATTTTATAAAGAAAAAAAAGTAACGCAATAGTTATTTTCCTGGTAGTAAGTTGTAATTCAGTTAGGCTAACTACTTTTAGGGGAAAGAAAAGGCAAATTTCTACTTTTTTTTTTTTTTTTTTTTTTTGGAACGTGCCCAACTCTGTCACTAATAAAGACTGAACTATGAGAGAAAGCGCCCGGTCCAGATCCTGGTCTGGGTCAGGGTGACTCAGGTCTCGGTCCACAATCTCTCTGCTGGCTGGTATCCTCCTGTGTTTCCTCATAGGATGCTGCAGCTCAGAGTCAGGCCCTAACCTCCTCCTCCTCCACCACAGACCTGAGTCTTTTGGCCAAACTCCGCTGTGACGTCACGGCTGCACTTTTAACGTCGGATGCCTGAGATGAGGCTCAGCGTTGCTCCTCCTCAACAGATTGAAGAGCGTGAAGGCGCTTCAACCGGAAACCAAAGTTTTTTTCTTCGAAGTTTTCTCTCTCTCTCTCGGAGGCAGAAGAGGGAAGAAAAAAAAAACCGAGACGACACCAAACTCCACAGTTCCTCATTTGGTGCACTGACGTGTGCTGTGTGCGAGAGAGAGCGACAGAGAGGGGCGGTTGAAATGTGTCAGCTGCCCACCGTCGGCGCCGGACAACGAGAGCACAACGGTTCGCGGAGGGGATAACGTTAAGGCGACGTCGAGAGATTTTCAGGCCGGTCGACTCTCACATAACGGAACCTGGTCCTTTATCATGGAAGATGTGAGTAGCGGCGGCTCCAGCCTCTCTCTTGCTCTTAACGTTACTTTCCTCTCACTTTTCTCCCTCTCTGCTGAGTTAACTCGTAAGTTACTGAGTGTGGGTTCAACTTGAGTCGGACGTTTAAAAGCCTCTTTCAGCTCCTCGGAGCACTTTGAGGGCCTGGGGAGGGAGAGACAGAGAGAGAAGGGGGGTGAGGGGTGTCGGGCTGCTCGGGCATCACAGGGAGAAGTTAGTCGGAGGTTTCCAGAGATGCTGCTCTCGGCTACAGTTAGCTTTACTTGGCAAGGCTGCACCTGCCCACCTGTCAATCTTGTTGCATCAACTTGTTGCTCACATTCCGTTAGAAACAACCGGCGACGTGGACAGAAGCGAAGGCGAAGGCGAACCCCGTTTAAAAAGCTGCCATTTTTATTTAACACAACCGCGTAGGTGTAAAGACAGAAAATAAATAACACAAGTGTAGGTTTTATGTGAGTCAGGCTGGTCCGACGGTGAATTCGGCGTTATTATAATTTCAATGAAGCTCTTCTGTGAGGGATATTTGAGCGGAAGGCAACGAGCTCTGCATTGAAACCCAGAGGAAAACAGACTCAGCAGTGTCTGATATGACAGATGAAAGTGAGTGTGAAGTCAGAGTCATTCACAGGGCAGGGAGCGGTGTTCATCGTTATTGTTGATGGGATTTGTGGCAACAGAGAGTTGTAGTGTAACCTGATGAGCTGCTGCCGCTGCTTCAATGAAAGTTTGCTCTTTTGAGGAAGCAAGCGATGAGAAATAAGGAAGTCAAAGCGCAAACCGAGTTACCTACAGTAATTAGGGAAGTTGTGGCAAACATTTTGAAGCATGCAGCAAGCACCCCGCCCTTCACTCTACAACACTGATCAAAAACCTGGCTCTCTCTCAGAATCTGATAATCAAGCGCAGCTTGCTTTCCTTTATCCTTGAACAACCCGTGTAGAGTGTTAACCATCAAACAGCTCACTCTGAACTGAGAGGACACTTCTTTAAAAGTGGTCGCAGTCAGCCAATCATAACAGTCATAGTTTTGAAGGTGGAAGTTGTAGGATGAGCAGCTATACAAATAAAGTTTCAAGTCCGCGCCCACAACAACACAATGGATAGGCCTATATTTCATCACAGTTCTCCTTCAGTAGAAACAACAGAACTTTGAAGTCGCTGTCTGTTGAAGCTGCACAGTGTAAAAAAAAATGTTGCAACTTCAGCAATTGCATCTTCCTCGAAAGGAACGATAGAGTGATTTTTATTGGCTCCTGTACCAAACAAACAGGTGTTGCTGATCAGAAGATCACTGGTTCAAACAGATGTTCATTTAAGATATCAAATAGTTTATGTTTGGTATCTTTTAGCAAATGTTTGGCCTGCTCATAAAATATCTTTATTTAAAGAGTCAAAACTGTTCTTGGTTTTGATGTCATGATACATCCTAGGTCCACTTTTGCTCACTAGTCTTTCTAATCTCCAGGTATGTTATGGGCATCTGCCTTAGGAAGCAGAAAGCTAGGCCTATCGGTTATCGGTTTCAAAAAGAAGTTATCTACCTACCACTGACTTATACATGTGCAACCAGTATATTAGCCTCTTTTTTTTGGGAAACACTGGTGAAACATGAAAGGGGTGACTGAAAGAATCTGGAATCTGTTATTCCAGGTGTTATGTGCCAGTATCATGAATGAAAAGGAAATGTGAGTATTTGCTTAACAAGTTGATTTACAGTGTGCACCCCCAAATCTCCTGCTGGCGCTTCAACTGTGCTCCCTTGTAAAAAAAAAAAAAAAGACAGTTAGTCTGGAGTCCTGGGGTTAGCCTAGTAGGTTTCTGTATGGTAGGAAATCTCTATCGGAAGGTGAATATGTGAGGAAGTGTTACTCATAGTGGCGAGTGATCAAGTGAAATAAGAAATCGTATAAAGCTGTCCATTTATTAGGCTACAATTTTTACAACAAAAAAGTTGTAATGTTTCTGTTTCTGTAGTTTTCACTAACATGTTTGTGGTTGTTTATCAAACAAACTAGTTCCTCTATATCTGGAGATTATTTTTTCAGTCTTGAGTGTTTGTGATGCTAACTGTGTGTAACAATGGGACACATTCTACCATTAATCAAAAATAATGCAGCTCATGTAATTTAGATAAATTTGGCCATAATCAATAATATTGTGCAGCCTAGTTGTGTATGTGTGTTTTGCCGCCATTTAGTTTGGTGGTTGTCTAGCAGGAAGTGGAGGTCTAGGGGTCCCGCCTTCCATCACCTGTCAGTCATCTATATCAACTGGACACTTTATGTATTTAGTTATATATATATTAATAGATATTTTTAAACTGTAAACATCAAATCAATCTCCATTCTGCAGACGGAGGGAGGGAAGTGGTCACAATGTTTCAGATTTCAGATTTCCCACAGTGTGTGACGGTGGAAGTGTACGTCGTCATTATTCGGCACTGCTATGTGTCATCTGTTATAAGCAATGCATGTAAGTTTATTTGTATAGCCCATTTTTACAGTCAATTTGTCTCAAAGGTCTTTACACAGCATCATAACAACATGTCTGTCCTTAGACCCTCACATCCACTGAGGAAAAACTCCTGAGAAAGAAAACAGGAGAAAGCTCAGGGTGAGAGACAGACGTGACAAAGATGTTGCAGAAAACAGGTTACAACATGGAGTATGGAATAAATAGGGGTCTGGTGGCTACAGTAGATGTAGGCGGTGGTTGTCCTTCTTAAAGTTGCACTTCCCTCAGAAACCAGCATCCTTACTGTTCCAGTTGTATCACTTCAGCGTACAAGTATAAAGGTACAGAGGTTATAAACTGCAGTGCGTGTGCAGGTTTGTTGGATGATGTCTGTGTAATGTTGGAAGATAATCAGGACTGAATGATAGTATTTGGGCTGTCAGTCTTCCCCCCCAGACCAGATTCAAATCTGTAATGCTTCTTGGGTACATTAGGAATTCCTCCCATCTAGCGTTGTGGTTGTAAATCGCAAGCAACTCAATCATATTTTTCATTCTGCATTCACGTGAAATTGGGCAGACGGCAGACGGACGACAGCTGCTGCACGTAACGGCTTAAACGAGCCTCTATATAAAAAAGTGGTCCATCAGCATGAGGCAAAACAATACACGTGACAATATGTTGTCATGGCAATCTCGTTGTTTACCTGACCCACGTTTTACCGGCTTTCTCTCGACTTCTGTGACTAAAATGACATCTGGTTTGTTACCTACGGCCGCTTGCCCGACTGCACCTGAATGCAGCATCAGTGTAACGCTCCATTCCTCCTCACTGCGTTACCGCGGTGACTTTTCACAGACACCACCTCGACCTGAGCCGACAGCTCCAGTGTCTCCGCTGGGTTTCTGTGGTTTCCTACCGTCACACTGCCACTGAAGGTAAAAACATGGCAGCCAGCAGCGAGCTTACCCGCTCCATGGAGATATGAACGATATGAACGGCTCATTCAGAGCTGAAAGGAACACTTAAGTAACATACCTGGCCGTTCGCCAGTAAAAATCTATAAATTAGCCGCATCGTTGTATAGGCTGCAGGGTTCAAAGCGTGTGAAAAAAGTAGCGGCGTATAGTCCGAGGAGGTTATAGTGTGCTATGATAGGCAGATGTTGTTGAGTAGATGAAACCGAAGCGAGGCCTGGATGTGCTGAGTGTTACAGAGGAACACTAGTTTCCCCCTCACAGCTGCTGAGCTCTGGTCTTTTTTTCATTTGTCATCTCCAGCCCGGCCTCCTTCATCCTTCACCTCCAACTGGTGGTGACCATGTGTCAGTGACTCATCCTTTCACTGCCTTCCCTCTGACCCAGAGTGCACAGTGTGACGTGTCTGCCCGACCCGCTCATCATAGGCCAAACAGAATACCACATTATGTGTCACGCACAAGACAATTAACCCTCTCTCATAATCGGGGGCCTCTGCTTCACAATGAATGTGTCTTACTGGGGCACCGCTCATAATTTCTGGGAAAAATTCCTCTATGAAAAAGACTAGAGTTCTCAATAGTGAATGAATGAGTGCGTTCATGAATATGTGTCCTCACAGGACAAAAAGTCCTCCAACACGGACATTGAATGTTTTTTAGTCATTTCCTCTCCCTGCACACAGGGTTAATCTACTGGAGGATTAAATACTTTTCTATGTTTGATGGATGCAGAAGTCTTAACTTTCGAAGACATGTCTCACACACATAGAGATGAGAGACACGACGTAAACTGGTCCTGATATCTGCAGTGTTTTAACAGCGTCAAACATCAAACTTGTGCACTTTTTAATAGCTGAGATTGAAATTATATTAGCTTGTATCCATGGCAGCTAGGTCAGGTGCATCTTATTATTTACATTCACCAACCATGACGTCATGTAGCCTAATGCATAGAGACTCTAGTGAAGTGGGTGTGGTGGACAGCAGGTTGTAACACTAGGGCTGCAACTAACTATTAGTTTCACTATTAGACTAATCTGTCGTTAAAAACAATTAATCGATTTGTTTGATCAATAAAATGTCGAAAAATGTCAATCAGTGTTTCCCAAACCACAAGATAACGTCCTCAAATGTCTTGTTTTGTCCACAAACCAAAGCGATACTCAGTTTATTGTCATAAAGGAACAAAGAAACTGGAAATATTCACATTTAAGAAGATGAAATCAGAGAACTTTGACTTTTTTTCTTTAAAAAATACCCAAAGAAAATCAAAATAGTTGAGTTTTTGCAGCTCTAGTAACCACACTGTACAGCAGCTTGTCCCTTGAGCATACATCCACCTGAGCATCCAGCTGACAACACTGGAGAACATGGGGAAGTGTGTGGGCTGAGGCGCCGGGCATACGTTGAGCTCTGTGTTGGTTACCCAGCTGCTGAATGAGCCAATGGCTGTGAAGCATGAATGAGACAGAAGCAGCATACAGCATACAGGCACTGAGGAATTGACAATTCATTTCGATTAACAATTTAATTGTCTTTTTCAGATCATTTTATGCCATTATGTTTGCCTTTAAGCTTTGCAACTAAATTCATGATGCTCATGTCAGTAGATGCTCATCAAAATGCAGTCGTTGAATATTAGAATAGAAATGAATCTCTTTGACCTTGTGGCGCTCCACTCATGTGTCATTAAACCATAGCAAAAGAAGGGGCCGTGACGTGATGATGTCATTAAATGTGGACCAGTCAAATGGTGGAAAACGAAGGGGAAACAGTGATGAAATTTGACATTTCTGTTTCTTTCACCCAGCTGGTTTTATACAGATGGAACCGATTGAGCCATTATGATAAATAATTGCAGTCAGGCGGTTATGTAATATTTATGACAGGCCTACCTTTAAGCTTCTGGGTCTGTCCAGAGCACAATGATGCACATAACATTATAATCCGTATAATATGTGACTCAACAAACTGCAGCTCCAATTCAAATAGAAAATATGTCCAAAATGTTCAGTGGACAGGACAGAGGAGGTTGAGAGGAAATTGGACAGACAGAGGGAAATGCAGAGGAATGCAGAGGAAGAATCGAACCAGAAGCATTGAACCAGAGGAACTCAGTTGTGTAGAGTTTTTGCACCCGTGTGGTAAGTGCACTAACCACTCAGCTATCGGGTCAGGAGGAACAGTTACTAATTACCCGGACTGACCCGTGATCAGTACACAAAGTGCAGACAGCTTCCATCCACCTGAAATAGGCCTGTCTCTCAGTGAGTCAGCACGATGCTTTGACTCATCGTTCACTATTATCTCTTGCGTTTTATCTGTCAGCAGCTCTTGGTAATGTGACACAAGATTATGACACCACATATAATGACTGTTCCTCCACAAACACTAGATGTGTGATACTGCTGTGTGTTAATGCCAACAGCTTACTTAATTGTGCAAAGTAGAAGAATGTTGGTGTTAAAGTGCAGTAATATGTTCTCAGTGCTATCATATATAAATAGATTTCCTCTGATCTGTAAAACTGCACCATTGCCTCCCACACAAGAGGTGCATGTTGAATTTCAAACTTTATTTATAAAGCACTTAACTTAATCAACTCAAACTTTATTTATTTAGCACTTTCAAAACAATCAAAGTTGGCCAAAGTGCTGTACAGATCAATGTGTCTGAACCTCAGGCTTAATGAAGTCAAGTGAATTCAAATGAGCTAGAAGTAAATAAATAAAATACAAGTAAAAGACAATTGTATCAACTCAAACTGAATGCCAGGGAGGAAAAGCGTGATTTTAAGGAGGATTTAAAAGCCTCTATTGATTCTGATGTGCCATGGTAGGCTGTTCCAGGAGGAGTTTCCGGGACGACCGGTAGCAGCTGATTGGCAGATCCCAGTGCTCTGGCTCACAGGAGAAATGCAGCCGTCATAGACTGATGAGCTGAAAAGGAAAGGATGTAGCCTAATATAAAGATTATAGCTTTTATATTATATTATATCTATATTATATCCTTTTCTTTTCAGCCATCAGGAAATGCTCAAAAACATAGGGAAACAAATGAGAAAGAACACAAACTGGAATACAAAACATATCACATGACATTTGAATAATGTGACTACCAACTAAATACCATATTTGGTAAAAATGCAGCTGTAAATCTTCACGCTGAAGCAAAGATCTAAATCAGTCTGTCTTTATATCTGCCTTAGGTGATGATGGTGGACTTTATTTACACCTGTGGTTTCATCCTATTGTTAGCAAACACATGAGAGCTCTGAGTTGTGCTGTGTGGCGTGGTGTGGTGTGGTGTATATGTAGGACAGAGGCCTTTCTGTTGCAGGTTGAGAGGTTTCAGTGTGTCTGGACTCTCTCTTCAGTCCAGTGGATGAGGCTGGATGTGTTGTGGATCGCAGGGCGTGGACTCTGTCGACTTATTGCAACATATTTGGCTGCGACTGTCATCGGCGGTGACACAATACAGGAAGTCAGATCCTCACATCTTCACTCTGCGACGGACCGGGGGTTAGTGGGGTAAAAGTGTGAGCTGCACTCACTCAGTAACTCCGTTGGTGAGTTTAAAGCTGCTGGGGCAGGTCAGTGTAAAAATCAATGAATGCCAGATGCTCCCTGACCTAAAACTTCATCAGAAACACATGTGCCGAGGTGTGTCTCCTCCTCCTCCTCTCTCTTCCTCCTCTAACAGCAGGCCTCTGCCTCGGAGCTGTGTCATTTCTGAACCGTTTTGTCTCTGCAAATTATTTTAATCTGCGCGACAGTGTTGATCCGTTGCTGCGCTCGCCGCAACACCACAGATAAAGCCAATAATAAATCGCACGTATGTCTGTGGGCAGCGTTGGGTGAAAAAGGCCTGCGCTTCAGTGCAGAGCACGCTTCCTGTGTGGGTTCAACCTACTATATGATATCACAGCATCAGAGCTATAGTAGTCAGCTGAGGCCTGAGTAATGGAAACCTCTCGCCCCTCCCCTCCTGCTCAGCTGCAGGCGTGTGGTCAGCCCCTGCGCTGCTCTGGATCCTCCACACGGCCCCATCCACTCTTTTTCCATGTCCACCCATGTCAGAGGCATGCCAAGACCACTGTGGGCCTGCGGGGGGAGGGTGGGGGGTTCTGCACTGCACAGCGGATTACAGTTACACTTATCACTGTATTTTAGAGCAGATTTTTTTTTCTTTTTCTTTTTTCTTTTTTTCTTTTTTCTTTTTTACGTTTCTCACTTTCTGGGTTTTCCTCCCTGCTTGGCCTTCCTCTCTCTGCAGCTGCTCGGCTGTTTACCCAGCTCACGCACTTGCAGTTACAGTGAAAGTGGAAAAACAGTTAGATGACCTCCCACCTAATGCCAGAAAAGAAAAAAAAAGAAAGAGATATCCTGTGGAAGTTCCTCCAACAGAAACAAAGGCTTTGGATTGTGCAGACACCTGCACTTGTCAGTGCTTTAGTCACAGTGACAGAAGAGAGTCAGGGTTTGTCATTGCTTACTCCACGCATCTACATGCTGAGGCCGGCGGCCGCAGCTCTCGCTGCACAGAACACATCACAGTAGTGACCCAGTTTCTACAGAGCTGCTCAGGCCAACTCCTCCAGTGTGTTACCTACAGCTTCTACTGGTCTCCAGCACAGTCCAAACTTCACACAAAAGGAATAGTTCAACGTTTTTGGAAAATTCCTAATAAGAGTAGGTTCAAATCATTAGCTTTCCTTATTTGCACATTCACCGGGCTATGAAATAATGATGTGTAATTATTAAGGCTGTCAAAGTTAACGCATTATTATCAATTTTAACGTCAATTTTTTAATCACGCGATTAACGCCGGCGACACACCGGATGCGGAAGCGCCGTGAATAGCTGCGAAGCACCGAGAAGCGGAGCCAGTTTCATTTCGGCGCCTAACATGTATGTTAATGTGTCGTTCACACCAGACGTGCCGCGGCGTGCACCTCCGCAGCCAGCTCGTGCCCTGCAGCAATCATTTCGGCGTCTGGTCTGTTTGTGCACAAGCCGCGAGTGGTCTCGTCAATCCTGGCAGGAAGTCAAACAAAGAAATGATAGAATCCGGTCAATTTTCAAAATAAAACACCGCGATTGGTGAATACGAGAAGCCAATGTGTGTCAGAGTCCTGCATCGAGTCGGATCCCCGCGGGTATCCGACGGGTAACCCGCAAAAACAGTGTTCAATGGGTGGATAAACTGACTTGTGTAAATTTATGGGTCGGGCGCGGGCGGAACTCAAATGAACGCGGGTCAATGTGTGTAAGCCTACAGAGAAAAACTCACACGCAGCTGCATGCACCAGTGAAGCAAATCATTTTTTATCACACGTGGCAACAACAGAGCAGAATCTTGATGTAAATAAACGATCTTTGGCTGCTCGTGTGACCGCTCACAGCTTTCCTGACAGAGTTTAGCCTGTCATGGCTCGACTGCTCGGCTTCTGGGTCAGCTACAAACACAGTGATGGGATCAGTGTAAAGGCTGAAGTGTCCTGCTTTCATTAAAAAAAGAATTACGTCTTCTCCGTTCCGGAAATAGCCACGAAAGAGTATGGCTTTTTTCCCCTCTCTCTCTCTATCTCTCTCTCTTTTTTTTTTGCTTAAGAATACGGCTATACCCCCGTTATCGCCGCTGATGACGGTGATCTCACGGGCAACGGGTCTTAATTTTGACGGGTGGGTCGGATCCGGGTCGTATTCAGAAATAATCACGGGTGACGGGTCGGGACACGGGCTTAAAAAACTACGGGTGGGTCGGGCGCGGGTTTCCAAAATTGTTTGGAGTTGTTGGATTGTGTTTTTCATGAGTGTGATGAAGGAAAAGTGAAAATACCATGCGCCTCCATTGTGTTCACTGAGCAGCTCACGGCTCTGCCCCACTGATCGAAAAACAACATGCACCGAAAGTTAAAGGTAATAAAGCTACTGCTATGACTATAGGATTATGGCCTATGTGCCAAAATGTTGAACTATCCCTTTAAGTGTGGTGAAGAGACTGGTGAAGTGACGATAGGCCTGATGATGTGAGGAAAATCTACCATCTGTGATAACACTGTTATCAGTAGTACTGCGATGATGACTTGTGATAAATATTGAAGTGCTGAAGAACAGTGAAGCTGAATGAAGAACAAAACCCACCTCCCTCTGCTGCTGTGTGTGTGTGTGTGTGTGTGTCTGTGTGTGTGTGTGTGTGTGTGGGGGGGGGGGGGGCTGCTGCTGTGGTCTCAGCGTGAAGATATCAGATATGATAAGCTTTAGTCACGTACACAATTATACATAGTACAATGCACAGTGATATGTGGTATTGTGCCTGCTCCCAGAAATAATGAAATGAAAGACACAATGTAAGATATAAGACATAGAGAAACATCTATCCATATAGTAGATTTAAAAAATAATAACTCGGTTATATGTCCAGGTCCAGACAAGACACTGTTACGCTCTACAACCTTATTGACATGACAGGGAGAACGGCGTCTCACTCCCATGCTAAAACGAGGTTTTTCAGAAAAGTGTCAATAAGTTGAATCTGAATCTGATCAATTTTATTTGTAAAAATTAGCCCATAGACAGTTTGTCTCAAAGGGCATACAGCACCACAGCATCATAACAACATCCTCAACATCCTCTAACCCTCACATCCACTGAGGAAGAAACCAGGAGAGTGAGAGAGAGAGGAGGGATCATCACAGGCAGACGTGACATAGATGTTGTATACACAAGACAACCGTTTACTTAGTTGCTTCCTCCTCCAGGTTAGAGGAGGAAGTATAGTCACAGTTCTCCTTCCTGAGCTGCACAGATAAAGGTGTTTTTGCACATTACGATACCGTCGTAAAGTTGGCGTTTGACCTTTAGAATCGTCACCACTTCTTAATTCCATCATATCAGACATGTATTGGCAGTAAATACAAATGGAAAGCTGATCCATCAAAATGAGTCACAGTGCCCCAAATTTCAAAGTTGAGATTTTGGTATCAATGGAAAGATTAGAAAATAAGCTTAGTCAAAGTCATACATTTGATGGTTTTCAAGATGTGGCCATTTGAATTACGATCTTTCACTCTCTTATTCTGTTCTAAAACCTGAGAAAATTGCATTTAGTTTTTGCCAGTGACTCTGGCGTCTGTTCGTGTACCATGTGATTACACGCACCCCATACGGTCCCTTGTTATCAGAGATGCATCATTCAATGACCGTCGGAAAGCAGGGAATCTCACAATTCAGCTTGTCTCAGTTCAGAAGTTAAGTTGTCATGTTTTGTTGATGGTTTGCAAAGCATGTGTTAGCGTTGTGTCAATGCTACGTTCGGTTTAGCATCGATGCTACACTCGATGTGCTCGGTTTAGCATCTGTTTCTGTAGCCGTCCCTTCTTGTCATAGAGGCACCATTCAATGACCGTTGGAAAGCGGAGAATCCAGCGATTCAGATGTAGTTTACAGCTCATCCCTCTATCTCGAAGATATTTCATGTTTTGCACCGATGCAACGCTCATCTTCAGAGGGTTTTAAAGTTGCAAGTCAACTTTAATAATCATGTATTTTCTCAAATATCTGGACTGTGAAACTTTGGGAAATTGTTTTTGAATGTCATTGCTTTGAAATCAGGGTAAAAGTTTTTTTGATTTTCCACATTATCAGCTGATTATCTAAAAATAGAACGTTGCGACATCTGACTCATTTGACAGAATGCGTCACAAATATGAATTTGCAATGACCTTGACCTTTGATCCACAATCAGAGAAGCCAGTTGTGTGGTCAGCTTGTACGACCAGTGTGGCAAATGCAAAATCCCCACTACTTTCATCTTATAGGAGCAGTGCAGTTTCCTCTGTGTCTCCCTGTGTCCCTTTCCAGGTGGTCAGGACAGTGTGTCTGTACAGACCACATACCACAGACCAAGAGTCTCATCTCCTAATGTGATTACAATTTCTACGATAAAATGCAAATTTTATATGTGTAGTTTTTCTTTTTTATTTAATCAAATTACACGATGAATATTTTGTGATGGCATCAGTGACACACACACACACACATAAAGCAATGACACACATCGAGTGCTGTGTGGAAACTGTGTTCTAAAACACATTTCTGCATTGAGTTGAGACACAAATGACGAGTGTTGCTGCCAGAGGACGTAATGACTGAGACTCAGTGTGCTGACTCGTGAATGACAATGTAATAGACATGTACATTTCTCTGGTTTCCTCCTGAGGATGGAAGTGTGTGACAGATGGTGGTCCTGAGGGAAGAGTCTGACCCGGGCTCAGGTTGGTGTTTTTGTAGTTTTGGGGGAGTTGTAGATGCCCTGTGAGTGAACTGTGGGTGTTCTTTACTGTACGTCTTTCCTCATTCCCAAAAACTGTGACATTTCCTCCAGTGTGTGGAAAGTACCTGTGGACCACAGAAGCTCTCAGTACTGTTTCATTATGAATCTTAGTTTCAGTTCCTTTTATACAAACTGATGCAGAGTGATACTGAAAAAGGTCGTCCTCATGGAGACTCTACTGATGTGTTTGAGTGACCGTCGTGGAGAATCATGTGTGTGCTGCTGTCGTTATACAGAGGTGTTCCTCTTATACAGTAGCTTACCAATCAGTCCATCAAGCAATCACAAAGTGTGTTACAGAAGACAATATGTGAGGAAACACTACCATCAATCTCCAAACTGGCACTGAGGAGACTGGAAACGGGAGAGCACAGAGACAATGGGGTGATAGAGACATTATCATATAACAAGAGTAAAACAGCTTCACACAACAACAAATAGAGAGATGAATGACAAATGGCATAAAATGAAAGTCAGTAGGTAGGTAGGCTACATACAGTACAGCACAAGTGTCATTTTTTCCCGAATTCAGTTTATTTCCATATTAGGCCTAATCTTTGGGAATACCGTTTTTTGGTTGTTGTTGTTTTTTTTAAACCTTTTACTCTCTTATTTTACTACCAAAAATGGTGTGTTTTAATGTTAATGACTAAAATGTACACAAATTAAATAGAAATTACTTAAAATGTACTGAGGTAACAAACAAACAACACTGTTCCTCCAGACTGTGCCACCCAGATTTGCTTCCCTCTGTGCAATTTTCCCGGGACATGGGTTCCTCTTCCACACCAAAACAGCACATCAGTCCAATTATGTCAAATTCTGCGTTAGAAATAGATTCTGTTTTAATTGGCCAATTCCGTGACTCCTGCGTCTCATTGGGCCCTACCGTTGTGAACAGACGGGATATGTTGGTGGCATGGCATCTCTTACATCACCCAGCAGCACCGTCGGTGGACAAGGGGTCAGTTCACAGACAGAGTGTGTGTCAGAAATGAAAGAGAAGAGCTGTCATCACCGACTGTGTGCTCTAACACCAAACTATTTTTACTGTGTCACCACAGGTTCAAGCAGAACTTGAGGTTTTTCTCGATTACTGCACAGCAATAGAGCTGGACTGGTCTCAGACTCAGTGAACTGGTCTCAGGCTCAGTGAACTGGTCCCATGCAGGCTCAGTGAACTGGTCTTAGGCTCTGTGAACCAGTCTCAAAGGCCCAGAGAACTGGTCTCAGGCTCTGTGAACTTGTCTCAGACTCAGATAAATGAACTTGTCTCAGACTCAGTGAACTCTCACGCCTCTGTTGGACTGAGAGTCACTGAGAGTCTGGTTGGAGCGTCTCTGGTCTTTCGTTTGAGAAGCAGGAGGTATTTTGTAAAAAACAAGTTCTGCTAAAAATGTAGGAAGTGACTCAGAGTTGCCAAGAATACGAGAGCAGATAATAATAGAAAGAAAAAAAAACTGTTGCTTCTTGCTTCGTGATTTTTTTTTTTATTGTGGTGAGATTAAATCGTTCAAACAGGAAAAAGTCATAGTCATAGATATTATCAGCTGATGTCTTAATAATGTGCCAGTTTGTGTCTGGATGGTGTTGCTCAAACATGAACTCACACAGGACATGACCATATGTGGGCAGCTACAGAAACAGCTTCAGGGTAATGAAGTAAATTGTTCCTCTGACAAGATATAGTACAATAATACCAAAGTTAAATATAGGCTTTTTTTTTTTAAATATACATTTTTATCAGTATATAACATACAGGCAATCAGAACTGTGTAATTCGTCATTCAACCACCCACATGGCTGAGAGGAGGGTTAGCAACACAGAAAAGAGACCAGACTTACATAGATCACGTTTAATACGGTTAATTCAAAGTAAAATAAGAAGAATGAAACCAGTTCACTTGTGAAATATTTGTTATCTTGTATTCTGTTAATTTGATGCTCCAGGAGGGGGATGATGTCAGTGTGACACTCATCTGCTCTGTCTTGATTCTGTTCAGCTGCTCTTGGCTGGAACTGGTTAGAAGATAGAAGAATCCCTCCTGCCAGGTGTCTTGACACCAGCAGCCAGTACCTATTGCTGCGTTCATAACAACTCGGAGGTCAGAATTCCCAACTGGGAAATTTGCGAAAAAACATGGAGACCCGAAGGAAGTTTGGCATGTTGTGGCTCATAACTGAATACGTATAGCAGCAGTAAATTAACTTGTTTTAGAGGCAAATGAAGAGGAGAGGAGACGCCGCAAATGAGTGTACAATAATGTTATAGCCAACAGTTAACGTTATTTCCGTCACATACGAGGACCACAATTTCACACAATATAACAATCACAGCTTAATATAAACATATTTCATATAGGCTACTGCAATAATACACAACAAATATGCATTAAAACCTCAACAGATAACTTAAAATTTCTAAATTTTCCGTTTTAAGCCAAGCACCACCATGTTTTGATGTTGTCGTGACGTCAAGTCGGAGCTCTGAAATGATACCCGAGTTTCCGACCTGTAATTTCTGTGTTCAACGGCGTTCAATTAGTTTTTGACAACTAGGAGTGTTGTCTTGAATGCAGCATAAATACTGGACCAGAGGTCTGGTCACCCCCCTGCTCCTCTTGTACTCATGCATCAGCAAACTCCCTCCCCATATTTTCCAGTCAGATCAGTCAGATTCAATCTAACTTTTTGTTGTGTTTTTTTAACAACTGCACCTGCTAATTCCAGGTCTGGCCTAACTTTCTAAAACTGACCGAGCCGCGTTCTTGTCTCTCCATTCTTTTCTGCATCTCCTCCTTTTCTTTATGTGTTCAATACTTGTTCACTTTATTATTACACATAACTTAATTTCTCAACATACAGTTTATGTTTATTTTTCTTTGTATGTGTGGATTACCATTCATGTCAATAGCGCCATACTGAGCAGAAATGTTGACGCGTATTTCACCCGCTGTATGCTGTGCGATAACTTTTACTAAGAGGCGGCGGTGGCTAAATGAAAGTAATAACAGTCCGCGCCCTGCCCCGCTCGTACACGGCTGTGTGATCTGAGTGTGATTTCCTTCCTCTGTGTCGTTGCAGGGTGTGAAAGAGGAGCCAGCCCAGTGTCAAGAGCCAAAGTTCCTGGGTAAGGCCGGCTGGGTGAAGAAAGCTCCAGGCAAACTGTTGGCAAGCTACAAAGACCGCTACGTCCATGTGGGGAAGACAGAGTTGGTGGTGTACGAACATGAGGTACACTCCCATGTCACTGTGTAACTGTTGTGATTTAGTGTGTTTCCATGACATCACACTGGTCTCCAGCTGTCAGAATGAACACACCACATCAGACTGTGGCTAGAAAGACAGCGGCTGGCTTTGCTTCTTTTTGGGATGATTTAATATAAAATAAATGAACAGAATGATACAGTGAAGAAGCTTTTTTTCTGTCAGGTTTGTAAGAAACCAGACACTGAAAAACAGTAAGTAAGAAAAAAAGAGGTAAAACGCAGATTAAAGGTTGGGTCTGGAGTTTTGTGCCCAAAAATAAACATTAGACTTGTACAAATGAAATCCGTCTTAATCGTCACCTATGGGCTTCTAGTCCTGTGTGGTGGGGGCTGTGTCTGCAGCGCCCCCTCCCCCTGCCTGTATTTTGGTCTTTTGCTCCGTTTTGTTATACACAGGGACGTTTCTGGGTGGAGAGCGAGAGAGTCGGTGTTTTCTCTCCAGCCAATGACGGAGCTCAGGTGAAGCTACAGTACATGCAGGAGGAGGCTCAGGGCTGCTAGCTGCGCTAGCTGTCTCTGATGCTAACGAGTGCTAGCACGTCTTTCTCTCTCAGCAGCAGCAGTCAGGACCAAAGAAAAAGAAATACAGTCTGAGTGAAGCACTGGAGCTGCGGACCGTTTCCCGACCATCACTGACACTGGTGATGGTCGTATTAGGGTCGTTGTAGTGAGCTAGCTCGATGCTAACTTCGGCTAGCTGTAGTGGTTAGCATCCGCTGCTAACACGCGCTTCCCAGTTCACCACAACGGCATAAATCAACATAACACCGGAGGCTCCCGGTGTTGGCGAAAGGTCGGCTATCGGCCCACGGCTCCAGCACTTCTTTCAGACTGTATTTCCATTTCCTTTGCGGTCATGACAACTGCTGCTGTCTGGAGCAGGAGGCTACATGGCTTAGCCAGAGAGGAGGGGCCCAGTTTCAATGTTTTGTTTACAAACTGCAACGAACAAAACTCCAGACCCTACCTTTAACCAACAAAGGACAATGGGGAAAAAAATCACTGAGTTAATTACAGGAGTAAACAAGACACAGGTGATGCAATCAGACAGGTGAGGCGCATGAGGTAATAACAGGAAGACAAGACACTGAACTTCAAAATAAAACAGGAACTAAACTGGAAATAAGAGGCACAAACCTGACAGTAGCTGTAATAAGCCTGACAGGATGATGATGTTGAGTTAATGGACCATGTGTGTTTGTGTGTGTATGCATGTGTGTAGGTTGGTGAAAGTGTATGATTGTGTGTGTGTGTGTGTGTGTGTGTGTGTGTGTGTGTGACCATGTGTCGGTGAGGTGTGAAGTGTGACCTCATGCGGACCTGCAGAACTGCTTGGAGAAGCTTGACCTGGAAAACTATGACAAATGTGACGAGCTGAGGAGCCCATTTAAGAAGAAGCACAGACTGATACTGATCCGATCAGCCAAGTCTGGAAACAAGGTGAGAACACACTCGGTGGAGGTGAAATATGTTGTGTATTTTGTTATGATTGTAGAAATGCTTCCATTTTCTCTGCTTTAAAGAGAATTCTGGTCATTTTCTTTCAACCACAAACACTCAAAAAACAATCAAATATCTATGGTACATGACTGGAATCCTTACCAGACACCACTGAACTCATATAGTGTACAATGTAAACTTTGTGTTTTTGCATGTAGTCACTCACCTTAGATAGCCGAACTCTGAAACATCCTGGAAAGACATCACTATCTGATCGCAGAGCGCCTGCTCTCCCCGCCACAGAAACAAACACTTTTTCCTTTTTGTGATGATTTCTTTACAAAAATAAACAGTGGAGCAGTGCAGTGGTGATGTCCAAAATATCTCTGACTGATGAAGCACCACTGTTTGCATTACGTTAATGCGCTTATACAAAGCAACATCACTTTTCTGCCTGTTGAAGTTGATGAAGGAAGCTGACTGCTGTTTACTGACAGAGGCTGTAACTGTAGAGTTCACACCTCACTGGTCTCCATGGCCACACTCTATGTGTCTGCATATAGTCTATAAATAAAATCAGTCTTTCTCAATGTGTTGTTGCTCATTCATAACAGTGATGATGAAAATTCAATTTATCAGTCAGCACTACAGAACACATTGAGATTAAAACACTGACAAAACACAGGAGCAAGTGAAGATTGAAGATGAAACTAATGATGAGAAATGGGATTGCGAGGTAGCATTTAAACTATCGTGTAGGAAGTAAAGGGAGAAAACGTTGCTGCAAACAATTGTTTGGAAAGCTGAAACCTACATTTGAATACAATCCCCCGTTTGTTGGACTCTGAGCTCCTGGATGTGTTGGTAGTTTGTGCTCTGTTGTGCTGCTGGGTGTGAATGAAGTGAGTAGATGTGACTAGGATGTGAAGAGCTGCTTGGCGGTCTCTGCGTTTCTCCGGGGTAACCCTCTTCAGCTCTGTGTGGCTGAATGAGGCCCGGGAGACAAAGACAGCAGCAGAAGCAGCAGCGTGTTCCGCAGCCAGCCTTCTATCTGTGCCTGACCCCAGATCAGATGGTCAGCGGCCATGTTGGAGGAGGTTTCACAGGAAATCTGTGATGCTACTGACACTTGAGCAGGTTCATACACTGTATAAAAACAAACAAAGGGCTTTTAGAACTGAAACTGCAGCTTCAACACTGAACTGTTTACAGTTACAGCTGTTTATTTCAAAAGATATATAAGAAAAGAAAAGCATGAGATGAATAATAAATGTTAGAAGGGAAGTCTTGGTTTTATTTCTCATTTAATGTTTACAGCATTCATTCAATTAAAATTCATAGAGGTTCTGTCAGACAGAATTATCTCAAGCAAAGGTCAGGGAGGACACACAGGATACGAGATAATCACTGTAATAACTGTGTAATAAGTATTATTCATAAATAAATAATAATTTCCTATAATAATATAATAACTAGGCTACATATTCTTTTAGGGTTTCAACAGCTGTAATAACTAATAGAAAGATAATAGAGGGCATGTGATTTGTTTTACTAAATGAAAAAGGTGTAGTTTGGTTGATTCTCACTTATTTCTTTGACTCTTTGTACTTGATCATTTATTTATCTGAAAAACATACTGTAGAAAATTAACTTTTTATGTACACAATACAAATACAGTGAGAGAAGAAAAAAACAGTATGTACTTTACTGAGATAAGATATGTTTTTGGCTTTTAGCAGTTCCTTTTATCATTATGTTGGTTGACAGAAGAAAAAAAAAACAATAAAAACTGAATTCTCTTGCTTTAATTTGACTGTTCATTCTAAACATGGAGCACCTGTATTTTGTCTGCCGTGTTTGAAGGTCCACGATGTGAAGTTCCAGGCCCAGAATGCAGAGGAGAAGGAGGCGTGGATCAAAGCCCTCAGAGATGGCATCCACCGAGCCAAGAACAAAATCTTTGATGAGGTAAAGACGTGTACGTGGTGGTGATGTCGGTGACTCCTTCCTGTCTTTACGCCCGCAGCCTAAACCAAACTCCTCATGGTTCCACAGGTGAAGGTCGATGAAAGCAGCAACTTGGAGCACGTCACTCGATCAAGACCCAAAGGGAACCCCAACCGGCGCCCACCGACCAGGATACACATGAAAGAGGTTTGTGTGTTACATCCACACTGCTGCTTTTTATTTATTTCGTAGAAAATCCACATCATTTATATCAAAAATAGAAGTACTATAAAGTTAAAAAGAGACAAGAACAGAGATTGATACCTGATGGAACTACAGTTGATGTGGGTTAGACTGTAAATTATCTGGTTATCTGAGGCATCAAGCCGACATACATCAGGTTTCTGAGTACAGCTTTAAAGGTATTGACACGTACATTTACAAACATTTCACTCGCACTCAGCCATCGAGGTCGTTATACGCAACCTGTAATTTTTTCATGCTTGCTTTCTTGTAGTTAACCTAAAGGTATGTGGTGTACAGTAGTAGTAGTAGTTATTCTTCCAACCAGATTTTATTTTGAAAATTTGAACTCAGGGGTTGTGTTGTTGTCTGCACAGAAAGAAACAGAAACCACTGCTGACTGTGACACAGGCAGTGACTTCCTGATTAGCTCTTATCAGTCAAGATGTATCCTTCCTTAATACACGTGACTCTTCTCCAGATGAAAACAATGATAAACCGTCTGTGTTTTCCAGAGCCGTGTTACCCTCAGTCTAAACACAGAAATCTTTGCTCTTGCTGTTTCTCATTGATCTTACTTGTTTGTAGTATTTTCTGCCACCAACAAAGTAGAGAGCATGCTTCCTGTTTACACCAGCTCATATATAGTATAGTGTACAGTATAGGAGGGTCATGTGATGTGTTTTTGAAAGAGTCAGTGTGGACCCAAGCGTCAGATCCTACCACATTAGGATGCTTCAAACATACACACCTTCCACTACGTCTGGATGATTTCATACCTGATATTTTTATAACTCACTTTAAAGGTTTTTTTCTGGTCCAAAATTTAAACACTACTTAAAATAACTTTCATTCTAATTCCTACAGTATACGTTACGATAAGATCTGACACGGCATGATATAATATGGTATGATTACACTTTATTGTACTTTTATTACACTTTCATACATTTCATATCAACACAACATAAAATATAAAAACAACAGTGCCATTGAGAACACATTACTGAACAGGATGTGCCAATAACGCCTATTGCAAATACTGTAGAACTCATGATGATAGAAAAGAAAGCCCCGTGACAGTATTACACAACCCTGCAGCCTTAAGATTATTAGTTTAAAATAGTAATTGAGGTACTAGGCATTATGGAAAATGTTACTGTTAACTTGTTTACTGTAAGTGTATCTACATAGTTTACTGTATTGAGTATATCTCTAATAAACTAAACTGTTGTTGATGTTATTAAAATGTGCTGTTTAGTCCTATTTCACATTTACCGTTAGTGACAAATTCATTCTTGCCTGTTTTTATTACTTCTACTTTACAACGCATGTAAATCCCATCATTTATGGAAAGCTTTTAATGTGAAATATCATCATATAGGATGAGTATTATTGGCATTGGTTTAACGATGATTGAAACAAACAGGGTTGGAGTTGATTAGTGAATGACAACAGTATTTCTACTCAAAAGAGAAACACTAAGAATTAGCTAATAAGGCTAATTAAGCTGCATGACATCTTAAATGAGAAGTGAAGGCTTCTAGATTAGAGATGCCTCATCTGCATGGTGTTTTCTTTACCCTCCAGGTAGCTGATGTGTCATCTGATGGTATCCTGCGGCTGGATCTTGACCTGGAGAACGCCGTCATGCCCAATGGGCCGTCAGACAACGTTGATGGTACCGAGAGGCCAAAAGAAGCTGCCAAAGCCCCATCCCCTCTGCCCAGCGCCAGCAAACCCACAGAGAAACAGTCAGGGCTAAGTCCTGAGGAGGGGCCGCAGACTGAGCCGGAGGTCAGCCCCCAGAAAAAGGTCATCAAACCTCCCATGCCCCCCACCAAAGAGGTTAAACCCAGTCCAGCACCTGAGGTTGAATCTGATGGCCCAGACAAAAAGGTGTGTATGATGCCATATAGGCTTGTCACCGTACCAGAGGTTCAGTAGTCGATACCAATGACAGCAAATTTCCTATCGATACTTTTTCAAAACCATGTTAAAAAAAAACAGATCCCATGTGCTTTACAATTCATTAGGCTACTTTATATAAAAAAAACAGTTTCACATCAAAACTTCTTGTATTTAAAGGAGAATTCCGGTCATTTTTGACCCCTAAAATTGGAGTTACACCAGGGCTACCTAGCGACAACGCTAACCTATGGGGGCAATTCTTTCAACCACAACAAACACTCAAAAAAACAATCAAATATCTATGGTACATGACTGGAATCCTTACCAGACACCACTTAAACCTATCTGTGTCAATCGATGTGTATGTTATCAGGGTAAAACTTTGAGGGTATGTAAACTTTTTATCAGGACCATTTTCGTGTTTGCATTTATCATGAGGATTTAAAAAGTTCAAACACAGTTGAGTGTTAATAAATGGCTTCACCCGGCCACCAACCCTGAATAAAAAAAGTTTTATTGCATTATCAATTATATTTTCTGAAATATAGTCTGCCAGGGTATGTCAACTTTTGAGCACAACTGTAATATTGTGACTGTTTTTTTCAGGTCCTGAAGCCTCCAATGCCTCCATCTAAAGAAGCCAAGTCCTGTGTTTCACCTGGAGAAGAGGTTCCAGACCAGACCAAGACCGACAAGAGTCCGGAAGCCCAGAAGAAGACAGGCCCACCACCACCGACCCCTCCCAACAAACCCAGCTCCAGCAGCAACCCGGCAGAGACCTCCCAACCTCCCACACCCCCATCCAAAGAGAACAAACCCTCGCCTGCTGCTGCGGAGCCAAACAGAGAGGGTCAGGGCTCGGCCGATGACAAGAAGGAGGAGAAGGACGACAACAGCAGGGAGGAGACGACAACGGGAATGGCTAAGGTTGGACTTTGTGTTACTAAAGACACGGTGCCGTGGATCAGAGGTGATGAAGGTCCCGGGTCAGGAGACCAGAGTCCTGCAAAGTCAGGGAACACTATGAGCAGCTCGCCTCCTCCACCCTCCGAGAACAAGCCTGAGACACAACACACAGAGGACAAGCCCAGTGAGAGACAGGAGTGTACA
Source organism: Decapterus maruadsi (assembly GCA_030347415.2). Taxonomy (NCBI): domain Eukaryota; kingdom Metazoa; phylum Chordata; class Actinopteri; order Carangiformes; family Carangidae; genus Decapterus; species Decapterus maruadsi. The sequence continues at coordinate 24,216,735 of CM064900.1, read as the reverse complement.
GCCTCGGATACCTCAGACAGTTCTCTTCAAGAAGAAGACGTGAAGAGTGAAGTCTCTGTCTCTGCGAATGTCCCTCTCAGTGACAGCATCAGCCTGAGTCCGCTGCTCAGTCTGCCCGGGGAGAAGAAGAAGAAGAAGACGGAGGAGAAGTCTGTGGACAGCGGGCAGCACTCGGACGCCGACAGCGAAGGCTCCGGGAGTGAGGACATGCTGGCGGCGTCTACGGCGGCACTGAGAGGGAGCAATGCCGGTCTGGACGCACTGGACGCCAACGAGGACAGCAACACTGTCCACATCGCTGTCAGTCCACCGAAGCCAGCGCAGGCCACAGCCAAGCCTCAAGTCATCATATCCAAGACCTTCGCAAAGCCCAGCGCTCCTCTGAAACCCCCCATCAAGGCCAAGTCGGCCTCCATCGGAGACCTGCTGTCGGAGCCGGCCCTCAGCCCCAAAACCGAGGCCAGGGGCCAGAGCTGGGGCCCCACCGATGACGTCAAGAAGCTAGAGACACAAGTGGCTCTGGAGAAGGAAAAGACGGGAGATCTCCTGAGAAGGGTGTCCAAGTCCCAGTCCCAGGACAGAGGCGATGGGAAGGACACGCCCGAGGATCTGCTGGCCAAGGCCCTGGAGAAGCTGGAGAAGGCCGACCTCGTCCTCAGGGAGGTCAAGAAACTGAAACAGGCGGAGAACTCCAGGGACAGGAAGAGCTGGTGAACGTCACCGTGATGTGGAATAAGCTTTTATGCCGAGCTCCACTACTTCCTGAACTTAAACAGGCTCCTTTACCTGTCTTACATTAATGGACAAACTGATTAATGTAGGTGTGTCTGACCATTGTTGTGACTACTCATAGATATATAGACTGACTAGATGCCGCGTTCCCAGGCAGCTCTGTTGAGTCGAATACGTCAATGCAGCCGCCATCTTGGTCCGAGGGAAGTCACGTCTACTTACTGCATTAGTCAACAGAGGCAGAGTCTGTCAACCATTAAAATTGCCATAACTCATTGAATATTCATCAGACGTATTATGTCTATGGTCAGAAACCAAGATGGCAGTACTATTGATGTACTGAGATGCAGAAGGCGGCATCTCGTCAGTATATAGTATATGTATGGTGAGAGTCAGACACACCTGGATTAATCAGTTTGTCCAATCATGTAAGACAGGAAATAAAGGCTTGTTTAAGTTCAGGAAGCAGTGGAGCTGTGCATAAAGCCCATTGACCCTCACCTGTAAGCTTAGCACCCTTGAATAGCCACAGCAGCCCCGCCCTCGCCACACAGTCACCCCCTGTTCGAGCCTGTGTTTTTAAAGGGATAGTTTAACATTTTGGCAAATTTGCCTATTGCCATAATTCCTAGAGTCAAAGGCGTAAGTTCATTACTATTAGTTGAACGGTACAGGTCCCCTGTCCCACATCAAACTAATCAAATACACAACTCTACAAAACTCTGGTGGACAAGTTGTGACCTGCACATTCACCGCGCTATGAAATAATCATGTGTAATCATTTAACATTACGATACATGAAGTAAATGCTCAAAGCTTCTTGAACTTACTTTTGAAATCCCTCCGCCCAGCAGCTGTGTCTGGAATGTAGTTCCAGCTGCATTTGCCTCCTCCTCAAAATGTGTGTTATTAGTATGTTATTATCTCATAGCGTGGTGAAAGTGAAGGTCACAACTTGTCCCCCAGAGCATTTTGGAGTTGTTGGATTGTGTATTTGATGAGTTTGATGAGGCACTGAGCAGCTCATGTCTCTGCTCCGCCGATCTCAAAACAACATGCAACAATAATTAAAGGTAATGAACCTACTCTATGACTACAGGGATTATGGCAAAGGGAATATTTGCCATAATGTTAAACTAACACTTAAACAGCGACCTCAGAGATCCAATCACAGTTGGTCAGCTACATTTTTGTCACTTCACACCTGCTTTCAGTTGTGTCTCCAGTGACCACTTACTGTAGGGAAAATAAGTATCTGATCCCCTGCTAATTTGTAAGTTGGCTCCCCCACAGAGAAATGGATGGTCTACAGTGTTTATGGTAAGTTCATTTTAACACAGAGAGAGACACACAGTATCAACAAAAATAAAGGTTATAAATTAATTTACATTTGATCAAGTGAAATAAGGGCAAAAATCAGCAGGGAATCAAATATTGGTTTCTCCCACTGTGCAGTATATCAGATCTCACTTCCTGCTTTATCTGCAAACACATCTGTGTGGTTCTTTTATCAAATCAGATTAACCAGTCTGTTGTTAATGCACTAGAAATATTACAGTATTCTGTGTTGGGTCTAATGGGACTGTGACAGAGGTGGTCACAGATGTGTCCTGGGTACGTACACACCTTCAGATAGAGCTGAACCAGTTGTGATTGGATCATCAGAGATGGATGTTAAAGGGATAGTTCAACATTTTGGCAAATTGGCCCATTGCTATAATCCCTATAGTCATAGCAGTAGGTTTGTTACCTTTAATTGTCGGTGCAAGCTATTTTTAGAACGGCGGAGCAGAGCCGTGAGCTGCTCAGAGCTACGCTACGGAGGCTCTTGGGATTTCTTGGTTTCCCTCATCAAACTCATCAAATACACAATCCAACAACTCAAAAACGCTGTCGTGGACAAATTGTGACCTACACATTCACCACGCTATGAGATAATAATGGAACGTTACTAGATGGAGCTGTTTTTCGAGGTAAATTCATGCAAAACTGCTGATGCGCATTGCCTTCAGGGACAGTTTTTACCTTGAAAACAGCTCTGTTTCCTAACATTATCATGACTATAGCAATGGGCCAATTTGCCAAAATGTTCAACTATCCCTTTAACATGGGGCCTGAACAGAAAATGAGAGGAAGAGCAGGAGGACAGGATTTAACAGTGTTTATCTACTCTAATGCTACGGACTCAGTACTGTTTCCCCTGATGTGGAGGAGAGTTCACACTCCCCTCAAGCCCATCTTCATCTGAGAACCTCCTCCTCTCAGGAGAAACTCTGCGCTCAAACACCTTCAGAATGACTGAGAATTGAAACCGTTGTCACTGTAGAGCTCAGGTGCTGTGGTCAGTGAATGGTCAATCGATGGACAGGAAGTCGCTCGTCTTTTATTGTTATGCAGCACATGCAATTGCTCATAATTAACAAAGTGCAATTATTTCTGGTTTAACTGTATCTGACTAATGCTTAATGTTCTACTGTGTATTGTTGTTTTTTTCTATATGAAACATGAGATATTTTCAAGGATAATTACTTGAAGGCTAATTTGAGTATTAATAACAAAATGACAAAACAGTACTGCTCCAATGAGAAGATAAAATAAGTACTAAAAAAAGTTTTAATACCAAATTACACAACTTTTAATGGTTTACTTTGGCTTTTCCTCCTATTTGCTGATTGCAGGGTTTCGCTGGCAGGTTATATGAGGGAATTTTATACTGTACATACTTTTACTACACATGCTGTTTGTTAATGATGAGGAAAGGTGTAAATAGAGTTTTCAGACTAATCATGTGATTATAGTAAAAGATTTTTTATCAGAGAAGAACTGCTGCTCCATGCAGAATACAGTTTCTTTAAATATGTTTTTATACTGATATTGTACATAGCACAGAACAAAGAGCAGACATTCCTCACAAACCTCTTACAAATCCCTTTTACATTCTGTGCTCGTCAGTGACACAGCTCTGAAGTATGAAACATTTTTGTCCAACAATTTGTCAAAAGATGGTAGTTTTTTATAACTATTTCCAATATGTCATGCCATTTAGAGTATGTAAGGATGTTTTCTAACATTAGATACCATTTTGTACTCTTGGATTAAATTTGCTATCACCCAAATAAACAAAGGGAAGCTATCTGTTTAATGTCTTCAATGTATTTTTATTGTGTCTGGAGAAAGGTATCTCAGAGTTATGTCAGAAGATGACACCGGTTACAAATGGGGGGTCTTGACTTTGCACCTGAGATGTGACAGTGGGTCGCTACTCGCTGCAGCACCAAGCCTGCCCTCTGTCCAACACAAAAGGATGGAGTAGTAACTGTTGAGGACACTCCTCAGTGTCTTGGAGCTGCTCCAGCTGCTCTTCCTCCCCCTGACTTTACTGAAACAAACACAAGATCATCTGATTTAGAGTTCTTCAGAACATCAATGTCAGCAGAAAACTCATCAGATGTCAACACAGACCTCAGCTCTGCTGCAGCACAGCTGACGTTAGGAGCCACTCATAAAAGAGGGGGGGAATGTAATAATAATAATGTAGGTAATAATAATAATAATGAATACTTTCTCAAAACTTATTATCATGCACTTTTGCTACAGTAAGTAGAAAATGCAAAGGTTGTGTTGTCCTGTAGCCTATTGCATGATTTTCGAAGTAATCGACGCCCACTTAGGAAACAGGAAGTGTTAACAATGTCTCACTTTCATGGATGTATTATATTATGCTTACCACCTTTGGCGCTGCTTCTGCAATAAGAGTGTGTTTGGTGATACTTAACTTGCACCAGGCTAGATTGTAGATTCTATTACGTAATTAAATCCCGCACACTTGCCCTTTAAGTCATAATTACTCGTCTTATTTTGGAAGGCCGTGACCGGAAGTCTCGGTTTCCTGTTCAAGTGGCTCGACTTGACGCTAGTGTAGTGTAGAGTGTATCGTCCAGCCTCCAGTCTGGTCTCCAGCGACTGACTGGAGGAGAACACACCGAGCACAATGAGGCGATGAGGGAGGACAGACCGGAGAAGAGCCGCTGACACACCGCAAAGATGGAGGACGACCTGGTGTCAGAGGATGATATCTGTAAGCACCGTTACCGTATGTGTGTGTCTGTGTGCGCGCGCTGTCATCTGTCAGCAGCAGGATGTCCGTGTTGCAGGCATGGAGGTTGTTCAATCATGTATCTCAGTGTGTTGTGTTGCGCTAGTGATCTCTGTCATCTAATAACATTAGACAGTCTATTACCGTAAGTGTTGCTGAAAGAAGGGAAATGGTGTGAAGTGGAGCAGTGTGTGTCTGTGCGTGTGTGTAACCCAGCCCACCGTGGCACCTCTGCAGTGTGTGTGTGTGTGTGTCTGTGTCTGTGTGTGTGTGTGTTTACTGGTTATAGTTAGCCTACCAGTTCAAAAAGTAGCTGAGTTAGTGATTTAATTACTATATTATAAAAGTAACTACCAGAAAAAGTGGCTATTGCATTATTTAAAAAGAAAAAGAAAAAGCCTTTTAAAAAAGCTTAAATACTGGTAGTATTGCAATATTACAATAATCTAACATTTGAGACCTGTTATTTCTGAGGCAAATGCAGCTGGAACTACATTCCAGACAGGGCTGCTGGGCGGAGTGATTTATGTTACATACATGATTATCTCATAGTGTGGTGAATGTGCAGGTCATAACTTGTCCACCAGAGTGTTTTGGAGTTGTTGGATTGTGTATTTGATGAGGGACAGGGGACCCGTACCATTCACCTCCATTGTGTTCACTGAGCAGTTCACGTCTCTGCCCCGCCGATCTAAAATCAACATCCATCGATCATTTAAAGCAGTGTCTCTCAACCTTGGGGTCGGGACCCCACGTGGGGTCGCCTGAAATGTATAAACGAGGCTCTTTTTAAAATTACACCACACCACAATCTTAAACAACTAAACTTTCACTTTCTTGAATATAAAAAGTTCAAATAAAATGCAGCATATAAAAATATCTGAGCTGGCCCATCTTGATTGCGATTATGGCTTTAGGCACAGAAATTTGACTGCACATGATATGGGGTCGCCAGAAGGTTGTCTTGTCACAAAAGTCAAAAAAATGTTTTTAAAGCTACTCCTGTGACTATAGGGATTATGGCGATAGGCACAATTTGCAAAATGTTGAACTATCCCTTTCAACACGTACAGTATTAGTAATACTGTATTACGTTCCATGCGCTGTTGCACAGTACATTATATAGCTGCATGGTGACAGCAGGTGTTCTAAGTTTTAAGAGAGTAAGTGGTGCTCCAATATTTTATGTTGCTCATTATCTTCCATACCATCATTGAATCACGTCAGGTATTGTTCTATTTTTCTACGTATGCAACAGCTGCGTGCCAGTCTTTTTGATTTTTGTCCCAATAAACATCCTTAAAACTGCATATGGACTTCAGAATGGATTTGTGTGGACGTGTCGTGGGTAGGAGCCGACAAAGTCTCTCAGCTGCCTTATTTTTGAAAAGTAGTCACTACATGGCTGTTTAATTGTAGGGTTGACCTTTCCTTGTGTGTCCTTCCTGACAGTGCTGTGGTCAGAGAAGGAGTTTCATGATGCTGCGAAGAGGAATGACACGGGAAAGATGCAGGAGCTGATCAAGAAGGGTGTGGATGTCCAGGCCAAAAACAAAGTAAGGAGGAAAAACATGGACACTGTGCTGGACTTTATAATCTATCTATCTATCTATCTATCTATCTATCTATCTATCTATCTATCTATCTATCTATCTATCTATCTATCTATCTATCTATCTATCTATCCATCCATCCATCCATCCATCCATCCATCCATCCATCCATCCATCCGTCTATCTATCCATCCATCTATCTATCCATCCATCTGTCCATCCGTCCGTCCGTCCGTCCGTCCATCCGTCCATCCGTCCATCCGTCCGTCCGTCCGTCCGTCCATCTATCTATCTATCTGTCTGTCTAACTCTTTTTTTTTTTACACAACTCTGAGCTCGTCAGGCTGTATGGTTTCTATGGAGATATCAGCTGGTGCCTCCAGTGAAGCATCAGACCATTTCACAGCAGATACAAGGAAAACACACATAATGATACAAAAGCACTCACTGAGCTTTATCTGATGTGACTCTGAGTGCTATCACTGATGTGTGTGTTGTTACTGGGACAAAGACCTCAGCTGAACAGGAGCTGTTACCTGTCTTGTAGATTCAGCTCATACTGTAACTAAAAATGACGAAGTGAGACTGTTGATTCAAATCAGACATCTTTTAGTGAATTATAAACGAGAGGTACAGCATGCTGCTTACAACAACATCTGACGTCATCATGTCACGTTCACCTTTTGCTTCTAGAGCATCCTGGGTATCAAAATGTGTTTTTAATATGACTCCAAATCAAATGAATTGGCCCATTGCAATAATCCTTATTTTAGAACTCAGTTTGGTAACGTTGTGTTACTGTATTATCTCATAGCATGGTGAATGTGCAGGTCACAACTTGTCCACCAGAGCGTTGTGGAGTTGTTGGATTGTGTATTTGATGAGTTTGATGAGGGAAACCAAGAAATCCCATGAGCCTCTGTAGCGTAGCTCTGAGCAGCTCACGGCTCTGCTCCGCCGTTCTAAAAATAGATTGCACCAACAATTAAAGGTAACGTACCTACTGCTATGAATATAGGGATTATGGCAATGGGCCAATTTGCCAAAATATTGAACTATCCCTTTACAGTTTTTCTCAATTGCTTTGGTGCTATTCTCAGATCAGAATGAAGGTTCTCGTAACTATTAGTTCTACTTCCACAACATGTAGTCATTTGTGCACATCATCATAGCAGTTTCTCCTTCCTCTGAACAAATTGCCAATGCTTTTGGACATGTGTCCGTTGCTTTCATACAATTCTCTGCTGTTTCATAACATTATCATTTTCTTATGTCATGTCAGTCAAAATGAACTATACTTTTGAACGCTGAATAGTCTTTCCCTAAAAATCTAATAGTCCTCATTTCATTGATTGAGTCATCACATACAAAATTGTTGAACTAGTTTTCAAAATCTGTCAAACTCATTGTAAATGTTGGGAGAAGCTCTGTCAATTCAATTAGTCAAACATTTGCAGTACTGTAAGGAAGAACAGGTATGTATGGTATTGGACAGTAATTCAGCACTAAACAATCTGCACTGCTCAATGTGTCAGGTATTACTGTAAGATACAGTGGGACAATCCTTTTTTACATTTACTGTATATTTAGACTTTCGGCTTCACTAGAGACTAGATTTACTGTATTGTAGTGTATTACAGCAACCAAGATTTCCCTAGAAGATGAAAATCCTACTCTGTAGGTTCAGTTACTATACTGCAACATTGTTTACGTAAAGTTGCCCAACAGTGGGGAGTGCCCATCAGTCCGTTTCTTACAGTAGGCTATGTTTGTTGTAGATGACTAGTGTATTTTTCTTTTGCACAATGCTGTAAACAAATCAGAATTGCAAAGAGCATTACTGTATGTAGTAAAAATGTGAAACATACAGTACATATTCAGTATCAGTTACTCCACTACAGTAATGTGTAACTTTACTGTAGTTTTCACTTGGCAGTACAGTACAAGTAGTGTATAGTGCTGTCTTGAGCATTTTCAGGTAGTATCATCACTTTTTGCATTGGAAAACACATAAAGAATAAAGTGTCATAATGAAAACATGACAAAGCCATTTGACTATCATGCTCATAAACGATGGTGTCAGGACTTCTCATTTTGACGACACTGACAGTTTCATTGACACAAGTACTTGCTTTTGAGGGATGGACAATCCATTTTGAGCAAGTGATGCACTTTTGCAGGTTGTCCACTAGGTTTTGCAGTTTGTAATAATTGTTTTGAGAAATGCACTAACTGTTGTGCAAATGTTAATAGAGAGGTGAGAATAGCACTAAAGCGATTGAGAAAAACTGTAACTGTTTTATGAATATTAATGTTATACTTAAAATTAAACTTATATAACTTATTAATTCTTCCAAATAATATGTTCTTTCAAATAAATTCTCAACAGCCTGTTGACAGGCTCAGGTCCTTACAGTCACGACTCATATCTATAAACTCAGGATCACTGAGCCCTGTCTGTCTGTCTGTCTGTCTCTGTGTCTCTGTCTCTCTCTGTACAGATAGACAGGAAGGCTCTCCACTGGGCAGCAGGAGCAGGGAATGAACAGGCTCTCCGTCTCCTCTTGGACCATGACACTGAAGTTGATGAGAGGGACATTGTGTGTACAGACGTTTGCAGTGTTTTTATGAAGAAATAAATGAACTTTGAATCAAACGTGAAACTCAAATTAATGTAAAATGATTAAATGTGTGAAAACAAACAAATTGCAACAAATTAGTTCTACTACCACTCTCACTGTTGTAAATGCTTTCCTGTAGTTTGGGATGAACGCTCTGCTGCTGGCCTCCTGGTTCGGACACCTGAAGATCCTGCAGGTCCTGGTGTCCTGTGGAGCAAAGCTCAGCTGTGAGAACAAGGTCAGAGGAGGATTTATTTCAGCCTCAGAGTCTGAATTTATTGTCTCACTGGTCTCGTGTGTGTACTATACGTGTGTCTATTTGTGTACTTGTCAGGATGGCCTGACGATGCTGCACTGTGCTGCTCAGCGGGGCCACATCAGAGTGTTGGAGTTCATCATGGAGGACCTGGAGGACATCAGTCTGGACAGAGGGGACAAGGTGATTGTTTCTACTCTGCATTAATGTAGGTTTGTGTATCAGTGTGGACGTTTCCTAAATTTGAATGAATTCATTTGCACTCCCTGGGGTGATGTCACTGCATGATTCTAATGTGCTCTTCCAGAACTTATTGATTGATTGATCCTAGCTATGTGATTGATTCTGGCTGCACTGACAATTGATTTGATTCGGTGAGATCATCTGTGAGTCCAGTTATATCAAAATTAGTTTTCCTGAGTCTGTGTTCTGTGTTATCTGCAATTCAGTTCAGTTTTAGTTAGTTTTACATTGTTCAATGTAGTTTTTATGACTGCACAGTAAGAATTTGCAAAATTTTTGATTTCTTACCGGAGAAAGGTGATGACCGGGCCGGACTGTACGTTCCTCCCTCTTTCCAAAGTTCTCATTTTTGCAGAGGCTACAAAAAGCAGACTGTTTTTATTTTCAGTTTCTAAATATGACTTTCGATAAAGTAAATCACTTTTTGCTGGCTGGGAGATTTTAGTCTTGATGCACATCACATTGAGATCAGTATGTTAATCAACATTATTCATCTTTATTAGGATGATTTTATGATTTTATTTTTGATTTCTTACATACTGTACCTTTAAGTTCTCATTTAAAAAATAAAAAAAAAGGTTTTATTTCAGTTTACTAAATTACTTTCTCACTGCTAGTTTTAGTCTTGGTGCACACATCACATTAGAACTTCATCTTTGCCGTTTTACCGGTTTAGGGCTAATTTAACCGAATTAAACAGACTGTGATCATTGAAAAAAATAAATTTCATTAACAAGGAATGTTGCTTCTAGCATTTGATATCGCTCTTGTCTTAATCCAGATCTCATATGTTAATAATCGTTGGGTTGACAGCGTTGTAACGTCAGGGTGGTTGTGTCTCCACCAATGTTAAGATCAAACCTACCACAATCATGTTTAAAGATGGTTTGGTACAAAGTGTGACTGTTCAACATTCATGTGTCTATAGACAGTGCATGGTGCTGTATACAGCAGCTCCTGTGTGTAACCTGCTGATGTCTGTCCACCAGTCAGGAAAGACAGCTCTTCACCTGGCTGCTGAACATGGACAACTGGAGGTGGTGGAGTTTCTCATTGGAATGGGATGCACACATGGATTAAAGGACAAGGTGGGAACACACACACACACAGGCTGAAATTTCTCCATGATTTAAGCATTTTAACGTCACAAACAAACCCGGAACTTCATGCCTTAAATGTTGTGTACATATACAACTAGACTGAGGGGGAAATACCTGCTGAGTCCAAAGTAAATATCTCCACTCTGCTACTCAGTCAAACCAAAGCAGATGACAAGATCTGAATGACTCATCACATGGTCAAACTGAGCCGTACAACATGTGTTCTAGATATCACGGTTCAAACTGGAGCCACAAACCACCTGGAAACACAGGTTGCAGTTAGCCACCAAGTGCCATGGTTCAAAATAAATGATGCCTAAATCATTCAAATAAATAATTAGTTATTAGTAATTACTAATAATTAGTTTATTCTAGATTGGATATGCTAAGGTACATTGTGTAGCAATTCCTCCCATCTAGCGTTGCGGTTGTATATCGCAAGCAACACAATCGTATTTTTCATGCTGTATTCACATGAAATTGGGCAGACGGACGACAGCCGCTGCACGTAACAAACAACAAGTGTTCCGTCAGCACGAGGCAAAACAATACACATGACAATATGTTGTCGTGTGTATTGGAACACTTCACTTTGTTGATGGGGGGAATTACTGATGAATGACAAACAGACTTTTGAACCAAATAATCAATTTCCGTGAATAGATAACAGGAGAAGTTACACAATGTCCCTTTAAGACATCACCCATAAAGCAAATCAAACCAAATGTCTATCATTAAACCTAAGCGTATTTAAATACCGAACATCGAAACTTAAACACCATGATGCTTCTTAATAAGTTTTGGTTTACTCACAATAAAACAAAGTCAAACACACATGGCAAACTCAGGTGAGCACCAGCGCACACACACGCAGTCTGGAGACAAAGGGAAAGGGGGAAGGACTCATCCAGATCTCTATTTGTAAAGTGGGAGGTGCTCACATCTCCATCCCACTTGGTTCTCCTGCAGACAGGAGGATGCAGACGTGCAGCTCGTAAGTATGGGCAGGTCAGGGTTTATTCAGGGTTATTTCTCATCAGAGGTCAGGAGAAACATGAAAGACAATGACATCATGATATTTAAAAAAAAAGAGATATGAAATATTTGACATCCCCTGAGCTGAACGTGAATGGGACATCAGGCTGGGTGGTAGGATGGTCTTTAAACAACTTGTCCTTTTTCAATTTGACTGAAACACAAGCCATGATACATGTCAAAGGAAGCTGTGTGTTTCTGCTTGTGAAGTGTTTTATGCTGTGATGTGTTGTGTTGTTATGTCTGATGTTGTGTCACGTGTGGCCTGCAGGAGCAGAACACCGCCTTGCACCTGTCGGCCAGGTGCGGCCACACTGAGGTCCTGCAGAAGATTGTGGAGACAGGACTAGATGTGGATGAGAGGAACATAGTAAGTTCACTGGACTGGTCTGAGATCAGCTGAGTCAGCTGTAGGCTTCAATTTCATTTCATTTTATCTGTGAGGCGCCAAATCATGATCCCAAGGCTCTGTACTGAGTGAGTGAGGTCAGGACCTTAGTTTATTACACAGAGAAACCAGAAGCCCCACTAGAGACCAGGAGACACCTCCACCCAGGACAGGGCTCAGGGTGGAGGGGCTCCCATCCCAGAGAGAGACCATGAGCACCAATAATTGCTGGTAATTGCACTAGTGTAGGGATCGACTGATATAGGTTTTTTCAGGGCTGATACTGAAACCAAAGACCAATATTTAGAACCGATATTCATTTGCAGTAAAAATTTAGAATAACACGCCTCAACCGTGCGTAGAAAAGGTTCTAAATTCTGTCGTAGCAATGAATCTTAGAATGTGTGTAAGTACAAAAAAAACCCCGTAATCATCAAACGTGCGGGCACCGGTCGTACGCACACTAGTAAGTACGGTAATCAGTGATGATAAATCCCACCTGTCCCTAACAGCTATGGTTAGGGTCAATTGCATTCAGAAACGCCTCCAATTGACCATATATGGTAGCACCTAGGGGTGGGCAAAAATATCGATATGGCAATATATCCCAATACTTCGCTTTACGTCGTCGCTTTTGAAAATAAATAAATAAAAGGAGGGACAGGACCTGCCATGCAGTGTAACCACCACAACAACAACAACAACTGACAGTGAGTGAGTGTCATGACTTCCTGTATCTGGCCCTTCAAAATAAAAGCCCTGTAGCCTTATACAGTTCAGTCAAATTGATTTTGGCTTAATTTTGACAAGACACGGCTCCAAATCTTTTTTTGTACAATGTGTACATTGTCAAAATTTGTGATAAAAAAAATACAATTTCAATTTTTGCAGATAAACGCTGTGTCTCAATTCGAATACTTCCATACTTAAACTAAGTGTTTTGAGTATGTAAGTGTGTCTCAATTCACAAGTAGGTCAAAATGCAGTGTACTAAGTAGGATACCCATGTGGTGCACTCAGAATAGTCCAAAAGTTGTTGGTGTGGAACGGTGCACACTGCATTATGTGTGTGTATATACGTATATATATATATATATATATATACAGCGTATATACAGTATATAGCTCATAGAACTTGTCGAGTGTCAAACTCGGATAGAAAGACTGTTATCTGATTATGTGAAATTATTTTTCAGGTATTTTCCTCGTAGTGCTGCTGACTGACAGGTGGCTGTGTGTTTCAGGACGGTCTCTCTGCGCTGCACCTGGCAGCTGATGGAGGTCACTACGACTGTGTCAAGTTCCTGCTGGAGTCGGGCTGTAATGTGAACTCGCTGACCGACGTACGTACGGTTTTGTTCGCGCCAGATCAGACATCAACGCTCGCTCCGTAGTGAGGTCTCTTAATGTTGTGTCTTGTTCTGTTGCCACCACAGAGAAACCTGAGCGCTCTGCACTACGCCGCCCAGCACGGCTTCCACAGAGTGGCCGGCATCCTGCTGGAGGCGGGAGTCAACATCCACGCTGTCGACAGTGTGAGTGATGTGTTTCTAGGTTTTATGATGTGGTAAAGACTGTGTAAATATGTTTAATTCAACACTTGAGACGACAGACTGATGCCGTCGTAGCTGTTGCGTGTTTGCTGTAGAAAACAGAGGCGGTGACAGGTCACATTTATTTATAAAGCACTTTTCACAGACACTTGTGCTCACATAGCCTGGTGTCTTTCACACAGCTCCACCCTCTGTCACAGACCCATACTCAAACAAACTCCAGGGTGTTTCTGCCCTTCTGTTTGTTATGTAGAGCTGCTCATAACTTTGTTGAAGCATTGTTACTGATGCTTGGTGTGTCTTCTGTTTAGTTCCTCCTCTGGATCCTTTGGGAATATAAAGTGAAAGTGTTGGCATTTGTATCAAATTTGACACATGAAAAAGGCAAGGCAAAGCAATTTTATTTGTATAGCCCGTATTTACAAACAGTTTGTCTCAAAGGGCTTCACATGGCATCACAACAACATCCTCTGTCCTTAGACCCTCACATCGACTGAGGAAAAACTCCATGGAAAACCCCTTTAACAGGGAAAACCAGGAGAAAGTTCAGGGTGAGCAAGAGAGGAGGGATCCCTCACCCAGGACGGACAGACGTGCAATAGATGTTATTACAGACAAGAAAACAGTTTATAACAGAGAATGTGGGAAACATGGAAATATTAAAGGGATAGTTCACCCAAAATCGGCGCAGCACTGCATGTCCATATGACGGTTGCGAATGGGGCTCACCATCCAATACCTCCATATTGCTCGTCTCTAATGTCAAGCTTAAAATATAGACTTATTTAACTTTTTTCGGAACAGTTTCTCATGTCAGGGCTTCAGTACAAGAGGGACATTGCAGACCCCCCCGTAACTCAGAGAAGGCACGGAGGACTCTGAAACTTCTCCCAGCCCTTAGTTGACATGAAATTTGAATTTTGGGTGAACTATCCCTTTAACAAGAGTTGATGGAGGCAGCTTCTGGTGGGAGGAAAGGCAGGGAGAGCAAGCCAGCTTAATGGGAGGACTCGATGGCAGACTGGTTCATGGGAAGAGAGCGCAGGCCGGTTTAACAGCAGGGTAAACACTGTATACAATCAGATACATGTAATGATCAGACAAACCACCAGGGGGCAGTTAGTTATTTATGCACCTTCAGGCCTTCACTTGGGATAGCAATATGGCTGCTGTCAGTCAGTGACCCACATGTGTTTTCTCATGGATATTATTGCCAATTTTGAAAAAGATAACATACTGTAAGAAAAACTTGGACATTTTACTGAAACTTAAATAGGAATAGTTACTGCATTCATGTAAAGTAAAACTACTTAATATTTCATAACTTATTTTATAGTAGGACCGTAGGTCTGTAAAATAATTTTCTATGCAGATCTGATATGCAATTTTCATTTTTTTTATTGTTGTAATTGTATATTTTTTTATTATTTGTCAGAAGGTCCAATAAAGGGTCCAGTTTAAAAAGCTTTTAATTTTCTGACAATTATTTCATGGTTTCATGGTACATGGTTGGTCAGTCTGTTACCGTTACCCAGGTGGAAACACTAAGGGCGTATTCACACCAGGAAAGTCCGATAGTTCACTTGCTTTGGTGCGGACCTTTTATAAAAAAAAAGGTTCGGTTTGTATTCACACTGCATTTTTTCACAAGCGGACCAACTTTGTAAACAACAGCACGTGGGTCCCACAGTCGCTCAATCATTGGATAAGAATTAGCCTATCAGCGGGATCTTCCACGAAAAGTAGGCTACACAACAAAAGCATGAATGCGTTTCTTGCTGCCCTTTCAATTTGGTAGTATTTCCAGTTTCATCTGTCCTGCTTATTCATTACTTGGAGGCTATGTGGCCATTATGCAGCAATCCCCGTGTATGGCGAAGGAAAGTCAGACAACATACAGATGTCTGCGCGTCTGAAGTAGGGGTGTCAACGTTTACAGTTTTTTCTACACTTGTAAAGCCAGCCAGCCTTTATTTTGAAAGGACAGCTGGAGAGAGGCTACGCGGAGATAAAGTCAGGGGGGATTGAATTTGACACGCAGTTCCATCAGGCCTATTATCTGAAACATGTAAACTGCTAACGTTATTGAGTTTTCTAAACGGATAGGCTATTTGTTATCCATGTACCCGTTTACACGTGTAGATGTTGACACCCCTAAGCATGGTGCGCTAAAAAAAAAAGGAAGAAAAAAAGGACGGCACAGCAAAAAACAAAACAAAAAACATAATCATCCTCTCAGGATGCTGCGTTGGCGGTCGGCATAAGCCTATAGTCATATTTATTTCTGTTTATGGTTATTAATCGGATAACGACTTTCTGTTATCAGTTTAAAAAAAAAGAAGAAAAAAAAGAATGTGCATCGTTAACGGCGACGGGCGCGTCTCTCCAGCATCTGATAAATGTCAAGGAGGCAGCGTGTCTATCTGTGCTCCATCGACACACGGCTCGTTGATAATTTACACATTTTCTGACAACAACGGAAGCCTGTTGAATCCAAAAAGGCGCTTGGATTTTGTATTTGGTTCGGGAAAGGTTCGGTTTACATTCACACCATACGCGAACCGCACCAGGGTCCGTTTGGGACTCTGGTGCGGATCAAACAAGTGGACCGAGTCCCACCTGCAGAGGTGGTCTCGGTCCACTTGTTTGATCCGCACCAGAGTCCACTGGTTTGTATTCACACCTCCCCAAAAAGTCCGCACCAGAGGAAAAGTCCGTTTCAAGCGGACCAAACGAGCCTGGTGTGAATACGCCCTAAGATCAGAACCGATCAGTCATGAAGCAGCATTTAGATGGTTCTTGTCTCCTGAGCAGAGCAGCTGTCACACCAAGGAGCGCAACATGTGTGAAGGTGATGTAACAGTGATACAACAAGCTCTTCTTCTCCCGCTCACTGACACGTCTTCTCTGTGTTGACCACAGCAACGCACCACGGCGCTGCACGCCGCCGTCTTCAACAATCACACCGAGGTGGTGCGGCTGCTCATAGACGCCGACTGTGACCTGGACCTGGCCGACAGCGTGAGTAGAAGCTTCTGGATCTCACAGCGGGACACGTTCCTCAGTGTGAGCCGCGCTCCAACGCCCCGCTGTCCTGTCCTTCACAGAGGCAGCAGACGGCTCTGCACATCGCAGCAGAGCTCGGCTGGCAGGACCTGGCTGAGATGATGCTGATTTCAGGTGTGAACCTCAACCTGGCTGACAAGGTACCGCACAGCGCTAACTCCCATATGTCTCTGCGGAGACATGACTCCTCCCATGTCGTCATCTAGCAGAGCTTTGTTCTTCACTGTGGCGTTTTGTCCATGTGATCAACACAGCAGGGGAAAAGCAGTCTGGAGGTGGCGGCCAGAGGAAACCACATCATCCTGGTGGACATGATCATCAAAGCCGACCGTTTCTATAAATGGGAGAAGGTGAGTTTATCATCAGTGTGTGTTCATATACTATGAAGCAAATTCAACATGCTCAGGATAACTTTTTATTATCTAGTTTATCTCAACAGAACCTAACATTTACCATACTGATAACCAGTGCTATGAAGCTCCTTATCTATTGCTCCTTATCGATTGCTCGTCCGACCACCCGAGCAAAACTGGATCCCATTTATCACGCTCAGCCTTCAGAACCCACCATTGTCCCGCCCCTAAACACTTCTTATTGGTTGAAAAGTACACGCTGCTTCCTGTTGACAAGCTAGAGGAGAACAACCGACTGGCAAGCTTGGACAAGGAGAAATGAATTTTAATAGTTCAGTCCAAGATGTCAAGAACGGCAACCAGGAAATGTCAGGAAAAAAGCTGTTAAAGGTATAGTTCACCCAAAATTCAAATTTCACTCATTATCTACTCACCCTCTTGTCAACTATTTTCCTGTCCTCCGTTCCTTCTCTGAGTTACTGGGGGGTCCGCACAGCAGTATTTGTCCATATAATGGTTGTCAATGGACACCAACTTTCTTTGTCCAAAAAGACACACCAAAAAACATCCAAATACCTCCATACTGCTCATCTGTAATGTCCCTCTTGTATTGAAGCCCCGACATGAGACATTGTTCCCCGGTCAGTGCAAATCACACGAGATTTGCACTGACACAGGAAGAGCAGTGAACTGAGACACTGGGAGCTTCCGTTACAAACAAGGTTAAAATATAGACTTATTTAATTTTTTTTCGGAACAATTTCTCATGTTGGGGTTTCAATACAAGAGGGACATTACAGACGAGCAGTATGGAGGTATTTGGATGTTTTTTGGTGTGTCTTTTTGGACAAAGAATCCTGGTGTCCATTGACAATCATTATATGGACAAATACTGCTGCGCGGACCCCCCGTAACTCAGAGAAGGAACGGAGGACTCTGAAAACTCTCACAGCAACAGTAGATAAGGAGTGAAATCTGAATTTTGGGTGAACTATCCCTTTAAATGTCATTTCAAAACGTTTAAACCTAACTGTCTGTGTACAGTATAACTCTATGGGGAATGGTTTTGCTGTTGGCTTCAGGATCACATGGACAATGAGCAGGACTCGTGGGTGGCGAGGCCGCTGACCTTCAGACAGGACCACCAGCCGGAGACGCAGCACCTCCGCTCGGTCCTGTGGAGCCTGGCCACCAAGCACCTCTGCAGAGGGGAGTGGAAGATTCTGGCACAACACTGGGGCTTCAGCGACGCTCATATACGAGCTATAGAACATCAGTGGACAGGTGAGCTGCACACTGGAACACACACAGATGCATTAAAGAGGAACTCAGCAGGATTTCTCCCGTGGCTATGCTACATTTTTACCTTCATTAAAAAGCTCTGGAGTAATTGTGATAGTTAACTACATGACTTATGACTTGTTACGAGTGACAGCGGAGACTCTCTGTATTCACCGCCCCGGTGTCCCAGCTCTCTGCACACCACTGCGCTCCGTAATCTTTTGTTCATGACGGTTAAGACTCACACAAACACACACGTCGTAATGTCAGATATGTTATGTAACGTTATCCACCGCTCCATTTATTGATTTTTCGCCGGCTTCGTTGTAAACAGATGCACATGGACAAGAGCAGCGGAAGCAAAACAGTGGTAAACAACCGGACTTGCATAGTTCCCCTTTCAGTCTGAAGAAAACACATGTAAATAGACACACTGCAAAAACTCAAAATATTACCAAGTGTATTTTTCTCATTTCTAGTCAAAATCATCACACTTAAAGGGATAGTTCAACATTTTGGAAAAATGGCCCATTGCCATAATCGTAGTCATAGCAGTAGGTTTGTTACCTTTATTTGTCGGTGCAAGCTATTTTTAGAACGGTGGAGCAGAGCCGTGAGCTACGCTACGGAGGCTCATGGGATTTCTTGGTTTCCCTCTGGTGGACAAGTTGTGACCTGCACATTCACCACACTATGAGATAATAACACGTTACCAGACAGAGTTGTTTTTGAGGGAAATTTCGTTCACGCAAAACTGCTGTGCAGGTTACAATTTGTCCACCAGAGCGTTGTGGAGTTCAATTCAATTCAATTTAGTTTATTTGATAAAGAGGGACAATGTACATTAATACACATTAAAAAATAAAACATAAATGTACCCAAATCTAGCTACCAAGCTAATTTCCATTGATAGTTGTTGGATTGTGTATTTGATGAGTTTGATGAGGGAAACCAATAAATCCCATGAGCCTCCATAGCGTAGCAGAGTGTGTTGTAACTCTGTGCTGACCTGTGTAGGTATGAAAAGCTTCAAAGAGCACGGCCACCGCATGCTGCTCATCTGGCTTCATGGAGTGGTGGCGGCGGGGGAAAACCCCATCAAAGGCCTGTACGAGGGGCTGGTGGAGATTTCCCGTACAGACCTGGCAGGTGAGAAGGACACACACACACCCCACACTGTGTTCACGTCCATCGTAGGATCCAGTGTGTCTGTGGTGCATGACCTCCTGCCTCCTGGTTGTGTTTCTCCTCCAGAGTGTGTGCGACAGAAGGCCAACGCAGAGAGCAGCCCTCCTAAGATGTGCTCCGCCATGTGAGTCACTTCACACCTCAAGTCTAAGCCAGTGACAACGCTTGGTATCAACTGTAGCATGACGACTTTATGTCACATGTTTTATTGTGAAAAGACAACGAGTTTATTTCTGCTCTGGAACCGTCTGGTGAAAATGTAAAGTAACAGCTGCTGACACTATTCACACTGTATATACTGGTTCATCTGTACACAAAGGGCTGGAGACACCACACAGTGCAGACATCATATTTTTCATATTATTAATTTTCTTCTGTAATATAATAAGAATAATATATATCAGATTGTATCTATATATTTCTTCATAAAATATCCCTCCGGCTCATGCTCTGTCCTGAGCTACAGTTCATCTTCCACATGTTTTAAAAGATTGACATTCTGTTTACCGTGGTTTTCACTCATAAAACTGTGACTGAAGCTCATAGATCGGAGCGGCATCTTTATGCAAATGAGAGTGACTGAGGCATGCTGGGTAATTTAGAGGCAGCGCCTGGCATCCCTCCATTGAAAAGTTCAGCCTAACTGGCTTGACAAACTAACTAACAAAGTTGGCTATTTACAGACAACACTTAGCCAAAAGCTACCTGGTGATTCAACCAAATATGTGTAGATGTCTGGGTAAGACATTCCTGGTCACTGTGTGGGGTCATTGATCATTGTGGGAGGCTAAATGGGCATACTGTACCAGTAGATTAATTAATTGTAATTTTTCAAGATAGCGTGAACGGTCGGTTTCAAGGAGGGTGTCACAATAATTATGAGACACAGTGCTACAAAAGAAACAAACACTAAAACATTTAAATTGATTGTTAGTTAGTTAGTCTATGCTCAAGACACATCAAGACACAAAAAGCCACTGAGTGCAATTTGCCCCTAAATTACCCAGGATGCCTCAGTCATTCTCATTTGCATAGAGATGCCACTCTGGTCGATCTGTGAGTTCCTGGTGGAGGAGTCTGGATCAGACCCGAAACCTGACTGCTCCAGGTAGACATGCGAAAGACCAGAGAGCGCCAAGACTGTCGGGAACAGTCTGAATTCCTGCTCCCAGTCAGGAGATCCACCTGACCAGCAGGGTTGTGTGCTGCTCCGTACAAAGCTGCTTTATAAAACCACCAACATTTTTCACATGCAACATGCATCTCCCAGCATGAACAGAGAGAAAACACACCGAGCGTCAACTTGGGTCTCGCGCCAGACTATGAATTCAATCTAGTTTTACAAACATGTCGGCTTGCTTGAAGTAAACAAACTTCTGGGTGCATGTTTGAGTCGCCATCTGATGCTGTCTGTGGCTTTGAGGGATGTAAACAGCCTAAGCAGTGGAACTTGCATCCACTCCTAATCATCGCTGCCGTGGCGATGCAGGGACAGACACAACTACCGCAAAACAGGAGACATTAAACTGAAAATCTTCAGATTCCTTCTTTTAGACCTAAAATGTTAGGAAAATACAGCCCTGAGTTGAATTTGCCCAGAATTGTCCTTTAAAGGTGCTGACCCTCTCATTCGGACAGTTTCCCACTCAGCTTGTTCAGATGTAAAACACTTTTGTAAAAGAAGTAACCTTCAGAGGTCATCATTTATTCTCTAGATTTCTGTTCCTTTGGCAACATGACGTCCAAGTCAAGTCTGTGATTCTCAATGAATAAGTATTGTTATTGATATTATTGACTATGTATTTACCATTGAACACGCCAGTCTCTGTGATGAACTGTTGACACTGCAGGAGATCCATCTGAAGACCCAGAAGTGCAGATGTGATCCGTATTTTATTCTTATGTTGTTCTGATGTACTTTATAGATGTAGTTTTGGTGCTATATAAGAAAAAGGATGCACTCATTTCTTTCTTTTTTTTTTTTTTTTACAATTATTAGCGAATGTGTTAAGCACAAAAAACAAACATGCGCTGATGATGGCTCATGCATTGTCTTATTTTGACCAATGACAAACCAGAAGGCTCATAACAAACTGGACTGAAGGAGCAGTGTGTGTTTATGTTTATGGATCCACTGATGCACTACACTTAAAGTTTTCAAGTGGGTTTAACGTTGTCATGACTGTGCTCTTCCTGGTTTTGCTCTGACCAACACCAACTGATTTTTGATGTTGTTTTTCCATTTCTACTTGAATGCTTTTAGAGCCACTCGGTGTAAATAAGTTGAGCTGTACAAAATAATCACACATTTTTTGCATGAAATGAAAACTTCAATCATTTTCTCCAAAGCACTTTCAAAATAATGAGTGGTTTTTAATGTCAAATGTAATGAGTTCATAGTCAGCTCTGTTTGATCGGTCACAGACCATCAAGGACACGGTGAGCATGTTCAGAGTTTTGTTGTAAAAACATGTGTGCATGAGTTGAAGAAATCCTTTTTAAAAGGCTGGCTGTTATCCTGATCAAGACTGTGTTTTCTGAATTCAATGCAATAACTAAATTTTTCTGCACTAATGCAAAAATCTTTGTATGATTCATGTACAAACATTTAAAGTAACTGTGAACTTCTTCATATACGATCAGTAAAAAACTACACTTTTAAAACAAGTGTCTATGTTGCACTTTTCTCCTACAAGCCTGGGCCCTCTTCTTCATCAGTGGTCAACCTGTGGGGCAAAACATGTAAAACATTACTGTTGGCTCAGCCATGTTTACATTAGGGGTGTCCCAGTCAAGACTGCTTCGTCAGATTTTGCCTTTATCAATCAATCAATCAATCAAATTTTAATTGCATAGCACTTTACAATAGCCAGACAGTCCCCAAAGTACCTTACATCATAGCAATAAAATAATATGTAAAAACAAAAACACAAGAAAGTGCCAGAGTGCTGCAGGGTGTTAAAGGCCCTCTAAAAGTGCATACAGTAAAATAAATACAGGCAAAAAAGTACACTTAAGAGCAGGACTTCCCTAGTCAGAGTTAAATGCTAATCTAAAAAAGTGCGTCTTTAGCTTCGATTTACAGTAAGAAGACTGAGGTCAGTAATGGTGTGAATGTCGGGAGGCAGTCCGTCAGGCCATTAATGGCGTAAAAAACAAACAATAAAAGTTTAAAATCAATTCTAAAACGAACTGGAAGCCAGTGAAGTGACGACTTTAACTAATCTTTGAATCATGTTATTTTCCCCCTCATTCAATGCATTTACATGACGCATCAAAAAATGCATCAATTATGCCTTTATACTTTTTTCAACTTGCAGTGGAGTACAACATCAAATACCCACAGTCATGGGATGAGAAGAACATGGCAGGTCTTGATTGGTTGTCAGGCTTTACAGTATGAAGAGGCAGCCTAACTATGCATGAGCTACGAGCTTTAACCATACAAATTAAGAGTCATTTTCAAGACGCTCAGGGATGTCATTACAGAGGTTTAGCTTTGATGGATGCGCGACATCTGGAATATGGATGAGACTTGTTTTCACGCTGTGGAAAGAAGCAGGTGGGATCATTGATTTCTGCTCAGAGAGGTGCCTTTTAGTCTCAGCAAGGACCAGGAAATTCCATCCAAGTCTTCTTCGTTTTCCAACTCTAAAGATATAAGGATTTCTTGGTACACCTTGGACCACCTGGTAGTGTTGGCAGTGGCAACGGATCAGGATGGATACAAGAAAGTGATTCCCTCCCTGCTTAACAATCACAGCTCACACATTCGAGTGAAAGCTGGAATTGCCCTTCTCTCTGCCTCCACGTTGCTCTCACAAACTACAGCCACTAGATGGCAGCGTCTGCAGTGTTCCCTGAAGACGGCTGTAAACTCAGCTGGGAAGGGCTGGACGAGGATGAATCCTGCCAGGACAAAGGCCAGGATTTATGATGTGCCATTGCATTACAGGCTGGATTCAGATGCACTGGCATTTGGTCATTTAATCCACATCCTTGTGCTGTGGTATCAGCCAATACAGAGTAATGATACCAGTGTGTTATTAAAAGCTATGCTTGTATAGTTTATGCCTGCATGGATGTGATATGATTATTATTGTTGTAAGGCCTGGTCCAGGTTAAACTCTTTGTAAAACATGAATGAATACAGCTAAATAAATACATTTAACTTTCTTTTATTGTCTAGTTTGACAGTCAAACACAACTAATAGACACACACACAAAAAGGAGAAAATGTGTGAGACAACCTTTATGTTGCAATATACTGTATGATACACACTGGAAGAAACAGTAGAAGAATGTTTTTGGTTTTTATAAACTGCAGGACAAATGGATTCCCTTTTTGGGGCTTAATTAATATAATTTCTATCTATCTTCATGCCATGCATTGTTGTGACAGTTGCACAACTACAGTACAGGTACCAAGCGCAGAACAGTTATAACTTATCTATAGGCTACTCTTGTCTTTACATATTTATCCCAAGGGCCAGTTTCATACCCATTTGAATTCAGAGAACATTTACAGGCAGAACTGGTATTCCTCACATTCCAGCACAGTCTGTAATTTGCATATGACTGAGCAGTGACCGAGAATCATTGTTTGGTTTCTGCACTAACTTAACAGCTGATGGTTTTATAACGGGGCCTTTGCATGTTGGCACCAGAAGAGGATGAGGTCACTGACATTTTTAAAAACATGTCTCAATACACTGTTCCATTTATATTCAGCTTGAGGTGTTCAGGTAGTTGTCCAAAGAATACTGAAATGTCTTACAATGGGCGATTCTATCATTTCATGTGTGAGATGATCAGTGCGGCATTGACATTTATGTAGAAACTCCTGACTTGCAGGGATTACACTGTGTATTCATTAAAGGAGGTGTATGTAAGATCAAAACTGTTGCTGCAGTCAAATTCAAAATACTGCAGCGCCCCCGGACTCGAAGTTGCCAGATAACCATACGCTAACCTCTGCCCTGCTCCAGCTTTGTGGCTATGATACCCCAAGACTCACTCACACAGTCTCTAGTCTCAAAGATTGAAGTGATATTTTTGGGGACTGAATAATAAAGATGCAAATGTTCTACCCATAATATGGCCCAAACACAAAAAAAGATTACTTCAATCAAAAAATACATTTTCAATCAAATAACAACTCAATTCAATAATAAAAACAAAACAAAACAATAATTTTCAAAGAAAAAAGTCTTCAATTGCATTTTTTGGGGGTCTATTTTTTTAATGCACTTTTTGTGGGGTTGAAGCAACTTTTTTTTAAGTAATAAACACACAAATCTACCTTCATACAGTTCTTATATCTTCTTTAAGCATGGTGACATTGAGCCGGCAGAGTTGTAATTACAGCTTGAGAAAATTAAGCCAATGCAATGTAACGTAACGAGATATCAGATGACACACGGGCAAAATCATACAATACGCTGCCAATACGTATTAGGCTACCCTAAGTGCGTGCTCCATCTTTCCCACGGATCATTGAACGCCTCATCTGATCTTTGAAAAGCTGACGTCAGAGGTTCGACATACCTGTATACCTGTGCACGCACCATACGGCGCTTACCTGTAGAATGCGGAAGTGGGGAGAGGAGAGGAGATACGGGTCCATGAATTTGCTTATGGAAATCGACAGTGAAAATAAATGTAATGTTGATGAAACGGACTCAGCAGCTGGAAGCTGGATCTGGGCTCACGGCGGCAGTCAACGACATGTTCTTCAAGACTGTGGAGGTAAACATCTTTTATTTGGGTGTAATTGTCCGTTGACGTTATCAGAAAACTGTCGAGCAGCCGCAAAACAGTCGAGGTTACGGGTTCCCTCCGCAGGTACAATCACAGTTAGACCTATTTTCTCTCTCTCTGGGTTGACTGATGAGTGACGTCGTCCCCCGCCGTGCATGTTAATGGGTCAAATAAATAACATCATTTTTGCTGAGCTGTGCAAGTTTTAGACAGGTTGAATTCAGCAGACACAATCTGACACAATTTTAATTATATTGATCTTCATAATATTTTTCAGGGATGTAGTGAGAATCTTAAGCGTCCAAATAAGTTATTTAATAATTTGACAATTAAAGTTACAATCTGCAGGTTTTACATGGTAACACGTCTAAAAACAACCAGATTCATACTCTGTCTGTATAATGAGATGTGTTTTTACTTTGTTACCCAAACATTTCCATGAATTCTATACCCAGATTGTTAGTGTTTTTAATCATTGTAAAAGTTTTTTTGTTGCCTCTGAGTGTTTTGTGTGTCTAACAGATCAAAGTTGTTTTCTCTAACTCTGTTCAGTTTATACCTTTATTTTTGAAATTGGAAGAAATGTTATGCCTGTAACATTTTGTCCTGTGTGCTGTCAGAAACACTGATGTGAAACATAAAAGAAAAATGCACACAGACACTCAGAGAAACGTACAGTAGTTGTTTCCTCAGTTGTTCAAGTTATGCTGCCTTTCTTTTGCCTTTAAAGATAGTCAGCTGTTTTGAACTTGGGACAGAGTTCTCTATCTAGAGAACTAGATATCTAGTAAATACCAGGTAACAGTTTTGACTCAAATGTCATGGCCTAGTCCTGGTGGTTGTAGCACTGCCGTTGGCCACCTTAGATATGCACATTCACCACACTATGAGATAATAACGGAACGTTATGAGACAGAGTTGTTTTAGAGGTAAATACAGAGACTACTTGCTGAAAAGCTGTCCCCCAACATGCATCAGCGGTTTTGCATAAATTTCCCTCTAAAACAGCTGCGTCTCATAACGTTACGTTATTATCTCATAGCGTGGTGAATGTGCAGGTCACAACTTGTCCACCAGAGAGTTTTGGAGTTTTTGGATTGTGTGATGAGTTCGATGAGGGAAACCAAGAAATCCCATGAGCCTCCGTAGTGTAGCTCTGAGCAGCTATGAACTATCCCTTTAAAGATAATCATCTGTTTTGAACTCAGGACAAAGTTGTCTAGATACTATATACCAGGTTTAGTTTTAACTCAGGTGTCATAGGCCTAGTCCTGGTGGTAGTAGGACTATCTATCTATCTATCTATCTATCTATCTATCTATCTATCTATCTATCTATCTATCTATCTATCTATCTATCTATCTATCTATCTATCTATCTATCTATCTATCTATCTATCTATCTATCTATCTATCTATCTATCTGATACATTGTTGTGACAGTTGTGACAATTGCACGCCCACAAGTGAAGAAGACAAAGTAAGTGAACTGAACCAGTAATGTCATGAGGCAACATTTATGAAATTGCTAACAGGAAATACACTATGTGTACATGTGTATGTGCAGGTGGACAATGTGCTCACTGTATGTGTGGTTTTTAGACGCAGCTGTGTCAACACTCATGCCTAAGACAAATTTCCTGTCAAGGACCAATAAAGTATCTTAAAATGATCCGGAGGAATGAGACTGGACCAGGGAATCAGGATTTAAATTGTTCTTTTGTTGTTTCATTGTTTATAATGTGTCACTGATACGTGTTGTACTATGTGCAGTTGTAATGTTAACATTATTTGTGTGTTATAGGAAGACATTGAGCTGTGGGACAGACAGAGAGATGGCACGGAACCTTTACTGCCCTCACTGGTAAGAATATGATTGTCTCCTTCTCACCCCTCTCTCTGCCTGGGTAAAACAGGCTGAATTACAGCTTTTACAAAATCTGTCAAACTTATTTTAAATGTTGGGAGAACCACTGTGAATTCAACTATTCAAACAGAACAGGTATGTAACGTATTGGACAGTAATTCAGCACTTAACAATTAAGCTTACATTAAGCTTACAGTGGGGCAAGAACTTTTTACATTTAGACTTACAGCTTTACTACAGTACAGATTAACTGTATTGATGTAGACGAAAACATGTGGCCAGACAGACAGGAACATCTGGATGTGCAGGAATAATTAACAGTCTGTAGGTTCAGTTACAATACTGCAATATTGATTACAGTTGTGCACAGCTCTACCCAAAGGGTGTTTCTTATGTTTGTTGAAGCATAAGCCTAGGTTGAGCTGCTTAGGTTGCCGCTCAGCTGGCACTATAGCAACAGAATCTATTGCAGGTGAGATGTTGTTTGGCTGACAATACTGGTTGGATTTACTTTGAAGTGTACAGATAGCAAACACCGATGAAGCAGTGAATACAGACCACCAGGCTAAATGTAAGAAACCAACAAGTATTCAGTGATGCAACGACTTCTAGGACCTAACTATTGACTGTGCTGTGAAGCAGTGTTGGGCACTGGTTACTTTCCCCAAAAAATAACTGAGTTAGTAACTGAACGACTACATTATTACTACATTACAAAAGTAACTTTACCAAGAAAAATAACTATTGTCTTACTTTTTTAATAAAATGCTGAAATCTGTCAAAGTACTTGAACTCACCCCCCCTAACCTCCCCTTTCACATATTAAGTCAATGCAAACGAGCGATAGATCGTTTTATCGCCCAGGTGAAAAATCGCTACTTAGCTACTCTTAATTGTCTAGTGCTGTGTCATGGCTTGTCTTTATGTTTGCTTTATGTCTCTCCAAATAAACTTGAACTTGAAATATTCCAGCCGTCAGTCGCTCATTGCTCAGCGCTGAAATCCTGGTGGTGCCGGTGTAAAAGAGAACGTGGCAAAATCAAAGGGAAAATGTGAGTCTGTGGCTCTGTGCCAAATTGATGAGTGAATGCAGCTGAGCGACCGAGCATGTTTTTTTTGTTTTTTTTAGCAATACGAGCGACGGCGACAAAAATAAAAGGTCTGGTGTGAACGCACCTTTAAGAGTTGGTTAGTTCCAGATAAACGGCTTTAGGACTGAAAAAACGTGTATATAGCCTAACGCAAGTAACGGTGATTAAGGTCACATTTTGTCATCAGTAATGCGTTACAGGGAAACTTTTTTGATAACTCGTTAGCCTGCTGAAAAAAACTAGCACCGTTAGTTATTGTATAACACCGTTATTCCCATAACTGGTGTGATGTGTCACCTTTCAACACCATATTGTGTCCATAACAGTTGTGTTTCATGTCTGAACAGCCCACCCGCAGGACATTTGATTATGTGCTAGTGGCCGATAAGGTGGATGAGGTGGATGACAACCAGAAGGCTCAGAGACAGCAAGCCTTCATCCAGCAGCTCGAGAAGAAAAACGTCGCCATCACTGTGAGTCTCTGCAAATAACTGTGACTTGGTACATGATGTAGTGAACAGCCTTACAGACAACACATCAATGCTTCTTTGTGTGCATTAGAAAATTGTACATGATGACAAAGTGTTCTTCGGCTTGCGTGCGCCCAGAGAGATCTTCGAAGACTACCAATATCTCCTGAAAGTTTCTGACTCTTGCAACTGGTCTGGAGATTTGAAAGGAGCCGTCACCCAGGCAACCAGGTACTGTTAAACACACATACAGGACATTAAGAACAATGGAGACCCCTGCACTTATTCACACCTTGTTATGTCACTCAGACTCAGACTATTTCAAAAACGAACACAGAGAGGAGCATGGTTGTGTCGACACATGAAGTTATATAGGCAAATTATAGATACAGATAAACCAGCCGTCTGTCACAGATCCAAACTGGTGCCAACTGTTCTATTGCGCAGGATGAAGTGTGCGTCCACCGAACGTGTAGCAACATGTAGCAATACACGCTCTGCATTGCATATCAGCTGCACATTTATGGAATTAAAGTTTTTCCGGTTTTACAAGAAGAGATTATTGTCATCATCAGGTGGAGCCTTGACGTGTTCGCGCGTGTCCGATCCCTAAAACGTCTCTCTCTGCTGTTTTATGTGGTTTTATGTATAATGGGTTCTAATGTGAGTTTTATGTGTGGAGTGTTTTTGTGTCTTTATGTGTTGAGCCCTAAACCGAAGACACTTTTCTATCATTTGATGATGGACGATAAAGGTTTTCAAATTGAATTTAAAGGACAATTCCGGGCAAATTCAACTTGGGGCTGTATTTTTCTAACATTTTAGGTCTAAAAGAAGGAATCTGAAGATTTTCAGTTTAATGTCTCCTGTTTTGTAGTTGTGTCTGTCCCCGCATTGCCATGGCAGCGATGAATGGGAGCGGATTGAAGTTAAGTTCCACTGCTTAGGCTGTTTACATCCCTCAAAGCTGCAATATTTTTCCACAGACAGCATCAACATGTCAGCTTGCTTGGAATAAATAAACTTCTTGGTGCATGTTTGAGTCGCCATCTGATGCTGTCTGTGGCTTTGAGGGATGTGACCAGCCTAAGCAGCAGAACTTGCATCCGCTCCCATTTATTGCTGCCATGGCGATGCGGGGACAGACACAACTACCTCAACACAGGAGCAGTTAAACTGAAAATCTTCAGATTCCGTCTTTTAGACTTAAAATGTTGAATTTGCCCGGAATTGTCCTTTAATTTAATTGAATTGAAATTAATTGAATTGAGGTCTGTGGATTTGGATTTTGAAATTGCTTCCCCGGTGGTATAAAAGCACAACACATTTGTCAGTGTTTTGGAAACATGAAAAACTTGAGACAGTAAGAGCAGCAAAATAACACAATGTGGAAAAACACACAATTATGCTGAAATGTAAACATTTCCTTGTTTCTACAGAATCCGGATTGTCGATTTTATCCTTCATCAGACTTTCATCAACACAGGAGGTAAAATTTCATACATATAGTTAGGAAACCATGAATAATAATTGTCAATGTCAATGGACCTCAATATCTGTTCTTTTCTTCTCACAGAGAACCTGGACGAACTGCTGAAGAAAGATGTCTTTGAAACTGTGTTCTGCCTTCATGAAGTGAGGCCCTCTTTAATTGAATGCCTTTGTCCTGATGTCCCTTTAAAATGTATTGTCTGTTGTCACTGAAGCCAGGGTTATAATTACATTTTACTAAATGACACAGCTGATCAGTGTTTACCAACTACGACATGAACATCAGATTAGATGTACTGAATAAAAGTGGATACACAACAGTAAGATATATTGTTGGAAATACAGTATATTCTGCCAAAGACACCTGGATTCTCATACCTGTCTTTTTTTTAAACATTATTCTCAGAGTAAGAAGCAAAAGGAGCTGAAGAAGAAGTGGGCTCGATGGACAGCCCTGGTTACAGGACAGCCGGTCAGCGATGTCAAGTCAGTGAATTCACCTGATAATCTGGAGTGGGAGAGCGACAAATTGTAGAGTTGTCAATGGGCTGGTCCAACCCAACCAACCCAACCGAATGCGCTTGTTTGGGCTGAAAATACATTATATACATGTATATAATAATCCATTCCTGAGATGATCAGTCAGTGAACTTCCGTCGTCATCCCTGGTAGTAAGGGATGATGGTAGTAAGGGATTTAATGGTCTGCGAAGTTAGACCACAGTTCAGTTAAATTAAATTCAAATAAATCGAATATTTATAGCACCAAATCATAATGTATTAATCAAATTACAGAGAGAAACCCAAGAGTTCCTGCAAAGAACACAGGGTTCATTTCTGGTGTTGGCTGGGGGTCATGGAGTCTCTTCTCCTCTGTGAAGTTGTACAACAATAGAACATGAGACAGTCGCTGTGTATGAATCTGTTCTTGTGTCTGTGCTCTCCTGTCTGTAGATGTTACTTTGGAGAGAAGGTGGCTCTTTACTACCTGTGGCTGGGTTGGTACACCAAGCTGTTGGTTCCTGCTGCTGTTCTGGGCACTCTGGTCTTCCTGTATGGAGTTGCCTTTTTTAACACCAACCTTCTCATGTGAGTTAATTGCAAGTCAGTAAATGTCATGTTGTATGAACGTAACTTGAATTTAATATTGAGAATTTGATTTGAAAGATTAAGACTTTGTTGTGGTAACAGATTTGACTGAAGTTGAGCCATGACAAGCCGCTCCTTTCTTTTCATTATGTTTGGCAAGAAAAGCAACAGCTGATTCAACACCACAATGTGACTCACCTTTTATTCCCATTACACTTTGAATCTTTGTATCTGTGTGTGTTCTCAGTAAAGAAGTGTGCAACTCTAGCATCATCATGTGTCCTCGCTGTGATACCGCCAAGTGTCCAGTATGGCGGCTGTCCGACACCTGCTTCTATGCTAAGGTGAATCATCACTGGAATTTATTTTCTTAATTGATCTATTCTTTTCAACAAACTGCTGTAACTTAACATCAGGATTAATTTTCAGTGGTTTGTTGAAAAGCAGCAGCTATATACAGTAGTTTATTTCCTGCTTTCAATCTGTGTTTGTGTGATAAATAGGGATGTAACGGTAGTGGCAGTATTGCCATGTCGCAATAAGAAAAGTGTCTTGATATTATCGCGGATGTACGATATGAAATGATGGCACTTCTGGCAAAAAAGTGCAAGAGACGATTGTCCGTGTTGTTACATTTTGATATCATTACATCCCTAGTGATAAATAATTTTTAATCTTCCCTCTTTGTGTCATCCATAATATGTTTGTAT
This sequence comes from Decapterus maruadsi, assembly GCA_030347415.2. NCBI lineage: Eukaryota > Metazoa > Chordata > Actinopteri > Carangiformes > Carangidae > Decapterus > Decapterus maruadsi. Next base: position 24,184,794 of record CM064900.1, on the reverse strand, counting down.
CCACACAGATCAGCCATTTATTTGACAATGAAGGCACTGTGGCCTTTGCTATGTTCATGGCAATCTGGGGTGAGTTTCTAATCTGTGATGTCTGGTCTAATCTAATGTGATGCCTAATGTAATATCAACACTAACAATAATGTGACGGACTGAAGAGTTCTTTTCATTCATGTCTGTGTCCTCAGCTACTCTGTTCCTGGAGCTGTGGAAAAGACATCGAGCCAGACATGTTTCTCAGTGGAAAGTCTATGACTGGTGTGAAGAAGAGGTAAAGCTCACAAATAATTAAAGTAACCTACAGTCAACACAACACATGCTCACTGACATTATTACTAAGTATCATCATATAAAGTTCCAGTAAGTAGTTGACCAGGATTATACAACTCTAAAATGTGTGCATTTGCAGCCAGAGCTACACCACTTTGTGTCCCTTTAATCTCAGCCTTTTTGTGTTTTGACAGGAAGAATTGATTCTGAAAATAGTCAATGATCCAAACTGCACAACCAATCAGTTCAGACACTCCTACCTGCGCAGCACTCTGGTCCTCATCCTGGTTACACTCATGGTAAGACACCGTCTGAAAGCTCTTTTTAGTTCACCCAAAATTGAAATTTCACTCATCATCTACTCACCCTCATGTCGACTAAGGGCTGGGAGAAGAGAGTCCTCTGTGGCTTCTCTGAGTTACAGGGGGTCTCGGCGGAGCAGTGCATGTCCATATAACGGTTGCAAATGGATACCGACTGTCTTCGTAAAAAAAAAGACACACCAAAAAACATCCAAATACCTCCATGCTGCTCATGTAATGTCCATCTTGTATTGAAGCCCCGAAGATTTCAAAAAAATTAAATAAGTCCATATTTCAAGCTTGTTTTGTAGCGGAAGCTTCTCGAAGCTCCTCTTCCCGGCTCCTCAAACTTGGACAAACTGGGAAGAGCAGCTTCCACTACAAACAAGTTTGAAATATGGACTTATTTAATTTTTTTTTTAATTTTCAGGGCTTCAATACAAGGCGGACATTACATACGAGCCCCGTAACTCAGAGAAGCCACGGGTAAAATTTCAATTTTGTCTTTGTTTGTGTTCCAGCTGATGCTGATCATCGGGCTCACTCAGGCTCTGGTGGTGTTTCGAATTGTGGCGGCACCAATGATGTCTGAGGCTAGCTGGGATTTTATCAAAGACCATGCCAGCACTGTGGCTATGATGCTGGGAGCTGTGCTGCACTATGTCACCATTCAGATCATGACACGGGTATGTTTCCTCCTCCATGTTCTACCGTAGGCACACTAACACAAAACAATGCCGTGTATGTTCATGTGGTGATTTTTGAGTTGCTGTGAAATATATTATGCAACTTAGAATATGACAGCATGTTAAAGGGATAGTTCACCCAAAATTCAAATTTCTTTTTCTCAGTGCAGCAGTATTTGTCCATATAATGGTTGTGAATGGACCCCACTTTTATTTGTCCAAAAAGACACCAAAAAACATCCAAATACCTCCATACTGCTCGTCTGTAATGTCCCTCTTGTATTGAAGCCCTGACATGAGAAATTGTTCCGAAAAAAATTAAATAAGTCTATATTTTAAGCTTGTTTGTAGCGGAAGCTCCCAGCACTGTTCTTCCTGGTCCGTTCAAACCTCGCGCAATTTGCATTGACACCCAGTTCACGGCTCTGCAAACCCTGATTCCGGCAGAGCAACACTTGAATTTTGGGTGAACTATCCCTTTCAATTAAACTGTGAACTTTTGAACTGTGATGACCCCAAGGCCAAAATAACAGACAGAATGATCCAACTTAGAAAGGAACCATTGGTTTATATATACAGTATATATTTTATTATGATATATTCTTTATTATTACTAACTTATTTGTTTATTTTTATTGATATGTATTTATATTTCTTACTACCTGCCAACTCAGATATGTATGCTTCTTTATTGATCTTATCAGTCTATTTATTTATTTTTATTGAGTATTACTGTTAGCCTATTATTATTATTTATTTATTTTATCTATTCATATTGTTGATGGCGGAGGGATCAGGTCGGAACGGATGAAGGAACAAATGGTCTCAACAAATTTCTAATGCATTGACACCAAGAGATCTATAGAACTATAAAATCTTTAATGTCCTGATTCAAACCATCTCTAGGTAAACCGATGGGTTTCCCTCAAGCTGTGCGAAATAGGTGAGTGCCGTATACTTGATTACATTAGTTTTTACCATTAACAGAAAGCAACACATAAGTCTAGTTGTATTACTTCAATGTATTTTGTCGTTGTTTGTTGTTGCCTGAATGTATTCTTTTGTGTGTTTTCAGAGAAGACAAACTCATTTGCTGCCACAGAGAGAAGTTTCACAGTCAAGATGTTCACTTTCCAGTTCTTCACTCTCTTCTCTTCACTCTTCTATGTGGCTTTCTTCCTGGGCAGGTAAAAAGTGACTGGTTTTGTTTCAGGAGGATTATAATAATGACTTTCATTTAAACATAGATTATAAATATCTCTGATAGTGTCTTAAATGATCTCCACATTAAAATACATAAGTGTCTATGGTATGTCAGAATGAAGACCAGTAGATAGACCAGGCCCTATACAGAGGCTATCACTGCAGCGGCCCTGGTTTGATTCCACCGGTGGCCCTTTGCTGCATGTCATTCCACCTCTCTCTGTCTTCCCATTTCCTGTCTCTCTAACTGTCGTATCCATTAAAGACATGAAAAGCCCCCCAAAAATATATTTTAAAGTCCCAGTGTGTAACTTCTTAGGCTTTTTATCAGCAAAACTCAAAAATGTCTTTCATACACTGAAGGTGAATCACAGTCTCATACAAATGAAAGTTTTCTCCTACCTTAGAATGAGTTGTTACAAGTCGTTACAAATACATAAGTGGGTGACGCACCGAACCGAGGCGGCCATGTTGCATCACCATTTTTTACATTTAGTCTACCACTGAATGTAAAAAATGGCGACCGTAGGTAACCACGGAAACTCAGCGGAGCTGTCGGCTCGGGGAGAAAGTTTTCCAGGTAGCGCCTGTTAAAACTGTCACCACTGTGTAGTGTGAGGAAGGACGGAGGCACTGATGGTGCATTCAGGTGCAGTCAGGCAAACCAACCGGATGTCATTTTACTCCAGACGGTAAAACGTGCTGGCTGACCAGTTGTTTACATAGACGCTTGTTTATCCTGTTACATGCAGCATCTGTTGTCTGTCTGACGTCTGCCCCATTTCACGTGAATGCAACATCAAGATTCTACGTTCTGATATGCAACCGCACCGCTAGATGGGGGGAATTCCTACAAATTACACCTTTAAAAAGAAAAAAAAGCTCTCTTTATAATCCATCAGGGTATCCTGTCACCACTGTGCTTAACCCTTACATTTAAAATGTAGATTGTTGATATGAAATTGATGTTTTCTCACAGGATAAATGGTCATCCAGGAAACTATGTGCGCATCGCTCGGTGGAGACTGGAGGAGGTGAGGAGGAGATTAACTAACTTACATTCACACAGCAGGTCTTTATCGCAGTAATAACCCTCAGATGTGTTGTGTGTGTCTTTTAGTGCCATCCCAGTGGCTGTTTGACAGACCTTTTCATCCAGATGGCTGTGATCATGTTGCTCAAACAGGTTCTCAACAACATCTTTGAATTCACAGTGCCGTAAGTGTTTTCATTTTAAAGTCTCCTGAGATGAGCTTGGCTATCTTTTGCAATGTTAAAGGGATAGTTCACCCAAAGTTCAAATTTCACTCATTATCTACTCTTTACCTTAGATGTCTGGGTTCTTTTCATTTTTTGTTTTTGTTGAAGCTTTTTGAAGGCTTCAGTTCAATAGCTGCTGCCTAGAAATAGAGTTATATCCTCATAAATGAGACCTCTAATGTAAGGCAACAGCCTTTGAGGCATTAATGTTAAGACCAAAGTAGTGTCAGCCCTGTTAACCCAATAAAAACATGTCAGACTCATCAGACCTTTATGTGTTTTTCAGCTGGTTGAAGAGCTGTTTGAGAAAAAATACTGCAAAGAAGCTGGAGAGAAAGTGTGGCAACTGCTACAGGAAGACCTGTCGTGATGAACAGGGATGTGTTGAACCATGTGACATATGCAAACTTCGGGACTGGCTGCGTAATTACCACCTGGCTGACACAGATGCCTTCAGCCTGTTCAATGAGTTCCTGGAGATGGGTAGGTCCACACTCTGTATACACTATCCTGACCATCACAACTTCACAGTTCCAGGCTGAAAAATGTTACAGCAAAAGTTGGCTGTTCTAAAATCCACTGTCTTAAACTTACCTCTACAAGTGACACAAGTATACACACAGTGTATATAGTAAGGTGTGTCCCCAAACTTTTGACTGATATGTGCGCACACACATGCTCATATCTGATGTTCAATACAGATGAAAATGTTTTGCTTTTTGCACCATATGATGACAAAACTTAACATTTCAAAAAAATATAATATTCATGTTATTGTCTTTCTCACTGTGTGCTCCAGTTGTCCAGTTCAGTTTCACAACGATATTTGTGGCTGCGTTCCCTCTGGCTCCCCTGTTGGCCCTTGTCAACAACATCTTTGAGATCCGTTTGGACGCCATCAAAATGGTCTCTCTGGAACGCCGGCTGGTTCCCAGGAAGACTAACGACATCGGTGAGCTGCGTGTCTCAATACTGTATATGAGCCAAAGAATTTTGTGTGGAGTGGACTGATACAGCACTAATTTCACATCACTGAAGCAGAGATGTAAACACACCTAGGGATCTTGCTGCTTGTCTTTCAGAGCACAGACGATGTAAGCACACCAGAACGTTGCCCAACATCTTGCTGTTAAACCAGAAACACTGCAGCCACACCTTCAGCTGAGAGCGAGCGCTGCAGTGAAATAAGTTCTGAGAACTAGTCACATGTCGCACTTCGTCTTAATGTTTGAGTTGTAATATTTTTACAAATACATATATACATAATACATTCACTACATATTTGTAATTCATCACCACAGCTATTCAACGGGTTGACACCTATAACAGAAACACAGTGCTGTTTAATATTAGCACTTGTTTGGGTTTTTTGGAAACACCACAGAGTACATTCGTTGGTTCTGTAAAATTGGATCGATTTATAATTCTTATAGCTCTCTTTGCAACTTAAAGGGACATTGTGTAACTTTTCCTGTTATCTATTCATGAAAATCAATTGTGACCCGATCCAGCAAAATGAGTCACAGTGACCCAAATGTCAAAGTTGAGATTTTGGTATCAATGGAAAGATTAGAAAATGAGCTTTAAAATGAAACCCTAGTCAAAGTAATACATTTTATAGTTTTAGGAGATATGGCCATTTGAATTACGATCTCCTCCTCTCTTTCTGTTCTAAAACCTGAGAAAATTCCATTCAAAGTTTTTGACTTGTCTGTTCCTGTACCACTTGATTACACGCACCATAAAACCATTCAATGATTTGGAAAGCAGAGAATCTCATAATTCAGATGCTGTTTACAGCTCGTCTCTATCATAAACGGTTCAGAAGTTGTGATGTTTTGTTGATGTTTTGTAAAATATGTGCAAGCGTTGGGTTGACCGCGACGTTCGGTTTAGCATTTGAAGATTTAGCCTACGTTCTGTTTAGATACAGCTCTGAAGTCGATGCTACTCGGTTTAGCATCTGTTTCTGTAGTCCTGCTTATCATAGAGGCACCATTCAATGACATTAAAAACGGAGAAACGAATCACATGCAGTTTTTCTCTATCACAAATGGATCAGAAGATAAAAAACGATGCAACGCCATTTTCAGAGGGTTTAAGTAGCAAGTCAACTTTAATAATCATTTACACCCTTTTTCAATTATCTGGACTGTGAAACTTTGGGAGAATGTTTTTGAATGCCATTGCTTTGAAATTAGCTAAAAAGAAAAAAATCGATTTTTTATTGATTTTCCATGTTTACAGCTGATTATCTAAAAATAGAACGTTGCGACTTCCGACTCATTTCGCCAGAGCGGGTCACAATTATTTGGTTCAAAAGTCTGTTTTTCATTCATCAGTAATCCCCCCATCAACAAAGTGAAATGTTCGTTTCAGCTCTGAATGAGCCGTTCATATCATTCATATCTACATGGAGCGGCTCGTCAAAATGTGATTGTTTTTGTTCAATGGCATCGTGACGGTAGGAAACCACGGAAACTCACCCGAGACACCGGAGCTGTCGGCTCAGGTCGAGGTGGCGTCTGTGAAAAGTCACCGCGGTAACGCAGTGAGGAATGGAGCGTTACACTGATGCTGCATTCAGGTGCAGTCGGGGCAGACGGTCGTCGGTAACAAACCAGATGTCATTAGTCACAGAAGTCCAGAGAAAGCCGGTAAAACGTGGGTCAGGTCAACAATACGACATCGTCATGACAACATATTGTCATGTGTATTGTTTTGCCTTGTGCTGACGGAACACTTGTTTACATAGAGGCTTGCTTCTGCCGTTAAATGTAGTGGCTGTTGTGTGTGTGCTAATACTTTCTTCTGTGTACAAGTGCGTACTGTACAGTCTTCAAGCTGAAGTGTACAACAGTTGTGTGTGCTCTTTGCAGGCATATGGACGAAGGTGTTGGAGGCCATCGGCGTGTTGGCAGTCATCGCCAACGGACTGGTCATTGGAGTGACATCAGACTTTATTCCCCGCCTTGTGTATCGTTACCGTTACGGCCCATGTGCTGATGGACGCTCTGACACACAGTCAGTCATGTTTCAGATGCTACCAACCAGCCAGCAGAGTGGTTCCTGTTTGGTGTTTCATTGTTTGTTTTTCTTGTTTTTGCTGCAGGTGCATGCAGGGCTACATCAATGACACTCTGTCCACAGCGTTTAGTAGTCACTTCCGCACTGAGCAAATGAGGACAGACGATGGATTCAATGTCACACAGTGCAGGTGAGACCACTTTACTCTTATTCAGCTCTGTCCAAACATGTAGCATAGTTGATCTGAAATGTGATAAACAGGACAAACTGCCTCATGTGTGCAGCTTTAGAGACTACAGGAGCAGTGAGGACTACAACCTAACGTCTCAATTCTGGTTGGTCCTGGCCATACGTTTTGCTTTCGTCATCCTGTTTGAGGTATGTACTCCAGACGGTGATGAGGCAGCGTTTATCATCTGAATTGATGAGTTGTCTTTCATTAAATGGACTGCCTTTTTTTCCCCCCTCAGCATGTTGTGGTGGTGTGTAAGTTTATAGCAGCCTGGTTCGTCCCCAACAATCCCATTCAAGTGAAGAATCATCGTCAGTCTGACAAACTGGTCAGGCTGAAGGAAGAATTGCGGTGAGTGAGCAGTAATGATCTTTTAATGAAATAATCCTACAAACTACAAACTACAAACTACAAACGATAACACGCAATTTCCCACACACGTAATAGCTATTACGTTTGCGGTGCTGAACCAGAGAAGCCCTGACCCACGCATCACTACCTGCCAGTTCTATTGATTTCCTCCCTCCACTAAAAAAATTGTTTTTCATATTGCTCCTATACTAGAATGTTTGCATTTCAAAAGGAAAACAGGGGAAGCAGAATAGAAGATGGCAAATTATTTCAAAGCTGCTGTCGGGCTCTAGTTTCCTGGCGAGGTGCAAGGTGGCAAAGGGTGGCGAAACCATGCGGTGCTAGTTTCATGCGGCACAACACAGTGCGGTCAGTTTGGTAGACTGAGGTGCACCAAGATGGGTGTGGCAGCGCAGCAGAGGGAGGAGTCACAGATTCATCTTGGCGCAGTGACAGTTTCATGCCAAAAGCCTGCGCTGAAAGCTTACCAGCTCCAAATGGGTCTACTTTCAGTGCACCAGGTCGATTGGTAATTTCACAAAACTTGCACCCCGTTGGCGTGGTGCACTTGCGCTGCGCTTTGCTTGCACCTGGTCAGTGAAACTAGAGCCCAATGTGTTTGTTTACTTTTCAAAGCCAGGCAAGATCATCTTCTACAACTGAATGTCTGCAGCACAAGTGGAGAATGTTGATTTATACAGCTGGCTAATGGCTGCTAGCTCCTTTGCTGCTACCTTGATGGTCTGAAACAGTTGCACACAGTTATAGATCTGACTAAGTTGAAGTCAACTGTGTTGATACATGTTCTCTATTGTCATATTGCTTCCCTGACCACCTCTGAATGAGGTTTTCCTGGTCAGATCACATTCTGTTATCAGTGTGTCATTTATGGTGTCATGTAGTAAAGCTGATTGCATTCCAATTACCCAATGACGTCTTTACTCTCTAATGTTCATATCTTCTTGTTTCAGACAAATGAGTCACAGTAAATCAACAGATGTCTGAACCCTTCATGAAGAACTCACGATCTTAATTCTACTGGTTAACGTGTGGAATAAAAGGAAGAATTCTTGTTCTTTTTATCCATTTTTGAGGCGAGACTCTAATGTAATGCTCTGTGATAATGTGACCACAATTTACATTTATGATTTGATGCTTTTAATAAATTGTTGTTGTTTCAAGACAGCCTGATTCATCATGTTTAATTTATACTCCTTTTTCTGACAATATTTATGTTTATAATAGGTTTAGGAGCATAAAGCAAATCAGCCCTTTAGTGACCGGCCCTCATTTATAGACATTTTTTTACACGCTCTTTCCCCCGTTTTGTGCCATACGCACTTTACTCTGCCTAATTTGGGATGTATCAAACCAAAACCTGTCAGGAGAAAGTGCAGAAATTTTCGACCAGTCTGACCATGGCGTATTTACACACTTTTTGAAGAACAGGAGGTATTTTCCCCTATGCATTTACACTAGTTTGCTCCTAAATACTGGCTTTATAAAACACATTTTGTTTTCTTTTGATATATTCCTCTTCTACAAACAGTCTGGAAAATAATTTCTGCTCTGTGCGTGTGTGAAGTAGCCAGACTGGACAGATACACACACACGCACACACACGCAAGCCCAATAGCCACAAATCGGTGAATTCTTTGGTCGTCCGATGAACAAAGGTAGCAGTTATGTAAAAATGAGAAAACATGATGATGTTTTTTTTTTTCGTGAATAATATTTATTGTATCTCAGATCCTGTTAAAAACCACTAACGTTCTCCTGATAGGGACATTTTTTGTACCATGTTTCCAAACACACACCACGTCAAAGTAAAAATACTGTAGGTAGCCTATAACAATAGAGACGCGATAGCGCGCCGCGATGGATGCGAAAAATGGCTTCCATCGCGCTGCCCAGCGTGATGACGCTTCATCACTCGAGTTGAAATAATTGAACTTTTGCAGTGAATTTGCGTGAAGACGCGCCACGACAGCCTATCAGTGTTGAGGTCGTCACCGACGGGTACAGAAGTACTTGTGTTCCCTTGAAAGTTTAGTCAGAGCGAGTCTCTTGACAATAAAATCTAGTTTAGTTTAGTTAATTATTCAGATCCCCATTAGCTGCAGCAAAGCCACAGCTCTTCAGTGTTGCTTTTCCGGTGCTGTTACAAACGTTTCTGGTTTGAAGGTTCGGACGTGAAGGCACAGTATCTGCTGTTTTCAACCAGTGGGTGCTGTGAGCCGGCCACCCCGTCCCGAAGCACTCACAAGCGGTCAGTCACACAGCAGTGTCACGGAGCTGTCTCCACTGCGGCCAAAGACCTGCACCGCTGTTCCTGTCCCTGAGATGGGGAACCTGTCCCTGAGATGGGACAGGAACAGAGAAGCGGCGGTGGTTATCTCAGCCATGGTCGACGAGAGAATGAAATAGTGGAGGGGGGCACCAAAGATCCAGGGGGGTCGCGAAGCCCTCTTGATTTTAAGGGGTTTAATACATATTTACTAATATATATTTTTTTAATGTTAAATAAATGAATAAGCTAAGTATTTGATTAATCTACGTGGCAAAACATTTATTTGTGTATTTAACATTTTAAATAAACAAAAAAGTTCTGGCAACTTATTAGGAACAGAGCGTGTGTGACTTGAACCCCTCTCGTGCAGCGGCTGCTGCACCAACCGCTCTGCACCGAGCTAAGAGAGCTAAACGGAGCTGGCAGAGGAGACTGCCAAAAAGTGTCAAAAAGAAAAAGAGGGGCTACCAAGAAAGCTATTTTGAGTTTGGCTTCATAGAAGCAATGGATAAAATTAAAGCAGAATGTATATTTTGCTACGAAAAACTGGCCAATGAAAGTTTGAAGCCCTGCAAGCTGAAGCGACACCAGACAACTAAACATCCCGAGACGGTGGGTAAACCCAGAGAGTTTTTCCTCAGAAAAAGAGAACTTGTCACTAGCAGGCCCCAAAACATAAAGGAGAGTTTCCTCAGGGCTGGAAGTGACCAGAGGCTTACCAGCTGCTTGAGTGCTCTCTCCTAATTCGCCCTTCGCGTAAGCCCCGCCCCCCCCTGGTTACTGTTGCTACGCCGGGCAAGCTTTCACTCCCAGCCATGCTCCTGGCAATATTTGGTATCGATTTCAAAGGACATATCAGCAAATTTCGCGTTGAACATCTGTTCAACGGCACGACTGGACAGTGTAGGGGAGACCGGGGTCAATTGTAACAGGGGTCAATTGTAACATTTTAAATTGCACAGAAATGAGATACAACCATGAAATTCATTATGCACTTGTGTTTTGATCTTCCCTTTCTGCCTACCAAAGGAAAAACTTATATCTCATGCATTTCTGATTTTATCTGACAAGACTCACTAAATTTTGAAAGGAAATGAAAAATGAAAATGAAAAATTTCATCATCGGTATTTTTCTCATTCCTTCTTAACCTTTAATGTCTAATAATTGAAACACATCTAGTTTTGTTGACAATTTTGTTGGCTATCATTTGCTATATTTGTCATATGTTAACTTTGTTGTTTGTTGCCAGCAGGCAGCTTTGTATCATGGGTGGTCAATCGGGGGCAATTGTAACGCTGTGTTACAATTGCCCCCGACAACATCAAAATGATGTCCAGTTCAGTAACACCCTCAAATTAGATGATTCCCCCCCATTTATAATGTAGAAAAGTGCTATATTCAGTTTATATGTATATTTAGGCCTTTCTCTAGATTTTTTTGGCATAGTCCAATGGTTAAGTATAGTCTATTTTGCCTTTCAATCTGAGAACCTGCGAGTCAAATTCGAGAGCCAATTTCAAAAATTTAAATGTCCATGAAAAATTTGAGTAATTTAATTATTAGGTTAATAATAATTTTCAACTTAAAATAATATCTAAAACTGCACCAATCAGTAAAAGGACTTCAGTCTTGTTTCTGATTGGTTCAGCATGAAAGTCTGTACAAGCTCTGTGGTGATCCCGCCCATTCTACCCTCCTCCACCACGCCCCATCCGACGCCCTCACACAGTTCTTCTGCCACGATTTGAGGTATGAAAATATATTTTTTTACAATAACTACAGTGTTTTCTTCATACTGTGTAAACCTTTGTTGTCTATTAAAGTTAAAGTAGCCTATAGTTTAATGACTATTCTGATAACTCTGTCTTTTACCCTTCTTGCCTGCGGGAGTTTACTTTGGTAGGCTATGTATTTTTAACTGTTTATAATAACTGTTTTTTAAAAATGTTTTTTTGTTCAATTAATATTAAATGGTTTTAACTATGTCTACATTCTTGGGAGTTTACTTTGGTCCTTGGTGTTGATATAAAGGTATAAAGTATGTTGTTACAATTGCCCCCGCATGCGTTACAATCGCATCGGTGAAACACTGATTAAACCTGCGTGCATTAATACTGTGTGACCGCAGGTGGCTAACAAATTTAAGACTGTACCACTATCCAACAACACAGTTAAAGACAGAATCGACAGAATGTCAGGAAACGTTTTCAATCCAGCTGGATGAAATTACCAGACACTTCTCCTCCACACCGAAGTGCGCTGGCTTTCCCGAGGCAAAGTGCTGGTGCGTTTCATGGAACTTAAAAACCAAATAAGGGAATTCTTAGCCGTTCATAACCAGAAACTGTCCGACGAAATGACCGACGAGTTTCTCATAAAGCCTTTTTTGTAGAGAATAATGGGACAAAACTACGTCAGGAAGACCAACTACGGCCAAACTCTGCCTGATGTTTTGATGAGGGCAGTCAGGGAGGTCAAGGACAAAAAGCAGTCCATCCGGGCTACAGCAAAGGCCTTTGGTATAAACTACAGAACCCTCACAAGATATTGTGTCAGGCAAGAGATGGCTGAGGAAGACCAGTAACACTCAATGTCAGTTGGTTATGCCAAACACCGGAAGGTTTTCAGTGAGGAGCAGGAGCAGCAGTTAGAGGACTACATAATCCGTACCTCTTGGCCTGTCTCCTACTGAGGTCCGGAAGTTGGCCTACCATTTTGCTGTGGCTAACGGTCTTGTAGACAAAACCAACTGGGCAGCCAAGGAGAAGACGGGTCCAGACTGGTTCAGAGGCTTTCTGAAGCGACATCCAAAGCTGTCCATTAGGAGTTCAGTGTTACCGATGTCCAGTGTCGGTGGAGAAAAACCTCTACTACGAAAGTGACGCTGCCAGTGTCAGAGCTATGTCCCCAGGTGGAGGAGACCTACAACCCTCTGTCCAGAGAGGTCTGCTCGGAGGATGTGGCCTGGTTTAAATCTGAGCTTGAGGACACACAGTGTGGGATGGCGCGGCTGCTTTCACCAAAGCCAGAGCTCCAGCATCAGCGTCTTCTAACTGTGCCTGAGCTGGTGAGGCAGTTCAAGTGTCAGAGGCAGGAGGGAGTCCTGGCAGATTATCTTTATGTGTGTGGTAGGCTTAAGGTGGTTGGACGGATTGGCCAACCATGCATGGAGGTCTGCTCAGGTGAGAGGGGCGAAACCACCTGCCTGGCAGCCTTAATGCTGAAGGAACATACAGCCATGATTTTCAAGGGGAAGCGGCTACATGGTGAGTGGGTCCATCAGTGCCCTGAGAAAGTCACTGTTTGAGTCTCAGACAATGGCTGGATTAATGCTAACCTCTTCATTGAGTGGGGTCAGTTGTTTGTCCAGTCACTGCCAAATGATGATGATGATGATAGGCCCCACACCCTACTACTGGATAGGCATGGCAGTCATGGCAGTCCTGGACTTCATCAATTTGATGAAGAGAAAAAATCTTGTGCTACCCTCCCCTTGTGCTCTTCAGCCGGCACACAAGGCCCTGTTCCGGAGCCTGAAGCACTACTGGGACCAAGAGGGAAGGAAGTGGACCGGGCTGATGGCAGGGCAGAAGTTGCCAAAGTCTGACTTTTTCTCTCTTCTTTTTCAGCCGGGCGTGGAAGAAGGCTGCCACAGTAGAAAACGCTCAGGCAGGGTTCAGAGGGACAGGGATGTTCCCTCTGAACAAGAACATCCCCCCAAAGAGTGCGAATGTGTTTTATTTTGAAAATTATTCTCTCGTGGTTTGACTTCCTGCCAGCAAAACAACAGAGAACCCCCCCTCCGCCTCCCCTCCAAAGTTTCACCCAGGACACCACCAGCCCATCACCCTGCTGAAAATAAATGTCCACCCCATTGCTTTCGTTATTCCAGGATGAGTTTGAAGAACTTGTAGAGGCAATAAAATCACATTTGAGTCTGTTCCAGAGGAAGAGATGGTCCTCTTTAACCTGTCCACGCCACAGGAAGAACGGCCTTCAACCTCCACCGTAAGTGAATAACCATAATATTCAAAACTGCTATTACATTTAAGTCTGTGTAAAGTCATAATAAATATGTCTCCTGAGTTTCTCACAACACAGAAAAGTGTGTTATTAACCACCCAGCCAAATTTGAGTGATCAAAAAATTCGCAAAGTGTTAAAAATTAGGTGTCCAAAACCTGAAAAATGAAAGAGTTATCGCTGCCCTAAGATGCTGGGGGCGTGTCCGCTGAGGTATTGAAACCACGCCCACTCCCAACTGACACCTGTCAATCAAACACCACTGCGAAATGGAAAATGGATTTTACGGCATGTACTGTAGTAGCTTCATTGGGGTCACACAGCCCTACATGTTTGAACCACTAGAGCCAGACTCCAACCGTTACATTGAAATGCACTGCTACGCCAAGACCCCCTGTAACTCAGAGAAGGGATGGAGGACTCTGAAACTTCTTCCAGCCCTTAGTCGACATGAGGGTGAGTAGATAATGAGCGAAACTTCAATCTAGGGTGAACTATCACTTTAAGAGATGGTGGATTGATTTTGTTAGGAGCTACTGTGGAGCTACTGAAATCAAAACCACCACCGCCTCCCGCCTGTGCAGTCTCCACTTTACCCCGGAAAGTTTCACCAACTATCACCAGGTAAAGGTTGGATTCTTGAACAGTCGGTTGATGCTGGTCCGGGGGGCCGAACCAACCATCTCCCTCCCTGCCGGGGAGTCGCGTCTTCTGGTCCCGCCGGCAGCAGGTGCATTTCCATTCTGTTGCAGACCGAGATGAACATGGCTGATCCTCAGGCTGAACACAGACCTCTGGTGTCCGTTTGCAACCGTTACATTGAAATGCACTGCTACGCCAAGACCCCCTGTAACTCAGAGAAGGGACGGAGGACTCTGAAACTTCTTCCAGCCCCTAGTCGACATGAGGGTGAGTAGATAATGAGCAAAACTTCATTCTAGGGTGAACTATCCCTGTAATGCTGTCGTCCGTTGGGAATTTAAATAAACTGACAGAGCCACTACCCTGCACACTGTGGCATCCAGGAAAGATGCACAGACGTGGAGGAGACATGACTTGTTGGTTAGTTAGCTAGCTAGCTGCAAACTACTGTCAGTTGTTGCTTTCCGAGACTCGCTAGCGAGTGGGAATACCACCGAGGCTAATGTGCTGAAAAGCAGGGGTGGGGTTATACAATTTACTGCCGCGTTACGTAACGCAGCAGTAAATTTCAGACACGCCCAATAAATCCTGAACATAGAAAATTTGAAACAGTTTGTGAATCCCTAGCACCAAAATTCAAATCTAAATGGTTGGAATGGTTTTTACATGTTTTAGAGGAATGCATTTATGACCTATTTAATGTGTTTAGAAGAAAACTGTTTAATTCACTTTACACGGACTTTAAGTCCATAATCATATGATTTCTTGTTATAGCTTGTTATTATTGTTTTCTTTTGTGTTGGGCAATCTGTCACATTCAGTGATCTGTGTTCTAAAACAAGAGAGGACCATGAGGAAGAGAACAACAAAGCCACCATCATTTATCCTTACAAGTCAGGTGTCCTGAACTTTGGGACACAAGACTGCTGGCCTACTGCAATCTCAATAAAAAGTCTCAGAGATGGAGGGAGATCAGCAACTTTTTGAGCGGTTGGTGTGAAACTGTAGCTCCCGGACGAGCCTGCACTCCCCAAATTCCTGCCTTGCCATGAGAAGGTGGACCCACACCCTTCCCTTGGCTACTGCTCATCTCCTACTTCTCCTTACCAGCATTAAAGCCAGAGCTTTTTCCTGGGATGATGACAGATACATCTCTGCTTGTCGGAACCAGTGGAAAAAGCAAGCACCGTGTAAAAAAACAACAACAAAACACCTCCTGTTCTGTCACGCGAGGACGCGTGCTTCCGGGGTGCTCCGCGCTACCCAGCAGTGGGCGCAGCGCATACCGCGTTCCGTGTGAAAGGCCCTTTAGGCTATCTGTTGGATACTACTGTTCTGTCATGTTGTCTTGAACAGTCTGTTTTTACTCACTGAGGATTATTAAAATTCATGTCTGTCTGTCTAAGGCCACTGAGGAGTGGGTGAGCTGTGGGACCTGCAAGATCTGGTTCCATGACAGCTGTGGAGAGGACAACGGCATCTGTGATGATATGATTGCCTATAAAACTCTGTCCCTCACAACAATTATAATTACAATTCTCTCTTTTTTTGTAGGATTATGAATTTAATTTTTGTTCATTTGTTTATTTTCTCTGTTTTGTTTGACTCTTGTTATGTAACTATACTTTAGTAGGCTACTCAAGTCTCAACTAGAGTCCCTTTTTTTTCAATATTGTACATGTTTTGATTTCGAATTGTTTTATAGACACAATGCACAATATGGCACTACTATCTTTATTTTGTTGTTTCCTATGCTAAAGACCGTAGCCTCTTTGATACAGCAATTTTATTGACATAATGAAATAAATACACAAAGAATTACGTACAACTTGTGCTTGTAATGTTTTTTTTTTTTTTAATCTCACGCTGCTATAATAAGCTGCCACACAAAGTGCCCTTATTTTTCACTGAGCACCTGGCCCCCAAAATGTCTGTGCACGCCACTGAATGTTTGTATCTGTCCGTAACAAGGCCATTGTAGCCTAGCTCCTCTTGGGGGAGCATACGTCAGTCCGACTGCCCCAAAGTCCGACAGCTCATTTCTCCGACTACTCATTCTACAGCATTAAGGTTAGGTTTAGGGTAAGGAAAAGGGTTGGAGCATACGGTGTCACATTTAAAACAATTTGATGTGGGACTAATGGACGCAAAAATAAAGTTGAAATGTATGAGTCGGACAAATGGTTCAGTGGGACAGTTCTGCATATGGTGGTTTCCACGGAGAGATGGGCACGGACAGCACGGCACGCTATTTGCGTGTTTCCACCCCATGCAGAGGCCTAATTTGTTAAGGCCCCCACATAGTTGGGTGTACTGTGAGTCATCCGACGGCCTTCCCGGATTGGGCAGAGACTGTCTGAAGACGTTGAGAATCAAACCCGGAAATTTCAAAAACATTCGGCAACAGCGCCAGCTGTCACATTTATTCCTTCAAGTTAACTGTTGCTGTGTGTAAATCCACACTGTGGTCTGTTAACAGGTGCAGACCAGTGAGTTTGGAGCTGATGAGAGGATCGAAAAAAGAGAGAATTGTGTGACACCGAACACCCCCGTGCCGAGTCTGCTGACAGTTGTAGAACTATTGGAAACACAACCAAACCGGACAGGTTCAGTGGACGTCTGCTTTGGTTCTGCATAGAGAGCCTAAGCGGAAGCAAGTAACGGTCACCATGGGACCTCAACTCTGAAAAACGGTCCATTCAAATGAATGGGAGTGAGATTTTTATTTTGTGATCTTGAGTTTATCGTAAAACTATTGTAGAATAAAATTCTGAACAATCTGTAACCAGAAAGACTACAAGTCGCGTAGGTGACGTCACACACCAAATGCCGCCCTTCCCCGTGTCAGTTGGTGACGTATTTTTTGTGGGACACCAGATCTGTAGTCCGTAGAGCAGTCTTCACACAAAATACATTCTTCCGTTGCCGTTTTACGATAAACTGCTGATTTTTTCGGATGAAACGTGATGTTTTAAACAGGTAGAGGTCATATTTTTTTCTCATGGCACAATTCAATCGGATCACGAAATAAAATTCTCAGTCCCATTCATTTGAATTGAGCGTTTTTCAGAGTTGAGGTCCCATGGTGGAGCTACTTCCTGCTTCCGCTTAGGCTCTCTATTGAGTCCACCTTGAGTACGCGCAGATGACCGCGGAGTCAAGTGCACCTAAGTATGTGGGAGCCTTTAGTATAGTGAGCCTGAGCGGAAGCAGCAGTGATGTAGTGGGGATTTTATTTACTGAGTAATACCAAATCTATGGCATCATTGAAATAAATATGTGACGTCATTGAAATATACCATCCACTGCCACACTGAATTTAGTGTCACTGAAGAAGATGGTAATGTTTAATTGTTATCTAACCTAATGTCACTGTCATAATCATTCACTCCAGTGTTGAAAGTTCAAGCCAAAGTGTTATAATGTCTAGATAAACAACTTTTAGACCAGACCTAGTAGACCTAGCTAATCATGATACAGGATGCATGAAACTGACACAGTTGAAAAGCCTCTGTTCTCACTCGTAACATGTTACAAGTAGTTAAAAGTGTACAGAAAAGAAAATTGAATTTGAGCCCACTCTGGGTCATAAAATTAGTGTAAAAACTCATCTATCAGACGATGTAGGCCAAACTTTGTGCAAAATTCTATTTTTGAGTAAATCTGGGATCAAAGTGTTTTTTTGTTTTTTTTTCCGCACTGGACAATGCAGGCACACGGATTATACGTCAGCCTGTACACGATTCCAAAGCCACTGATATTGGATCCGTCATTCAAACGTCTGAAACACGCACACACACACACGGAGCTCGGACTCGCCCCAAACTTTGAATATCCCGCCCGCTCGATAACAACCAATCAAATCCGTTTTCCTTACTCGGGTAAAGTCGTGTTGCAGCTCGTGACAACTCGGCGCGACAAACAGGACAATTTTCTGTACACCTTTAACAATCATACTCCAGAGCTTTTTAATTAAGGTGAAAATGTAGCATAGCCACTGGAAAATCCAGTTTAGTTTCTCTCAAAAAAAAGAAAAAAGACTGGGGGGACGCCACATTCACGCGTCTGAACACTGGGAAGCAGGAAGTAATGTCGCCATGGGACCTCAATTCGGAAAATGTCTCCATGTAAGTGAATGGGAGCCAAAGTTTTATTTTGTGATCCAATTGAATTGTGCCAGAAAAAAATATGACCGCTATACCGGTTTAAAACATAACGTGTCATGCCAAAAAATAAGCAGTTTATCATAAAACGCCAATGGAATAATGTCTTTTGTGTGAAGACCGCTCTAAGGACTACAGTTCTGTGGTGTGTCTTAAATCGCATACTGTGTAGGGTACCGTCTCAAATCAAACGCTGCTGCTGCGCACTTACCGGAAATGACTGATCCATAGCAACCGGCCGTTGGAGCCCTATTGCCGACACTTGACAGCACTTTTTGTTATGAGTGTTTTTTAAAGACCTTTACGCCGGTGTCAGCTCCGTCGCTGCTCAAAGCAACCGCTGCCGTTTGAAGTAGTGACGTGCTTCCACTACGTCACTAAGATGGCGGCCGTTAAGGGTGGAAAGTGTCCATCGATCCACACTCAATTTTCTGGCCGATTGAGTGCGCCAATTGAGTGCACATAGCACACTCCATTTTCGCACACTGCTCAGTGTGAACGCATACTCAAAATATTAAGTATAAGCAAAGATATTCAATAAATGGAAAGATACTTCATGAGCGGCTGCTCCAATGATAGAAAACTGTATACACTTCCTGTCTCTCTAAATGGGCGGGGCCAACGTCACCCCACCTCGTCTGTGATCATGTGTGTGGATTTATACAAATTAGGTAGATAAAAGTGAGATATTTATATTTTCTTATGATAACATTAAATATTTACACTAGTAACAGTCATATTTAGCATGACAAAAATAATTTAAGTTCGCGGCTGTTTGTTAAACGTTGCCTAGGAGATCTGTGCCAAATCTCGCGAGAGTGTGTCGTAGAGGCAGAGGCAGGTCTTGAACAAAGTTATCGTGAGTGTTTTCCTGAGCATTATTGTCCTCCGTCCTGACGTTTTTTGTTTTTTTTCCCTGCCATTATAAAACCTACAGCCTATGTATAAAACACACACTACATCCGTAGGTGATAAACTGTTGTAGTACGCTAACATTGCTAGCTAACACCGCTTTGACTACACTGGATCCATGGAGGTAACCATGACAACCGTTTTTTTCTGCAGTCAGGCTGCGCACGCATCCTGATTTGTTGGTAAACAGGTAATCCCTCTATAGAAATATGCTCTTGAAGATGATACAGCGACTTTGTGATTGTTGCTTTGGGGTGGGCCTTTGAGTCTTGTTGCCCAGGGCACAGAAAAGTATTAATCCGGCCCTGTCAGTGTCCCGTTAGTTTTGCCCAGAGCGATAGCGATTTTTCTATCGCTCTGGTTTTGCCTAAGAGCTCTCTTAACATGCTCAAATGTTTTACTCACACATAGGCAAACAGTAGAATCTACACAATAAACATTACGCGCCTTACATAACATGGTGAAAGCATGAATGTAATAGATCCATGGGTGAAAGCTGCGCTGAAAACTACAGAGGAATTAAAAGACTTAATGCGCGTGTGGGTGTGTTCTACGGTGGCTCGGTGGGCGGCGTCGAAAGCTTTGCGGAAGTGTGTGTGAAACAGTCATATGACCAAGCAGCGGCAGAAAATGGTGTCGAGATGTGGCTAAAACCCTGCGGATACGGTCTCTAACATCTACGACCAACACGGTAACAGCCCTTTAAAGCCTTATTCCTACACGACGTCTCACGGCAGTTTGTCTGTTTACAGTTTACACGCAGGTAGTGGCGATAGTCGGCGGTTTCTTCCACAGCAGCAGGGTGCTAGGCTACTCCACTGTGTCTGTAGCTAACTTACTGCCTGACATTTGTTTCACACGTAAAGAGTGGCCGTGTCTGTCCTGCCCGACTGTTTCTTCTTTCTCGGACTATTATATCTGTTTCCGTCCCTCAATTGTAATTTCAAGCCAGTATCATCCGTCTCGGGGTTGGTGGTTAACAGTTACTTATGGTTGGACCTGGAATGACAACAAACCAAAGTAGAGGTTGATTGACATAAATGAACAGGCATGTGATATTCTTTTCAGCCAATATAGTCATACGATAGTCACACGAAGTTGGCGATGAAACTAATTATACTGTGTGTTAGAAGATGTCATTAAAGTAGACGGTCCTTCAGTGTTGTACTCTAGTGTTGACACAGCAGCACTCAAGCTATGACCTCTTCTTATGCTTCACTGTCACCAAAATAAATATCGGAACCATTTTCAACCCACACAGATCATGAGGAAGTGAACACTGTTTGTGACGTGCTTCTGTCTTAGCAACAAACAGATTGCATGACATCCCTCTGCTCTCTGTTCATTTGGTCCAGTGGAATCCCCGCAGTGCTGCAGATGATGCTTCCCGGGCACATATAAAGTTTTATTTAAAGAATTAACATTAAAACTGAGTGAAAATGAGTATATTTCTGCTTGATAGTGTTGCTGTTAATGCCATTCTGTTTGATGAAAAACAGAGTATTATTACTGATATGACTTGGCTGATTAGATATTAAAGGTCCAGTGTGTAAAATGGGGGGAAAACTGTGACATCTAGCGTTCAGATTCTAGATCGCAGCGCTGGCCTCCGAGGACAAAAAAACTTTTACCACGACGATGGGAGTATGATCTATGGGTGAAGATCTAAACCATTTTACGATATGTCTGCTGTTTCCCACTCTGATTCATGTTTCTTTGTAGTAAATCCACTTTTCCTGTGAAACCCAATGTAGTCTCAAGTTCACAGAGGCAAGGAAAACGCTGAGACAACCGGACTTAGCACCATCTCCGAATTCAGTTTAAGTTGTTCCACTAACACAATCCAGAGTTGTCTAATCCATGCTGACTCAAGACAGACTTGCATCGTCTCACTTAGAGCACGGATCCCAGGTTTATGAGAAGCCCAAATGAATGGATGAATGGAAAAAGCAATCAGATACTGTTAGAGCTCCATTCTTTTCAGTGGCTGAGCAAACAGTGCTGATGGAGCTAGAAGATATTGCCACCACAGCAGAACACAGCAGAGTGCTCCGTTTCCTCAGCAACACTCACTCATTTGATAAAGTTTCTGTGGTTTTTCAGGTGAGAAAACTACCATCTAAAAAACTCTAGCAACAACATTGTTCATCCAAGTTCATCTACGATGCTTGATCAGAAATTTGTTTGGGTGTTTTAATAGATGTGACAGCGTCCTACCACAGTCCCTCCTCCAGTGGGGGTAAGTAGCTGTGAGATATCCAGCTGTGTAGTGAACCTTGTCCTCTTGATAGTTAGGGTCCATGACATCATGTTTTTTTTGTGAATTAACTGGTGGTTCACTGTAGTGTCTTCATGTCTGAGGAAAAAAAAGGAAGTTGAAATCTAATCTGTGGTGAGATACATGTGTCACTGCTCATCAGAATACAATGTGATTTACTACACGATTAGGAACGGCTCTGTCTGTGAGCGTATACACACCAACACATTTCACCAAGGCAGCAGCTGAAATGTTTGTTTGGGGGCCTGACACAGGCCAGCAACAGACTGATGTCTAATTGATTCATGAATGGAGAATTACCATTTAGAAGGTGTGACAGATATTTAAATTGTTAATCGCAATTATTTGCATCGCTATTAACCGTCAAATACCAGTTTGTCACTGCTCATGGTATAGCCCCTTTTCTAATTGTAGATCCTATGGAGTTTGGCGCTCACATGACAGCATAACTGCTCCACAGCCAGTTATATTGATAGTATGACTCCCCTGGACCTTTGTATTGCAGTCATTTTTAACTGCTGTATTTACATAAGTGTCACTTTAAGGGACTGTAAAACTACACTGACTGAAAATAAATGAAGAATATACAAATTAAGTACTTTTATTGAAGATTTATTGAACAACTGAAAAGCACAGATTAGTTTAGTTTAAAAGTATAAAATAACTTAAATTTCCTGCAAATACAAAGTATTAAAAATACAATCTCTATAAACAAATTCTAAATATGGATATTACACAGAGCTTGCACCACTTGAAAATAATGGTCACATGAGTTGTCAGGTTCTTTATGACGGGAGAAACAAGTTTCATCCTTTTATAAACAAAATAAATTTCACATTTTCCATTAGAAAAGTAAACAGTGACTTGTGCAAAAGCCTTGGCGGTAGTGTCACTTGTAAACAAATGATAAATAATGTAATGAACAAAAATGTTCAACACTGCCATGTGACAGGTGAAAATTGACAACTTTAAACCATTTTAAACAAATACGTTAGTGCAGTGTGCAAAAATGTCAATAGAACACTGATGATTAAGAATAAGAGCGGCTTGTCAGGAATCTTCAAAAAAGAGCAGCAGACTTGGTATCCTGACCCGTTTACTCAGACTAGTGTTGTAGAATGTGTGAATGTGACTGATGGCTGCTGTTGCAAGTGATCACTCTACGCACTAGTGTTCACTCCAGGTTCTTGCTAAGAAACACTAGCATGTTTACTATTTTCAGGTTTCAGGCAGGATGTGAGGCATGTAACAATGTTTCCTCCGGAACTGAAAACCCATTTGGATGGGGAGCTGGTGGCTGGTTTGCAAAGTGGGAAAGTGTACCTGATGCTCTCTCCACCAATCTAGTGGATTTCCCACAAGAGACACTGAGCTCAGCTCTGTCACTTCAGCAAGCAGTAGAAGCACAGTGAGTGCAGTTGAAGAGTTAGCCTCACTTCCTTTGAAAAAGCTTCCCACTTTGGCTTCTTTGCTTCTGATGCTGTAGAGGTTTGAGGCTTGGTGCTCTGCGGTACTTCCTGTGTGGACTGCACACTGCACTTTCCCCTGGATGGCTGTGACATGGTCTGCAGAAATGAATGCTGCTTGAATCTTGGGTCAACAAAACTGGCTGTTGGGATCTGAGAACTTGTCATCAAGGTATGGAAAGAGATTTGATGGCTTTGGTCAGCGCCGCGTCACCTTCTTCCTCAGCCAGCACTGTGAACAGAGGATATGTAGGACAGGCTTCACAGATGAGATGGTCACATACTCTTCCCCCGACAGGGCATTGGGGAACTCCACTAATGGAGCGAGAGTTTTGCTGACTTAAAAAAGACACAGAATAAAATAGAATACCAAGGAGCGTTCTTCTGCTCTCTTGTAACTTTCGTAATGCCTTCATTTTTTTTTCTAGCTGTAAGAAAAGGGACTGACAATCTATAATTTAATATTTTAATATGGCCGACATTATACAATTGAACACAAACACAGAATATAACAACCAGTCACAAAGATATCCCCATTAAGATGTGCACACTTACCGATAGCCAGGTGATGTCCCATACAGACAGCGTCATTCTCAAGCCCTGTGTGATCAGATGCAGTTTCCATTTGTCGATGATGTAATGCACTGTCAGACTGATGAACGGATCCATGGTGCGACTGGACCAGAGATCGAATTTGGCTGCAACGTGCTTAATACATCTCAACTCAACAGCGACCTTTTCTCTCTTTGTTCTGTACATGCCATGAATCACAGCCTTTGGAAGATGTTTTTGCGATGGCGGGCCGTGTCTCTTTGTCAATGGTTTTCATGTGGTGAATTAACCCCTTGCACTCCACTGGAGCAATGGGAGCCATGTCTTTTGCTATATGGTAGCCTATCACATTGGTGATTTTGATCCTTCTTTTTGACATTATATTGAGAGATGCTGTTGTTGTCTGCTGCCTGGTGGTGGGAGCACTTTTTGCTGGTCTTGATCGCTTTGAGCTTTTTTTTTTTACCATTACCATTTTAGTCCGTCAGTCCTTATCTGTCTCTGTGACTGTAGACTCTGACACTGTGTCCCTATGTGTCCCTTTGTCTTCAGATGGAGGAGATTAAAGTGTCTCCTGATTATAACTGGTTCAGAAGCACAGTGCCCCTGAAAAGGGTAAGTACAAAGAATACACACACGTGACCTGTATGAGGAGAAAAGTGTAACTGGACAAATTAAGGTGATTTACTGAGCAGCAAGAAAGAGTGTTGTGAGTCATAGATATCTCTTAATAGTCTGCAGTAGACTAGGAAGAAGGTTTTTAACCCTTTGAGGCTGTATGCTCCACCAAACATCGCTATTTGACCCTATTTGAACTCACAAAACAGACATGGGCGGAGCAAAACGGCTCAAAAGCGCCCTTTTGTTCAGTGTCAGTGACTCTTGTAACTGCAGCAGTCAAGCAGCCTTCCTGATCCATTTGTTTAGTCTGTTTGCATTGCTGGGTCTGATGCTACTCTCCCAGCAGACAACAGCAAAGGAAAGTACACTGGATACAACAGACTGGTAGAAGATCTCCAGTATCTTACTGCACACGTTAAAGTGATAGTTCACCCAAAATTCAAATTTCACGAGCTAGGCTACAACAACATGCTGCTGTTTTTATTTTTGTAGTCAGACAGACTGATATTGTCGGTTTGGTCGAGCGAAAAAAGCGACCATCAATCTGTCCTCCATGCCAGCCATCGCCACCACGCATATCCACCACGCGAATCCACTGCAAAAGTTGAAATTTTTCAACTCAGGCGGCGTGACACAGGCGGTGAATCGCCCATGTCGCGCAGCCTGTTTTGGACCAACGCGCCGCTCAACGAGGCTGGCCGGGCGTATTGACTTTCAATGTAAACTCGCCGCAAAAAGCCAGGCGATCTCGGTGTGAACACAGCATCACTTTTCTTTATCCAAAAGACACACCAACAGACAAGCAGTATGGAGGTATTTGGATGTTTTTTGGTGTGTCTTTTTGGATGAAGAAAAGTGAGCACCATTCACAACCATTATATGGACAAATACTGCTGCTCAGACCCCCCCGTAACTCAGGCATGGAGGACTCTGAAAATTCTCCCAGCCCTTAGTTGACACGAGGATGAGTAGATATTAGATAATGAGTGAAATTATCCTTTAAAGGATGTGAGTTTACTCAGGACATAGAGTCTGCTCCTCCTTCTGCAGATAGCACCAACTGGCCCAGTTGTTAGAAACTACTCTGATCAGATTTGGATAATGGATTGGATCAGCTCTTGAAAATGGGTTGTTGTTGTGGAACAAGTGACCAATTTATCTATCTTTTGTGGGAAAGGGGTGGAATTCAATAAGTACAGCTTCTTCTCACTCATTTTTGAATATGTATGATTATGCTTTTGTGTTTTTGTTTCCAAATGTTGTTCATCAACTTATGTTATTTACATAAGAAGGAACAAACTGAAATTGTGCCTTATTTTGTTTTACATGTTTGAAATAAATATTTAGAAAAAAACAACAACAACTTTTGAACAACTGGGCCCACAAGGCATATTTAAAATTTGAGGTCCAGGGAGACAGCACACTATGTCAGACAGATTTTAGGAGTGGTATTACTCATTTATTAAATCAGCTAACATGGCATTCATGAACGCATACCTCCTAATTAGCAGATCACATTGCAGTGATTGGTTTGAATAAAGGCTTTTATCAAGAATGTTCTCTAATGGAAGGGGTGAATACAGTTTTTTAAAAAAGACTTTAGACTTTACTCTCCCCACTGTGTTGCTTCTGTCTTCTCCAGATTATTGTTGATGATGATGACAGCAAGGTGTGGTCGCTGTATGATGCAGGTCCAAAGAGCATCAGGTGTCCCATCATCTTCCTCCCGCCTGTCAGTGGCACAGCTGAGGTGTTCTTCCAGCAGGTGCTGGCGCTAACGGGCTGGGGCTACAGAGTCATCTCAGTAAGTCTGTAAACACTGCAGCTTCAGCATGAAAAGAAGGGGCTTGTATGAATGAATGTATGAAATACATTAATAGATTTTAAAAGATGCAGGAAAAGGAGAATGAACAACTTCCATGACATTTTCAAAAAGCTACTCTACCATAAGAAGACTGGCTTTTGTCTTTTATTAGTTATAACTGAACCAGATCAAAATTCAAATAAGATTTGTCTCAGTTAAGTGCATCAATCCTTTACTTTATTCGTTTATTTGGATGGGACAGTGCACATTAATGAACATATAAAAATATTCCGGATTATAGCAGCAATGCTAATTTCCATCCGGAGTCCCATAGCATATAAAACAGCACAGTGACAATACACATAGTAATATAGACAACATAATAATGCAGACAACAGCAAGATAACAAGACGACCATGAAGAAATAAAACACTTGTTGTTAGCCTGAAAAGGATTGTAACTCAGATTATACGAACAAATGGCTTCAGTTAAAACCCAGCCTGTTGCTCCATCAGTCGGATGTGGGTGGGAGCCGAGGGATAACTAACTGCTCCCACTGTGATAAACCTGTGATGAGTGCACCATGTTTTTCCAGCTACAGTATCCTGTCTACTGGGACCTCATGGAGTTCTTTGATGGCTTCAGGAAGCTTCTGGATCACCTGCAGCTGGATAAAGTAAGACTGTCGAATCTCTCTTTGGACCAGCTTCATGTGTCTGGTAATAAAGATGCCACTGTGTGAGGGTGGGGGCATTTGTGAATTGTGCGAACTAGGGATGTGCACGGTTAGCCGAGTACTCGAGTACCCGAGTAAGAAATCTGCTAATCGGTTATGAATTATTATCCGGTTAACCTAGGACTTTTAAAAAAACGGCATGTTAGAGCGCAGTCTAGCATCGGATCAAACTACATTATACCATGGTTCAGCTCTTTCATAGCCTTAAACAGTTTCAGATCAAGCAACATTAATTTTTGCTGTGTAAAAGCATTTTTGGATCGAGCCTCGGACTTTCAAATCCTCTTTTTCTTTTTCTTTTTTTGGGGCTTTTCAAGCCTTTATTAGATTAGGACAGTTCAGAGAGTGACAGGAAATACCTCTACACATGAGCTAACTGAGCTAAACACAGCCCCGGACTTTCAAATCTTTTACAAGAATCTGTGGTGGTTCCCTGGGCATAAAGAGTCGGGAGGTAGACGGCAGGTGTCATCAAGTCTGTTAGAAAATATACTTTCAGTTTACAAACATTCTGACACCTTCCCAGTTATTTCCGGAGACGCTGTGAGGCAGAGAGGACCAAAATGTAGTGTGGACTAATAAATAAGCACTTCTAATGACTGGGGGAAAAAAAGTTTTCTCCTCCAGGGATCAAGCAACATTGCGATA
Source organism: Decapterus maruadsi (assembly GCA_030347415.2). NCBI lineage: Eukaryota > Metazoa > Chordata > Actinopteri > Carangiformes > Carangidae > Decapterus > Decapterus maruadsi. Next base: position 24,157,331 of record CM064900.1, on the reverse strand, counting down.
ATAAATTTTTGCTGTGTCAAAAGTACTATTTTTGGATAACGGCATGGAAGTTCAGTGTTCAGTGACCCTTTCAAAAGCAGCTGTTTGATTTTTCATGATGACGTTTGCGCGGCATGTCCCATGCTGTTTTTGGCTTTTCAAGCACGTGGTGCTGAATTAGATTGCAGAGCGTAAGAGCGTAGAGAGAGAGAAGGAGACAGTTGCAGCCACTGTGAAGTGACAGCGGTAGAAAGCCAGGCTCTCCTGTAGCTACACAAATGTGGTAATTTAGGCTTAGGTTATGTTTAGAGTTTCATCCTAAAATCGGCTGTAAAAGCGCGGCTCTTTCACTATTCAACTCATTTACCGCTGCTAGGGGATCCGCTGCACAGCTGTTGATCAGACAGGAGACTTTCAAACCGCTGAAAGAAGTTGTTTACAAGATAATCAGATGGATAGTTGGTGAAGTTAATAATTTCACTTATGGCATATAGCCTACATTAGTTCTGGTGTTCTGATCGCCTGCTGCACCAAGCCTGACTTTCAACGCGCACAGGGAGCCGGATGTAACAAACCAAAGTGGGCTGGAGTTTTATATGTGGCAGCATAAAATTAGACAAATGATTAACATGATTAAAAATCAAACATCTGGTATAGATGACAATTGATGACTGCAATAATTTAAACATTCTCCTGGGGGACGAATGACTGGTCCTATATTAAGAGATACTAAATATACAAATACACTAACCCTCATATAATTAGAATATTATTCATGTTTCAAAGGGCAGCTGTAAGTCAAAAAGGAAAGCTGTAAATCCAAGTTTATTTCCCATGTGTGTCATAATTTTCTACTCAGTTTCAAAAGAAGTGTTTTGTGTGATTTTTACATAAAGATAAATGTCCTGACTCCTGTAGCTCTTCACAACTGTTTTCTCTGAGAAATAAGCATTTTTGGTTTCATTGTTTTTTTTTAGAGAGTTTTGTTAAATTGCCACTTTATGTTGGCATAAATAAAGAAAACTTTAAGACCTTCAAGGAATGTTTGTGTGATTTTACATATGAATAGAGGGAAATCAAAAATCGTGATTTTCTCGTGATAAATTCTCTCACAATAATCGTACTAAGGAAAACTATAATCGTGACATCCCATTCCCTACCTCCGATCTTTATGCCATTCACCACGCCATGAGATAATAATGGAACGTTACTGTCACTGAAGGCAACGCGCATCAGTGGTTTTGCTTGAATTTCCCTCTAAAACAACTCTGTCTGGTAACGTTGTGTTATTATCTCATAGCGTGGTGAATGTGCAGGTCACAACTTGTCTTGCGTTTTGGAGTTGTTGGATTGTGTATTTGATGAGTTTGATGAGGGAAACCAAGAAATCCCATGAGCCTCCGTAGCGTAGCTCTGAGTAGCTCACGGCTCTGCTCCGCCGTTCTAAAAATAGCTTGCACTGACAAAGGTAACAAACCTACAGCTATGACTATAGGGATTATGGCAATGGGCCAATTTGCCAAAATGTTGAGATTTTCCTCCTCTCTGTCAATGCAAGTTACATTGCCCTGTAAAATTTGCTTTAGATAACGTGCAGGGAATGATGATTTGGCCCTACAAAAATAAAATTGAACTGAAATGAATGATGATGAAGTGCTCTCCTGTATCTGCAGGTCCACCTGTTCGGGGCTTCTCTTGGAGGATTCCTGGCTCAGAAGTTTGCAGAGTGCACACACAAGTCTCCCAGAGTTCACTCTCTGATTCTGTGCAACTCATTCAGCGACACCTCCATCTTTAACCAGACATGGACGGCCAACAGGTGCTGCTTAATGATGTATCACACATTCCACTTGCATTTTCACGTTCATCATTGTGCTTTATCCTCACCATCCTCCTTTAGCTTCTGGTTGATGCCGGCTTTCATGTTGAAGAAGATTGTTTTAGGGAACTTTGCTAAAGGACCTGTGGACCCTAAGATGGCAGATGCAATTGACTTCATGGTGGACAGGGTGAGTGGACATCACTGAGGTAACTCCATGTTAATATGTCACTACAGCATGGAGAAAGCACCTTTTCATCAGTATTTCATGTAAATAGAAGAGCCAAGGACTCACCTCTCACAAGCTCTCACAGGATTCTAATGATCAGTGCAGGTTGATAATTAATAAAATTAATGTTTGGTCATATTAATCTTATAATTCTTAATTAAATCTTAATTAGAAGTGATTTAAAATGCTCCAGAGTTTCAGCTGCTCTGATGTGGAGGGGTAAAGCATTCCATAAATTAGGGGCCACAACTGAAAATGCTCTGTCGCCCTTGCTCATTGGGGCAAATCAGCAGTAACCGGTTGCTTGACCTCAAAGCTCTAGCTGGAGTGTGATGCTTAATGAGGTCAGATAAATAAAGAGGGGCTAGACCAGCTCAGCCATTAACCTGACATTTTACAAAGGGAAATGATGAACCAGTAGATCACAGGCAGGCGATGAAGTCACCGATGGTTTCTCTGGGAGATTCCAGAGGAAGGAGGAGAGGTAGTCATGGATGGTAGACACAGGAAGGTGGAGTCAGAGGAGATGAGGTGGTGGAGGACCGATGATTGACAAAAAAATTAGCCTTGCCAAGACGACTCTGTTTGAAATGTGTTTTCCACATTGTGAACTCTTCCTTTAAAACTGCCGATAATAAAAAATGAGTTGATCATCTCATCTTTGTTCATATATGCTGTAGTTGGAGAGCCTGAACCAAAGTGAGTTAGCATCGCGGCTAACACTCAACTGTCAGAACTCTTATGTGGAGCCACATAAAATTAAAGACATTGCCATCACCATTATAGATGTAAGTAAGATACAGTTACTCAAGCATCGATGCATGAATGTTTTTACCACAATAATGTGATGCTTTCAATGTGAATGTTGTTCAGGTTTTTGATCAGAGCGCGCTGTCACTGGAGGCCAAGGAGGAGATGTATAAACTATACCCCAATGCTCGACGAGCTCACCTCAAGACAGGAGGAAACTTCCCGTACTTGTGCAGGAGTGCAGAGGTCAACCTCTACATACAGGTACAGTCGGATCCCTTCACACATGTACGTAAAGCCGCGGGCCGCGGTGCGCCCGGTGCTTGTGATCAGAGGGGCAGAGTGCAAGTAGTGATCAGCTCCGGCGGCCGCGGTGCAGCCACTCTGAGGCGCTGACGGGTGGGTGGTCATACGTTCAGAATGCGTGACATTTCTGTTTATTGTGCGCGTAATGTATCAATTAAAATAAAGTATCTGCAACGCTGCTGCATCCCATCCTTGTGTGGTCACGCCCATCACCTGGCATGATGCAGCGCACATTCTGCCCAACACACCTGCCGTCACTCACCAAGAAGATATATGGACGACGTATTTTAAAGATAATCCATCAGAAGAAAAAACTGAACTTATAGATTTTCACAATTTAGGTGTGACACTCTTGTATGATGAAGCAGGCCAGGGCATCAGTTCACGGAAAAAACAAACAAACAAAAAGAAGTTGAAATATGGAGATAAAAGGTTTCTGTCCAACACCAATCTCCAATAGCCTACTTATTGAATTAATTTGTTAAAAGACTTCTTTTTTTCTTTTCTTTTTAAACTAAAACTAGACTAAAAACCTTTTTGAGTTTTCATCGACTAAAATTGACTAAAACTATTAAAGGATCTTGAGGCAAGATTAAGGAATAAAACTCATTAGCGTTACTGCAGCAGCCATCAGCCAAGCTGGTGCGGGAGCGTGCATGAACTCTCCACAGCAGTGCAGCTGATGCTGTGCCAGTCAGTCCTCTACCTGCTGTCTGTCTCGCGACACACACACACGTCACGCTTGGCTAAATGCGTCATACCGCGCTCATTGTACAGTGCTCAATTTACTGCGACACCCGGAGGTTGACCACCCAGGCATCAGGTCAGCACACCAGCCGCCGCCGCTACGAGCTGCTGGTGCTGCTCGGCTGCCCCAGTGGCTCTGCACTCCTCCAGAAACTTCAGAGAATTTCCTTACATATGTTGTTTGGATAAACTGACCTCTGATGAATCAATGAATCAACAACAGATTGGGAATCTAAACTGTCACTTTCTCGCATGAAAAAATATTAAAATGTAAGAAAGTGATGTTATTTCTCTACTCGCTGCTCATATGACATCCGCCCAGCGCCGCTGGTCGAAAGCAGTGGAAAGCCAAAGCTGTCAAGGACATGCAAGCAGCGTCATTTGACGTCACATCCGCAGGACAGCGATTTCTTCCCAAATCCTGCCTCTAGACCCTTTAAGTATTTTATTCCATAAGACTAAGACTAATCTAAAATGCCTGTCAAAAACAACACTGGTTCCCTCTACTCAAAGGTTTGATCAGAGAAAAATGAATCTGTTTTTCTTAATCATCTGAATTTATTTTATTTATTTTGTTCAGATTCACCTGCGTCAGTTCCATGGGACGAGATACGCCGCTATCAGTCCTGACATGGTGAGCATGGAGGAGCTGGAGGTGCAGGAGAGTGGGAACCAGGACTCTGAAAATGGCCAATGAGTTCATTTTTTCCCCCCGACATCTGTTTCCTCAGAACATTTCCAAGAGTTTCTCTCTGATTTCACAACTTGTCTCCAGGTTATCTGTGGAATTCCAATCAACAAGTCAACTGAGAATATTTTTATTTGACAAATAAAGCAATATTTTGATAATGACCTGTATATAAATGACACTCAACCACTTTGCTTTCAAAAACATCCAACTCCTTGCCTTATGTGGACTGACTGATACTATATATTGCACTCATGAAATGCCTGAATTATTGCTGTCTGTGTGATACGTCTGAAAATGTTAGTGTAGTACAATGATTTTTTTTTCATTTGTTTTCAAATCTTCACAGTAAATTTTTAAATTTCACATGTTCTGTGATTGTATTTCCTTGCGTGAGTGCCTGCCATGTTTTGATTGGTAACATGTTTGATATAGCTTTCAAACAAAAATATTTCGGTCTCCATGTCTCAGTTCATCCGTTGAACTTTACAAGCTACATCCTTTTTTTTTTAAACTAAACTACCAGTAACATGGATTAACTCATGAAAATGTATCAAAAATCAGTAGTCCTGTAAATTCAGATATATCGTATATAGTATAACACACTCTTGGTAGGGACACTGCTCTGATCAGAGGAGCACAGAGGTGAAGAACTATGCAGGATATTTACCTTATGTTACATTTTTACCTTCATTAAACAGCTTTGGACTAATAAATGCACACGACCCAGAGGAGGGTTAGCAAAACAGTCAGAGAAGTGACCCTCAATGCTACTGGCTGGTATTATGTAAACAGGAAGTCACTGCAGAAACCGTCAAAATATAGTACATCGTTAATTCAGACTAAATATTATATGGAAATGCAATACTTGTATTCTGCATTCCTCTAAACGTCCTGTGGATGTATTATTTATTTAATAAATATAGCTTTTAATAAGAATTCTCCATATTCAACCTTTAATGTATTTATTGATGATCCCATTCAAATTAGAGCCAATGGTGTACATTTTTGGAAATATTATAGAGGAATTTCTGGGGGAAAAAAGTGGTCTCTAAAAACATTGAAACATTTCTAGAACAAGGGGTAAAAATTCTCAAAAAAATATATATTTTAAAAAAAGTTATAGAAAAAAGAAAAGTTTAAAATTTTCTGGGAAAAAATGGTAAAAAAAAAAAAAAAAAAAACTTTAAACAATTCTAGAAGAACTGGTAAATCTCCAGGAAATGGGTGGATGGTTCAGCTCTGAAGAGCACAAGGTAAAATATATTTTCGTCATTATAATTATTACCAGTGGTTACCTGTGGATTAACACGTCAATGATACCTGTTCCTTTGGTTGACCGTGCTTGTAGGTTTTGGGGAAGAGGTCAGCCCCACTCAAAGTCTGGACAGGTGAAGGACAGTTGTGTCCACACACACAACAGATACTTTCAGCAAGGCTGGAATAATGACAACTGTGCCAATACGCAGCAGTGGATTTGTGAAAAAGTACAGGACTAAATCAAAAAATGTGATGAGAACAACACTGTAAGACTCTTCATTTCTTTATTTCTTCAATTTATTTTTAATTATAGGCCAATATAAGATAAGGTAAGATGATGCGCACCGTAAAGTGTTATTGTGCCTGCTTCCAGAAATAATAAAATAGAAAAGTATATACAATGTATGCTTTATGTAAATAAAATATAAGAATCAGAAATAGATTTATTGCCAGGTATAACTTTGTTATACAGCTGCAAGGAATTTGCTTTGAAGATTGGTGGCGGACAAGGTGTATGACACAAAAGTAATTTTGATGCAATAATAATAACATTTATTTATATACATACTTTCAAGGGTTAGGGTTACCAGAGGGGTAGGGGGTTAGCTCAATTTGCTGCCAGCCGTCCTCATGAGATTGTGGGGGGTTAGCTCAATTTGCTGCCAGCCGTCCTCATGAGATTGTGGGGAGTTGGACTCAATCTGCTGCCGGCCGTCCTCATGAGGTTGTGGGGAGTTGGACTCGCTTTGCTGCCGGCCGTCCTCATGAGATTGTGGGGAGTTATACTCACTTTGCTGCTGGCCGACCTCCTAAGAGAAACAGGTTTGGTTGGTTTGGAAAAAAAACTACCATCCATGTAAAACACTGGACTGCACATCATTCTTAAGTGTAAATCAGCTCCTTTGTAAATCTCATTCAAAGTGTCTTCTTTTACAGTAAGAGGAGATTCTTTGGTATCCGTGTATCAGTTAGTATCACACTGATCAATTTTGAGATTTTGGGCTATATCTCTTCTTTAACATGTCTTTTTTTCAGAATGGTGGAAAGAAATGGTAGAAAATCCACATTAAGGTGTTTATTTTACACCATTTCTTTCATGGGTGGCTTTCTCCTAAATTCACCAAAACATTTGCAGTCTACTGTGGCAGGTATTATTGTAAAGCTCTATTTTTCCTGAACAATGTCATTTCCTCTGTATCAGCAACAAATTGTAAAAGTACAATTGACAATAACAATCTGTGGAATTGTTAAGATATCATTCACCTGATTTATACAAAATTCTATTCCTAAAAGCATGGCGAAATTAGACTTTTTTTCTGCTGGTAACAGTATTTTCTCATTTACAGAGTGATAAAAACTGATATCCAAAATCTCCTCTGTAAAAACTGTCTCTACTATGTAAACAAAATGAAATAAGAATTTTTAAAGTAGCTTATCCATTGTTCAGATTTCTGTTGTGGAAATGTAAATTAGCATATATTTATTTGGTTATTGCCTCATTTACATATTTAAAGGGATACACCAACATTTTTTTTTCGGGTCTTGCCTCACTCCCGAGTCCATGACCGGCAGATAGACACCATGGTTTCATGGTGATATCTGTCAGTTACCCTAATCGTATGACGATGAAATCTTGAAACGAAGCTGTCAGGGAGTGACTGTGACTGTGGTGTTGGTCTGTACCTCATAGCTGTCCTCCAGCGCCTGCATGATGGCCCCCACCACCAGGTTCACCAGCACAAACTGGGCCATCATCACAAAGGTGGTAAAGAAGATGGGAGAGGCCCAGGACAGGTAGCTGAGGCAGCTGGCGTCACCTGGGCGACACTTCCTCAACGTGTCCTGCAGTGAAACAGAAACACAGAACGAGATTCAGAGAAGCGAAACAAAACAAAAAAACTAAAACAAGAACTTTTAAAGCAACATGGTGGAGTTTCAACTCAGTGCTTCCACCATCTGGTTGAGATCATTATCATTATTTTAAGGCCGATAAACTCTGCAATGTTGCTTTAAGAAAACAAAACTGTTCTGACAACCAGTAGAAACTGAAAAAAGAGCAAGAATATAAATATATATATAATGGTATTATAAATATGTATGTGTGTGTGTTTATACAGACTTTCATGATCCCACTCCAGTTGTCTCCTGTACATGCTTGGTAGAGTGTGAGCAGGGCCATGCCAAAGTGCTTGAAGTTTAGGTGTCCATGTAAACCCACGCAGGGGTATTCTTTGCTGCACTCTGGTCAACAGACAACACACAGCATGACGCACACACACAGTAGGGTTTGTTCCTCTGCACAGCGAACAATTAAATTCATTCAGATGTGTGTTGGACTCACAGAATAGTTTGAAATATGCAAACAGCATCAGATTCAGTTGGCTACTGACCTAGGTTGCCAAAGAGCTCCACTCCCAAGACAGCGTAGACGAAAAAGATGAACAAGAAGAGCACACAAATATTTCCAACCTGAAATCAAAAAAACAACAACTTATTGACTAAAGCCATGTTTCCACTACATGGTATCGGCTCTACTCGACTCGACTCGGCTCTGGTACCAGGTGCTATTTTAGTGAGCATTTCCATTACATGATACACCAAGTAGCCGGTCGTCATAGCGACGGCGCTTTAACAAAATAAAATGAAACTAAGCAGGATTTCTCCCGTGGTTATGCCACATTTTTACCTTCATTAAAAAAGCTTTGGAGTAAAAAAACGCACGGCCTTTAAACCAACCTGGCAACACCAGTGTAACTCGGTCTCCGCCCCGGTGTCCCAGCTCTCGTCTCTGCTGCACCGCTACACAAACGTGCTCCGTAACCCGTACTGTGCCTTATTTTTACTACACAAATACACACGTTGTAACATCATATATGTTATCCACTGCTCCGTGTTGATTTTTCGCCGGCTTCGTTGTAAACAAATCCACGTGGCCAGACGGAGGGAGGGGTAGCAAAACAGCGGAAAAGTGAGCAGACTTGCATAGTTTGTTCATTTAACATTAACATAAACATTTTTATTTATTGAAATGTGGTGATATCTGATGACCCACGGCCACTGGTGACGACTCTCTGACCAATCAGCGGTCTACAATGTTACACGTTACATTTTAATACCTCTTCACACGTTTTGGAACTGCGGCCGAGCAGGTACTTTAAAATACCGGGTACCAAGTTCAGGTACTTTTACGTATTGGGAACGTGTCGAGTCAAACAGAGCTGGTACCATGTCGTGGAAACGCAGCTCAACTCTACACTTGCAATCAATCAACTCCACAGTGTTTGTGTGTGTTTGTGTGTGTGTGTGTTCGTGTTTACCTGCGACACTGTTCTAATGATTGTCTTCAAGAGGAGTTCTATTTTCTTGGCTTTCAGCACTGGAGAGACACAAGAGCTGTTCACACACTCACACACACACTACACACCTCCAGAATTAATTCAATTTCAACTTGTTGTGTGTGTGTGTACCCTGTACTAGTCTTAGTGCTCTGCACACTCTGAGGACGCTGGGTTTGAAAGATACTTCCATGTTCATAATCTTGAGGAAGATGCTGACGATGGAAATCAAGACCACTATGATGTCCATCCCGTTCCATCTACACACACACACACACACACACACCACGGTAACTACACCTAACACATGGAAACAAGGTCAGAAGTTGAGTTCTCACTAATTCTAGCGTGTTACAAGGAATAGATGTATCTCCTGATGCCGAAGGCCGTGAGCTTCAGCAGGATCTCCATCACCAAGATGATGGTGAAGATGTAGAAGCTCCTCTCTACCAGCGTCTCCACCCACTGGCAACACACAGAGAGAGCCGTTGCAAAAGTCAAACCTCCTCAGCTCGCAGGTCAGAGATAACCAGAGATCACAGTTTGGACTGGACTTCAAAGTTCTGATGCAACAGATTTCAATTTGACCTTTTAAAGTAAAAACTAAACTGAGTTTAAAGGGATTACGAGGAGTTTCGGGAAGTGGTTTCACACTACATTCCCATGAGCCTCTTCGCACGGTGAAATTCATGGACCGGCGCGAGACGGACGAAATGAAAGTCAGAGGTTCGAAGACAATCAGATACCGTACTAGTTCCGACCATAAACGGTGATCCGGCAACGTCATTCCCATATGCTGGACGAGTCGACTACTAAATAATAATATCAAAACGATAATATCATTAACCCATTAACAGTGTGGGTAATGTAGATTTATCCACATTAAAGCATAGTCAGCGGAATGTTTTTGTTAATGTAAGTCCTAAATAGTCCTATTTTCCATCAGAAATCATGGAGTGTTTCAGCCGTAACACGAGTCTCTCCGTCACTCTGCTCTGCTGCAACCCGAGGAGAAAATTTTCCTTGTGGGATACAAGTGTTATCCAATGAGGAGAGAGAACGGCATGAATGGCTGTGTGTGCAGCCAAGGGGTGCTCATGAATGTGGTGACGTAGCACAAGGACCAATAGATGCATGACGAGGGCGGGGGCTGCTAACTCATGGTGCGTTCAAGGAAACTCGCAACTTGTATTTTTCCTTCCTGTGAAGTCGTACCAGTTCGATCTGGTACGAGTTCACGGGTCGGAAGTTACGAGTGGCCGTTATAGTGACTTTCACAGGCAACAGGACGGTAAAAACACGAGTTACGGGTTACCTGGAACGCTACAAAGTCATAGTTGTGACTTGAAGCTGTAACTTACGGTTTCAAAAGCCTGGAACGCAGCATTAGCCGGACCGGACCGCTGATATCTGCTTTAATATGAGGCTCTTTTATAAGCAAAGGCAAACTCCTCGGTGTCTCTTTAAATGGAGGTTTAAATTTCTATCTGTCTGAATTTGAAACTGGTTTAGTGCAACAGAATTTCAATTTAAACTGTAATAAAAACTTTGTTGCAGCCACAGTGTCTGCATATGAGTGTGTGTGAGTGTGTGTGCATTACCGGAGGTTGGTCATAGTGCTGGAGGGCCATGATCAGGGTGTTGATGATGACCGTGATACTGATGATGAAATCCAGGGTGCTGCTTATACAAACGGAGTGGATGTAGCGACGCAGCGGGGAGTAGTCGTCGTAATATGGCTCCTCCTCCTCCTCCTCCTCCTCCTCGGCCTCTGCAGCCACACATGGAGCGACTGACTCTCCGTCCCTCTCCTCACCGCTGGGTTCGTCTGTCAACGGCTGTGCTGCCGCCTCCGCTTCAACCTGGCGCCTCTGCTTCTGCTGACACTCGTGGAAGGTGTCCACCATCACGCCGACGAACATGTCGAAGAGGAAGAAGCTCAGGACCATGAAGCTGATGAAAAATAGCACCATCCACTGATTGTGGTTCCTCACGGGCTAAATGAAGAAGAAGAGGAAGAAAAGCCATATTGTTGCTAAGGCTCAGTATAATGTGGCGTGAGCATCAGTCGTGTCTTCTCGAGCCTTTCATCACGTCATCAGAGAAAACACACAGTACCCGTTGATCCACCCCCACGGCGTCCAGCCCGTCGTACATGACAGCAACCCAGCCGTCCTTGGAGTACATTACAAACAGGGTCAGCAGAGCCTGGACAGGAAAAAAAGAATAATGTTTAGTCGACATGGGGATCGAGCAGTACACAAAATATGATGGCTGAATATGTTTTGTTTATTTGCATCTGGATCCACATCTGCCGATTGGTTTGGAACATTTGACCTGTTTTGAATGTGTATTTGTGTGCGTTACCTGAGGCAGATTGTCAAAGTTGTATGTCTTTCTCTCCCAGTTGTAGCCGGCTGACAGGCAGTCAGTCTTGTTGGTGATGTTACTGATGTCCTCCCCCACACAGTCGTAGAACATCCCCTTAAACAGCTGCAGACAGAGACAGTCACTATTTGTCAGTTGCGTTAAAGTGAGACAGTTATGACATCCTCATTTTAATGCCACCATTGCCAGTTTGCGTAAAAGAAATCTACTTCTAATAATGTACGCTCATCCGAGCTTGTAGCTGTAGGGTTGTGTAGTTAGAGTCTCTAACTACACAACCCCTTCAGCAGAGTAGAGCAAAAAGCCTGCCTGCAGAGACCAACTCTGTCACATAACGTTCTATTATTATAATTATATTATTATTATTATTATTATTATTATTATTATTATTATTATTATTATTATTATTATTATTATTATTATTATTATTATCTCATGGCGTGGTGAATGTGCAGGTCACAACTTGTCCACCAGAGCATTTTGGAGTTGTTGGATTATGTATTGATGACGGGATCCAAGAAATCCCATGAGCCTCTGTAGTGTAGCTTTGAGCAGCTCGTGGTAGCTTGCACCAACAATTGAAGGTAACGAACCTACTCCTTAAATTACAGGGATTATGGCAATGGGACAATTTGCCAAAATGTTGAACTATCGCTTTACAATAATGTAGAAAAATGTCTAATAGACACACTGACACCATTAGTGGTACCGAGCAAAGCTCCAGAGCTGGAGGGAGGGTGGTCGACCGGGCGGCCCAGCACAGGGAGCTGTGTGTGGGGTAGAGGATTAGGGAGACTCGACACAGCATAATAATGATCAATCTTTCAGACCATAGACTGTAGACCGTAGCTTTAAAGCATCTGCAAAGAACTTTCATTTTGTACTGATTTTAGCCCGCTGTGAATAAGTTATGACCACCTATTCTGCTTTTGGCTTGACCAACGCAATATTGTTCCGTTCATTCATCTCCGCATAGCACTCTCTTTCAACAGATCCAATAATTTTGTCCACATCTGTATCTGTGTGTTTATGCGTGTATGTAGATATGTGTCTGTGTGTACCTGCACTCCCAGGACACCGTAGAAAAAGAAAAAGGTGCAGCAAATGAGGGCGATATTCCCAAGTGGTTTGAAGGAGGCCACCAGAGCCTCCACGGCCAGTCTCAGTTTCCGGGCTCGCTTGATTAACCTGGAACGCACAAACGGATGGACATTTGTTAAAGCCGGCACAATTGGACACACACTAGAGCAGGAAATCAGACTAGATCTCCACACAGACTGATGATGACGCACCTCAGAGGGCGGAAGGCTCTCAGCAGACGGAACACCTTAAAGATTCCCAGACTGTTGGTTTGACCGCTGACCAGAGGGACGATGATGCCGACCAAGGACAAGATCACCAACATGCCGTCCATGGTGTTCCAGATGGAGTGGCAGTAGCTGTCCTTCCCGTACAGCAGGCCAAGTGCTACAACCTGGTGTGAAAGTAACATCACATTGACGTACTTCATTAAAGAAAATATTTCAAAGAATATGAATGAAAATCAGCTGGAAATGAGATTAATTAAGACCATCTAAAATGATAAAAGCCCAGTCCAGACTGATCTGACGTCAGCTGGGGTCAGAAAAGTTATTCAAACAGGTGTTCACCTTGAAAATCATCTCCACGAGGAAGACGGCAGTGAAGAGGTAGTTGGATGTTTTTAGGATCCAGCGCTCCTGGAGGGAAGAGGAGATTCAGTATGATATCAACTCGCGTGTGTTTGAGCGGATGTGCACACACACAGGTCAGGTGTCTCACCGTGCCTGCTGGGTCGATACCGGGCCTCTCGACGGCAATAGTGACACAACTCAGGGTGATGAAGGACAGGATGAAAAAGTCAAAGATCTTGTGAGAGATCAGACGTTGGCACAGGACACGGAACCTAAACACAAACACATGGGAGGTTTCCTGATCTAAAGTAAGAGTGTTGAGCACATACTTTAGCCATTTTATGGCGCTGAGGGGCCGGCCTCACTCCCATTGTGACATCACCACAGGAGCTGTTTTTCCTTTAAGCATTGAGGTTCTTGCACATTGCATTCAACAAGTATCCAATCAGACCTACCTGTTGTCTGGGGAAAACACGAAGAAGGACCAGTCTTTGTATCGTCTGCACCAGCCCAGCGCTCTGCCGATCCAGCTCAGAGATGTCTGCACATGTGAACGGTGACATGAATCAGCAGGAACCACCAGAGAGGAGTGGTGCTTAGAATTAAATGCAAAGATCCCAAACCACTGATCTGAGTAACTCACCCTGTTGTTCCGTGGCGAGGTGGGGTTGGTTGCTCTGGGGCTGCTGGGTTCAGACGTAGAAGAGCCCTGAGACAACACGAGGTGGAGTTGATTGAAGGTGTAAGTTGAAATGTGGATATAAAGTGCTATTGTACAGTAGTATATACAGGCCGGGTGTGGTACACAATAACTGATAACACATCACCCTCCTGTAGAGCAGAGGTGGTCTCACCTTGGTCTGGAAGCCCTTGACCACAATGCCGACCATGATATTGAGGAGGACATGTTTCCCAACCAAAATGATAACAAAAAAGTAGACAAACGCCCACAGGGAGGTTGCAGCCACAGCATCGTATAGCACCAGGTTCCAGTCCTCCTCGGTCAGGACCTGGGTAAGATAAGATAAGATAAGATAAGATTCTTTCTTTTCTGTACACATTCCAGTGTAATCATGTTTAGTGCAGAGACAGTTTCTCATGTCGGGGCTTCAATACAAGAGTCACATTACAGACAAGCAGTATGGAGGTATTTGGATGTTTTTTGGTGTGTCTTTTTGGACAAAGAAACCTAGTGTCCATTGACAACCATTATATGGACAAATACTGCTGCGCGGACCCCCCCGTAACTCAGAGAAGGAACGGAGGACTCTGAAAATTCTCACAGCTCTTAGTTGACATGAGGGGGAGTAGATAACGAGTGAAATTTGAATTTTGGGTGAACTATCCCTTTAACACTCCTTCACACATTTTGAGTGAAGGAGCTGTTTCGTAATAGAGAACAAAAGCAGACAGATTGATGCAGAGACAGTGTGCTGATGGAGCTGACCTGGAACACAGTGACCATCGACCAGTGGAGGGAGTCAAAGTTCATGCGTCTAGTGATGTTTTGTCCGTCCTGGGTCTGGAACTTGAATTTCCCTCCAAACAGGGCCCTTCCCACCACACTGCAGAGAGACAATCACACCTAATCACAGCATTGTCATGGGGACCAAAAAAAAAAAAGCATTTGGTGTGTGAACGTGCCTGAATATGAGGATGACATATATAAGCAGCTGGTAGAGCAGTCTCCCCTCCTTCATGGTGTTGACCAGCACCAGCAGCTGTCGCCTGAGGTTCGGCAGGAAGCGAAGTAGGCGCACGAACCGCAGCAGGCGCAACATGCGCAGCATCGATGCACTCCCGTAAGTTTGGCTGCTGATCTCTCCAAGACTAAAAACAACAACAAAGCATCACTGATCAGCTTCAGGAGACATCCTCAACCCAACAGTCAAGAAACATGCTCCAGTCCCTTCGAGGGATCTAGGGTTTGAACTCTACCTGACGACGACAACAATGAGGTCAATGATATTGTTCCAGTCCTTAAAGTATCCCCACTTAAGGGCCAACAGCTTCAGGCACAGCTCCACAGAGAATATGGCGGTAAAGACAAGGTTGCTTGTGTACAGCATATCTGCCACCTGGTTAGGCTGCAGGAAGAGAGAGCAAGAGAACATGAACAATCAATATGAAATGAGCGCAGAAAAATGAAACATAAAACTCTGTGTTACATTGAGACATTACATGAGACAGAGTTGCTCCTCCTCACCTGTTCGTGGTGTTCCACTGCCATCGTGAGGACACTGAGGGAGACGATAATCATGATCAGCCGCTCAAACATGCTGCTCTCGATCATCCTCTTGATCCGTCTCATGATCGGCCTGCAGGCTTCTCCCTGGGAAGACAGGTGGAGTCAGTGAGTGAGTCAGAAGCTGCTGCCACTGCTGAAAAAACAAAACAACGTTCCACAAACAGCCTCACCAGTACAGCTTCGTTGCTGCTCCCACTGCTCTCCTGCTGCACCCTGTTGCCTCTGTTCGAAGGAGGACATGATGTTAAAATTGTTCAGGCGCTGGGGAAGAGTTCAGAGTCTCAGAGTTCAAATCCCAGTCTGACCTGATGTATCCGCAGGTGGCGGTCCACAGCCAGCGGAGGAAGCGGACACAGAGCTGCCCAATGGGGTTGGGTGCCCGCACTTTGGCCTGCCTGGTCATGCTCTTGGAGAACTGTGTGGCGATGACAACGGCACACACGTTCATGATGATGAAGTAGCCAATCTGGTCAGGAGGATGAAGCACACAACATGAGCACGAAGCCAGGTGACACACAACATGACTACAGTAACCTTGAGCTGCTGCTTACAATGGTGGCGAACATGAAGACTAACAAGCTGCTAAAGGAATGAGCGTCCATCACA
The DNA here is from genome assembly GCA_030347415.2 of Decapterus maruadsi. Classification (NCBI taxonomy): domain Eukaryota; kingdom Metazoa; phylum Chordata; class Actinopteri; order Carangiformes; family Carangidae; genus Decapterus; species Decapterus maruadsi. Next base: position 24,141,324 of record CM064900.1, on the reverse strand, counting down.
AGAAACATGATGTCGGTCCAGCCCTCCAGAGAGGCGGTCTGCAGGAGGAGAGAACATCAACACTTCAGTGCTGAGGAGTAATGATGGCTCCTCCATCCAGAGGAAAGCCACACTTGCCAATGATGATATATAATAATAATAAACTTTATTTATAAAGCACCTTTCAAAACAAATACTACAAAGTGCTGTACGACAAAGTGACAACAAATAAAATGACAACCAATACAAATAAATAAAAATAATTTTTTTAGGTAAAGATTTGACACATGACACTGATGTATCTGACCTAATGTCCTCTGGCAGGTCATTCTAACCTACGGCCTTGGGGCCCAAACTGAGAACACTGTGTCCCCCTTAGTCATCAGTCGGGCCCCAGGGACAGATAAAAGACCTTTATCTGATGATCGCAGAGTGCGAGCAGAAGTGAAACATGATAAAAGGTCAGCGATATATACAGGACCAGGATCGTTGAGTGCTTTAAAAGTAATCAATAAGATCTTAAAATCAATGCTTAAACGTACTGGTAGCCAGTGTAGGGAAGCTAAAACAGGTGTAATATGCTCATGTTTCTTAGTTCTAGTTAAAAGTTCTGCAGGGACTGATGCCTGTCCAAGGATTTCTGATTAAGACAAGTACATTTTTGAAATGTTTGTAAGACGATAAAAGCAAGACTGCACAAGTTTTGTAGTATGTTCAAAGCTGAGACTGCTGTCAAACCAGACGCCGAGGTTTTTCACGAATGGTTCGACGCCACCCATAACGTCCCAGCAGATGACAGAATTTGTTAGTCTCATCTCAGTCATCTGATGAGCCCTAACTAATAGAACCTCAGAACCTTTTGCTGTTATGAAGTTGGAGAAAATGCTGTGACATACAGTTTTTGACGGCAGTGATACAGTCTAATAAAGCGCTCAACGGCCCAGGGTCAGTGGATTTCACAGGCAGGTACAGCTGAGTGTCGTCAGCATAAAAATGAAAAGACACACCATGTTTTTGTATTACATGCCCCAGGAGAACATAAACCCTAACCCTGATTAAAAAGATAAAGCACTGATGAATAGGGGATAGATGAAGGAAGACTACTGCTCTCTCACCTGGAACATGGCGATCATAGCGACGCCGGCGTGGTCGAAGCTGATGGCACCTTCGTAGGGGTTGTGGTCCCCTGGGCGACACACATTGTAGTACATGTTCCAGTTGACACAGGCATTGGCAGCCAACCCATGGCTCAGAGGATCCGACAAGCATGTCCTCCCATCCTGGACGTACGGCGGCACGTCGTGGCAGTGACGCAGCCCCCCGTCGTCACGGGAGCAAACGAACGCGCCCCCTCTGTCATTCATAGGTTCAAAGTACGGACTCAGGGACACGCTGTGATTTATGGACAGAGAAGAAGAATTATTTTAAATGGGACAGAAAATATGGATGGTTATACTTTATCATTTAGATTTGATTTTGGAATCATTTTAAAATAGTTTTTTGGCATTTAAAGGAGCTCTAATGCAAAATCCGCAGCCATTAGTTGGAGCCAGTGGCGGGGCATCGGATATAAACAACTGCAATCAGTTGTCAGAGAGAGAGCAGCCTCCTTTGGTGAAAAGGAGTTCTCTAATGTAGGCGCAGGCCAACCCCCCCTTCCTCCCCCTTTAACTTCCTCCACCTTTAACATGTAGCCTACTTTACATGTTAAAGGTAGAGTCTGCTCAATATCACATTATTGCGTTTATATGCATTTCTAATTATCACTATATAAACAAATGCAATTGAAAGTTTAAAGGTTGAGTCTGGAGTTTTGTGCCCAAAAATTAGCCGTTATGGAATTTGTCTTAATCATCACCTATGGGCTTCCTGTGTGGTGGTGATTGTGTCTGCAGCGCCCCCTCCCCCTGCCTGTATTTTAATCTTTTGCTTTGTTTTGTCGTGCATGGGGACGAGTCAGTGTTTGCTCTCCAGCCAATGAGCTCTACGTGCAGCAGAGTAGGAGGGTTCAGGGCTGCTAGCCGCACTGGCTGTTCCAGATGTTAGCGAGTGACAGTCGGGTATCGGCCCACAGCTCCAGTGCTTCACTTGGACTGTATTTCCTTTCCTTTTTGGTACTGACAACTGCTGCTGTGTGGGGTAGGAGGCTACACAGTTGAGCCCGTGAGGAGTGGCCCAGTTTGAATGTTTTGTTTACAAACTGCAACAAACAAAACTCCAAACTCTACCTTTAAACTAGTAGCAAATTAATAATTTAGTCCAGTGGAATAATATTCACAATAAACACAACAGATTCAAAACAATCAATGCTTGCTATTTTCTCGCAATAAAATAATAATTGCTAAAATAGCTGTCAGGTTATTTTGCTAATAGTTGCTCTGGCTGCCCAGAGAAAGGTTCCTTACTTTGGGATGTCAGCTCCAAGGAAGCAGCGGTTGCGCAGCTCCCCCTGCCACAGCTGAACTCCCAGGATGCCGAAGACCATCAGGAAGAAGATGTACAGCATGAGGACATTTGTGAGCATCGGCAGAACGTCCAGCAGAGACTCCACCAGGTCCTGCATACCTGCAGAGGAGGACTCTGTCAGCAATCATCATTCTGACACTTCACTGACGCACACTATAGGACACAGGCTCTTATATTTGAAGGTAACATCATGGAGATAGGGAACATGTTTTTGCACTAGCTTCAGGTCAGGAAACGGAGGATTCACAGGTGAAATTCACATCTTACACAAACAAACAAATACATTTCAAATAACTGCAAAACACAACAGAATGAGATCTGTGTATTCTTCAAATATCACTTACTTGGGACTCTGACGATGAGCCGCATCAGCCTGAGCACGTAACGGAAGTGAAAGCGGATGCCACAGAGAGCCAGGAAATAATCCAGCACCCTGCAGACAATGGAGGACATCGTATGCACACGCAAACCTCATAAAATGCTCAGATGCAGTGATAAGTACTGCAAGTATGAGAAGAAACTGTAATGCACTATTGTTTGCCAGCAGAGAAAAGCCAAAGTAATGACACGAGATCTGGGGACTACTCACTCTCCAGAGTAGAGGAGGATGTCACACTTGTTCCAATTGCTGCTCAGGCAGCTTCCTTCATATCCATAAAGCCCCAGCGCCAGCACCTTGATGGCCATCTCCACAAGGAAGTAGGCCATGGTGACGTGATCCAGTATCTGACCAGATGTGTAAAAATAAATAAATAAATAGGCTATAAGGTTGATACAAAATCAGGCTATTTAATGGCAAAACAAATGACTCAATGGTCCACGTCTAACTGCAGCAAAAAACAGTGGTGTAAACTGTGTTGAACTATGTGGTGAGTTCTCATGCAAATGTGGACGTCTGACCTGCAGTTTGGTCTCGTTGTCATGGGGCTCATGCATGCCCAGGAACACACAGTTGATAAGAATGACCAGCACAGACACATTGTCCAGCCATGTGGAGGAGGACGGTTAAGGTTAAAGGTCACAGGTTGAACACACATTCATTCACATCCTATCATACAATACCATACCAAAGAGGTGTAGCATGCATTATTGACATAAACACTCATATAGCATTTAATAATGACTGAATTATTACAACACACAGTGGTATGATACTACTTTTGAGCTAAAGCAAAGATTATAACACATATCAGACAAGATCATAGTCACAGCAGTCTAAGGATATAAGGTGCGGGTCAAGTAGAGGCACCACTTCCGGAGGAATGAAGATTGGTTGAATCCCAGGAAAACTGGGGCCACGTCCTGGTAGAGGAGCTGCTCCTCCACCTCCTCTTCTTCAATAGGGACCCTGACCTCACCATCAGCCATGATGATGGTCAGCTAGGGTCTAGACAGAGACAGACATCAAGTCCCTGGTATGTTAGTGTCTTAATACACTGTTCGCTCACAGTGGACTACATCTCACATAATGGATCAGACTATTATTAGTCTAGTATTTCTTAAAATATAATTACACAGAATAAAAATAGCAGAACTGAAAATGTAAAAATTAATCTTAATCTTAAAAAAGGGACAGGAGAAAAAATACACAAGGATTATATGTAGAAGCAGAATCACACAAATTGTTTCGCCAATTTGCACAATAGAGTGCATCATCTCATGCTGTCGGCCTGAAGACTACCCATTCATTTCCTCTGACATGTATTGTCTGTATTTGATATAATAACTGTTTTTATTTTATTTTAATTGTTTATCTTTTATTATTGATTGTTATCTTTAATTATCAAATGTAGTGGTTCATTAGCCTACTGTCTGTTTCAGAGGGAAAGGTGATGAGCAGCAGGTAAACATCACTTTCTACTCAGCTGTTGAATCTGTTTCTGTTCTGTATCAAACATGCTGCAAATCTGAATCACTGGTTCAAACTGTGAAGACCAATGTAGCCTAATGTTACTTTAATATCACTCATAGCCAATGTTATGGAATCACAATAGCTAAACTGATGTCATCTTAAAGGTTATAGCTACAAGTTCAATTCCTCCTGGCCAGTAGGTATAGAACTCTCACTGCCTGCTCTCGCTCCAACCTTCCGTTTCAATTACACATGACATCAACATTCTAATGCTGTTGCCATAGAGATCATTACATGCCCACGTTGCCAACGTGACCAGATGTAAATATTTAAATATTTCGGACCCACCAAAATTTATTAAACATTTATTTATATACAATTATTTAAAAAATCAGTAAAATTAATACTTTTATTCTGCACCCCTCTAGACATTCTGTGGATGTTATTTTTTTTTTAAATGTTTCCTTTTGATGAAAAAGTTGTAAAAACATGAGAAAGGCATTCGTTATAAGTTTGTACATAGATTTTATGCCACACTATAGACGCTTTACAATGAAACAGAAAGATGATCCCAGCTGTACAAAATGTGATCAGAACAATGTTGGCACATGTCTTCATGTTTCCTGGGAATGTCCCTCTGTGTCTAGCCTTTGGTCTAACGTGCATAGGTGCCTTGAAAATATTTTAGGAGTCTCTATCCCAATGCATCCCCCTCTATTTCTGTCCAATGATCATTGGCAATACCAGATTGGCACAGAGGAAAATCATATTTGCAGGACTGACTGCTGCTAAGAAAACCATAATACACTCATGGTTTTCCCCAGACACCCCATCAGCAAAAGAATGACTAAATCGCTTTAGAGACATTGCTCTTTTAGAAAGGTCACTGGCTGTCATACACAAAGCGTGAGCATCTACTTGCTTGCATATAAAGTGTTACTGTGAATTATACTGTTGTGTATCTCCCCCTTTTTTTCTTACTAATATCAAAATTTAATGACAAGGCAATGGCATTATGTTTGTAATGTAATAATCAAATTCTTAAATAAAAAAGCTGTCACAAAAAAAAAGGTGAGAAAGGCACTTACCAGAATACAAGCAAAGTTGTGTCGCTTGTCCAAATGCGTTGACGGTCAGAAGTAGGGAAAAGTTCCGTAGTAAGTTTTACACAAATATAGATGACTATCAAATGTTTGTGCTCTCAAGAAAAGCAGAGATGGGTTTTTGAATGTCAACAAACTCACATCCTGGAACTATGAATTCAAACAATATCATCACCACCATTCTATCTTTTTGTTACTGTTGCCCTGGCAACAACTAATGAGCCTCTAAAGGACTTCTCATTCAGCACCATCCTTCAGTCAAAATATCTAATAACCAATCATTTATAATGTTGCGTAGCCTACGCACAAAACGGCCTGAAAAGCCTCTGATCTGGTCATCAGTGGCTTTGGAGCACGAGATGTGACGGGGAAAATATCCACTGCTCCCTTGCACCGGTCTAGGACAGGGATGGGCAACTTAAATGATGGAGGGGGCTTACGCATAACCAAATATGATAAAACTGCCATTTTAAAGGGATAGTTGCATTTTTTTAAAGTGTTGTTGTATGATCTACAAATAGCCCCTAAGTACTTTAATTGCAGTAGAAGACTCTCTGCACTCAGCACCCGTTAGCAATGCAACCCCCACAAAATGCAAATCCAAATTTTTATTTGGACCTAACCAACTGATCCGCGGGCGCTAACCCTGGGCGGAGGGACACGTGAGTTGTTTAGGTCCAAATAAAAACTGCGTTTTTCCTGCACTTTGAAGTGGCTGGAAAAAAATATATTATAGCCAACAATGGAACATTGTATTTTTTTTTCAGGTAAAACCTCTTTTAGGCTGCGAAAATAGGCCGTTTCTTTGGGTCTGTTCACAACACTGTATGTTGTAAATCTCTGGGCAGGGCTATTATGGGCTGGCGTTGCTAACGGGAGGAGTGCAGAGAGTCTTCTACTGCAATTGAAGTACTTAGGGGCTATTTGTAGATCATTTGTAGATTGGTTAGAAACTGGTGGGGAGTCGGGGCGGTGTTTAGCTCAGTTGGTAGAGCACCCGCCCCATGTGCAGAGGCTATAGTCCTCGCTGCAGGCGGCCCGGTTCGAGTCCCGCGTCGGACGGCCCTATACTGCGTGTTATTCCCCCCCATCTTTGCCTCCCATTTCCTGCCACACTCTCTACTATCCTATCAATAAAATAAATTTAAAAAATACTTAGAAACTGATGGGGAGGAACTATGGTTTAGACTTAGTTCTCCCATCGTTGGTGCACAGGCTGGTCCCAGCCTCTTGGCACACGATCCATCCAATCCCTGGAGACAGTGCCCTGAAAGAGAAAAAACCCTCCCTATTCTATTCTGGCGCCACTCGGGTAGCTGCAACTTTGCGCTCTTATCTCCTTCTCAAGGACACCTGCGTAGTTCTTACGTCTTTCGCTCCTGCTTGTATCATTCTCCGGGTCTGGATGATCATAAATCCGCTACAAAAGAATGAATGCTTCTACCCTCCCTTTAACCTTTAAGAGTGGGCCAGACTGAACTAGTTTTTAACACAAACAACATGCTGAAGTGGTTACAATAAGGAGCAGAATACTGAGCAAGTTTAAGAGACTAGCTTGAATAAACTGTGCTTAACATTTAATCAAAGTAAAAAACATATGATTGTCTAACATGCATAATATAGAAACACTCTAAACCTCTGTCTTCACTGCCTGCTCTTGTCACTCCTACGCATTCCAGGACACTACAGCTCAATCATTTCATTTATTTGGTTTTACATTCATTTAAGGATTAGATTAATCTAATGAGGGTAGCATGTAATCAGTAAACATTCAGTGTATGATTTCTTCCGTGTTCACATTAGTCAAGGTTTATATGTTGAGTGCTCTCTAAAGTCTACAGTGTGCATCTACTCTACAGTAAACATATGTGTGTGCCTTTAATCGCTGAGGTAATAATTGATTGATAAAATAGTAAGTAGATTCAATAAACAGTGTTTAAAGTAACTTCAACCTAACAATGCCATGTATCATTGTGCTTTAAGATACATTACCGGCTGTAAGTCACTCATCCATCATTGTAATCTGTATACTAAAGTAGGCTGGCTGTCTTTGTCTGCATGTAGGCTTCTACACTTGTAGGCTACACCGTCATCTATAAAGCAATTATTGGTCGCTCTTAGATATTACCTCTTTTACCATGACTCATATCTGGAGGAAATAAAGACCAACAGTAAAGTACAGTGACGTGTGTAGCAGCTGGCAAAGGTTTAGGTAGACATTGGAGAATGAAAAGATGAAGACACTGACTGACTATGAAAACCAGACACATTTATTTTGCAGGTTACAATGACACAGTAACAAAAGACAATGTCCAATATATAAAAATATACTTTAACATACAAAATAAATTGGTCACAGCTCAGAGAACTCACATGTAGCCTCGAGCACCATAGCCACCACCACCACAACCAAAGGTCCCTGGATTTGACACTGGAATGGGGTTGATGATTTTAATAATCTTGATTCTCCTGGGGTCCCAGACACAATCCTCCTCCAAACCGCTCTTCACCATCCCACAGTTGGGCGGCACCCAGGCAGTGTCGTATCTGTAGTCATGCCAGGTCTTCTGTTGTGGGTGGCCTTGATAATTGATAGCGATCACTTTTCCCACGTTGACCGAAACCTTAACGACGGCCTTGTCATACTCAGGGTGATCGATGGGATAGCGGCTGGCTTTCTGCAGGTCTCTGCTGAGGTAGACGCCAGGACCCAGCATCCCACCTGAAGACTGGCGAAAACCTGAAGCCTTGATCAGCTGAGCATTTCTCTTGGTGGTGCCGTGGTACATGACATAGGTTTTGTCATCACCTGGCTGACGATCTGTGGGGCCAAAGCGATAAGCCCCTGGAGGCAGATCAAAGTCGTCTTCAGCCCACTGGAACCGGCTCATGTTGTTAGTATCACTGTGGAAAGACATTGAAGGAAAAATTTGATGGAAAAGAACTGATCATCGGTAAAAAATAAAATAAACAACAACAAAACACATGAAAGAAACCAGAAAATTAAAATATTTGACAATATCTGAGGTTAGTTTTAGGTTCTGGATACGTTTAGTTTAGCTTGGCAAAAAGACTGAAAAGAGCAAAGGGAAACTATTGTTTATGGCTTTATTTAGAGGGAGTTCCTATTGCAGACCAACATTAACATCTTTAACAACAATGCATGGTACAATCAGTGGCTTAAAACAGAAAGTGTGCTCACATACCTTGTTCGAAGTTCGTCAAAGAATGCAGATCATGAGCTCACTTCGCTTTATATAGAACTGTTCAGACTTTGGGAGGAGATTCAACAAGCATTCAACTTTTTACTTTCGTTTCCGTAGCACAGTTGACTTTCGTCAGACAGGATATCTGTTTGAGAGCCAGCTGTTGGCAATTAATGCTGGAGATTTGAACATGGGACTTTACGGGAGTTCTTTGTCAAGGTGCAGATGCATCTGTATTTTTACACATGCATCTGCATAACAGTGGCGATAACTGATAAAGAACCTCACTGAGGAATGAGGAAATGGTTTTAGTCCCTGGGAACAAGTTTTACAACCACATTCCCTAGGTTTCGTTTTCCTGCTCACATGAGCAGCTAACAATTTATTCACCTAATGGAAATACCTTAGGAATCCTAAGGTATTTTCCAATCTGGGGTATTTCCCTTCAATGCAGCCAGCGCAACTGAGCTGAACTGAATTGAATTCCTCTATTGTCATTCATACCAAAGTACAAACAAAATTCAAATGCAAACCTCCATGTGGTTAATAACATCAGTGAAGATAAGTGAGCTGTGCCTGGACTGTGCCTGGTTTAAGAAAGGGGCCCTAGGACTCACTCCTGTGGTGGCAAAAAATGTTATTTGTCCAACAAAGTATTTAAAAAAGAATATCTTGACACGCCAGTGTTACTAAAAGGCATTCATGAATGGAGTCACACAAACACAACCGAACAGGAGTGTAGTCTGTGAGTGAGTGGCCTGAAGATGTTCTCAGGCACGCTATCTTATAGTTTCCCAAAACACATAGCTGCAGACAAAATATAAGATACCCTGGTGGTTCACCACCAGGACACAACAATCCCTTGTAAATTTCCACAGGACTCTCTGTCGTAGGAGCTTCTCTGGCTCCTGACCTTTAACCTGTCTTGAGTGGACTGTGTCTGGTGTATCTCACACTGATGTCATCAAAGGGATTAACTAAGTACAACTTCCCACAAAGTGAAAGGAAGTTTGTCTTTTGCTATCAAACTCTGCACTCTCACAAAGACCAAAAACATCTCAGCCAAGTAAGACTAATAAACCATTGAACAGGAGGGGAGAGGAGGGGAGGGGAGACTGGGGCTTGTTGTCCCACAGGTAAGTCGTCACATTGCAATGATCTTCTCAACCAGACGGGGCAAATAAAAAGTGGAATACTAGTTTTCCTCCTTTACATGGTCCTAACAGTGATGCATGTGGACTCGTTAGAGGAGAGATTAAGCTATCCTGTTATACCTCAGCCATTGTTCTATTTTAAGATAACTTTAAGATAGAGGTGGTGTTGGCAAACATGGTAGTTTGGGGCAATTTGTCTCAGTCATTTTGGGGTAAGTTGTCAAATGTGAAAACATAATTACCCAATGCTTTCTTTTGTGTAATACCAGATACGGCTTAAAAGAGGTTTTACCTGAAAAAAAAAAACAAACACAGTTCCATAACAGGTAGTCTACCTAGGACGCATGTCTACTGTACATGAGCTAAGGTGACTATCATGTACTTTAATGGTTAGGCCAAAATCAGAAGATATAGTTTCGCTCAGGGAGGATATACTGTATCTGACATGGACCACAGTTTAGAAAAAGAGTAACAAAAATATTCTTTATTGGCAGGAAAGCCACGCTTGAATACCAACAACTGAATTAGTTCAGCTATGACTGAGTTTATATATTTTTTTAAAACCCAGTTAAATCAACTTGGAATTTACCATTCAACAACCTCAGTAGTAAACAACAACATTAACAGATTTACAGCTTACAAAAATGCTGTTCAAAGTACAAATGAAATAGAAAAAATATGGCAAACTAATAAACAAATAAAGTCCACAAATAGAGTCAAATGTCCAATTTAGTCAGTGTCTACAGTTTGCGTGTTAGTCCTTTAATGTACGGTGGTCTAATTGTTCATCTACCCCAGAGGTGTAGTGTTATTTTGTGTCTTATCTGTATGATGTGATAAGATGTGCTTTCTCCAGATGCACGATGGGCTGCTTCCGACGTCACACCCTCCACGCATGTAAGCCAGTGACCTGCTCCACGTTCCTCGGGTTTGGGCTCTGGTTTGCCATCAGAATCGATTCATACACCAAAAAAATCCAACCTATTGAGCAACATAGAGCAGCAGTGTTATATCTTTTATACATTTATCTAAGTCAACTGTACAGTATCTCTTTCTAATCTTACATCAATGGACTTGACCATTCACATTGACAATGTATCACAGCTATAAAATTAATTTTTAAGCAGCCAACACACACAAACGTGTGTAATATGAAATGTTTTAACTGTTTTTAGCTTTTACCGCTGCATAGTGCTCACAAAATATGAATTAAATCACATATTAATTATGTTTGAGAATGATTCATCAAATTACTGTCCCTAAATAACTCAAATGCACATAGCTGCATGTGAAATAGTTCACAAAACCAGCTTGTTTAGCATTAGCTAGCATTTAACAATATAGCACAAGGCATAAAGCAATGGCTCGATTTAGCACTGATCATTTTCAACACAACACAATTCTCAACTTCAGTACACACCCTTATATACCCCCGGTTGATTTTAAATATTTTCTCAGAGACATAACAACACACACTAATATTTATTCATGAAATGAGTGAGTATGAATGAATGATTTTATTTGAATGAATGAATGAATGAATGAATGATTTTATTTTCGTGTCATGCCACCACTGTGGCCCATCTCATATGAGATTATAAGACACAAAATATAAAAACAAAGACTAGTCAGTCCTTCCTGCCACACCGGTATTGACATACATAAACAATTTACATTTACTTTCACTACTCAACTATATAATGCTCTTCTTCTCAAGGCACAAGCCTTTTCGAGAAATACAGAAAACGAAAAAACATTCAAATGAAAAATAAGTTGTAGCTTCTCAGCATCGTCCAACCATACAAATTCGTTATTTGGATCTACTTTACTAAACAATTGTTGTCTTATAGAATCATACAAAGGACAGTAGAACACAAAATGAATTTCATTCTCCACCTCTTGGATGTCACATAAATTACAAATTCTATCCTCTTCTGCTGTGCCAACATATCTACCTGTCTCAATGTGAAGACCAAGGACACCAGTTCTCAATTGAGCACAGTAACGTTAATTAGCTGTGGTTGACAGCCGTTAGCATGCTATGCTAAGCGCTAATGGTTGCTACTCACCGGAGTTTTCTCTCGACAAAAACACAACAACACGGTAATGTCCGGCACTCCAAAAACCTCCTCACGGTTTCGGATACATCACGGGATGAATAACTCAAGACAAAATAAAGTTTAAACCACTTTTTGTGTAGTTATTAACATTAGCGTGCTCTCTCTTGGCTGTAGCTAGGCTAGCGTGTCTGTCTTCATGAGCATAGACTGTGGCTGTGTTCGAAACCGCATACTTCTCCTACTACTCGTACTACTCATACTAACGATTTGAGTATGTACTGTAGTATGTTTACACTGCGCAGTATGCGATTTGTATGGGGAAACGGCCCTAACCGGAAGTGACGTTTCCTTGCTTGCCGACTTTGTTTGTTGTTAGTGGTACAGGTATTGTACCTGCCTAAAAAACAGTATACCCACTACAACTAATTAGACTACACCACTGGTTACAGTTTTTTGTTGTTTGTTTGTTTGTTATATCTATCGCTCAGGGGTCCGTTTCAGGAAGCAGGCTCAACAAACTCTGAGCCAAATCCTGAGCTCAGGATGGGCTGAGCCTGAGCTGGAAAACTCAGAATTTTCGGTTTCAGAACAGCTGATCAGAATTAGTTCAATCAATGCAGAATATGTTCAGCCTGAGCGAGGCGCGTTCACCGTGAGCACAAGAAGCCATCATCAATGGAGCACAGATGATACGATTCACAACGACAGAGAAAAAGAAACAGAGCCGCGAATCTCACTCCAACTCAACTGGAGAGTTAATGTCGGCGTATGTGGAGGATGAGCACATTAAAAAACATCAAACTCATCCGAAACCGCGTGAGCTCACGTGGAAAAAGGAGAACTCTGACAAATACATGTTGACGTCAGAACTTTGGTGTTGTTGGATAGCGCACTCGGTAGAGCGTGTGCCTGTCACGCAGGCAATGTGGGTTCGGTTCCGAGCTGAATTTGTGGGTTTTGAGGGAAATGCATTTTCTCATGATTATATAGCTATAAATGAGTAGTCTTTGTGGTTGTGTGTAATCTGTGGCCTCTTAAAAATTCCCATTTTAATTTGATATCTCTATTGATTTGTTCAGCTGTATAGCCTAATACATTTGCTCCATTCTTGTACATCGGTTCATGTAATTGCTAAATAGTTGTACCGAGGTGCAGAGGTTTACTGTATATTCAACAAAACTGTCCCACATGAAAACCTGCATTAGCCGCTGTCTAGCTGCCCACTGAAAAAAAAAAAAAAAAAAAAAACTTTAAAAAAAGCTGCCGTCGGTGAAAAATCTAATGACAAAAAATTTAAATGAAATCTGCTGCGATTATAATGAATTAGCCACAGCCTATCTACGATGTGTGATGAAACAGCTCTAGAGGTAATAAATCCTCCAACAAGCTCTAGCCTACTGTAGCAGAATGATCCGCTCTTTGCCTTTCAATAAGTTTCACTTCCACGTCCACGACTTAATTCACTAAATGACATGATGTCTCTGCTTCCTGCTCCAGGCATCAACTTCAGGTTAAGATGGATCAAACCTGCCACGGAGCAGGTTTGCTTCACAGCACATGTTGCCATAGCGACTGACTCAGCATTACGATGATCCTGCTCTCTGAAACGGAAAATTCTGAGTTTCCCTCATCCCAGGCTCAACATACTCAGAATTTCCACTAATCTCGCTTCTTGAAACGGACCCCTGGTTTTGTTCAAGAAGACTTGTATTGAGCTGCAATACCAACAATTGCCACTGCAGGCTATGGGCGATGTAGAACCTTGAGGACTTAGGAGAGGAAGCAGAAGAAGAAGAACGCGGATGAGGAAGCAGTTCTAGGAAGCTGGAAGCAGCTGTGATCTACAGACATTTCACTGTGTGGACCTATCATGGATCCATAATACATCCATGGGAACTATAGACTGCTTTTGAACAAGAAACGAATTGGTTGAACATGGACTCCGGTCGCGGACATCATGCTCCGTCCGAGCAGCAGCCTCCTACTGCCTATCCTGGCAGCTTTCTGGACACTCCGTACTCCGCTACCATGCAGCCGCCACAGTGGGATCAGGCTCCTCATCTGTGGACTGCTCCACCGGGATATATCGGCGGCGGTCACCCAGTCGACGGATTCGATTTTCGCTCACCACCTCCCGGATTTAACGCACCCGTGCTTCAGCGTCCTTTCGGTCCTTCCCCAGGACACTTCTTGCCCCCCGCTCCAGTTAACATACACGGTCACCTCCAAGAGCTCAGAGCCGGTGTCACCGCCGGTCCTCAGCCGCCGCCGCCGCTGATGCTCCCAGACTCCAGTCAAAGGCATCGGCAAGAGGATGAGGATTTCCGGGCGGCTGGGGTTCTTTTCGGCGGCTCTTTACGGCCTCACATGAGCCAGGACAGCCGCTGGAGACCCGGCACCGGCGGCACAACAGCAGCCGAGCCCGAGGAAGAAGCAACTTCACAAAAGAGACAGGACGCCCAGTGGCTTCAACAGTTTTTAAAGAACAGAAGCAATGTTGTTGTGTCGAGAGAGAGCCCGCGAACCCAGCACGACTCTGTCCCGGCTCTGAGGGAAGCCGTGTCCGCGGCGGCCCGGCTGCTCTCCGCGCTGGAGGAGTCCTGTTCCAACCTGAGACACAACGTGGAGGATGATGGCGTGTGGGCAGACTCCCACCAGACTGTTTTGCGCACGAAGAGGGAGCTCCAGGACACAGTGAAGCTCCTCGGTCACCACCGAAACCGTTTGGACGAAGTGAAAGCTAAACTTACCCGTGCAGGTACGAGGAGAGCCCGCCGGCTGAGAGCCAGAGGGCTGCTCCGGCTGGAGGAGGAGCACAGGCAGCAGCGCATCTCCGAGAAAGAGGCTGCAATAGACGCATGGAGGAGGATGCAGATACACGCTGTAGAGGAGAGGAAGAAGGTAAGATCACAGGTTTTTAGGATGATGGGGTCACAGCTGATGAGTTTGGCATGTTGCTGTCCTGTGCTCCCCCATCACAGTCCTCACTGGCCAGATGAGCCATTAAGGAGTATTTCAACCACCCATATTAGCCTGCCTTTATTTTTGAGAATATTCAGTAGAATTAGGGACGTCACGATTATACATTTCCTTGGTTCTGCAGGATAAAACCCCAAACCTAGGGGAGCCCACCATGTTTTTTCAGGAAGCCTGCACTTGGTGGTGCAGCTGATTCTTACTCCAAAGTGTTAATAACTTTCAATATCTGATTCCAATAGACTTTTTTTTTCTTCAAATGCATGGTCTTGGTCTGGATTAGGTAATCTTGTGTGACATGTTTGTCGATTTAAATGTGATAGATGTAATAGCTCTGTCACAAAGGGATGATGAACAGCATCATTAAAAGTGAGGGCTGTGTGTCTGTGTGTGTGTGTGTGTGTGTGCACCAGGAGCAGGGGCTGAAACTGGCAGCAGACGCTGTTCTCTGTGAGGTGAGGAAGAAACAGGCGGATGTGAAGAGGATGCAGGACATCCTGAGATCCCTGGAGAAACTCCGCAGGTTGAGGAAAGAAGCAGCATCCAGGAAAGGTGAGAGGACCATCCTGTCTGCAGTGGACCACCTGACATGAAATGATGTTGCAGCAGAATAGACAACATGAGCAGCTCAGCGTCTGACTTCTCTCCTTCACCTTGGCTCTGACTCCACGCTGCCAGGCGTCTTTACACATGACGACCTGGGACAGAAGAACTGGCTCCACACGTTCACCATCACTCCAGTTGCCATCGGCTCCACTTCCACTCATTTCCTCCCTCTTTTCCAACTTTAAAGGGATAGTTCACCCAAAATTCAAATTTCACTCATTATCTCCTCCCCCTCATGTCGACTAAGAGCTGTGAGAATTTTCAGAGTCCTCCGTTCCTTCTCTGAGTTACGGGGGGGTCCGTGCAGCAGTGTTTGTGCATATAATGGTTGTGAATGGTGCTCACTTTTCTTCGTCCAAAGAGACACACCAAAAAACATCCAAATACCTCCATACTGCTCGTCTGTAATGTCCCTCTTGTATTGAAGCCCCGACATGAGAAATTGTTCCGAAAAAAATTCAATAAGTCTATATTTTAAGCTTGTTTGTAGCAGAAGCTCCCAGTGTCTCAGATCACTGCTCTTCCTGTGTCAGTGCAAATCTCACGTGATTTACACTGACACAGTTTAAATTGTTCCGTCGTGATTTGCACTGACCAGTGGAACAATTTAAACTGTGAAGCCCCGACATTATAAATTGTTCCACCAGTCATTTGCACTGACAAACTCCACAGCTTTTTACTGCCATTTGATACTGAGGAAATATGACCATAGCCATCGAAATGGATCGTGATCTGGAATGGAGATGGTTTTATCCCCCAACCCTAGTGTGAGTCCACGGTGGAGTGACTGAGTGTCAGTGCAGTAGCATTAACAGTTGTGTGTCTGTGTCAGGGATCGTCACGGAGCAGGACTGCGACCGCGCCTTCAGCCAACGACTGGAGCACTTGATAGACGTGATGAAGAAGAGAACGGTGGTTTACTCGGCAGAGGAGAAGGCTCTGATGGTGATGCTGGAGGGAGAGCAGGAGGAGGAGAGGAGGAGGGAGCAGGAGAGACGAGTGAAGAAGGAGAGGGAGAGACAGCTGCAGAGGAAGCACAGAGTGGATGCCATGTTGTTTGGAGGTGAGACTGTAGTTTAACAACAGTAGAACTGAGTCATGTGTGTTTTAGTTTTTTTTAAATTGTATTTCACTCTTGTCTCTGTTTGTTTCATAGATGAGCATCCTGTCGACTCTGCCCTGGCGCCGTTCAGAGAATATTACACCCAGGCTCAACACTCACTGCACTCCCTAATACAGATCAGGTCAGTTTTTCTAATATGTGCACAACACACGTAACAATGACTTCTTCACAGAGGGCCAGGTAGGTTTGGATAGCTTTGTTACTTTAAAAACTGTAATTTCTGGACTATTGAGCGCACCTGAATATAATCCGCACCACCTAAATTTGAAAAGAAAATACATTTTGTACATATATAGGGCACACTTGAATATAAGCCGCAGGTTTTCATGTTGTAACACAAGATATTTACACAGAAAGACAGTATACGGTAGATTGTGGAACTATGCAAGTCCGCTCGCTTTTCTTCTGTTTTGGTTACGCTCCTCTCAGCCATGTGCATTTGTTTACAATGAAGCCGGCGAAAAATCAGTAAAAGGAGCGGTGGATGACGTTACATAATAACATATACGATGTTACGGCCCGTGTGTTTGTGTAGTCTTAACCGTCATAAACAAAAGATTACCGGTTACAGAGCGCTGTCAACACCAGAGAGCTGCTGTTTATTCCAAGAATGGTAATGGTCGACTCGACAAATCCTGTGTAGCTGTGGCACCACCTGGTGGTTGTGTTAAACCAACCTGCCTAACAGCAGGTGCTGAATTTACTGCCAAAACAGATTCAACTGCAGAGTGGTGTAATAGATGCTCACATCAGCCATGATGCCTGTGCTGGACTGAGCAGCTGGCAGTGTTTCCTTTTGTTGGGCTTGGCACTGGCTTTGCTTTATGTTGCTCATTAAACATTGAGGTGGATCTGTCTCCACCTGCTAAAGGGCTGATGATGCTGAGAGCTGCTTCCTACAACAGTGCATCAGTTCACTGTGTACATACTGTCTGTGTGTAGAAACCATCCTAACCCTCCTCCTGGCCATGTGCATTTGTTTACAACAAAGCTGGCGAGGAATCAATCAATAGAGCGGTGGATAACGTTATTATATACAATGTTACAACGTGTATATTTGTGTAGTTTAATGTCACAGTGCCTCAGAGACGAGAGCTGAGACTCTGAGACCTCAATCTTACAAAGTTAGTTTTCAGCCAAGAGACGCTAGGTGGCAGGCAGAGAGCCTTTATTCTCAGTGAAACAAGTTAAGCCATTTATTAAACCGTCACAGTTACTCCAAAGCTGTTTAAGGTAAAAATGTAGCAAGATACAAATCCTGCATAGTTCCTCTGTCCTGACCGATGTGTTACTCTTCCAGGAGACAGTGGGACATATTTGTGGTTGCAGCAGATTGTCCCGAAGGTTCTTCACTTCCTCTCACCTGGGTCCTGCCAGACCCTCCATCAGACCAGGACTGGGCCTCTGCCCTGCTGGCTGCCGACACTGACTGAGGCGTTCTAGGACTCACTCAGCAAGAGGCTTGTTGGCATCAGGCTGGTGGAGGAGGACATGGACCTGAAACAAGTTTGGTGAAAGTGTACTCGAGCTTCTAGTCTCAACACATTATTTATCCACTGACTCCTACTCGCACAGTTTGAAGAAGAACTAATCTTCTGTTGTTTTGTTGAGACGGTGACGTTAACATGATTGAGAACTCTTCGCGAACCTTCAATGTGTTTTTTTTAAACTGTGAGATGAGGAAAATAAATTGGTATTAAATACTCTATTTATACTCACTATCTCCACTTGTGGTCCTTATCCAGAGGTCTGCAGCACAGAGACTAGAAGAATACAGCCTACAGGTTTACAGAGGTGAAATAATAGATGTCAATCCTGAAGCAAAGTTCAGATCCAACAGAAACTGGAGTGATTTTCTTCTCTTTTTTTTGTAAAAAATTAAACCCTTAAAGGGATAGTTCAACATTTTGGCAAATTGGCCCATTGCCATAATCCCTATAGTCCAGTGGTTCTCAACCGGGGGGCTTGGACACTCTCCCAGGGGGGCGCGAGCGCAGGACGTGAGGGTGGGGGTCATCCCCCCCAGTAGGTAATTTCTCGCGCTAATCACAGAAGGAAAAAAGTAAGATTGTGGGGGATATTTTTCGCACTATCTGGCAACCCTGGCCTGCCTGCCGGCATGAGCCCTTTGACGTGACTCAGTCACTTTCTGGAGGCAGTGATACACCTATGGGTCTATGGGTCTCCTGCCCATAGACATATAAATATATTCTTTATTTATGTATCTATTTGTAACGACTTGTAACAACTCATTCTAAGGTACGAGAAAGCTTTTGTTTGTATGCAGGTGTGATTCCACTTCAGTCAAATACGTATTTATGAAAGTAATATTTGATTTTTGCTGATAAAAAGCCAAAGAAGACTACATACTGGAGCTTTAACACACACACTTGGCTGTACATTTTAATTTTGATACCGGTTAACGATTCACTGTCGACTAATTGTTGAACTATCTATGATTCCAACTGACCTGGGATCAGAGTTTACAGCAGGGCCATATGGTCATCTTCGTAGCCTGTTTGCTTCTCAGGTTGTGTGAGTGTTTCCTTGTGTGGTCAGTGAATCAGCTGACAGAGTTCACTGTGGGTCAATAGATTAGTGTTCCATGTGGTTCTCCTTAAAGCACCTCCTCTGATTAGACCTGCACTTGACTTACGTTTCACACACACAAACACACCTGAGAGGACACACACAGCCTTGCTTCAGTTCTGGTACACAGGTAAGTAACATTTCTTGAATTGAATATGATGAGATATTGTATTTAAATTAGAAAACTCTTTGGATGTACTGTACATTTTTCTAGAAATTGGAGTCAACTCTATTGTGGTTTGGTTAAACTGACAGTTAAACACCTACACATTAAGCAACTGATAGAGAACTTTTACATGGTACAAATTCACAAAATGAAAACATGTTGAGGTTCTCTCATTAGAAAATACAGAAAACAGTTGATGTGGTAATGTATAATAATAATGTTGACATTAATAAAAGGTCAGAAGAATAGTATTTAGAAGACATAAGATTCTGCAGCCTCAGATATTAACACCATTCATCATTTTCATCATGAAGTTCACTGAACAAAGGCAGACGATTGGTTTATTCTAGACCTACAGACCTACAGGGCTGTTTGTGTGTTTTACATATAGAGATACAACAAGCTTATAGAGCACCTGTCCTCTCTGATGAAGTAAATCCAGGACCATCTGTCCAGCTGGTGTTTGGGTGTTCCTGGGACAAATATGTGATTAACTTTGTGAGGACAGCTGCTTTATCCCAGTACAGGCTGCCTTCTGCCGTTCAGACCTTCAGCGATTCACGGAATCCTCATGTGAAAACACTTCCATGTTTTGAAATGCACAGTGACTCTGGGTCTGTGTGTTGTTTGGACCGAGTGCCCAGCTGCTTTGTGTAAACATAGTTGTAATCTGTTGTAATCCCTGGACATCATTCATTCCTCATTGTGTAACACTCAGCAACAGATATAGAAAAGCAAAGGTGGAGACAGTAATTCTGGGAAAGCAAATCTGATTTAGCCTCCAGCTTTTCTCAGATCTGTCTGTGTGACCAGTGTGAGTTGACGGACATCTACCACATGCCACATGTGACAGATGACCTGCTATCTTTTGAGTTCAGCAGTAGATACATTATCAAAATACCCTGTTTTTGTTTCACCTGTAAAAGGAAAAAATCTTCGCACATCTATTTCCTTCGCAGGTGCATCAGAGGGTGGCAATTAAAGTCCCCCCCAAACCCTTTTTGGTTATTTTAAAACCAGCTGAACATCATACAGTTACCAATTCAGCATGTTTAGCTGCACTGGTATTCGATCCCAGACTGGAATATAGTCCTTGCTCACGGTGCAAGCTGCTCTGCCAGGTGAGCTATAGCCTTTCACCTCTGAGCCAGATGCAGAGCGGGGCGGGAGCTGATAGCACTAGTGCCCTGCCCTCCCTGAAACTGCCAGTTTGCGTCTGTCATTGGATCACAGCAGTTTCAAGGCAGAAAAACTCATAAATGCAATTTTGCTCTTCCTTTTCTGCTGCTACTGTATGTCCTCTACAAGAAAAATGCCACAGGAACATGTGAAAAGCGGGAAAAACACGATTTTCATGGGAGGGGGTCTTTAAGTCCAAATTAAACAAAGAAGAGTTCCTGTACACATAGCCAACTTGCAGAAGTTATTGCGACGTTTCAGTACTATAGACCTTTTTCAAGCAAATGTTTGTGCCAACACAGAAAGGCCTCTTAAATAGGAGTGGCTGTGTGACACAAAACCAATCACTTTCCCACACATTTGAGTGTAAGGAATTCAAATATTAATTAAATATCAACAATATCAAAATACAATCAATAGAGACAGCATCAAACAAAGGTAAAGTGCAATGAAATACTAAGCTGTCGTGACTGGATACTTTAGGTCCTAATGGAAGGTAATGGCTAATGATCACAGTCAGAAACAACAAACGGATGCAATACCTAAATATAGGGAAATAGAGGAAGAGGAACTTGCAATAAAAACAAGATAGAAAAAACGGAAATGTATCCCTGCACACTTTTTTTTATTGCAAGTTCCTCTTTCTTCTATTTTTCTATCTGTCAACATTTTTGTTTCTGACTGTAATCATTAGCCATTACCTTCCATTAGGACCTAATGTATCCAGTCACAACAACTTAGTATTTATTGTATGTATTCATTGCTCTTTACCTTTGTATATTGATGCTGTTTGTATTGATTGTATTTTGATATCTTGATATAATTCCCTACATTCAGACGTGTGGGAAAGTGATTGGTTTTGTGTCACACAGCCACTCCTATTTAAGAGGCCTTCCTGTGTTGGCACAAACATTTGCTTGAAAAAGGTCTAGTACCGAAACGTCACAGTAAATTTTGCAGGTTGGCTATGTGTACAGGAACTCTTCTTTGTTTCACCTGTAAAACTGAAGTGGGTAGGTGGGTCCCAGTTTCATGTATTTCCACCACTGTACATATTGTACTGTTATAAACTATAGTTGGATACGCGGTGAATCAGGATATCTGAGGAGCAGGAGGATGGAGCCTTAAATCTTTTTACAGAACCCCATCCAGCTTCGACAGAGGTTTGATGTTCAACACAGAGACACTTACCGTGTAAGGTGCAGGACATCTTAGACAAAGCTACACTGTAAAAACTCAAAATCTTACCAAGAATATTTGTCTTATTTCTAGTCAAAACAAACCTCATTATACTTAAAATAAGATTAAAAAGTAGCTTGTTTTTAGACAGTTTGTACGTCTTTCAAGCATATTTTCACTTCAAATAATCTGATAATGGGGTAAGTTTTTCTTTCTCATTGCAAACAAAAAAACTTGCTTTCACTGGCAGATTTTTCTACTTATTGCAAGTGAAAATCTGTTTGAAACAAGTGAAAATGATCTAAAAGCAAGTGAATTTTTAGGTGATGAGTCTTATGTAAGTAGAAAGAGACTAGTTTAAATGAGACATTTTGACAAGAAATAAGACAAATATTCTTGGAAAGATTTTGAGTTTTTACAGTGTAAGCACCTGGCCCTGTCGTGAGAGTTGTTTTATAGGGCATCTTTTAACAAAACACAGCTTTGTGGATATTCCTATTTCCCCTTGACGATCAGAATAACCCTCACTGGAGATGTCTCCCTGTTCGTTTCACCTCCAAAAAAAGAATTGTCTCCTCTACCAAAAATTGGAGACTAAAAGACTAATGCAGCAGTGGTTGGTTTAAATGGTCCAAATGAAGGAGAGCATGTTGCTTTTAGCTGCATTCTCCAATAATGACCAGTCATGAAATAGTCCTGGTCTCATCTAGACTTCTGCGTCTCTTTGTGTCTGTCTCTAAACTGAGCAGTATGGACGCTGTCCCTCTGAAGATGCCTATCATACAGGAAGTCCAAGAGGACATCAGAATTATTGTCCCTGATTATCTCACCATCCTGCGAGAGACAGAGGTGAGTGTGGTGGTGTTCTTTATTCTGTCTCCAAATGTTCACTATGTGTATAATTAGAATACCATGAAAAAGCACACATTCCCATTTAATTAAAGAAGCAAAACTTTCACATGTTCAAGATTCATCATACACGGAGTGAAACAGTTCAAGTTTTTGTTTGTTTTGTTTTAATTTAGAGCCCTGATTATTGCTATAAGAAGAGAGACTTGGGGGAACTAACATCTTGTGTCTCTCTGTGTGGCAGTATGAGTTCAGTCTGGAGAAGTGGGTGCTCACTGGGCTCCAGAGTGGCTCCACCAGCCAGCACCGGCCTCCGCCCTCCTCCTCTTCATCAGGTCTGCTGCCATCTTGTCCTCCGTACTGGATGATGTTCAGCAGCCCTCAGCAGAGCCGCCCGGCGAGCTGCCAGAGCTCTAACCATTTGGAGTCCAACCGTCAACCACACGCCCACGCCACTAGTTCCACCACGTCAGAACCAGCAGACAAAGGGGAGAAAAACCCCAAAACCCAGACTTTCACAGTGACTGGTTGCCTGAGTAAAGACCCGAAGCCCGCTGCTTCGGATCAGCGTGTTCAGCAGAAAGCCTTCGTCCCCAGCCTTCTGGACCCACCGGCCTGTCTCAGCAGCCTGCCACACAAGCGCAGGAAGAACCTTCGACAGTGCTCCCTCTCTGCGCTGGAGACCACACAACACCATCCCAGTGCATTCAGCCCCAGCCAGAGCCCGTCCTCACACAGACCCTCAGGCACCAAGCCCCCGGCCACCACCAGAGCTAACTCGGTCCACAGGCTCCCCAGCGTCACAAACCATAAAGCAGTGGTAAGAGATAAAGATTTTAACATCTGTGCTTTTTTTCCACAGCAGCATGTGATGTCAGTGTCTCACACAATGGAGAGGGGAAACTGACATCCAAAATAAGATCAAATAAAAATAAAGAAACAAAAGCAACTAAGACAAAAACGTTTCGGTCTATACAGCCATCCTCAGTCTGTCCTGACAAGAAACGACTAAGACAAAAATGTTTCACCATGGTTGCACTTTTTTGTTGTTTTTGATGGAGCATTAAATGTTTTCCTGCATCCGTCAATTTCTCTGGTGGACATTCCCATTTTTGATCAGTGTGCGATTTGTTCCCTCCCGTTGTCTTTAATGTTTGTTGGCCTACACACCTGGAAAGAGAGTTTTTTTGGATAGTGAGCAAGAGTGCAAACATATTTTCTCCTTTTTAATTATGGTTGTAGCCACATGAGTCTAGGATGAGTTTAGCAGTGATTTAGGAATGATGTAAACTAATTATTATTCTTTGAAATTATGATTAAAAAATGCCACAGACAATCTTAAACAACTCTATTCTATACTTTCTCAAATATAAATCGAGTTCAAATAAAATGCAACATATAAAATCTGAGCTGGCGCATCTAGATTGACGCGGGTCAGCATAAATCTGTGATTTTAGAGACGTTGGCCTAACTCAGACCTTAAACTTCAAGTGGGTACAGAAACGACTACACCATGAAACTAACATCCCATAGACTCCATTATGAAGCTCCACAATCAGTCTACATGCAACCATCTTGTTTTGTGAATGGCATGGCCTCGTGACTGGGAGTTTGTAGTGTCGCTGAAGGAGAGCTTATGATGCACAGTCTGCTGTAAATATAGCCCTCCCTCTGCCTATGAATACAGCGTAACACTGAGGATCTAACCTTCTCCTGAAGCTTCCTGTTAAACCTCACATAAGCCAGACAGGTACCACCTGTAATGAAAGATTCCAGATCGAGTCGCCCCTTCCATGTTGCAAATTTATAGGTTTCTCTCTGATCTTAACATTAGATACAATTGCAAATCCTCTATGACCATCTTTCCTTGTCTTCAACAGTTTATAATGGAAGAAATGACAGGATACAGTTCTCACTCTGCTCTCACCATCAAATCAATGATAAGTCACAGATGACTTCTTCTGTCTTTAGCACTTAGCAAAACACACTTCAAGTTTATAATATCTCAAGCTCAAAAACCACAGGATATTCTTCTCACTCCTGCTTTTTAATATTTTAGCAAAAACACACTTTTTTAAAGCATTTTTAGCAAAATCACACTTGAAGATTACAATATCTTGAGCCAACATTACAGTTTCTTCTTGATGGCAGGGCTTAGGAACCTTGACAATATGCAAGTAAATGGAGGATTTACGTGGACTGTCTCAAGTGTTAGGGGCAAAATGCTCCCGTTTAGGGGCAGTCTGGAGCCCTGTTTAAGGGATCTGGACTTTAATAGACTGAGAAGTCTGCTCCCTGAATGCAGCCTATTAGTTGGAGCGTCACCAGGATTAGCTGCACCAGTGCTGTGTCTCAAGCTGTCACACTCTGTTGATTCACAGATGTCTCTCAGTCCACGAGGTCTTCTTCCTTCGTCTGCGTCGGACTCATCAGCAGAGCTCCTGGCAGCTCTGAGCCCAGAGGAGAGGAAGCTGCTGGGAGCCATCACAGCCCAGGGCTACCCCTTTCGCACTGCCATCCTGGCCCTGCAGAAGAAGGGGCAGCAGACCCCAGAGCAGGTCAGACCACACACAGTCAGACTTCTTCCACAGTCTGTTTACTATCCTAAACGCAGATCCTAGATGGCCACGCACACACGTTCAGTCTATGTAACCTGGAAACACAGAGGGCTGTTGAGAAATTACATATAAGAAAGTTAAAATGAATGAATAAAGTGAGTAAGTTCACAGTTGTACTATAAAGACAGACCAACTGAAACATTCAAGAGGAAGGTCTTATGAATATGAATGGACCATGGATTAACCTAATAAGTTGGACTCTGGTTCCTCCCGTTCCTTACAACCTGCTGGTATTGAGAACTTCCTGCTGCTGACATCCTATGATAAAGGATGACTTTCAGTCTTTGACCATCAGGATTTTTTTTAAAAATGTGTCCTGTATGAATAAACCTTGATACATATGTCTGCAGATCTTGAGTTACCTAGTGGCATGTGACCACCTGTGCCAGCTAGGCTATGACATGACTGAGGTAGAGGAGGCCCTGGAGATATTTCAGAACTGCGAGACAAAGGTAAGACATGAGACCTGCAGCATCACTGGCGTCTTAAATCCTCTCACAGACTGTACTTTATTTATTTTATTTTTTTTTGATACAGCTATCAGGATTTATATTTGTATAACACAGGACTGTTTCTTTCTCTTGAGGCTAAGGAGTTCCTCTACCTGCTCAGTTGGTTCCATGAGATGGGCTTCCAGCAGAACGCCATCAAAGAGGTGCTACTGGTCCATGACAACCACCGAGAGCGGGCCCTTGAGGAGCTGATGATGCGTGTGGCATGATGAACAATATATCAACACACACACACACACATGCATGCACATCTTGTCTGAAGATGGTTGGTGGCCTTTTCAAAGGGGAAAGGGAATGACAACAATGACGATGATCAGTCTCATCCACTCTCTTTGCTTTGGTATGAAGACGTATTATTTGTGTTAGTAGTTTGTTTCTTATTCAACTATGAGATCAGTAGTTCTTGTGCGGACTATATTAAAGAGTTATCAAACAAAGGCTTCCTGTTTATTTCACTCAAGTACATTATCCTTACAGGTCCAGTTTGACCCCAACTCCTACAATAAGTCTGAGAAACAGAATTATAATGAGTATGAGGTGTTTTTGCCTTTGCTTTCACTCATTTTGAATTGTTGTTTTATTGTTGTGTCTGTTTTCACATGTTTTTAAATGTTCTGTAACTGTACAGCACTTTGATGGAAAGTGCTCTATAAATAAAATTATAATTATTATAAATGTAAGGTTTGTTTTCTGTTGAAACAGGAGCATCACCTGAATAGGTTAACTCCCTGATAATTGCTCATCAAATGTACAATTCTGGGGGAAACAGGACAATTTATATTCAATAAAAACCACTTCCTGGTTCAAACTTCACAGAGCCAAAGGAGCCATGCACCTGGAAAGTCGGAGCTTCAAGGCTCTGCTTCCGGGACAGGTCTAACAGACGATGATTACACAAGAAATTTCTGATTCATGGTATAAATGAACATATTTTCCCCAGTATTAAACAAAGGCAGGCTGACTAACGCTATGAGCACCAGGGAAAAGATTGTTAAAAGAGGAGGTCAGTGGGGTCTCTGACTGTTAATCTGCACTGCAGTATCACAGCGGTATTCCTTATCAAACCTCCTAATATGAAAATCCCTTGACATAACCAGAACTGATGCTCAAATCAGTGGCATTTTTTTTCGACCATGGAGAATAAATTAAAGCACCACTGTCCTTTAAACCAGTGTAAGTGTTTGTAAACTTCAGGATTCGTATCCTGTTGTATGGTTGTGGTTCAGAGCTAGTCAACCAAAAGCTGACCTGTAACACTCTAAATGCCACGGCGCAGTCAAAAACCATCTGCTTTCCCAGTGTACGTACCTGTTCACTGAATGTTTAGAATATATAGAGCCTGATACTGACACCTGCCTGCACAAATGTGCATAACACCCAAAGTAAAAACTGAAAATGGACAGCAAAATTGAGAGCAAAAATCAAACAATCAAAAAAAAAAGTAAGCGATTAAAATACTTAAACTAGTCATGTCCTGACTCCTGTCTGTATTGTGCTTTGATATACTAAAGATATACTGTTTTATCCTTTTCCTCTGGTCAAAGAAGGTAGATACTGTAAATGGGGGCCTAGAAGCTGAGGATCGTTTCCTACTCACTGCAGTGATCCAGCAAATAGTATGTCTGACAAACGGATGTTCCTGGTAAGTAAATCCAGAGAGAGATGTTTGGGATGTGCCATGACAGGACAGGTTTTGTAAACACCTGTCAAATCAAGAAACCTTCAGGTTTGGGACACAAGAGAGTGCTGTTGCAAAACTGAGGCATTATTACCCCATCCCTGGTGAGGAGGGATCCCTCACCAGGGATGGAGCTCTGGAGAGATCTGTGGAAACACAGAGAGTGTGAGGCACCAAGGCTGAGGAGAGGAGAGGAGAGGGTTTCATAAAGTTTCCCCAGCAGTCTAAGCCTACAGAACAGAACAGAACAGAACAGAACAGAGCTATAAAATGGTTCTAGCCAATGTTGAAAACAAAGCTAGAAGAGAAAAGAAAAGCACAGTGATGCTAAAAGAAATAAAGTGTGTCTTTAAAGTATTTAAAGCAGATTGGAGGAATTGTTTATTTGAAGAAGCAAACAGAGGCCAGAAAAGAAAAGTGGGTTAGGATGGACAGAAACCTCCACCATTTGTCACAAAGTAGCCTGCTGCACACTGTACATCCTTCCTTCAAGGACGACCCACACAACACAACAACAAGACTGACTGACTAACAGTTGAAAGAAAAATCAGATTTTTAGCCATTTTGGCACTTTTACATTTTATGTTCATTAACGTGCATTGTCCTCTTTCAATAAACGAATAAAAAAAAAAAAAACACAGGTGAGTGACAAATGCATGTACACACAAAAACAGACAGAATAACAGCCAGGATGATTTTGACAAACAGTTACAAAATGTTTTTATTTTTGCTGCCAGCCTGCCATCCATTACTCCTATTACTGTAAGCTGGTCTGCTCTCCGTAGCTTCTAGGTCTGAAAGGTGAAGCTGATGCAGTAGTGACTTTAAGTGCAATACCACTGAGAGCCACTGGGGGCCACCGGCTCCAAATAAACTCTGGCCCCAATACACACTCATTCCAAAAACACTAACCTCTTCAATGAAATAAGTCAGTCATTTTTGATGTCCACCATCAGTGGCTACTGTCACACCTGTTGTTCACTGTTCTGGTGGTCCATCTGAAAATAATCCTCCCAATACATTAGATATCAGGCATCAAAGATTGGAATAATAAGAGGGCCGTCTGTTTGATTTTTCTGCAGTGATGGATGATCTGATAGACAGTTAGGCCGTAGGTCAAATATCAGTGGATCAGAGTCAGGTTTGTTAAATTTGTGATATCTTCTTGTTTGTGGAGGAGGGATTTTACAGGTATAAGTGTTTGCTATTATTCAGTTTTAATTAGTTGTCATTTTACTAGTTGTTAATTAGTTAATGTTAATTAGTTGTCATGGCATCTTCCCCAGGACCTTTGGGGGAAAAGCAGGGAACATAGGACCCTTTTTCTAAAGAAGGGTTCTATGTTCCCCAGTCACACACAAAACAGCTACATGGCCCGGGGGGGGGGGCATAGGGATGACCCCAGTAAGGGTCAAGGCATGATTCTGTCTTACTGTCATCACTCTTGTGAGGACATAAAGTACATTCAAAAACAACTCTGACTCATCTTTAAAGCAACTATCAGCAAAATATTTTTGTTAACATAAGTCCAGTTTTTTTCAGCAATCATTCATGGAGTGTTTCAAAATCTCCTTCACTCTGCTCTGCTGTAAACCAGGAGAAAATTTCCTGGGCAAAGTTATCCAATCAGCCATGAATTTTGCAGCCAAGGGATGCGTGTGAATTTGAAGGGACGAGGACCGATAGATGCACTGACGAGGGCGGGGGCTGCTAACTCATTCTGAAACTCGTAACTCTGAAGTCAACCAGTTCGATCTGGTACAAATTCACGGGGATAGTGCACTTTCACAGGCAACAGGTCGGAAAAACACATGTACGGGTTTTAGTCATGTTGTTTTTCAGGTTTCAAAAGCCTGCCTGGAACGCAGCATTAGCCAAAACGACCAGATCGCTGACTTGTGCTTTAACTTCTTTAATATAGGATTCATCCGTTTGTTTCATAATATTCATCAAAATCTTTTCTGCCTCATCCATGTCTGCAGTTTTCTCAGCCATTTTCAATGCTGTTTAAGGGCACCAACTACACTTACGCCCTTCTGGCTCTGAACAAACATGTGGATCCTACATGTATTTACATGTATTTTTCAGGGTCAGAAGAGCATACATCCACTTACGCCCTTCTGGCTCCAAACATTACTCACACTTTTGTGTTAGGTCTTTATTGTTTTGTTGCTTTATTCAATACAATTTGGCACCATTGGATAGAGGTAATCAAGACCTTTCTTTTGATATACAGAACTAATTTTCGTCCAAAATGCCACTTACGCCCCTCTGGCTCCAAGCCCTCGTGATGATGTCATGGTTCCCAGGAAAGAACCGACTATATTCAAAATTGGGGGGGGGAAGCCCTGCTGTTGGGAAACCCCTACAGTATGTGATGCCTTTCTGCAGTTTCCCCCTTGCTGCCTGCTGCCAAAGCTCCCTGGTGAGATGAACATGATGGAAGACAGTGAAGATATTGTGATGCATTGTGAGTTGAAGGTTTCAGATGCAATGCTGCAATGCTGCTTCGCTCAGTCAGTCTCTGGTGGGCAGCCAATCACGGCAAAGTA
The DNA here is from genome assembly GCA_030347415.2 of Decapterus maruadsi. Taxonomy (NCBI): domain Eukaryota; kingdom Metazoa; phylum Chordata; class Actinopteri; order Carangiformes; family Carangidae; genus Decapterus; species Decapterus maruadsi. The sequence continues at coordinate 24,111,477 of CM064900.1, read as the reverse complement.
AGCAGTGCCACTTGAGTTCAGTGTGTCGGGGTAAGTGAGAGCGTGGGTGGCAGTTGTAAGAACAGGGAGCAAGAAGAAAGAAAAAGGGGAGCAATGGAAGAAGCAGGTGGGGAGATGGTGATGACAGGAGGAGAGAGAGGTGGAAAATGAAGGAGAGAGAGGAAGACAGCACTGAACCATCCAGCAGAGCAAGAGGAAGTCAGCGCCATTTCATTTTCTTTCTGAGGAGTTTTCCCACAGTGGATGTGAGGGTCTAAGGCCAGAGGATGTTGTTATGATGCTGTGCAAAGACCTTTGATACAAACTGTTTGTAAAAATGGGCTATACAAATACAATTGCCTCGTCTTGCTTACAGCCTCACATTTTACTTATACAGGGCAGACGGTCAAATGAAAACCTTTGAATTTCTCACAGAATACATGCATAATGATGAGCTCATATTCAGTCACACATATTTTACCTCTCAGGCTATCAAGGAGAAAAAATATTATTTTTTCTGTTTTTCTTCCTTGGCCCTCTATTATTTCTGACTGTCAGGGGGAACAGGACCATATAAATGAGGTTCCTTATATTATTTATCTTACTGAAGACATGCTTGCCAGCTCTTGTGTTTCATATTTTAACTATAACAGTTGTTCATATTTTAACTATAACAGTTGTTGTGTGTTTTACATCTTTGTGCATGGGTTTCATCATTATCAATAATATCATTATTTATGTAGTTATTTTAATTATGCATGTGTCACATATTTAGCATAGCATAGCAATGCTGGCTCTCAGCACGTAGGCTCTGTTTGATTCCTGGGAAATAAGAGGAGTTTGCAGGTTCTGTCTGTGCTTGTGTTCTCTGGCTTCCTGCCACAGTCCAAATATGTGCATAATACGTGGATTGAGACTCTTAAAGGAGTCATCACCTGGTTTTTTACGTATCCAGCCCCCCTTGGATCGCTTTGGATCAATTTGTAAAACTTATTAGAAAAAAAAAAAAAAAATTTTAATCAAACATTGAGCTTGTTCTGACCCTTTTTCCTACCGCGACTTTATCACGCGAGATTACGCGCAAGGTTTTGACTGGTCCGGATGTGCACTGTATGAGGCACGCGTTGATTCGCCGCAGGAAGGACAGAGCCGGGGGGGGGGGGGGCTTGCCTGCATGCAGACTCCAAAACATAAACAGCCCCCTGGTACCGCTTCGGCGATGTCAGGTAGCGGACGGGCCGGGGTTGGGTGGTGAAAGAGGCAAGTAGCCTCCGCCGGTGAGGTCACCGTCGGAGCAGAATCAAAATCTCGTGCTTTAGGAAGGCACACCATTGTGTGCTATTCCTGTTCGGAAAAAGAGCCGAAGCGAAAAAACGGCGCCGCTTTCAAAGTCCAGCTTTTCAGGCAAGTTTCAACTGAGGTCAAACACCAATATGCATGTTTTAACAAGAGAAATTGCGATTTCCGGGTGATGACTCCTTTAATTACCTATAGGTGTATGCTATACATTGGCCCTGTGATACACTCATGACCTGTCAGGGTGGGATTTGTGATTGGGATTGGTTCCAGTCCCCACAAGCGGTAAAGACAATGGATGGATGGATGGATGAAATACAGTGAACAGCAGTGTGTGACAGCACTGTCCAGAGGCTGTAGGTTCAAGCACATGTCAGTGCTCAGTTCATATGTGGTGAATGTGCAGGTCACAACTTCTCCACAAGAGTGTTTTGGAGTTGTTGGTTTGTGCTGGTGACTACTTTATGTATCATCTCTGCTGACAATTAAAGGTTATGTACCTACCCTAGGGATGTGTGAATTTCCCAAAATGTTGAACTATCCCTTTAACTCTGCTACTTTTTTTTTTAATCTTAATTAAAAGTATTCATATTGCCTATAAAAACTAAAAATTCAGTTTATAATTGATTTGCATTAAGCATTCACACTAAATATATAGGAAAATAGATTAATAAATATAGCAGGGATAAATAAATCTGAAATACAGACATAAATGATGAGGTTACAGTTATGGTGAGTACTAATAATGAGAAAGACCAGGGCAGAACAAGACAACAGCATATGAATGAACTAAATTGAACCAAAAAGCTCAGTTATTGGATCCTGTGTTTAAGGAGAAATATTACTTGCTGTAATTACTGTAATCCTGCCACAATGTACTTGTACTGTAGTTTTCATAACATGTAGATGTAGATGGGAACCTATGGAGTGTGTCTGTATGTGTGTAGTGTATATGAGGTCAGTGTGAGTGATGGGGCAGACAGGCTGCTCTGTATCCTATGACCTGATGTGTGCTGTGACCCAGTGTCTGTGTCTACGGCTCTGCAGCCGCAGCAGACTGACTGGCAAGGGGATCTCTAAGCCTTGTCTGTCTCTGTTGATCTCTGGGTTAGAGTAGGCTAAGCTTTTCTTCCTCTCATTAAAAAGGCATACAGGTAATCGCCTCTAAGCAGCTGGCTAACGCTTAAGACCAAACAACTACCAGTGCTGATGCGGCCATCAGAGTCCATCTGGCCTCCAGAGCATGCAATGCCATGAAAATATTAGGGCCTCAAAGCTCCCATGTAGGGAATCCTACAGCATAGAGAGAAAAATGTAGATACATGTGGCTGCAGGAAGCTTTTGTTTCATGTCTCTGTCAGAAACCAGGACATGGGCTTCAGGCACAACATGAAAATGGCATCAGTCTGAAGCATATCATTTCTGTGCTTATGTAATGAGTCATTTTGTCTTGTCTGTAACAACATCTATTGCACATCTGTCCGTCCTGGGTGAGGGATCCCTCCAATTGCTCACCCTGAGTTTTCTCCTATTTTTCCCTGTTAAAATGTTTTTCCTCAGTGTATGTGAGGGTCTAAGGCCAGAGGATGTTGTTATGATGCCATGTGAAGCCCTTTGAGACAAACTGTTAAAAAAAGGCTATAAATAAAATTGCCTTGCCTAATGTTATTCATCACACAATGGAGTGGAAATGTGGTGCTGAGATAGACTTTTGAAAATAATAATAATAACAAGACTAAATAATGACCTTTAAAAAATATACCAAGATCAATGTGTTGTGAAATTAATCAAAGACATTTTTATCTTCTGTCATCTTCTGTGTTTTTTTTCAGTGTGTGTTGATGTGGTGATGTTTATTGAAATAAAACTCTATTTTATGTAAATTTTGACTTGATGAATGAAGGTGTAGCAGTCTGTTTCCAGATTTTTATCAAGCAAAGTCTGATTGTCAGCAGACTTATACATGACAGAGAACAACAGTTTGATCAAACGAAAGCTTTTACATTCTGCATAAAATCGCTTCTAGTTATAAAACCTCTCTCCATGTGTTGCAATTTCCATCAAAGTAGTGCAGTGTTTGTCAGGATTTAAGAATGTATGGGAAATTCATGAAGCTCAATAGATGTAGGATTGCTAAGAATGGGGAGGTTGTTTCGGGGGGAGCGAAGGTGTCAAACATTAACAAGAAAGGTCCCACCCCATCACCTCCTCCAGTTTTTGAGTGGTTCCTCATTAGCATCTGTATTGTGTTCCAGGAGAGCGCGAACAAAGCAAAGTCCTACTGCTCTGAATGGGCTTAAAACCTTTCTCTCCCTAGTCTTTTTTAGGCTTGGTTAAACCATGAGGTTTAAGATTTCTCATCGCATGAGCTAATATGCTTTTTATTAGTCTTTATGTTCCATGTTAACTTGTCAATACTTGATGAGTTGATGAGATGTGCTGCTTATCTCTTTTAAAGAACTTGGTATGTTTTCATGTATTTTTCCAGTTTCCAATTCTTACTTTTTTTTTCTTTTTTTTTAATGTTTTACCTTACTTATTAGAGCACCCTTAGAAATGCCTATAAATAAAGCTGGCTTGCCTTGCCTACAACAAATCTATGTGATACAGTTTTAAACAGTGTAGGCCTACCCACCTAAAAAGCAGTAGTGTTATACCCACTGCAACAAATATGACTGCACCACTGCTGAAGCTGACTCCCTTTACAACAATGAGATACAAAGCAGTGCATGAGGGAGACAGTGAAGAAACTGGTAAAATGGCTGTGTTGCCTCCTCAGGTTGGCTTTGTAAGTGTCAGACACTTCAACTGTGTGTTTTTAAAACGTTTCCTGGTTGCATCTTGCTCTGTTGCTAGGGTATGGCAGGCAGCATGTTCGTTTGATGAAGTACGCAGGACGAAAATGTCCAATTTTACTCTATTTATTAAAACTAGTCTAAAAATAAGCAAACAAGAATAAAAGGATCATTTTACAGAGCTCTGGGCCAAAACTATAGTTTCCCTGACAGCAACACGCAGCTGTGTCACAAAGTCTGACAACCTGGCCTGGTCTTGTATATTCATCAGATGTAGGTTGAGTCTTTTTTGATCGGTCCATGATGCTGCCATCGTCCTCATGTTATGGTTGCCTCTGTATCAGCTTTACTTTGGTCATTCTACAAACATCACAGAGAAAAAAGAGACAGCGCATCCTGCTCTGCTTCCCTCACCACTTCTTCCCCAGCACCCTGAGATGAGTTTTCCATCCTCATAAGAAGTTGTTTATTTCAACAGATACGCTCAAACCTGCTCTTCTCTCTATCTCTGCACACTTATAGGCCTACTGATCAAATTTAAAGAACTGAGTGAATCAAATCAACACTGTCAATTTGTTGTATACTTTTTCACATTACATTTTATTTTATTTGCTATTGCTATTTTGTTATTGTATTATGTAGGTCTATAGTTTGTTCTTTATATTTTGCTATTTTATTAGGCTATAGGCCAAGTTTGCTCTTTATATTCTTATAGCCTATATTCTTATATGTTGTTATTGTGTGTCTGTGTAATGCTGCTGCTGCACTGTCATTTCCCAGCTTGGGATCAATAAAGTCTATCTATCTATATCTAAAAGAGCAGACATGGGGAACAAAGAGAGAACTGAGGACAAAGAAGGGGCGTGGTCTTCGACTCATCCCCGCCCCGTTCCCGTTGAGAATCCAGCCAATCGGCTGGTGGATATGTAAACCCTCTAACAGCGCCGCATCGTCCCTGCCCAGGCGGTGACGTCATTCGCACATCTCTCTGTGTCTGGCTGTGCGAGGACTCAGACAGAAGCAACAGAGGATCTGAGGGGGGAGAGACTAACCGGGGAGGGGCCCTTTGTCAGGACTCAACATCACTACTACCAGCACCGACTCGACTCGAGCGCCGGCGCTGGAGTAAACACGCGTCTCTTCTCCGCCCTGCCTTCGGCTCAGCTGGGACACCAGGACAACAAAGGGGTGGATGCTATATCTGGTGGCTCGTTGCAGTTGCACCTCTATTTTCTTCCTCCATCAGTCGCACTGATTTATTTGCACTGACCCAATTACCTTCGACAACCCGGTCCGGTGCCTCCCCCTCCTCCTCCTCCTTCTCCTCCTTCCCTCTCCTTTTCTTTCTCCCCTCCCGGTCACTCCTTATTTACCCTCCTTCGTTTTTTTGTGTGACTTGCATTCGGATTCCGCAACGTTGCGAAATCTCTGAAGATGCCCAGCTCCCTCTTCGTCGACAGCGCTGGTGTCCGGGGAGAGGCACTGGATGAGCAGAAAGCCCTGCACATCGCCCTGGATCACCTCTCCCTGCTCGGCTTGGACAGCGACGAGGGTTCGCTGTACGACGAGAACCAGGAGCAGCGGAAAAAGGGTGTGAACATGACCGAATGCGTCCCGGTGCCCAGCTCCGAGCATGTCGCTGAGATTGTGGGCAGACAAGGTGCGTGTTTTTTTTAGTGTTTCCACATAGTTTTCATGTGTAGTTATCACCAGAGCCATGCACGAGCTTACTGCGTGGGTGATGCATGTTGCTGATCTGCACGAGCCATGGAACAACTGATATTCGGCCTAAATTAATTCAACATCTGTTCCAGACCCAGTAGGTTTGGAAAAACTGAACAACTTAGGCCAGTGAAGTTGTCATTAACATTATATGGGTTAAATTGTAATTCATTGTGATTGCAAATTAGCAGAGTGTCTTTAACCAACTCTGAGAAGATAAGTTAATAGGTAGGTTATTGATGCGTGCAGCCTACGTGCACAAAGCATCATTAAGTTATATAGACTTTATTCATCCCCCCTGGAGGGAGACCCAAGTCGTACAGTCGCTTACAAGAACACATGACAAAAAAGATAACACAAACATAAAATTATATAAAGTAAAAGTGTGTCGCCTAAACAATCTATGCATCTGATGAAGCGTTTGCATGGAGTTTAGAAAGAAGACAGGCTGGTATCAGGGCAAATAGGGCATCCCGTGTAATTGAAACGAGGAGACGTCTGGGCGACGTGCAGCAGTGGGCGCTGACGGGTCAGGTAGTCATTATTTGAGGTATTAATCATCCTCTTGTAGGTCACTGAATTAACTCAGTTAAACGTGGCTCTCACAGATGCGCCTTTGTTATCAGCTGCTTCTTGCTTTATGATTATGATGATGACAGTATAGGATCAAGACAGCGGTCATGATGATCTTACCTTGTCACTGTCAGAAGAGAAGACGCCCAGAAACGCACAGGGACCTAGCTGTAGTCTCCGAGCAGCAGGGCAAGAACTGGTACTTGGTGGTTACATATGCGGAATCTTTTCCCTCCCCTCAGTTCTAGTGTAACCGCTGCTGCTCCGAGACAAACAAAGGAGTCGCAGAAACACAGGAACACCTACCCACCGTGGAAAAGCAGAACAAGAAGAAAGGAAAGGATCTGGGCCTAGATGTGTTGCTATACAAACTTACACTGAGCTTCTTGAAAGAAAGATCAAATCCAAGTTCAATTCACATCAAAACGATTCCAACCATAAAGGTGGATGAGCATTTCCCTTTGGAGATGAATAAAGTGATTTGTATTGGTAAGAATTTAATGTTAAAATAGAATTGGTATGTAGATTGATTATCAAGGCAATTTTATTTGTATAGTCCATTTTTACAGTTTGTCACAGCATCATAACAACATCCTCTGTCCTTCGACCCTCACATCCACTGAGGAAAAACTCCCAGAAACCCTTTTAACAGGGGGTAAAGTATATCCAGTCCAATTCAACCCAACTTTATTTGTTGAGCAACATCCACAGAGGACGAAAGTCCTTTAGCCTACAGGATAATACCAGAAATAAAGACATCTTACACAAAACATAAAATATATAACACGGGTAAAATAACAGCCGTGCAATAAAAGAAACAATAAAACAAGACAAAAATGAAATCAAGCCAACGTCTTACTACAGAACAAAGGCCAAGGAGAAGAGGTGGGTTTTAAGAAGAGATTTAAAAACCGGCAGAGAAGAGGCCACTCTAATGTTTTGAGGGAGATTGTTCCATAGTTTTGGGGCTGCAACAGCAAATGCACCCCCCCCCCCCTGAGTGAGCTAGTACTTAGTATAGGTGTGTTTACTCTCCTTACATCACAAGCCCCCCATCAGCTGGCTCTGCTCTGCTTATGTCATTCCTCTGAGGCTGTTTCCTGAGTCTGTCCCAGTTTGACCAGAGAGAGGTGTGTGTTTGTGTTGGAGTGCAACATTATGCACTAACGTGGCACTGACAGGCAGTGTCAGACTATCCTTAAGATCTGAACAGTCCTTCTACCTGTATCAACGCTGCTCAGTGATCCATAGGGGAGGGAGGGACGGAGGGAGGGACACCTTGTTGACACACTGGTCATATGTCGCTCATCAGAGCTGTGCTATGAAATGGTTTACTTCTCTGTATACAACATCTACTCAACATATAGGGATCCCTCCTCTGTTGCTCACCCCCAGGTTTCTCAGATTTTTCCCTGTGAAAAGGGTTTTCCATGGAGTTTTTCCTCAGTGGATGTGAGGGTCTAAGGCCAGAGGATGTTGTTATGATGCCATGTAAAGCCCTTTGAGACAAACTGTTTGTAAATATGGGTTATACAAATAAAATTGCCATGGCATGTGTCAGAAATGACATGAAAAAAAGTGAGATAAAATGTGCAAACAGACTTAAACATATCATCTGTCTTATTAATACGTCGCACTTTAAAAATTTTGCCCTGGGTTTTGGTACCATCCCTAGTGTCAGGCTATAAAATAATTACATAGTCTCTTCCCTTCATTTTATCTAGTATAGCAGAGTTAAGCACAAGTATAGCAAGTATACTTATTATAATTTAATACTTCTTCGGACTAAATTGGAACATTTTAAGTTTATAAAAGTATACTTTCAAGTATACAACAAGTACACATCTATATACTCATAGTGTACTAAGTATATACTTCTAGTCCACATTTTAGATACTTTATAGATCATTTAAGTTTATACTGCCTTAATTTTAGTATTTAATGAGTAGTACACTTTGATAAGGTACCTTTTGCTAAGGGATTCCCCTTTCCACAGTGGCATTACTGTAAAAAAAAAAAAAAAGAAAAAAGAAAGAAAGAATACAACTTGAACAGCCTTTGAGGTAGACACTGTAGCACATGGATCCAGAAGTGAGTCCCCTTATCAGTTACGTTTGTCTTGTAAACCCGTGTCAGTGCACCATAAAGTCATTATTCATTCATTTAATTCCATAAGCAATGATTTATCACATGACAAATTGTTATTAAGCAACGTGAGCTCACTTTTACCATTTGTTTTCCACACCTCAGGTTGCAAAATCAAAGCACTGCGAGCAAAGACCAACACCTACATCAAGACCCCAGTCCGAGGCGAGGAGCCTGTGTTTGTGGTGACAGGAAGGAGGGAGGACGTGGCTATGGCCAGGAGGGAGATCATCTCCGCTGCCGAGCACTTCTCCATGATCCGAGCCACCAGGAACAAGAATACCACGGTGAACGGGGGCGGCACCCCGGTCGTTGGGCCGCCTAACCTACCTGGACAGACCACAATCCAGGTGCGGGTGCCTTACCGCGTGGTCGGGTTGGTCGTAGGCCCCAAGGGCGCCACCATCAAGCGCATCCAGCAGCAGACCCACACCTACATCGTGACGCCGAGCCGAGACAAGGAGCCGGTGTTCGAGGTGACGGGGATGCCGGAGAACGTGGACCGAGCGCGCGAAGAGATCGAGGCGCACATCGCCATGAGGACCGGGGGCCTCATCGAGCTCCAGGACGAAAACGACTTCCACGCCAACGGGACGGACGTGGGTTTGGATCACGCCGCCATGTGGTCCAAGCCCGGCGCCCCCGCCACCCCCACCTCGGCGCGTAAACCCTTCTCCAACTACCGCAACGACTCGTCCTCCTCCCTGGGCAGCGCCTCCACGACGGACTCCTTCTTTAACAGCAGCTCGTGCATGGCCGACTTCAGCCCCCCCAGCCCCGCGCTCAGCTACACCACCACCAACAACAACAACAATAACAACAACAACAACAACAACATCATCATCAACGTCGACAGCAATGAATTTGTTCATGAAAGCGACGTGATCTCGCCCGATTGCACTGATCTGAGTTTCGACCACGCACAACAAGCCCCGCCCCCGGGCCTCCTCTGGTACGACAGTCACATGACCCCTCCCTTCATTAGAGGCAGCTCCCCCACCTCCAACTCAGCCATGTTCCAAAGCAACTCCGCCACAAACGCCAATGGGATTGTGATGAGTCAGCGAAGAGTTAATGGATGTATCCCACAGCCGAGACTGTCGCCTCCGCTACATAGCAACGGCGGCGGAGCCGCCATCGAGCATCGAGGCTCTCTTGGTTTTTCTGGTTACTCCAGTATTATCACCTCCCTGCCTGGCCCCCACCTACCTGGAGTTCCATGCGACTCCTCTTCCGCCTCCTCTTCCTCCTCCTCCTCCTCCACCTCATCTGGCAGCAGCCGGAAAGGCAGCCGTGACTGTTCGGTATGCTTCGAGAGCGAGGTCATCGCGGCCCTGGTCCCTTGTGGGCACAACCTCTTCTGTATGGAGTGTGCCAATCGGATCTGTGAGAGGAGCGAGCCCAAATGCCCCGTCTGCCACACGCTCGTCACTCAGGCTATACGTATATTTTCATAATAAGTATATCTCTCTGACTGTTTGACGCCCTGTTTGGGTTCAGTCACACAGCTGACCGCCGTGCAGTAGTTAATAATATACTGTTATACTGCTAGGGGTAAATATTTTCTAAGTGCATGTTTTAAACAGTTAAGAAATGAATAGTTCTAGTAAATTGTATTCTATATTTATGGACTGAAGAGACGGATGGAGGTTGGTGGATCATACGTGCTGCCTCAGACTTTTGCCAATTAAATGTAAGGAGAGCGGGAGCCATGCTGGGGAACAAGGAGGGCTTCCAGCCAAACAGGTCTATTGACGTACTGCAGCTTTATGTCCCAAACTATATGAGGGAGCAACGACATATCCTACACACACACACACACACACACACACACACACACACACACACACACACACACACATATATATACTGTATATATATATATAGTATATATGTATGTGTGTGCATGTACAGAATACACTTCCACAAGATGAGGGTTTAAAGGACATTATGTAATACAGATTGAAGTATTTTATTCTTTTTTGACTTGAAAGATTATATTTCTTATTGCAAAACTGTTTACAGATATTTTGATTTAAGTTAAGTGAACATTTTGTAGCTGGGTTGAAATAGTGTTTATTTTGTAGTATCACTGTATTACTTTAATATCACATTACCATGAAGAAGAAATGTCAAAAATTGTATTGTAATTGACAGTATTCTGTTGGGGAGGAGTTTTTTTTATAGTTTTAACAACAACAAAAAAGTCTTATCTGCTTCACCCAGCATATTTTCTATTCAGTAAGATAAAGTATATTTTATTCTATATTATTATGAAACATGGAAATGTACAAAACTTAGTAAGTTGAACACAAAGAAACCGTTAATGCTTTCTAAAATTTATATGAATTAGATTCCAGTGGGAATTACAGGCTTCTGTTGCACCACTATAGTTTTAGTATTTCTATTTTACTACATTTGTTTACCACTTGTTTAAGTATATGTAAGTTACTTGAGAATAAATGTACTTTATTGATCAAAGTTTAAGAACAAAGTCTATTTTATTTTATGATGAAGGGCCTTCAACCTCATGGTCAAATACTAATATTATATTTGCTGCGATAAGAATTGAAAATGTTATCAAGATTTTTTATTTTTTGACATTTAAAGTTATACATGAGAAAAATAAGACAAAAAATAATGGTGCTACATCATGTTTTTTTTGTTTTGTTTTGTTTTTTTCTTAAGTATTTCTATATAAATACAATAAAAATGGTACATTGATAAAGTGTGTTCTTCCTGACCTGTTTTGTTGAGTGCTGGTGCTGAGCAGAGGTGAGCAACGAGGCTGCTGAAGACTGTTCAAGTGTGATAGCTGTCAGACCATCTGACCCTTTCATTTCTAGTAGAGACTTGGAAGAGGCAGGAGATGGCAGTGGCCTAATTACTGAGATCTGTTAGCGAGGCGGGGGACTAGGCCATAGGCCGTCTTTGGCCCAGGAAGCTTCTGATGAGCATTGTTCATTGACTTCCTTGTCTACTCTGCAAAGACTGACTGATGGATTGAAAAAAAGAAAAAAATTAGCAGCAAATATTAAAGTGCAGATTCAAAATAAGGAAGAGAAACAGGTGCTTATGATTTCAAAAGCTGGAAAACCTGGAAAATGGACACATAGAAATTGAGAAAAATAGTCAAATGTCCTGGAAAAGCTTTGAGTTGTCCTGGAAAATTATTTAATACATCATGACAGCAGCTTCCAGATCTCAGTTTGACTTTTTCAAACCCCACCAGTGTTGGACCTGATTTTGTCCTCTCTGATGAAGGACAGATAGATAGTGACAGAGAACTGTTGTGTGTGGTTTAAAAACAAAAACAACATGTTTTTACGTTGTTCTATGATAAAATTGTCTTAATTTCTAAGCATGTAAGATATGATGTCATAGAGAAGTTGGAGCCATAGACCGCACATCTTTAAATCAGACTTCTGGGAGGGAGAATGAGAGAGAGGAATAAACACAGAAACAAACTGGTTAAATAAGCTACAACTGTGGAAAAGTATTCTCCAAAGCATGAATGGGACGGAGGATGTGTTGGTGTGATGTCCGTCATACTGTGGCAGCTGAAAATGTCCCAGAAAAGTGCTGGAAAATGATTTCAAGAAAAGAGTGGGAACCCCAGAAGCAGTGTTCCGAGACATTAGGTTCATTACCTCTAATTGTCGGTGCAAGCTGTTTTTAGATCGGCAGGGCAGAGACGTGAGCTCTGCACGGCGCAGTAAATCGCCTTTCCCTCATCAAATTCATCAAATACATGGAAATCTCTGTGGTCACAATGAAGTGACTGGCCAGTAGAGGGCATGCTTTGTATCCAGTCTCCTTGTGACCAGATTGCAGCACAGAAAATGACACTGCAACCACTAGTTGATAAAACACAGATGTAAAAAGTTTAACCCAAAAATGATCTGTAGTATCTGTATTACAATTTAAACTGTGAGTGCACATGGTTTATTCCAGGAGAGTTTTTTTTTCTCTTCTTGATGAGAACAGATGTAATAAGGAGAATTAGATTAAAGGAAGTTAATTCAATTCTGACAATGCATGACAAAATCCACAGAAGACATTCACTTCTAATGATTAACCTATTAGCACCTTTTCCTTGCATAAGCATACTCAAAATTATGAAACACTTTGCTTAATTTGCTACTATAAAATCTGCCAGAAAATACAAAATCATCTAATGAGCAATGATGATAGCAGTGTGCAACTTCTCAGATACCAGCGTTTATCATAGAGGCAGCAAGGAGAGCCCTCCTCAAAACATATACAGAAGCTGGTAAAAGTCACAGACGTTAGCAGCCTCCTGCTGACTAAGCCCATCGTCTCTCTGATTAGTTCCTATTATTAAACCTAAAGAAAATCATCACACTTCCCAGAATTTATTTTATTAGTTAATGATCATGAAAATAAACACACATTGACACACATGTCAGTCAAAACAGTGGGATTTATGCAAATTTATGCAAATTTGCACATGTTAACAAACAATTTCAAAAAACTTGTAATACATTTTTTGTTTGTCTTAATGTAAGCAATCAACTCAGTAATTTTCATGGAGATATCTAAAGGTTAAAAATTTTACCCTATTCACATGGGAAAAATACCGTAATAGGTGTACTGTATGAACGGGCTATATTTAGATGGTTTTCGAAACTTTCCCCTCATGGGATTCTTCAGGGCTTTTTTCCCTCACTCAGGACATGTTGAGGATACAAAATCAGTTGAGTTTGCTTTCTGTTGCAATTTGTTCAAGGTTGACCCCCATTTTGGCTTAAAATGACTGGACTGACCATAACTTCCTGTGGTACAGTCTGGAAGTGTTAAGTGTAACTTAACATTAAGAACCAGAGAGAAAGAGCTAACCTCAAAGAGATCAGATCAATACATTTCTCAAAATACTGAACAAAGTCTGGTCCAAGCATTTGAGAGAGAATAATCAAATAAATCTTACCAGACATTAGGCCTGAATATTTGTTTCTGTCTTTTCAAGCTGGCTGTGAAGGTGACCTGTCACTGGGTGAGATTATTAACCCCTCACTGAATTGCCATGACCTCGTAACTAGATGACCTCTCAGCATCTGACACCTCTATTGACACCATCTCGTTCTCTAACTCCTTCAGTGGTTCCTCCTCTTCCTCCACCTGTGGTGCAGGATCTGAGAACAGGCAAGAGGTGTTTCCATCTTTCCATGTGACCACAATGTCTCCTGCTCTGAGTTCATTCACCTCTCCGTTGCCCTTACAGTCATCTCTGAGAGGTATTTCTTCATTTCCACTCTTTTTAACCAGAGCTGCTGCTGCCTTGTACTGAGCTATCTTCTTTCTGCTCCTGTGGGGAACAGACGGGGAATGAATGGCCAGTCAGCAGCCTTCACTAAATATACAAATGAAATAGACAGTGAAATTAAGTTACTGAATAAGGTAGTAGCTACTTGTTGGCCATGGCGCCCATTCCCAGTAGAAGAAATCCGACTAGCAGGCAGACAAAGGACAGTCCCAGAAGCACAAACTTCCACATGGTTGCTGCAATAGGAAGAACACAATCAACCACACGCACCCAGGGTATATGCATCCAGGATCATGGTCAATCTGATAGTGTTGATCTTGATCTATCTATCTATCAAGTTAGGTTTACTGTAATAATCAATATTATTTATAACCAGTAACCCTTCAACTTATAGTTTATAAAACATAAATAATCAAAGACATAACCCAGAATACACTCTAATCTACTTTTGCTGCTCCAGGTGAATGATAAAGAAGTGGCTCAGTTCTTCAAACACTATAACTCACATCAGACTGTAACTTTCAGAACAATTTGAGGGGATTCATATCTGCAGCACTTACGATCTTCTGTGCGATAGAACCAGCGCAGATACTCTCTTTGTTCATCTGACATGACTGCACCCTCACCAGCATGGCCCTCGACATCCTGACTCTCATCTGGATCATCATACGCCCTTCTGAGTCCTACAGAAAGACAAGGAGGTAGTTTACAGACAGACAGGAAGACAGGTTTGAGACAGAATTAGAGAAAGGTAGGTTAGGGACAGCTCAGACAGACAGACAGACAGACAGACAGACAGACAGACAGACAGGCTGGACGGCAGGTTTTAAGGCTAAGCTCTGAGTACAGACTGTGTGTGTGTACTGAGGCTTTGATACTTGTGGCAAACTGCTTCAACTTATGTAATATTTTAGAAACATTAGCTCAACAATATACTATATGCATAGATGTAGATGTAGTTTATAACATTTTTCAAGTTAAGGCCCTTTCACATTAGCCTGATGCATTTATTTCAACATTTTTTTGAACAAGTTAACGTTTGGCCCTTGTTAGTTTACACCGGTTAATCAGGTTAGCTTGAGCGCTTGAGTTCAACGGCTTCGCCTTCAGTTCCCCATCTGTTCGCTGAAAAGACACATTACTAGTTTCCTGAAATGGTTGCAAATGAAATCGGAAACAAAGCCTGGCTACTTTCACATCAGGGACGCAACGAATAAAAGACACAAAATGTGATCAAAACCATTCACATCGCCAACAATATGAATCTCGCCTCACGTCGGGTGGTTCTTCGCCTCCACACCACGCCTTAAATCCGTTTAAGCATTTAGGGACATTTCAACATTTTGGCAAATTTTGCCATAATCCCTATAGTTTTAGTTTTAGGGGTAAGTTCATCGGCAGGGAAGTACACCAGCTGCATGGTATTTTCACGTTGTGTGTAACATCACGACACATGAAGCAAATACTCCGAACTACTTACTTTTGAAATCCCTCCACCCAGCAGCCGTGTCTGGAGTGTAGTTCCGGCTTCGCATTTCCCTCTAAAACAACTCTGTCTGGTAATGTTGTGTTATTATCTCGTAGCGTGGTGAATGTGCAGGTCACAACTTGTCCACCAGAGCGTTTTGGAGTTGTTGGATTGTGCATTTGATGAGTTTGGTGAGGGAAACCAAGAAATCCCATGAGCCTCCATTGCATTAGCTGAGCAGCTTGCGGCTCTGCCCCACTGATCTAAAAACAGTTTGCACTGACAATTAAAGGTAATGAACCTACTGCTATGACTGTAGGGATTATGGCAATAGGCTAATTTTCCAAAATGTTGAAATATCCCTTTAATAATTATACCTCATTTATCATTCTAGAACGTATGCAGTCCATGTCAGTTTTGACCTGCGTTTTAAATCAGCTATAAAATACACTAAAAACACTTGGTCACATTGTTAGGCTTCCTTTTCCATGAAAATGTTGGTTTTAATATTTTTTTGGTGTGGGCCTCTGGGCCTTTTTTGTCAGTTTACCCCTTGACTTCAATGTAACCTTCCTCTTGTCAGCTTTCTGCTACCATCTATGGTGTTAGGGTCGGTTCTGACCCGAGTCTTAAATCAGCTGTAAAACACACTAAAACAATTATTTATCATCCCATTTGTCTCTCATCTCTTGGTTACAGTGTTAGGCTTCCTTATCCATGAAAAGTTTGGTTTTGCACTAATGATTTCAGTTTGAACTTGAATTATAGTTCTTATCGTTATATCGTTATAGTTCTTATCGATGCTAACACCACAAATGTCTCAATTTTAACCAGAGAATTTTAGAATTTTGTGAAAAAAAAAGTTTTATTTTGTTTAAATTGAGGTTCCTGTCAAAGTCAAAAGGCTTTGATGCTATAAACAAATGTATGTGGTACTTGTATGCATTTAAAACCTGAAAACGGGTCACTGGTGACCTGAACATCAGAGAAAGGCTAAACTGTAATTGTTCCATGGTGTTGTCTCTGGCCACTCGCTGCTCTGCTCCATGAGGCGAGGGCGCGTGCAGTTGGTTGGAGCAAAAAGCAGCATTCAGAGAACAACGGGAGCTCATGTGGGATTTCGGGGTTACACTGTTATGAACATGCTTAGTACAAGAGCCAGCAACACATTACAATATTACAATATGATAGTTAAGAACAAGTGACTTACTGAGTTTTTCCTGGCAGATGTCCCCCTGGTCTAGAGATCTCCACTTGGACTGTTTGCTGTTGTCAGTCAGAACCACATGTTGGCCGTCTACTGAAAGCACCGTTGTGGTGCTCCTGCTGATCAGTCTGTCCCTGTCGCAGTCCCACAGTAACTTTTCACTCTCTGGGGTGGGGCTGTGGCAGGACAAGGTCCGGACCGGATCTGACTGGGCCGACAAACATCTGGATGTGGCCACGCACATCAGCTTGCCCTGAGTGGTCCAGGCCCACTGTTGATTCATGGAGTCCAAGCTGCACTTCTTAAGCAGGACTTCGCCTGCAGAGTCCTCCAGACACAGGCTGCACTGGGTGTTCTGTATCAGGAATGCCCTCACTCCTGTATGTGTAGTGATAGTGACAGATGGATTATATGAATTAATGGATAAATGAATTAATGATTTTTTTTATTTTTATGTCATGTAACCACTGTGGCCCATCCCATACATTGCAAGACACATTTAATGACAAATACAAGAAAAAAAAGGATTAGACAGTCCTTCCTGTTGGTATTACCTGCCACACAGGTGTGACATAAATAAACAATTCATGATTTACTTAGATAATAGATAATGAGTGAAATTTTAATTTTGGGTGAACTATCCCTTTAACTATTACTGTAACAAACACTTTTCTGAAACACGTGGAAGACGACTTACTGTAACAGAACCAACAAGGAAGTTATGTTGATGGATTTATAAGTCGCTCCACTGTCTGTCTATGCAAATTAGACAGTTTGGTGAAGGAGGGATAATGCTTTTTATTTATTTTATTTTTCTATTACGTTATAGACACAACTAATGCCTATGGATTTTGGGATGTCATAAAGTATGGCATGCAGATGGTCTGCTACTTTTGTCCATCTGTGTGTGTGTGTGTATGTGAGTTTGTAAAGCATAAATATGCGTGAACGAATCACTTTACCTGAGAGGAGGAGAGACAGCTTGATCCAGATACTAAACATATCTGAAGAGTAGGAGATATTAAAAATCAAATAAATGTCAATCTTACATTAACACATTCATTTTGTTGAATTTATTCATTTGCTACAATATTCATTCATCTGCTGTTGTCTTGTTCTGCCCTGGTCTTTTTCATTATTAGTACTCACCATAACTGTAACCTCATCATTTCTGTCTGTATTTCAGATTTATTTACCCCTGCTTTATTTATTCATCTATTTTCCTCTCATCTGCTGTATATACTATATAGTGTGAATGCTGAAGACCTACAGTTTTTATTCAAATCAATTATAAACTGAATTTTGACTTTTTATAGGCAATATGAATCCTGTCAATAGTAACAAAAGAAACAACCTCATTCCATATGCACGTGGTCACACCTCCATACACAGGTGAGACACTGGGTCTTGTGATTTTTTTTGTACCTTGTATTTCAGGGCAAATATGGATAGATAGATAGATAGATAGATAGATAGATAGATAGATAGATAGATAGATAGATAGATAGATAGATAGATAGATAGATAGATAGATAGATAGATAGATAGATAGATAGATAGATAGATAGATAGATAGATAGATAGATAGATAGATAGATAGATAGAACTTTGTTCATTGACCAACTTGTGTCAAGCAAATGAAGCCACATGAGAGAAATCAATGCAGAGGAGCAGCTGCAGTGCAGGCAGAGACAAAGTTTACAGCCAATCAACACATTGCTGAGGTGAGATTGAATCTTTTACAATCTGTTGTTAATCCCACGACCACACACACATACAACTTCACCCCCCACAAGAATTTGCAGCATGCACAAGAAAACTAGCAGTGAAAAAACAATAAACAAACTGATACATTTCTCCCCCCAAAAAGTCAGATGACATCAGTTTAGTTGTCGTTTTCTTAGGGATGTCTAAAGCTGCAGGAAGAAAAGGCTACAGCTCAGTATGGGACGACTTGGAGTACGAAGAGTGAATGGAACCTGATGAGGACTGATGGGAACATTATGGGATGCAAGGGAAAAATCCCACTAATGAGGAAGTTCATCCTCGGAGGCTTTCTCCTAAAACCTGAAAAACTACAACTAAATAAAAACTAGTCAATTCCTCTAAAATAACAACTAAACTAAAACTGATTCATCACTTATTGAACTCACTAACCTGAAATAAAAAAGCAAACTGAAAAATTAAATGAAAATAAAAACCAATGACAATTTTAAACCCATAATAACCTTGCTTGACCTGCAGGTGCACTTAAAGCTCCATATCTGTGCAGTCAGGTACTCACCTGTGGGACGGTGGTTCTGTGACTGAGAGGACGAGGAAGAACCTCTGAGTCATCACTGCAAACGAAACAAACGTTTTCCAAAGTTCATGGGGCGGAGCTTCAGATGATGTCATCAACCAGCTCGTAACTCTGAACACAGAGCGTGGCATAGATTTAATAGACGGTGAATATACTGTATGCCTGTGTGTGTTGTTTTAACGGTTTGGTGATTTGAGGGAGACCTTGTTTATTTCTTTGTAGCAGCTTCCACCATGTTGTTCAGTCACTGTTCTGACAGAGTGCAGGTCTCTGACCCGTGGCACGTTACTATTTAGACAGCCTTGCAATGACCTTGTCCTTGCTGTTTGTATGGCTGTGTGACTCATCGGTCAAGCACACACACACACACACACGAATCAGTAAAGGATTTTATTTTATAGCAGAGGTGTGGAGAGGTGAAGAACCTCAGTGTCATGAAGGAATGAGGAGGAAGAAGTATCAGATAGATGATTTAAAGGGATAGTTCACCAAAATTCAAATTTCTCATTAACTCATTATCCACTCACCCTCATGTCGACTAAGAGCTGTGAGAAGTTTCAGAGTCCTCCGTTCCTTCTCTGAGTTACGGGGGGGTCCGCGCAGCCACAGCAGTATTTGTCCATATAATGGTTGTGAATGGTGCTCACTTTTCTTCGTCCAAAAAGACACACCAAAAAACATCCAAATACCTCCATGCTCGTCTGTAATGTCCCTCTTGTATTGAAGCCCCAACATGAGATATTGTTATGGAAAAAAAGTCTATATTTTAAGCTTGTTTGTAGCGGAAGCTCCCAGTGTCTCAGTTCACTGTTCTCCCTGTGTCAGTGCAAAGACCGGGGTTTCAATACAAGAGGGACATTACAGACGAGCAGTATGGAGGTATTTGGATGTTTTTTGTTGTGTCTTTTTGGATGAAGAAAAGTAGTATCCATTCACAACCATTATACGGACAAATACTGCTGCACGGACGCCCCGTAACTCAGAGAAGGAACGGAGGACTCTGAATTTTGGGTGAACTATCCCTTTAAAAAAACCAGTCAGGAATCATTACTGCAGCTTTCTCTGTTGGACATTTAGAGTTATTGCATTCATTATTCTCAGAACAGCTCTGCTGCTTCAATTTCAACTCAACTGGACAGTTTATCAGCGGCTCACAGAGCGGTGGGGGAGGAGCCAATCCAGTTCTACAGGGAACACATACATGTACACATGATGATGTGTCAGGATTAGACCGTATGTTTTATATGTGTAACACTGTACTGTAACCTTAGATTTAATGGCCTAACTGTATGGTAAAGATCCACTGTGTGATAAGGAGTCAAATCATAGTGGTAATAATAACATATTTATATAGCACCTTTCAAAATAGTTTACAAAGGAAGGTTGGCCCACAGTAGTATACATAATCCATATTTACATGTGATTCATCAATCATGTTGCTTTATGATTATTGATCTGTTTTCAGGTCTGAGGTAAAAGCAGGCGCTTCATAGACTTAATCATACAGACTTTTGTCATGACAATGCTCTTAATGGATTTATTGTGAAGCTGCCCTCACCCTTATGCCAGCTGCTGTGCTGACCTTATCTGTCTGTCTTTCTTTCTGTCATCTTTCCCTTTGTATTTCCTTCCTTCTTTATCTTCCCCCCCATTGGACAATTCCAACAGGGGTCATTTTAAAAAATATGCCACAAAAACTACAAAAATAAACCTGTTCTAACTCCAATCCTCAAACCAGTAGCTTTTGCACATCCTGCATAGTAATTGTTTTTTGTGTGTAGTATCTTTCTTTAGTCTCCTTATTATATATTCTACCAAACACAGATAAACCTTATTGTCTGATTGTTCCTGCGTGAGCTCATCATCACTTTTTAATGCTGCTACATTCCAAGTATGTTCAGTATATCTAACGTAAATGCACTCATAAATAATAATGGAAAACAATATGATCATAGTGTGCATCAAACACATCATTGTCACAACTCTTAACATGTACCGTGGAATTTATTGTGTTGCACAGGAAGGTATGCAGGCAGTCATCATGGTCACTGTTGAATGAGTGCAGGTTGTGTTTTTAACTGTTGCAGCGCTGATGTCTCCCAGGCTGACAGGAGGGGCTGCTGCCTGAGCTCCTCCTCTCTATTTGTTTTTGCTGAGCGTCCTCTGCTTCTCTGCGTGCTCCACTATCTTCTCCTCCACGTAGAGGCCTTTGCGGCGGCGCACAGCGTTCATGTATTTCAGGGCCTGGTTGGCAGAATCCGCTTTCTCGCCAAAGTGCAGGTATTCTTCTTCGGTGGTGGGAACCCAGTTTGGATCACTACTAATAACCTGGGACACACACAGGATGAGAGAGGCATAAATGTGATGGCCAGTGATTGTATAAAATAAGATCAAACATCTGTTCATGTAATTATGGTCATTTTTGTTTGTTGCAGACAAACCACTCGTCAGAATTTTGACTGGGAGATTGAGAGAGCACAGTCTGTGTGTTTCTGAACAATATATCCTAATTTGTTCTCCTTAGAGACAAATGTTTATCTGCTGATCATGAACAGAGTAAACACTTTGATCCTACTGAATATTTAAAGGGATAGTTCAACATTTTGGCAAATTGGCCCATTGCCATAATCCCTATAGTCATAGCAGTAGGTTCATTACTTTTAATTGTCGGTGCAAGCTGTTTTTAGAACAGCGGAGCAGAGCCATGAGCCCCTCAGAGCTACACTACGGAGGCTCATGGGATTTCTTGGTTTCCCTCATCAAACTCATCAAAACACTCTGGTGTAGCTAGTAAGCTACATTAGGGTGCATTTACCTTTTGTTTTTAAATGTGTAATAATGTACATTGTCCCTCCTAACTAAATAAACTGAATTGAATTGAATTGAATTGGTGGACAAGTTGTGACCTGCAGACAGAGTTGTTTTAGAGGGAAAAGGCAAGGGACAGTTTTTCAGCAAGCAGTCTCTGCATTTACCTCTAAAACAACTCTGTTTGGTAACGTTGTGTTATTATCTCATAGTGTGGTGAATGTGCAGGTCACAACTTGTCCACCAGAGCATTTTGGAGTTGTTGGATTGTGTATTTGATGAGTTTGATGAGGGAAACCAAGAAATCCTATGAGCCTCCGTAGCGTAGCTCTGAGCAGCTACAGCTCTGCTCCGCCGATCTAAAAATAGCTTGCACCGACAATTAAAGGTAACGAACCTACTGCTATGACTATAGGGATTATGGCAATGGGCTGATTTGCCAAAATGTTGAACTATCCCTTTAAAACACATTGTTTATAAAAAAACAACAACTAGAAAATGCTTTTCCTGAAGGAAATATGTGTGAATGCTGAAAGCAGCTGAACGCCATTGCACAAAGTGTGCAAGCAGTGATGCGACATGCAAAGACATGATAGAGGCAGGAATCGAACCCATAACCTCATGGTCAGCAAACCTTAGGCCACAGAGAGCACACAGTCACATTAGTATACTGTGACAAATCAAAGCTGTTTGAATGCTAGCTGCAAGTGTTTTGAACTTTTTACTTATTTCAGCATTCACACTAATGCATGTGGGAGGAGTTCTGCTGCAGAGTGAGTGTGAATGTAACACCCAGTGTCAAAAAGAGAAGACTGGAATGTATCTTCTATTTTAAGTCTTTAATGTGTATACTTTTATAAATGTGCAATAATTGTTAATGATCTGCACGTTCCCTTTGCAAATGTTGACAAAGAATGTTGCTGTGTGTAATTTGTCTTTCTGTTTTGAGTGTGGTTTCAGGCAGTGCACCTGAACTGCATTGTATATAACATGCAGTAACAATAAAGTATCTTATCTTATCTTATCTGCTGACAATGCAAGACTGCAGAAGATGTACTGGAGCTGCTCTATAAAAATCTCTGTAGCAAATTACTTTTTTATGGACATGGACACTGCTTCCAATTTCCGCCTGGTATGAACATACCGTCTAGTGTAGAGTAACACAACACATTGCAATCAGAACATGTGGACCTCTAATTCAGTCAAAAAAAAAGAGGAAAGAAAAATTGTGTAAGAATCAATGTGTAGCGTGTGAGGGCTCTTTGAGTGACCAGTAGTAAAACATTCAGATACTGATCACAGGGTTAATACCAGTGATACAAGTGCTTGTGTATGTCAAACAGACAGATGCAGAATGTGCGTCTGTCATGAGCAGAAATAAAGCTCACCTCCCAGTGGCTGAAGACCAGCTGTGGACTGGCCAGCCCGCTGGTCCTCTTTCGGATCTCGTCAGCAAATCCAAAGCTCTCAGCCACGGGCAGAACGGCCTTGATGATGAACATGTCTGTCCCTTCCTTCATCTCTTCATGGAGAACACGACCCTCTCGCTTCCCCAGTACGCCATACACTCGGCCTGATATAGGCAGAGATGCAGGATAAGGAAAATGTGCACAAACACAGAGACAGCAGAACACCAATAACATCAGATAAGACCAGCTGTGACGAAAGCAAGACTACAGTTTAAACTATAGCCTGAGCATGATGGATTTTTGTGATTAAAGGGATAGTAGCATTTTTTTTAAAGTGGGGTTGTATGATCTACAAATAGCCCCTAAGTACTTTAATTGCAGTAGAAGACTCTCTGCACTCCTCCTGTTAGCAACGCCAGCCCATAGCCCTGCCCAGAGATTTACAACATACATTGTTGTGAATGGACCCAAAGAAACGGCCTATTTTCGTGGCCTAAAAGTTTTTTACCTGAAAAAAAAAAAATACAGTTCCATTGTTGGCTATAATATAATTTTTCCAGCCCCTCACAGTGCAGGAAAAACATAGCTTTTATTTGGAGCTAACCACCTGCTGATCGGCAGGCGCTAACCCTGGGAGGAGGGATACGTGAGTTGGTTAGGTTTGATTGATTTGGTTTGGTTTTTTCCTGCACTTTGAAGGGCTGGAAAAAATTATATTATAGCAAACAATGGAACTGTGTTTTTTTTTCCAGGTAAAACCTCTTTTAGGCCACGAAGCCGTTTCTTTGGGTCCATTCACAACAATGTATGTTGTAAATCTCTGGGCAGGGCTATTATGGGCTGGCGTTGCTAACGGGAGGAATGCAGAGAGTCTTCTACTGCAATTAAAGTACTTAGGGGCTATTTGTAGATCATACAACCCCACTTTAAGAAAAATGCTACTATCCCTTTAAATGTGATAAAGATACTTCAAGTTCAACAGATCTGACACGAAAAACCTCTGTGCCCCTCTCTCTGTCCTTATGCATTGTTGCATATGCAACAACAATGTTTTCTTACCTAGTACTTCAGCGGTGGACATGATCTCACAGGTGTACATGGCGGCCATCAGTCTCTGCGGCTGAGCCTGGAAGGCGTGACGGGACGCCTCCTTCATGGCAGCGATGAGCTGGCCAGAGACCGGCCCGTAGCAGTCTGTAGACGCCGCCTCTGGCCTGAGTCTGGCCTGGCTCGGCCCCGCTGCCAGGCCCACGGCTTCTGTCGATGTCTCGCCGACACCCAAATCTGGCCGGTCCAGAGAGTCGACGTTCTGAGGCGGAACTGAAGACTGCATGTCCCACCTCTCAATGGAGAAGCACACTCCCATGAGGGGCTCCTCACACATGGGCCCTGACAGAGTCGCTAGCTGGAAGCCGCTGACGATGCTGTTGTCAAAGTCTCGTAAAATCGAGGCCTGAGCTTTGGCCTTGCCGGCGCCGTCGCTCCTGCTCAGACACTGCCACACCGAGGGCCGCTCGTAGCCTTCCACACTGTTCAACAGAATGTTGGGGCCGCACCTAAAAAGAACAGGAACATGGTGAAGATGACTGCCTCTTGGATGAGAGGTGAAACGTCTTCCTAGACAAATAACCAAGTCCAGTTTCTTTTGATTTAAATTTCCTTGAGATAACTATGACCTGGACACATGAGAATATTCACACGCTTATTGTAAAATAGTGTTGCAATAAAGTGAATTACATTTATTCCACATTTCAGTCCAGATTTATTTTCCTGTATAGTCGGATTTTCATGAAACACATACTAGTTCAACCAGCTGACAGTGGGTTGCATCAGGTCGCTGACCCGTATGCTTACCTGCGAGGGCCAAAAGCCCAGATTCGGTCCACAGCGTTCCTCCACTTCCTCCCCTGCAAGAGGCTCTTGAGCTGCTCCTTGAGCTGGATGAGGGCCTCCACAGTCCCCAGGCTGATGTCCAGATTCTTCCCCTCCCTCAGGGACATGTTCACCTGCTCCAGAGTACGAATCAGCTGGGAGCTGTTCTCCAGCAGAGAGGCCACTTCTGATGGGATCAACATAAACATCATTGTTGTGGAAATTAGTTCAATTTGGAGAAATATGAAGATGTTATGTGTGTCACACCACGCACTTTTACATTTTCTCTTGCTCATCTCTTTGGGTGCTCTCTCCCTCCTCTGTCTGTTTTCCTCGTTTTTTGGGTCATGTCTTTCTGTTTTTTGAACCCTTTATCAATAAGAAGAAATCCTTGGTTTCATTTGAAATTTCTGTCTCTGTCTGAACCGATGGTTCAAATCCACCTATTGCCATAATCCCTATAGTTTTAGAAGTAGGTTCATTACTTTGAACCTTTTGTCGGTGCAAGCTGTTTTTAGGTCGGCAGGGCAGAGACGTGAGCTGCTCACCAAACGCAACAGAGGCGCATGGTACTTTTGCTTTTCCCTCATCAAACTCATCAAATACACAATCCAACAACCCCAAAACGCTCTGGTGGACAAGTTGTGACCTGCACATTCACCACACTATGAGATGATAAAAATATATAATTATGTAACATTACGACATGCATTTTTGAAGTCAGCAGCCGTGTCTGGAATGTAGTTCTGGCTGCATTTGCCTCAAAAACAACTCTGTCTCTTAGCATTACACAGCATTACTATATTTCAGTGTGGTGAATGTGCAAGTCACACTTCACCCACAGATTAAAACCACATATTTCCGTTACACCATACACCTTGTGTCCAGAAAGACTATTTGCTGAACTAGCCTTTTCCCCCAGGAAAAATGAAGGCTAACAGGAGAAGCCCACACAAAAGAGGAAGGCACTTTAATTCAATTAGATTGTTTTTTTTAATAAGTTACAAACACATCCTTTAACCAAATATTAGCGACACGGAGGAGGACAACAAACAGCTGATGTGTACTTACTTAGATCTTTAAACTGACTAGTGTGTGTTCAGGTCTTACCCTGAGGCAGAGGGATTGCCCTGACACTGATGGTGGCCATTCTGTTGGGTGTGGTGAGGGTCACCAGACCACTGGGGTCCACATGGAGTGTGTCTGCTGAACGCCCCTGCAAGGCCTCTTCCTTCACCTAGCATCAGATACAAACACACTGACATGTTTGAACACCAGTCATTTGAAAAGAAAAATATTTCTTAGTGTTAAAGGTACATTGTGTAGCAATTCCTCCCATCTAGCGTTGTGGTTGTATATCGCAAGCAACTCAATCGTATTTTTCATGCTGCATTCACGTGAAATTGGGCAGACTGCAGACGGACAAGCCTTTATGTAAACAAGTGTTCCATCAGCACAAGAAGAACGAAATAATCGATTTTCGTAAATAGATAACAGGAGAAGTTACACAATGTCCCTTTAAAGATGAAGGCAGCGTTTAGGAGATGATCAGTAAACCCAACAAATTTGCTCTGTGCTCTACCTATACACAACATGCTCAGCACAGAACATTGGAGAACTGGTGGAAGCTGATGACTCACCTGGTGTATGATTGCTACTTTCTGCTGCCGGCCCAAGTCTTCATTCACCATATCCACTTTTGGTGGGCGGACCACCGTTTCTCTGAATGGTATGATGGGTTTGGATGCGCTGATTTTAATTTTAGCAAACCTTTAAAAAAGACAAGTCAAACTCATGTTAGTGCTACTGGTGACAGACAGTGTGCCCTCCCCAGTCAGAATGATGACAGTCATGCTATTTTTTAATACATTAAACGGATCCAAGCACACAGCCACAGTTTCGTTTGGGCCCGCCGCAGTCTCTCAGAAAATAAAACAGCGTTTCACCATCTCTCATCGCTTCATCACCCATTAGCAGTAAAAAAGTTGTGTATTTCCTCATAAATCCTGCCTCAAGTTCATTTAATGTGAATTATTCCTGTTGCCGCACTAAAAATGAAGCAAATAAAAACTTTTTTTTTAGTTAGTGTGACTTGGCTTATTGTTACAAAGCAGATGGTCCATCATGACCAGACAGGTTGGAACATGACTCATTAGGCTCTAACTCTTTATTCAACAACAGCCAGGCTTCTTGGCTTCCTCAGGGCCGACAGGGTCATGCGTTAGAGGAAGACTGTGCTTATGGATGTGTTCAGGGCTGAGTCTGACATGGCATTACTTACAAACTTACATATACAGACACATGCTGGTCTAATCCAGTTAAGGGGAGCAACAGAGAGCATGTAATCCCAGCTGCTCACTGACCCTGCTCCTGATCAATTCTCTCCCTCTGTCACTCAGCTATGGAAGATTTAAAATACAGTATAAACACCATCAGAAAAGTACCAGCAGTCACTTTATATGTTTTGTCAAATGTGATAAAGCAATTGTGGGTTTAAAAAAAAAGAAGAGAGAAAAAAAAAAAGGGGCGATAATCCCCTTCGTGTTGTGGAGCCGTCAAAGTCACTTGGTGGCTGAACGCTGACCTCGTTCTAACACACTGCAGGTCAGGCTGCTTGCCAATAAAGGGCTCAGACGGCTATTGGCCAGTCATGTGACACTGTCACAGATGTGTTGATTCAGTGTTGACAAG
Organism: Decapterus maruadsi; assembly: GCA_030347415.2. Classification (NCBI taxonomy): domain Eukaryota; kingdom Metazoa; phylum Chordata; class Actinopteri; order Carangiformes; family Carangidae; genus Decapterus; species Decapterus maruadsi. Next base: position 24,083,926 of record CM064900.1, on the reverse strand, counting down.
TGCACTTAAAGGGATAGTTCACCATTTTGGCAAATTCGCCCATTACCATGGCCGTGCATGTTATTTTGAGATCGGCGGAGCAGAGACGTGAGCTGCTCAGTGAACACAATGGAGGTGAACGGTACAGGTCCCCTGTACCTCATCAAACACATCAAATACACAACCCAACAACTCCAGAACGCTCTGGTGGACAAGTTGTGACCTGCACATTCACCACACTATGAGATAATTAGGTAACATTACGACACATGAAGCAAATACTCAGAACTACTTCCACTTTTGAAATCACTCGGCCCAGCAGCCGCGTCTGGGATGTAGTTCTGGCTATGCATTTACCTAGAAAACAACTCTGTCTTGTAATGTTCCATTATGATTGATTGATTGATTGATTATTCTTGGTAGCTAAAATAAGTCATACAGAGTTCTGGAGTGTAAAATACATAGCACAACTTTGAGTGACCACTCCCTGATTAGCCCGGTGTGGGATTTGTGAAGATGTATTAATCCAAGGTGTGAGGACTAAATGTTTCACGTTTCAATGACAATACCTTTAAGATTACGTTAAGGTTGAGGGGTAAGATCATTTAATTTGCATCAGATTTAAAGAGACCAAACGTATAGAGCCTGAAAAACTAATTAAACAGCTGGAACAGAAGAATAAAACAAGTTATGTACAAATAATATAAATCAATTATTGAAGCTAAGATCACTGGAAAGATTGAGAGGTCGCGAGACGAGATTTTTACAGTGTTCTTATGAGTAGTATATTATTGGATTATTAGCATTCCACCTTACAAAACAGACAGGTTTAACAGTCATACAAAAAGTTATAAACAGTGATCCAGAGAAGCTCTTTCTTTACAAACCAGATGAGATACGCTTTTGCCATCTTTTACAGAAAATTTGTACTCAAATACAGATAAATATATGAACTCTAAAAAAAGATGCTTATTATATAAAGATTACACATGAGTTGAACATGAGAGACATTCTGTGCCCTCTTGGCAATGCACTGAGATCTATCTGCTGTCACTGTAGGCAGAGACAGACGCTGACCCAGCTGAGTGGTGGAAACATCACAGAGAAGAAGAAGTGGCAGTCAGAGTGGGGGTTTCAGTGCCTGGACTGGACGGGGGTTTTGTTACATGCAACAGGACGACAGCAAGCACACCGATGTCCTGTACTGGACATGGTTAATGTGCTGCACAAACTGGACTCATCCCTGACCACAGATGCCATCTACTGGGCAGGTCCTGGGATGTCTGCCTTAAAAAAGAAGCTTCCTCCTTCAGCTGTTGTTAACATTTCCATGTTTCTCACATTCTCTGTTATAAACTGTTTTCTTGTCTGTAACAACATTTTCCATGGAGTTTTTCCTCAGTGGATGTGAGGGTCTAAGGACAGAGGATGTTGCTGTGATGCCATGTGAAGCCCTTTGAGACAAACTGTTTGTAAAAACAGGCTGTACAAATAAAATTGCCTTGCCTTGAAATGTTGCCCAGTGTACAGCATATATGCAGTACAACTGCACTGCTTTTAATTTTTTAGACTGATATATTTTTCAGACTGACTATATACGGCTCTGGAAAAAGTAAAGACACGACTGTTAAATGTTGTTAGTAAATCAGCTTCTCTACATGTATGGCAGCCATCGATTCCAGTGTCTATTGAACTCCAACACAAGCACACCTCACTCTACTGAACTCATTACCTGAACCTAGTCAGATTTAATGAGGAAGAAATGTTATAAATAATAAAATAAGACACTATTGTGATTAAAAATTGGGATTATTTCACCAATGTTGATTTCTAAACTCTTCCTAAATTTAAAAAGTCGTGTTGTGTTGTTTTAAAATCAATATAAACCTGTTTTCTTTGCATTATACAAAGTCTAAAAACACCAGATTTGTTTTGTTATTTGACCATTTTCTGCAAATAAATGCTGTAAATGACAATATTTTTATTTCCAATTTGAGATAAATTTTGTCAGTAGGTTATAGAATGAAACTAAAGTGTTCATTTTACTCAAACACACAGCTATGAATAGTAAAACCAGAGGAACTGATCATTTTCAAGTGGTCTCTTCATTTTTTCCAGAGCTGTATGTATGTATACAGTATATACGTATAGATCTAAGATGAGAGATGAGGAAAGTAGACGCAGCACTGAGAAGCACAGTCACCAGTACTAGATACAAGGTGAGACTTTGTGCAAAAATGAACTGGATTCTTCTTTCTGACTTGGAAAATGAAAAAAAATAGAAGAGAAGCAGAGACAGGTCTTTTTGGGGATGTCACACAAACACACACACACAGACACACACACAGACTGACCGATCTCGGAGGTCGTCCAGGCAACGCTGCAGATGAACCTCCCCAGCGGTGACCAGAACATGTTCTCCTGTTTCCTGGATGAGAACCTCAGCGCAGGGATCGGCCTGGTTCAACAGACGTAAGCCACGCACCAGCTTCGGCATTTCACCTGACAGCCACACAGACAGATCAGAAAAACTATTTATCTCTGTTTCTACATTATCGCCTCAATGATCATAACATCATGTAACACATGAGGAAAAATGGTACCAGTGAACTTATAGCGCCATGACTTTTTAAGGGATCCTGAAGAAAGGTTGTATCAGGCCACATTTTGAAAATACACAAGTCAAAAGTCCCAGCTCCTTTCCTCAGACTGCTCTCTGAAGCCTCCAGATTATTATTATATTATTATTGTTACACATTATATTCATTATTACTGTTAATACTATGCTGGTTGTACATAATATTTGCTGATATTCACTTTTTCACTATATCAAAAAAGGGTGAAAAAAGCTGCTTTTTCAACAGAACAAGGCGATGGTCACAAGATCAGAGGCTTGCTCTGTTGCCAATGTTATACATTATTATGAATTGACTATTTTAAAACCAAAATTACACCATAACTTTATCGTCAAAGATTTATGGAATTTCAGACTTACTTGGATGTTTGGGTTCCACTGCAACCCGTACTATGGGCGTATCAAAGCTGAATGGGGTGAAGGGGGGGCAGGCGGGGGAGGTTGACAAAGTGGCTGACTTCAGGACGCACTCCTCCAGACCACCGATACCTGGAGGAGCAGAGAAGAAGAACATCTGTGACAACAACATCCATCTCCATAGGGTTAGGGAGCTCTAGCTCTGCCCGGCTCATTCTGATAATAATCATTCAGCATTCAGGTCCATTTTTATCTCAACTAGCCGGAGCTTTAGTGAGTCCAGGTTGAGGAGAGGAAGCCTGTGGAAGCTGAACTTCATCCAGCTGCTCATTTTGTTCTGACAAGTCAGAAACACAAAGAAACGAACCATAGCATTAGCAGTAGCAACAAGCCATGCCGGGCAGCGCTCAGAGATGACAATAATTTTCCTTTAATTACACATTGCTTCCATCTGATCACCTGATTCCTAACCATGTTGGACAACTGACCCAAAATCCGAGCGACAAAGCGTTGAAGAAGCTGCAAACCAAACAGCCAGAGAGAAGCGGACGTACTCACCCAGGACATTTCCTGCAGGAACCTCCTCCAGCTGCTCCAGCTCTCTGCCCATCAGCAGGTAGATGCTGTCCATGGAGCAACAGGAGAGATGAGGCACCTCAGGCACACAGTCTGAAGCACTGCAACTCTCCGACAGCTGGCAGACATGAGAGGATGCAAAGCCTAAATGTAGAGATTTGTCTAAAGTCTCTGCTCAAAGACCACCTTGTCCAACTGCTACAGCGTGGTGTGGTGGTACGAAATATTGCTCCTCCTTTATTTTTGAGAGGATCAAATTATTTATAAAGGGATATTTCAACATACTGGCAAGTTCGCCTATTGCCATAATCCCTATAGTCATAGCAGTAGGTGTATCACCTTTAATTGTCGGTGCAAGCTGTTTTTAGAATGGCGGGGCGGTGACGTGAGCTGTATTACATAATGTGGCGCTAGTAGGGGTTGCATAGTCGGCTTTACTGCTCCACAATGACGTCGACTAGACGCTGATCATGTGACAGAGCTGCTTGAAACAACAGCTGAGTGCGCTGAATGAAAAAAATACGAGCGCCGTTGTCAAGCTGGATAGAAGGAGATCGTACCAGACAGGAAGTCGGACAAAGGAAAGGCGAGAGAATCTGGTCAATTTTCAAAATAAAATAAATTAAATGTTGATTAAGTTTGCTTTGCCGTCTAAAAATATTTGTCAGTGCTTTGTTGCAAAGCATTTCCTTCCTCCTGTGATTTAAGTTATGGTGGGAAAAATATGAATGACGTCATCAGCGACTAGTCGACGTCGACTTTCATAACATGAAAGTCGACTTAAGTCATGCAACCCCTCGGCGCTACAGACTTTAATAATCATAACTGAATTGAATCAGGAAATAGGAGCCATTAACCACCACACTCAACTGGATCTAAATATCGTCTGAAGGGTCCTGATGACACCAAAGTTATCTGGGTGAGTAAACCACCGGATTCTATGCCAGAAATTAGGTCCAGGTTGTATTTCTATTTGACTGGGCCAAACAAATAAAAACAACAAGGTAAGGTGGAGCTTGATTGATAGGTGTGGGGTTACCATGCTCAGGCCCTGGGCGGGGTCATACTTTGGTCCCAGCACAAACACTCTCTGTCCTTTCTTGACCACGCCGCTGTAGACACGAGCAAATGCTACGAAGGTCTCCCTCTGTTCTTCTTCCTCCTCTGGCTTCAAGTCTTTCAATGTCAGATTCTCAGTTTGAGCTGACGGAGAAAAAGCAGACAGACACAAAAATAGAAAGTCAAATCCAGCAACATGTGTAATTTTAAAAATATATAGAGAATGTATATATACGCTGCTTTTTTTACGCCGGCGACATCTTTATGCATTTAGGAAAATGAGGACAGTGAAGAAAAAGAGAGATGAGGAAGACGGACAAAAAAGAAAAGAAAAAAGAAACAGAGAAGGGGAAGGGAAACAAAGGAGGAACGTATCATGATTAACTCAAATTTGAAACAAATAGACAGAAAAACTACTACTTATTAAGACCCAGATTTAAACTTATGCAGACATCGTGAACTTTCTTATTTTCCGTTTAGTGCATATACTACTTCCATTTTTTATGCAGCAGTACTGTCCCACCATGATTACTTTTAAGCGACTTTGGGAACTTTTTTCAGCAAGTGTTTCATCCGCGATCCTCAAAGATGCTCCGCACATTCTAAAATATTTTTTAGACATTTTATGCATTTATTTAATTGGACAGTGAAGAGAGACAGGAAAGCAGGGAGAGAGAAAATAGCTTACACCGACAAATAAAGGTAACGAACCTACTGCTATGACTACAAAACAAGCTTGAAATATGGACTTATTTCATCTTTTCGGGGCAATTTCGGGGCTTCAATACAAGACGGACATTACATCTTTTTGTTACGAAGACAGTTGGTATCCATTTGCAACCGTTATATGGACATGCACTGCTACGCCGAGACCCCCTGTAACTCAGAGAAGCTACGGAGGACTCTGAAACTTCTCTCAGCCCTTAGTCTACAAGGTGAGTAGATAATGAGTGAAAGTTCATTTTTGGGTGAACTATTCCTTTAACCTAACGACTAAAGCTTGATCCAACCATAAGGAACCTTACCTGTGAGTCCTTCAGGCTGGTCTTTCTGTGGCATGGACGGGTCTTTGTGGCTCTCTGCTGCCGTCTGACCGGCTGTCATCCTGTCAGCATGGCGCTGTCTAGCAGCTTCTCTGCGCAGGGTAATCTCTTCCTGGGTGATAGGCCTACACACACACACACACACACACACACACACACACAGACACACGGGTCAGACTTACATCAACCCTAACCTCAACTATCCAACTAAGATCAGAGATGCAGTGTCAGCTGAGACCATAGAAAGAGGAAGAAATCGCTAAAGTGAAGGCTGGTCTTATTTGTGCTCAAGCCCCTACCATGTGTGCAAGGAACCTTTTATTTTTGCTGAGATTATTTTTCTGATGGAATAAGTAATGGATCGCGTTGCCTGCTCAAAAACAAAACAAAAAGTTCCATCAAGTAGCTGCTTGCAGCCCCTGCTATGGGGCATTAATTTTTGACCCCTCTTTGTCCTGATTTGTTGAAACAAAAATTGATGCAGGCAAACCAGAGTTACACCATGGCTACCCGGCGCTAGGGATAGCCACAACACTAACCTATGGGGGCAATTCTTTCAACCACAACAAACACTCAAAAAACAATCACATATGGTACATGACTGGAGTCCTTAGAGCCACCACTGAACTCATAGTGTACAGTATAAACAGTATAAACGTTGTGTTTATGTAGTCTCTCACCTCAGATAGCCGAACTCTGAAACATCCTGGAAAGACATTACTATCCGATCACAGAGCGCCTGCTCTCCCCGCCACAGAAACAAACACTTTGTCCTTGTTGTGATGATTTCTTTACAAAAATAAACGGTGGAGCAGTTCAGTGGTGATGTCCATAATATCACAACAAGGAAAAAGTTTCTGTGATGGGAAGAGCAGGCGCTCTGTGATCTGATGATGTTTCAGAGTTCGGCTATCTGAGGTGAGTGACTACATGCAAAAACAAAAAGTTTACACTGTCTATAGTGTGCACTATATGAGTTCAGTGGTGTCTCTAAGGATTCCAGTCATGTACCAGAGATATCTGATTGTTTTTTGAGTGTTTGTTGTGGTTGAAAGAATTGCCCCCATAGGTTAGCGTTGTTGCTATGCTATCCCTAGCGCCGTCTAGTCATGATGTAACTCTGGTTCGCCTGCATCCATTTTAGTCACGGTTTTGGCTCCCCCCAACACGGAGTGACCATCAGGACAACGATTTAGGGCTCCAAAATGACCGGAATTCTCCTTTAAGGAAAAACCTGAACGCAGCATCATCGTCTGACACACACAGTCCCAGTTACCTCGGCCTGTTCTGAGGCAGAGCCTTGGCGTCCACAGCAAACATCTTGGACACAAAGACGATGACTGGAGCATCTTCCCCGGAAGAGCACTGGAGGAACACTGGAAAACACACATGTAAGATCACTAACATAACAAACCAAAGTCATCTTTCAAGAGGTGTAGTCTAGTATAGGTATAGTTTTGTTTTTCATTATCTGAACTTTTCTATACATTAATGAGTGAGATCGGTTTAAAGACATGACCTTTAAAAAACAAACTATCCTGATGAAAGGCACCGAGTTGTGAAAACTGCTGGTTTGCATTAAATTTTGGAAGAGCAACAGCCGAACGAGTCTACCTTTTTTCAGGTCCTGAGTCTCTGGCGGCAACGAGTCAAATCGTCGCACTCCAACACTCATCAGTTTCTCCACACGGTCTTCTGCCATTTCTAAAGGGCTGGGAAGCTTCTCGCACACCATGGCTTCAGTTGGGGTTAAAGAAACGTACAGACACAAATGAGTGAACAGAGAAGACAGGACAACGGTGATGTCAGGCAGACAGGCAGGATACAGAGGACAGCCTGGGAGACAGGTAACCACTGGCTGCAGATGGCAGTCAAGAGGACTTTGGGGTCAGAGTGACGAGAATCCCTGGCCATCACCTTCACGCCAAGTGATGTCACCACCTTCTCCACCTTCTCCTTGTCCCTGGAGAGACAAATATGATCTGATTACAAAAGATGGCAGAGTATGGATGCCCACAGGTCCTGGGGCCTCATTTATCATTGTGGATACACCTTTCTCTCTTTTCTCAGCCAAATTTGGGATCTATCAAGCCGATTTTTCCCTGTAAAAAGGGTTTTCCATGGAGTTTTTCCTCAGTGGATGTGAGGGTCTAAGGACAGAGGATGTTGTGATGCTATGTAAAGCCCTTTGAGACAAACTGTTTGTAAAAACAGGCTATACAAATTTGACCTGACCCTCGTTCGTTGCCATGGTAATCGATCATGAAAGTCTGTGATTGTTCCTTTTTTCCTTTTTGACAGTGTACTGTAGTCTTAACTCTGACAAGGTTTCAGTCGTACATTCCCTCTTCTTCATAATATAAGGTCCCAAAACACCATAGAATCAATTTAATCAATTTAAAGAAACAATAGTGCTTGTGATTTTACATTTACGATGGTAACATGATCTCTCACCTCCTTGTGACGACTGCGTCATATAAACTCCAAATGTTGTCCAGCACAAGCTGCACAAACAGTGGCTTCTTCCCTTTGGACTGCAGCAGAGAGGGAGGCAAATGCAACACATTAGATGTATATAATTAGAGATTACTTCAACAGCCCAGTTTTATTATCAGACCAAAGAATCTTTGTCCTCATGCCCCAAAAGCCCTTGCTGTTTGTAGCACCTCATTATGTAACAATGTACAGTAATACATATAATACTATAGTAATACATAACACATTTTTTCAGGCATAAACTATTTGAACGACTATTCGACTATTCGAAAATATTGCCCCCCATCCCCAGTTAATATGATGGGATTGAAAAGACAGTAGTGGTGTGGTTCCATTACCCGAGCTCCTCTCATGACCTTCTTTGCCTTCACATTGAGGTAGTAATCCCCCCACAGGGTTCTGAGCAGCACCTCTGCTTTAATACCCATCTTCTGGCTGTAGATGTGGGCAAACTGCTGGATGCTACAAAACACAACAATCACTTTATTTGCAGCAGAGAATGATCAAAAGGACACCACCAGCTCATCTGTCTTGTACTGAGGTCTTATCAGGCTGGTGGATCTTCTCCCTCACTGTGCTGTGACCACCTGGTGCAGAACTGAAATTCATTGTTTTCCTTTTTTTATATTATTATCAAAAAGACAGTACTACTCCAGCAATCCAGTGTACAAACTCCTAAATCAGGATACATCCCAATACTGTTTTTAGTCCTTAAGTCCTGTTGTGACTGAACATGGAATAGTGATGCAGCAGCCTCACCTGAAGCCCCATCCATCTATGGCGCTGGCAAAGACCACATTCCCTTGGTCAGGAGAGAAGTAGAGCTGGGAGTCGTCAGCCTTCTCCAGCCCAGCGCTCCAGTCATAAACCTGTTCACCAGTTTCCGTCTCTTTGGTCTCTTTCTCGACCTCCTTCTCCGCTTGCTCTTCCAACACTTTGGATGTGAACAGGTGTCCTGTCACCGCGTTCACCTGCCAGGTGGAACATGCACAAATGCTTAGTTACAGTGGTCTATAATATACTAACAGTGGTCTATAATATACTAACACGTAGGGGTGGGAGAAAAAAAATCGATTGACATAAGTGTCGCGATATTTTTTTTTAGAATTAAAAAAAGTAATAATAAAAGAAAACAAAAACAAATTTAAACTGAATTGGCATCCAAATAATCGTGGAAGAATGGAATCGGGAGAAAAAGCATATCGTCCCAGCCCTACTAACACAGCTGAACACAGGTACACCACGAACACTGGCTTATAGAGTCACAGGAGACTGACACTTTATGTCAGGGGAGACTTGGACCCCTCACCTGTTCCAGGATCTTCCGCAAATGGCTGTAGGCTTCCTGAGACGTGAGCTTCAGCTCCATGATCAGTCGGTCAATCTTATTGATGACCAGGACAGGCCTGATATTCTCCAACCACGCCTGACGCAAAACAACCTGAGTCTGTACACAACACAAACACACACATAACCATCACATTTCATGTAAGCTGTATTTACACTATAGCATCTACAGTTTATGGTGAACACAATCAGTATCCACTAAAAAGATATAGCTGTAGTTCCTATATTCAACATACCAATATAGCATGCGAAATAGACACCTTCGCTCATAATTATAGGAAAAGACCTAATAAGAGACCAAGATCATGGTCTAATTATGAAGAAAATTGGAAAGTTGAGGTGTCACATAAGCCCATTTTGTGTTTAACATGCAAAAATTAAGGGTAAAAAGGTTGTTTTTCCACTTCCTGTGAACATTACATATCAAAAAAACAAAGTGTGGATTGTGGATTGGTCCTTATAGTTTCATGTAATTTCCAATATACATTTTTCATGTGAGTGAAACATGTGGGACAAGTTGTGACCTGCACATTCACCACGCTATGAGATAATAACACAATGTTACCAGACAGAGTTGTTTTAGAGAGAAATACAGAGACTGTTGATGAAAAACAGTAAGCGCGCATCAGCGGTTTTGCATGAATTTACCTCTAATAAATAAAGGTATAAAGGTAACGAACCTACTACTATGACTACAGGGATTATGGCAATGGGCCAATTTGCCAATATGTTGAACTATATACCTTTAAAAAATGAAAAACTCCTTATTTAAGTGAAGGGTCAAATGTAAAGATCATCCAATTGAGCACATGAAGTTATAAGTAATTGGGTGACATGATGTTCTGTTAAGTGAAAGCTAAAGTGTCCCTGTATACCAACAGTTTACACAAAGTTATTCAATCAAAAGAGATGTTTACCTGTGGACACACCCCCTCCACAGCATCCACAACCACAATAGCGCCATCACACAACCTGACAGCAGTGGATACTTCTGAGGAGAAGTCGACGTGACCAGGAGAGTCTATCAGATTGATTAGGTACTCCTGGTCTCCTGAGTAGAGGGACACAAAAACCACAGTCAGATCTCCACATTCCTTCTGTTTGGACTGAGGAGAATTAACATGCGATGCCATATCAAACTCCAGAAACAAGCAAAAAACAACTAAATTTGACTCTGACCCGGAGTTGATGAACCTTGAGAAGGAAAAGTTTTATATGACTGAGTTGGCATAGTATGCAGAATTGAATCATCAATACTTTGGGATTTTTGGATTCGTTTAGTTAACAGTTGCTTGTGGTCCAGTTGGGGGTGGGGGCCCTCCAAGTTACCTCTCCAGAGTGTCTAGAAACGCCCCTGCCCTGAGACAGAAGAAGTTCAGGGTAATAGCATCCAACAATGTCTTACCGTGTGTATGGTGCAGAGAGATGGCACTAGACTTCATGGTGATGCCTCTGATCTGTTCATCCTCCCTGCTGTCCAGGTACCGCAGCTGCAACAGTAACTACTGTCAGTGGAATCCAGCATGTTAAGGTCTACAGCGCTTTAACAAGATCCGGCACCTCGCGGGCCGGGACCGGTAGGCCTATGCTCTGTCTGTGTTTTATTTCTCTAAATTACTCAAAGATCGTCCGTTTGCTACTTTGGATAATCAAAGAGGAAAGCAGAATAAACAAAAGGGCACAACCAAAGGACATAGAGACGCTCTATGGACAATAAGTCTCTATGGATGGCTTGTTGGGGTTTTCAACAAATAAACTGAAAGGTATAAGCACACTTTATTGATAGTTTCAGGTCAGGAGCGATGTGTGTGTGTGACTTTGTGTCGTGAATCTATTACATTTCAGTTTGTTTCTTGTTTCTATGTCTTTTGTGTGTATGCTGTGGAGTGCTTTGCTTGTTTTATGCTTTGTTGTCTTGGAGAAAGGTGGACAAAGTCTAGTGTGTATGGCGAATGAAAATTGTAAGTCCCATCAACGTTGTGTGGGCAAGGCACGCGCAGGGGCTCGAGCGTCACCATGGACAGCGGTGGTGTTGTGTGTAGTGCGTGTGCGCGCGCGTGCATGACAAGGTAGAAGACGTCACTCACCTTCCCGGCCAGCCGACTGGATATGATCCCGTTACTCGCCACTAAGCAGTCAGCCAGAGTAGTTTTGCCTGTACAGATGTATATGGTTCAGTTTACAGTACATTATCGTCATCGTCACTGTTTTTCTTTTCTTTAATCAGACTCGGACACACAGTATAACTTACCATGGTCGACATGTGCCAGGATGCACAGGTTTCTGATGTTTGCCGGGTTTCGCTGCAGTGCAGTGATCTTCTCCAGGCTGGGATGTCCCATGGCCGACACATTCAATCAAAGGACTAAAACAGTAGAAGTGCACCTTTACTTGTCGGTCGGGTAAAGTCTGACTGAAGCTGAGTTAGCGTTACCGTCAGCAGAGCACTGTCACGGAGAAAGTTTTAAACAGTGGCGATTGTTCTATAGAGAAATGTGCGCAAACGTTCTGCACAGTCGTGTTTAGTTAAATCCAACTGTAGTGTAACTAAGAATAAAAGCGTGTCCCGGAGACATGTGTGGACATTCTCCACTCACGTTGTTGTCGCGGAAGTTGACAGGACATGTTCGTCTTCTTCTTTTGATTTCATCAGCGGTTAGTAGTAGGCCAGTCAGCTTTCAAGCGCTTTATCGCCACCTACCGGGCTGGAAGGTGGAGAATTTCCATTCTATTTCTTAAAGGAGTAGTTCAACATTTTGGCAAATTTGCCTATTGCCATAATAATCACTATAGTCACAGCAGGAGTTCATCACCTTTAATTATACTGTAGGTGCATGTTGTTTTGAGATCCACGGAGCAGAGACGCGAGCTGCTGAACACAATGGAGGTGAACGGTACAGGCCCCCATAACTTAGGCCTATCAAATAACAACTCCAAAACGCTCTCATGGACAGTTGTGACCTGCATATTCACCACACTATGGAATAATCACGTATTAATGGAACATTAAGGGAATTGTTTTCATGCCAGAATTATATTCCAGACGCGGCTGCTGGGTGGAGTGAATTTAAAAGTGCAAGTAGTTCTGAGTAGTATTTTTCTTCATGTGTTGTAATGTTACATAGCCTAATGATACATGATTATTTACGGTGAATGTGCAGGTCACAACTTGTGTATCAAAAATGTTGAACTGATCCCTTTTACTCTGAGCTTTTACCAATGCAAGACCATTTCCAAGACCATTACTGTATTTAGTACCAGTCCTCATAATAGTGTGGCTTGATAATTACATTATTCCTCCTCGGCTAAAAGGAAAAGATGATTTGATATAAAATCTAAATCTAAGCCATATTTAATGTCAACAAAGTTGAACAGTATAGGCTATAGAACACAGCACAGAACCTGTTGAAGTCTCCTTTAACATACATCATTAGGCCCATACCTAAAAGAAAAAAAGAAGACGACTAAATGTGCTAACATCGCGAATTTTGTGTTGCAGGGATCAAAAGCTGCGTTCAATGACTTGGAAAAACGACCAGTCGGAGTCTGGTTAAGTGACATCAGCTGTTCGCTTTTAACTCTTGGCTGGTCATGCCTCTCAGCTGATGTCCCAGGAATTTCACTCAAGTCAAAACACAGTCAGTTGCGCATAAATTAACGGAAGTTCCGCATTTATTCGTTCAAAAATTAAAATGGCAAGATAGGAAAAATCGTTTTTTACAAATTACCTGGGGTACCTACTTCAGAGCTATTGCTATGTCTATTTTCTCATTAAAACTTATCGTCACTTGTCATTCTACCCAGCTGGTTTTTCACTCAAAAAATAAAAACAAAAAATAAAATTAAAAAAAATCACACGGCAATACAATTTTATTTTGAAAATACTACCCGGAACTGTATCGCGTCGTTTCGGGTGTCTTGGCGGCACCGGACTCTTCACTCGCTCTCAGTGCGTCACCTCGTCAATTTCGATTTGTTTCAGCTGTGGTTATCTTCCACATATGATGATGAGTTCACCACCAGGTTCGCCGGTCTGAACACGGATTGATCCATGTGCGGTGTTGCTCGATGAACTGTTGGAGAGCAGTGCTTTTAATTGTTTGATACAGCATCCAGACTAGTAGCCTACTGCCGGTGTTGGTTCGGATGGGTGCAAGGTGCTGCGGCCCATAGTTTTAACTTGATCTGTGGACCCTGATTAGTAGTGTCCCACTCCCACCCACCCCTGCCTCCATCATGGCCTCTGCCACCTCCACCCCCGCTACCAGCGGCCGCTCCAGCCGCTCAGCAGCCCGCCGCAGCGCAGCCGCCGGTTTGTCCCCCGCATCCAGCAGCAGCCCATCCTGCCTGGCCCGCAACCAGGAGAAAGATGAGCTCCGAAACCTCAACGACCGCCTGGCCAACTACATACAGCGGGTCCAAGAATTGGAGAGCGAGCGGTCTTCCATATTGCTTCAGCTGGAAGAAAAAGGTGAATCAAGAAGTCGGGAGATGGGCAACGTGCGGCGGCTGTACGAGGAGGAGTTGGCCGATGTGAGGAAGTCCCTGGACGGCCTGGCCGGAGAGAGAGCCCGTCTGCAAATTGAATGCGGGAGCCTCCGCGAAGAATACAGGAAACTTCAAGCCAGGTAGGAGCGTTAGTTTGAGGATAAATGGGCTAAGACACATTCCACCGTCGGAGAAATTTTAGTAACAGAGGATGACAGTTAAGAAATATCTAGCCTACTTTGCCTCTCCTGAGACCCATGGGAAAAAGTTTTCAGATTGTGATGTTTCTGACATAAATTAGCACAAAATAATAAATAAATAAATAAAAAGTGTTGGGGTGGTGAGAAACAAATTGCAAAGAAAGAAAAGAAACAGTAAACTGTACGATTTTGAGGTTGATGTAGCTAGGCATGGAAAAACTAGAATTACAGTATTAGCCTATGCAATAGGCTAATTAGCCTATGGTGTTTTCTTTCTGTCTTTCTTTTTTCTTTCTTTTTTAAATTTCCACTGTTTCCTTCTGGGATTTTATAGCTATTTGATCTGAGTTGGTAGCCTATTAGAGACATAAACAGGCTGCGTCTAGGTTCCATCCATTTACATTTTCCATTGATAAGCTAATTCGATTCAAGAATAAAATCATGGGATCTATTTTCTGTAAAGGCTATCATTATGTACCTCGTCAGCTCTGTGTCTTTATCCACCTCATCTGACTCCTCCTCATCTGAACTTTTACACTCATCGTCTTTCCTTTGGCTCTCATCCTCTGATAAATCTGAATCTGAATCTCCCCCAATGATTTTGTAAAGAATTCACCGATTTGTGTTTGCATCACATTTTTTAGGAACAGCACTGGGTCCTGATGTCCACCACTGTATATTTGTACAAGCTTTTATCATATGATAATACATTCAGCTCAGAAATTCCCTTGAAATTTCACTGAAAATGTGGCTGAGATGTTACACTACTACTACAAATAATAATAAACAATCAAAATATACAGTAACATTCACAATAGAGCAGAAGGGTTCATATTGTCTGTTTTAGTTGAAATGAAGTTCATGTGTGAAAGGTTTAGCAGTACCTTGACATGTTGTCAACATGCACAATCCTTTAAATTAATACCATAGTCTTTGTGATTTGAGAACCTCATACTCAAAGGAACTCTATTGGCCAGCCTCGTTTTTGCTCTCACTCCAATACAAATTTGGCCAAAGTCTTTCATACTTTGTGTTTAACAATCCAACCCAGAACACATTCTTATGCAAATATAGAGTTTAAATGGTACTCTCCCCTTGTAGAAACAGACACTGTCATGTTTTACACCGACGCACATGCAATCCACTTCCTCCTTGGTCACAAGATGCTTAACAAGGTGATGAATCTCTATAATGATTGTTCAGTTTTGTTTCAGGCCACCTGTTGTGGCCCAGTGATTATTTATCCTTCACCATGTGAAATCAACCTGCTATCAACTCCAGCAGGCATCATCCAGACTGCACAAAACTTCATCTTTGATAAGAGTCCCAGTCATGTGGGTGTGGCCATGGTGGCGTACAGCATTCCCAACAGGCACTGCCTTTAGCACCATTTTACAGTGACACTCCCACTTACCCTACAGATGTTACATTGTGGTTTTTCAGATAATGGTGTGCCTTCTGTGGCGCCTCAATTTAAAAAAGGAAGTAGCTGCACATCCCTCGGTTTGTTGAATATTCCCCAAATTTCATGTTCATCTCACAGCGCCACCTACCGAAAACACTAAGTAACTCTTGACTGACAATTGCTTTCCATTCCATTCCAATCCATTTTTATTCTGTGGCCTGACACATAGCTCCACCTTGTACATTTAAACTTTATCATCTGCCACATGTTGCATGATGCAGGTCATGTTAATGCATGACTGAGTCTCTGAGGTCATTACAGAAGTCTCGATTCCACTAAGGAAGTTGTAAGAGATGTACTGTAAGAGGCAGGAACTTTACAGGAACATCCTCTCACTTGGCCCTCTCAGCCTCTGTGTGTCCACTGCAGAGTAGAACCCACTGGACTCTTAAAGGGATAGTTCAACATTTGGGCAAATTGGTCCATTGCCATAATCCCTATAGTCATAGCAGTAGGTTTGTTACCTTTAACTGTTGTGCAAGCTATTTTTAGAACGGCGGAGCAGAGCCGCGAGCTGCTCAGAGCTACACTACGGAGGCTAATGGTATCCCTCATCAAACTCATCAACAAATAGGCTACACAATCCAACAACTCCAAAACGCACGCAAAGTTGTGACCTGCACATTCACCACGCTATGAAATAACGGAAGGTTACAAGATGGAGTCGTTTTCAAGGTAATTTAATTTATTTTACTAGCCTCCATAGCGTAGCTCTGAGCAGCTCGCGGCTCTGCTCTGTTGTTCTAAAAATAGCATGCACCAACAAATAAAGGTAACAAACCTACTGCAATGACTATTAGGGATTATGAACTATCCCTTTAAAGGAATATTTCAACTTTTTGGCAAATTGGCGTTTTACAATAATGCCTAGTAGGAACAGGTTCATTACCTTCAATTGTCAGTGTAAACTGTTTTTAGATCGGCGGGGCAGAGACGTGAGCGATGCATGGCGCTAGGTATTTTTTGCCTTTCCTTCATCAAACTCATCAAATACACAATCCAACAACTCCAAAATACTCTCATGGACAAGTTGTGACGTGCACATTCACAAAAGTTCTGCCAGATTGTCTTTCAGCGGCAGTTCCTGCTCTGGAGACATGTGTTATGTGTACCAAAGGTCGCTGCTTGCAGCTTTAATCATCATTATGTTCTCCCTTTTCAGGCACCAGAAGAAAGAGAGTGAGCTGGCTAACGCGTTGACCCAGTGGAGGAAATTTGAGGCAACTCTGAACACTAAAGATGCTGAATACACCAAGTTGCTGTCTCAGAACAGGCAGCTCAAGGATGACTTCAATGACCTGCAGGGTCAGCTGGAAAATGTATGTTTTAAGCCTCAGCGGAGATGTTAATGGTGTTCATATTCTAGTTAAAGGTCCAGTGTGTAAAATGGGGGGCGGGGGGGGAAGGATGTTTCAGAGTTAGACTATAGCCCTTTTCACACTGAAATTAGCGGGTCGACGCGGGTTAAAGACTAAAATGTGGCCCCTTTTTGACCAAAATAAAGTCTGACCCCCGCGGGGGAATCAGACAGAGCAGCCATGTTGTTGCCCCGCTCTCATCCGCGGTGCGAGAAGCACTCAGGCGTCTGGCCGGCCTACAGAGCACCTGGAGCGGAGGAGAGCGTGTCCGCCACGGCCATATGATCAGTTTCTATGAGTTAAACACACTGTAGTTTCTTTTCTTTTGTTTCAATTGTTTTCGGTCAGTGTTGTTTGATCTTTTAATCCCAGTCTCGGATGCGAGCAGAGCTTTGTTTTGTACTATGAGACGAGACCGGCGCGATGACGTGGCGTCAAAGGTCCAGTGCAAGCCGAGCCGAGGCGATTAAAAAATTTTGGGTCGCTTGCCGAGTCGTTTGGCGTCGAAGGATGTTTCACACTGCCACCAAATGCCGATTGTTAGCGGGTTTAAACGGGTTTTTTGGCCAGTGTGAAAGGGGTATATCTGTGTTTTTGCATATAATCACTCACCTCAAAGTTTATATTGTTTATACTGTACACAATGAGTTCAGTAGTGTGTCATAAGGATTTGAGTCATGTACCATCGATAGGCCTATTTGTTTTTTGAGTGTTTGTTGTGGTTGTGACAAGCATGCTCCTTTTTTAAAGGGATAGTTCACCCAAAATTAATCTACTCACCCTTCACCCTTAATCTACTCTACTCATCATGTTGACTAAGGGATCAGTGACAAGCAGCTACAATTAATAACTCAACAAAATGGGACAAACCAGAATTGCCTCTTCATGGTGATGTCCTTGTTTATCCACAGCTAATCAAAATATGAATACATGTGAAATGTTGTCATAACTGCTGCAGAGTGATGGAAAACATGTCAACAAATGTAGCTATTGGAAGAATTTTCAGAGTCCTCCGTGCCTTCTCACGAGTTATGGGGGGTCCACGCAGCAGTATTTGTCCATATAATGGTTGTCAATGGTGCTCACTTTTCTTCGTCCAAAAAGACACACCAAAAAACATCCAAATACCTCTATACTGCTCATCTGTAATGTGAAATTGTTCAGAAAAAAATAAAATAAGTCTATATTTTAAGCTTGTTTGTAGCGGAAGCTCCCAGTGTCTCAGTTCACTGCTCTTCCTGTGTCAGTGCAATCTTGTGTGATTTGCACTGACCGGTGGAAAAGTTTCTCATGTCGGGGCTTCAATACAAGAGGGACATTACAGACGAGCAGTATGGAGGTATTTGGATGTTTTTTGGTGTGTATTTTTGGGCAAAGAATCCTGGTGTCCATTGACAACCATTATATGGACAAATACTGCTGCGCGGACCCCGAGTAACTCAGAGAAGGAACGGAGGACTCTGAAAATTCTCACAGCTCTTAGTCGACATGAGGGTGAGTAGATAATA
The DNA here is from genome assembly GCA_030347415.2 of Decapterus maruadsi. NCBI lineage: Eukaryota > Metazoa > Chordata > Actinopteri > Carangiformes > Carangidae > Decapterus > Decapterus maruadsi. Next base: position 24,065,415 of record CM064900.1, on the reverse strand, counting down.
AGTGAAATTTGAATTTTGGGTAAACTATCCCTTTAAATCACATGTCAAATGGGAATGAGACAAAATTCACATCTGGAGACCTTTGATCATCAGGGGGTCTTTTGATATGACAATGACTACCATTCTTTTTACTTTTTGCACTGAGACCATCAGACATGCAGCATTTCAAGGGGGGCGGGGGTCAGGTAGACAGGAGGTATTAAGGAGACACTTTAGAGTGATGAGATATAGTCCCCAAATGGTGAGGTTCGAACCTAGGTGGTTGATTAATTTATAGATAATCAATGGTACAATACACAAAGTGATTGCATCCAGTCTGGGGGAAACCTTCCATTGTTTCAGAGACAACATTTCAGGGTGGGGTCAGACTTTCTTACAATGGTCTGAGATGGGGGCAATATACCCACGTACTGTTTGAAGACTGAAGAGTGTGTGTATGTCACCAGGTGGAGGGCGTCCTGTCAGACACCAAGAACCAGCTCAACGCTGAGATCCTGAGGAGAGTGGACATGGAGAACCAAGTGCAAACACTGGAGGAACAGCTTGAACTCCACAGGAACATCAGTGAGCAGGTAATTCAGTTTTCACAAATTTAATTTAATGGGAACTATTTATTAGCATGTTGACCATGTTGCCAACTATAATGGACAACTAGAATATTTGTCTTTTTTTCCATCTATCACACGTATTTAACACCAATGACAAATATCTGAGAGGCTAATTACACAAATTAAAATGGTGTCCAAGCTAGCATGAGTCAGCATCTTAAAATCTATAAATTATACTCATTAAACGGTTTTTTTTTCCCCGTAAAAATATTTCATTATAGCGCAAATCAAAACACCAATGACACAATAAAAAGAACCATGTTGAAAAGTGACGTTTTAAAATATATTACTTTTACTCATGAAAGAGGCAGTCGCCATGTATAGTCTTAAATGGCTCTTCTTCTTCTTGTTTCTGACCTTGGGAGTTCTCTTACATATTCTTAACCTTTCAAATGTATAATGGTCTGTGATGCCAGTAACACCAATGACACCAAATCGAAGGACAGATATTCTTTAGAAAATATTTTTATTATTTAATAGCCAATTTATATTTAATTTTATTCATATATTAAGCCCAGTGTTTGCCCATTATTGACCACTTTTTTTTAAAACAAAAAAGGGGAAATATTTTTATACTGTCCAATAGAATAATAATAAAATAATACTGCAAATATATAAACTGAAATGATGATGATGATCATCATCATCATTAAATTACATAATTTTGGTTTAAAGTGGATGTTTTTTGTTTTTTAATTTTCAAGCATTTGTGTGTCTGGAAAATACAGGGACATGTTTTTAACCGTATTTTGAGAATAGCTACACACAGTTTCTGTGTTAGCTCAGACTGATACTAAAGACCTGGCTCTGATCTTTGTAGGAGATCTTGGAGATTCGAAGTCGCCATGAGAGCCATCTGGTGGAGCTGGACTCGGGAAGACGGAGAGACTTTGACAGTAAACTGGCTGAGGCCATGCAGCGGCTCCGCGAGGACCATGAGGCTCAGGTGCAGCAGTACAAAGATGAAATTGACAGGACCTTCAGCTCAAAGGTGAGAACTGGAACTTGAGATGAACTTCAAATGTCCAGAATCATTTCATGCTCGGTTGGTTTTAAGAGTGTCTTGTGTTAAAGGGATATTCTCCTGTTATCTGTTCATGAAAATTGATTATTTGGTTCAAAAGTCTGTTTTTCATTAATCCCCCCCATCAACAAAGTGAAGTGTTCCTTTCAGCTCTGAATGAGCCGTTCATATCATTCATATCTCCATGGAGCTGGTAAGCTCGCTGCTGGCTGCCATGTCCTGTCGCCATGTTTTTACCTTCAGTGGCAGCGTGACGGTAGGAAACAACGGAAACTCACCGGAGACACCGGAGCTGTCGGCTCAGGTCCAGGTGGCATCTATGAAAAGTCACCGCGGTAACGCAGTGAGGAGGAATGGAGAGTTACACTGCCCAAATGCATTGTGGTTTCCCCCAGCCCTATACGACATCACCATGACAACATATTGTCACGTGTATTGTTTTGCCTCGTGCTGTTGGACCACTTGTTTACATAGAGGCTTGTTTATGCCGTTACCTGCAGCGGCCGTCTGCCCAGTTTCATGTGAATGCAGCATGAAAAATATGAAGTTGCTTGCGATATACAACCACAACGCTAGATGGGAGGAATTCCTACACAATGTACCTTTAACATTGAATTGTCCTTGCTCCACAGCTACAGAATGCCCAGCAGGCTGTACTGGAAAAAAGTAACGCCGTGACCGCCACAAAAGATGAACTGGAAACCACCAAGTTCAGAGTAGAGACCCTCAGCTCCCAGCTGCAGCAGTGCCAGAATGATGTAAGTTCTAGGATGCATTCTTTCATCATCATGAACCTCCAAGTTTATTTTTTATTTTTTAAATATTTTATGTAGATATTTTTCAATGTATATGTACAAAGAGAAAAAAGAAATGAATATAAAATGGTTTACAATGGAACAAAGGAGAGGTGCTGAAGTAGAAGAGGGATGAAAGCAAAAACAACAATCAAAAATAAGATACAAAATACCTACTCATGTACGCAGTCAATACACCTGACATTATGCAAATTCTAAAACAACAGGTTCCATGGACAGAGAAGAATATAAGTAATGAATACTACTGTTAGGTCATTTGTGACAGAACCATTCAATGTGATGATGTTGTCAATAGTTTTCTGTCTTTTTAACTTTTGTCTTCATGTCTCTTCTCTGGGTCAGAAAATGGTGCTGGAGAGCCGCTACCAGGACCTGGAGAGGACACTGGACCGGGAGCGGGAGGTTTGGCAGAAGAAACTCACTCAGAAGGATCAGGAGCTGTTGAGCATGAGGAGCCAGATGTACAGTCAGCTGGAGGACTATGAGAACCTGCTGGACGTCAAGCTGGCTCTGGACATGGAGATCAATGCCTACAGGAAGATGCTGGAGGTGGAGGAGCAGAGGTACGGTACAGCTGTGATCTACAGAGCATTCAGAAAGCCTTTAAATTGATGTAGAATCATAAGGTTGTGGCTGCATAGCAACATGTGATAAAGAGCTCTGACTAATTCTGAATGCTCTGTACACACCACCTCCGTCTGGTGTGGTACCTGGATGTGTCTCTCAGATTGCAGCTGTCGCCCAGCCCCTCACCACGTACAGCTACACCTGGAACACACGAACACAGCAGCCGCAGGATCAGAGGGAAGAAACGCAAACACGAAGGAGCCCAAGGCAGCTCGCCCGCCTGTAAAATGTCCAGTCGTTCATCAGACAGTGGGACCGTGAGCGTGGCAGAGGTCGACATCGATGGAAAATATGTCAGGCTGAAGAACCACGCTGAGACGGTAAGGCTGCACTGTGGCTGGGTAGGGGGTTTGTTTCAGTTTTGACTTCATTTATAGTTGGTATCATGAATCAGTTAGAATTAAAACAAACTATACATTTTTACTTAAAGGCAAACGTTAATGAGTTGTGTGTGTGTGTTGCTGCAAACCAACACAAACAGCTTCGTTTTACAAACAAACACTTGTGGGCAAAACCCCTTCACTTCATGAGCTTTGTTAGTGGATGATAACAGAAAGGACTTGGCTCAGCGAACTGATTCAAAAGCTGCAGGTATTCTTTCATAGACTCAGTACTGAGTCCTGACAGCCTGACAGCCTGCCTGTTGCTGAAGCTGACGTCCGACTCAGCAAAAAAACAGTCACAGGTTCTTTTTCTAAAGGCTGAGTTAAAATGATGACGACAGAGAAGCAACGTCTAACAGCATATGTTCACCATGGCAGCTTTTTGTTCAATTCAGCTGTAGCTTTTATTTTTTTCAGAACATTTTACAGAACATTTCCTGACATATGGCTTCATATAATAAATGTGACAGGCAGTATAGCAATATAAGTTACAATTAAAATAAATATTAAATAACTTAACAACAGAAAAAAGTTATAATATTACATTAAAAAAAATATAAATAGATAAATAAAATTTAAAAAACTAAAAAAATGGGGGAACAATTTAAATAGGAATAAAATACAAAGAGTAGAAATAAAAAGATAAATTAAATGTATTGGTTAATTAAATAAGTAAAATTAAAAAATAAATATAGGCAATAAAACACTCATTCATCCAAACATGAACATGCACACATGTGCATACACATACCTTCATGCACATATACACACACTATGTACTGTGCGTACATACATACTGTACATACCGCTACCTACAGTTTAAGATAAGGAGGTAAATATGATTAAAGCATAAAGATAAAGTAGCTGTAGCTTTTTTTTGAGAGACCTCGATTTTGCTTTTTCACTCAAAATGAACAAAAAATAGCTGCAAATCTACAACAGCTACATTTGTTGTCATAACTGCTGTGGAGTGATGGAAAATGTGTCAACATTTCACATGTATTCATACTTTGACTGTGGATAAACAAGGATGTCACCATGAAGACGCAATTCTGGTTTGTCCCATTTTGTTGAGTTATTCATTTGTAGCTGCTTCTCACTGATCAGTTTTACATGCAACATCATGTCAGTGTGTTCCTCTCATGTCACACCAGGACCAGCCGCTGGGTGGCTGGGTCATCCGGAGGATGTTTCCAGACTCTGGAGACATCTCCTTCCACATCCCCCCTCCCTGTGTCCTGGCTGCTGGGCAGACACTTACAGTGAGTAACTAGCTTTATGGTTTAACTGCGTTTCCCCCAGTCTCTGTAAGGATATTAAACCAGCACTAAACCACTACAGAGTAGGAAACAACTCTGTCATTACAAGTCGTTCCGGCAAAAATTAGCTCCAGCCGAGAGCCGCGTATATCCATATAATGCGAGAACACGGGGCACACAATGCAGCCTCTAAATAACACATTATCCGCCGCAAAACTCGTTCATTTCACCAATATTTAGTTATGATAGGCTAGTGCTATTCCTCTCCGTGGTGGCATGTTATCAACATCCTGCGCCTGTAGGTTGACTACTAACCTCTGACCTGGATGTCATTTCCGGCGCGGCTAACTTGCTATCGCTAATGCTATGGTTCGTTTCTGCGTGTTTCTGACTTGTCAGAACAAAATGAGCAGCTGGATGAAGTTCAGCTTCCACAGGCTTCCTCTCCTCAACCTGGACTCACTAAAGCTCTGGCTAGTTGAGCTAGAAATGGACCCGAATGCCGAAGCAAAGTGATTATTATCAGAATGAGCCGGGCAACGGTCGGAGATGACAACATCCAGGTCAGAGGTCAGTAGGTCAACCTACAGGAGCATGTTGATAACATGCCACCACGGGCTCGGAGTAGCACTAGCCTATCATAACAAAATATTGGCAAATTGAATGAGTTTCGCAGCAGATAATGTGTTATTTAGAGGCTGCATTCTGCTGCCCTGCGTTCTCGCATTATAAGGATATACTCGGCTCTCGGCTGGAGCTAATTTCGTCGGAACAACTTGTAATGACACCAAAGTTATCTGGGTGAGGAAATGATCATATTTTATGCTAGAAATAAGGTCCAGATTGTAAAAAACGCTAATTATCCTTTAAGAATCTTTTCTGGATTAACAGTAATTTGTTGAGGTAAATTGCAGAGCAAACAACATTGCAGTAATTCATATATGGAAATAGAAAACTATAATACAAAGTCAAGTGAGCAGAGGGATTGATCAGGGGACAAACCTTTTTCAGTATACCAAGCATCTTCATTGATCTTTACCAACTGTTAATATGATTATTCCAATTTAGACCTTCACCCAAAACAACACCCAGAGATGTGGTGTGTGGTACCTGAAGGATTTCAGTTCCATTAATTATTAATTTATTTTAGTTGCATAAGATCATGACGTATTTTTTTTGTTTACATTGAGAGTTAGCTTAGTGATCTGGAACCAATTAGAAACAGTTAAAGATAATTCATCATTTACACATGCAATGAGAGACTTGAAATCATTATGAACAACTACACTATAAGGCTGGTGTCTTAAAGGGAGTGTTCACCCAAAATTCAAATTTCAATTTTTCAATTTTCAGGTTATTTGTCCATAAGGATTGTGAATGGGGCTCTTTTTTTTTTAGTGAAATTTGAATTTTGGGTGAACTATACATTTAAGGGAATAATAAGGGGAGAAGGTTACGCAAGACCTAGGCAAGTCATGAATGTAAATTAGAAATAAGTGATAATCAATGTGATGGGTTCCTTACACAGTTGAAGTATACAGTCTGTGTGTGTGTCTGTCAGATCTGGGCAGCAGGTGCAGAGGAAGAGGCCAATTCTGGGGACTTGTTTCTGCAGAGCCACAGGAACTGGGGCCACAGCTATGATGTAAGGGTAGTCCTCTTAAACCCCAACAATGAGGTAGGTGAAACAAACTGCATCTCCAAAAATGCACACATGCACACACATAATATACCAATGTTGACTGCAGAAGGCTGTGCGTATTTGAATACATTTAGGTTTGTTTTCTTCTAACTGACCTTTAAATGTCCAGTGATGATTATAAAAACCAGTGGACAAATCATTGATCAAAGTGGAACAATAAAGTCCTGTGCCTTTAAAATATTCTTGCTGTGTTGTGATTTGTAATATTAAATTAACATGAATGTGTCTACCACACAGAAGCATGCATTTGGGATTTATAGAGGAGATGAAAAGACAGAACATATCATTTATCTGGTTTTCTCCTGGTGGTAAATGGACCTTCTGGACAGTCTGAGCAGAAAAGGACACATTGGCTTTTTGGTCTCTTACTTTCACCCCTCTCCCATCACAATGTGTACATAATCAACTTAATACAGCTCCAGACCACAAGCATCTATGTATGACAGTCGTTCTTTTCTTTGTAAAATACCAACACAAACACAACTCCTTCTACTTAATGAGACACTGAAATCACCTGAAAATCTGAGGAAGATTATAAAAACCATTGCTGGGATTAAACATTGAAAAACTGATTTATAAACTCTTCCTGAGTTAAAATATTCTTGCTGTGTTGTTTAGGAATAAATCTGAACATGTTTTCTTTGCATTATTATTATTTGGGGTCTGAAAGGACTTGATGTGAACATGTTATTTAGACTAGATCAGTCATTTTCAGCCAATAAAAGGTCTAAATGACAGTATTCAATTTTGGGAGAAATGTTGTCGGTAGTTGATAGAATAAAACAATTTTTTAAATTTAATTTTACTCAAACACATACCTACAGTATAAATAGTAAAACCAGAGAAACTGAGGGCTGTATACAGGTGTGTGTGTATATATATATATATATGTCCACTAATATGTACTGTCTCATTTCTTAAATCAATTCAAATGAAGACAACATGAGTGTATGACCATGAGTTGTTGGCTCCACCTAGATGTAACTGTAGCTGCGTTGATGCCTTTCAGGAGGTGGCTGAGCGCAGGGTGTATAAGCAGAGCAGAGGAGAGGAGAACGCTGAGCTGGAGTTTGATGAAGATTCTGTCACAGGCAGCGATATCCACCACTTTCAGAGACAGGTACTCACACTGACGGCTAATCTTTGTTTTCTTTTGTGTTTTTATATGAAAGGTTGTATGTTTGAAACATGACTCCACTTTTCTTTCTAATGATATTGAAGCCAAAGAGGAAGAAGTGTTGTTCAGTGTCTTGATGGTTGCTGCACAGCAGGTGAGGAGAGTGATGCTGCCCCGCTCCGGCTTCCCTCCCCTGCTTGTGCTTGTTCTCAGTGGGTGTTGCTCTGCATCGGCCACTAAATGCACGGCTTGTTTAATGCATTTAAGATTTGCCGCCCGCAACATACTAAAGATATTTGGTTGTAGACCTGTGTGTGCAGCCATCTAGCTTAAACAGCTGTTGTTTCTGGACATGGGTTGTGTGAGATGGCCAGGCATCGTTAATGTGTTATGTGTTGATGTTATGAGAGGCAGCAAGGAACAGAGTCCTGTTCTGCTGCTGCTGCTGCTGCTGCTGCTGCTGTACCCACTTGAATGATCCAATTGCAATTAATGCTTTCAGTAAAAACACTTTACTTTGGGACATTCTTAAAGGTATATTCCGGTGTAAGTTTAAAGAGGAACTAAGCAGGATTTCTCCCGTGGCTATGCTACATTTTTACTTTCATTAAAAAGCTCCGGAGTAATTAAAGGCTAGGTCGGCAGCTTTTTTTTGACAGTATTAGGCAAAAACTTACACACTAACCTTGGGGATAATGTAAATGAAGTGAAAGATCAGACGTCTGCGTCTCCCCTAGGCTCTGTTTTCAGCCTGCAAAGAATCTACCCGTGACGGTAGATTTTGACCAATCACAGAGCAGCAGCTCTTATTCGTATTATTTGAACGTTTTAAAACGTAAGAAAGTGGCGTTATTTCTCTACTCGCTGGCTGAGGGGATGAGAATCGTGTGGACTCAAATCGAAGCCTTTTTCTAGGTTTCTGCCTACCTAGTCTTTAAGACTAGTAAAAGTAAACAGACTTGTGACTTGTTCCGAGTGAGAACGGAGGCTCTCTGTCTTCACCTGACGTCTCACGGCTGAAAGCCAACCTGCAACATCAGTGTAGTACCTGGCCGCCGCCCCGGTGTCCCAGCTCTCGTCTCTGCACACCGTGACACAAACGCGTTCCGTAACCCATTATCTTTTGTTTATGACAGTTAAGACTACACAAACACACACGTCGTAACATCATATATGTTATGTAACGTTATCCAGCGCTCCATTTATTGATTTTTCGCCGGCTTCATTGTAAACAAATGCACATGGCTGAGAGGAGGGTTAGCAAAACAGTGGAAAAGCAAGCAGACTTGCATAGTTCCCCTTTAACTTCAGTTTTCACTTCAGCAAAGACTGCACGATACCAATACACTGAGTACTGTCAATTCCTCCACCAGCAAACCGCCATCCAAAAAGCCACTCATAGCCACAAATAATGCTCAGAACAGCAGCAAACTTCAAACCTTACTCTGTGTCACAGCGTGTTAGACCATAGTTTAAACGTACGCCAGAATATCCCTTTTAGCCCAACTTTCCTGTAAATTGTCGATCGTGGATGATTGAAATCAAGCTGCCTATTTATTTAACTTGGGGGTCTATTAGCAAAACCTTCCCCTCACTGCATGTTCAGGTCCAACCAGACATTGTTGGTATTGTGAGATAGGAGTTTACTATCTGACAATCTTAAATCATACACAATCTTACCTTGGCACACAATCTACTTTTCCGGTGAATCATGAACGATACAGATCACTTTAGTTGCATTTTATAGTTTCTTCATTTGGAAAAATGAACTTGCTACTAACCAGACTGTTTAAAACTGCTACCTGCTGCTAGTGCTGGCTGTCCTTGTTCTGCTCTGTGAGCTTGGTGTAGAGGAACATACACATGTTCTCTCCACTGCAGCAGAACAACAACAGTGTGTGATCAGATGGTGGAGTTACAGGTTAGCTGAGGCCGAGCAGTCAGCAGCAACTGCACCTTCAAATCAAACATTTCATCAACAAATCCCAGCACTGTCCAAAAGAAATCCTCCATATGAAATTGGCTGAAGTTGAGATTAGCTGTGACATGTTATGAATCAAAACTTCTAGTTAGAGGAGAAACAAAATTTAGATTATAATTAAAGGGATAGTTCACCCAAAATTCAAATTACCCTCATTATCTACTCACCCTCATGTCGACTAAGAGCTGGCACGGAGGACTCTGAGTCGACATGAGGGTGAGTAGATAATGAGTGTAATTTGAATTTTGGGTGAGCTATCCCTTTAAATTCATGAATTGCAATGCGAGCCACAGAGGTTGTTTCATGATCTTGTTGCTAGATCGTCCCCGACCAAATGACCAGCATGTGTCCATTGATGATCACACTGCTTTCTCTCTGCAGGATCTGTCCAAAGAAGCAAACTGTGCCATCATGTGATTGTGCCCCATCTCCTCGTGTCCTACACTAAGACTGGCTGTGGCCTCTTGATCTCATTTTAATGTATATATGTGTAATAAAACTGTTGGTGTAATAAAGTTTTCAAAACAAAAGAACAAAGCAGTTGTGTTTAAATGTGCCAGTCATCTGAAATGAGGAGGTGGCTGAACTGGGAACAGACAAGTTGAAGGTGAAATATGGTTGTTCTAACTCAACTGATCCTCCTTGGTCAAAGCCAAGATGAGCCCACAATTTTAAATAGACAAACATATCAAATAAAAAAATATTCTGATTTCTCAAATAACGTTTGGAAAAACAAAATGTCAAGGGAATTGTTGCCCCAAGTGAAGGAGTTCATCTTGGATTATACACAGTGAAATGTGGATCATTTCATTTCATTTATTTGTAATGGGACTCTAACGCAGAACATCCTGGACCAACACCTGCTATGACAGCCAGACCACACGGCTCCCTTTGAGACTAACTGTTTGTAAAAACAGGCTGTACAAATAAAATTCCCTTGCCTACATCTCAGGGAGGACGACACCCACAGCTCCTGGATTGATGTTACACCTGGAGTGCCACAAGGGGGAGTTGTTTCCCACTACCTCTTTGTGCTCTTCATGACCACTTACAGTGCTGTGTTCAAAGACATGCTGGAAGTGGGAGATGCAGGGTTATCAAGAGCAATCCCTCTATCCCCTGTCCTTTCTAGTTTGCTCTGCTGTGTTTAAGCAGCCAAAAACAATGAATATTCAGGCTATGAAGTCCAACAGTGCAATATAACATTTCCATCCTTGTCCAGTAATTTTAAGCCAAAATGGGGTCAACCTTGAACAAATTGCAACAGAAGCAAACTCAACTGATATTGTATCCTCAACATGTCCTGAGTGAGCAAAAAAAACCCCAGAAGAATCCTAGTTTAGAAAAAGACCCCAAAATAGCCCATTCATAGGCCTACATGTTTTTTTTTTTAATTGCTTGTCAACCTTTTTTCATAAAATGACTGGACTATCCTGATTATAGTAAAAACAAGGGACATAGAGTATATGAGTTTTCAAGTGATTCAGAATTCCATTATAGCCATGTCTTGGCTGTAAATGAATTTGCTATTGAATTTGAGGCTGCTGTTGAAATTCATGGTTGAAATCAATAGAACCCCAAAGAAAACCTACAGTGGAGGGATAAAATCTGTGAGTTTCTGTTGATCATGTGAAAGTTTCACTTGCTCACATGCGCACGTTCAATTTTTGCAAGAAAAGTTGCTGACCTGGTGCATAATGTATACTGTAGCTACAGTACATGAGGCCTTCACCACATGTCCACTCTCTAATTAGCTGACACAGCATGTCTCGTTCTGTCTGCATGCACTGAGCATTTACAAAAGACAGTCACAAATCTATCACTCAAAATCTGGAACTGTGAATTTAACATAGGCTAGAAAAGATGGCTATGATTCAAATTTTTATGATTTTACTCGTGAATGAACATAAATCTCTTCTTTTTGACAAAAAAAAAAACAGTGCACATGTTGCCCCCACCATCATACGTTGTCTTAATGGTTAAATGACACTACACAGGGCCTAGTGCTGCTATAGAAGAGAGTAACAAGTGAGGCCACGCCCCCATTCCGGTGAAAACAAACTGCTGGTTTTGACTGGCGGTAAATACAAATCTCGCCGTAGTCAGTCTTAATTTCGCCTATCTAGCATTAATCGGCCTGGAAACCTCCTGCAATAGCTAATGTTTAGCAGGCAGACAGCTATATCACGTCGTTTTACCGAAAAAAAATGAAGATTTAGGGAATGTAAGTCCATAAACCTACCGGAGAATGAGCCCAGTCAGCGGGGAGAGGTGCGGTAACGCTGAGTGAAACCTGTCAATCAACTGCCGCCGTAGTGCAGCGGTTACTAGGACAGTTACGTTGAGTGCCTGAAGCCATAAATCTCTTCTTTTCCTGTCCCACTCTCTCAAGGTGAGTAGGGAAACTCTTATGTTAGTTTTTTAAAGTTGTTCAACGAACAATATACCACACAACAACTCTTCAGCAGGGTGTTTTTTGTATTAGCGCCTATGGACTTCTCCTTTGTTTTCACCATGGATGTATGGTTTTCACCGGCGAGGGGGCGTGGTCTTTTGCGTGACGTAGGGTTACTGTCTTCTCCCTCCATCCACACATCAAAGACACATCGCTGGCACAGTAGCATTTTGACGTCATCAGTGAGGTCATAACTTCTCCGGAACCGAGGTTGTAAATACAGGTGGTGTTTGCAGTCACACTCCGCCCCGCTCTCCCTCAGGGAGGCGCAGGAGGCCGGTGGTCGCAACATCCTCGAGTCCCGGCTGTGCGGACAGACGCAGCCCTGGATCTCGCACCTGCTGACCTCAGCTCTGAAGTCAGCGGAGGAGGAGCTCAGGGAGGAGGAGCGTGCATAGGAGCCGCACGCTTGTCCCCCTGGGGCTAGGCTGTATGCCTTGGCTGAGCGATGAGGCCGAGCCTTCTGCGATTCACCTGAGTCTGCAGCGGGGCCCCCTCGGGGTCACCGGGACCTGTCTCGGTGTCCTGGGGGTTACACCTCCCTCTGTCAAAAATCAATAATCTTGTGCAGGTCCAGTGGCCGGTGCAGCGGGTCTTAGCTGTTTCCTCTCACCTGTGTGAGGCGGCCACGCTGCAGCTGCACTGTGTTCTAGCCTAAATGGTAAACACTTCAAACATCATTCAATCTGACTCACTGTGTGATAAAACATGAAGTATGTGGAATAATAGGGGCATGCCATGACATCAGCCTCATATTACATGTGAACATTACTGTATTTTGGTTATAAAGTGTAATTTGCACCAAGACACACACAAACAGTACAAACATGTCAATATTTGCTTATCATTTATTTACGCAATATATTTATTGATATATTCATTTACAACATCTATAAAACACCTTTTGCATAAATTATGCTACTGAAAAAATAAAGCACAGAACTACACAGCAGCTTTCCTGCCAAGAATGAATACTGAGGAGAGACTGCAAAGGCAAACAGAGGTACAGTGTTGACACATCTATGTTTGAAGTGTACTGTAGAAGTCATTCACATAGAGGAGGTTGTAAATACACTTGAAAGAGGACAATCTTGCTTTGTGTCTGAAATCTCCTCACAAAATCACTTTGGAACATTTTTTGCAGTCTTCTAAAGAACTTGCATGTGTGGTGGTGGTACTTCCTCCAGTGATGGACTGGATATGGCCGTTGATCCATTTGAAAAAGTTGGGTTCATAAGGAAGCTGTAGCAGGGCTAAACAATGTGGCAGAGGAGTGGGTGGTCCTTCACTGTGGTCAGAGGACGCATTCACTTTGACACTCCAAAAGACAAGTGGACACATGAACCCTGACCACCTGAATTGGCTGAGTTGACACCTTTACTTAAAGCTGTCCTCCAGAGACAGATGTTAACACCAGGCAGGTCAGAACAGGGCCAGTGTTGTGCTGAGACCTCCCCAAAACTCCACAATAACAATCTTTAAAATTAAAATAAATATCGTGCAACTTGTTAAAGGGATAGTTCAACATTTTGGCAAATCAGCCCATTGCCATTATCTCTATAGTCAGTACGTTCATCACCTTTAATTGTCGGTGCAAGCTATTTTTAGAATGGCAGAGCAGAGCCGTGAGCTGCTCAGAGCTACGCTACGGCGGCTCATGGGATTTCTTGGTTTTCCTCATCAAACTCATCAAATACACAATCCAACAACTCCACAACGCTCTGGTGGACAAGTTGTGACCTGCACATTCACCACACTATGAGATAATAACACAATGTTACCAGACAGAGTTGTTTTAAAGGCAAATTCATGCAAAACCGTGTGTTGCCTTCAGGGACAGTTTTTCAGCAAGCAGTCTCTGCATTTACCTCTAAAACAACTGTCTGATGAAGGGCTGATGCCCGAAACGTCACGTCGTGTGTGACAATAAAACTTTGTCACGGGAGCCATACTAGTGTGTGGTCTTTATTCCTCTTTCATTTGTTTCTCCCTTTGTTGACCTCTGCACCTAGGCTTACGTTTTTTTGAGATGTGCGTGTTTTTTGTCTCTTACTGGAAACCAAGAAATCCCATGAGCTTCTGTAGCGCACTTCTGAGCAGCTCGCGGCTCTGCTCCGCTGTTCTAAAAATAGCTTGCACCGACAAATAAAGGCAACAAACCTACTGCTATGATTATTGAGATTATGGCAAGTGGTCAATTTTCCAAAATGTTGAACTATCCCTTTAAACACTGAACCAGCTGCAAGCTAAGTATCCAGTACAATTGATTCATTTTCTCTCTAATGACTATCAAGTTGGTCCATTTACTGTATATACAATATAGAAGATGAAACTATGATGTAGAATAACCCTTACTCTAACCAGGATCCAAACCTGAGTGCTGATCTTAGGTCAGATCTTTTCACATTGTCGGTAAATCTTTGTTGATAAAGCAAATCCACTATTCTAGAGGGAACAGCCTTAAATTGTACATTGCTGCTATTAATCACCACAGGGACAAATCAGTAGAACAATAAAGAGATGTCAATCTCAACAATCTTGTGAATTAGTGAATATTCATTCGCTAATTAACCTCAGTCTCTTCTGACCGACTCCGACCAGGAACATTATTATTACTGCAGATGGACAGGTGTGAGTGGATGGCACCATGCATCATGTATTGTTTTATATCCCCAATGGAAGAAAAATAATTTGAATGTTTTTCTCCACATCTCTGTTGCTGAAAATCTGTTACCAAAACAAAACAAAAGTATTTTCATTAGAGAAGGGAGAGTGAGAGCAGCAGACACTTGGATGTTAAATTGTTCAACTCTGTGCTGTGATGTGGCTCATCCGACTTTGAGTTTGTACTGACAGCAAACTAAAGCAGGAGCAGAAAAGAAGAAAGCTTCTTACTGAAACATGGCATTAGAAATAAAGACATCTATATAAACCTGGGCCAGGCCTTTCTCCTCTTTTTACCTGATCACTGTGGCCCTGAGTGCTTAACAGTAACAGAACACAAACAAACACATTCAGAAAACATCATTGAGTCCACACTGGTACTCTCACACTGACAACAAATACATGAACAGCACAATGTTTCCAGGCAAACAAAACAGGAACGGACCTGAAAGCTAAGCTAACGGCACATTTCTGACACGACTAACATCTGAACCACAGACAAGACGACAGACAAGCTGTGTTGAACAGCATTGAACAACATGTGTCTGAGCCAGGTCCGTCACTTGTTTGTGTCCCCTGGAAACACGTCTGTTGTGTTGTGTGTGTTAGCACCACAGTTGTTCATTTGTTTGTTCCTGTTTGCTTGTGTTTCCTTAGTGTGCAGTGCATCAGACTGCCATCAACTCGTCCTAAATAAATGGCGTTGCAGGCCTTCACGTCATCTATAAGACATTTGGAATTTGTTTCACTGAGTAACAGGAACTTCTTCTTCCACAGACTCTGTGTACGATGATTCTCCAGCTACTTTACAGCAGAATCTACCAGTCTGACCATCTACCACTCCCATTTCAAACATCCCATACAGTCGTGATTCTAACCCGCTACGAGCATCACAAAGTGCAACAAAACATCAACAACAAAAAGGTGCATGTCCATAAACATATGTGGTAGGAAGGTTCTTAAAGGGATAGTTCACCCAAAATTCAAATTTCACTCATTATCTACTCACCCTCATGACGACTAAGGGCTGGGAGAATTCTCAGAGTCCTCCGTGCCTTTTCGGAGTTACGGGGGGGGTCGGCGCAGCAGGATTTGTCCATATGACGGTTGTGAATGGTGCTCACTTTTCTTCGTCCAAAAAGACACACCAAAAAACATCCAAATACCTCCATACTGCTCGTCTGTAATGTCTAGGGCTGACCCCAAAAAATCGAAGCTTCGTTCGTTGCCATGGTAATCAATCATGAAGTCCGTGATCGATTTTTTTTCTTCCTTTTTTCCTTTTTGACACGGCTCTCATCGGCAATTGTTACATTAAAATGAGTAGGCGACTTGGCACCTGCCTGATTTTGGAGATATGCATGTGAGTAGATAATGAGTGAGTTGGGTGAACTATCCCTTTAAGCTTCAGTGCAATACAGACAGACAGCATATTAAAAAGCACTTTTATATGGTTTCATTGTGACAAGGCATTGGTCACAATCTGACGCAGTCCTCGAGGCGTCTCACATGAAGTCATTGTGTAAACAGAGAGAGGGACATTCAGAGAGACGGAGTTCGCCTCAGTTCCTCACAGAACAAACACGTAGTGGTGACTCTTACTGTAAGAGCACAGCAGGCAAACAGGCAAAGTCCGTTTAGGAAGGAGAAACGATGAAAACAGAGGCCGACCTGAAGGAGCGATATGAAACATCACATACTGTGATCACTCACTGACAACTATGGCTTGTAATGTTCATAAAATCATGAAAGTGAGAAATATCCATTGTGCTACAGCCAACATCTACCAAATGTTTCATTTCACCTTTGCTTTTCCATCCTTTTACGCGATGTCTCCAAACTAACTGCTGAGGTGTGGGAACATGGAAAGGAGAAAACAGCTGCTGTAAGCGAGCAGACAGGACGTCCTGCTTATTTGAAGGTAAAACTGAAAGTGTGTACAAGAAAATGATGCAAGTGGCTACAGCAAGAAAGTCTGTCTGGAAATTGTGATGGATGTTTACAACTGACAATTTGTCTTCATTTTCTTCTTATAACACTTAAGCAGACAGTGCTGCTGATCCGGTAAAACCAAATCCACTGAGTTGCTACGACACTTTATAGCGCTGGAGGAGAACGCAGATGGTACATATACTGTATATATAATAGTTATTTGAGTTGGACTTTGGCTTCCTGTTTTCTTCTAAATGAGATCACCAGGTTCCTGAGCTTAGCAGTGAACTTAGTGAGAATCATTTAATGATCGCTGAGACTCTGGTGGTGCTCGCCATCTTCTTGGCCAGTGGATGAGTAATGTGTTTGTTTTCTATAACAACCTGACTCCAACCCAGTCTGCTTCACTCAAACTAAATAAATCCTGTCGTCCTGGTCACTTGTGGCATTTCTATAATTGTCTTTGTTCAACGTTTTCAGCACCACGAACGGAATTCATTTGGGTGAACCAGCCCTGTAGACGCCAGCACAATCATTCAAGCCTTGATTGATTTATGTTGGTGAGATAATCTGTGCTCAGTGTAATGTGTAACAACTAATTGTGAAGCACACCTTCTTCAACATTGTGGTAAACTATAAGACAATTTAAGGCGATTAAACAGATCCTAAAATGCATAATGTTCCTAGAATGCATATAAAAGCACGTCATTTGATTGCTGCGAGATGTTCAGTGGCACACTTCTAACAAAGGTTGGAGTCTCAGTTTATGATGAAGAGAAGGAAGCCTCATCTGAGGATGACTGACCTCGGTCCGACCCAGAGGACTCCGGCGGTCCAACAGGGCAGGAGTCACACTTAATGGGCTCTAATTTCGTGGCGCAGCCGGCGCATTGGTGATTTTGTCCAGAGCAACACTATGCACAGCAAATTTGGCAATTCAGTAGACCGAGGTGTGCCGAATGGGTGTGGCGGCGCAGCAGGGGGAGGAGTCGACAGATTCAGCTTGGAGCAGTGACAGTTTTGTGCCAAAAGGCTGCGCTGAAAGCTCACCAGCTCCAACCTGTGCACACGTCACCAAAACCTCACAGACAGGTTTCCAGAATGTCATGCGCATTTCAATACAATAAATTAAAGCCGCAAGCGGCGATGATCGGCCCTCGCTCGACCCATGCGACCGCGGGGCCCTGAGGCGCGCGGGGGCCGTGGCGCGAAGCGAGAAGGGCGAAAAAGCGCTGCGGGAGTGGAAAAACGCAATGTGCGGTTCGTCCACCAGGTGGCGCAACGAAGCCGGATGTGGGTAGGGGCGTTCAGGGCCTGACTGGGATCAAATACCTGAAGTTTGAACTAAATCGGACAATGTAAATGTAAAACAGTTCACTTCCTGTTACCAACAGGGGGCACACTTGTATGAACCCAGATGTGGGTAGGTGTGATCAGGGGCTGACGGGGATAGAAAACCTGAAGTTTGAACTGAATCGGACAATGTAAGTGTAAGCCAGGTCACTTCCTGTTACCACCAGGGGGCGTATTTGTATGAAGCCAGATGTGGGTAGGTGTGATCAGGGCGTGACTGGGATCAAAACCCTGAAGTTTGAATTAAATCGGACGGTGTAAGTGTAAACTAGGTCACTTCCTGTTACCACCGGGGGGCGCATTGAGTAAAGTGGGCGTGGCATACATCAGAGCGTTCAGGGTGGAGCCATCATCATCTTCAGCAAGTTTGAGGCTGATAGAATGAAGTATGTGGGCTGTGGAGCCTTGTAAAGTGTAATGTAAGTGTAAAGCAGGTCATGACCACCGGGGGGAGTATTTGTATTAGGTTTGTTCAGTGCCTGACTGACCTGACCTGACTGAGCCATGGGAAATTCTAATTGAATCTGCCCATGTAAGTGAATGTGTAAAGCAGTGTCACTTCCTGCAACCACCGGTGGGCGTACGTGGGAAGTCTATACATCAAAATGTTCACGACGGAGCCATCGTCATGTTCAGCACGATAGACGTTGATAGGATGAAGTATGTGGGCGTGGCAGAAGCTGTAAGGTGAAATGGCGAGGAAAAATAAAGGCGCCAAGCAGGACACTTCCTGTTACCAACGAGGAGCGGTAGGAGGTACATGGGAAGTTTAATTATCAAAATGTTCAGGACGGAGCCACCATCATCTGGAGCAAGATTGACGTTGATAGGATGAAGTGTGTGGGCGGAGCATGACTTCAAAGGTGAAATGGCGAGCAAACAAAAAGGCGGCAAACTTTATGAAGCCAAATCAGCCACGCCCTTTGACTTAGAGACCTGCCGTTCTGACACTTTGATCACCATGGCATGTCAGTTGTCTGTAGCCAATTTCAATATGATCGGGCAAAATTTGTGGGCGGAGTCAATGGTTTTGTAACGCAAGTAACTTCCTGTTACCACCAGGGGGCGCTTTGAGTGAAGTGGGATATCAATACATCGAAACGTTCAGGACGGAGCCATCGTCATGCCCAGCAAGGATGAAGTTGATAGGATGAAGTATGTGGGCGTGACAGTTGCTCAAAGTTGAAATGGCGAGTGAAGAAAAAGGCGAAAAACTTTCGGAAGCCACTACAACCACGCCGTTTGACGTAGAGACTTACAGAGCACAAGATAACATCAGAATGGCATCTCGCTGGTCTGTAACCAATTTGAAGGTGGTCGGGCAAAATCTGTGGGCGGAGTTAACTTGTTTATGTAAAAAAAGTGACTTCCTGTTACCATCGGGGGGCGCTTTGAGTAAAGTGGGATATTGATATATCGGGCGAATCAGGGACTCACTGCCGTAACGTCTTTCAAGTTTGAAGTTGATAGGATAAAGTATGTGGGCGTGACAGCCAACCGAATTTGGGTGGCGATCGAGCCCGACTTTGGCGCCCACCAGAGGCCACGCCCTTTGACCTATCGACCTACGGAGCACAAGCTGTAGTCAGCTAGGTCTGAAGATGTTATCTATCAAATTTGGAGCCGGTCGGGCGAATTGTTTTGGACGCATTAATTTGGCGCCAAAAACGATCAATTCAAAATGGCCGACTTCCTGTCGACATTTCACGACGACACTAAGAGGCTTTTTTGTATATCTGGGTGAGATACATATGTGTACCGAATTTCGTCGGTCTACGACAAAGTTAGCGAAAGTCCCTATGGGCTTTTTTCAACTTTGTAGGGGGCGCTATTTCGCCATTTTGCGTCGGACATGTGCGACAACTCCAAAATATCGAATTTTTCACCAGGCCGGACGTCCGGGCAAAGTTTGACAACTTTCTAAATTGGGGAAAGGGGCCAAATTGGGGTTTAATGACCGCAAGAATAATAATAATTAAAGCCGCAAGCGGCTATGGCGGGCCCTCGCTCCACGCGACTCGGCGACCCACGCCACTCGGCGACCCAGGCCCCCGGGGCTGCGTACGCCACGGGGCCTGTAGCCGTACGTGGGCCGTCACGTTCAGAGTCGTCCCCGGAACACACCTGTGAAGTTTCCAGCAGATCGGACATAGTCGATGCAAAACATGTCATTTCCTGCGCCCACAAGGGGGCGACTTGAGCGAGGCTGCGGCTGATCAAGTGGAGGCATAGAGGGCGGCCCTCTGACCACGTCTGGAAATGTAGAAGTGACTGCGATCAAGTTTGTGGGCGTGGAAGGCAAATGTAATTGGATGGCGACCAAATGAGCAGGTGGCCGACTTTCTGGCCCTCTAGCGAGCACGCCGTTTGACGTAGAGGGAAGATTTTTACAACGTTTGACCAGCTGGGTTTCCTGATGATATGTAGCGAATATGAAGTGAATCGGCCAAAATCTCTAGGAGGACGGTGTTCACGCTGTATCGCCATTTTTGTCGCCGCCACAAGGGGGCCGTTAGTCGTATCTTCGTAGTGTTTATGAAATAGCTTCAGCGACATCTTCAGAATGTTTTACAGGTGAAATTACGTGAATTTGGTGAAATACGTATTTTTAACAAATTTTCCGACGTGTCCTGTAACCACCGGGGGGCGCAATTAGCCAGGAACAAAAGTAATATATGGGATCGTTGAGGCTGAGCTCCTCATCATGTCCATCAAGTTTGGAGCTGCTGCGATCAAATTTGTAGGCGTGGTACCATTTCAAACGTCTTAGCTGAATCGCTAAACTTGGCCGTGCCACAGCGGCCATGCCCTTTGACGCGCACACGTGCAGAGCACAAGATAAGCTCAGCTAGGTCTGGAGATGTCCTGTACCAAATTTGAAGCAAATCGGGTGAAGTCCCTGGGAGGAGTTAGTTTTGCGTCCAAGAAATGCTAACCAAAATGGCCGACTTCCTGTTGGATTAAGGGCGTGGCCCCAATTCAACTTTTTGTATGTTTGGGTGTGATAAATGTATACGTCAAGTTTCGTATGTGTACGACAAAGTAAGCGGAATTTGTCTATGGGGAATTTCAGATAATCTTCAAGGGGGCGCTATAGAGGCATTTTGCCACGCTTATCGGAAACAACACTATCAACTGAAAGAGCTCGCCATGCTTGTCCTGTGGATGAAATTTCGTCACGTCACGACTTCGTTAAAGCCACGAAAAAGGCAAACGTAATTGGACGGCGAAAAGTCGCCAGTCGCCGCTGCGCCACACAGACGCCGTTAGACATAGCTTCGCGGCGTTCATAATGTAGCTTCAGCAACTGGTTCTGCATGTATTAGAAGTGGAACGAAGTTGATGGGGTCAATTCTGGATTTTTAAAGAATTTTAACGTACTTCCTGTTACCAGCGGGGGGCGCTATGAGCAAGGCAGGAAGTCGATACATCAAAACGTTTGGGGAAGAGCCATCGTCATGTCCCTTGAGTTTCAAGTGGCTACGAAGAAGTATGTGCGCGTGAAACGCAAACGTATTTTAAATTGGGAAGATACACCTTCGCGGCGCCGCCACATGGACGCCGTTGCTCGTAGGGTCACAGCGTTCATCGTGTAACTTCACCATCCGGGTCTGCATGTAGTAGAAGTGAAATGAAGTCGATTTGGTCAAGTTCGTATTTTTAACGATTTTTTGTACGTTTTCGGTTACCACCGGGGGGCGCTATGAGCAACGTAGGCAAACAATATGTCGAATCGTTCTGTGACACGCCTTCAGCATATGCCCCAAGTTTGAAGCGTCTACGATCAAGCATGTCGGCATGCAAGCCATTCGTATGTTGCTGGCGAGGCCCGAAACAGTCGCCAAACTTTGAGGCCTGCTGGAGGCCAAGCCGTTGGACGTACAAACCTGCAGAGCACAAGATAAGCTCAGCTAGGTCTGGACATGTCCTGGACCCAATTTGAAGCCGATCGGGCGAATCCCCTCGGAGGAGTTCGTTTTGAGGAAACCGACTTCGAGGCTAAATAGCCGACTTCCTGTTCGTTTTAGAGTATGTCATTTTAGCAAATTTTTTGAAGATCTCGGGTTGATAGACAAGTATACCAAGTTTCGTGCAAATCCGTGACGCAGACCCTCATTTCCAATGCGCGGTCTAGGGGGCGCTGTGGAGCCATTTGGCCACGCACACATGCAAGACCACCACCAGATCGCAATTTCACGCCTTCCCCCCCTGCGTGTAGAAGGTCCTCGGTTTCCCGGCTCGGGAAAGGGGTGCAAATCGCGTTCAAACATTCAGAAGGGGAAGAATAATAATTAAAGCCGCAAGCGGCTATGGCGGGCCCTCGCTCCACGCGACTCGGCGACCCACGCCACTCGGCGACCCAGGCCCCCGGGGCCGCTTACGCCACGGGGCCTGTAGCCGTACGTGGGCCGTCACGTTCAGAGTCGTCCCCGGAAACACACCTGTGAAGTTTCCAGCAGATCGGACATAGTCGATGCAAAACATGTCATTTCCTGCGCCCACAAGGGGGCGACTTGAGCGAGGCTGCGGCCGATCAAGTGGAGGCGTAGAGGGCGGCCCTCTGACCACGTCTGGAAATGTAGAAGTGACTGCGATCAAGTTTGTGGGCATGGAAGGCAAATGTAATTGGATGGCGACCAAATGAGCAGGTGGCTGACGTTCTGGCCCTCTAGCGAGCACGCCGTTTGACGTAGAGGGCAGATTTTTACAACGTTTGACCAGCTGGGTTTCCTGATGATATGTAGCGAATATGACGTGAATCGGCCAAAATCCCTAGGAGGATGGTGTTCATGCTGTATCGCCATTAGTGTGGCCGCCACAAGGGGGCCGTTAGTCGTATCTTCGTAGTGTTCATGAAATAGCTTCAGCGACATCTTCAGAATGTTTTACAGGTGAAATTACGTGAATGTGGTGGAATACGTATTTTTAACAAATTTTCCGACGTGTCCTGTAACCACCGGGGGGCGCTATTAGCCACGAACAAAAGTAATATATGGGATCGTTGAGGCTGAGCTCCTCATCATCTCCAGCAAGTTTGGAGCAGCTGCGATCAAATTTGTAGGCGTGGTACCATTTCAAACGTCTTAGCTGAATCGCTAAACTTGGCCGTGCCACAGCGGCCATGCCCTTTGACGTGCACACGTGCAGAGCACAAAATAAGCTCAGCCAGGTCTGGAGATGTCCTGTACCAAATTTGAAGCAAATCGGGTGAAGTCCCTCGGAGGAGTTCGTTTTGCGTCAGAGAAACGCTAACCAAAATGGCCGACTTCCTGTTGGGTTAAGGGCGTGGCTCCAATTCAACTTTTTGTATGTTTGGGTGTGATACATGTATACGGCGAGTTTCGTATGTGTACGACAAAGTAAGCGAAATTTGTCTATGGGGAATTTCAGAAAATCTTCAAGGGGGCGCTATAGAGGCCTTTTTCCACGCTTATCGGAAACAACACTATCAACTGAAAGAGCTCGTCATGCTTGTCCTGTGTATGAAATTTCGTGACGTCACGACTCCGTTAAAGCCACGAAAAAGGCAAACGTAATTGGACGGCGAAAAGTCGCCAGTCGTCGCGGCGCCACACGGACGCCGTTAGACGTAGCTTCACGGCGTTCATAATGTAGCTTCAGTAAGTGGTTCTGCATGTATTAGAAGTGGAATGAAGTTGATGGGGTCAATTATGGATTTTTAAATAATTTTAACGTACTTCCTGTTACCACTGGGGGGCGCTATGAGCCAGGCAGGAAGTTGATACATCGAAACGTTAGGGGAAGAGCCATCGTCATGTCCCTTGAGTTTCAAGTGGCTACGATGAAGTATGTCCGCGTGAAAGGCAAACGTATTTGGTATTGGGAAGATACACTTTCGCGGCGCCGCCACACGGACGCCGTTGCTCGTAGGGTCAGAGTGTTCATCATGTAGCTTCAGCATCCGGGTCTGCATGTAGTAGAAGTGAAATGAAGTCAATTTGGCCAAGTTCGTATTTTTAACGAATTGTTGTACGTTTTCGGGTACCACCGGGGGGCGCTATGAGCGACGTAGGCAAACAATATGTCGAATCGTTCTGTGACACGCCTTCATCATATGCCCCAAGTTTGAAGCGTCCACGATGAAGCATGTGGGCGTGAGAGCCATTCGTATGTTGCTGGCGAGGCCCCAATCAGTCGCCAAACTTTGAGGTCCGCTGAAGGCCAAGCCGTTGGACCTGCAGATGGGGGGAGCACAAGATAAGCTCAGCTAGGTCTGGACATGTCCTGGACCCAATTTGATGCCGATGGGGCGAATCCCCTCGGAGGAGTTCGTTTTGAGTAAACCGACTTCGAGGCTAAATAGCCGACTTCCTGTTCGTTTTAGAGCATGTCATTTTATGAAATTTTTTGAAGGTCTCGGGTTGATAGACAAGTATACCAAGTTTCGTGTAAATCCGTGACGCAGACCCTCATTTCCAATGCGCGGTCTAGGGGGCGCTGTGGAGCCATTTGGCCACGCTAAGATGCGAGACCACCACTGAACGCCGATTTCACGCCTTCCCCCCCTGCGTGTAGAATGTCATCCGTTTCTCGTCTTGGGAAAGGGGTCGAAATCGCGTTCAAACGCGGGGAAGCCTAATAATAATAATAATTAAAGCCGCAAGCGGCTATGGCGGGCCCTCGCCTCACGCGACTCGGCGACCCACGCCACTCGGCGGCCCAGGCCCCCCCGTGGGACCGGTAGCCGGACGTGGTCCGTCGCGTTCAGGGCGGTCCCCGGATCACGCGTGTGAAGTTTCGAGCATATTGGACATAGGCAAAGCAAAACGTGTCATTTCCTGCGCCCACAAGGGGGCGACTTGAGCGAGGCTGCGGCCGATCAAATGGAGGCGTACAGGGTGGGCCTCTGAGCACGTATGGAAAATGCGAAGCGGGGCAAGTCCGGATTGTGAACCAATATTCCGACGTTTCCTGTTACCACCGGGGGGCGCTATGAGCCACCAACAAAAGTAATATATCGGATAGTTGAGGATGAGGCCCTTATCATGTCCAGCAAGTTTGGAGCTGCTGCGATCCAAACTGTAGGCGTGTTAGCATTTCTAAGTTATTAGCTGAATTCGCTAAACTTGGCCGTGCCACGGCGGTCACGCCCTTTGACCTGTCGACCTATGACGCGCACCTTTTCATCAGCAGGGTCTGAAGGTGTAATGTACCTAATTGGAAGCAAATCGGGTGAAATCCCAAGGAGCAGTGCGTTTTGCGTCCAAGAAATGCTAGCCAATATGTCCGACTTCCTGTCGTGTTTAGCGCGTGGGTCCAATGCAACTTTTTGTATGTTTGGTTGAGATGCATGTGTGTGTGAAGTTTCGTAAGTGTAAGACAAAGTAAGTGAAAATTGTCTATGGGGAATTTCACAAAATTTTCAAGGGGGCGCTATAGAGGCATTTTGCCACACCCATCCGAAATAACACTATCAACTGAAAGAGCTCGTCATTCTTATCCTGTGTATGAAATGTCGTGACGTCACGACTTCGTTAACGCCACGAAAAAGGCAAACGTAATTGGACAGCGAAAAGTCGGCAGTCGCCGCTGCGCCACACAGACGGCGTTAGACATAGCTTCGCGGCGTTCATAATGTAGCTTCAGCAACTGGTTATGCATGTATTAGAAGTGGAATGAAGTTGATGGGGTCAATTATGGATTTGTAATTAATTTTAACGTACTTCCTGTTACCACTGGGGGGCGCTATGAGCAAGGCAGGAAGTCGATACATCAAAACGTTCGGGGAAGAGCCATCGTCATGTCCCTTGAGTTTCAAGTGGCTATGATGAAGTATGTGCGCGTGAAGCGCAAACGTATTTTAAATTGGGAAGATACACCTTCGCGCCGCCGCCACATGGACGCCGTTGCTCGTAGGGTCACAGCGTTCATCATGTAGCTTCAGCATCCGGGTCTTCATGTAGTAGAAGCGAAATGAAGTCGATTTGGTCGAGTTCGTATTTTTAACGAATTTTTGTACGTTTTCGGGTACCACCGGGGGGCGCTATGAGCAACGTAGGCAAACGATATGTCAAATCGTTCTGTGGCACGCCTTCATCATATGCCCCAAGTTTGAAGCGTCTAGGATCAAGCATGTGGGTGTGAGAGCCATTCGTATGTTGTTGGCGAGGCCCGAAGTAGTCGCCAAACTTTGAGGCCCGCTGAAGGCCAAGCCGTTTGACCTACAGTTATGGGGAGCACAAGATAAGCTCAGCTAGGTCTGGACATGTTCTGGACCCAATTTGAAGCCGATGGGGCGAATCCCCGCGGAGGAGTTCGTTTTGAGTAAACCGACTTCGAGGCTAAATAGCTGACTTCCTGTACGTTTTCGGGTATGTCTGTAATGAAATTTTTTGAAGGTCTCCGGTTGATAGACAAGTCTACCAAGTTAGGGGGAAATCGGTGAGGCAGACCCTCATTTCCAATGCGCGGTCTAGGGGGCGCTGTGGAGCCATTTGGCCACGCTAACATGCGAGACCACCACTGAACGCCGATTTCACGCCTTCCCCCCCTGCGTGTGGAATGTCCTCCGTTTCTCGTCTTGGGAAAGGGGTCGAAATCGCGATCAAACCCGCGGAAGCCCAATAATAATAATAATAATAAACATTTGCATTTCGGGGAATTTTGCGCCAGGTATGATGAGTAATCTATTACCTACTTGGTGACTTGGTTCCTTGGTACTTGTGGCCTACTTACATGTCGACTCTTTTGACACTCGAATTACAATAGGGTCCTCGGACCGTGACGTTGTCACTGGCTCGGGCCCTAATTAAAGCCGCAAGCGGCTATGGCGGGCCCTCGCCCCACGCGACTCGGCGACCCACGCCACTCGGCGACCCACGGCCCCCCGATCATGTATCTAAATTTTGAAGTGAGTATGATCAAGTATGTGGGCGTAAAAGCCAGCCGTAATTGCGTGAGGAGTAATGAGCAGTGTTACCATTTTTGTCGCCCCCTAGCGGGCACGCCGTTTGGTGTAGAGGAAAGATTTTAAGTAAAATGACGTCGATTTGGTCAAGTTCGTATTTTTAACGAATTTTTGTACATTTGCGATTACCACCAGGGGGCGCTATGAGCGACATAGGAAAATAATATGTCGGGCTGTTCAGGATCACGCCCTCATTATCTCCAGCAAGTTTGAAGCTGCTGTGATCAAATCTGTGGGCGTGATAGCATTTCAAAGTTGCATGGCGAGGCATCAAAGATGGCGGCGGCCACAGCGGCCACGGCCTTTGACCTACAGACCTGTAGAGCACAAGCCGTCCTCAGGGCAGTCTGTGGATGATCTGTGGCGAATATGAAGGTGATGGTGCGAAATCTTTCGGAGGAGTTCGTTTCGTGTACAAAAAAATCAAACCAAAATGGCCGACTTCCTGTTGGTGTTAGGGCGTCGCTCCAATACATTTTTTTAAATGTTTGGGTGTGATGCACGTGTGTGTCGAGTTTCGTAAGTGTACGACAAAGTAAGTGAAAATTGTCTATGGGGAATTTCAGAAAATTTTCAAGGGGGCGCTATAGAGGCATTTTGCCACGCCCATGGGTAACAACAATATCAACTGAAAGAGCTCATCATTCTTGTCCTGTGGAAGAAATGTTGTGACGTCACGACCTCGTTAAAGCCACGAAAAAGGCAAACGTAATTGGACGGCGAAAAGTCGGCAGTCGCCGCGGCGCCGCACGGACACCGTTAGATGTAGCTTCACGGCGTTCATAATGTAGCTTCAGCAACTGGTTCTGCATGTATTAGAAGTGGAATTAAGTTGATAGGGTCAAGTATGAATTTTTAATGAATTTTAAGCTACTTCCTGTTACCACCGGGGGGCGCTATGAGCAAGGCAGGAAGTCGATACATCAAAACGTTTGGGGAGGAGCCATTGTCATGTCCCTAGAGTTTCAAGTGGCTACGATGAAATATGTGCGCGTGAAAGGCAAACGTAATTGAAATTGGGAAGATACACTTTCGCTGCGCCGCCACACGGACGCCGTTGCTCGTAGGGTCACAGTGTTCATCATGTAGCTGCAGCATCCAGGTCTGCATGTAGTAGAAGTGAAATGAAGGCAATTTGGTCAAGTTCGTATTTTTTAAGAATTTTTGTATGTTTTTGCTCACCACCGGGGGGCGCTATGAGCGACGTAGGCAAATGATATGTCGAATCGTTCTGCGACACGCCTTCATCATATGCCCCAAGTTTGAAGAGTCTACGCTCAAGCATGTGGGCGTGAGAGCCATTCGTATTTTGATGGCGAGCCCCGAAACAGTCGCCAAACTTTGAGGCCAGCTGGAGGCCAAGCCGTTTGACCTACAAACCTGTGGAGCACAAGATAAGCTCAGCTAGGTCTGGACATGTTGTGGACCCAATATGAAGCCGATCGGGCGAATCCCCTCGGAGGAGTTCATTTCGCGTGAACAGACTTTGAGGCTAAATAGCCGACTTCCTGTTCGTTTTAGAGTATGTCATTGTAGCAAATTTTTTGAAGATCTCGGTTTGATAAACAAGTATACCAAGTTTCGTGCAAATCCGTGACGCAGACCCTCATTTCCTATGCGCGGTCTAGGGGGCGCTGTGGAGCCATTTGGCCACGCTAACATGCGAGACCACCACTGAACGCCGATTTCACGCCTTCCCCCCCTGTGCGTAGAGTTTCATCCGTTTCTCGGCGTCGGAAAGGGGTCAAAATTGCGTTCAAACGCGGAGATCCGGAATAATAATAATAAACACTTGCATTTCAATAGGGTCCTCGGACCGTGACGTTGTCACTGGCTCGGGCCCTAATTAAAGCCGCAAGCGGCTATGGCGGGCCCTCGCCTCACGCGACTCGGCGACCCACGCCACTCGGCGGCCCAGGCCCCCCCGTGGGACCGGTAGCCGGACGTGGTCCGTCGCGTTCAGGGCGGTCCCCGGATCACGCGTGTGAAGTTTCGAGCATATCGGACATAGGCAATGCAAAACGTGTCATTTCCTGCGCCCACAAGGGGGCGACTTGAGCGAGGCTGCGGCCGATCAAATGGAGGCGTACAGGGCGGGCCTCTGACCACGTATGGAAAATGCGAAGCGGGTCAAGTCCGGATTGTGAACCAATTTTGCGACGTTTCCCGTTACCACCGGGGGGTGCTATGAGCCACAACCAAAAGTAATATATCGGATCGTTGAGGATGAGGCCCTTATCATGTCCAGCAAGTTTGGAGCTGCTGTGATCAAATCTGTAGGCGTGTTAGCATTTCTAAGTTCTTAGCTGAATTTGCTAAACTTGGCCGTGCCACGGCGGCCACGCCCTTTGACCTGTCGACCTATGACGCGCACCTTTTCATCAGCAGGGTCTGAAGGTGTAATGTACCTAATTTGAAGCAAATCGGGTGAAATCCCAAGGAGCAGTGCGTTTTGCGTCCAAGAAATGCTAGCCAATATGTCCGACTTCCTGTCGTGTTTAGCGCGTGGGTCCAATGCAACTTTTTGTATGTTTGGTTGAGATGCATGTGTGTGTGAAGTTTCGTAAGTGTAAGACAAAGTAAGTGAAAATTGTCTATGGGGAATTTCACAAAATTTTCAAGGGGGCGCTATAGAGGCATTTTGCCACACCCATCCGAAATAACACTATCAACTGAAAGAGCTCGTCATTCTTATCCTGTGTATGAAATGTCGTGACGTCACGACTTCGTTAAAGCCACAAAAAAGGCAAACGTAATTGGACAGCGAAAAGTCGGCAGTCGCCGCTGCGCCACACAGACGGCGTTAGACATAGCTTCGCGGCGTTCATAATGTAGCTTCAGCAACTGGTTCTGCATGTATTAGAAGTGGAATGAAGTTGATGGGGTCAATTATGGATTTTTAATTAATTTTAACGTACTTCCTGTTACCACTGGGGGGCGCTATGAGCAAGGCAGGAAGTCGATACATCAAAACGTTCGGGGAAGAGCCATCGTCATGTCCCTTGAGTTTCAAGTGGCTACTATGAAGTATGTGCGCGTGAAGCGCAAACGTATTTTAAATTGGGAAGATACACCTTCGCGCCGCCGCCACATGGACGCCGTTGCTCGTAGGGTCACAGCGTACATCATGTAGCTTCAGCATCCGGGTCTGCATGTAGTAGAAGTGAAATGAAGTCGATTTGGTCGAGTTCGTATTTTTAACGAATTTTTGTACGTTTTCGGGTACCACCGGGGGGCGCTATGAGCAACGTAGGCAAACGATATGTCAAATCGTTCTGTGACACGCCTTCATCATATGCCCCAAGTTTGAAGCGTCTAGGATCAAGCATGTGGGCGTGAGAGCCATTCGTATGTTGCAGGCGAGGCCCGAAGTAGTCGCCAAACTTTGAGGCCCGCTGAAGGCCAAGCGGTTTGACCTGCAGATGTGGGGAGCACAAGATAAGCTCAGCTAGGTCAGGACATGTCCTGGACCCAATTTGAAGCCGATTGGGCGAGTCCCCTCGGAGGAGTTCGTTTTGCCGAAACCGTCTTCGAGGTTAAATAGCCGACTTCCTGTACGTTTTCGGGTATGTCTGTAATGAAATTTTTTGAAGGTCTCCGGTTGATAGACAAGTCTACCAAGTTGGGGGGAAATCGGTGAGGCAGACACTCATTTCCAATGCGCGGTCTAGGGGGCGCTGTGGAGCCATTTGGCCACGCTAACATGCGAGACCACCACTGAACGCCGATTTCACGCCTTCCCCCCCTGCGTGTGGAATGTCCTCCGTTTCTCGTCTTGGGAAAGGGGTCGAAATCGCGATCAAACCCGCGGAAGCCCAATAATAATAATAATTAAAGCCGCAAGCGGCTATGGCGGGCCCTCGCTCCACGCGACTCGGCGACCCACGCCACTCGGCGGCCCAGGCCCCCCCGTGGGACCGGTAGCCGGACGTGGTCCGTGGCGTTCAGGGCGGTCCCCGGATCATGCGTGTGAAGTTTCGAGCGTATCGGACATAGGCAATGCAAAACGTGTCATTTCCTGCGCCCACAAGGGGGCGACTTGAGCGAGGCTGCGGCCGATCCAATGGAGGCGTACAGGGCGGGCCTCTGACCACGTATGGAAAATGCGAAGCGGGTCAAGTCCGGATTGTGAACCAATTTTCCGACGTTTCCTGTTACCACCGGGGGGCGCTATGAGCCACAAACAAAAGTAATATATCGGATCGTTGAGGATGAGGCCCTTATCATGTCCAGCAAGTTTGGAGCTGCTGCGATCAAAACTGTAGGCGTGTTAGCATTTCAAAGTTCTTAGCTGAATTCGCTAAACTTGGCCGTGCCACGGCGGCCACGCCCTTTGACCTGTCGACCTATGATGCACAATTTTTCATCAGCTGGGTCTGAAGGTGTAATGTACCTAATTTGAAGCCAATCGGGTGAAATCCCAAGGAGCAGTTCGTTTTGCGTCCAAGGAAATGCTAGCCAATATGTCCGACTTCCTGTCGTGTTTAGCGCGTGGGTCCAATGCAACTTTGTGGATGTTTGGTTGAGATGCATGTATGTGTGAAGTTTCGTAAGTGTACGACAAAGTAAGTGAAAATTGTCAATGGGGAATGTCACAAACTTTTCAAGGGGGCGCTATAGAGGCATTTAGCCACGCCCATCCGAAATAACACTATCAATTGAAAGAGCTCGTCATTCTGATCCAGTGTATGAAATATCGTGACGTCACGACCTCGTTAAAGCCACCAAAAAGGCAAACGTAATTGGACAGCGAAAAGTGGCCAGTCGCCACGGCGCCACACGGACGCTGTTAGACGTAGCTTCACGGCGTTCATAATGTAGCTTCAGCAACTGGTTCTGCATGTATTAGAAGTGGAATGAAGTTGATGGGGTCAATGATGGATTTTTAATTAATTTTAACGTACTTCCTGTTACCACCGGGGGGCGCTATGAGCAAGGCAGGAAGTCGATACAGCAAAACGTTCGGGGAAGGCCCATCGTCATGTCCCTTGAGTTTGAAGTGGCTACAATGAAGTATGTGCGCGTGAAGCGCAAACGTATTTTAAATTGGGAAGATACACTTTCGCGCCGCCGCCACATGGTCGCCGTTGCTCGTAGGGTCACAGCGTTCATCATGTATCTTCAGCATCCGGGTCTGCATGTAGTAGAAGTGAAATGAAGGCGATTTGGTGGAGTTCGTATTTTTAACGAATTTTTGTACGTTTTCGGTTACCACCGGGGGGCGCTATGAGCAACGTAGGCAAACGATATGTCAAATCGTTCTGTGACACGCTTTCATCATATGCCCAAAGTTTGAAGCGTCTACGATCAAGCATGTGGGCGTGAGAGCCATTCGTATGTTGCTGGCGAGGCCCGAAGTAGTCGCCAAACTTTGAGGCCAGCTGAAGGCCAAGCCGTTTGACCTACAGTTGGGGGGAGCACAAGATAAGCTCAGGTACGTCTGGACATGTCCTGGACCCAATTTGAAGCCGATGGGGCGAATCCCCTCGGAGGAGTTCGTTTTGCCGAAACCGACTTCGAGGCTAAATAGCCGACTTCCTGTTCATTTTAGAGCATGTCATTTTATGAAATTTTTTGAAGGTCTCGGGTTGATAGACAAGTATACCAAGTTTCGTGCAAATCCGTGACGCAGACCCTCATTTCCAATGCGCGGTGTAGGGGGCGCTGTGGAGCCATTTGGCCACGCTAACATGCGAGACCACCACTGGATCGCAATTTCACGGCTTCCCCCCCTGCGTGTAGAAGGTCCTCGGTTTCTCGGCTCGGGAAAGGGGTGGAAATCGCGTTCAAACATTCAGAAGGGGAAAAATAATAATAATAATAATAATAATAATAATTAAAGCCGCAAGCGGCTATGGCGGGCCCTCGCTCCACGCGACTCGGCGACCCACGCCACTCGGCGACCCAGGCCCCCCCGTGGGACCGGTAGCCGGACGTGGTCCGTCGCGTTCAGGGCGGTCCCCGGATCACGCGTGTGAAGTTTGGAGCGTATTGGACATAGGCAATGCAAAACGTGTCATTTCCTGCGCCCACAAGGGGGCGACTTGAGCGAGGCAGCGGCCGATCAAATGGAGGCGTACAGGGCGGGCCTCTGACCACGTATGGAAAATGCGCAGCGGGTCAAGTCCGGATTGTGAACCAAATTTCCGAAGTGTCCTGTTACCACCGGGGGGCGCTATGAGCCACGAGCAAAAGTAATATATCGGATCGTTGAGGCTGAGCTCCTCATCATGTCCATCAAGTTTGGAGCAGCTGCGATCAAATCTGTAGGCGTGGTACCATTTCAAACGTCTTAGCTGAATCGCTAAACTTGGCCGTGCCACAGCGGCCACGCCCTTTGACGTGCACACGTGCAGAGCACAGGATAAGCTCAGCTAGGTCTGGAGATGTTCTGTACCAAATTTGAAGCAAATCGGGTGAAGTCCCTGGGAGGAGTTCGTTTTGCGTTCCAGAAATGCTAACCAAAATGGCCGACTCCCTGTTGGGTTAAGGGCGTGGCTCCAATTCAACTTTTTGTATGTTTGGGTGTGATACATGTATACGTCGAGTTTCGTATGTGTACGACAAAGTAAGCGAAATTTGTCTATGGGGAATTTCAGGAAATCTTCAAGGGGGCGCTAGAGAGGCCTTTTGCCATGCTTATCGGAAACAACACTATCAACTGAAAGAGCTCGTCATGCTTGTCCTGTGGATGAAATTTCGTGACGTCACGACTTCGTTAAGGCCCCGAAAAAGGCAAACGTAATTGGACGGCAAAAAGTCGCCAGTCGCCGCTGCGCCACACAGACGCCGTTAGACATAGCTTCGCGGCGTTCATAATGTAGCTTCAGCAACTGCTTCTGCATGTGTTAGAAGTGGGAAGAATTTGATGGGGGCAATTATGGATTTTTAATGAATTTTAACGTACTTCCTGTTACCACCGGGGGGCGCTATGAGCAAGGCAGGAAGTTGATACATCGAAACGTTCGGGGAAGAGCCATCGTCATGTCCCTAGAGTTTCAAGTGGCTACGATGAAGTATGTGCGCGTGAAAGGCAAACGTATTTGAAATTGGGAAGAGACACTTTCGCCACGCCGGCACACGGACGCCGTTGCTCGTAGGGTCACAGTGTTCATCATGTAGCTTCAGCATCCGGGTCTGCATGTAGTAGAAGGGAAATTATGTCAATTTGGCCAAGTTCGTAATTTTAACGAATTGTTGTACGTTTTCGAGTACCACCGGGGGGCGCTATGAGCGACGTAGGCAAATAATATGTCGGATCGTTCTGTGACACGCCGTCATCATATGGCCCAAGTTTGAAGCGTCTACGATGAAGCATGTGGGCGTGAGAGCCATTCGTATGTTGCTGGCGAGGCCCGAATCAGTCGCCAAACTTTGAGGTGTGCTGAAGGCCAAGCCGTTTGACCTACAGATGTGGGGAGCACAAGATAAGCTCAGCTAGGTCTGGACATGTTCTGGACCCAATTTGAAGCCGATCGGGCGAATCCCCTCGGAGGAGTTCGTTTTGAGGAAACCGACTTCGAGGCTAAATAGCCGACTTCCTGTTCATTTTAGAGTATGTCATTTTATGAAATTTTTTGAAGATCTCGGGTTGATAGACAAGTATACCAAGTTTCGTGCAAATCCGTGACGCAGACCCTCAGTTCCAATGCGCGGTCTAGGGGGCGCTCTGGAGCCATTTGGCCACGCACACATGCGAGACCACCACCAGATCGCAATTTCACGCCTTCCCCCCCTGCGTGTAGAATGTCCTCCGTTTCTCGTCTTGGGAAAGGGGTCAAAATCGCGTTCAAACTGGGAGATCCGGAACCGTAATAATAATAATAATAATAGGAATAAACTTTTGCATTTCGGGGAATTTTGCGCCAGGTATGACGAGTAATCTATTACCTACTTGGTTACTTGGTACCTTGCTACTTCTGGCCCACTTACATGTCGACTCTTTTGACACTCGAATTACAATAGGGTCCTCGGACCGTGACGTTGTCACTGGCTCGGGCCCTAATAAACATTTGCATTTCGGGGAATTTTGCGCCAGGTGTCATGAGTAATCGATTACTAACTTGTTGACTTGGTTACTGGCTACTTATATGTCGACTCTTGTTGACACTCGAATTACAATAGGGTCCTCGGACCGTGACGTTGTCACTGGCTCGGGCCCTAATAATAATTAAAGCCGCAAGCGGCTATGGCGGGCCCTCGCCTCACGCGACTCGGCGACCCACGCCACTCGGCGGGCCAGGCCCCCCCGTGGGACCAGTAGCCGGACGTGGTCTGTCGCGTTGAGGGCGGTCCCCGGATCACACGTGTGAAGTTTCGAGCATATCGGACATAGGCAAAGCAAAACGTGTCATTTCCTGCGGCCACAAGGGGGCGACTTGAGCGAGGCTGCGGCCGATCAAATGGAGTCGTAGAGGGCGGGGCTCTGAGCACGGATGGAAAATGCGATGCGGGTCAAGTCCGGCTTGTGAACCAATTTTCCGACGTTTCCTGTTACCACCGGGGGGCGCAATGAGTCACAAACCCAAGGAATATATCGGATCGTTGAGGATGAGGCCCTTATCATGTCCAGCAAGTTTGGAGCTCCTGCGTTCAAAACTGTAGGCGTGTTAGCATCTCTAAGTTATTAGCTGAATTCGCTAAACTTGGCCGTGCCACGGCGGCCACGCCCTTTGACCTGTCGACCTATTATGCACAATATTTCATCAGCTGGGTTTGAAGGTGTAATGTACGTAATTTGAAGCAAATCGGATGAAATCCCAAGGAGCAGTTAGTTTTGCGTCCAAGAAATGCTAGCCAATATGTGCGACTTTCTGTCGTGTTTAGCGCGTGGGTCCAATGCAACTTTTTGGATGGTTGGTTGAGATGCATGTATGTGTGAAGTTTCGTAAGTGTACGACAAAGTAAGTGGAAATGGTCTATGGGGAATTTCACAAAATTTTCAAGGGGGCGCTATTGAGGCATTTTGCCACGCCCATCCGAAATAACACTATCAATTGAAAGAGCTCGTCATTCTTATCCTGTGTATGAAATATCGTGACGTCACGACCTCGTTAAAGCCACGGAAAAGGCAAACGTAATTGGACGCTGAAAAGTGGCCAGTCGCCACGGCGCCACACGGACGCTGTTAGACGTAGCTTCGCGGCGTTCATAATGTAGCTTCAGCAACTGGTTCTGCATGTAGTAGAAGTGGAATGAAGTCGATGGGGTCAAGTTTGGATTTTTAATGAATTTTAACGTACTTCCTGTTACCACCGGGGGGCGCTATGAGCAAGGCAGGAAGTCGATACATCGAAACGTTCGGGGAAGAGCCATCGTCA
This sequence comes from Decapterus maruadsi, assembly GCA_030347415.2. Classification (NCBI taxonomy): domain Eukaryota; kingdom Metazoa; phylum Chordata; class Actinopteri; order Carangiformes; family Carangidae; genus Decapterus; species Decapterus maruadsi. The sequence goes on along the minus strand of CM064900.1, from coordinate 24,029,246 downwards.
TGTTCCTTGAGTTTCAAGTGGCTACGATGAAGTATGTGGTCGTGAAAGGCAAACGTATTTGAAATTGGGAAGAGACACTTTCGCCGCGCCGCCACACGGACGCCGTTGCTCGTAGGGTCACAGCGTTCATGATGTAGCTTCAGCATCCGGGTCTGCATGTAGTAGAAGTGAAATGAAGTCAATTTGGTCTAGTTCGTAATTTTAACGAATTGTTGTACGTTTTCGGTGACCACCGGGGGTCGCTATGAGCGACGTAGGCAAATAATATGTCGAATCATTCTGTGACACGCCTTCATCATATGTCCCAAGTTTGAAGCGTCCACGATGAAGCATGTGGGCGTGAGAGCCATTCGTATGCTGCTGGCGAGGCCCGAATCAGTCGCCAAACTTTGAGGTCCGCTGAAGGCCAAGCCGTTTGACCTGCAGATGTGGGGAGCACAAGATAAGCTCAGCAAGGTCTGGACATGTCCTGGACCCTATTTGAAGCCGATCGGGCGTCTCCCCTCGGAGGAGTTCATTTTGAGTAAACCGACTTCGAGGCTAAATAGCCGACTTCCTGTTCATTTTAGAGCATGTCATTTTAGCAAATTTTTTGAAGGTCTCGGGTTGATAGACAAGTATACCAAGTTTCGTGCAAATCCGTGACGCAGACCCTCATTTCCAATGCGCGGTCTAGGGGGCGCTGTGGAGCCATTTGGCCACGCACACATGCGAGACCACCACCAGATCGCAATTTCACGCCTTCCCCCCCTGCGTGTAGAAGGTCCTCGGTTTCTCGTCTCGGGAAAGGGGTGGAAATCGCGTTCAAACATTCAGAAGGCGCGAAATAATAATAATAATAATAATAAACTTTTGCATTTCGGGAAAGTTTGCGCCAGGTCTCAGGAGTAATCTATTACCTACTTGGTGACTTGGTTACTTGGTACTTGTGGCCTACTTACATGTCGACTCTTTTTGGACACTCGAATTACAATAGGGTCCTCGGACCGTGACGTTGTCACTGGCTCGGGCCCTAATAAACATTTGCATTTCGGGGAATTTTGCGCCAGGTATGATGAGTAATCTATTACCTACTTGGTGACTTGGTTCCTTGGTACTTGTGGCCTACTTACATGTCGACTCTTTTGACACTCGAATTACAATAGGGTCCTCGGACCGTGACGTTGTCACTGGCTCGGGCCCTAATTAAAGCCGCAAGCGGCTATGGCGGGCCCTCGCCCCACGCGACTCGGCGACCCACGCCACTCGGCGACCCACGGCCCCCCGATCATGTATCTAAATTTTGAAGTGAGTATGATCAAGTATGTGGGCGTAAAAGCCAGCCGTAATTGCGTGAGGAGTAATGAGCAGTGTTACCATTTTTGTCGCCCCCTAGCGGGCACGCCGTTTGGTGTAGAGGAAAGATTTTAAGTAAAATGACGTCGATTTGGTCAAGTTCGTATTTTTAACGAATTTTTGTACATTTGCGATTACCACCAGGGGGCGCTATGAGCGACATAGGAAAATAATATGTCGGGCTGTTCAGGATCACGCCCTCATTATCTCCAGCAAGTTTGAAGCTGCTGTGATCAAATCTGTGGGCGTGATAGCATTTCAAAGTTGCATGGCGAGGCATCAAAGATGGCGGCGGCCACAGCGGCCACGCCCTTTGACCTACAGACCTGTAGAGCACAAGCCGTCCTCAGGGCAGTCTGTGGATGATCTGTGGCGAATATGAAGGTGATGGTGCGAAATCTTTCGGAGGAGTTCGTTTCGTGTACAAAAAAATCAAACCAAAATGGCCGACTTCCTGTTGGTTTTAGGGCGTCGCTCCAATACATTTTTTTAAATGTTTGGGTGTGATGCACGTGTGTGTCGAGTTTCGTAAGTGTACGACAAAGTAAGTGAAAATTGTCTATGGGGAATTTCAGAAAATTTTCAAGGGGGCGCTATAGAGGCATTTTGCCACGCCCATGGGAAACAACAATATCAACTGAAAGAGCTCATCATTATTGTCCTGTGGAAGAAATGTTGTGACGTCACGACCTCGTTAAAGCCACGAAAAAGGCAAACGTAATTGGACGGCGAAAAGTCGGCAGTCGCCGCGGCGCCGCACGGACACCGTTAGATGTAGCTTCACGGCGTTCATAATGTAGCTTCAGCAACTGGTTCTGCATGTATTAGAAGTGGAATTAAGTTGATAGGGTCAAGTATGAATTTTTAATGAATTTTAAGCTACTTCCTGTTACCACCGGGGGGCGCTATGAGCAAGGCAGGAAGTCGATACATCAAAACGTTTGGGGAGGAGCCATTGTCATGTCCCTAGAGTTTCAAGTGGCTACGATGAAATATGTGCGCGTGAAAGGCAAACGTAATTGAAATTGGGAAGATACACTTTCGCTGCGCCGCCACACGGACGCCGTTGCTCGTAGGGTCACAGTGTTCATCATGTAGCTGCAGCATCCAGGTCTGCATGTAGTAGAAGTGAAATGAAGGCAATTTGGTCAAGTTCGTATTTTTAAAGAATTTTTGTATGTTTTTGCTCACCACCGGGGGGCGCTATGAGCGACGTAGGCAAATGATATGTCGAATCGTTCTGCGACACGCCTTCATCATATGCCCCAAGTTTGAAGAGTCTACGCTCAAGCATGTGGGCGTGAGAGCCATTCGTATTTTGATGGCGAGTCCCGAAACAGTCGCCAAACTTTGAGGCCAGCTGGAGGCCAAGCCGTTTGACCTACAAACCTGTGGAGCACAAGATAAGCTCAGCTAGGTCTGGACATGTTGTGGACCCAATATGAAGCCGATCGGGCGAATCCCCTCGGAGGAGTTCATTTCGCGTGAACAGACTTTGAGGCTAAATAGCCGACTTCCTGTTCGTTTTAGAGTATGTCATTGTAGCAAATTTTTTGAAGATCTCGGTTTGATAAACAAGTATACCAAGTTTCGTGCAAATCCGTGACGCAGACCCTCATTTCCTATGCGCGGTCTAGGGGGCGCTGTGGAGCCATTTGGCCACACTAACATGCGAGACCACCACTGAACGCCGATTTCACGCCTTCCCCCCCTGTGCGTAGAGTTTCATCCGTTTCTCGGCGTCGGAAAGGGGTCAAAATTGCGTTCAAACGCGGAGATCCGGAATAATAATAATTAAAGCCGCAAGCGGCTATGGCGGGCCCTCGCCCCACGCGACTCGGCGACCCACGCCACTCGGCGACCCACGGCCCCCCGATCATGTATCTAAATTTTGAAGTGAGTATGATCAAGTATGTGGGCGTAAAAGCCAGCCGTAATTGCGTGAGGAGTAATGAGCAGTGTTACCATTTTTGTCGCCCCCTAGCGGGCACGCCGTTTGGTGTAGAGGAAAGATTTTAAGTAAAATGACGTCGATTTGGTCAAGTTCGTATTTTTAACGAATTTTTGTACATTTGCGATTACCACCAGGGGGCGCTATGAGCGACATAGGAAAATAATATGTCGGGCTGTTCAGGATCACGCCCTCATTATCTCCAGCAAGTTTGAAGCTGCTGTGATCAAATCTGTGGGCGTGATAGCATTTCAAAGTTGCATGGCGAGGCATCAAAGATGGCGGCGGCCACAGCGGCCACGCCCTTTGACCTACAGACCTGTAGAGCACAAGCCGTCCTCAGGGCAGTCTGTGGATGATCTGTGGCGAATATGAAGGTGATGGTGCGAAATCTTTCGGAGGAGTTCGTTTCGTGTACAAAAAAATCAAACCAAAATGGCCGACTTCCTGTTGGTTTTAGGGCGTCGCTCCAATACATTTTTTTAAATGTTTGGGTGTGATGCACGTGTGTGTCGAGTTTCGTAAGTGTACGACAAAGTAAGTGAAAATTGTCTATGGGGAATTTCAGAAAATTTTCAAGGGGGCGCTATAGAGGCATTTTGCCACGCCCATGGGAAACAACAATATCAACTGAAAGAGCTCATCATTCTTGTCCTGTGGAAGAAATGTTGTGACGTCACGACCTCGTTAAAGCCACGAAAAAGGCAAACGTAATTGGACGGCGAAAAGTCGGCAGTCGCCGCGGCGCCGCACGGACACCGTTAGATGTAGCTTCACGGCGTTCATAATGTAGCTTCAGCAACTGGTTCTGCATGTATTAGAAGTGGAATTAAGTTGATAGGGTCAAGTATGAATTTTTAATGAATTTTAAGCTACTTCCTGTTACCACCGGGGGGGCGCTATGAGCAAGGCAGGAAGTCGATACATCAAAACGTTTGGGGAGGAGCCATTGTCATGTCCCTAGAGTTTCAAGTGGCTACGATGAAATATGTGCGCGTGAAAGGCAAACGTAATTGAAATTGGGAAGATACACTTTCGCTGCGCCGCCACACGGACGCCGTTGCTCGTAGGGTCACAGTGTTCATCATGTAGCTTCAGCATCCAGGTCTGCATGTAGTAGAAGTGAAATGAAGGCAATTTGGTCAAGTTCGTATTTTTTAAGAATTTTTGTATGTTTTTGCTCACCACCGGGGGGCGCTATGAGCGACGTAGGCAAATGATATGTCGAATCGTTCTGCGACACGCCTTCATCATATGCCCCAAGTTTGAAGAGTCTACGCTCAAGCATGTGGGCGTGAGAGCCATTCGTATTTTGATGGCGAGCCCCGAAACAGTCGCCAAACTTTGAGGCCCGCTGAAGGCCAAGCCGTGTGACCTACAAACCTGTGGAGCACAAGATAAGCTCAGCTAGGTCTGGACATGTTGTGGACCCAATATGAAGCCGATCGGGCGAATCCCCTCGGAGGAGTTCATTTCGCGTGAACAGACTTTGAGGCTAAATAGCCGACTTCCTGTTCGTTTTAGAGTATGTCATTGTAGCAAATTTTTTGAAGATCTCGGTTTGATAAACAAGTATACCAAGTTTCGTGCAAATCCGTGACGCAGACCCTCATTTCCTATGCGCGGTCTAGGGGGCGCTGTGGAGCCATTTGGCCACGCTAACATGCGAGACCACCACTGAACGCCGATTTCACGCCTTCCCCCCCTGTGTGTAGAGTTTCATCCGTTTCTCGGCGTCGGAAAGGGGTCAAAATTGCGTTCAAACGCGGAGATCCGGAATAATAATAATAAACACTTGCATTTCAATAGGGTCCTCGGACCGTGACGTTGTCACTGGCTCGGGCCCTAATAAACACTTGCATTTCAATAGGGTCCTCGGACCGTGACGTTGTCACTGGCTCGGGCCCTAATAATTAAAGCCGCAAGCGGCTATGGCGGGCCCTCGCCCCACGCGACTCGGCGACCCACGCCACTCGGCGACCCAGGCCCCCGGGTCCGCGGACGCCACGGGGCCTGTAGCCGGACGTGGGCCGTCACGTTCAGAGTCGTCCCCGGAACACACCCGTGAAGTTTCGAGCATATCGGACATAGTCGACGCAAAACATGTCATTTCCTGCGCCCACAAGGGGGCGACTTGAGCGAGGCTGCGGCCGATCAAATGGAGGCGTAGAGGGCGGCCCTCTGACCACGTCTGGGAATGTAGATGTGACTGCGATCAAGTTTGTGGGGATGGTGACCAAATGAGCAGGTGGCCAACTTTCTGGCCGTGTAGCGACCACGCCGTTTGACGTAGTGGGAAGATTTTTACAACGTTTGACCAGCTCGGTTTCCTGATGATATGTAGCGAATATGAAGTGAATTGGCCAAAATCCCTAGGAGGACGGTGTTCACGCTGTATCGCCATTCGTGTCGTCGCCACAAGGGGGCCGTTAGTCGTATCTTCGTAGTGTTCATGAAATAGCTTCAGCGACTTTGTCAGAATGTTTTACACGTGAAATTTCGAGAATTTGGTCAAGTACGTATTTGTAACAAATTTTCCGACGTTTCCTGTAACCACCGGGGGGCGCTATTAGCCACGAACAAAAGTAATATATGGGATCGTTGAGGCTGAGGTCCTCATCATGTCCATCAAGTTAGGAGCTGCTGCGATCAAATCTGTAGGCGTGGTACCATTTCAAACGTCTTAGCTGAATCGCTAAAGTTGGCCGTGCCACAGCGGCCACGCCCTTTGACGTGCACACGTGCAGAGCACAAGATAAGCTCAGCTAGGTCTGGAGATGTTCTGTACCAAATTTGGAGCAAAACGGGTGAAGTCCCTCGGAGGAGTTTGTTTTGCGTCCAAGAAATGCTAACCAAAATGGCCGACTTCCTGTTGGGTTAAGGGCGTGGCTCCAATGCAACTTTTTGTATGTTTCGGTGTGATACATGTATACATCGAGTTTCGTATGTGTACGACAAAGTAAACGAAATTAGTCTATGGGGAATTTCAGAAAATCTTCAAGGGGGCGCTATAGAGGCATTTTTCCGTCCCCATCGAAAAGAACGCTATCAACGGAAAGAGCTTGTCAGTCTTGTCCTGTGGATGAAATTTGGTGACGTCACGACATCGTTAAAGCCACGAAAAAGGCAAACGTAATTGGAGGCCGAAATATCGCCAGTCGCCGCGGCGCCACACGGACGCCGTTAGACATAGCTTTGCGGCATTCATAATGTAGCTTCAGCAACTGGTTCTGCATGTATTAGAAGTGGAATGAAGCTGATGGGGGCAATTGTGGATTTTTAATGAATTTTAACGTACTTCCTGTTACCACCGGGGGGCGCTATGAGCAAGGCAGGAAGTCGATACATCAAAACGTTCGGGGAAGAGCCATCGTCATGTCCCTTGAGTTTCAAGTGGCTACGATGAAGTATGTGCGCGTGAAACGCAAACGTATTTTAAATTGGGAAGATACACTGTCGCCGCGCCGCCACACGGACGCCGTTGCTCATAGGGTCACAACGTTCATCACGTAGCTTCAGCATCCGGGTCTGCATGTAGTATAAGTGAAAAGAAGTCAATTTGGTCAAGTTCGTGTTTTTAACGAATTTTTGTACGTTTTCGGTTACCACCGGGGGGCGCTATGAGCAACGTAGGCAAATGATATGTCGAATCGTTCTGCGACACACCTTCATCATATCCCCAAAGTTTGAAGCGTCTACGATCAAGCATGTGGGCGTGAGAGCCATTCGTATGTTGCTGGCGAGGCCCGAAACAGTCGCCAAACTTTGAGGCCCGCTGAAGGCCAAGCCGTGTGACCTGCAAATGTGGGGAGCACAAGATAAGCTCAGCTAGGTCTGGACATGTCCAGGACCCAGTTTGAAGCCGATCGGGCGAATCCCCTCGGAGGAGTTCGTTTTGGCGAATCCGACTTCGAGGTTAAGTAGTCGACTTCCTGTACGTTTTCGGGTATGTCTGTAATGTTATTTTTTGAAGATCTCCGGTTGATAGACAAGTGTAGCAAGTTTCGTAGAAATCGGTGACGCAGACCCTCATTTCCTATGCGCGGTCTAGGGGGCGCTGTTGTGCCATTTGGCAATGCCCACGTGTGAGACCACCACAGAATCGCAATTTCACGGCTTCCCCCCCTGCGTGTAGAGTTCCATCCGTTTCTCGTGCTCGTAAAGGGGTCAAAATCGCGTTCAAACGCGCGGATTCCTAGAAATAATAATAATAATAAACATTAGCATTTCGGGGAATTTTGCGCCAGGTATGATGAGTAATCTATTACCTACTTGGTTACTTGGTTCCTTGGCACTTGTGGCCTACTTACATGTCGACTCTTTTGGACACTCGAATTACAATAGGGTCCTCGGATCGTGACGTTGTCACTGGCTCGGGCCCTAATAATAAACATTTGCATTTCGGGGAATTTTGCGCCAGGTATGATGAGTAATCTATTACCTACTTGGTTACTTGGTTCCTTGGTACTTGTGGCCTACTTACATGTCGACTCTTTTGACACTCGAATTACAATAGGGTCCTCGGACCGTGACGTTGTCACTGGCTCGGGCCCTAATAAAGAATAATAAACAGCGCGATTTCAATAGCCCCTCGGGCGAGTGCTACTCGCCGCTCGGGCCTAATAATCACAACAACCACTATTTAAATCTATTTATCTGAATCAGCACGTAAATGTATATCTATCTGATGTCAGATCAGGTGGTTGGCATGTGTAATGGAAGCTCAACCTGTTACCTGACGGGGTTTAAATATAGGTTACTAAATGTGAGTGTCTTTATAAGTGTAAAAAAGGTGTGTGTGTGTATGTTTTTTTTACACTGGGCACCAGTTCTCAGAGTATCAGGGCAAAACTGATCAACGATATCAGTAACCTCCTCCCAGACTACTTCTGCTTCATCAGTCTGTGGAGGTCTGTTTGTGTTACCATATAATATATTCTGCCACTGTGAGCTTGGACCTCCTGGACCAGTTTCCTCACTAGAAAATGTTTGGCTGTCTCCTTCGTCCATGTCAAAATATAAAATGACAAAATTGCAGAGCGCCTCACTGCAGGAGAGGAGCTCAATTGATTGGTGAAGATCTGACTCGGCCGTATTAAACCCACCCATACCTTCTACTTGCACCGTGCACGAAACTTGCAAAATGTGCCTGGACACACCCCGCGCTGCGCCTGGTCTACAAAATTAGAGCCCAATGGCTTGACATCTGCTCTTATGTCAGTATGGGGGCGATTCTACCTCTCTGGCTCGCTTTTACAATCACAAGACAGAGGATTTGTTTCAGCTGCAGTCTGATCTGGCCCTGTGAACTGTCAGGCCCGTGAGGAGCCGAGGACACAGGCGGAATGTGATGGAGGGAGTCAGTGGCGGACCCGAGGTCTTCATTGAGGCAGGGGAACGATCACCTCTACGTAGTTGATGGGAAAGAAGCCAGATTCACCGTTGATCATGCCCTCGTACCAGTTCTCATCGATCTGGTTGGTGAGGATGATGATGTCGCCCTCTTTAAAGCCCAGCTCGCCCTCGTTCTCAGGCTCAAAGTTATAGAGGGAGCGGCAGCATGGCTGGTCCAGCGGCTCCAGTTCTGCACCAAAAACACAGGGACATCATGGAATCATTTTTGAGACATGGCTTCTGCATCATGTTGCATGTTATAGTGGGGCAGATAACTGCAAATTACAAGACCCTAGTACAGGAAGATGCTACACATACTAAACCTCTAAATACCGTGCATTTTAGCCGAGTCAGGTGTAACATGAACCTCTAATTTAGCAGAATATTAGGATTCTGGGACTGATATATGCTACAAGGAAGCCAGTGAGTAAATCCATGGGTCCAAATTTGGATTCTACATAGTGAAAAATGTATTATTTGACACCAAGACCATGCAAATAGGACAAGTCTTTGCAATTGTATTCCGAAATGCAATATTATTGTATATTCAATGGTGGCCATCTTGAAAACTGGCCGCTATCTTTAATTTTTAGGTGGCTAACGGGTTTTACAGGGTTCCCGACGGGGTCTTAAAAAATCTTAAAAGCATTGAATTTATGAATTTGGAAATAATACCTTAAAAAGACTTGAAAAAGTCTTGAATTTTGATGTCTGCGTCTTAAAAGTTGTCCTGTATTTAACTTCTCCGTATTGCATTTTTCATCAAAAGTTTCATTTGTCAACCACAGTTATTTTTGATCAATGTTCTTCTTGGTGACTTATGGACAGTGGAATAAATCTTGTACTGTGGAGCTTATGTGGTATTATCATACAGTGAGATTTTGATATCATGATGCCTGATACGATACTGCAATAAATATCATGGGCTTGTTATTGAGGTATTATTGAGGTACACACACACAGACACACACTGCAGAGGTTGTTACTCACGGTGAAGATTGCCATTGGTAGTGGGGCTCTCTGGCCATGACAGTGGGACAGGGGTGATATGATCAGCTAGGTGAGATGGAAGGACATATGGAGATGGAGTTGAGAACAATGACAACACAAAAGTATAAACTCAGAACACAATGAAGAAATGATGCATGATGTGATTGACAGCACTCGTTCCCACCATTCTGCATGTTTGGCTGATATGTCTGATTGATACCAGCAGAGGGAGGCAACATTTCCTGAGATACCGGACAGAGTGCAGGTGATTCATTACTCTATAGTTTTGTTGATGGGCTTTCATAGGCCTGACTCTCCTGTTTGACCACTGCAGTCACTACTGTTACTATTATTATTTTGAGATTTAGTTGTTACAGTCAATTTTGTATTGTCTCTAATGTCAATTAACGAGTCATGTTTTTTTGGTTGTAACTTGTATTCTTGTTACAGTAAATAAACATTTGATCACAAAAAACAAAACTATAGAGTGCTGAAGCAGAAGCAGGAAGTAACTAGGGCTGACCCAAAAAAATCAAAGCTTTGTTGCCATGGTAACCGATCATGAAATCCGTGATAGGTTTATTATTTTTTTACTTTTTCCTTTTTGACACCGGATCTCATCGGCAGTTGTTACATTAAAATGAGTAGGCTACTTGGCCTCCTGGAAACCTGCCTGATTTTGGAGAATATGCAGTGTTTCTTTCGTTATTTCCGCTATGATCACGTAACCCCAAAAGCCTCAGACCTGACCCTTCTACAGAGGAATACCTACTTTTTTCAGTAATCGTGTCGTTGCTCTGGAAATCTGTGAGGGACAACAGAAAAAAAAGTGTACATGCCAACTCAATGCAAACAGTGAAGATGGTGCTGACAGGGAACATCACAGAAAAGAGAGAACACAGATACATCGGGGGGGGGTGGACAGATGTGTGGCAGCTGTACCGGTGGATTTGACTGAGGAGCTGTAGGTCAGGCCGTTCTGCTGACTGTTGTCCAGAGTCTCCATGCTGCTTCTGATGGACTTTGGTTTGAACTCTCTCCTGGGTTGGCTGCTGGCTGTGGATATCCTGTGATGGAAAGAGCGGGTTGGCGTCATGATTTGGACGAGGTGGTTCTTTAAATGTACCAGGTTTTTCCAGTCGTTCACGAGGGCTTTCAACGCGATCAAAAATCTGCCTACTCCACACTGTGAGGTTTTGTGAAGTCACCATGACCATTATCTACAAAAATCTGGAAATATTGGACACAAGACCAAAACTCATCATAATCCTGCTCCTTAGACCTGTTTGGTCTAAGATTTGCTTGTTTCGACCACTCCCGCTATGGCCTGGCCTAGGTATTCTTAAAAAATAAGATTTCATTTTAAAAAAAGTTAAATAAAATGATGTGCCCATTTTAATAAAATTCAAATTGTGCTTAGAGGGAATATTTTTACCAGACATTTTGAAGGGTAAAAAGTACCGGATTCGTCAAAGTCCTCAAACTCCACATGAATGGTATAAATGAACACTCATATACACCTCAAGACAAGAATTGATACTTTGATGCTGTCATTATTAGGCACAGTTGTGAAAAGGTGGACAGAATGAGTCACTGTACTGTACTGCCTTCTCCACATGAGCTGAACCCTGCACGGGGACTCACCTGCTCTGCAACCTCTGACTCAGCTCCTCCAGGATCTCACTCGACTGCCGGTGGTATTCTAAGGCTGCCTCGATCAGTGCTGACAGCTGGCTCACCTGCTCCACCTGTTGGCCATGCCCCCCCCCGCCACACACACACACACACACACACACAGACACAATCCAGAGTTTGAGGTATCAGCGTCTGGGGATCTAACACAACAAAAAGCTAAGAAATTACCACTATGTTCTTATATATCAATAAATAATAATAATAACATTTATTTTTTATGATTACAAAGGAATAAAGCTGCCGACAAAATACGAAGACAACAAGAACTTCAGCATTACAATATTGGTGAGTCTTGAACTCACAACTTCTGACACCAAGAACCATCCTCTTAGCTTATTAAAGGGATAGTTCACCCAAAATTCAAATTCCAGTCATTATCTATCTACTCACCCTCATGTCGACTAAGAGCTGTGAGAATTTTCAGAGTCCTCCGTGCCTTCTCCGAAGCCCCGACATGAGAAATTGTGTTGTTGTTATTTAATTTTTTTTCGGAACAATTTCTCATGTTGGGGCTTCAATACAAGAGGGGCATTACAGACGAGCAGTATGGGGGTATTTAAATGTTTTTTGGTGTGTCTTTTTGGACGAAGAAAAGTGGTGTCCATTCACAACCATTATATGGACAAGTACTGCTGCGCAGACCCTGAGTAACTCAGCGAAGGAACGGAGGACTCTGAAAATTCTCACAGCTCTTAGTCGACATGAGGGTGAGTAGATAATGAGTGAAATTTGAATATTGGGTGAACTATCCCTTTAAGCTAATTGTCTGGAAGTGAGACCTGGTTTGTAGCTTCACGAATGGAGTCAGGGAGTCACCAATCAGGCAGCAGTTGACAAGGCAGGTTTCAAAATCGTTAATATGTCAAAATTTCTGTTATGGAAAGCATGGAAATGTTGGTGATTTGTTTTTAACGATAATAGGTGTTTTGCTTCATAAGAAAAAATCTAATGTTTAAAAATGCCACTCTTCATTGACTGCAGTTGAGAGCAGAATTCAAAATGTTCTCAAAAAATCAGGTTTTGAGATAAAATTCTGATATTTTTATATTTATATTTAAATGCCTGTTGTGCCCCCCAACCACATGACAGTTGAGTAAATCTGGCATGGGGATGGAGCTTTGTGCAAAGCTTGGTGATTTTTCATGTATGGGAAGTAGGATTTAAGAAGAAGAAGAAGACAATAGGTTCCCGGCAGCTTACACTGTCTGGCCCCTAATTAACAAAATGAAATCTCATAAAATGATATAAAACAATAAATGAATGAATATATTCAACCTTCAGGTCAAACTATTTTGCTTCATATGCCTGCTATAGTGCAGTATGTTGACACTCTCTGGTAATAAGATGATGTTTGTTTGTCTCTTACATCGTTCTCCAGGAAGTTGAACATGCTCCTCTCAGCCAGCTCTTTGCTCTCATCAAACTTCTCCACAGCCTGACGAATCTCCTCATCGGGGATTTTCCCGTGACGCTTCTTCTTGTAGTCAAAGTCTAACCGCCGGCCCTCCAGCTTCTTCAGGTGGTGCTGCAAACAGACACACACATCGATATCACACACTGTCTGACATGCCAATCAGACCAGAGGCAGCCTGCTCGGGTCACCATATGTTTTCAGTTACAGGGAACACATGCTGCTATAAAGTACCATGATCTCTTTGAGGTCCTTATCCTGTAGAGTCTGCAGGGGGTCAATAAAGTTTTGTTTGACATTTATGTCCAAGGCGTCCTTCACATTTGCCATCTGCCTCATAGCTTCACCCATATCCACGAGAGCGCAGCCTGAGGGACAGAGACAAACCACTTGTGTTAAACTATGACAAATTGGGACATAGCATAGCTCACTGTGTAGAGCAGGTCATCTATAAACAGAGGCTATAGTCCTCGCTGCAGTGGCCAGGGGTTCGATTATACCTGGCGGCTCTTTGCTGCGTGTCATTCCCCCCTCTCTCTCTCTTTCCAGCTGTCCTGTTAATAAAGGCTGCAAAGACTTTTAAAAAATTGTTTGACCATCACCATCTTTTCTAGGTTTTTCTGCTGCTGTGTATCTGTGGCCCTTTTCAGACCTGGAGCAGCTGGAAGCATATCTATTCACACCTGGCTTTAAAGGGATAAGCCAACATTTTTTTGTGTATCTTGCCTCACTCCCAAGTCCATGACCAGCAGATAGACACCATCCTTTCGACTGTGTGTGCAGTAACAAGGGAGATAGAGCCTGTATCGCCTCTAATTAGCTTAGCTCAAACACTGGAAGTGTATGGGTAGTGTTAGCCTGCCTCCTACCTGAGCCGAAATCAGCAGCAGTCAGAAGCTGATTTCATTTTAGCTCTAAACTCTATAACTTTATCAACATTTCAAACACTTTTAGACAAGAAAGTAGCCGTTTAGATCAGCAGTGTGTCGTTAATTTGTCTAAATATCAGCTGTTTACAATTTTGTTCAGACGAATTTGGTGCTATTCAAGCTAGACTTTGTGACCAACGCACTTCCGGTTACATTCACAAAATAAAACACCCGTTGCCCTTTACATACAGAAAACCATGATGATAGAATTTGTGCTTTTACTTTGAAATAGGAAGCTAACCTACCCTCGATGTAGCTAGCTTGAACCAAAATAAACCGTCTTTGCTTGAGCCCTCTGTTTTGACCGTTCTCGTCCCGTTACCGGCATTTGAACGTTCAAGATGCCTTACAAGAGAGTTTTGTCAGCTCTGAGATGAAGATCGGTCCATTTAGAGTTGCTGAAGAGTTTCCCTGATGACTTTAGGTGGAGGCAGGCTAACACTACTGATGCACTTCCAGTGTTTGAGCTAATTACGGGCAATACGGGCTCTATCTTGCTCATTACTGCACGCACAGTCGAAGGATGGTGTCTATCTGCTGGTCATGGACTCGGGAGTGAGGCAAGCCACGAAAAAAAAAATGTTGGCGTATCCTTTTAAAAAGCATTTCCAGTGACACTGTCTGGAGGAGCTTTGAGGGGATGAGTGAATCAATGAGTGAATTATTGCACTATGTAAAGCCCGTCCATGATACTGAATTCAAAACTGAATTAAATCTATTTATAAACAGTAGAGGATAGGATGCTCTGCTTAGTGATTTTCCTCTCTCAGGTGTGAATCTAGGCCCACTGAGTGTCAGCTCTCAGTTACACAGTGAAACTTTGCACCAAAGCGCTAGTCTGAGACGACACATTTAATGTGAAACATCTGGAAATAAATACTTTGAGAATGTTGAATATATGAAAAATTTCATGTGTTTTGTGGAGAGGCACAGATCAGATCAGAAAAGTGGAGAACAAAGGCTTGTTTCTGGGATAAGCCTGCTCCTGAGGGACAGGTTCACAAGCAGCAGCATCAGTAAGACACTGGTGCAGGCAAAACTTAAGTGACACATGTAAAAGTCATCATAAGGAATTGTGTATGAAAGCCACTGATTTCTGAGATTTCTGAGAGTCTGTGGTTTATAAGAACAGGTACCAAAGACAGAGTCCTCTCCCAGCTCTTGACCGTAGCGCAGCATGCAGTCTCCCAGCAGGCCTTCAGGCTGTGGATAGCCAGTGGTCTTCACCTGCCCTCGGATCTTTGACATTGTGTTCAGCATGTTGAGTTTAGCTCGAGAGGCTGTGGAGGAAAACCATGAATATAACACGATATTACTGATTGACATTATTGGATTCCTTTTGCAAATGGTGTAGGAACAAAGTATCATCAGATGTATGTTATCTCACCTGGATTAGGCTGGAGGTACTCTGTTGTTTTGGACATAAGGTCAAACACTGACTTATTGGTCACCTCAATTTTCTGTGGGAAGCAGGACAAGAATGAAAAAACAGCGAAGAGAAGATGTTGCAGTTATGTTTGAAAAACAAAAGACAATTAAAACATTAAAATCAGTTTATAGTTCAGTGACTTGACGACATACAAACTCCAGCTCTGCATTGACAACAGAATTTTCCAATATAAATGATTTGAAAAAAAAAATAAAGTCATGGAAGTTTGGTTGGTCCTTATTACTCTGGATGGATGGATGGTCACAAATTACATCATGATTAGAGAGAGGATAAAGACAGAAATGATCCAAAGAGACTGAGAAAACTGCAAGTTAGAAGTTTTTAACTACTATTATTATCTTTACCATTATTATTCTCATTTTCTATTGAAAGAGGTGCTGAAACATGGATACCTCCACTGTGCACTTCTAAGAAGCTTTGTCGTCTTCTTTTATTGTTGTTAGGATGAATGTTTTCCACACTATGCTGCCTACATCTTGTATGTAACTTACTGTTTTATCACCTATGCTGTGTTTAGTCCTGTCCTCTCACAGATTTAGAGTTTAGTGTTCAATGCTGAACGCAGGGAAGCAGCAGATGCTCTCATCGGTGAACTTAAGCTCTATCAAGTGTCAGTAGTCCTGAACTCACCCTCTCCATCTCCATGAAGTCTTCATCCAGCTTTGTCCCCTCAGCCCCGCTGATCTTCTCACTGAAGAGCTGCACAAAGAGCAGAGAGGAGATCATGGAGGGAGGTCTAGGGGCTACAGAGGGACAGCATGTGGTGAACGATGTTTTGTGGATAATTACTAAAGGCTAATATGTTGTTAGACAGGGTTATGAGATGTATAGAGGGCAGTTACAGTGTATGTTGTGCAACCCTGCCGCATGGCTGGAAGAGATGTTGTAGTTTTCTTAGTTTAGCTACTAACACTCGGACTCAGGGACGACATGAACAAGACAGCATTCAGCAGACATCTTGTCCATTATTATGAACAACATGTCCAAATGGGGAACCACTTTACTTTTTTAAGATCTCACCCACAGTATCTAATGGCCATATCAGAATGTTAAAGGGATAGTTCACCCAAAATTGAAATTGCACTCGTTATCTACTCACCCTCATGTCGACTAAGGGCTGGGAGAAGTTTCAGAGTCCTCTGTGGCTTCTCTGAGTTACAGGGGGTCTCGGCGTAGCAGTGCATGTCCATATGACGGTTGCAAATGGACACCAATTGTCTTCGTAACAAAAAAACACACCAAAAAACATCCAAATACCTCCATGCTGCTCGTATGTCCGTCTTGTATTGCAGCCCCGAAATGCAAAATCGTCCTGAAAAAAATTAAGTAAGTCTATATTTCAAGCTTGTTTGTAGCAGAAGCTCCTCTTCCTGGTTCCCAGGGTCAAGCCAGGGTTGAGCCTCAACTGCAAAACAAGCTTGAAATATGGACTTATTTAATTTTTTTCGGGACAATTTCACATTGCGGGGCTTCAATACAAGACGGACATTACATACGAGCAGCATGGAGGTATTTGGATGTTTTTTGGTGTGTCTTTTTGTTACGAAGACAGTTGGTATCCATTTGCAACCATTAAATGGACATGCACTGCTATGCCGAGACCCCCTGTAACTCAGAGAAGCCACGGAGGACTCTGAAACTTCTCACAGGCCTTAGTCGACATGAGGGTGAGTAGGTAATGAGTGAAATTTCAATTTTGGGTGAACTATCCCTTTAAGAAATTCACACAACTAGAATTACCACCGACTGAATACTGGAGGAGAGTTGGATGAGTCAATTTGACTGGCTGCTGCAGCCAAGGAGCAGCCAAGTTCACAGCTGGAACCCAACAAGTCATTTCCACTTAACACTTTTGAGTATCTTGGTAAAGCAGTGGTTTAATTTCTGTGAGCTGCAGGAGACTGAGCTTCCACTAAAACGCCATCTTTGGTTCAGTATAATTTCAATGTTCAAGTTCAAGTTTATAGCAGCTTTAAAACAACTGTTGTTGACCAAAGTGCTGTACAATTCATATCAGACACATAATATCAAACACATTCAGATTCCAGTTCCACACACATACACAAATAAACGGTTCCACAGCATACGTAGCTGAGTTTCCCATATTAACCCGCGTTGAAGGCCAAAGTGAAAAGTTAGGTCTTGAGCGTAAAAACGAACAATAAAATCTTAAAATCAATCCTAAATTTGACGGGAAGCCAGCGTAATGAGGCCAACACAGGTGTGATATGGTCTCTTTTTCTCTTTCCTGTTAAAAGACGGGCAGCTGAGTTTTGGACAAGTTGAAGGCGGTGGAGGGATGACTGCATAGACTAATAAAAGAATGAATAACACTCTCAAAAGTCCTTAAAAACCAGATACGGTTTGATTTTGGCGAAGAGCCGTAGCTGAAAGAAGCTTGTTTTGACAACAGAACTGACCTGTTTCTCCAAGTTAAAGGAGGAGTCTAATATCACACCAAGACTTTTAGCAGATGGCCGGATGGAGCAAGTTAAAGGGCCAAGTGCATTGTTCTTGTTCAGGTATTGCCCAAACACTACAACTGTTCAACTTTGAATCCCTGAGAAATATTAAACCCACTGTGTGTAAATGTTGGACTGTACCATTGTGAGGGAGGTTTAACGATCGTAGACTGGCTTCTGTTTTGTAATGGCAGTGCGAGTCTGTTATAACGCAGTCTATAAAGTTCCCCCAGGACTTGAATAAAGAATGAAGCAGGAAACAGTCGACCCTATTATGGCGCTTTAATCCAGTGTAAGCAGTGTGGACTAAGTGTGTGTGTGTGTGGCTGTTTCTCTGGACACACACTGAACCACAAACGACGGATCAACCGGTCTTTTTCTCTCTCACAATCAGCGGCACTCTGCCTGAGCGGGCGCAGCAGTGCCCCTAGTGGCCGGATGATCCTGGATCCACCCAATCACCTGCTCTGTCATCTTCATAACAACCATCATCCGTCTAAATTATTCTGACTTTTGGATGTTTTTATTGAGTAGTGAGAATGGTGCAGGAGAGGAGCGTTCAAAACAAACAAACAGTGCATCTACTGCCCTCAGCTAAACGGCTTGCTTTAGCCTATGCAGCGAGCTAAACATAAACTGTTGCAGTGACCACTCATGAGTCGTTTGTATCATCTTTCAGAGCTTTACTGGTGTAGTTTTTCATTTGTGAAACTGTAACAACAGAAACAGATAACGAGCATTTAGTTACAGCGTTAATACATTTCAGATTAGCAACAGATCTTGTGTTGCATAGCGACCAAAGGCTAACTACAACACGTAGCTTTACAGCTTAGAATATATCGGCCGTAATGGTAATAACACGAAATGGAAGGACGAATACATGTCCAAAATTATTACTTACAGACTATGACCTTCTTAAGCGCAACAGGTGAAGGAAAAAGCAGACTTTGCCCAGGAACGACATGTGTGGAGGACAATGCTCGCTGTCCCGGTGAAAACTCAGTTCCTGCTACCGCTTTACGCCACTAGATGGCAGAGTATGTAAACAAACTCAAAAACCCACTTCTCTTAAAGAGACAGTTACCAGATTAAACAAGATCAAAACAGCTGGACTGTATCACAAAATAAGCCTCAAATGCAGGATATAACAACAAAACAAGACTGAGGGACAGAATACTCCCCGTCTGACATCAGCAGGATGTCACTAACCCACACCCAATGTTTGTTTGTTTTTTCTCAAAGGATATGTCTTTCAGGTGTGGTCCTTCGCGACCAGCAGGATTACTTCACTGATAGGTCTCAGGTACAGTCTCTGTTCGCCATTACGTACTATCTTGACTTGGATCTTTCTCACTTTTCCATCCTGGCTAGGGAAGGTCTTTGCAACAACGCCAAGAGGCCAGTCATTCCTATTCCCTTGCCCATCTTTAAGCAGGATGACATCTCCTGTTTGTAAGTTAGGTTTGGGCGTTCTCCACTTGCGACGAGGTTGTAGTCCACTGAGGAATTCCCTCTTCCATCGTCCCCAGAAGACATTGGCCAGGTACTGTACACGTCTCCATTGTGCTTTAAACAGGTCACGGTCGTCAAAGTGACCTGGGGGGACTGGAGGCACAGCAATTTTCTGCGTGAGCAGCATGGCAGGAGTGAGAATCTCAGGGTGTTCTGAATCGGTGGAAACTGCTGTTAGTGGCCTTGCATTAACTATAGCAGAGACTTCCGACATGAATGTCACTAACACCTCATGTGTGAGCTTGGCTTTTCCATGTTGTAGCAGCATTGCATCTAGGATCCGCCGACTGACGCCAATCATGCGCTCCCATGATCCAGCCATATGGGAGGCATGTGGAGGATTAAAATGCCACTCACAACCATTATCTCCGAGGTAGGTATTGATTTTGCCATTGTGACAGCCCCTCTTGTCAATTTGGAGTTCTCTGCAAGCACTCACAAAATTTGTGCCACAGTCCGATCTGAGCAGCTTGGCAGCACCTCTGATGGCAAAGAAACGTCGCAGTGCATTTATGAATGACGAAGTGTCCATTGACTCTATTACTTCAATGTGTATGGCACGAATACTCATACATGTGAAGATTACAGCCCACCTTTTAGCTTCTGCTTGACTTCCACGTGTTTTTCTGACTGTGACGTGCCACGGGCCAAAAACATCAAGCCCTACACACGTAAAAGGAGGGTCTGTGCACGTCCTGTCCTCTGGCAGATCTGACATGATCTGTTCTTGTCGTTTGCCTCTTAATCTGCGACATGTAACACAGTTAAAGATAACACTGCTGATGGCTCTTTTCCCACCCACTATCCAGAAACCCGCAGCTCTGATTGCACCTTCAGAAAAGTGTCTGCCCTGGTGGCGTACTTGTGAATGAAAGTGCGTGATTATGAGCTGAGTTACGTGGTGTTTACTGGGGATGAGTATGGGGTGTGTTTCATGTGCCGTGAGTTTAGCTTTAGTTAGCCGACCTCCCACCCGCAGAATCATGTTAGTGTCCATGATGGGATTCAGTTTGCTAAGTGGGCTTTGCTTAGGAACAGACTCACCACGTTCTATGTGCCTGATGTCATCTGCATACACCTCACTTTGAACTGCACGAACGACGATGGTTTTGGCCTGCTGGAGTAGTTCTTCAGTGATGCTCTTGTCACACTTGTGCCATCCATGGCATGAGCTCTCAGGTGCAGCTTTAAAGGATGTGGTGATGTGGAGCAGCCTGGCGATGGCTTTTAACAGACGAGTCCAGCTGGAGAATCTTTCAAACCTTGCCGCTCCAAGCGTTCCCTTTGACAGGGAGGTAGCACAAGACACAACCTCTGGACGCAGTTCAGTGTCTTGTTCGGGGCTGATGAGCTCAAAGGGCATTTCCAGTGTTTGACCTAGGCCTGAGTCAGTAAGGAAGGGAGGTCCACTAAGCCATGTAGAGCTGGAGAGACGATCAGCAGGCAGTCCACGTGTGGCGTGGTCGGCTGGGTTTAAATGTGTGGGCACATAATGCCATTGGTGGGTCTGAGTGGAGCGCCTGATGCGTTCCACACGGTTATGTACATACACAAAAACGTCTCTTCTCGTTGAAAATGTAGCCGAGCACTACTTTGGAGTCTGTATAGAAGTTTACTTCATCAAATGTAACGTCGAGCTCTTCTTGGACCATGTCTGCAACTTCTACTGCCAGCACGGCACCACAGAGCTCTAGCCTGGGAATGGTAATGTCTGGTTTTGGGGCCAGCCTGGCTTTGCCCATGAGGAAGCCTCCATCACTGTGTCCATCAGCAGCTGTAAGTTTCAGGTAGGCAACTGCCCCGACTGCCTTTGTGGACGCATCACAAAACACATGCATTTCTTTTCTTTTTGCTTTGGACAGTGGGATGGATGAATACATACGTGAGATCTTGAGCTGTTCTAGGTGCTTTAGAGAATCTTTCCACTGTTGCCACTTGTCCTGTTTCTCTTTTGGCAGCGGAGTATCCCACTCACTGACATCCTTGGAGATCTCTCTCAAGATGGAGCGTCCCTCGATACTGACTGGCACGGCGAACCCAAGCGGGTCATACAAACTGTTGATGACTGACAGTACGCCCCGTTTAGTGAAGGGCTTGTCACTTATTTCCACTTGAAATGAGAACTGGTCTGTGGACAAATTCCAGCCCAGTCCGAGGCTGCGTTGCATGGGAGGGGCATGCTGTCCAAGTTCGAGTCCCTGCAGACCTGCGGCTAGATCTTCACTTGGGAATGCACTGGTGACTACAGGACTGTTGGACGAGATCTTATGGAGACGGATGTTAGACTGAGCCAGCATTTTTTGTGTTCTGTGAAGGATATCGATTGCTTCCTGCTCAGAGGCGAATGACTTTAGCCCATCATCTACGTAAAAATGGTGCTCAATGAACTTCCTCACCTCGCTGCCGTATTCCCTCTCTCCCTCCACAGCGGTTCTCTTTAGTCCATAAATGGCGACTGAGGGGGATGGACAGTTTCCAAACACATGAACTGTCATTCGGAACTCGTCCACTTCTCCATCCAGGTCGTGATCGCGGAACCACAAAAAGCGCAGATAATCACGGTGGTCCTGCCTGACCATGAAGTTGTGAAACATCTGCTCCACGTCAGCCATCACAGCATATGGTTCACCTCTGAAACGGACAAGCACGCCTACAAGACTGTTGTTAAGATCTGGGCCTTTAAGTAGCACTTGATTGAGAGACACATTTCCACACTGAGCACTTGAATCAAAGACAATTCTGATTTTACCTGGTTTTTGTGGATGGTAAATACCAAAGCTTGGGAGATACCAACATTCTTGGTGGGGTTTGAGAGGGGGGGCCTTTTCTGCGTGTCCTTTGCTGAATGTTTTTTTCATAAACTCCACGTAATGCCCTTTCATTTCTGGCTTTCTCTTTAATGTTTTGCGTAGTGACATGAGGCGGTTGAGAGCCTGCTCTCTGTTGTTAGGTAAGCGTTGTCGTGGATGACGAAATGGTAGGGGAGCCACCCAGTTATTTGCCTCGTCTTTAGCAAACTCATTGTGCATAACATTCAGAAATGACTCATCTTCTGCAGAAAGTGCCAGTTTATCATCATTTGCTGTTTGTTCAAAGATGTGTTTGCTCAGCTCATCTTTGGGTTGCGTGCTCTCGCAAAAAGGATTGTCTTCTGTGAATCTTCCCTTTGTGTGGATTCTGCTTTCACAGGGAACCAAAAAACTGGGGCGGCCATTGTCCAGTATGTTTGTCTTGTAGGAATTTACTGTGGGTCTGTGTGCTCCTGAAAGGCAAACATCTCCAATAATTACCCACCCGAGATCGAGCTGTTGGGCATAAGGTGCTTCGTTTGGGCCGTTTATCTGGCGACGAACCTTGTGAGCCTGAATCACATCTCGGCCCAGCAGGAGAAGAATGTCAGCTGAGGGATCCAGTGGCTGTATTTGTGTGGCTACATGAGACAGGTGAGGATGCGCAGCTGCAGCTTCGGGAGTGGGGATCTCACTCCTGTTGTCTGGAATCTGATTACATTCGGTAAGTATGGGTAGACAAATTGACACTTTTCTGTTTATGCCCTCAATGGAAGCCGTGAGCTCTGCGCCCTAGTGTGTTCACTGTTCCAGAGCATGTTTTCATTGTGTATGGGAGGGGTTCACTATGTATATTGAACATGTCAAAAAAGGTGGAGCGGGCCAATGATGCGTTACTCTGATCATCTAAGATTGCGTACACTTTTCTTTTCTCATGGGGGGCTGAGTAGGGATACACATTTACCAGGCAAATTTTTGAACACGACTTCCCCTGTAGTCCTCGTCCACATACCTCAGTACAGCTGGATGTGGTCACTGTGGGTCGTGAGGTATCCAGCTCCCCGCCATGAGCCCCTGGTAGGGTGTCAGGGCCTGCATCTGCCCACGGGGGTGGCCCAGCATGCATGGCGGAAATGTGCCAATCACTGTTGCACTCTACACAGTGGATAACAGCTTTACAGTCTTTTGCCCTGTGCTCTGTTGATGAGAGACACTTGTAGCAGATTGACAGTTCCTTTAGTAGGCCTCTCCTCTCATCTAGAGTCTTCATTCTAAACCCCCTGCATTTGGTGAGTGAGTGTGGCTTCTTGTGTACTGGACACTGTTTATTAGGGTCAAGAGAGGAGATTCACTGTTACTTGCACCAACCTGTGTTTTGTTCGTTGTGACGGGAACTTTGAACCGTGTTTGTCTCACTAGCGGCCTTTCTGTTTTCATGTGTGCAGTGCCGCAGTTTTGCAGAATAAAGCTGGGGTCTGTCCTCATTTCAGCGTGGTTGTTCACAAACTGGACAAAATAGGAGAAAGGTGGGTAGTGAGCTTTGTGATCTTTCTTGTATCTCGATCCTTCTCTAACCCACGCTTCCTGCATGCCGCTTGGGAGCTTTTCCACAATAGGGTTTATTCCTCTTGAGGTGTCGAGAAAGCTGAGACCTGGTAGATACCCCTCATTTTTTGCTGCTTCGAGCTCTTGGAGAAGATCTGCAAGCTCCTGCAGGAGACGACTGTCTTTATGAGCAGCTTTGGGAAAGCTTTCCAGGCGGTTGAACAGTGAAGTTTCGATGGCTTCTGGTGAGCCATAATTTCTGTCAAGTCTTTGCCATAAACGTTGAAGACCTGCCTCAGGGTTGTTAACGTGAACAGCTCTAATTCTCAGGGCGTGCTGAAGAGACTCACCGCTCAGCCATTTGGTAAGTAAGTCAAGCTCTTCGCAGCATTTCAAGTTCAAATCTCCAATAGCGTTGTGAAACATAGATCTCCATGCTGTGTATGTTTCTGGCCTGTTATCAAACACTGTGAGTCCCGCTGTCAGGAGGTCACGACGTGAGAGGAGCACAGCAAGGTCAGATATATCAGTTTGTTGACGCGATGATGGAGATGGGTTGTGATCTGCTCTGATATGGCTGAATGAATGGGATGGTGGATACTTGGGGTGTTTGATACATGGAGAGCTGGGGGAGTACTCACATGCATGTGCCATTGCTGTTGGCATGCTTGGCCCGATGTCGTTGGTGTTGTTTATGTCCCACTTTATATCAGGCTTTGTGTCCTCATCCATATTTGTGGCGTCATGGAAGTGAGTGTTTACATATTCTTGAGTGCGGCTGGCAGTCATTTCTATTGCAGCAGGAACCTCTGCTGGCTTCTCAACCTCTGTTTGGTCCAAAAAGGCAGCCTCCCAGACCTTAGCTGCTGCGAACGCTGCTTTTGCCTCTCCTTCTTGCTTGAGTGCGTTCATAGTAGCCACCAAGCGAGTCCTTTCCATCTCGATGCGTGCCTTTTCGACCTCCATGTCTATTTGGCGTTTGGCATACTCGGCTCTGGTGCTGGCGGCTTCAGCCTGGGCTCGTGCCTTTGCTGCAGCCAGGCTAGCCGTGGACCGGTGTGAAGCGGAGCTGGACCGGTGTGATGAAGCGGAGCTGGACCGGTGTGAGCCGCACTTTGACCTGACGTCCATCTGGGAGAGCGGAGGGGAGTCTCCGTGTGTAGACGCGTCTGCTTTCGCGTCCGCTTTTGCGTCTGCTTTCGCTGGAGTGGACATTCCCAGGGCCCGGAGGATGCACCCGAAGTGTAGATAGTCTTTTCACTCTACTGCCCTCAGCTAAACGGCTTGCTTTAGCCTATGCAGCGAGCTAAACATAAACTGTTGCAGTGACCACTCATGAGTCGTTTGTATCATCTTTCAGAGCTTTACTGGTGTAGTTTTTCATTTGTGAAACTGTAACAACAGAAACAGATAACGAGCATTTAGTTACAGCGTTAATACATTTCAGATTAGCAACAGATCTTGTGTTGCATAGCGACCAAAGGCTAACTACAACACGTAGCTTTACAGCTTAGAATATATCGGCCGTAATGGTAATAACACGAAATGGAAGGACGAATACATGTCCAAAATTATTACTTACAGACTATGACCTTCTTAAGCGCAACAGGTGAAGGAAAAAGCAGACTTTGCCCAGGAACGACATGTGTGGAGGACAATGCTCGCTGTCCCGGTGAAAACTCAGTTCCTGCTACCGCTTTACGCCACTAGATGGCAGAGTATGTAAACAAACTCAAAAACCCACTTCTCTTAAAGAGACAGTTACCAGATTAAACAAGATCAAAACAGCTGGACTGTATCACAAAATAAGCCTCAAATGCAGGATATAACAACAAAACAAGACTGAGGGACAGAATAGTGCAGTTATAACAGTTTAGACAGAAAAAATGGAGTGATCTGCACAAAAATACATGTACCCAACCACAAAGTAAAGGTGAATCTTAAAGAGTGTAGGCTGATTATCCTGAGAGTGAATAAAAAGTTCAGAGAGT
Source organism: Decapterus maruadsi (assembly GCA_030347415.2). NCBI lineage: Eukaryota > Metazoa > Chordata > Actinopteri > Carangiformes > Carangidae > Decapterus > Decapterus maruadsi. The sequence goes on along the minus strand of CM064900.1, from coordinate 24,003,792 downwards.
AAAACATACTCTCCAGAGAGCTCCAGTCTTCACAGACAGGATGTTAGCTTTTGTTTCAACCCCCAGATGAAAGAAGCCAACAGGATTGTGCATTCATTTACAGTTTGGATTATGCAACTGTGTTGACAGATATGCAAGTTCCTTGTTCCTGCACTTTTAACACAAGTCTTTATAGTGCGAGTGTTTGTTTCCTCCTTTGTGAAGACACGTACTGTAGGGATCAGCAAAAAATGCATTACAGGCAAACATCTTAATCAGTAACTGAGTTAGGGAATGTGACAGGGAGCCTTTATGATAATGACAGATTAGAACAGAGAACAGAACCGGTGATGTCGGACGTTTTGCCTGAGTGAGTTTACTGTGTCCTCTCAGATCTGAGCTCATCAGAGACACAGGACACGTGCCTGGCAACATCACTGCAAGAAAGAGGTGTTTCCTCATTTTCATGCCTTTGCCTCCATCTTTTCACATTTTAACACACATAAATCCATCCATCCATGCATGGCACCGTCGGTACCGGTACAGACAACGGCGCCGGTACCGGTATCAGCACGGTAACTGGCAACACATTAACGGAGGCTACAAACAGTTGTTCTTCTCAGTGGGTCCATGCCTATGTTCCCACAGCCCTATGTTCCCACATTTGAGATTTATCACATGGTGGATGCTCTGCTACATGTGGAAAGATGTCTGTAGGTGTGATGTTACTGTATGGGAACATAGGGCCTAATTTTCATTGGGAGAAAAAGTTAGAAACCACTCCGACATCCCACTATTCCGACAAGGCTTTATGGAAATGTGCGTTACTCAGGTGACTCCCTCCTACTTCTCTGGACTCTCTACTTCTGGACTCTCTCTTATCTATCTGGCATGTCTAGCCTCTACCTGGTCTTTTTTACTAACCTTAAACTAACTCCTTTCTTCTACAGTGCCTTCACTGTGTTAGCCAAGCAGCTAGCGTCTCTGCCCCGCAGATCTAAAAGCAGCTTGCACCGGCAATTAAAGGTAATTAACCTTCCACTATGACTATAGGGATTATGGCAATAGGCCAGTTTGCTTAAGTTTTATCCCTTTAAGACGATATTTAATTGAACAGCGAGATAAAGGCAGTTCTTACAGAGACACTCATAAACAGTTTGACTCGTCCTGGACAAAGTAAAACCCTCATGGAGGAGATCTGACTTTAGATGTGAAGGTTAATAAGAAGGGTGGGCTGCAGTAAGATTAATGTAACAACTAAGGTTTTACTATGTTCATATTGGTTCACTCTAATTAATGTGATGCAGAGGAAGGTCTGAGGCTCTTTGCAAAGAGGGAATTCAGTCTGAACAAGTAATGAAGCATTTCAGGTTGCAGACAGTCACAGTGTGTCTGCAGGGAGCAGATGGAGGAGGATGAAGGACTGCAGACAGCTTTTATAAAGTGTGATGTTATGCTTCTGTTCACTGCTCTGTCACAGGCCACACTCTCCACTCAGTTGCAATCACATGAAGCACAACCACATAGGAACCACATGTTCATAGAGTTTAAAGTTGTTTCCCTTCAAAACAATGTGGTGGGCTTTTCAAAGAGCTGAATCATTGGGCTACAGGAAATCAGTTGTTTTTGAAACCTTACTGTTTTACTGTGCATTGTCTAGAGGGGGCGGGGCAGCACCGACTCCACCAACGCAATCACTACAAACACTTAATATTCTGGCAATTATTACTATTTCAAACAAAAAGGACTGAGGTCTCTAACAAAAACAGACTGGTACATTACAGCTGATCTGAACGAGCCAAGTCCTCTCATCATCTAAAAAAGTCGCAATAACCACGGCCCCCCCACACCTGACTAACCTTCTCCAACGTCACTCCCTTAGGGCTGCGATATACTTGTTGCTTGATCGAACGTACGCGTACATGTCGTGTCCTGTCTGTGCCGGCCTCCTCTGACCATACGAGTCCTGACACTCACTCCATCTCAGTTTGATCTTTTTTTTTTTTTTTTTTTTACATGTAAAGTGTATTTGAGCACAAGAACAAGCATTATACAAATCTAATGTATTTAATTTTTTTTAAGAGTTCAACACCATTATTGTTCACTTTCAATTTGATTAGCGATTCCGATTCCATTATCGATATTGCTTATCGATTCAATTCCTTATCGATCTCATTGCGTGAGCTTAGAATTTAGAAATTTTTTTCAAAATTGAGTTTTTTGCATAATAGTGGTCTGTTAAAGGGATAGTTCACCCAAAATTCAAATTTCACGCATTATCTACTCACCCTCATGTCGACTAAGAGCTGTGAGAATTTTCAGAGTCCTCTGTTCCTTCTCTGAGTTACAGAGGGGTCCATGCAGCAGTATTTGTCCATATAATGGTTGTCAGTGGACACCAACTTTCTTCATCCAAAAAGACACACCAAAAAACATCCAAATACCTCCATACTGCTCGTCTGTCCCTCTTGTATTGAAGCCCTGACATGCAAAATTGTTCCGCCGCTCTGTACAAATCACGTGAGATTTGCACTGACACAGCAGTGACCTGAGACACTGGGAGCTTCCGCTACAAACAAACTTAAAATATAGACTTGTTGAATGTTTTTTGGAACAATTTCTCATGTCGGGGCTTCAATACAAGAGGGACATTACAGATGAGCAGTATGGAGGTATTTGGATGTTTTTTGGTGTGTCTTTTTGGACGAAGAAAGTTGGTGTCCATTGACAACTATTAGCTTATATGGACAAATACTGCTGCTGTTCCGAAGAGGAACCGGTTTTCGAAGTCCATCCCTAGACACGAGCGACAGTGACAACAGAAATAAAAGGTCCAGTGTGAACGCACCTTTAGGAGCTCTTGATATGAGAATGTTAGTGAATATGACCCCTGACCTCCATGCTATCTGATGGAACTGGCTGTGAAGAGCAGCACACATCAATCAGAGCAGAGAGGGGAGTGTGGGGCAGACAGACACACAAACAGGAAGTGGCTCGTTGACATTTACTGTAGCTCATGAGCATGGGAAACATTTCACAAGTAATCAGACTGGATTAGATCCCTGCAGGAGGCAGATGCACCACATGAGATGTAGCCTCCCCCCTGCTGCGAGGACACAAGAGCATCATTCTCTCTATTAGGCTACTACATTGTCATGTGCGGATTTGTGATTCAGATTCTAGTCGAAGGCAACCCAGACAGACAGACAGACAGACAGACAGACAGACAGACAGACAGACAGACAGACAGACAGACAGACAGACAGACAGACAGGGGCAACCAAAGAGTCTAGTGTGAGGATTTCAGTGACTGATTTTGTGACAACACCAACCCTAAGGCTTTTCATCACTATCATTCAGGTGCACCACAGCAGCCTGGGATGTTGATTCATTCCGCTATATAGCCAGGACAGTGATCACTGAGGGTGGGAAGTGTTGAGTGCACCATACAGGGACTTACAGTGCATTGCATTTTGCAGTAACACTTTACACTAAGGGTCCCTTAATTAATGTTAGTTAGTACATTATTAAGCATTAATATATAAATTAATATGCTGAGTAATGCATACATAATGATAAGTAATTACATTATTCAACTTTTAAATGTATTAACTAACTATGAGTAGTAAACATTAACTTCTAATAGGCTACATTAATGAATGTGTTTGCTAATTCTAAGTAATACATAATAATGATTGTTAATATATGTTAAAAGTTAGGCTAATTAATGCTTAATAATGTACTAACTAATGTTAATTAAGGGACCCTTATTGTAAAGTGTAGAACTCCATAAACCCCAACTTCACCAACTATGAAGCATGGGGTGGAAATGTCCTGGTTTGGGGCTCTGCTTTGCTGCACCAGCCCACCATCACAGAATCCACTAGTCTTCATCGGATCAGCAGGTGCTTGAAGACAATGTGAGACCATCTGTCCACAAACTGACACAAACGCTCCACGCTTTCTACTGAATCAATTCATGGAATGGCAGTCAAATCCCAGATCTGCTACAGGGCTGTACATGTTTTATTACTTTATGAACTTTTTCAGTGCATTTTGACAGGGACGTAATGATTTATTGTTTAGGCTACCTGTTTCCTGTGATCCCTCAGACTTATTACTAGTCCTCATGTTATACTATTATTGCCATTGGTAATATTCTTTATGGGTTTTCTGCTCAGCTAATAGAAGATGCAGGCCAGCCACGAATTAATCTATATTTCCTTATACACTCAGACGTGTGGGAAATGGTTTGTGTTCTGCAAGTTGGCTATGTGTGTCGGAACGCTTTGTTTAATTTGGACTTAATTGTCACTCTCCGACGCACCTGCCAAGGAAATAGATGTGCAAAGATTTTTGCTTTTTCTGACAGTATCATGATAAAACCAGTCCCCAGGCCCGCCATGGTCATTATCACTGTATCTGCACTGTGTCGTGCCTGCTTCACAGTTACTCACAGCCACCCACCATGGTGCGTTTCATGGTGTTTTTTAAGCTGCAGTGTACTGACCTGCACTGGGTGCTGAGTAAGTAGTGTATATTATAGCCTACTCCTTAATGGTTTTAATGTCTTGTATCATCATTATGTATTATGTTCTTCTTTGTATGTGTGCTTTGTTTGTAATTTAAGGAATGTGTAGGTCTCTGCTCTGTTAATAGACCCTATGTCCTATTTTAGAAATCATCTGACTTTATGGTGTGTGTCTGGCTAATATGATTGGCTATGGTGACTTCAGATACCCTGAAGGTTAATGGATTGGTCAAAAGGTCATCAAGGCTCCTCTCTGTCCAGAGAAGGGGGAGTCAGAAAGTATAAGTCAGAGATCTTGGACAGTCAGGAGGACTTCTCACATTGGCACCAGGGACGTTCCAGCATTTGGCATTTTTGTACACCGCTCTTCTTCTTGTTAATAAACTTCTGTTTTGAAGTGAAGACGTGTCGGCGATGATCCCTTCTTTTCATCAACACATCGATATACCACAGTAGGCCACAACAACCTCTGATTCAAAGCGTTTATGGTCCAACATGTCTGGTGCATTTGAGACACTTGACTTTACAGTAGACTACACAGACTAGAGGACAGCTCCTCCCTCAAGAAGGTAAGAAATACAGCGAGACCATCACAGACTTTGGATGACGTCTGGACAGACCATGATCAGCTGTGTTCACTAGCTAATGCCAGTAATAGCCTACAACGTGGTGTCAGGTGGAGACTCAGAAACGGACGTCTCTCCTTCAGAGATCACGATCCATTAAACAACAATAAAAAATCTGCCATAAGCCTCTGGCCTGCAGCTCGGTCAAACTGCTGCTATTACTATTAAAACAAACACCGTTATAATAGGCTACGATCACAGTAGGCTGTTTCCCACCGATTCAAGCATTGGGAACAGGAACCAGGTAAAACATCATCTCACGTTTTTTTTTTTTTTTTTTTTAAGCGGTGCGCTTTTATTTAAAGAACAGGTCGATCACGGAGCTGAATCACATCTCACAGGAGTTCAGCTTTGTCGAAAACGCTCTTGAATTACGTCAGATTACGTGTTTCCCTATTAGCTTGAGTTATTTTCATTTCGAGCATTTTTTCGGTGGTGTGACGTTGGCCCCGCAAAGCACCAACTTCTCTGGGTGAGAAAGTAGCGGTATGGGTACAACACCACGGAGACACAACGCAGGAAGAGCGTGTACGGCTTTAAAGTTGGTTTACTCTGAATATTTCACAACAACCACCTGCAACCTGGTTCCGTTCACCGTTAGCTGCGAACATGGTCCACATATCCAATCAATTGTTGTTATGAACGATAATAACAAGGCAGGCGTCTACCTGACTGGCTTTGTGGAACTGCTTCTTCAGCCCGGCCACAGACATCCTGCAGCGCGTCCCGCTTCGCCTCCTCCGGGTGGATGATTGTTCCTCACAGCACCGAATAAACCGGTGATATCTGGAGATGAAGCACCGAGCAGGTCCACAACGCTCCACTTACCCCACTGTATCAATCACCACCGTTCAAGACAGCAGCAGCAGGACAGACCCGAGGCAGCAGGTTCACACTGCGAAGGCTGACAATACCAGAAATACTTTGATCCCTTTCAAAATAAAAGCATCTCAACCCCAACACTGAAAATGTGTGCCTTAAAGGCCTATGTGGTTTTTCATACCATAAAACGCAAAGTTTCACTATTAGGGCCAAAGTTCTTTATGTCAACCACTTTTGCTGTTGTCAAAATTAGGTTGGGATTTCCCCCCATATCTCCCCCACAACTTCACCAGTTTGCGCATAATGTAGGCTAATATATTGTTTGAAAAAATATAAAATCCGTGACGAGCTATTTACAGTAGGCTAGTCACGGAAGGGCATTTATCAAAAGGGTCTCATACACAATGTCCTACACACCCTAATGAAATATATTTGTGTAATTTACACAGGGTATTTTAAAAAATAGATAAATGAAAAAAAGAAGAAAAGAAAAAAACACTAGCCCGTCATTTTATTGTGAAACTAAAAACCGGAAATGTGATGTACGTAGTCTCGCTTGGTTTACCGAGTGGCGGAGGAGGAGAGGGTTTCCTGAATCGCAGAGATGTCGCCACTTCTTAAAGCCCATTGGCTGACAGCTGCTCGTGCGGAGGAAACCGCGGTGGAGAGAAAAGATGACTTCAAGAGCGTCGAAAATATCTTGAGCAACAACATTATAAAAGTGACTGTTAACAGAAATGAATTGTCTACTTGTCAGTTAATTTGGAGATTTTAGACATAAAACTTAACAAATTTAAAAGGTCTTTCACAAAGGCTGTTAATGACAGGCAATTTAAGAATTCACACCACAGCTTCAGATATGCTGCAGACAACATAACCTCAACATCCTCTGTACATTTTACTGGTAGACCTATGTTGACCCGACCATCATCCTGTTATACATGGTAATAGAAAATAGACTTGCAATTACAAGGCACTGGATCAACCGTAAATCTTGTAGACAACCCCCTCTAATTCCTGCACTAGCTATCGTGTTTCAGATTCATAATTCAATTCTCCCAAGTCAAAATAAACATTTCAGATATCCACAGTGACATTCTTCTCTCAACTGTCATCTCAGATATACAAAGCTACATATTTTCAGCTTCCCATTTGGGAATGCATATACAAAGCAAATGAAACACTGTATGCTCTTTATGAAACAGATATAAACTGTATTTACTTTGCATAAAATTGACATTTAGCAAAATATCAACATGATTGTGTGGCACAATGCACGACAAAATGAGCACAAAACACATGACAAAAAATAAAACAAATTAATTAGGTAAATAAATATGCCAAAAAATAATATAACCATTCAAACATGTTAAACTTGAAAACAGATTAGAGGAATTCAAAGACCAGGGTCAAAGGTCAAGGAAGAAAACTCACAAATTGTGGGTGTGGCCTTAATGCAAATTCTCCTCAGGTCTTATGGTGCTGTTTGAACCTATACGTATTTTGTTCTCTATGTGAGTGTGTTTAGAATAACAACACATAGACCTTGAACCTTGAAGATCTCTTTCTGACATGTGTGTTAATGTTAAGTAGGCCTATACATTCTCATCATCACCATTATTTTGGTCAAAATTGTGACATAAAGAATAATTAATACTTCAAATGTGAGCGTGAAGAAAGTCCAGGTAACTTTTGAATGTAAGCACAACTCTGAAATTTAAATTCTTTGAACTAATTATTTGTGAAGAAAAGAAATTTCCATTAAGCTGTTTGTGTAATAAAATCTAATGCTACCATCTAGTGTCATCAATAAGAACATACAGTAGATGTTAATAGAATAGAATAGAATAGAATAGAATAGAATAGAATAGAATAGAATAGAATAGAACTTTATTGATCCACCGAGTGGGAAATTCACAGTGTCACAGCAACAGATACAAAAACAAGGTACCATATCATCATATCAAGCCTTTTTCACAGAAGACGACAAGCCACAGATGTAAATAGTAGATGGAGAGGACCTCATCGCATCCGGTTAGGACAAGAGGACAGCTTGTCCACTGGTTGTTGACATATGTTGGTGTGGTGTCTGTTAGCTGTGAGAACCACAGTGGAGGATACCTGCTTTCAGAATGAGTATAGTCAGATATTGAGTTAATTACAAACAGCACAACACTACTCAATTTTCCCAAATACAATCAAGTCTCTGCAAGTCCCATAAACATCTTTGTCTCTGCAGTAACAGTAACTGAGCAGGTAGCTTAGCTAAGCAGAGAGACAGGGGTACACATCCGTCCATCTGTATAAAAGGTAAATACAGTATGTTTCCGTTCTCAGTCAGTATCCTAAAATCTAGGAAGAAGCAGCACTAAACACTAATGTTGCCTTCTTATTTAGACCAACTTTAGGGTAAAAAAGAAAAAAGTTACTGTGTACATTCAGCTTTACCACAGAACCAAATAGCAGTTCCTGGACTGTCTTAGGCTCACTGTTGCATGGGAAGGTTTTTTTCTTTGCCTTTAGTTCCACTGACATCTTATGGAAAGAAATGTGCAGCGTGCAAATGTTTACTTTGACCTTTGACCTTTAGGTTTTATTCAGTCAAAAAGGCCAAGGACTTCATCTGTCATGAGACTCTGGCCTCAGTCAAAGGTAGCAGGGAGCTCCTTCACAGCGTGTTGAGAACCAAGCCTATTTTCCAGGCCTTTTCTCGAAAATTGCATATAATGAGTATCTCAGCAACCACAAGGTCTATTTGAATACTTTTGGTGTCATAGCAAAGGGAAAAAAATTAGAAATTGCTGAGATGTGTATGTGTTACTGCTGGTGAAGAATAAATGAAGATGACACGCAGCAAAAATTAAATAAATGAGTGTCCTTCAGAATGATGCTGCTAAAGCTCAAAAACAATCAAATGATGTACAATGTATGAACATTGTCTCTGCAGTGGTTGATTCTGATTAATTGAAGCAGTCCAAAACTATTGAGATTTTACTACAAAATATTCAGGCAAGCTTTCCAAAATGTCCATTTTTGGCACAGCTTGGAACCACCTGCCACTATAAACCATTGTTTGATCTTTATTTTCACACAATTTGCATAACCGATTTAGATGTAACACCTGTCAAAGTTCAAACTGAAAATATTGTGGATTAACCTTTTTGCAGTCTGAGATTTACTCATGAAACAAACTTTTCATGGCAAAACAGCAAAGGTAAGAGGGCAACCATGTTTTGGCCAAGCAGTGTCTGTGTTTGCTCGACTCTCTCTCTGCCGTGCTTCTGTGTTGCCGCGGCTGCTATGTGTCGTTCCAATCTTTGTATCCGGCTCTTTCATATGAGCAGTAGCTGATGTGTTTTGCATAATATACGAGCCAGAAATGTGACGATTGGGTCCACACAGAGGTGCTTCATGAAGTTTGATGTCTGTTGTTTATAAGTGTTTGGGTCATATTGAGGAAAAGTTACAGACACTGTCATTTTCATACAGAGTTCCCTCTTCTGTACTTCCTTGCTAACAGTGAGCACATGGTGACACAAAAGTACGTGTTTGTTCTTATGAAAGTGATTAAACATTACAGTTTTTCTCAGTTGCTAAAACACTAAACCCTGTTGTCTGAACCAAATGCTCAGTTGTCTGAACCCACTGATTGAACCAGTCACAGTCAAAACCATCAGCACTTTCACCTGTTTAGACACAACTTACCAACACATTTTCATTGAGATGCACTTGTGTTGCATACGTAATGCTGAGCAGATGGCAAAAGTCAAACACAATCAAAGCACGGGTTTCACCGGTTGAACACAACAACTCAAAACTGATCACACTTGTGTCCAATGATGTGAGGGAACATAAACCAGTCCAGGATGAAGTCCTGTGGCCTGATCCAGTTCAGAGAAATGATGCTGTGGCTGAGTAGCTAATGCACTTCTCATTTCTATATTTTTGTACTTTATTTTTGTGGCCTTACTGTATACAATTGCTAAATGCATAGGTTTTTTGTTTTGCAATATGCATTTATCCTACAGTGAACAAAAAACATTTACATTTACAGCTTCATGTTCTGCGTATGGTGTTTTCTATTGTTTAGTGACTGCTCAGTAGTGTTTTTAATTTTGTTGGACTCGGGACACGATTTGACAACATAGTTCAGTTTTGGGCACAGATTGAACTGTTCTGAGATGAAAGTTTGGTTTTGCAAGAAGAGTCTGAGGTTTTGTGAATGTAGCTTGAAATTTGGGGTTTGTGTTCACAGTTTAGAGAAAAGTAAGTAAGTAAGTAAGTAAAATTTTATACATAAAAACACAAGCATCAACGGTACACAAGTAAATAATAACACAAGGAGCACCACATTTTTACAGTGACCCAGTACAAACAATACAAACCCCGGAGTCATTCAAATGCCTAAACAGATAAGTTTTTAATTGTTTTTTAAAAGAAGAAGCGGCTCTTACAGTAACACAAAAGGGAGAGAGTTCCACCATTTTGGCGCAGCAGACTGAAAAGCCCTGTCACCTCTAGTTTTCAGTCTGCTGTGTGGAACGTTGAGTGGTGGGCTTCCAGCGGAACGCAGCGGCCTCACGGGGTGGTGAAGAGAGAGGAGATCTGCTAAGTATGGAGGGGCCTGGCCGTTGAAGGCTCTGTAAGTGAGGGTGAGGATTTTATATTGAATTCTGAGGAGAGGAGAGCAGCTTTCAAGAAATGTGTCTTAGCAATCGAGAAAAACTTTAATGGGAACTGGATGAATTTGCAACCAGTGTGTACAATGTGAAACTGTCATAGCTCAGTTTCAAATGTCCCAGTCACTTGAATGTGGCATCAGAAGCTGCACTTTCAAATTGTTGTTTTTTGTTTTGTTTCTTGATGTGCTGGAGGCACTCTCAAGGTGGAAACCTTAAAGGTCTTCAGAAATGGCCATTTGTCCTGTTTGTTGCGCCTCCTTCTATGAGTTTCCACGAGTTGCCGCACGAGTTTACCCGAGTAAGGAAAACAAATTTGATTGGTTGTTATCGAGCGGACAGGATATTCAATGTTTGGGGCAAGACCGAGCTCGGTGTGTGTGTGTCTCAGACGTTTGATGACGGATCCAATATCAGTGGCTGATGAATCGTGAGCAACTTGACGCATAATTCGTGCGCCTGCATTATCCAATGCGAAAAAAAAACACACACTTTCATCCCGGATTCACTCTAAAATAGATTTTTGCATAAAGTTTGGGCTCCATCGTCTGATAGATGAGTTATTGCACTAATTTTATGACCCAGAGTGGAATCAAATTCATTTTTCTTGTCTGTACAGCTTTAACTGAACTCTGTGAGTGGTGTTCTTCACCAGCAGGGGGCAGCATGAACCTGCAGAGAGCAGATTTCAGAGCCAGTGTTGTTCAGGTTCCCAGCAGCAGAGGGCAGACTGGCAGCAGGTCCCACTGTGGTGGAGCTGAACCATTAGTGGATTTTCATTAGTGAACAAAGCTGACTTGAGCTGCCTGGAGATGCAGGCCATCAGACTGGCTCCGTACCATCAGTTGGCTCAGATTTAGGAAATGTGTATTCTGTACATTTAATGTTTTTAGTGAATAAAACTTCACTTCTCAATAATGCCTTAAAAGATAATAGTGCTATATTCAAGGCAGGACATGGTGGGGTACAGTGGGGGCAGGGGGGTGGGTGGGTAAACCCTCCTCCTCCACCTTTAGCTCCTCTTCTTCCCTCAGCCTGCAGAGTATTTGGAAGAACAAAAGTCATCTGCTGTCCATCTGGCTGCTGAGCTGGATGGTAATACCCCCTCATATTCTCCAGCTTCCCAAGCCCAACCACACACTCATACACACTCAAACACACACACACATACTAACACACACTCCCCCCTTAACGGCCCTCATCCCCATCCCCGGACTGAGAGGTGGGATCCAGTGTCAGTGCCCCAGAAAGACCCCTCTCCCTGGAACATGTGGCAGGATACGTCTGAGTGTTGTTCACAGGGCTCGGTTTCACTGTTCGGGGCTTCTCACAGTGATGTGCACATATCCGCTCCTCCCAGGTGCTGCTTTGTTACCGAGCTTTTAAAGAGAGCGAATGTGTTCTCGTGGAGAGCATTAGAAATACTGATTTGTTGTTACACTAAGCTGAAGAAGTTTGAATCTTCCCCTGCTTTTTACTTTTGCCCCCCGACAACCTGTTGTGGTGGCCCCGAGAGCTCAACACAACATGCTGCAAGGTCAGGCCTGTTTCCAAGAGTCTGATGAACCTACACTATACATGCTGGTCATTTGTCAACCTTTAGCTTATGGTTAAGCAAGTATTAGCCCCCTTCCTAAATTCTTTTTTTTTCTCTTTTGCACATTTGCATTCTTTAAATTTGTTTAGCAAAAAAAAAAAAGATTTAAGAAAGAGAGAAAATACATTTTCACAGCACTGTAAACACACCAAACTTGGACTCAAGGATGAAAGTATGAACTGATTAGATTTAGATGGACAAGGTCATAGTGACATAATGAATGCAATATATCAGAGACACCCAGAGGGAATTTCAGTCTGTGATCTCACATTTTCATACATTATTACTATAATTTCCAAAAATGTCTTTGAGGATTCAATAATTGATTACTTTAAATTTCTAAAAGGTCAAAGATGAACTTGACCGTGACATCAAAATGTTCTGTAAAAACCTTGCTGTTGTAATGATGATGATGTTGTTGTTGTTCAGTAAGGAAGGACTTAGACCATATTTCCTGTAATATGGCTTGTAGGTGTAAAAATTAATATAAAAAAATCACACTTAACAGCACATTCATTTACTCCAGTCTGTAAAGGTATTGGTACAGGACTATGTGAGTTTTGTTTAGGCTATGCTTGTAGTAGTGCAGGTTGCAGGGGCGTAGCACCAAATTCTGGGTCCTGTACACTCGTAATGCCAATGGGCCCCTATCCATGCCAGTGCATGAAGGGCAGAGTTGTTTTTGAGGTAAATTTATACAAAGCCGCCAAAGCGCGTTTCCATCGGCGGCAGTTTTTCTGTAAGCAATCTCTTTTTGGCACTATACTGGCTTTCCATTTACCTCGAAAACAATTCCTAACATTCTGTTATTATCTCATCATATATCCGCCGATCTAAAAATAGCTTGCACCGACAAATAAAGGTAACCCCCCCCCACCACTACCACGCCCTTGTCAGGTTGTATTAGTAATTAATGTGACTCCAAGCTAATGTTCCACAGGAGCTACAAAACATATCGTTAGCATTAGTCTTTCTTGGGAAGATGTTTGTTCTTTTCACTTTTTCAGCACTTGGAGGAACAACATACTGTTCTGGGTCAGCTCCGCTGCATCCACCGCTCTGTTTCTGCCGCTGGCTTGTTAGGAGAGGATCCAGGATTTCATGCACTGGTCGGCTTGTGTCATTCTCATGCAGCGTGCAACAGAAAATCTTAACTCTTATAATTAGTTAAAACAGAGATTGAGTCTTCACCTCAGTTTGCTGCCCCCATGTTCATAGGCCTACCTCTGTCCTTGCTTTGCCTCGTGGTCTGATCTGAACACAGCATTGACCAAGACAAGGAAATGACCAAATTCAGGCGTCAGTGTTACTGTGTGTTTTAGCCTAAGTTTGCTTTGGTGTGTGGTAAAAATCAATCCTCATGTTCCTAAACACTGCAGGTTTATTTCAACAAACTGTTGCAAAGAAGGATCCATGCTTCTTAAAAATAGCCCTAAAGATGCAAGTCGTTCCAGATACAGATACAGCTCTGTGGAGGAAGTTGAGCAAGTGCACCACCTCTACAGATGAGCCAGGTTCTCTGCTGAATATTGTCGCCTACATACAACACACAGGAGGGACTAAAATAACCCATTGTGCCCTTTCTGAGTGGTACTAGATTTCTGCAACGTGCAAGAGAAAAAGGATGGGGGGCACTTGTCAGAACTGGGTTTTTCAGCTCCTAAGTGATGAGGAACAGCTCTGCAAGCTCGCAAATGTACAGTAAATGTGATGGGTGGGTTGAATTGTTGAGTTATGCAAGGCTTTCAGCACTCTGTAATAGTGCCATACTTTGGCATGTTGCGTAACAGATTTGTCCTCCTCGCTTTTTCAATGTGGGCCCAACGATACTTCCACTGTCCCTGGTCCATTTCCATCTGTGCCCTTTAACTTTTGTATAGCAGCATTGCAGCGATTTAATCAGCTCTTCAATAACTGTGAGAGCTTTTTTCAGGGTCATGTAGTGAGATGCCATTTTGAGGCAATGCAAATGTTTTACTCTGCTGAATGTGACTACAGTGACTCCTCCATTTAACTGAGCCAAAAGAGAAGATCATCAAATCAAAACACTATTAATCCAGTTCCAACAAACAAACACCATCCTGCTGGAAGTTTCTCACCCCTGTGTGAAACACTTCCTCTGCATTTTGTGCGGGTGTGTGTTTTACCTTCCCCTCAGAAACAGATGTTCAAAACAAATAAGTGCGTTTATAAGGGCACAAGTGCACCGGAGGGTGTGAGGACCCTAAAGAAATAGCACTGTTTATTATTATTCCCTGAAGTAAATCAACGCTCCAAAACTCGTGAGATTTCAAATGCAGGCCTGCTCTGCTAAAAATGTACATCTGAACATTTACATTTACAGTACACATGTACCTTTGTTCATGGGCGGTGCAAAATGCAAAACTAATTCATCCCTGGCATTTCACCATGAGAAAACATCACACTTAACTATGGCAAATGATGACTGATAAACATAAACATACAAACAGAAGGCAGTAATGTTGCATTAAACAACATAGCATAACATAACATGTTGCATTTAAGTAAATGCTCTCTCTAAAGTAAAATCTCTCCTGCTTCCTAAAACGATCTCAGTGATCCAAGACAGCGACAGACGCCATATTTTCAGTTGACACACAATAGCACACCTCTAGCTCTAGCAATGTGAATGTTCATCTGCTCAATCAGTCATGCTTACCCTCCTTTTGTGATTCTGGGTCAAATTGACTCAATCTGTTCACTTCCTCCATCCTTCCTTCTTTCCTTCGTTCCACAATCCTTTTTCCCTTGCTTCTTTCCTTCCCTTCATCCGTACTTCTTCTTCTTTCCTCTTTTTGTGGGCACACACAGGATAAGGCCCTTCAAAAGCAGGATTTAAACCAGGGTCGCCTGCATTGAGGACTAATGGCCTGAACACATTAGGTTGAAAGGAGTCTGATTGAGCTTTTTACCGCTATCAGGAAATGTCCTGTGGTGTATGTGAGCATGTGGAAAATGTTCACATTTTGGACAAAATTATGCATCACTTTTGCCCCTTAAGTACACTTCAGACTTTCTATTATTATTATTAATATTATTAGACCCATTGGATATGGGTCCGTGTACCTTTTGTTAGTTTGATATTCCGTTTTAACCAAAAAACGAAAAAACGGAAATACCATGGGTTTTTCCTTTTCTACGTTCAAATAAAAAACAATAAATGAAAAAACAGAGCCGTTTTTCCGTTTTTGGTTTTCGGAATCAAAAACGAAAAACGAGAAAACCACAATCAAATAACGACCCAAATTTGTTTTTTGTAAATTCATTTGTTCGTTTTTCGTTTCATGCATAGACTGTATCAAAGACGGTTTATAAACAATTCTTCAAATATGAGCTTTTTTAATTGAAAATGGACAGATCTGGAGGACATCATCCTGTCCCAGAAGAGATGAAGAGGTGCTTTTGTGGTGGTTGTTGTGCTGCTGCTGCTGCTGGTGCAAAGTTAAAGGCTTGGAGGTGGAGATGTCCGGTCCTTCCTGAGGTCAGTCATCATTGGAAATATCAACTCTCTGTCCAACAAGAGTGATGAAGAGCTGGAGATATTGGTGAAGACCCAGAAAGTAGACATTTATTTTATTTTTTCAAATCATAACAACACTTGTGTACATCCCACCCAATGGCAACTGCTTAAGTTCCATCTGAAGTTCTCCATGAAGTTGTTGCTAGGATACAGACTAAACATCCTGAGGCACTAGAGCACTGAAGAAGGAGGAGGCCTGGATCATCCACTTCATGGCACCTTGACTGACTAGGAAAGCAGCGGTGGTGGACAGCTCCTCTCTCCTTGCTGCAAGATGGAGGAATATAGTCGTGGGGCAGATCAGCAGAATGATTTGGCCCCTCCACCAATGATCCTGATCCACCCAGCTGCCCCTTCACCATCGCTCCTGCTTCATCCAGCGGTCCTGCTGCATCCGGTGACCTTTCCCCACCTGGCGGTTCCTGCTCCATCCAGAGGCCCTGCTCCATCTTTATTTTCTTTTTTCTTTTCTGTGTGTCATTGTCGTATAAGCTACTGGACTAATTTGAATTTCCCTCCTTGGGATGAATAAAGTATTCTCTACTCTACTCTACTCAAATGAAACGTGCACAGTAGCTCATACTGTCATCGTAAATCATTGTGGTATTTTTGTTGTTTGTATTCATCAGTGATGGCGTACACAACATGGCCGAATTCTGTTAGTAAAGCAATGCAACAGTTCATGAAGATGAGATCATCCTACTATAAGCATCAGTTAGCTTACCCAGGAGACCAGTTCACACACCTTGTGACTATCAGGTCAATGAAGATGTATTGTATGTATTTCAGTGTATTACAATAAGTGACAAGATGCTACTAAATTTGAATAATAAGTCTGTTATACAGTCTTTCCAGTGCAGGTCAGTGAGGTTAGGACTGAGAAAGGTTTCATACTTCATAGCTGTAAAAAAGTAGTCAGTACAGTGCAGTTAACAAACAGATCAGAGTCCGGTTCTGAGTTCCAACTTACAAAATTTAATTAATGAACACAATGCATCAAAACAATAGAAAGTAACTAATTTCCAAAGACAAGAAGAAGAAGAAGAAGAAAAAAGAAAGATTCAGAAAGTGCTCCTGATGACTTGCATCGCTTCTGACAGCCAGGAGGGGTGTGATGGTCCAACAAGGTCAGTGAGGTAGGATGGACCTGGTTCTGGAGGGCATTTATTAATTGTTCAACATTTGTAAAAACCTAGCACGCAGCATGTCTGTGTCTTAATACTATATCCTTTGCACTAGAAAGCAGGCTGTGTTTCACTGTGAAAGCCATCTCAGTAGGTACAGTTTGGAGCTCAGAAAGCAGACATGTTGAAGCTCCTTCCAAGGCATGTGAGGTGAGTGACACTCCATCCACAGGAGAGCAGGAGCACTGATGGGCAGGCTGGTTGGTGTATGGGGCAGAGGAAGGGAGGCGCTGCAGGTGGAGCTCTAGAGAAATCTGGAAAACACAGAGAGGGTGTAAGACCAAGGCCAAAGTACAACAGATGATAGATGATAACAACACCAAAAGAGAGGAGAGGGCTTCATGTAATGTGATGTGTCCCTCAGCAGTCAAAGTCTATACTGTAGCTGTGTAGCTATGTGTTGCAGGTCCCGAGTGGAGGGACGAGCAGGCAGATTACTGTTTAACTGTATAACAGAAGACACGAAGAGCAGAAGTTATTTTCACCATGGCAGCTCTCGTATGAATTTATTCAGAATCAACACAATATATATCTCTCTCTCTTAGTGATTACAAATACTCAAAATATGTCAAAAGAATGTTTCAAAGGCACATATAAACCCTAATATTAAACCATGTTCAACGAGGAATATTACTTATTTCCTATTACTGATATTACTCTGTCATTTCACATTAATCACATCTCATTTATGAGTCTCACATATAACTTATTGAGAGCTAATACTAAGCCAACGGTTAACTCAATATAATACATTCAATAACACATCATACGTAATATATTCGAGATTTCAGCATACAAAAGAGACGCACGGGAGGTCTTATTGAACTTAAATACCGCGGGAATCCACTAGCATTACACTGTGCAGCGGCCATTAGCCTAACGTTACCGTTGCTAACAGCGATGTAAACAAACTGAAACTACTGTACCGTACTTCCATAGCCTACTCTAAACACATTACGGCTGTAACCCTTACATTACGATAATCATGTTCACCACATTAATAATCATGTTTTGTTGCTTGCTGTGATGTGTTTCACATTTTACCGACCTGTATAACAGAAGACACGAAGAGCAGAGCTCTCGGAAGAGCTTCTGCCCCACAGAAAAGAGACGCTCCCAGCGAGTCAACATTCTACTAGTGCCACCTATTGGCCACTCTGTGACACAGCATGCGGTTATCTAGTGCTGTTACAACTGCTCTGAAAACAGGATTATTTTACAAATAAAAATACAACTTAAAACTAATATGAACACATTCAAAAAATGGTTCAGAGCTACCTGAACCAGGCCTGAACCAAGATACTGGGAGTCACAAACAGACCTGCATTCTGGGAGCAGAGTGCTCTGCTAGGACAGTAGGGAAGGAGGAGATCTTTCAGACTGTGTATACTGTAGTATTGTGCCAGGCCTGCGTGGAGCTGGTGTGGTGCTATAATGCTGCCACACACCACATCATAGAAGAAGACAAAAAGCTTTATAAACATTATAAATCGATGAAATGATGACAGGGAGTCGTGTCTGTGGATATGTGGTGAAATGCCCTGAATGTATCTAAATGATGGACTCTACTCACTGCTTACTCTCAACTTACCAGCTCTGGCTGTTTCAAGCTGATCCTGGTGCTGTCATGGGATGAGTTCATGCATCAGCTCACGGTGGACCCACATCTGCCAAACAGGGACACACATGACATTTCAGATTTCATTCAGACTTAGTTTAGGCTGCTTTGTAGCCTGTGGATAAACATGATGCTGGTATAAGTTACCCACATTCTGTGAACACAACTAACGTTTGATTAGGTATTTATTCACTTCTACCATAAATGAGGACATTTCTCACAGATTTAGAGAAGAAAATATTCAAATGAGGTGCAGTTAAAGAGCTGATAATAACCAAAGACGTAACGTTAGCATCCAACAGCTGTTTGTTAGCTACAACCGCTAGCTAATTTACCTGTAAACATTAGCATTGCTGGCGTCGATTATCTTCTGGAGCTAACCGTTAGCTACAGGTCAACAACTTACACACTGGTTGGAGAAGTTAGGTCGAAATTATGAAAAACAACATAACGTCTGATCTACTTAATGAGTGAAGTAGTGATTAAGTCGTCAACCACAACAAAGTTTGACTCACTCACCGAGACACTCACCTCACGACGTTGACCCCGCATCCCAGTGCGACCCGGTGCCCTTATTGTGAAAATCCCCCAGGGATCCTGACAGTTGTGGGGAAAGTAGCCAAAATATCACATTATATCATTTATAAAATGGTAATCGTTTAGGCGATTTGTTGTGAGTTTGTATTTAATTCGTTTCGGGGGTTTTTTTTCTTTTGAATTGTCCGGCGCTGTAGCCAACACGCTTCAAAACGCGGAGCTCTTACTTTGAAGGTCCTACGTTTCACTTCCGCTCCGGTCTGCCCTCCGTGATACAGTCTATGCATGAAACGAAAAACGAACAAATGAATTTACAAAAAACAAATTTGGGTCGTTATTTGATTGTGGTTTTCTCGTTTTTCGTTTTTGATTCCGAAAACCAAAAACGGAAAAACGGCTCTGTTTTTTCATTTATTGTTTTTTATTTGAACGTAGAAAAGGAAAAACTACGGAAGCTTATTGCATTCATTCAATAAAAAAAAAATACAGATCCTGTTTTTCTGAGTAATTTTTTCTGTTTTTCTGAGTAATTTTTTGGGGGGATGAGTTTTTCTGAGTAATTTTTTCTGTTTTTCTGAGTAATTTTTTTTTGGATCAGTTTTTCTGAGTAATTTTTTCCTGTTTTTCTGAGTAATTTTTTTTGGATCAGTTTTTCTGAGTAATTTTTTCTGTTTTTCTGAGTAATTTTTTTGGATCAGTTTTTTTGAGTAATTTTTTTCCTGTTTTTCTGAGTAATTTTTTTGGATCAGTTTTTTTGAGTAATTTTTTTCCTGTTTTTCTGAGTAATTTTTTCTGTTTTTCTGAGTAATTTTTTTGGATCAGTTTTTTTGAGTAATTTTTTTCCTGTTTTTCTGAGTAATTTTTTTGGATCAGTTTTTTTGAGTAATTTTTTTCCTGTTTTTCTGAGTAATTTTTTTGGATCAGTTTTTTTGAGTAATTTTTTTCCTGTTTTTCTGAGTAATTTTTTTGGATCAGTTTTTTTGAGTAATTTTTTTTCCTGTTTTTCTGAGTAATTTTTTTGGATCAGTTTTTTTGAGTAATTTTTTTCCTGTTTTTCTGAGTAATTTTTTTGGATCAGTTTTTTTGAGTAATTTTTTTCCTGTTTTTCTGAGTAATTTTTTCTGTTTTTCTGAGTAATTTTTTTGGATCAGTTTTTTTGAGTAATTTTTTTCCTGTTTTTCTGAGTAATTTTTTTGGATCAGTTTTTTTGAGTAATTTTTTTCCTGTTTTTCTGAGTAATTTTTTTGGATCAGTTTTTTTGAGTAATTTTTTTCCTGTTTTTCTGAGTAATTTTTTTGGATCAGTTTTTTTGAGTAATTTTTTTCCTGTTTTTCTGAGTAATTTTTTTGGATCAGTTTTTTTGAGTAATTTTTTTTCCTGTTTTTCTGAGTAATTTTTTTCCCCTGTTTTTCTGAGTAATTTTTTCCCCCTGTTTTTCTGAGTAATTTTTTTCCCCTGTTTTTCTGAGTAATTTTTTCCCCTTGTCAGTGCCCTATCCGTACCCGGAACACAATCCGTCCCAGGCGCTTACTGCGCATGCGTGCTTTTCTACGGCAGCCTGAAGGCAGCAGACAGACGCCGGGCGCCGGCAGACACCGCGGATATATGCTTAAAACAGAGACGTTTTTTGGGAAAAACACAAGCACGTCGCCACGAATTTCCCTCTATTCTATTTCTGATTAAATTAAATTTAATGTAGACCGATCAGTTAATTCTAAAAACATTTATTTATTGATGTAAATGTGGTGATTTCTGCACATACAGACAGTGCCATGTCAGTGCTGCTCTTCTGACCAGCACACACCTGAAGCTTCGCTTTTCATTTAGGCTACACAAACTAATCAATGAGGCCATAAATTAATCTGCTCGCTTTCCACCGGCGTGACGACGTAAGATGACCGGTCGATCACCTCAGCCGGCCGGCTGCTGCCTCTGAGATGAGCCGAGCAGCGAGCTAACGTTAGCTCCCAGACAGTGGCTGCTCCCAGGTCGCTCTGCACTTCTCCCAAAACGCCGGAGCAAACTTCCAAACAAATGTCAGTCGGATAAACAGACCAAAGATAGGACTCTAAACTTCTCGCATCAAAGAAATATTTAAAATCAATAAAGTGACGTTTTAACGACACCACAGTGGACTTTTAATGGGACTTTTTTTTAGCATTCGCGGTGTCTGCCGGCGTCTTTCTGCTGCCTTCAGGCTGCCGTGCGGGACGGATTGTGTTCCGGGTACGGATCGGGCACTGACATCCCTTGTTTTTCTGAGTAATTTTTTCCCCTTGTTTTTCTGAGTAATTTTTTTCCCTGTTTTTTTGAGTAATTTTTTCTCTACTTCGAAATCTCGCGATAACACCTCACTTGCAAGTGACTCCTGCAGCTCCTGCTATGACCCGTCTTCAGCTCTCTACTGCACCGGAGTACCAGAGCAGCTACGGGTTTGAGCTACGCCTGAGCTTGAGTCTGAATCCAGCTCTTATCTGAATGTCTCGGATACACACCGAGCAGTGAGGGAAATATGCTGGGACCGCTGCTGTCAACACACGAAGCGTTAGCTCGGCTCGGCTAGCCCCGTTCATCCCGAGCCACAGTCCAGCCGAGCCACTGCAGCACCGAACCCACGGCTCACCGCCACAGCAACGGGAGGAGCCTTGAAAGCTACACCGCGACAACAATGAGGGCTGCCACCGTCAGCACAGGACGAACGGACCTAGCGTTAGCCGCGGAGCTAACGCTAGCCGTCGAGCTAACGCTAACAGGGCAGACGGAGCTGCAGCTCTCCCCTGCTGCTGACGGCGACGGCCCTCAGTTTTGTTGCCGGTGAAGTCGTTGCTGTGGCAGTTAGCTGTGGGGCAGACGCTGCAGAGGTTCACCTGGATGTGACCCTAACCCTTGAAGAGTTTTACCCCCGGGCGCCGGCTGGTCCCTCTGTGGGAGTCTCACTAGTTTGTTTGAATTAAAAGTGGAGCTTCGTGTTTCACATGAGAACAGCGCTGCCACTGGGATCTGTACAGACTATGTTCTAATAACACCACATTTACATCAATAAATAAATGTTTTACCATGACCTGATATATCTGCATTACATTTTATTAAGACAGAGGCCATGCTAGTGGACTGGTAGCTCTGGTGAGGCAAGTTACACACAGGGTATGATACACATGATTTCAGTTTAGTTAGCCGCTAACAGTTTTGTTTCCATCATGCCGGACAGTTAAATTACTCAGAAAAACAGGAAAAAATTACTCAGAAAAACAGGAAAAAAAATTACTCAAAAAAACTGATCCAAAAAAATTACTCAGAAAAACAGGAAAAAAATTACTCAAAAAAACTGATCCAAAAAAATTACTCAGAAAAACAGGAAAAAAATTACACAAAAAAAACTGATCCAAAAAAATTACTCAGAAAAACAGGAAAAAAATTACTCAGAAAAACTGATCCAAAAAAATTACTCAGAAAAACAGAAAAAATTACTCAGAAAAACAGGAAAAAAATTACTCAAAAAAACTGATCCAAAAGAAATTACTCAGAAAAACAGGAAAAAAAATTACTCAAAAAAACTGATCCAAAAAAATTACTCAGAAAAACAGAAAAAATTACTCAGAAAAACTGATCCAAAAAAAATTACTCAGAAAAACAGGAAAAAATTACTCAGAAAAACTGATCCAAAAAAAATTACTCAGAAAAACAGAAAAAATTACTCAGAAAAACTCATCCCCCCAAAAAATTACTCAGAAAAACAGAAAAAATTACTCAGAAAAACAGGATCTGTATTTTTTTTTTATTGAATGAATGCAATAAGCTTCCGTAGAAAAACCCATGGTATTTCCGTTTTTTCGTTTTTTGGTTAAAACGGAATATCAAACTAACAAAAGGTACACGGACCGATATGAAGTGAGGCTGATTCAGGCCAGAAGGACAGACTTGTCCTGTGGTTTTAACATCAGCTAGGCCTATTGTTCCCCCTCCATTGAATAAGGTGCTATGAAAAAGTATTTGCCCTCTTACCAATTTCTTACTTTCTTGCAGATTTGTCACACTTAAATGTTTTATTTTATTTATTTATTTGCTTGTTTGTTTTTTCCTATTTGTTTCTCTTCTATAATACACGTTCTACACCTGTCAAGGTGCCTGTCATCTCAATTTAAGTTTTCTGTGTTCTGCCAATACATCAACTTCCTGTGTGTCGTTTCACAATAAAAGCTGACCGATATGTTTTTCATGCTATTCAAGCTCTGTGGTTTCTTCTATTTTTTTCTCACAGAAATTTGTACCGAGGTCCGGACCTCAGTGACCTCATAGCTGGCTACGGCCATGAAGGTGACACTATTTGACCCTTAAACTGTTTGTAGTGAAAAGCAAATGCTCAAATAAGGTGTGTGAAGAATCTCGTTATAAACATTCACAGACTACAGGCTTTTTTTTTTTTTTTTTACATGACAGTTGTGCAGACTGTTGTGTGTCTGCAGAAAGCCCCCAAATATAATATACAAAACTGCCCTGTTTTGTTTATCTTGTGACATAAAATTTATTGATTTTCATAATTCCACAATATGAAATCACACAACAGCTCTCAACCTATAGGGGGTAACCTAAATATCACTTCTATACAAACAGACAAAAAGGAAAAATACAAAAGAAATGTGAATAAACCTATCCACAGTATATCCAACTGTCACATGAATAATCATAGTCCTTGTAGAACAAACATTAAACCAGTGTCCGTACAGGCTAAGAGTGTCTGTGTGTTGATGTCTGCTGCACCACATCCAGCCCTGTTTACCTGCCGCCAGCTCAGATTTACATGTTGAAACAGAAACACAAACATTTTGAACTGTGTTTGTTCCCTTGGAACAGCTGAAGCATTCTCTATTTATTATTGTGCTTTGCTACCTCATCATCAAGTATGATCTCTCTTTTA
This sequence comes from Decapterus maruadsi, assembly GCA_030347415.2. NCBI lineage: Eukaryota > Metazoa > Chordata > Actinopteri > Carangiformes > Carangidae > Decapterus > Decapterus maruadsi. The sequence continues at coordinate 23,979,763 of CM064900.1, read as the reverse complement.
CAGAAGTTATCTGAATTTGTGTATAGACCATTTTTACAAACAATTTGTCCCAAAGGGTTTTTAAATGTCATTCATTGCTACAACAGTACTCATGTGCCTCAGCCTGGGTTTGTGTGTTACGTCTTTACTTGACTTATCTCTCTCTGTAGAGGTGAAACTGGTCGACCTTAGCTCAGGATATCTGTGGACCTCTCCCTTCTTCTGCCCATCAACACAGCCTGGTATCGACTGACAACAAAGTGCAGCTTAATCAGCCATTTTTCTCTATTTCTAAGTTTCTTGCATCTGTGTTTTTATAGTGATACACTGACATGACTGAGTTTTCTCCAAACAAACTGAATGAAGTCATTTGTTCAATGTTTTCATTTATTACAAGGATCAAATCACAACAAAGTAGACTTTTTTTTGGCACACCTTATCATCAGAATGGTTTGCCTGGTGAATCATCCACAGCAACAGGGGCAGCGTCTCTGCAGACAGATGTTTTGATTCTTGTTTGTTTCTTCATCTTGGACCAAATATCTGAACATATAAAACCAGATGGCTTGATCCTGCAAGAGGTAAGAAACACATCGTCTAATAGGTGAACTTGTTGTTCTCTGTTATAACTCACATGTGAAGAAGGAAATCTCTTGTAGTGGTGTCTATTCCCGCGTGTGTGTTTGTGTGTGTTATTTAATGGGCAGAAGATTGAATAAAATGAAACTTTCAAACATATGGCTTTTTATTTAATTGGAATGAATATTGTAACAATAAATCAAAGGAAACACCATCATGGGTTGGTTTTCACTCATTTTTTTAAAAAAACAAAACAAAATCCAAACAAATAGACAAATGAGATTTTCCGTCTGGGTCCACTGCATTTTTAAATACAGATGTCAAAAATATTCAGAATACAGATCAAATCTAGAATAGTAAACCATGGTGAAATAATCAGACATGTACAACACAATGTTTTTATTCATTCATTTTTGAAAAAAAAAAGAAAAGAAAAATATGTAATGCAGTGAACTTTACCTATTTTATATTTTTTGGTTTCTGTCAAATAACAAATTACTCTATTCACAGAATATACAGCTCAATAAACATTTTGTTTACCAGGTCTTTTTCAGGGTGTGATCACAGACGGGGCGTTTATCATTATTTTTTTTCCTATTTTCATTTCTCAGTGTCTGACTCATTCAAAGTATTATACAACTATAGTCTTTTCTTCTGCTGCTGGTCCATTCAGGAGAGAAAATCAGTTCAGGAGCCATGAGCAGATTTAATATCAAAACACAGCAGAAATGACCTTTTCACCCATTTCAGTCAAAAGTTGTTGTCTTGTGGATTTAATTGCATTGACACCAGAGCCCAAGTCTGAATACTGCTGTGAATCATCAAGTGGATGAGAGAAGACTGGGCCGGCCCTCTTAATACTGCAGCCCCTCACAGTGTGTAGGGGTTTCTGAACACACCTGTGGCCTGAAGAAATCTTTGGTAAACATTGGCAGATTCAACAACCAGAACAGTAAAGACAAATGGGACAGATCAACACCACACAATAACTTATTGGTCAAGCGCACAACACAATAGTTTTCTAACACAGACTGTTTTTGAACTGTCCAAATGATAAGATGATGAACAGATGTTTCTTCACTTAATGCCTAATGCACAGCTTCACAGGCAAGATCTGAGCGGAGTTGATGTAAAACATCAGGAACTAAATCAGGTTCATGACACAATCCTCACTTGGACAACAAACAGAGAAAAAAATCAGTTTATATATTATTTTTTCTTTAAGGTCCAACCTGGGCTGTCAGGGGGCGGCACATTGGTACAGTGGTTAGCACTATTACCTCGAAGCAAGGAGGTTACGCTGTTTGATTTCCTGGTGGAGTTTGCATGAGTTCTCCCGGGGTACCCCAAAGACATGCACATTGGCTTGATTGGTGCCTGTAGGTGTGAATGTGAGTGTTTGAGGCCCGCTTTCACACTAAAATTAGCGGGTCGAAGCGGATTTTTTAAACGCGGGTCGACCTGCTAACAATCGGCATTTGGCTCCTTTCCCATTGACTAAAATGAGCCGGGTGTGACAGAGCATAAACCAGAAACACCGTGTCATGCCACAGCCGCCCGCTGCAGAGTGTGAGGTCCGTCGGCCGAGGCAGACGAGGCGTCTGGCTGACCTGTGGAGCACCAGGACCGCGGAGGATAGCGAGTGAGTCTGCCGCGGCCATCTTATGACAGAAGTCCGCGGAACAACTCGTCAGTTAAACACACTGTCGCTATTTCAATCTTTTTTGGTCAGAGTTGTTTGATCTTTTGATCAAATCCCAGTCTCGAATGAGAGCAGAGCTTTGTTTTTGGTCATGTAACGCTCAACGTCACCACGTACATTAGCGGGTTGACCCAGGTCTGCCGTTCCCACTGCAAGCCAATCAGAGCCGAGCCGATTGAAGACGATTTTAACCCGCGTTGCTTGCTGAGTTGTTTGACGCAGGTCGACACGGGTTGGTGCACCGATTGTTAGGGGGTTTAAACGGGTTTTTTGGCCAGTGGGAAAGGGGTATATGTGAGCACTGTGATAGATATGACATGTCCAGAGTGTACCCCACCCCCAAACTGTGTTGGTTGGAGTTGAAATTGTCTGCAGCCCTGTAATATGGATGGATGGATGGATGGATGGATGGATGGACTATAAGGCAAACCAATACAGAGATGAGTTTCACAACAAAAAGTGGAGACTGATCATGGCTCGACTGTTCAGGCCTGAAAATAAATATTACTGTTCTTTACACACTACAGTATGTTGGTTGATGTCATTTGCAGAAAAAAAGCCATATGTTCCAAAAGGAGATGACAAATGAACTGAATCCTGATTGTACCTTTTTTTTTCCATTTCACAAAACATGACAATGAGGATGGACCAGAGATCAGACCTTAAAAAGTGCTATTTGGTGAGCCTGTTTTAGGTGCCCTCCCTCCCTCCCCCCTGCCCCGCCTCCCCCCCAAAAAAAAGGAAAATGACAACACCACCAACAACGACATAAAAATACAGTAAGAATGGGGGAAATCAATCAGATCCCTACTCTTGGTCCATTGTGGCCCCTGAGTTGAGAGCCAGGTTCCTGTGGAGGTTGGGGTTCTGGCTGTGCCTGTTTCTGCTTCTGACTGAGGAGAAGGACGTGTCGCAGCCGGGGACTTTACACTTGTGAAGCAGTCTCAGATGGACAGTCTTGTAATGGGCTCTGAACGTGCCCTTGTTGCTGTAGACCTTTTGGCAGATGTGGCAGGTTATTGGAGATCCACCCCCACCTCCCTGAAGCCCGCCTTGTTCTCCTCCAAAGCCGCCGAGGGTCTTCTCTCCCCCAAGTGCCGACTCCTCGCCCCCGGGACGTCCCATGGCAATCCCGTCGCAACTTTCATCGCTGTCCTCCTCCATGGGGAGCGCCTCCTCAACCTCTTCGATCCCCTCCCCTTCGTCGCTGCCGGCTCCATCTGAGTCCCAGGAAGATCGCGCGCTGCCGCTGCCACGAGGGGGGGCAGAGGAGGAGGTGCTCAGATCCAGGACTGCGCCATCTTCCCCCGCACCACCACCTTCTCCTCCTCTTCCTCCTCCCAAGCCCTCCATTTCCCCTAAAGGCGATGCCTCGGCACTATCCTGTGCGCTGGTCATTTTGCTCATAGGGAAGACCAGGCCCATGCGGTTGTGTCCTCGGAAGATGACAGAAGTGTGGCTGGTTGGGTCTCGATGGTGCAGGTCTCTGTCCCGCTGGTCCTGGCAGTAGTCCAGACCGACGGAGTCTCTGTCCCTGTCTCTGTCTCTGCAGTGGGAGGAGGACGGGTAGAGGGTGCTGGCTGGGCTGAGGGATTCTTTGGTCAGAAGCTTGTGATGCAGATTCAGATTTGCACTGTGTCTGCAAATGAAAACAAATGTTGCATTAAAAATTTGGCAGGTGCTAAGAGCAGACGCAGAACAAGTGTTGAATCCATTTGCTGGCTTTGCACAGTGTTCTTGAAAATTGGTATTTCTAAGTTTGAGTCATGATACAGAAAGTCGGATGTAAAAAATGGACAGACATATTATGTTTGGACTTTGTACATTTGTTGTGACTCTTGTGTTTAGACATCTGTTTCAATTCTTGTTCTAGTTTGTTCTTACTTCTCTTCTGTGTCTTTGTTTTTGTGTGTTTGCCTCCTTGTTGATTATCTAATGTGTTTCACATGTGTTCAAGCGCTGCTGGTTCCCTTTAATTCGGTGTCTTTTGTCTTTCTCATTGTGCTAGTTTTATGTTCTTTTTTGCTTCAGGTGAGTTTCCCCGGTGCTGAGCCTGCTCATATTACTTCTTTTCACTCTGTTAGTTCTTGAGTTCAGGATCTTGTTGAAGATTTTTGTGTTTTTCACATTCCTCATCTGTGTCTTTAAAACACCACTCAAATTCTCCTCAAAAAAACGTATTTTTTTCTGCTTTCATGTTGTGACTCCATGTATCAAGGCCCAATCACCAGCTGAGAGCACATGCCACACATCCAGTGTGCTCCATCATGCAGGAAGTATAATGACCTTAGTGATCCAAACGTCCTCTGTTTCTATCTTAAACAGAGTAGTTGGTCTTAGCCCAACCCCCCTAAGTAATTAGTTATGGTTACTAGTTACTTTCCCAAAAAAAGTAACTGAGTTAGTAACAGAGTTACTAAGTGATAAAAGTAATTAATTACACACGGGAGGTAATGACTGCTTTCCTTTTTTTTTTTAATAAAATGCTCAAATATGTCAAATGACTTGGTCCCTAACCCCTGTTTATCTAACCACTACTAACCAACTCACTCAGTATTCCTCCACACAAGCAGGCTCTGCGATGCGCTGTATCACTCCGCCTATCAGCTGTTTAGATCAGCGGCATGTGGAAGAGGCGGAGTGATACAGCGCGTCGCGGGGCCTCCCCGTGTGGAGTAATACTGAGGTTGGTTGAGTTGGTTACCTCCAGATAAACGGCTTTTTCTGACCAGTTGATGAACTGAAAATAATGTGTAGCTGTATAACGTCTAGACGGTGTGTTATTTTCTGATGGGTGTAACGGCGCATTTTATTGTCACAAAGGCGTTGTAACGGGGGGAAATTTGACTACTCGTTACTGAAAAAAGTAGCACCGTTAGTAATGTGGTTATTTTAAACACTGTTATTCCCATCAATGGTTACAGCACAAGCTGAAGTCAGTCAGCCTCTCACCTGTCTCGGCTCCTGCGGGAGGGGAAGGCAGCGTTGCAGCCATCCACCGTGCACATGTGCATCTCCTTGAGGTGGACGTTTTGGTAGTGCATCTTGAAGCTGTAGGAGTTTTTAAAGGTCTTACTGCAGATTTCACAGTGGTGCGGCAGGTCAGCACCAGAGTCAAAATGAGACAGCCCTGAGTCGCTATAGTCTTCCACACAGCCATCAGATCCCTCCCTGTCACGGTCTATGAGCTGGATAGTCAGCCTGTGCTCACCCTCGTCCCATTTGTCATCCGCTATCAGTGAGTTTGTGTGCTCCCTGTCTTCGTTGCCATTGAGTTGTTGACAGAGTAAGTTGTTGTCACAGTGGTTCTCCATCAATCTGTTCTCAAAGGGGGAGGAAGCGCAGGTGATGACCCCCGCTTCAGGTTGCCTCAGCCCCTCGTCTTTGTTGTTCCTCTCCGTCGCATCTCTATCCAGAGCTTGGTCGTTTTCCTTCTCCTCGCCAGTGTAAGACCCTCTCATCTCCTTCTCCCCAGCTGCTCCCGTGCACCTCTGTCCCTCTGCCCGGCTGCCGTCACACTCCTCCTGGTCCCTGTCCTGTAAAGGAGCCTCGTCCTCAGAGCTGCTTCCGTTATCCATCTGCTCGTCTCGTTCCACCGCCTCCTTCTCTATCTTTATCGGCATGCTCGACTTCCGCGACTTCTTCTTTGGTATTGGGTCTGTCATGCAGGGTTCGGGGCCTGTGATGGGTTTGATGGGCACGGAGGAGGACAGCAGAGGGAGGGAAGGGAGCGCTCCTGGGGTGTTGGCCAGCTCTGCAGGAGTTACCAGGCTGCGGTAGAAAGGCAGGACCGGCTGTACTGTTTTTAAGTTGGGGAAGAGGATGCCACTCTGGCCCATGCTGGGGAAGGAGCTGCTGTGGAGCTTCGCACCAGTGTCCACATGGCTCACCATGTAGCTGGGCACTGATTTATGGCTTTCTGCTGAACAGACAGGAATAGGCGTCCCATACTTCTCTCCTTGGGAGTTCTCATCAGCAGACAAGTTACCACGCAGGTCTTTGTCCCGGTTATTGCGGTTCATGGGCATGTGTAGCCGCGGGTTTGGGTTGGCGCTGTGCCGATTCCGACTGCGCAGCGAGCTGAACACCATGTTGCAGCCCTCGATGGTGCACTTGTGCTTGATCTTCAGGTGCACTGCGTTGTAGTGGATCTTTAGCGTGCCTTTGTCGTAGAATGTCTTCTCACAGGCATTGCAAAACACACGGCCCTTCTTCAGAGAGCCCCCACTCCCTCCCGATATGCCACCACCACCGCTCCCGTTCCTGTCCAGGGAGCGCAGCTTTCCGTCAGGCGACATCTGCGTGACATCGGAGCTCATGGATGGCGTGCATGGTGTAGAGGGCCCATCTGAATAGTTGTCGCTAGTGGAGAAGTCCTCTGCCTCTATCTTTGGGGTGGTGGACAGACTGTCCATGTGCTTGTCTCCACTTCGGTCCAGATCAGTGAATGCGACAGAGCTAGAACCAATCAGGTTGCTCTCTGGAGGCCGTGACAGAGGGAGGGGGTTGTCTCTCCCTAGAGCATCCTGTCCCTGATCGTCTCGTCTTTGACTCTGCTGCTCCGCTGACACGCAGCATGGCTGCTGGGGTTGCTGGTGCTGCTGGTGCAGCGCCCCGGTTGGCGAGCCCAGGAACGGGGTGGGGACAGAGCCCAACAGCTGGAATGGCAGCATGAAAGCCATGCTGTTGATGAAGTTCTCAAAGTGGTGCATGCTGCTGCCACTTAACTTATCCACTTTGGATGCGGAGAGGTTGGCAGTGGTGCGTGGGGTGTTGCGTTCAATAAAAGTGCGGATGTCTGAGTTGGTGCGGGTGCTGGGGACCAACACCGCCTGGCCCTCCTTGTCCTGCAGAGCCATCAGCTCCACTATGGACTTGGTCTCACCAAAACGCAGGAACTGCTGCAGTGTGGCAATCTCCTCCTCGAATGTCATGATGGCCCACCGGTCCAGCACCTTCCCTGCCACATCCTACAGACAAAAGCAGGATAACAGGGAGAGGCAGCACGGTGCATGAGAGGGGAGAGGGAGGGATGAAGTAGATTGAAAAGGAGAGGGAAAGTGACAAAAAAGGGGAAGGGGGGAGAGCATTTTCATCATTAGCATTACAAGTGTCTGTTGGGTTGCTCATACATATTCACACAGTGGGTTAGATGACACACCCTATAAAGGAGAATGGCAGGGCAGCTAAATAAAGGAATCAGATGGAGTGTTAATATGAGCAGGCAGCCCAGAACTCGGAGAACCCTCATTACACACAGACACAGAGTGTTTCATCTTGCAGGTCATTTCTCTTCATTTAAATCATGTAGGTTTTTTACCCACTGCATCAGAGGCAGCGCACGTCTCAGAGAGAACATGCATACAAGCATGCCAGCGGACACGTACACTGATGTACACAGTCCCAACGGCAAGAAAAAGTAAATATGTGCACTAACATACCACACACATATACAGCAGTAAGGGAGAGGTGATCATAAGCAGCCTGACATTGATCAAGCAGCTCCTCTCCCCCTTAAACCAGCAGTAATCACATGTGAGTTCAGGCGTCTTTGAAAGCGAGGCGCGGCTCCGTGCCATAACCGTGATTAATATTTCATCACAGAGCATTCATTGGGCGTCTGTCGAGGATTCTGACTCTACGTTTGCCATTAGAAGAGCTAACATGAATTAAACGCAGCCCAACTTGAATACTTGATGATGTACTAATCGAAGTGAGAGCTCGCACTGACGTGACGCCTGCAGCCTGGGCCTCAGTTGCCGCCTTGGCTCCAGCTTGAGACAAAATCTAGAGCACAAGACATCATATTTACAAATGTGCCCGGGCACAGTTTGAAGACCTCCCCTGGCAGCCGGTACCATGACAACAAGAGGCCACATCAGCAGGACAGGACTTTCTTTCTTTCTTTCTTTCTTTCTTTCTTTCTTTCTTTCTTTCTTTCTTTCTTTCTTTCTTTCTTTCTTTCTTTCTTTCTTTCTTTCTTTCTTCCTTCCTTCCTTCCTTCCTTCCTTCCTTCCTTCCTCATCTCAGTATCACATCTCCACTCTCGCCACATTCTCCTCTCCTCCTCCTTTATCTCCCTCACACATTCCCTTTTCATGGCCGTAGCCAGCTACTGTATGAGGTCACCGAGGACTGGACCTCTGTAATAGTTTCTGTGAGAAAGAAATGAAATAAAGTGTGACAAATCTGCAAGAAAGTAAGAAATCCGGAAGCCGGCAAGTATTTTTTCACTGCACTGTATTTAATTGAGAGGGAACAATACCTGATGTTAAAAGGTGACGGCTAACCCCCTCACCCTAAACCACAGAACAAGTATGTCCTGCTGGTCAACCAGGCTCCTTTCATAACAGGTCTATTAATTATAATAAAAAGTCTAAATCTACTTTATAATTGTGAGCCATTTTGATTGCATTGTTAAATCATGTGATAATGATTTTTTTTTGCATGGGGTGAAAGAAATCCAGGATCAAATGAAATAACTAATAATTGACACGTATACTGTACTGGTCTGAAAAGTGTTACAAAGACATTTCTAAAGCTTTGAGACGCCAGTGAACCACGTTGAGAGGTGCCTTTATCCACTAAAGGAGAACGCTAAGCTTAGAACAGTGGTGAAAACCTTCCCTCGATGGCTGCCATACAATATAACCCTGGCTATGGCCCTGTCCCTCTCTTTCTTTCTTTCTTTCTTTCTTTCTTTCTTTCTTTCTTTCTTTCTTTCTTTCTTTCTTTCTTTCTTTCTTTCTTTCTTTCTTTCTTTCTTTCTTTCTTTCTTTCTTTCTTTCTTTCTTTCTTTCTTTCTTTCTTTCTTTCTTTCTTTCTTTCTGGTTATGGTCTATGGATAGGGTAAAAATATCCTGGTAGTATTCAAAAGGTGTTGCTCACCTGCAGCACATATCCTCGAATGTAGTCCTGCAGAGTCCAGTCCAGGGCATTGAGGATCTGGATGACCTCCTCCTGCTTCAGGACAGAGAACAGGCGGTCCAGGAGGATCTTGAGGCGAATGGGGATGGCTTGTGTGCCGTACAGCATCAGGCTGCAGATGTCAAACACCACATTCGAGTGCACGATCTCCACCTGGCTGCTCTGGTACATGTGGTGCACCCTCAGTTTGCTCAGTGCTGAAATACACACATCAGCATTTAGTGGATTAGATGACATGAGTCTGGTTTGATCTGTGCTTTCACACAGAAGGAAACAACACAGTGATGCATACAGGAAATGTATCCATCACTGTAGTCATGCTTTATTCATACAACATTTAAATTTCCACTCAGCCACTGAAAACAGGTCAGCGGCTGTAAAGCTGTGATTTACACAAAAATAAGTTACACATTGCAGGACTGTGTGAGCAATTAATAATAAATAAGAGAACATCATCTGAAAAAATAAATGACACTATAGTTGTGCATACAATAAAATGTCAGCACTGCCTACATTCACTGAAACTTTGCTGCTTCATTTAAAGGTTTGTACTGCAGAGCATTGCTGCTAATTATCAGTCGATATTTGAAAAACAGAATTAAGGTCATGCAGCATCTTCACTAACAACAAATTGTGGTCATTATTGTAATTACTGTAAACAAGTAAACCAATCACACAGCAGCTGTTTAATTACAATAAATAAAATGAATACTAATATTAACATTTTTTTGTCAGTTTAAATCTCCAGAAAATGATTCTAATTACATTAGAATAGCATAATAATAATAATAACAATATAATAATAATATGTTATAGGTAGGCTATTTCATGTTTCTTCATTGTTTGTTTTAGAATACCGTATTATGTGACTATGGTACACTGTGCATATCAACATAGGTTTACTAAATTTGAAGAGAGGTAAAGGACAAATAATTTACAGAACAAATAGTACAATTTTTTTTCTATTATCAAGGATTTACCTGAGAGTGCCAATTCTACACCTTTTACTTGTAAACTCCCTCCAAAAAGTCTTTCCATGTGTCCCCATGCATGCACTTGCCCACTAAGTACTGTATATCCTTCTTAGCAGATGAAACAATCACTGTACAAGTCTGTAACAAGTCTGCTGAGACAACAGGAGGATCAACTCAAAGAGTCTCCTTCTCATCTGAGGAGGGTGCCAACAGGCCCATCATTCATATAAATCCCTTGCAGACACATTCTCCACTTCACTAGCCATAAGCCTTTTCTTAGAAGTCAGTAAATAATGTTATAATTTGCTTGATATCACCCTAAACTATCTTAGTTCAAAAATGAGGGGGTAAAATATTGACTGATCATTTTATACAGCCAAAACATATAATCATATTGCTTTTATGTTTAACCTAGTTGTCAAAACTAAAAGTGACACTTATAGCATAAATCTTTCATGTTGGATTTGTTCAGGTTTTGAGAGACAGAAACACATCGAAGGTGAACCAAGCATCAACCTCCAGGGAGACTCATGTGGCCAATGTATGCAGGCCGCACAATGGCCACTTGTGTCCTTCTCCAACACCGGGTCAGCCCAGTCAGATCTGTTAAAATCCGTCCTAACTGCAGTGGCTGCATTTCTACTGGCAAAACAACACCTTAAATGTCCAACTTTACAGCAGAATTAACCGCCTGCTACAAAACTACTTTGGTAACTTCATACAGCTGATGACAACTAAAAAGAGGTGAATCTTTATGACTCACCTGTTTACATTTTATAAAAGCTTATAGTTTTGCATCAATAAAGGTGTGCTGCTTTAAAGGGATAGTTCAACATTTTGGCAAATTGGCCCATTGCCATAATCGCTATAGTCATAGCAGTAGGTTTGTTACCTTCATTTGTCGGTGCAAGCTATTTTTAGAACAGTGGAGCAGAGCGGCGAGTTGCTCAGAGCTACGCTATGGAGGCTAATGGGATTTCTTGGTTTCCCTCATCAAACTCATCAAATACACAATCCAACAACTCCAAAAAGCTCTGGTGGACAAGTTGTGACCTGCACATTCACCACGCTATGAGATAATAACACAATGTTACCAGACAGAGTTGTTTTCGAGGTAAATTCAAGCAGAACTGCTGATGCACGTTGCCGCAGGGACAGTTTTTCATCAAGCAGTCTCTGTATTTACCTCAAAAACGACTCTGTTTCGTAACATTCCATTATTGTCTCATAGCGTGGTGAATGTGCAGGTCACAACTTGTGATGTGTTGTTAGATTGTGTATTTGATGAGTTTGATGAGGGAAACCAAGAAATCCCATGAGACTCTGTAGTGTAGCTCTGACCAGCTCGTTGCTCTGCTCCGCTGTTCTAAAAATAGCTTGCACCGACAAATAAAGGTAACAAACCTACTGCTATGACTATAGGGATTATGGCAAAGGGCCAATTTGCCAAAATGTTGAACTATCCCTTAAAGTGACAAGCTTGCCAGAAGCTGTCATTCACAGCTTCACACACATAACCCTCCTCATTTTGGATTAAAGGGGAGCGGCAGAGTCACTTATTGGCCAGAACTGAGTTATGTCACAGAGGCTACGTCCATCTTCAGACGCAGTCCCTGATCCAGTGTGGACAAATAAAAAAAATAATAAACCTCTGTCTTCCAACTTAAGCTTGTTTGTGTTGTCTATAAGTGCCTAACTTGAACAGCCTTTTGATAACGAAATAAAATGATCAGTGGGTCACATCTGAGTCAACTCTGTACAGAGGCTCAGGAGCTGATGGTTAAAGTGTCAGAGCAGGCAGATGACAGATGAGACCTCGGACTGCGAAGTGAAGATAAAGATGGAAACGACAATGGTTGTGTTACAGCAGTAACACACTGAGACTCAGGCTGCCACTCTGATTTTCAATCTTATTAAATCTATTTGAAGGAAGTAAAATACATATCTGAAGCCGCATTCATCATTTATGTATATATCTATTATTAACTCTTGCTGTGTTTAAAATTTTAAAATAGTGTTGAATTGATGAATGAAACCATTTAAGAAGAGATTTACCAGAGGAGACAAAGTTTTCCTCTGTGACACTGAATCCACAGGGCCCAGAGAGAGGACGTCTATTGATTCCTTCACAAAGGTTAATTGCAGCTGAAATCAAATGAAGGATGTATCAATTAAGGGATAGTTCACCCAAAATTCAAATTCCACTCATTATCTACTCACCCTCATATAAAAGTCATATCGACTAAGGGTTGGGAGAAGTTTCAGAGTCCTCCGTGCCTTCTCAGAGTTACAGGGGGGGTCTGTGCAGCACTGCATAATGATGGTGGCAAACGGGGCTCACTTTTCTCCGTCCAAAAAGACACACCAAAAACCATCCAAATACCTCCATACTGCTCGTCTGTAATGTCCCTCTTGTATTGAAGCCCCGACATGAGAACTTGTTCAGAAAAAAATTAAATAAGTCTAGGTTTTAAGCTTGTTTGTAGCGGAAGCTCCCAGTGTCTCAGTTCACTGCTCCGCCGGTGTCAGTGCAAATAGTGAATTTCTCATGTCGGGGCTTCAATACAAGAGGGACAGTACAGACGAGCAGTATGGAGGTATTTGGATGGTTTTTGGTGTGTCTTTTTGGCCGAAGAAAAGTGAACCCCATTCGCTACCGTCATTTGGACATGCAGTGTTGCATGGACCCCCCCTGTAACTCTGAGAAGGCACGAAGGAATTTTGGGTGAACTATCCCTTTAGCTAATTGTAGAATATGACCAATTGTGTTGTTTTTAATATTGATGGTTAGGTTGACACCACACATTTAAATGTCCAGTGATCGACCATAGTCAGTTAATCAAATGAACTTGTGTTTCTTAAACCCTACTACATACAGTGGTGACTTGTGGAAGCAGACATGTTGCTGTTGAAGCGACTCGTTTCCTAACAGTGAACTCTTACCATGTGCCACCCAGCCATGTTTGCAGTTCTCACACTGTCTTCTCTTCAGCTTCCCAGGCTTGAAGCTGTCACAGTTACAGTTCACCAATGTGCAGCAGATAGCCTGTGAACACAACGCATACATCAGTCAGTAGGAGAAGAAAACACAGAACCGCCACGCAGTAGCTCCTCAGCATGTGTTTGTTTAAATTAGAGAATTGAATAAGCTGCTTCTAAGACTGAAAAATACAAACCCAGGACATTGTCTTTTTGTTCAATGGCTGCACCACCCTAACTCATCCATTACCTCAAGCTTATCTTTGAGAGTTGATAGGGCGTTGTAGGGGGAAGGTGGGGGGAGAGAGACAATCCAAACTGACATCAAGCGAAGGCAGCAAAGCCAGGTCACAGAGTGTCACAGGCTGACATACAGAGACAAACGACAAACCGAACCCACAGGTGGTCGCCGATTAACCTGAACCCGAACCTGCAGGACCCCGACTCAAACCCACCCCCTGAACCTGAAGCTGTTTTAAATGCCTTGTGTCATTGTATCCAGATCTGACAAAAGCCACTGAGACATGTTGGGAACAATGTGAGATGTTGACAGCGTGAGCCGTGAAGCGATGTTCAGCCCGTTTTCACATTTTGTTCAGATGGTTCAGAAAGTTAACACTCATCACACACTCATCACCCTGTGACTGTGTGTGTGTACTTGTACATACATGTGAGGACCAGTTTGAGTTTTAAACCAGGACATTTTGGGAAAGTGAGGACATGTCAGACTCCTTCCAAAGGCTGACTGAGGGTTAAGCCTTTATAATAACTAGGTCATTATAATTAGGTTTAAGTTAGGTTCAGAGTAATGGTTAAGGTTAGGGTAAGGGGCTAGGGAATTATGTCAATGAGTGTCCTCACAAAGATAGCATTACAAGTATGTGTGTGTCAGTGGTACTTCAGGGCACGTCCTCTCTACGGTAATGAGAGGTCTCAGACACACCTGGACCAGTAAAACTATCTCAATCAATCAATGCCTGAGGCACATACACACACACACACGCACACACACATTAGCTAATGGACTTTATCTTTGGAGGACAAACATACAGAGTAGAAGAGTGGACCTCAGACGAAGGAGTGACATGTAATGAGTTAAGTTTCATGTGTAGCTGCTGACTCGGCAGCGCCCATTTGAATACGACTCCTGTGCACTGATATACTGAAAATGAGCCACCCTGCCCTCTGCCTGTGTAAAAAAAAAACCCCAAAAAAACATTTACACACCAGGAACAGAGGGAGAAGGACCATCAGAGCCGTGATCAAAGCTAGGTTGTTAGCACCACATGCTGAAAACCTTGGAGTGGCTGTACTGTGGCAGCGCTCTCCCTCTGCATCTATAATGCATGATCAGTGGGGTTTTAGTATACATGAGCGCTACGCTTAGCTCCTCATCGGAGCTCACTCCCTCTCCACAGGCGGAGAAGGAGCAAAAGTGTGGGTGGGTGGACGGGTAAGGGGCCTCCTCCTCCTCATTTAGTCGTTTGCTGCGGTTCTGCGCTTGAGGCTGAACTTGCCCTTGAAATCTAGAATCGCATTATTTCACCTCACAATAACCTCGCATCGTTAGGACAGTTAAAGTGGCCGGAGATGAAGGTGACAGCCAGCTTGGCCTTGAAGCACAGTGTGCTAGCTCTGGTCTGCATGTGTCATCTCACTACTGGGCAGCTCGGCCTCCACTGGACAGCAGCAAGGATTAGAAAACCCTTTTGCTCGTCTCTCGTCTCATCACGGAGCACCGACAACCAGCACATCCCAATCAGGCTAATCCCATCCACTGCCTCTAATCTGGGTCCTGGTCAGATCACACACACACACACAATACACAGTGTACTGTACTACACTGCAAAACTCAAAATCTTACCAAGAATATTTGTCTTATTTCTAGTTAAAATGTAATTTCTAGTCAAAACAAATCTAATTATACTAAAAAGAAGACTCATCACATTAAGAAATGGACTTGTTTTTTGACAGTTTTCACTTGTTACAAACACATTTTCATTTGAAATAAATAGAAAAATCTGATAGTAGAGCAGGTTTTTCTTCTAATTGAAAATTTGTCAGATTTTTCTACTAATTTCAATTGAAAATTTGTTTGAAATAAGTGAAAGCTGTTTAAAAACAAGTAAATTTTTAGATGATGAGTCTTATTTTAAATGGAAAGAGATTAGTTTTGACTTAAATTGAGGCATTTTGACAAGAAATAAGACAAATATTCTTGGAAAGATTTTGGGTTTTTGCAGTGTAGAAGTCAGAAGAAGAAGAAGAGGATGGCCTCCTCTCCCTTCAGATGGGTGTCACTGAAGCTGCAGCCGTTCATACGCATCAGTGAAGTCAAAGACACAAAGTTTAATTGCAGAGAACGACGCTGCCTTGTGTGTGTGATGTGTATCTGAAGCCGGAGCTGACACTGTGTCACCTCCTTTGATGTACAAATTACCTTCACACTGACCTTGACTATGTTACACATGCCTCTCATTCATTATTTTCATAGTGCATCTAATGACAAATGGTGCAGGTTTGTTCAAAATTCCAAATGATATTTACAGTAAATGGCTGATTAATGCATTAGTATTGTTCACATTATGTTTGACAAATACAGACAGACAGGTGTGTAGTATGGGACTCTCCAGGGGAGTTGGTGCAGCTTTAACGTGTCACCTGAAAGGCACAACCCAGGGCTCAAAAATCTGTTTTTTGTCCCTCGCTGGTGCTTGTTAAGTTTATTCTGACGACAGTGCGGTGATAATTAAAGGTGGTCTGATGAGTATGGATGTTTTTTTAACCTCAGAGCTGCTCTCACATACAGTATGAGGTCAAAAAAAAAAGCAGCTGAATAAAATGCAAGCAAAAATAGGACTTGGAAGTGCAAAGAGCAAGTAAATGCTATATCCATCAATATCATAGACATTTTAAAAGTAACTGCATCTATGATTGACTGCTATGAACCTACAGCACAGCCTGAGTTTGTCTGGCTCCTGTGTCTGTATGAATTAGTTTATAGCAGCTCCACTTTGAGAATTCACATATTCAGTGAATATGAATTCTTTTGTTTGTGTGGGATGGATGGAGGTTAAAGAGGGAGAAGCTGACTGGCTACATGAAAACAGTGTCTCTATGTCATAACATCCAACAACACAACCACAGCCACACACACACATACACATTGATTGGGTTGTATGTGACTTTCCATGCAGTATATTTAACAACATTTGATACTATTTGTGTGCAGCTATTTCCTGGGTTTCATGATCATGATCTGTCGGTGCTGTCTGACACTATCTGACAATGCTGAGATCGCATTAACACAATGTAAGTGTAGTGTGTGTGGAGCGACTTGTAGATGCAGAAATAGTTTACAGCCTAAGAAAGAAAAACAGCTATGTTCCCCATCCCACTGGGACACACACACAAACACACACACACAGACAAGCGATAGAATGATTTTTTTTTCTGGCTCTTAAAATAAAATCCTGCCATATGTTGTGAGCAGCCACAGAGCTTTGGAGACGAGGCAGAAGTGAACAGCTGCCTGGACAGAGACGATTCAGGGATGGACAGGAACTTGTTGGCCTAATGCGGTGGAAAACTAATCAATTAGCAGCAGCCCTGCACTAACTGATACTCAGTGGGGAAATGAGCGGTACTAGTGCCAAAGAGTGAATAACAGCCGCGCTCTCAGCAGCTCTGAGGACAAGCGAGGCTGATGGCCGACTGAGACGGGATCAGATTTTTACTATCAGCCATTAATCAGTTAACAAGACAATTATGGCTCATGGGAAAATAAAACAAGCAAGAATTTTCCTGACAGGAAATAGAAATGGATCGTATGATTGTCATTCAATGTGTCGACAGCAGGATTTTGATACTGTTATTAACATCACTAATTATTTAACACATAGGCTATATTAAAACCACAATTTTAGGGCTAAGTTACACATAACAAATAATTTTTAAAAAGGACTCATTTATCAAAAATAAAGTCAAATACATTAATAAGAAAAAAAAAGGTTTATGACTGAAAAAAGCATCAGAAGATTATTTCTAAACTATTAAACAATTATAAATGATATTAGTAGTGCAGCGTGTGCAGTTATTTGGGTTGTTGAATGGACAAAAATTAAAAACAAAAACCAATCATTCTGGCTTTTTAATGATGACACAAATGAAAAATAATTAACAGAATTATTTATAATAGAAGTTATCATTGTGTAAAATATAACTGCTATTAAACTGTCAGGAAATATTGATTTAAAACGTGTTTTATTACCCATTTAGCCTGTTTCACTTATTATCCAACTAAACAGAAAATGATAATTCTACAGCAACTGCAGAGCGTTTGATTGGAACTAGTTCTGCTATTCGACATTAAAGGGCGGGTTATATCCAAATGGTCAATAACGGAATAAAAACAAAAAGAAGAAAGAAAACGGATCCAGATCAGCTGGACATTTACACACACAGACACACACCTACACACACACACACACACAGCGAAAGTAAATGTTGTCTCCGGCCTATGAGCACAGACACACTGGGGAATGTGGAGGGAGGAGGACGGTGCTGCTGCTATCATTCTGTTTTCCTACTAATAAGACAGACATCCAGCTGCAGCAGAACCTTCCTCTGCTGCACCGACTGCTGCACCTCGTCCCATCGCCACCGCTCCGCCTCTGTCTGTCTGTGTGTGTCTGTGTGCGAGTGGTACAAGCAAAGAACACACAGTCTCATGAATAAATCACGCCTCGGAATAAGTTGTGTGCGCGACAGCGAGGTAGTAAAATGTTAATTGATGACAAGTGTTAGTTAAGGGGGAGGTTAGAAAACATGAGCAGCTCAGCAGGCAGCATTATCCCGCCTCAGCTGATGATTTAACACGGCTGCACTTTCACTTCTGGGATTCTCTCGGAAACCGTTCCTTCAAGTTTCACAAGAAACATTTAGCTTTTTTTTGTTTTTTTTCTTTTAATATACAGACCCACTCAGCCGTGAAGCCAGTATAGTTTTGATCATTCAGTTCAATTAAAAACAACTAAAAGCGACAGGGTTCTTTCAACACGGCACTGAGACTGAAAGGGGAGAAAAACCTGGGAGAGTGCAAGTAGTGACAAGCTGTGTTTGAGCCTATTTAGAGTCCATACAGCCCAAAGACAGCGTGAAAAACTCATTATTACACACTGATCCAGCAGTCAACCAAGCAGCAGGCACACACAGAGAAAGCTGTGCAGACAATGTGGCAGATCTTTACCTGAGTGTCCATGAGAGAGTGGTTGTCTTCTTTAAAGGAGAAAAAAAAAAGCCTTATAAGACAAAAAGGAGATGAGCTTGTGGGATGGAGGTGTGGGTGTGGGGGTGGGGGTGGAGAAGCAAGCCAACGCTTGGTTGGTTGGCTTCCTGGTGTCTGTGGCTCCCCGCGTTAGGAACTTGGAGGGAGTGTTTGGCTCGGAGAAGAAGGAGTAAATGAGGGGAACATGTTAGTACACTGAGTCTGAGAGAGTTTGGCTCCCAGCTACGCTCTGATTAATATCTGATCTCCACTTTCTGCTCGCTATATCCTCCTGACAATGTTGTCACATCTGGCTGACAAATCCTCACAAGCCTTTTTTTTTTTTTTTCTTGGTGGCAACGCAGAGCAGCTGTACAGGGAGGCTTTTGTGTGCGTGCATGTTTGTGTGTGTGTTGAGTTTTTGGGGGGTGTTAAGAGGGTTGGTTGGGGCCAGAAGGGTGGATGACAGCCCACGGGGATGCTGGAAGGGGTAAAAGGCTGGAGAAGACACACACACACTGACTCTATCCTCTCACGGATGGACCATCATGAAGCTAATGAAGCTGACGAGGCTGGCAGGCTCCGCCGTCGCTTCCACTGACACACAAACATGCACGCACACAAAGTGAAGTGTAACTCTGTAAAGATGAGCATGCAGGGGCCCGAGCTCCTTTTCTCTCTCTGTGTATGTGTGTGTTTTTGTGTGTAGTCTAGTGTAGTGTAGTGCAGTGTAGTGTGCGTCCTGGGGGCCCTGCAGCACTAAAGAAGAGCAGTGAGACGCCCACAGAGAGAGATGGAGGTAGAAAGAAGAAACAAAAGACATGCAGAGCTGCAGGACGAGAGATGGGACATGAGTATGTGAGGGCGAAAGCTGCACAAGCCCATTCAACACACACACACAAACACACTCTCTGTTTTAAAATTTGAAAAGGCGATTTGTTAAAGTAAGAAAAAATAATAATTATAATGAAAAACTTAACCTATGAAAGAACTCAATCATAATTGAGGCATAATTGAGGCAAGTGAACTCATACACAGAGACTGTCTCATGCCTCATGCCTCCACACTGACTGCACTTTAAAAATTGAACTGACTGCTGCACTTTAGAGACTGTAATATTGAATTTTATTGTTTTATTGTTTTTGCTTGTTTTTTTTTTTAAATCTTCACTGATGTTTTTAACCACCATGGAGGTTTGCATTTGAACTTCATTTATACTTGGTATGAATGACAATAAAGGAATTCAATTCATTTTATTCAATACATTTTTAAATGTTTCTTTTTTTCCTGAACTTTTAAGCAGTGATGAAAATCTATTGAGCCCATGAGATGTGTGAATGCAGCATTATGATTACGTCAAAATGACAAAGTAAAAATCATAACTATGTTGAAAATGTCTTATTTATATTAATCACAGCAAATGTGTTAAAACAACTAAGTAATATTTAAATAATGGGCTAAACATTAATAGTGTCTACATTGCAAGAAGAAAAAAAACTTTATGAATCTCATCTCCTCTAAACACAGCTTCAGCCACTACATTTATTTCCACATGCTGGAAGTGTGGCCTGTTCACATGCAGCCATACAACAGGGAACAAACATCAACAGTGTCTTCCACCTCTTTAGCACCCATTCCCACACATACAGAGAGATAATTGCTTTGCTGCCACCAACACCACCACTACTACACAGACAAATATTATGCTGCTGTAAAAATGACATTCCAATAGGCTGTGGCCAGAGGCTACAGGAAGTTGTAGTTTACAAACCGCTCTGATTGCAAACTACTGACAGACAGGCCCAGGTATAAGACCTGTGTTCTGTGTCTAATAACTGCACCTTTAATTTTTTAGTTAATTTTCTTCAGGACACAGGTCAAACAAAGAAGTTAAGTCAGTGGTTCCCAACCTTTTTTGGCTCGTGACCTCAATTTGACATCACAAATTTCTGCTGACCCGCGTCAGTCAAGATGCGCCAGCTCAGATTTTATGTTGCATTTTATTTGAACTCGATTTATATTCGAGAAAGTATAGAATACAGTTGTATAAGATTGTCTGTGTTTTAATCATAATTTAAAAAGAATAATAATTAGTTAAAAAATATATTTTTTATTTATTTTTATCAATTACTAGACATTTCAGGCGACCCCATTTGAATTCCAGGCGACCCTATGTGGGGTCCCGACCCCAAGGTTGAAAAACACTGAGTTAAGTTAACTAAATGGACCAGTCAAAAGAAAGAAAAATATATATAGACAATAATTTAAGAAAAAAGAATCAGACAGAACAGAGGTGAGTAAAAAAAGAGTGAAGTGGAGGAAGCCTTCAGTGTTTATTGGACGTTGTCTGCGCTGGATTGGTGGAAGCCATACGAGGACAATCATGTCTGTGCTCAGAGACGGCGGCAAACTGTTTCATTCTGACCTCTTCATTAGTCACATAAGACAGACACATTTCAAGAGTCTGAGAGCGGCTCAAGCCTGTGTCGGTGTCTCTGGATCAGTCTTAAAGACTTTCAAACACTCCCATTCCCCCAAACGCTGGATTTGTGTTTGTTGTTCAAATTCACATTTAGCCATGAAGTTTGTTTGAGACTATTAGTTGACATAGCCTATACAACGTTTCACATTTGAACTACAACTTTAAAATGTTTTGCCAAATGAATAAAAAAAAGTTCAAAGGGAAAACAAACAAACAAACAAACTCATTCAAGGCCTGAATTTTAACATAAACATGACAATGAACGTGAAGCCAACAGGTAACTAATCCTACATCAAATACGAAATTACTCGAACAAAAGTACACCAGCATGTTTCTACAAGTAGAAAATCATAAAATATATTAAAAAAACCATCTCAGCACATAAACAGTCAAGTCTGGTCCTGTCACTGCCGTCCACATGAACTCCCTCTAGTTGGTTTTTTTGTTAAAGCCAGTTCTTGTTCATGTGGAGGCAGCGTGAGAGAGAGAAGAGAAGAGAAGAGCTGAGCAGACACAAGAAGAAGAAGAAGAAGAGCGGAGGGGGAAAAAAAGCCGTCTCTCTTACCTCGGCCATTGTCATTTAGTCGGATGTTTCCAAGGATACCGTGGAGTTTGCCATTCCCTGTGAGTCCCACAAAGCAACTGCCTCCCAACTCTCCTGCCCGCACAAGTACTAACGCAAAAGAGCCATCATCATCATCACACCCAGCAGCGTCTCCTCCAACAACACAGACACACATGTACTCTGCTGCTCTCTCTCTCACACACACACACTCACAGACACACACACTCAGCCACCAGCACTCACTAAAGAGAGAAGTCACTGTGCTTTTACTCTCGCAACTTAAACACACACCTCCTCTGCTTTCTCTCCTCTCATGCTGTTGTGGACTGGCTCTAAACTACTCAAGATGTTGAGTGTGTGCGTGTGTGTATGTGTGTGTGTGTGTGTGTGTGTTGAAACTGGGCACAGGGGGCTGGAATGAGATCCTCCCACTCGGCATTCTCACCTCAGGAGCTGCCTGTTCCCTCCCTCCCTCCCTCCTTCCCTCCCTATCCTGCATGTGCACGCAACACACACACTTGCATGCATGCACACACACGTAGAGGTGCACACACGCACACACATAGACACACACACACGTGTCTACCCCCTCAGAGTCACAGGGCAGTCCCCTCACAGCTGGCTGGAAGAGGGCATGACACTCATCTTTCACAGAGATTTGATCAAAAGGAATCACAAAGGCTGGAGGCTCTGCTAATGCAGTCAGGGGAGACTCTCCCTCTTCTCCCTCTTCTCCCTCTTCTCCCCTCTATCTCTCTCTCCGTCTGAGTAATGCCCTAAATCAACGCTGCCCCTCTCGCTGCACACACAGCTCACCGTGTGTGTGTGTGTGTGTGTGTCTGGATTCACCTTAACACAGTCCTGTGAACAGCCTCCATAACAAGTTATGCCTTGTGCCGTCAGGAATGTGTCAGTGTCTGTGCTGAGTGTTTCTCTGGAAGAGATGAGGGGGGGGGGGGGCTTCACACATGACAAAAATGAAATCTGTGTTATCTTTTAATGTGCTCTGTGGGACGCGTTCTCTCTTCAACACTGTTTTAACACAGTCCAGGATGAACGTTAAAGGCAGGGCATCTTTATTTATATAGTGCATTTCATACCAAGGCAACTCAATGTGCTTTACATCAAGACAAAACATTAAAAAAAAAAAAAACAACAGCATAAAGAAAAAAACATAGGAGCAAAAAGTAAAATAAAAGAAAATAGATAACGTTTGAAGTTGTTAAAAAAGAGCTCAGCTATAAGTACATGAAAGAGAAATGTTTTTAACCTGGATTTAAAAATGCTCATTGGAGCTGATCTAAGTTCTGCTGGTAGTTTGTTCCAGTTGTGTTCAGCATAACGGCTAAATGCTGCTTCACCATGTCTGCTCTGAACTCTGTGCTCCGCTGACCTGAGTCAGTAGATCTCAGAGCTCTGACTAACATGTCATTCATGTATTCTGGACCTAAACCATTATCCACCTTATTTTTGAATGCGGAAGTAAGGTGAAAATGTACGTCCGGATTTATGTGCTTATCTCTTATATATATCTCTTACCGGAGGGAGAGGCGAAGGAGGCTCAACATAGCCAGGCTTTGTGTTCATAATGCAGCTGAACAAAACCTAAAGCCCCGGTCCGAGTTAACACTGTACTACGAAGCTGGTTTGTTCATTTTCATGCTCTGAAGCAACGTGTTGCAAGAGAGGATGCTGCTTTAAAAAAATCCTGACAGCTCTACATTGAGCTACTTTTAAATATGAAGCTTAAATAAATAGAGCAACAACAATTGTCATTGTTAAATTGTGTTTTATTGTTTTGATCGCAATTCAAGAGTGCTGGACCGGAAGTTCCGCACAAAAACCCAGACCTCCATGAATCCGTGAAAAATAAGGTGGATAGACCAGGAGTTGTTGATAATGTCGATGGCGGCTGAGATAAGTGCTTTTTTCATTAAATTTGTCCTTAAAGGGATCCTGTAGCGACGGCCTGAGGGAACAAGCATGTCTTACCAAGAATATTCGACTTATTTCTAGTCCAAACAATCTCATTCTACTTAAAATATGACTCATTACATAGAAAGTAGCTTGTTTTTAGATACTTTTTACTTCTTTGAAGCAGATTTTCACTTGAAATAAGTAGAAGAATCTCATAGTGGAACAGGTTTTTCTTTCTTATTACAAGCAAGAACAAGTTAATTTTTACGTGATGAGTCTTATTTTAAGTAGAAAAAGACTAGTTTTGACTAGAAATAAAGATTTTGAGTTTTTACAATGTGGGGATGAAAAACAATGATCCAGTTTGGGATAAATCTTCTTCAGGTTGACTCTAAATAGAATTTCACATTAAAAACTCCTTCCTACCCTTCCTACCTTCATCTGTCTTCCCTGTGTAAAAAGCTCTGATGATTTTAGCCATTAGAGGAATCTGCTAATCCACAAATTACACAGCAAGTTTAAACAGGTACACGGCCTCTACCTGTGGCAGTTTAGGAGAGGAAGGGATGGTGGGGGTGTAATTTGTGTATGTGTGTGTAGGCAGAGGGGTGGTGGTGGTGGTGGGGGTGTTAACTCAACAAAGCTAAAGTGTCGCAGCGAAGGAAGAGTGCTCCCCACCCAGATTCTCCCAGCGCAGAGCTCAATCTGACAGCTGTCCAATCACAAAGCGGCCTCTCTAACTTGTAGTTGGAGCAACATCCCCCTGACTTGACATTCAGAAATCTGCGGAGCAGTCTCGCTAACAGATAAAAATGTGCTTAATGGCCCTTGAAGTTGGACATTAAAACTGCATTACTTTCCACAGGAGATCAAAGCTGTTCTTATTTGTCAAAAGCTCAAAATGTTATGAGGTTACATATGTGGATAAGAGACATCCCGTCAAAGCATGTAACGCCCTCTGCTCTCCTGCAGTTTTCAGGGGGAGGCAGATCTGCTTAGCGGCCTTGTATTTATTCCACACCTAAGGGATGCATACCAAACACTGCCCCAGACCTGGCCTGGATTAGGTCTGTGCCGCTTGTCAGATTGCTGCTCCCTGGGCTGGAGAGCTGCAGACGTGTTTGTGCCCCCAGCAAATAAACTCCATGTGCAGCAGAACAGGTCATGCTGCCTACTTACATGTCTGTCATTAGCCTTCCTGCAGGGAAGAGGGAAAGGGGCTTGAGTGGTAGAGCAGATGAGCAGCTTTGGGAGAACATTACACACTCTCTTACACTATCTCTATTTGATGAAGCCAAGTAACTGATGTGTGTACCCGCACTTTGGCTTCATTGGTTTATTAGACGTTTTTCTGCGAGCGTCTTTGTGCAACAGCAGTTGTGTCTCCAAGAAAATTGCTTTTAACCTAAATATACTTTTTCAGGAAACATGATTGTGAGTGGAAACATTCAAATCCTATTGAAGACATGTTTATATGCAAACAGAAAGGGAGTGCGTTTGTGTTAGTTTGTTTCTGATGTGTTACTAATTCCACCAGAAAAACATCCACACTGTTTCCTGCTTCTGTTCTGAGAATCTGATTAAAGACCCTGTTCTATTTTTGTTTTTAACCTGTTTTTGTCCTGGTTTCTGAGGCAACACTCTCATATGTCCACCCACACCAAAAGATGTAACACTTATACACTTACATTTATATTACGTCTGAACATAATCCACAACAGAAATGAATGAATACGAGATGACCTTCCTTACAAATTGTATTTTGTTGTTGCACTTCTGCACTGGAGAAGCATGAGCATTTTTTTAGGTTATCTAAAGACATCAAGTGAAAGTGGATTTTTAAAGGCTGATCTGATCTGAGCAGCAAAAAGACACTAGCTGATTAATCAGCCAATGGGCAGCTTTGCACAGCTCCACTACTTCCTGAACTTACGCCAGCTCCTTAATTTCCTCTCTTACATTATTGGACAAATTGAGTAATCCAGGTGTGTCTGAGTAGTCACAATGGTCAGACACACCTGGATTAATCAGTGTTTCCAATAATATAAGACAGGAAATAAAGGAGCTGCCTTAAGTTCAGGAATTAGTGGAGCTGTGCATATACAGTAGAGCCCATAGGCCACAAAAAAAATACATTGTTTTAAATGAATAATCTGATTGAATAACTGTGTCCATTTATTTATTTTTTTAAAAACAAACAAACACTGATGGGACATTTTTATAAACAATCATGTGATGGCTGTGCAGCTACATCGTTGCACATCTACACACAGAGGTGCAGTAAAGCCAGGGTAACACCTCTGTTTCTTCATTCATAAACAACAAGCATGATAAGGTAAGTTAAAAAAAAGCCCAAACTTCATCAACACACTTGATGAGGGCGCAGAACCACAAGCATGTAAGAGAGGTGTCTGTCTGCACTATCACAGCTGCTGCTGCTGACGCACACACACAAACTGACCAGCAGAGATCCTCTCCTCTAAAACACAACCAACCAACCTGATTAAAACGATACAATACAATACAGGCACAGGAAGTTAGGAGGGAAAGAGGAACCACTGGAGATGCTTTAAAGGGATAGTTCAACATTTTAGCAAATTGGCCCATTGCTCGCGGCTCTGCTCCACCGTTCCAAAAATACCTTGCAACGACGAACCTACTGCTATGACTATAGGGATTATGGCAATGGGCCAACTTCTGCATGACTGTATATACTGCATTATTAGT
Source organism: Decapterus maruadsi (assembly GCA_030347415.2). NCBI lineage: Eukaryota > Metazoa > Chordata > Actinopteri > Carangiformes > Carangidae > Decapterus > Decapterus maruadsi. Next base: position 23,953,666 of record CM064900.1, on the reverse strand, counting down.
TTAGAAAATGTCCCGTCAGCTCTGATTAATTGGCCAACCTCTAATCCACCCTAGCAGCAGCAAATATACAGTATTTGCTCCGTAGGCCGGTCTAGGAACGAGCCATAGGAACCTGTTGAGTCTCGAACACCGTTTGTGTTCACCAATCACAGCGCTCTATCTGTTTATAGAGTCGTCGGGCGGGCTTAACGCGATGACGACATACATTTTAATTGGCTTGTAGCTCTGTCGTAGCACTCAAGCGCTACCCTATTGCGTGCAGAGGCAGTTTGAAAGACAGCCTTCATCCCATCCCCTGGACTGAGCCTGACTATACATTTTAATAATATAGTCTGGCTTGTCAGGTTACATGATGTTCATTTAAAAAAACAAAACAACATATACGTATCTTATTAATATCAAATCAATAGTTCAGCCTTGGTCAGCACTGATTTCTGCTGTACAGAGCCTGTTCCACAATGGCACCATGTGTGTGTGTGTGTGTGTGTGTGTTGTCCAAGTGTCGGTCTGCCTTTCCTCACTTTAGCTGACAGTTAAAAAGGCCAAAAGGGGAGCTATTACCTTCCCGCTCCACGCAAACTGTCCGTACCAGCCTCCATTCAGCACCCCGATTGGCCCGAGGTTTACCTGTCACTCCCTGCCATCTTTCAACGCAGTCACTGAACACTAAATCACAGAACAACCCAGAGGAGAGGGATCTGAGCTGGTGAAAGTTGTGTTATGACATTACAGGACTCATCTGTTTACCGCTGCCTGTGTGGCTATGCAGTCATGCAGCAGTGTGTATTTGGTTCTCTGTGAAGAAGATGGAAAACGATAGAACAAATAGAGAGAAAAAATGAAAAAAAAAAATTGAGGAGAGCGCTTTCACCATGTAGCGAGAGGGGAGGTCAGCACTGTTCACGTGTGTGGGAGGTGCAGGGCTTTCATAGAGATTGGTTTTATATAAAACAGCATTAGTGAAAGCAGAGCTAGCCACTGAGTGCACTTGAAATTTAACACAAGACCACAGGATATTAGTGCTTACTATGAATATAATCTTCTCTCTTTCGTTAGTGAGGAAAGTGTAGAGGACATAGAAGTAAATGTAAATGCGAGCCACAGGGATGGTACCATGTGAAAATAAGGTTTGTGGATGTCAGTTTAAAAAATGATGCCTATTTTTTGCTGCCAAGATTCACTGCCAACGTGTTCCTGCACAAAAACTCTTCAATAGTGGATGTTCACCTTGCATGTGTTTGGTTCCTGTATATGTGGCATTTTGCTTAGAGAATATAGTTTAGTGTAGACTAGATAATCTGCTTTGTTTGGAACAATGTACAAGTGTTGTGACAAATTATGACAGAGGGTTCATAATAAACAGAAATGTCCAACACTATACAGAAGAGGTGAGTTTCAAGATTCAGAGAAGATAGGTTAGGTATCACGCAAACTGGCAGAACCCCTGGATGCTCAAGACAGTGCAGGATGGTCCACTGTATCAAAGGTAGAACTAAGGTCTACTAAAAATTAATATTTACCAAGAGAAAGTAGTAGGTCTCTGGAAAACTTTAAGCAACGCTGGCTCTGTGCCGTGATGTGTCCTGAGCCCTGACTGAAATCTCTCCTGGAGATTGTTTCCATCTTGGAAGGACAAGAGCTTGAGAGTGGACAGTCTTTTTCAAGACTTTGGAAAGCAATGGCAGCTGAGAGACGGCCCAGAAATGATTTAAAGCAGAGTCATCAAGGTCGGGTTTATAGATGGTGAGATGAACCACTGCTTAAGGCAAGATGGAGCAGAGCCACCAGTTATCCACAGAGTCAAACACTTCCCTCAACAGGCAAGTGAGTAGTCTACAACATCCAGGGGGCAAGTTGTTGGCTTGGTGGTTAGAACCATGTCTTTAATAAGAGTAAGGGTCATCATAATATAGTATTGATAGATAAAGAACTTGAGAATGTGATTGCTTCGAATGATTTCTGATCATATGCCAGGCAGATTTGTAGATAGTACTGTACTTCAGAGGTTCAGATCCTCACAGCCTGACAGGGCCATCAGACCAGGAGTAAAGACTGAGGCTCGAAGGGAAACACTGCAGTGGGTGAGTGGTTGTCCTGAATAGAGCCAATTAACATTAGATTTTTAAAAAACTGTTTAAAGCCAGTTTAGGCTGCAAATATGGTCCCACAAAGATAAACACTAGTTTATATAGGCTAAATCCAGCTGTTGCAATGAGACAGTGCAGTGTTGACAGATAGTCTGGATAGATAAGGTGAGGTAAAACTCAGACAGGGATTGCTGATCCACTGGAAGCTCAATAGGAAAAACTTTTAATCCTGCTGCACAGGTACTTACAGTTTTGGAAAGCATTGTCATTTACTAGTTACATACATTCTCCATGTAGTCATTAAACATAAGTGACCATTAAATCTTCTGTAACAATTTATTTGATGCCTATCTCTATAACGCATTATAACCATACTTATAATGCAGTTATAAAACAGTTATAAACACTCATAAATGCTCATAATGCTTTAAAACAATGATCATAACGGCTTATAGGGTCAAGTATTATAATAGAGTTATAATTCTCTATGATGTCTTATATGCTTATTGTTATAAAGCCTTGTGATAATTATAACACATTATAACTACATTTATAATGCATTATCGATGTGGGCATTATCAGCCAGTTACTAACAAGTATAACCTTTTATAATACTAGACCTTATAAGTCATGATAAAATGCTTCATAATGTGTTATGATTATTGTTGTAAAGCATTATGATCATTTATGCGTGTTCATAACTATAGTTATAAAGCGTTATAACTGCATTAAAACTCATTATAAGTATGGTTATAATGCGCTGTAGAGATAGGCGTCAAGTAAAGTATTACCAAATGTTCCTTTCCAAACAGTTGTGAAAATCACATATATAGACTCCTTGGGGACATTGTCCAGGATGGCTCAGTCCAGTTTGAGGGTCTGAATCAGATCTGTCAAAGGGAAGAGGAGTGTGTGGGGGGAGGGCTTTGTTCTGGAAAGATGTCTGGCCAATATGAGAAAAACTGATGGGAACCAGCTGCCTGTTCAAACTGCCCCTGACACGGTATGAGAACATCTTTCCAAAGGACATGTGAGACGCACCTGTAGGTAAGGGCATTAACACAAACTCCACACAGACACACACACACCCTTGCTTTACTATATTATGGGGACCATTTCCATAATCCATAGCCCCTAACCCTACCTTATCTCAACTAAATGCCAAACATAAACCCTACATTCAGTTCTTGATGTTCAGCATCTAAACACACAAGCAACTAATTGTATGAAAATAATAATATTATGACAAAGCATTACTGTTTGAAGATTTCCCATGCTTGAAAACTGACAAAATTAGGCACACCACACCTGATGACAAGGTATGTATTTTAGTGGTGGGGCAGGCGAGGCAAAAAGCCTCAGTAGTGCCCCAGGGCTATTTTACCACCCTTCCACATTTTTTTTTTGGTAGATGGATGACATCTGGGAATCACATACAACATGATACACAAAAACCCTCTGGCAGCCTTGATTCAAAACAAACAGGAAGTCAGAAACAATGTCAAGTGAGTTGAAAGTTGTAATTTTGGAACTTCCAACCTTTTTAGTCATTCAAATCTTTTTAAAGCTTGGGTTTCTGACAATTCTACCACCTTCTTCACCTTATTCTTGGTCAAAGCTTTGATGGCGCTCCATAATGGCATGTGAGCTTTTGGGTAACAGATATACCACTATCCAATACAAGTAAGTTAGTCAAAATAAGTGAAACTACTGACATATTTGCTTAAAAAAGTACTTCAAAATATCTCAAGCATCAATTTCATCATCACAAGTGCAACTAAGAATGTATGTATCTGTGTGGTAGCTCAAAAATAACTGGACAGAAATGTGAAACAACGTTTAAACAGTCATTTCAATTGGACTCTGAACTCTGCAGCTGTGCACAATATTTCTGCTGCTGCTGAATATCATGTGGTTTGTTTCACTTCCTGCGCCCGACATACAGTATAACGTAACAAATTAAAAGAAAAAAGTGCATCTGTGACTAATTCTCTATTTATATTTTCTGCGGAAGCCACAACACCTCGAAGATTAAGTTTGGTTTTAGAAGCATGATGTAATACAGGTGCGGCAATATGACTGAGACAAACCACATGCCAATCAGCAGAAACAGATTAATTTCACTAGTATCAGAAAAAAAAGAAAGAAAGAAATTAAATGAAAAATAAAGAAATGTCCTTCAAATGTAGTAGAGAGAAAGTAATAAGTATCCTCCAAAAGTAATACTCAAGTGAAGTACAGATACTCAAGTGAATTCACCACTGGCTGGTTTACGGTTGCCTGTCACGCATGCACTAATGCACATACAACTATAATTTCAAAACATACATGAAAAGAAATTCCAAGAATGACTGTTATTGAATTTTGCAACATTGAAGTGAGCACTGTAAAAGCAGGTATAGCTACTGTAGAGGAGCTGTGTACCAATTCAAGGGCGTTCTCCAGATGCTACATGTGAAGACCTATTGTGTCACAGTCCTTAGATTTCCTGTGCGATGAAGGGTTCAACAGGTGGGTCATTTGTGGCCTTTGTGTGTATAAATATTAGATTTCAACAAAGTTCAAAAACTCTTAGTTTGTTGTTTTGGTTGCCAAGTGACAGAATCCATCCTTGCAATGCAAAAAATAAGGACCGACACAGCGAGACGAGGCAAAAATTCTCTGTAGACCACACTGTCATTTTGGTTCAGATTTCACAATCCCTGAATTGGGACACAACGTTTGTCCTTTAAGCTGATGTTGCCATGGGAGACAACCACATCTGTAACCACAGAGACTGAGGGAGACTTAAAAATTAAAGTTGTAAGTGAAATTACTTTCCCCAAAAACTAATACTGATGCATTTTCTTCATATTGTTTCATACTTTTTCCTTTGGAGTCACTTGAGCGATCCGTTTGGTAACATGTTTAAATGCACGTCATCACATGACTGAGATATTGCCTCAGATAAGATGGTGTCATTCCCACCACTCCTTTAGTCTGGTAACCTCTGTGTGCCCACTGCTGCCCATGGTGTGGTAACAGAGCATTCATTTGGTGGATAGTTTAATAATGCTGCTCCTCTTCCTTCCATCCTTCATCCATCCATGCCTCCATCCCCTCCCAGGAGTCTGGTATTGATCAGACATGTCCACATTAGGGGGAGGGGAGATGCTTTTATGATAATACACCCAACCTCCCCGCCACTCGTAATGGCTGCATTAGATGCTCATCCCATCCGCAACTGACACCTGGCCCTTGCTCTCCTTTGGACTTACTGTTTGCATTACAACACTGTTTAATGGGCTCTTTAAAGGGGCTGAGGGGGCTTGGGGCAAGGGGGAGGGCAGGAAACTTTTCAGTTTCCAGTACATGAGGACCCAGCAAGGAACCACTGGGAAGGTCCAGTGCTAAAGTGATAGATGGCACCAAGTTGAAGCAGAGGGTGGAGGGAGGGAGAGTGGGGGTCTATTACCTATTACTGAATGCCTTCTCTGTCTAGCCACACCACTCAGCTGGCTGTCTGATAGCTAACAAACTCTGGGAAGTGGGGTTTTGGATGAGTGTGTTCTTTGACTGGTCCCAGACAGAGGGCCAATCAATAGCTCTCTGGCTCATTACTTATCCAGTCAAGACAATCCAGCTACTTTCTAATACAAATGTATAGTCAAAGCAAAGCAAAGGGAGTAAAAAGTCATGAATGTGTCAAAGCTGAAACGAAAGGTGGACATTTGGCACATGATGGGAACTGTGTTTTTCACTGGACGGCTGCAGAAGGAAGGTGGGGCTTTTTAGAGCAAAAAAAAGAATACAAGGTCAAAAAAGTAAGGAGAAAAAGAGAGAGGAAGAGCCACCTGGATACCATCAGTCTCTGCAAAGGTAAACATCTCAGACATTCCTCCTGGCACACTGGCCTACAGGGGTCAAAGGTCATGATGACAAACGAGTGACCCAAGAGCCCTGAGAGGCCAAGGGAGAAGCCTCTGGAATCTCTCAGCAGGGGGACGGGGGACACAGAGACACATTCACCAGCCCAGGAGCCATATATAAAAGGATCGCAGGCTGCAAGGTCTCAAAGCCACTCTGCAAGACTCAACCTGTGGCTCTTCCAGGGAGAAAAAAAAACAGAAGACACCATGAGCACACATGCACAAACAGAACTGCTCCCCAGATCTCACTCTCAGTCCTCACTATTTTCCTTTTTTACCCCATATGGATGTTCGTGCTAAACTGTGTTATTCATCAAGGACCTGCACTTGCACCAGGTACAATAGTGGTCCATTACCAGTGTCAGGCTGGACCAAAGAAAAACCTGTTTATAAGATAAATCACCTAAGATCAGAGGAAAAGATTGGAAATGGGTGTCACTGGAAATCCCTAAGACAAACTGTTGCCTAAGCTTTTAGTTGCAGCAGGACATCAGTTGTACCTGAGGAATGTGAAATGATGATATTTCATGTGTAAGGAATGAAGGATATGTGTGTATGTGTATGTGTGTGTGTGTGTGTGTGTGTGTGTGGGGGGGGGGGGGGTCTTTGAGTACTAATGATGACACATAACTGTATTCCTCCCAGGTGTCAGCCATCAGAATTACAAAAATGAATGCTGGGTCTTTGTGAGGTTATATAGACTTACACATACTGTATTTATAATGTTCCAGCATTTGCCCCTCAGACAATAAAAGAAGCAGCTGTATTCAGCCCGTTCCCACTAAGTGGCTGGACTACTTTCCATTCAGATAATGTGTAAACAGGCAAAGTGTTAATTCATTTGTGTGAAATACTGCAGGTAAAATAGGAGAAGAATCAGAATCATTTCGTTCCATTTATTCATATTTCGTTTATTTGCCAATGTGTAAACACACAAGGAATTTGACCGCACGTTTTTGTCAAATGCAGAGACTGCTTGCCCCGAAGCTTGTAACAAATATTTATTTATGTAAAATCATCAAATGAATGTAGAATAAACAAGAAGAATATTAAAAAAGACTATTTTAATGGCTTTCATTAAACGTTAAACACAGTTCTTCTCCTGAACAAACTTTCTGCTTCTGCACACGTGCACATGGTAGATCAGAACACGGCGCTGTGTGCCACGCCGCACCGAATTTCCCTCTGTCGATTAAATTGAATATAAACCGATCGGTTCATTGTAAACCATGTATTTATTGTGTGAATGTGGTGATTTGTGTACACACAGAGCCCCGAGGCGCTGCTCTTCTGTCCAGTTCACACATGAAGCTTCACTTTTCATTCAAACACACTAATCAACAACCAAACAAACATTCAACAACTACTCAATTAGAGCAATATTTATGTCTTGAAAAGAATGAAACCAGCCGGTGGTAAACCTCTGAAGACCTGCGGGTAAATTAATTGCCTCTCGTTCTTACCCCAAGATGAAGCAGCTTGACCGACTGACCACCTCAGGAAACCTAGGACCCGCTGGTCCCGGCCGCAGCTCCACAGGTGAAGCTTCACTTCTCCCAAAACATTGCAAATTTACAAACAGGCATCATTTGGATAAACTAACCGCATGTTCGGGATCTAAACGGTTACTTTCTTGCATGAAAAAATATTTAAACTTAATAAAGTGACAATTTAACAGTGCTACAGCGGAACAGCTTTTAGCTGCTTAACTGCTATCAGTACATCAGTGTGACCAATGACCAATGGGTCAGCCGCCACCGGAAGTAAACAAAACAACGTTAATTGTTTTCTTTTTTTTTTTTAACTTAAATGTTTAAAATGAATCGCCAAAATTAATGTGTTAACTTTGACAGCACAAAAAAAAAAAAATCTAACATATGGGAGTGTAAAGGTTGAGGTGTGTGACCATGGGTTTTTGCAGTCCTCATTCCTGCCCCACAGTAACTGTCTGTGCAGAAGCTGCATGTACAGTAGGGAAAGGCAGAGAACAGGCAGCAGATGTCCTGCTGTGAGTCATTGTGCCTATGGGATACCAGGCATACCTGTGTGTACCCTTCCTAAAAATACATGTACAGTAAGGGTCCAGTATTTGGTGAAATCACAGCTGTGGGTGGATTATGTTGTTGAGGAAAAAGAGTAAATCTGTATGGAGATTTTCCAAATCACTGACTTGTGTTGAGTTAGGGTTAAGGGATAGAGGTCTGGATGGTCCAATATCAGCCATTAGCTGTTTTTATGTCTTGTTTGTTGGTGGTGCTATCACAGGTTCATACAGAAAAATCCAGCCATGACAACGGAAGGGATAAACACTTAAGGCCCCCACATACTCGGGCGTACATGGGTCCGCGGACGTACACTTGAGTATGTGGGGGCCTTTAGGCTACAAGTGGATCTGCTTTTCAAAATAGAGATGGAAGCTTCTGATGGGGAACCATTATGTCCATGTCGGTTGCCATGCCAATTAGAAGCCATACACTGTGGCAACAAAGCAAAGCACACAAAACAGTTGACAAAAAAAATCATTTAAAGGGATAGTTCAACATTTTGGCTAATTGGCCCACTGCCATAATCCCTATAGTTTTAGCAGTAGGTTTGTTACCTTTAATTGTTGGTGCAAGCTATTTTTAGAACGGTGGAGCAGAGCCGTGAGCTGCTCAGAGCTACGCTACGGAGGCTCATGGAATTTCTTGGTTTTCCTCATCAAACTCATCAAATACACAATCCAACAACTCCAAAACGCTCTGGTGGACAAGTTGTGACCTGCACATTCACCACGCTATGAGATAATAACACAACGTTACTGCTGCATAAAAAATGCCACAGTGTAGGCTACTAATATGAAAAACGAGATAGTTCACGATGTCTGGATAAGTCAGTGGAGGGAGTAAATCTGGGTCTTAATAAGTTGTAGTTTTTCTGTCTACCTTTGTTTCTCGTTAAATTTGAGTTCATCACGATACGTTCCCCCTTCGTTTCCCTTCCCCTTCTCCTCCCTTTTCTTTTTTCTTTTCTTTTTTGGTCCGTCTTCCTCATCTCTTTTTGTTTCTCTTTTACTTCTTGCTCGTTTTCCTCCGTTTTCCCCACTCTGTTTACATTTGTGTTCCTCCAAAAATGGCGCAGACATCCCACAACGGCAAAGCGGCGTGACATCAGCTTCACATTTTCTATAGGGATTATGGCAATGGGTCAGTTTGCCAAAATGTTGAACTATCCCTTTAAACTATAAGCAGCACCCTCAGAAGCTGTGACCTGCTGGTGTCATACTAGCATCCAACTCAGGCATCATGGTTGTCACCAGAGGGGACAGAGGCTGAGTGAAGCAAATAAACACAACTGGTTTTGAATGAATGATACAAAGAAAATAATTAATTTACTTGTGTTTGTTCACTCTCGACCTTGAAAATAAGAGAGCCTCTTACTCACTCTTACTCTTACTCACTTCCCCCATGCATCACATCAGTATTTATTATTTCTACCATCATGTGCGATGGTAATTTAACTCAATATTTTCCTGACCAGTTGAAACTCTGAAAACTGGACAAAAGTGTCAGCAACCAACAGCTTTGTGCTGTGGAGACAAAAACAGAGTGTGATGTAATACCGTCCTATTTCCACTGTGTTTTATCTACAACTGAGGATCGTAACACCAACAACTGTAGCAGCACACGGGCAAAAGTAAAGAACAGGGAGGACTTGTTGGGGATGCACACTAAAGGTACAGTACACAGTCAGAGGAGGGAAACTAACCTGATCGATTTTGTTCCCCTGGGGACACATTTTGCAGTGACAACTGAACCCGCTTTAGTCTGTTGTGTGAGTGTCCTAGATTCTGAGGATTGCCTCTGAGAAACAGTGAATATAAACATAACTGTTAATTTGCTGCTTCAAGCACAACAAAAATCACAATGAATGCACCATCTGCAAAACGATCCTTCCTTCCATCCTGCAAATGTGGGCAGCAAGTCAGAGGTCTGGAACAAAGCTAACAGTTACTGTACGCAAAGCAGAAGCCAGCTTCATCAGTTCAAATTAATTATTCTTCTTCTTGGATAGATGATGTAAGGTTTGCAGAATCAGATATAGCTCTCTCCCTTGTTTCTCCTCCTGAGATCTCATGTTTGGTTGTTTTTGTTTGTTGTTCTGGGTGGATGAGAAAAGGAGAGATGGTGCCATGTACATTTGTTAGTGGTGATATAGGCCATAAAAATAAAACTTTCTTGATTTAAATAGGAAACAGGAAACTGAAATAAAATGAAGATGCAGTGTGAATCACACCATCAGCAATACAAAACCCTCAGTGTCTTTACTGTTGCTAAGAGATACAACGAGGGAGAAAAGGTGCTGCTTCTTTTCCTTGAGAGTGATATATTATACAGTGTGCACAATGTGCTTACAGAATAATTAATAAATCCTGTTGGCAGGAAACTCTCGGTACACTATAGTATCCTTTTTCTCTAAACAGCCCGGTTATGAGTTGTCATGACTCCCACTATCTGTGTCCTGTGTGAATATGGCCTGAGGCTCTCCCATACAGTAGAGGAAACAGAAATAACATTGTATCGATGATAATAAAGGTGGAGGTCATGGGTGGGATTATTATGTTACAAATCAACCTGACTTTCAGCAGAATAACCCCGGTTTGACACATTATGATACAAGACAAAGATAAGATACACCATTAGGTGTTTAGACAGCAGATCTTCACAGCACAGGTTTCTTTTAATAATAATAATAATAATAATAATAATTTTTTTATTTAAATAGCGCTTTTTGCAGCACAAAGTGCTTCACAAAACATAATAAGACAGAACAGTATGCAGTACATAGAGGACGAAGAGAAGCAACGAATAAAACAATGACAATAATTAGTTGCCATGCAGTTCAAAGCCCTGTCTAAACAGGTGGGTTTTTAACTGTGCCTTGAAAACTTTGACGGATGCAGTGGCTTTTAAAGGGACAGTTCATCATTTTGGCAAATTGGCCCATTGCCATAATTCCTATAGTCATAGCAGTAGGTATTTGAAATTGTTTGTTTTTTTTGGAACAATTTCTCATGTCGGGGCTTCAATATATAATATTTGGATGGTTTTTGGTGTGTCTTTTTGGACAAAGAAAATTGAGCCCTGTTCGCAACTGTCATATGGATATGCAGTGCTGCGCCGAGCCTCCCTGAAACTCCGAGAAGGCACAGATAACTTTAAGTTAAAATTCTCCCAGCCCTTAGTCGACATGAGGGTGAGTACATAATGAGTGAAATTTTAATTTTGGGTGAACTACCCCTTTAAGGGCCCCATGTGGGCATTCATCTTGGCTACAATAAGATCAGCAGCAACAATGAAAAAGTTTTTTCTGGGTTTGGCCGGAGGAAGTTGCCTGCCACCCAGTTCTTAATGGCAGCTATGCAAGAGAACAAAATTTTCAGCCTGTTTATCAATACACAATTTTTTTTTTTAAGTCAAAGATGAACTGAAAGGCATAAAAAAAAGAAAGAAAATATCATTTAATGATCTTCAACACCTCAGGTCATGCAAGCCTTCGGGGAATTTTTTCAGAGGTAGGAGGTGGTGGTGAGGGGTTGGCTATGGGGAGAGAGGAGGGGGCTTACCAACAGGTTCATCTGGAGGCCTGTGCTGCTGTGACACATTATGACCTCCCCTGGGCTTTGGGCACAGCAAGAGATTGAATGGTGGGGGGTGGGGGGGGGGAGGGGTGGCCAGAGAGGAAAGGAGAGTCAGAGAGGAAAAGAGGAGAAGAAGGTCTGTGCGTGTCTTCATAGTGTTTAGTTGTGATTAGATTGAACACTGTCTCTGTGGTGGCTGTACATCCATCTGCCGCTCAGGGCTGAGCGCTGTGTTCCTGTTGTCACCCTCATGACCTCAGACCTAAAAACACCTATTAACCACCACCGGACTTTCCACTTTTCCTCAAACTCTGGTTCAAACAAACCCACCACTACATCTAACCCCCCCCCCCCTCCCTCCCGCCTCTGTTCATCTTTGATCTGCTGCCTCTCACTCTGACCCACATCAGACAGCATCGCCCTCTTTTAGCCACAAGCAGCCAGTGGCCAGGAAGCACATTCAGTCGAAAAAGAAAAAAAACTATTTCTGAAATAAAGAAAAATAAAAAAAAGAGATGTGATAAAGTAATGTATTTGTTTGATTACATTTTGGCATTTATGATCAACAAACAATGTTTACAGCTTCTGCAATGTACAGAAGATGTAAGAGTTGAAGAAAGGTAATAGGCAAGGAAAGAGCATTTAGCCCAGATAATAGTGCACCTGAGTGTGCACGACAATGTCCAAACTCTTAGACGCTCTTCCACCAAAGAGAACCTGGTGCTGGTGCTGCCAAAGCTCCAAAGAAAGTTTGCTTTTTGATGATCTGCCATTACTTTGTTTCATAACCATACATCTCCACACTCAAGCACAACAGGATGAAATGCTTTCCAGAGCTGGACAATCTATGAATGACTACCCGTCTTTGCCTTAATTACAAAGAGATTCAGCTACTTAGCTTCAAGAATTTAAGTCCAGATTCAGTGGTCCTGTTGGTCAGTAACCCTTCCCCCAGCCAGGATTGAAGTTCTTGGCTCTAGGTCAGTAGGAGTTTTTCTGGAACCAGCTTTGAGAGCCAGGAGTTGGTGCTTAGGGCGTTGAAAAGCAAAGAACCAGTGCTAAGTCAGACCAAACTAGCAGTAGAACCAGCTGGGTGAAAGAGAGGAAGGAGATGAGTTGTCATAAAATTAACATTCCTTTTCTCCAGAGGGCGCAATGGCTTTGATGATCTCTGACTTTGTTTCTGTAGCACCACAAGCAGGTAAATGCTTTACTTACCTTGACATGTTACAAAGAGATTGGTGCAGAATTTAGTCCAGATTCATGGTTCCCAGAGGATTGAAGGGATAGGTCAGCTGGACAGATACAAGGAGATAATATCTGCAGTAGACAGCTTCCTGCTCTCCCCCAGCCATACCGGTGCAGCTGGACAGATACAGGAGATAAATCTGTTAAAAAAAATTGAACTTTTCAGATTCATTAGAATTACTTAATTTTTTGGTTCAGAGTGACACACTCAACACCTTTTGGATGGTTTACCATTATTACCAATATGTTATACATAGATAGGTACATATCAGATAGGTATATATCAGCCACTCAGAATAAACTGCAAAGTGACCTTTCATCAGATCAAACTCTTTATTTATTTATTTTTACACCCTATTGGGTAAATATGAGTTTGTTAAAATTGTCAGTGCAGGCATTGTACCTACACTGTAACAAGTTTATAGACTTGCAGACCTGACTGACTAAGTTATCAATCTACCATTACTACCCTGTGTGTGGTTTGTTAGTGAGAGTCTCATTCAGATGGACTTCATTACATATGACTGCTGTTTTACTCAATACGCAGCAGGGTCTACACCACATATTACTTGGTCTATACTGAGCAAAGACCTGAACATAAAATTTAACAAATTAATGTGAACTTGAAGTTGTGCAAATGCAAGGGACCATGAAACCCCCCAGTCAGGAGAGGCTGAGCCAGCCTGTGTGGATGCTCTCAGTCAGTGATGAATATGACAGCCTCCCTCTGCAAACAGCATGTGGTCTGGAGTATTAGACTGAGACACTTCATATAGAATATATTAGATTAAATAAACTATTTTCTCTCAATTAAACATCACAGACTTTACACTCAGATTCTTTCAATGAAATAAAATGGCGGCAGTGATACTGAATTTGCACTTTAAGAATGTTCTTTCTCTTCTCCATAAGCCATTTCTTGTCTACCTTCCTGCCAGGGGGATGATGATTCAAGTGAAAGCTTTAGAGGTGTGAGTTGTGCATGTGGATGCACAGAGACACAGAGACAGATTACCTGAGGGCCTGAGTTGTGGCATGGCTGTGTCAGGGCTGTGTTGGGACTTGTACCAGTTGAGTCTTGACAGAGAGCCCAGCAGCACCCAAGGGCCCCTAAGCATGCAATGGTGGCCTGTGTCAGAGCTGGCACGATAAGACGACAGTGCCACTCATCGCTTTATTTGCAGGGGCAGAGGAGGGATAGTTTCTCTTGGGAGTTCCTAAAAGGTGGTTTGGTAAAGGCAAATATTGAACTAAGAATTTAGGGAGAAAAAAAAAAGAATTTGCACTGAGCAGCTATCCATATTTCTAAGGTTTGTGCCTTCCTACAGTAAAACTATGATGTGTGGAATCATAGGTTCAATTCAATTCAATTCACCTTTATTTAAAGTGTAAAATCACCAAAACGTGGTCTCAGAACACTTTATGACACTAGATGCCTAATTGCTGGAGCGTAATCAAAAAGGGAAACCTCTAATCAGAATTTACAGAGACAGATTTTTCTCTTACAGTGCTGCAAACAGGACAAAATGAGACACGCAGATAGACCTTGTGTAGCAAGGTGAAGAGGGCACGGGCAGGGATTGAACCCACACCTCCTGGGTAAGAGTCATGCGCGCTTGCCAGTCAGTCAAAGGGACATCCCCTTGGCCAAGTAGCCAGGGCACATTGGAGGCACAGTGACAGGAACCTCAAAGAATAAGGTACACCCACATAAGTGTGGTCCAGGTCCACCAATTTCTAATAATGTTTTTTCCTGAATTTGCTTGTGTTTTCTTCGTTTGGAATGTAGTTTTCTTTGAATCTTTTAACCATTTCTTGACAGAATACAGTCTTTATGATAAGAATGTGGCAAGGTGAAGAGGGCCTGGGCGGGGATCGAAATCACACCTCCTGGGTGAGTCATGCATGCTTGCCAGACACCCAAAGGGACATCCCCTTGGCCAAGAAGCCAGGGCACATGATCAATTGGAGGCATAGTGACAGGAACCTCAACTGTCACAATAATAATAAAAAAAAAGTAGGATGAGATTGGATCTGTGCTAGTAAAAACATAATAACACATTGTTAACCTTTTTGACAGAAGTATGTTAACCCCTGGCCTGGAGGTTCTTCTGTAGAGCTGTAGGAGGCTTGCTCTGCCCAACTCCACACATGTTTCCACGGTTTTCAACATTTGTATAAATTGGACGTCAGTTTCCTGCTCATACTGAAAAAATACAAAATTCTCCATCCACACACTGATGAGTCATGATGGTGTCGACAATTAGTCAGCAGGAGCAGCGAGAACTAAAACATGAGAAAAGACAAAACAAAATCCACAGAAACTCCATGAACCAATGTTAGCTTTGTCTCACAGGTGCTTGCTTTTCTTCCAGCTGAGCTTGACCCCAAGATGAAATCAGTGAGGTGATTTAAAATGAATACAGCAAGGTAGAAAATTGGATAGTGGAAGCTGTTTTACAAGTCTGGGCTGATCAATGCTCACATGGTGCGCACACAGAAAATCTTCTCTGAGGCTATCATTTCAACATAAGAGAGAAGAGGTGCCTCATTAGAAAGGCTGGCATTGCAGAGCTGAAGACTTCAGATAAACTCATCAGTAAACAAGACCCATTTTAAGGGGTTGTTCACAGCGTTCAATACGGCCAATTTTGATGTTGTTTTTCTCACTAGAAGTCAAGGGGAATGTGTTGCAGGCCGTCGACATGAGCAGACAAAGAGACAGTGGTAATCCCAGGAGAGTGTGCTGGATTGTTTACGACACTGCCAGTCTCTCTTATTTGACACTGACACTCTCATCAGGCCCAGAAAGTGAGTCACCCCCAAGACAGCCAAGGCAATGAAGAAGGCACACACACACACACACACACACCTACACACACACACACACACACAGACACACCAATCAAGTCTCACCGCTGAATGTCAGTGAATTAAAGAGTTGACCTAATTATTCATCCAGATGTTTGTCCCATAATTGCATTCAGCAGTATGTGCACTGCAACATTTCAATTTTTAAAGGGATAGTTCAGCAGTTTGGCAAATTGGCCTATTGCCATAAGGCCTATCATAGCAGTTGGTTCGTTACCTTTAATTGTTGGTGCAAGCTATTTTTAGAACGTCGGGGCAGAGCTGCGAGCTACACTGAGGAGGCTAATGGGATTTCTTGGTTTCCCTCATGAAACTCATCAAATACACAATCCAACAACTCCAAAATGCTCTGGTGGACAAGTTGTGACCTGCACATTCACCACGCTATGAGATAATAACAAAATGTTACCAGACAGAGTTGTTTTAGAGATATGTTCAACCACTGATGCCCGTTCCTGTTGGGGGCAATTTTTCAGCAAGCAGTCTCTGTATTTACCTCAAAAACAATTCTTATTATTTCATAGTGTGGTGAATGTGCAGGTCACAACTTATCCACCAGAGTGTTGTGGAGTTGTTGGATTGGGTATTTGATGAGTTTGATGAGGGACCAAGAAACCAAGAAATACCATCAGCCTCCATAGCGTAGCTCTGAGCAGCTTGCAGCTCTGCGCTGCCGTTCTAAAAATAGCTTGCACCAACAAAAAAAGATAACGAACCTACTGCTATGACTATAGGGCAATGGGCCAACTTGCCAAAATGTTGAACTATCCCTTTAATACAATGTTCATATAATTCACATGAACACACAGTGTGGACTGCACTTGATCTTTTTTCCCTTTTTCCTCAATTTCACTGCTCACTCGCTCCCCTTTTTTCTGCTACCTTAGTGAAATGTGAGACTGCAGCGTGCAGCATTCCTGTCTAAATAGCCTCTGAAAGAGTGAAGCTGTGAGAGTGTGTTTACCATAAAAAACAGCACACTTTCTTTTATTCGGTCCTCCTTTTAGATGCCAAAAAAAGAGAGAGGAAAACATTGAATACATGTTACAGCTGCAGTATGGCTCATCAGTGTTTAAATAGGACACATTTATGTAAAACCAAAATCTGTACACACATATGTAGGCCTCGGAGTGGCATGTCAGCAGCACCTCTGACACGTCCGCTGGGACCGCTGGGACCGCTGGGACCGCTGACGTTAATCAGAGCAAGATGTTTATTTTCATCTACTTAATGATCAGGATAGACCCGTTTCACATGGACATCAGCATGTTTTCCAACAACATACATCTGTTTGTGTCATGATCAATCCACTGTGACACATGCAACTCCCATCAGTCTACCCCCAACACACACACACACATACAGACACACACAGCTGGGCCTCCCCGGCAGCCATCAGGCTAAGGGACGTAATTACCCAGGCTGCTTGTGACATTCCTGTTTAAGGGTCAATGGGGAAAAGCCCCCCCTCCCCACCACCACCACCACCACCACCTCTTCCTCTCTCCTCTATACATGTACATATGCACACAAATTATCTACACAGAAAATAGAAGACAACAAGAACATAACGAGGAAAAGTATGCAAAAACTCAAAATCATTCCAAGAATATTTGTCTAATCTCATTATACCTACGATAAGTATATTTATACTTATACATACATAAAAAGTAGCTTTTTAGACACATTTTAGTTCTTTCAAGCCTATTTTTACTTGAAATAAGTAGACAAATCTGACAGTGGAGCAAGTTTTTCTTCTTATTACTATTATACCTATTATATTATTATACCTTATTATATTAAATTAATTATATTAAGTTAATTTTTAGGTGAGGAGATTAGTTTTGACTAGAAATGAGACATTTTGACAAGAAATAAGACAAATATTCTTGAAAAGACTTTGAGTTTTTGCACATCATCATCACCATGAACTGCAGCACACTGATGTCTCAACCACCCACAGTGTATTGGACAGGTATACACTGCATACTGTGATGTTTTCACTGCAGTGTAATGTGCAGGATCATCATCATTCATTCATCAGAACAGTGTGACATAATCCATGCTATGTCACGGTGTGTTCAGTTGGGTTCTGCAGGCCTATAGACCAGAGCGGCTTTTTTATGCAAATGAGGATGACTGAGGCATTCTGGGTAATTTAGGGGCAGCGCCCGGCATTTTTAAATACCCTCCATTCAAAACGTCAACATGGTGAAGAGTTGTTGTGTCGCTGGATGTCACAACAACATTAAAAAAAAATCCACTCCTCCGGTTTTCGCAACTTCCTTGCCGAGTTAGGTACCCGGAGAGACGGCTTTTGTGGCTACAAGCAATAAGAAGAGAGGATAAAGGGAAGCTGTGGGACCCCCTTTCCCCACATCACTATGTGTGTGGAGAACATTTTATAACAGGTAAGACTAACTTTAGCTGACGTAATTGTTGGTTATCAAATGCTTTAGCCAAATTAATGATGATTGTTTATGTAATAAAAAGTCATAGCTAACGATTTTATTGTAACCGTTAACTATCCCAGTGTTTATTAACGTTCTCAAGCCTGAAGGCTAACACGTTAGCTAGTCCAAACTGTAATAGAATTCATTTCATACCCACTGCAATACAGCTCAAAAACTCCTCAATCTGATTAACTAATTCAGTCACCATAATCATCATTAATTTGGCTAAAGCATTTGATAACCAACAATTACGTCAGCTAAAGTTAGTCTTACCTGTTATAAAATGTTCTCCACACACATAGTGATGTGATCAGGGGGTCCCACAGCTTCCCTTTATCTCTCTTCTTATTGCTTGTAGCCACAAAAGCCGTCTCTGTACCTAACTCGGCAAGGAAGTTCGAAAACCGGAGGAGTGGATTTTTTTTAATGTTGTTGTGACATCCAGCGACACAACAACTCTTCACCATGTTGACGTTTTGAATGGAGGGTATTTAAAAATGCCGGGCGCTGCCCCTAAATTACCCAGAATGCCTCAGTCATCCTCATTTGCATAAAAAAGCCGCTCTGGTCTATCTTTTAGTCCCACTTCCTGGTTTATGTAGTGTTTCACTGGCCTCGATGGAGCTCTGCTCTCATTCACAAGTGTTTTTATGTCTGCAACATATTAACATAAAGGAAATGTCTGACAAGCTGAATATGACTCCCCTCCCTAATTCCTCAATATGTCAATGTTATGTCAGTGTAGTAAACTCTCACAATTGTTATTAATCCTATTATTGTTATTTTATTATTAGTTGTATTATTCATCTTAAAGGTACATTATGTAGTATTACTCTCATCTAACGTTGTGGTTTTATATTGCAGGCAACTCAATCGTATTTTTCATGCTGCATTCACGTGAAATTGGGCAGATGGTAGATGGACGACAGCCGCTGCACGTAAACAAGTGTTCCGTCAGCACGAGGCAAAACAATACACGTGACAATATGTTGTCATGGCGATATTGTATTGTTTACCTGACCCATGTTTTACTGGCTTTCTCTTGATTCCTGTGACTAAAATGACATCTGGTTTGGTACCGACAGCCGTCTGCCAGACTACACGTGAATCCAGCATCAGCCACGCTCCATTCCTCCTCAAATGATATGAACGGCAAATTCAGAGCTTCAACAACCCCATCAACACTTCAGTTTGTTGATGGGGGTGATTACTGATTAATGAAAAACAGACTTTTGAACGAAAAAAAAATCGATTTTCTTGAATATATAACAGGAGAAGATACACAATGTCTCTTCAAGACCTGTCCTATAATTTTCTTATAAATATTATTATAAAACCATTCTTATTCAGCAACCATTCTTATCTTATTGTTGACCCTGTATCATCACTGTCATCAGTGGGCGGAACTCTCCTTTAAATGTTCCCATCCTTAAAAGAAATGAAAATTCATGCAAACTGACCCCATACCCTTCTATCCTTTCTGGTCATTTGTCTTGCAAAAAGATATCACATGGGAGGGTATGGTGGGGGGGATGGGGTGGCAGTGTTGGGTAGGTAGTCAGGGCACAGCGGGGGTCAGCAAGGGGTTGGGGGCTGTAGAGGTGGTGGTGGTGGGGGTGATGAAATTGGAAAAACATGTGGAGATAGATGTGAGTGTGAGACAGATCCAGACACTTCCAGATGCCCGGGTACTGAGGGACCGAGGACCGCAGCAGAGCCACCCTCCCGGGGGACGTGACTCACCTGGAACGAGGGCCAAGCACTACCAGATGTGGAGAAATACGCCTGGGTCCCTCACACCAAGCCTGTCTAACACTGTCTCAATTGTGCTGCAGCATATGCTTCCAGTCAAGGGTGAAAAATGCAGGCACCAGCACATGCCAGAAGTCTTTCAAGCATAGCCCAGCAGTCAGCCTCCAGCCTTACACCCACTGTGACCCCCCCCCCCCCCCTCCACCCGCCTCCCACCCCGCACACACACGCACATAGGGGGGGGCAGATCCTCCCAGTCATCCAGTCAGTGTAGTGCAGACATGTCACCACACAGCAAGTCAAGGCTGGTTAAACTGTAAAGCAGCTAAAGGGACCGAGTCCAGACACCCAACCCTGAGGATAGGACTAATACACCAGCAGTCAGACACACACACACCGAACATGGGGAAGGGAGGGGGGGGGTTGTGACTTTACATGTGCTGTGTGTCAGTGTGACTACACAGAGGCTGAAGTGTCAGCCAGGATACAAACACAGATGCCACTGAATGAGCAACCTGAGTCACATCAGATGACTTCATCGCCGTAGTAATCTCCATATTGTACTAATGGATCCCAGGGTAACACCCCGGACGGACAGCCTTTACTGTTCCTCATATACACCAGTGACAAGGTCGGAAAAATCCAGCCAGCCACACTTTAACCCGACGCCCACTCTCTCGCACAAGACGCTGATTTTGCAAAACCGAAGAATCGTCACTTGGCCAGCTTGTGTGTCTTTGTGTGTCTGAGCCTTGGAGGTGTTTCTGAGAGTGTGTAGGGACATGCAGCTGGTGAGCACACATCTCTTTCATAGAGCAAATCTCATCCAAATCCCCCTCACCTGGAGCAACACACACACACACGCACACACATGCACACACACAGATGGCTACCTCCAGCCTGTAAAAGTCCGAGGGCCCTGTGCAGGAATGTGTGTGTTGCACAATGACCTCATTGTGCTGTGATATGGCTTGTCTGAGCCGCACTCTGTGGCAGAGTCACACCTGTTCCACCTATGCCAAAGGGCTGACAAAGCCAGAGAAACATCAATCAGTATTTAGAGCACATACACACACACGCAGATGAGCGGTGCATGCATACACATGCAGAGACACACACAGAGCTGATGTGGCACTGGCTGTGTCTGCAGCAGGGTGGCTCCCTACAACATAATATTAGATGAGCTGGGATGTGATATGTAAGCTTTGACATATTTCTAAATCCTTCTTTTGCTTTGACTTGTTGGTTTAAATGGGTTCACAAAAGACAACACAACAGGGAACATTTGTTATTCTTACAGGATATTTGGCATCATATCAGTCTCACAACTTAACATTGAACATTGCAGTTGTTCAAACAGCCAGTGTCTGTTGTCTGGGACAGCTTCTTGAAGCAAGAAATAATGCTCCAATGTCTTTGTTTTCACAGTAGGTCACAGAACTGAGTGAGGCTAGGACTCAAGGTGGTTCCTTTATTCCACATACTGATATGACTTTCTTAAAGGAGAATTCCGGTCATTTTTGACCCTTAAATCATTGTCCTGATGGTCACCCAGTGTTAGGGGGAGTAAAAAACTAAAATTGATGCAGGCAAACCAGAGTTACACCATGGCTAGACGGCGCTAGGGATAGCCACAACACCAACCTATGGGGGCAATTCTTTCAACCACAACAAACACTCGAAAAACAATCAGATATCTATGGTACATGACTGGAATCCTTAGAGACACCACTGAACTCATAGTGTACAGAATAAACAGTATAAACTTTGTGTTTTTGCATGTAGTCTCTCACCTCAGATAGCCAAACTCTGAAACATCCTGGAAAGACATTACTATCCGATTGCAGAGCGCCTGCTCTCCCCGCCACAGAAACAAACACTTTTTTCCTTGTTGTGATGATTTGTTAACAAAAGTAAACAGTCAAGCAGTGCAGTGGTAATGCATCAATTTTAGTCATGTTTTTTGCTCCCCTGGAAAACGATTTGGGGTCAAAAATGACTGGAATTCTCCTTCAACTTCTCATAACTGGGGACAACCTTCCCCCAGGGAACTTACTGGTCAGAGAATATTGCACTGTTGGACATCTTATCCTCAAGCCCAGGGGGTAGCAAACAAGTACCTTTCACTCCTCCCTCTCTCTCTCTCTCTCTCTGTCTTGCTGAGGAGCAGTAGCCCTCTCTTCTCACCTCAGCTCTTAGTGGGGAGGAAACAGCGTTCCCAGGTCTGCTCCCAGAGACAACAGCTCGCCTACAGGCCTACTCACTGGAGATTCCAACATTAATCTGCTGAGTGAATCATGTTTCTTGAACATGTTAGCCAGCTGATCCTTTAGCAACAGGTGCCACTGCAGAGTTAGCAGCAACCAGCAGCCTCCTCAGCAACATGGAGGCCTCTCAGCCGACCAGGGAGCCTCACAACTTACTGGACTTGACAAGAACACTGGAAGAAACCTCTCTCTTGTGCTTCTACTGTAGGATTGGATAGAGTTAACTGACTGGCCATGACTCCACTTGGTACAGCATAGCACAGCATGACTAAGCAAAAGTACTGTTAAGCTTTGCTAATGTTTATTAAGGTGGTCAATATATAGAAACATTTACTGGCGATTAACCACCACAACCAGCACAAAGTCTCAGCCAAGTCCCATGTCCTTCTGCTGCTGTGCCTGGGTCCAGACTTGTTATGCCCTCCAGTGCTCCGTGGGTTACTACACTGCTTCAGCTGACTGGCAACGGCCTACCAAGTTGGCGGGTGAATTTCGGACGTTCTTGGAATCCAAAAAGCTTGGAGTGCGTCGGCCCATTCCCCATCCAGAGGGTGGTCAGTTTAAGATGGTGAGATTGAAACCTCTGCACTCCATTCATATCCATCCTACCTTCATCATGTCCAAGATTTAGTCTGTCCATGAGAGTTCTGTTGCCTAGCTCTGCCTCCTCCTCTTCCACACCTTGATGATGGGAGTCTATCTTTATTTAGCACCAGGTATGTTCCTGTCATCATGTTAAGGATATTTGCCACATCCTTGACCCTGGTCTCACCGGTAACTTCCACTGTTGTCACCCTGACCAGCCCTTCATCAGCTCCACTGCCTGTCCTCACTAACATGGACTTCCCTGCAGAGGGGCCATCTGACAAAAGGGTTCCCTTTAACCCTAACCCTTCCCGTAAACCAGCTGCGGAGTTGGACTGGACTGGTCCGACTTCAAGGAGTTCACCTGCCTGTGGTTGTGTGTTGTTTCCCAACAACAGGAGTTTTTTGAGTGTCCTGCCAAGAAAAACACCTGACCTCCATGAGTTCTACTAGCCTTGCCTCACCTGCTGGCTCCATGATCCTCCATCTGTCCATGACCTTTGGTTGGTCTTCTCCCTCTTGGTCTGTCTGCCTAATTTCCTGCTGCCAACGCTGCTTCATCCTCCACCCGAGCCCAGCCTTCCCTCCAACAGTTCTGTTCCTCTTCCCTAAATCCTTCAGTTAGCTCTTACAGATTCCCCACAAACTACTTCCCTTGTGTGTTGAGCTGCTCTTGGGTCCAGCATCTACCCTTTCCAGTCTGATGACTCAATCCTTTGTATCTATCATGTTGTTGAGTATCAGTCATTGACGTCACCCATTGGTTTTGTCAGACTCAAATATCTGAACAGCGCCATGTTGATTCAGACAATCTGAACGTTTCCGCGCCCTGATTGGCCAGAATCTTATCCTGATAACAGTAAAAAGTTTAATTCACCCCCTCCGGGGGTAGAAAATCGATTGAGACCAAAAAACGTCCTGACACCAGGCTTTGATCATATTTTTGGAGGCTGTAAAGTGATTTTAACATGGGAGTTTGACATTCTGCCTTCTGACACCAGCCCCCACAGGAATCTGGAAGTTTTTGTATGTTTACGACTGCCCCCTTGGTATCAGTTCAAGCTCCTGTCAGACAATCCACAAGTTTCCAAATGTCAAAAACGTAAGCTGGTTTTGCTCTTCCGGTGGAATTGTATGTTTACGTTGCGGTTAATACATGGATCTATATTGCTGGCTTTTAACAATGGATGTCCATTTGTGTGATAGCCATTGTTAAAAGCTGGTGTGATGGTCCATGTGTTTTACAGATTTTCAATGGAAAAAAAAGAAAGATCCATGTGTTTACTGCGACTACTGAAACCATTGAAATTTAATGATTCAATTCCGCCAGCAGAGCAAAACCGGCTTACGTTTTTGACGTTCAAGATGATTACAGAGTATATGACATCATTGTTGGGCAACCAAATTAGAGCATTTCCATGATTAAAATAAAAAATCTCTTTGGTGTGAGATTAGAAAATATTTGAGACAATATAAGAATACAACTCAACAATCCAAAGAACGTAGGCAGGCTACAGTAAGTTTTAGTCATTGTAAACCATAATCTCCTCGACTGCTGTTTGCCACTGTTAGTGGCCATGACAGAGTCATTAAGACAGTTGCCACAGTGTCATTTGATCTACTGGCTCATTGCTCTGACAGGTCCCCAGTGCCAGAAGAGAGCTTCCAGTAAGCCTCTGATACTCCTTGTGATAAAGGCTTCACTAGTGGACCAAAGTGATGTTTCAGTGGGAAATGACTGCTGTTTGTCACATTATCACCACCACTTTGAGAGGAATCAATCAATACCCATCTTGTGAAGGTCCATCTGGGAGAGCTGCTGCTGCTGATGATGCTTGGTGGGGGTGGGGAGGGACTGACCTCACATTAAAACCTATTACAAATGACACACAATTTTGTACAATAAGCAGATGCCTTTGCGAAAGTAATGTGTCCTTTATGTAACAAAATACCCAGTGAGGGTGGTGGAGGTCAGGATGGAAGGATAAGAAATGGAAGTCCAACTTTTATACAGAAACCGTTTCATTTTTTACAGCAATCCCATCACATACCTGCTGTTAAAGAGGAACTATGCAAGATTTTTAGTTAAACTATGCTACATTTTTACCTCAATGAAATAGCATCAGAATAATTGTGATGGTTAAATAAATGATAAAAAAGAATGTGATTTATTTGAGCAACGCATTTAAATAAATGACTGTCTGCCTTCCACTAATAACTAAATCTGTTATACATAGTTCCCCTTTAATGTTTGTATTTTTATTCACCCCAAAATAACAGTATCGTATTCTATGGTCACCACCCAATCCCAGCTACTCTGTCTTCAGTGAGTTAGTCTAGCATGTCAAAATGTGCAACTGTACATACAGCCTGGTGCAAAAACACTTTTGTTCTCTTCTTCCAATTTCCTCTTTCACTATGGTGGGTGAGTTTTTCATATAACTCACTTTTTAGTGGGCTCGGAGTAGGGACAAAGTCAGACACTGCCCCCAATGTGGCGGAGCAGCTCGCTCTGACTTTGAAAACCACTCTTTAGAAATCCGTGGGTGACCTCACAGATGCTACATCCATGTTTATTTCCAGTACATGGATACAGACAGTCCAGAGGGTCAACAATCAGTGAAACATTTTTAACTTATGAGCAATACCTTTTGCTGCTGGTGGGGGTTTCAATGCTAAGCGGTTGGTCTTCTATTTCAGTCGTCATGAAACAAGATGCTTCAAGAAGAATTTTCATGAAGAGTAGTTAACTATCCAGAATTTCTTTCTGCAGACGCTCATTTTTATTCAATTTTATTCAATTTCATTTTTGATTGCCAGTGATGAGAGCTGTGGTTTAGGAGTTAGACGGGGCTGTCCACTAGCCAGGAAGGTGGTGGTTCGATCACCAGTTTCTCCATTTCTGAGGTTGAAGTGTCTTTGGGTAACATACTGAACCCATAAGCTCCTGATCTGTCATCAGCGAATGTGTTAGTGCTTTGAGTGGTCGTACAGACTAAAAAAGTATGTAATGCATTTACCATTTGGACCTATCTTAAATTCTGTCTTGGGGTGGAGGCTGAAATCTCAACCAAACCTATCTGCAGTGAAATGTCAACTTAAATTGAAATGATTAGAATAGAAACAACATTTTCAACAAATGGTTGGGGTCATTGTGGAAGTGAGTTGTGTCTGATTAACAGGGTCTGGAAACCAGGACATGTGAATTATGGTGTTGCTGTAACAAACAAGTAAAGTACAGCTCAGTTCAGTGTGCTAGAGTACCACTTCAGATGCTGACAGTGGCCAGATCCTGGTATGCTGAAACAGTGATCTGGGTGGGTATGAGAGCATGGTGGGTTAGCGCTGGTGCTGTGGAGGCTGCAGCTGAGAGCTCAGAGCTGTGGGATTGTGTCAGGCTGAAAGGGGATCCAGCACAGGGCAGAAAAACACAGCAGCTCCCCCTCACTGCTGGAGCACTCCACTGACTCGCTGCCAAGTTCTCAGGGCTGCACAGAGCGTGCACACACACACACACACACACACACACACACACACACACACACACACACACACACACACACACACACACACACACACACACACACACACACACACATACAGTTTTTGTAAAAGTGCAAGCACAAGAGCAAAAAGAAGTGGTGCACACAGTCACATGGAATTTCATGCATACACAATATTACACACACACGCATTTATGGTTGCATGCATTCGGATACAAATACAAATGTACTTATAGTACTCACAAGTACACAGGCACACCAATGCAGCCTACTGTAGAACACACATGCACGCAAAATATTGAAATCTACACACAGAAGTTCAGGCTGACACTTCAAAATGCTATATCCTATATTGTGTTCCTCTGCGACATACTCTCT
This sequence comes from Decapterus maruadsi, assembly GCA_030347415.2. Taxonomy (NCBI): domain Eukaryota; kingdom Metazoa; phylum Chordata; class Actinopteri; order Carangiformes; family Carangidae; genus Decapterus; species Decapterus maruadsi. The sequence goes on along the minus strand of CM064900.1, from coordinate 23,926,994 downwards.
CTCCCTTTTCCACTACAGAGAGATGGGAGATGGGAGGGAGGATCAAGGAGAGCTACAGTACAGAACATTTTACCACTAAAATGGATTTCTTTTGTCTCTGATTCAACTCAGTATTGCTGCTAGTGTCATGCTAATTCAATATAAGAACATATTCTGATTTTGAGAGCATTAACAAAAAAGAAAATAACTTAATTTATCAATAGTTTAACATAGTCTTTAACCTTTTTTTTTTTTTTTCCTTTTTTTGTGCTTTTGCCTCAGCCTCAGTTTTCATTAATATGGTAGAGGTAGCCCCAACTTGGTCTAGGTTCTATATTAATACTGTGAAAGTATCAAAACCTCACTCCACAAAAAAAGCACATGAACCTGAACCTTTGGAGCAGCGGTCAGGACTTCTGCACTTCTCTTCCTCTCAGCATTTACCTAAAATCTGCTATATTTTTATTAGATCGCTCAGAAAACGGACAGCCAATCATATGAAGCCAAAGCCTCCTTTCCTCTGATTGGCTCACCAACCTGCTGTTAACTCCAGAGAGGACATTTTAAAGTGATTTGCAATTGATTTTGGTTATTCAAAAAACGAAACAATATCTTCATTTAGATTACGCCAATAGCATTTATGCATGCTCCTTCCTCTATTTGACACAAATCACTATGGAATTTGACCCGGCTGGACCTCCTTAGCTCTGAGACAAGAACAACACGGTCAACTGTTTATTTATAAGGCCTCTCTTCATGAACTACTTGCTTTCAGGTTATTCAATTATTCCACTCTTGCTCATGAGTCCTTACTGTAGCTCTCAATATCCCAAATTTCCATTGAGTATTTTTGCTCCACTTAAATGGAATAATGTTCTGTCGCTGCTTCAAATGGATGCCTTGCTTCCTTTTAATTATTTTAAACATATACTCATTTAATACTCATTTACTTGCTGCATTCTGAATGTACATGTCATTTTTGAAATTTTTATTTTGCATTATTGTTGTATTATTATTGAGCTTGCTCTCATTTGGCCCTCCTGAATACATTAAGGTTAATGAAATTAAATTAAATTACATTTTGTTTTTTAAGGAAAATCCTGAAAGTTTTCCAGGTAGCGCCTGTTAAAACTGTCACCACTGTGTAGTGTGAGGAAGGACGGAGGCACTGATGTTGCATTCAGGTGCAGTCAGGCAGACGGCCGTCGGCAAACCAACTGGATGTCATTTTACTCAACGAGAGAAAGACGGTAAAACGTGGGTCAGGTAAACAATACAACATCACCATGACAACATGCCTGTATTGTTTTGCCTCGTGTTGGCGGACCACTTGTTTACATAGATGCTTGTTTCCTGTTACATGCAGCGTCTGTTGTCTACTGTATCTGACGTCTGCCCCATTTCACGTGAATGCAACATCAAGAATACGTTCAGATATGCAACCGCACCGCTAGATGGAGGGAATTCCTACATTATACCTTTAAAGACATAGGGTTCAACTCTTGGATGTGGATTGTAATGGTTCAAACTTAACAACAGACAAGAGATGAACACGTAGACAGAACATCAATAATGAGCTTTGCATTTGGGGATGGGTTGGAGTGTGACTAATTGGAGCGATCAGGGTGTAGCATCAACCAGCCGTCCAGTCACTCCAGTTTGTTCTCTGAGATTCAGACTGGTTTTTGCTTTTCCATCCCCCCACCGAAAGTCTGCCTCTGGACTCCCTTCATCCCTTGCTCCCTCAGTCTTCTCCCTTGCGTCCCACACATCATCAATACCCCTCAACTGCTCTGTCACACACACACACACACACACACACACACACACACACACACACACACACACACACACACACACATTCTTCACCCCTTCAGCACCCCTCTGGAAACCCTCACTTCAAAAGCCTGCCAGCTTAACATGTCATTGATTAGAGCAGGAGGGGCCCTGCAGGGGGAGGAGGTAGGAGCTGGAGTAGGGGTAGGGGGGTAGAAGGGCTTCCCTCCAGTTATCTATCACTACTGGTAATCACTGACACTATCAGTCAGTCACTCAAAAACAGGCTTTCTGGTCCCAAACACTTCCATTATGGCCTGCTATGGACCAGCATCCAGCACACAACATCTCACTTATTCAATTACCAATCCCAGAAACAGATGAAGCACAAACTGATAGCTAATAGCACAAATGACAGTGAGTCATCACATTCTGCCAGGCATACGGTCCATCACTGGATACTTCCTCTGGTGTTCTGGAAGCTGTCGCTCCTCTCTGCCAGTCTGAGGCGGGTTGAATGGATGGGGTGGTGGCCTGGGTGAATAACACCATGAGGTGGTCTGCTAAACTTTAGAGCCTCCCTGAACACCTGCACTCACTAACGCTGTACCAGACAAAAGCACACACACACACACACACACACACACATTCCCAAGCCGGACATGTGGTGGGCCATGCCAGTGCTCCTGTTCCTCTTCCATTAAAACACATCTGGTAGCTCCATTAACAAAGCACAGGAGAGAGTTACTCTCCCCGTCCTGGCTTACCCTCCTCATCCACACCGCCTTACACTGACGAAGAGGATAATTGGCCAAATGAGATGTTTGCACACAGCTACATATGTCAACAACCTATTTAACAGTAATTATGCCTTGAGCAATGACTTTTTAAGGCAGAGTTTCCCCTGCTGCATTCTGTCCTCCACAACTCTCCCTCTCACACACACAGAAACACTCTTCTCTCTTATCAGGCTCATGATCAGTTTTCTCTGTTTCTAGAGCAAATTCTGCCCGCTCCGAACAGGTAGAGTTGTTTTAGTCATGTAGAGCTCTCAGCAGAGTGTGGATCATGTTCATGAGGCAAGTTACAGTTACTTTAACACGCCTACACACAGTCTGCTTCTATAAGAGACGCTAGCAGCCAGACAAATCCACAGGACTTTCTTCTAGTTATGGTCCAGTCACTGTCACGGAGCACAAACTATGTGTTCAGGTTCAGGTGGCTCATCTTGTAGCTGCCTGGACCTGTTCTATACTGGGAAAGACGTGGCTGAACTGAGTTAAAAGACTCTCCTGCAAACTGTTTCACCCTGATAGAGTGCAGCTTAAACTTAAAGGTACATTGTGTAGGAATTCCTCCCATCTAGTGTTGCGGTTGTATATCGCAAGCAACTCAATCTTATTTTTCATGCTGCATTCACGTGAATTTGGGCAGACGGCAGACAGCTGCTGCACGTAACGGCATGAACAATGCAAAACAATATGCGTGACAATATGTCGTCATGCCGATGTCGTATTGTTTACCTGACCCACGTTTTACCGGCTTTCTCTCAACTTCTGTGACTAAAATGACAGGTTTGTTACCGACGGCTGTCTGCCCGACTGCACGTGAATGCAGCATCAGTGTTTTAAGTTGTCTGAAAAATGCCCATTTCTCAATCTTCACTGTGTTTATTATTCAAACTTTGACAGTGAAGGTGCCTGTTGCCATAGGGATGCTATTTCTGGAAACACTCCAGTCTACACATTTATCCAATTCAGTATATTTAAAGAGCATGGCCAAAGCAATGTACAGTATGTTCAACTGGGGGAGAAAAAAAAGTTTCTGCCTGTTCTTACTTTTCCAAAAAAAAAGTTCCACAAGGTTCTAGTTTACATTCACAATGCATCTTATTTGCCAGGGAACGCCAGCAAAGTTCCCTTCTCAACAGCGAGGAGCTATACGAGTGTATAGATAGACCATGTCTCTGGGCTAAGCCATCAGAGATGTTCATCCCCCCCTTTACTTGAAGCGCTCCAGGTCAGAGAAACCAGAGGGGAGAGGGAGAGTCCAGCTGACCAGACCCTGAAAAACTTTCATCTCTGATTACACAGCTCCTCTCTCTGGAGTGCACACTCCTCCACCCCAGCATACTGATCAGGCTGATTCAGCCCTCCACGATCACTACAGCTCACTACAACACAGACTGACTCACCCCCTCTCTATCCCATCTCCATCCCCCAGCCCTCTCAGCCCCCTCCTGTAGCACCTAGGGTTATCGTCAGAGGCCTATAGCCCTTTCCAAATTCTCAGTAGAAATCAGCAGGGCTGGATCAGTGAGGAGGCCTGGCCAGAGGAGGCCTCTGAGAGGAGAAGAGTTGCTCTGGCTCTTAAGAGACTCCCCTCCCGGCTTTTCTGAAGGGGGGAGGGCAAACAGAAGGAAAATCAATAGGCAAGGATCAGGAGGCCTGTGATGGCATGGCTAATCGGGTTTCTGCATTAATGTTTCAGATGCTGGGAGAACTCGCTGCCTGGCGTGCTGTACTCATGGCCTCAGCCGAGCCTTGCACAATAAGAAGCAAACACGTACACACCTTCGCACACTCAAGAACACAAAAGAAAACAGTTTATGTTAAAGGTGTACAGAAATGGCTGTTTGTTCCGTTTGTCGCGCCGAGTCATCACGAGCTGCAACACGACTTTACCCGAATAAATTTAACGGATTTGATTGGTCGTTATCGAGCGGGCGGGATCTAGCGTTGCGGTAATATCACAAGCAACTCATTGTATTTTCATGCTGCATTCACGTAAAATTGGGCAGACGGCAGACGTGCACGTAACGCCATAAACAAGCCTCTATGTAAACGAGTGTTCCGTCAGCACGAGGCAAAACAATACACGCAACGATATGTTGTCATGGTGATGTCGTATTGTTTACCTGACCCATGTTTTACCAGCTTTCTCTGGACTTCTGAGACTAAAATGACATCTGGTTTGTTACCGACGCCACCTGAACCTGAGCCGACAGCTCCGGTGTCTCCGCTGAGTTTCCGTGGTTTCCTACCGTCACGCTGCCACTGAAGGTAAAAACATGGAGACACGACATGGCAGCCAGCAGCGAGCTGACCCGCTCCATGTAGATATGAATGATATGAACGGCTCATTCAGAGCTGAAAGGAACACTTCACTTTGTTGATGGATTACTGATGAATGAAAAACAGACTTTTGAACCAAATAATCGATTTTCGTGAATAGATAACAGGAGAAGTTACAAAATGTCCCTTTAACACTGATGCTGAGCCACACACAAAACACACCACTTCCAGGTAGTGGCATCGGTCTGGTTTTGCATGATATATGCAATGTTTAATTCCAAGAGGATAACAAGAGCTGATAGCACCAGGAGTCTGGAACAATTACCTGAGCCAGGCAGGAGAAGGGTGGGGAACAGTAGTGAAAAATGCAAGCCGTAGGTCATTGTTGAGATATACCTTTGCATCTGGAGATTGCTGGTGTGTGTGCACGAGGCAGAAAGAGGCAGAAGGCGGGAGGAGCAGTCCTCCCAGACACTGAATCATAATCTTTAAACTCTGCTGGTATTTGGTGATGTTGCCACAGTTCCCCATATTGCTTTCCTCCGACATTAGCTGTGTATAAATCAGCCTGCAACAGACAGGCAGCTCCCTTCTAGTGGCTGGTACGGGAAGGGGAGATGCCACAGGCTGCACCCTGGGCCCCCCACCCACCGCCACCCCTCCTCATCAGCAGATGTGCTCTGCTCTGCTATCAGCCACCAACCCCCCCACATATGCACACACACACACACACACACCTTCATCCACCACTCATAATGACACCACTAATGCCTCCAACCATGCTGAAATATTAACTCTGTGCTCTCCTACGCTCTGGCTGCAGCTGTAACTACAACAACAGCAATGATAGTATAAGGCCAGCAGTGATGATGTATTCAAGTGCTCTTCAGCCAAACCAGGATGTTTTTTTCCTGATATTTCAAAATATTTGGAGAGTCTAAAAAAAACAACAAAAAACACAACATTTACTGGCACTGTAATGTAAGTTTTAATTTACCGTATAGTGCCAAATCATAACTGCAACTATTGTAGGAATCCAAAAGGGATTTCTTGTGGGGGGTTTTTTCAACTACCAGTCAATTTTCCTGAAATATGGCCAATCTCTCCTCCTATTTCCTTCCAGAGATATTGCATTGCCATTACCAAAACACAGTTTGCCAAGTAACCATGACCTTTGACCTTTTTATATGTTTTATCAATTCATCCAGTATGTGTTGGTGTATTCTAGAAGTCAGTTGAAGTTTCTATCTTTATCTGTTAATGACATGTTCTTATTCTCTGGAGTTGGGTCTATGGACATTAATTTTGTTTCATCATGTATCTACTCTGCCCTTTCTCTCTCAGTCTAAGTGCACAGTAAAACAGCATTGTGTTCTTCTAATGTGGAGTGCAACCAGGACAGACCAAGCCTCCAAGTGAAAGGACTTCATTCTTGAAAATGGCACATGACAATCTATCATAAAAATACAGAGAGCAGAGAAGCTGCAGTAAACTGTAAACATTATAATACAAATCTCTCCGGGTGTGTGTGTGGGGGGGGGTATCCCATTAAAGTCGCCTGCAAAGTAGGCAATTCCACTAGTGCAGTCCAGACTTATCTAATCAAGGTTGACTCCAGGCAGACTTAGTCTTGCTTTGTGCAGAGCATCAGGGTTTGTGAGAAGCCCAAATGAATGGATGAACAAAAAGTTGGTCACAGAGTCAAAGAGAGGGGAAAGTCTCACACCATTCTTTTCAGTTAGTGAACAAACAGAGCTGTATGAAGAATTTAAAGATATCATTGTTGGAAACAGAACTAGTTTGCTTTTCTATACGGGCCACAGCAGAGGCATGTCATGACATCGCTTCATAAATACCCTTTTTTCCAGCAACACTCAAAGTGACCCTTAAGACTCCAAGCGTGTCGCCAGATTATACACAATTTACAACACATTTCGTCCAAGCTTATCCATGATGTCTGTTTGGGAATTTGCTTGGGTGTTTTCAGTGAGCACCGTGCTACAGGAACTTCCCCTCTGGCAGAGAATATGAGCAGCTGCTGCCCAGTTCTCACAATGTCCCACCAGTCGGAAAGCACGGCTCAGCTCGGTACAGAGTATTGAGTTTGCAGCTTTTCTCTAATTTTCTGTTTGCTCAGTGTCTGTAGAGTCTTAATGTCTGATACAAAATCATTTTAGAGGATGAAATCTGGTCTCAGGTGAAATATATTTGTAGCTGCTCAATCAGTCTGAGAAGATGAAGCTGAATAAAGACATGATTTACTGACCAGCTCTGTCTGTGAGCTTCTGGACAAACACACTGACACACTCAGCAGCAGCTTCACGTTGCATTTCATTCTATGAAGTGTGTATTTTTCTACAGTCTGTCATTATTGTGGTTTTTCCATCAGTTAGTAGAGTGTGAGTTTAGATGCATCAGTCTCAATACAGTCAGGTCAGGTGTCTGTCAGTCTCTGTGTGTAGGTGTCTGTTCTGCTCCTACAGCCACTCACAGTCACCCTATTTTATGTTGTCACACGTTGTTGTATTTGATATGTGAGTTTTGCAATATGATCTTTTTGAAGACAGTCAATTAACCCTCTTGTTATCCTCTTTGGTCAAGGAAGGAAGGAAGGATGAAGGGAAAGAAGGAAGGAAGCAAGGCAGGAGGGACTAAGGGAAAGAAAGAAGAAAGGAAGGAAGGAAAGAAGGAAGGAAGGACAAAGGGAAACATGGAGGGAAATAAGAAAGGGAAAAAGGAAGGAAAGATAGATGGAGGGAGGGACAGATTGGGTCAAAAAAGAAGGAAAAAGTAAGGACAAAGGGACGGAAGCAAGGAAGGAAGGAAGGAAGGAAGGAAGGAAGGAAGGGTGGCAAATTGGATTGTGGGAAGAAGGAAGGGAAAAGGAAGGAAAGAAATGATGGAGGGAGGGGACAGATCAAGTCAATTGGATAAAAAGAGGAAGGAAGAATAAGGACGAAGGGAAGGAAGGAAGGAAATAAAGAATGGAGAGAATGTAATCAGTAAAATTAAAGTAATGTAACTGATTACTTTTAGTTACTTTTGGATTACTTTAATACCAAACATATGCAAATTAAGTCACGCAGCCATCACGCTTCAATTCACGATGACCATAGATGTATTATACCGTTAATATAATGCATCCATGCCATAGACTAGATCGCTCTGGAAACAGGAAATGAAACGCACCGAGCATCCGGTAATTTTCAAAATAAAACACAATGGAGGGGAGGGTAGCTTATTACAGTTTATCACGCTGGAAAGTCACAACAAACAGGTTTTGCACAATGGTTTGCACTTTGCACAGATAAGCTAAGTCTTAAAATTTCTCTCATCATCATCCACCATCCACGCCATCTAGAAGCCAACACAGATCAGCTGTTATTTTAACCCAACTCATCCTGATATTAATCCACACTCAAACCGAAGCAACAGTAATGTGAACTGTACTCAACAAGCAATTATAACAAGGTTTACAACAGTGACAGACATGTGTGTGTGCTCGCGTGCGTGTGTAAGAAAGAGAGGGGGAGAAAGAAAGTAGCTAGGTAAAAGCTGCTAACTGTTAGCTTACCGTGCTACCGTGGCTCAGGTGTCGGTCTCGTCAGGTAAAAACTGCCGTTTATTCCTCAGATGAAGCTCATGAAGTTGTTCTCCGGTACAGTTATCCATCACTGCTGTTGAATTAGCCGCTAAACTGCTGGACGCTAAAACCGAGAGGCCGTCTCTGTGTTTACATTCACGAAAGCAACGTAAACGTACGTGCCGCTCACAATCAGTAGAGTTACGTCATGAGGCAGCGTAGTGTGCGTACCCTCAGCCACACACACACCGTATGGGCAGAGCTCCGTCTGTGATCAACTCTGAAATGAAACTGGACGGCGAGTGGCTTCTACGGCCGCTCTACAGCCCGGGGTTGATTTTAAAAACGTTAAGTAATCAGATAAGTAATCTCCGTTTTTGTCAAAAGTATCTGTAATCTGATTACAGGTTTTTTTCTGTAACTGTAACGGACTACAGTTACCTTTTTTTTGTATCCTGATTACGTAACGCCGTTACGTGTATTCCGTTACTCCCCAAGCCTGTTTCAGAGATATCTAAAATTAGCACTCTCGCTAGTACCAGCTTGTCCAACTGCAGCACAAGGAGTGGGGAGCTGAGTGTTGAAGAATGGCCCTTACTGTATTGCTAAAAATAAATCTATTCACAGATATGATCAAACATACTGTATATCCCACACAGAGGGTTTATTATAAGTGTGGCAAGGTGAAGAGCGCCCGGGCGGGGAATGAACCCACACCTCCCGGGCAGGCGCGTAGGCAGGAGTGGGCCTGGCCGGGCCAGTGCCGCCCAGACGAATCACTGGCCCGCCCATCCACGTTTCAGAAGAAGAAACTTTTAATTGATTAAATTAAATTAGTTAACCGATCGTTTTCAATGATGTTCGGTGAAATGTAAACAAAGCCGACAGTCATGTAGCGGATCTCTATTTAAAACGTTGGTGCAGCGCACTGAGCACATACGGGAGAGAGGAGGTGAAAAGAGACAATGTTACCTGTTGTATAGGCTACTGGACTCAGCATGTAGCACGAGACCAGTGAGTAACGAGTCAAAAAGCTGCAGACAGCCTAACTGATGACTGCCTCATCACTGCTCATGAACGCAGCTCTAACCCTAACCCCGGTGCTTCAGCACAGTGACGCTTTGATAAACACACCAGATTCACGCTGGTTAGTATCTTCCTGTAATTTAGCCGGTCGCTACTGGAGCTTAATTTAAAAAAAAAAAAAAAAAGCGCTCATCAGCGAACAGCGGATCCTCCAGGCTACTACAGTTGATCAGCTGGCATGAGGTCAAGGCGTACCTACAGACCTGTCCCAAGAAGAGTTTAAATCGAACGCAACTGGACTTGATTTTGTCTGGGAAGACGTTTCACCTCTCATCCAAGAGGCTTCATAAGTTCATGTAGCCTACGCATCCCAGCCTGGTCAGATGCGTAGGGTACAGGAACTGATGAAGCAAGTCCAGTTGCGTTCGATTTAAACTCTTCTTGGAATACTATGACCTGGACAAATGAGAATATGTACAGGCTTACAGACCTGTCACAGTCACAGGTGCATCTAGGCCTAATTTTTTAGGACTTCAACCTCAGAGCTCTCTGTCCTCAGACAGTCTCTGAACATCACACAGGGACAATATGGAGCTGCTTGTGTGATTGGTTACTGTATGACTGACTGTTCAGCCGATATCTGCTCTGAGGTGATCAATGCGCAAGTGGTGCGTTCGTGGACCACAGCAGTGTAGGAATTTACATGCACAACAATTATCAACGATCTTAAAAGAATAATGCTCAGAGGGACGACCTTTTGTACAGGTAGCCCAAATTATATTGTTTACATAGGTACGTAGGCTACAGTTAAATACAGTTTATCATCATAGTGGCAGGAAAGATCATTAGGTATCAAATATTGTGTTGGTCAAGAATAAGTTACAAAAAAAAAGAAAGAAAATGATGTGCGCTAGATGCACTGTCCTTCTGAGAAAAGATGGCCCATCCGATTTTGTACTGGCCCACCCAAAATTAAAATTCTGCCTACGCCACTGCTCCCGGGTAAGATAGTAATGCATGCTTGCCAGTCAGCCAAAGGGACGTCCCCTTGGCCAAGTAGCCAGGGCACATGATCAATTGGAGGCATACAGTGTAGTGACAGGAACCTCAACTGTCACATGAGGTCATTTGCAGGGCCGTTGTATAGGGGAGAAAGGTGATGATAATTCTAGGGGCCTAACGCCCAGTAAGGCGTGCAAAAAAACCCCCAAAAAACGGTAGTCTAATCTTTGTATGACTGAATTATTCTGCTTAGACCCTGACTAATGCTGCATTCACATAAGAAAAATAAAATAATAATAATACATTCGTAGTCTAAGAAAAAAAAGTCGGAAAAGTCCGGTGCCCACTTTAGTATTATTTCAAGGGGCCCAGAATTCCTAGCAACGGCCCTGGTCATTTGATCACAAACTGCATCAGTTGTCCAAGTGTTTTCCTTCAAAGGACTGAGTTTAGTTCAGGTTTTATTTAACAATTGTTCTTCATGACTAAAAAATTGTTTCTTTAACCTGAATGTTACAGAGCATGACCTCATGCGTGCTGGGTACAGGGGTCATGATCGGGTCACAGCGTTGGCACATCCCCATTCAGACAAGGGGTGTGTTAATCCTCCTCAGGCCGGTAATGCCACCACTGGCACCAGCCGTGGTTAGGTCCTGCAGCCGGGAGTGGGGCCCCCAATGCTAATTGGAGGCTCTGAAACATAGGGAGGCATGCAAATATCTCCGGCTTTACTCAGATACCCTTCTGTTCCACTTCCAGTCCTCTCCAATCTCCTCATTCCACCTGACTGGAGGAGAGGAGGTGAACACAGCTGCTGGTTTGCTGCCCCCTTCCCATGGGCACTGACTGTGTCGAGGAAAGAGGGGGAGGGGGGAGGGGGGAGGGTTGGTGCTGGCACTGTAGCCGCTGCTGCTGCTGCTGCTGCCTTGATTAGGGGCTGGGCTTCCAGGCCGATGTCATATACTGTACATCAGAGGAGATCAGCAAGCCAGCCTGAAAGTCAGATGACACCGAGCACATGCACAGCGCTCCTTAAGCCGCCCACCTGCCCTCCCTCCCTCCCTCCTCCTTTTATCCCTTGCCTCCCCCATTATCTTTTCCTGGCGATTCTCCTTGCACCTCCCTACCCCCTGTCACCCCCTTCCATCCTCTTCCTAGTTTCAACTTACCTGTCTTTCTCACCTCCCCCCAACACTTACAATCCCTGCGCTCCTGTGGGAGAGATCAGACAAGGTAACCTGCTGAATGCCGATGGTTATCAGGAGAGGATAAGAGAGAGAAAGTTAAAAAAAAAGAGAGAGAGAGACAGAGCGAGAGGTGTAGCCCATTGGTGGGGGCCGTCTGGGTAAAGGACCAGAACAGATCAGGCACGAGGAAGATGTTTAGACTTGGGCAGAGAGCTTGTCAAGACAATCAGGCTTTAGCTGTTGATGAAGACCTTTTGGTTCAGGACTGGAGAGTCACTTGACATACAGAGGGTGTTAGTAGAATAATTGTTTAAAAAAAAAAAAAAAGCTGTCTTCGTCTCTTGCAGTGTCTTTGGTTCAGTGCTGGGTCGGTCTGTAAAGACAGCAAAACCATCAGTGTTGTAATGCATCATAATGCAAACACAACTGTAGATTGTTTTTAGTCACAGTTATCCTGTGTTGTTTGTGGTGAAAGTTAACATATCATTCATTATGCAGGTGGAGGAGTCTTAAAAGTATCTTTATTATTGATCCGTAGCCATAAAAGTGTATGCGGTGCAGGCTGTGTATGTTGGATGTTTGAACTGTTTCCACCTGGTACCACAGCCCACCTGCAGAGAGGAAAAACATGTTGTGTGAAGTCACATCTATTACAGAACAATGTGCAAAACCACATAATACACATTTTCATTTAATAGAAAATTAATTAATTAATCAATCAATTAAAACCTCGAAAAAGGGCTCAGTTTCATAACGTTCTGTTATTATCTCATGAATGTGCAGGTCACAACTTCTGCACCAGAGCATTGTGGAGTTGTTGGATTGTGTATTTGATGAGTTTGCTGAGGGAAACCAAGAAATCCCATTAGCCTCCGTAGCGTAGCTCTGAGCAGCTCACAGCTCTGCTCCGCCGTTCTAAAAATAGCTTGCACTGACAATTAAAGGTGACGAACCTACTGCTATGACTATAGGGATTATGGCAATGGGCCAGTTTGCCAAAATGTTGAACTATCCCTTTAATAGAAATCTGGTGGATCAGTGGCGTAGCTGAGAGCAACATGGAACCTGACCCTTTCCAACTTGTCCCACCCCATGTTTTCCCCCCCAGCCTCACCTCTGCTGTGTCTTCTCTGAACTCTGACCGACGCACATGTGACAACCATTGGGGGAATTTGATGAGTCCTTTGCTGCAACTTTTTTTTGGCATACCAGGGCATAAATTAGCCTTCTCTTCTGTGTGTCTCCATCCTCCCCCTCAGGTCCCCTATGAGCTCCAGCAGCACACGCACATGGCCGCTAAGTGAGAGAAGCCCATCCTCGCAGCACTACCACACACTATGCTTCCTGCCCACATGATACCTTGCCACCACTCCTCTGCTCCTCTCTACTCTCAGAGGAAGTCCCCTTTTCCTGAAACCATCACTCTCACTCCCCTCAGGTCACGACTAAAATGTGACTTATTGGCTCAGACAGAGACAGGCTCTGCAGCTTGTGTTTGTGCAGCAGCTAAGAGCAACACATATGGCTGAGCAGTGTGAGGCACTGGTTTCTGGTGAATGGAGTTGTGGGCGGAAACCACCATGTTTTCTCTGCCTCCCCTTTTATTGAAAGAAGCCCACATTTGTTTAGTTTTGATTTTTTTTTTTTTTTTCTACATCCAGCTTCAGCCGTTTGACCTCTTAATCTTCCTCTGGCCCGCCTGGACTCACTGGAACTGCTTCTTACCTTACCAAAACAGCTCCAAGTTGCATGACTGTGACAGTTTTAATGCAACTTGCATGCTCTGAATACAGGAAGATAAAGTGAAGTGGTAACTGTGCACGTTTGTAATGAAGAAATGCCTGCAGCAGTTCTAAGTTACTTCCATTGTGAAGCTAGGAACGAAGCTTCACTTCAACTAGTTTATTATAACATCAGTATCACATGATCTTCATATTAATGCAAATACTGTACTGCTAGCTTTCCCCATGGGTCCCTGCAGCACTTCTGTTATGTGTGTGTTTTCTTAAAGGTATAATTCCCCCCATCTAGCGGTGCAGTGCGGTTGCATTCACGTTAAATGGGGGGGTTCGACTTAAGTGAAATACATATTTATTAAAGCAATATTTGATTTTTGCTAATAAAAAGCCAAATAAATTACACACTGGGGCTTTAAATTGTGGTGTGTTGGCCCCACTCAATTGCTTGATTTCTGACATCCATGTGTTTTGTGACTTCGATTCTTTGTTAGGTCTATTCTGAAGCAAAATGGATGGTCACTGAACAAGGTCATTTGTCGATACCTTGAAAATTAATTAAGCTTCATGCACTCACTTTATGCACAGAAATCTGAATAGGAACTTATAGACCCACACACTTACAGTAAGGAGCAGATATAAAGGCTGGCACACCTTTATGGTCCTCACACTTCAAGCCAGACATTTGTGTGTTGGTACATCATTTCCTAATGTCTTTTATCATTGATGGCGATGGTTAAAGAGTTTGTGCCTCTTTTGGGTGTCTTACTCACTCAAATAATAATCAGTTTTAAGTACCTTTTTTTTTATCAACGAGTCAAGTATTCAATCATTAAAGGGATAGTTCACCCAAAATTCAAATTTCACTCATTATCTACTCACTCTCATGTCATTTTGGGTGAAGTATCCCTTTAACAAGAGTAATGAAAACAGGGTGAGTGTTTTGTAAAAACATCACAGGATCTGATAGGATCTATTAAATATTTTTAAGTTACAATAATAATGAATAAAATCAATTATACATCAATCATGTACATTTAAAAACACTTGTTTCCATTTATTTCTATTCTATTTGGTATCGTTATTGGTGACCAGAGAGACACAGAGGTCTCCTGATGTGTTAAGTCTAATGTGTGGTGTGACTTAATGACATATTGGGTCACTGCACTGTCCTATAATGCCCCCCCAGTCACAAATATCAATAGATTCATATCCTGGTGTAATCATGTACAAAAGATTTTAATGACTTTGGACACTGCTCACCTTTATCAATGCACCACCTGTAGGCAGCCTGGTCAATACAGAGGCCTGACACAACACATCTCCTCTCACTCCAGTGGCCAGTTTAATGTTATGCTGTAGGTATTCTGGATGTTTAGATATGGAGCACAGAACAGCACAAATACAGAACCAAGCTGCATGTAGCACAGACCAGGGGACACAAGAAAATGTTGGGCTGGAATTCTCTCGATGTTTACTGTTTTGTGACCTTCAAATTGAAAACCAAAAACATGACTAGAGCTGCTAAATCTAACAGTAACATTTCCTTTCAGAAATGATGTTTCTGATTAAAACGCTGTGGCCATAGCTTGCTTATCAAACGTCCTGATCTCTGAGGAGAAGCCCGTCATTACAGCGACTTGTGTTTTGTGAAAAATATCTTTTCTGCTTTGGAAAAGACAGATTCCATCAGCACTTCAATGTGGAGCGAGTGATTGTAGAGAATACCAGCTGGGTGTCGATGAGTCGACGCTTAGATTGATATGAACAGTTACAGGTGGAACAGTGGATTAAAATGCTGCACACTGAATAAATAAATAAGTCCAGCCACTGTTTAAAACTGAAACTGTGTTTTTCTTGACAGAGATAAAAATAAAATAAAATAAAAATCCTTGTTGCAACTTTGACAAATTCGGAGAGAGGTAAGCCTTGAGCTTTTTCATGTTCCGTGCTCAGACAGAGGAGCCCGAAGAGCCACAGAGCTCCACTACAGCTGTCAGAGAAGACTGGCTGTCCAAGGTCAGTTTCTCCAGGCGCAGGAAGGAGAGACAATCAAGACTCAGAGAAGTGAGCTGGGCGGAGGAGGGATGGGTTGATAAGGATTAGAACTGGAGGAAGGAAGGGAAGATAGAGTAGAAGGAGTAGAATCTGAACAAATACATGTAGGCTTGTCTGCTGTGGTAACTGACTATAATGGCTGTGCCCTTTTTCATGTTTCTTCACGGGGAAAAGGAGCCTCAGAGATTTATTTGGACATCACCTTCAGGGCAGGGGGACCTGCAGGACATGCTGACAGGAGAACCCCTGACCTCTCCTCTTGCCAGAGCTGCTTGGGGTCTTGTGAAATACCTGAGGGACCCCAAGACTAGCCGGTGTGTGTCAGAGCCCTCAGTGGTGTCAGGTAGCTTAAGGCATTTTTTAAATGTATTTTTCAAAAGAGGGGGGAAATCAATAAGTGGGGTAGGGCAGAGGCGGCTGCAGAAACATGAGCCTGTGATATTTGCTGTGAGGCAGTGCATGTTCAGAGCACTTGTCAAAGATGGGCCTCCAAGAGCATGTTTGGACAAAACTGAGTCAATAAATGGACCTGAAGTCTCTTTTTCCTGCTTTTTAACGATCACCAGTGGCACACACTTTGTCTCTTGTACACAATATTCTGACAGCACGATTCTAAGAAACACATTTTTGATGTGATAAATATATGATTTATATATTTATAGCATAACCATGCTGCTTGACTGATTGATATTTAAGAGGTTTTATCAGTGCCAGTGGTTATCGACCAATTTGTGCCATGAGCACATGTTCACGGAATATGGTCACAAACCACTGTGTAATGCTGAGACAGTTACTGGATCACATCAGACTCTTTTTTTTTCTGTGCTGACAAGACACATAGAGCAAACATACAAAAAAATGCTGGGGGTTTTAATAAGCGAACAGCTGGGGACAGGCTTGGAATTTTTTTTTTTTTTTTTAAGTAACATTAGGACCAACAATGTTACCTCACACAATGTGGTTGAAATGCTCCCAGAAATTGCAGGATGAGTAATTTTTACTGTCATTTTATGCAGTTTAGGCTACAAAAAGAAAGACTATGACAAAAATGAATTTGAAATTGATTTTGTGCATTTTATTTTGTTTAAATTAAATGTATGGGAACATTATATATGGCCCAAGAAATTTATAATTGATATTTTTAGAATAAAACAGTGACTGGGACATTATGTGCTTGTTCAATTGTTTTATCCTTTTTTAACAATATTAATTTGTTTTAACAAGTTTATGGATATAAATTAATTAATAATAAGATAACGTAATTAAATCCCACCACAGATAATTAGCTTAAATTTGACTTGTCTCTCTCATTGGCCAGCCAAAATATTGGAATACTAGGCTACTGTAGTAATAGTAGGCGACTGCATATACATGTGTAAGCTATGACTTTGTAAATAATGTGTTAACGAGATCGATTTTATTTTCCTGAATTCACGATAATCCTGCAGCTGCAAGTTAAATACAGTACATCAACAAGCTAACATTGTTCACATGAATATAAATCAACCAAAACACTAACAGACCAACAAATTAAATCTCCCCTCCACAAAGTCACACTGACGATAGAAAACAGTTTAAGATGGGTTGTGAAATTGCAGTGACAGCGGTGTTATTCTTCCTCACCCAGGGCTTCCCCACCATGCATCTTGGATTCCACTCTGGCCAGAGACAAAGCGGGTAATTGGATTCACATTGTGTCTGCGAGCTGGAAGCAGGGAACAAACTCCTCCTCTCCCCAGGCTGGCCCATGGCGGCTAGTGTGATGGTGATATTGTACTGACCCTGCCTATCAGGGGTCACAATGGGGAATTATAGTGTCGGCTGTCAAGCTGAGACCCATATTCTGCCCATAGGTAAGAACACATTCACAGCTCCAGAGGAGTAAACCAGCCTCTCTGACACACATATGTGGAGACACACAAACACACACACACTCAATCTCTTTTCTGACCATTCATTCTCTCTCACTGCACAGCCCAGTCTCATTGGGTTTATGGGCCTATTGGTGCCCTCCAGGAGCGGGAGAGGGGAGAGAAATTACCAGCTACAGCAGACTTTAGCCACTGAGTCAGAGTGACAGACACTGAGGGCTGCTGGTACATCAGTTCATAGCATTATTAAAACAAACACAACACAAAAGCCAAGCAGTGGTTTTTCAAAGGTGGCAGCAGAGGAAGAGCCATGATTAAAAACAAACTGTATGTCCTGTTAAGAATTATCATGAAGTGAGGATGGGATGCCAGATGAATCTCATTGGGCACAGTTTTCCAGGTAGCACATGTTAAAACTGTTACCACTGTGTAGTGTGAGGAAGGACGGAGGCACTGATGGTGCATTCAGGTGCAGTCAGGCAGACAGCCAAGAGAGAAAGACGGTAAAACGTGGGTCAGGTAAACAATACGACATCACCATGACAACATATTGTCACGCCTGTATTGTTTTGCCTCGTGCTGGCGGACCACTTATTTACATAGACGCTTGTTTATCCCATTATATGCAGCGTCTGTTGTCTGTCTGTTGTCTGCCCCATTTCACGTGAATGCAACATCTATACGTTCCGATAAGCAAACGCAGCGCTAGATCATGGGGGTAACCACTACAGGTGTGGTTTTAGAAAAATGCTCCTGCTGTAAAAAAGGGAGCCCATCGTTAACCTGTAGCAGGTGATTATGAGCCATAGCTGTGTTTTGTTGCTAGGCAACATCAAGTGCTAACAGTGATTGTGACAAGAGTAAAGGGAAGTGCAGTCATTTAGCTCTAAAGAGAGACAAAGTCCACATCAGCAGGAGGTTGTAGTGGATGGTGAATATGACACAGAGGAGTCTGTTTGACTCACGTGTGAAAGCAGCTCTTCATGCAGTTTCTAGGCTACAGGTATTATCCATCAGGACATCATAGATGCTCCAGTGTCAGGGGATTAGCCTACTTATCTGAACCTGAATCACATATTTTCCTTAAACTAAGCGCCTTTTATTATTGTTTTGCTATTTGCGCTGATTTATACTGACTAGGAATACGTTTTAAGCATGCTTTGAATTTTGAGCCACCTGTGTTACGGTTAGGTCTCATGCAGGAAGTGAAGTGTTGTTGTGTTGAACGCGTTGAAGAAATGAGAATAATGGTGGAGCGACATAGCCGTCTGCGTCGGCACCCAGCCAGCTCAACGAGTAAAGCGATCTCCTGTCATTTCTCATGAGTGGAAGAAACGAAGAACGAACAAAACAACGTAAGAGAGCCACTACAATAACCAAGCCATGAAGCTACAAGGCCTACAACCATGACAATGAACAGAAGGCTACACTGCTGTTGGTACTGTAGCCTAAAGCTGCAGTTTGGGACACATTCCTATGGTTTTGATCAGAGGGTTGTCCAGGTTGTAGCTCTGGGGCTGGTTCCTACACTCAAGTCTTCATTCAGCTTATGGAACAGTCTGATGTCAGTCTGACTGTTGCTCAAAAATAAAGACTGACTCATTTAAAGCCAAGATCCTTAGACATCCCCCCAAGCTTACTCAGGCCTGAGACCAATGCTGGTACCAAATTAATGGCATCTGTGCTGACCAGTTGCACCCAACAACAACAACAACAAAAACAGGAAAACATGGCTCATCATTTGTGGTGTTCCAGCAGAAGGTAAAGACCACAGTGACTTCTTCTCCAAGCTTTTCTTTGTAATTGTTTCTCCTCATGTAAAACATCCTTGTTACTGTTGGATTCTTCAAAAGACCAACAAAAAAGTTTACCCATAATTCATTGTACCACAGGTCCAGTTTAAAGGGGTAGTTCAACATTTTGGCAAGTCAGCCCATTGCCATAATCCCTATAGTCATAGCAGTAGGTTTGTTACCTTTAATTGTCGGTGCAAGATGTTTTGAGAACAGTGGAGTAGAGCCGTGAGCCGCTCAGGATTACGCTGCGGAGGCTCATGGGATTTCTTGGTTTCCCTCATCAAACTCATTCAAATACACAATCCAACAACTCCAAAACGCTCTGGTGAAAAAGTTGTGACCTGCACATTCACCACACTATGAGATACAGTAATAACACAACGTTACCAGACAGAGTTGTTTTAGAGGTAAAGTCATGCAAAACTGCTGATGCGTGTTGTCTTCAGGGACAGTTTTTCATCAAGCAGTCTCTACATTTGGCTCTAAAACAACTCTGTCTGGTATATGTTCTGTTCTCATAGCATGGTCAATGTGCAGGTCACAACTTCTGCACCAGAGTGTTTTGGAGTTGTTGGATTGTGTGTTTGATGAGTTTGATGAGGGAAACCAAGAAATCCCATGAGCCTCTGTATAGTGTACTGTAGCTCTGAAATAGCTTGCACCGACAATTAAAGGAGTAGGTAACGAACCTACTGCTATGACTATAGCTATTATGGCTATACTAGCTATCCCTTTGAGATAGAGCCAAATAAATTATGAATTTAAGACATTTAAGACATACCATAATCAAAGTCTGTCTGTGTGAAACCGGCCTCTTGTCGGTTTTTAGTCTCCGGAGAAAGATCCATCATAGATGAACAATGTGTAGGTATGGAAGGTGGATCTTTCTTATCTTACATAATTTGAAAGAGGGAAATTGTTACCTGCGGTGATGGATTTAATGTAACTCTTACAAAAGATATACTGATCCTTTGACCTGAAGCACAAGCTATAGTGTCTCTTCTCAGCACATATCCATTCATGCATATTCACACGCACACACTGCTGTGAGTAGTTGACCTCTCCTCACAGCCAGCAGTGTGCTAAAGAAGAACCTGTCTTCTGTCCATTTTTTTTCTATCAGCTCTCCCATCACACACTGACACCACAGCAGCACTTCAAAGAGGCCAGCTTTTGATGCTAACCATCAATATGCATTTCATCCTGTATTGCTTTCTCCACAGCATTCCTCCTCTGTGTCTTCTCTCCACAGTAATTGCCTTCAAAGCCAATTAGCACAAATTATTTGCGACCGCGCTGGTGGTAAAAATCCAGCGCTTGTCGGCTGAGGTGTCCTGGAGGTCAGATGTATTAGCTCAGTGCTCTCATTTTCTGTGAGCTCTTTCTGGCCTCTACTTGTACAAATAGGCTATCAGCATAACCTGTGTGAACCTTCCTACATTAATCTACAAATGTCTTGCGCGGGGGGTTTCTCTAAATGCATTATTAGAGGAGCAGCAGCTCACAATTTTTCAAGGCTCACAGGGGCATGTTGCCCTAAACATGTGAGGCTGGTAAGTATGTTTAGTTAATTTGTCAGGTTGCGTGTTGGCGGTTTGCATTCGCAGCCTAAGCCGATGTTTAGCTAATGCTGCCAGAGCCGTTCCACTGCAGAGCCTGCCTGTATTCCCCCTCGGAAAATACATGTTTTACTCTGTGAGCCAGATCAAAGCGGAGACGCCGGGATCAAAGACCAGCATCACGCCGCTTTGGTCACATCTGTGTTGTTTACATGAATGCTAAAGGCACTTATATCAAATATTACCAACTTTGAAAGATATATGTGTTGAATCAAAGTATTTTGATGTCACTTTTGAAGTACATCAGTGCATTTGGGGATAATTTTGAAAATCTCCCCACAATTTCACAACAATTTTGTAAGCCTTAAACAAGATGGGAGGACTGAGCCCTGGTAGAGTATGCATCTGTTTGCATCTCCCCCACATTTCCAAATTCCACCACATCCTTGCTATCAACAGCAAGGCCCCCTGTAGGTATGTCTCTGAAGAGCTTAGCCGGCACCCAGTGTTCCTGCAATGGACTTAACTCCACATGATCAAACACTCGCCATCACTTCAGCATACCAGATATAAATATAAGGAAAAGAGGGGCAGAAAGAGACGGATACCACTGTACCTCTTTCAGACTGTTGTTTATCTGTTGACCTCAGATATTCTCTCCTTCTGTAATCTCCCCCGACGGGAGGGTGAGGAACAGGAGGAGGAGGAGGAGGTGGGGGTGAGGCAGCAGAGGGGAAGCCGTGGGTGGAGGAGGAGGAGGAGGGGTGGGGGGGGGCAGCTAAGGAGCAGGGGAGGAGGAGGAGGAGAAGAAGGGGGTTCAATGACCTGTAAGCCGGCCTGCTGTTGGGCTGGGGGCTAAACACTCCCCATCCCCCCACCTGCCCACCCCCTTTACCTCTAACTGGATTATAGACCTCACCATTCCCCTTGCAAAGCAGCAGACCAAATCTGACACCCAATCCACCAACACACACACACACATATATGAAATTAGAGGTTCATCTCTACAAGAAGAGTTCCCCCTCCTTCACTTTGTTCCTCAGTGTTTCTCTCCTCTGTTCCCTTCAGGAGGGTGAGGAGGGGGCACAGGAGTATGAAAGGATTCAGCGCATTTGCACTCAGACATCCCGCTTTCACCAACGTCACCCCCAACTAGGGGTCGTAATCACCGAAATGTTTCTGTGATGGGGTGAATTCTGAAGGTCTTCCATCTTAGAGCGAGTTAGACGACAGCTCTGTGGCACCTCGGGTTATTTTATTAAAGCCCCAGTGTGTAACTTCTTTGGCTTTTTATTAGCAAAAATCAAACATGTCTTTCATAAATTCGTATCTCACTGAAGTCGAATCATACAAATGAAAGCTTAGAATGAGTTGATACAAGTCGTTAATACATAAGTGGGCAACGCACCGAACCGAGGCGGCCATGTTGCATCGCCATTTTTTACGTTCAGTGGCAGCGTGACCATAGGTAACCACGGAAACGTGGATCAGGTAAACAGGTAGCGCCTGTTAAAACTGTCACCACTGTGTAGTGTGAGGAAGGACGCACTGATGTTGCATACGACATCACCATGACAACATATTGTCACACCTGTATTGTTTAGCCTGATGCTGGTGGACCACTTGTTTACATAGACACTTTTTTATCCTGTTACAGTACATGCAGCGTCTGTTGTCTGTCTGACGTCTGCCTGATTTCACGTGAATGCAACATCAAGAAGACGTTCAGATATGCAACCGCACCGCTAGATAGAGGGAATTCCTATATATTATACCTTTAAGATGGACCTCATTCTTGCATGATCTGGAAATCCCACATTCAGACTTGTCAGTCTTGTGATCACTTCCCTATGTTACCCAACTTCAAAACCCTAGTGAAACTGGTAATTAGCCTCTGTTGTGGCAGCATGGCAGAGTTCAACCTTCAGAAGACAACTGCAGACATGAGAACTCACCTATCCAATGCAAAGTTACTAAACCTGATCTCCCATTTTATTAGATCAGGCTTTAAGCACTCAGTACCTGTAGTTTAGTTTAATCTCCTGCAAATGGTTGGTCCACAGCTTATTTTAATTTTTCAAAAAAATGAAACTGAAAATATTGGATTGTTGTCTGTAGGCATGATGTCCATGGTGTAAATCTGCTTCCTGTGGTGTCCACAGAAGACATATAGGTTTCTGTTCATTTTTTTTCTTCATACACATTAAATGCATTACATTGCATTACAAAAACCACTGGTAATATATATATATATTTTTTTTCTTTCACAAACCTCTGCACAAAAAGGATCGACAGGTAGAGAGTCCAACACAACCCCCCCTCTCTCTGTCTCCCTGTGTCTCCCTGTGTCTCTGCCAGCAGCTGACCCCTGACAGAGTGGTATGTGTTGGAGATAAGTATGTCAGGACTCAGGAGGAATGTGATGTTCAGTCGTTTGGGTTGATCTGCTGTGTCTGGCTCTGTTTACCACTGCCAAAACTTTCTAGATACATGTGTGAACACACACAGGCGCACACATACACAAATCTTTACAAACTGCTTGATTCTACTGTATATTCACAGGAGGAGATTGAGAACATTCTTTAAAAAAGAAAGTGAAGCACACATCAGTATCTATCAGTAAGAAAGTTATTCAATAAGTATAAAGTTTACTTGGACAGCATCCAGGTGGAGAGACACATACTGTATTTGTCTAATAAAAAACAACCTGCAAGGACAGATCAGAGTGAGGGGAACATACCGTTTTTTGTGTGGTTATAGGTGTAAGGATATTTCAACATTTTGGCAAATTGGCCAATTGCCGTAGGTTCGTTACATTTAATTGTCAGTGCAAGCTGTTTTTAGATCAGCCGGGCAGAGACGTGATATTTTTGGTACGGTATTTCCATGTTCCCCTCATCAAAATAAGTACACAATCCAATGACTCCAATGACTGGTGGAGAAGTTGTGACCTGCACATTCACCACGTTATATAACACACAGGAAGCAAATACTCAAAGCTACTTGCGCTTTTGAAATCCCTCCGCCCAGCAGCCGTGTCTGGAACGTAGTTCCGGCTACGCATTTTCCTCGAAAACGACGAGCATTTTGGCGTTGTTGGATTGTGTATTTGGTGAGTTTGATGAGAGAAAGGCAGAAATACCATATGCCTCTGTAGCATTAGCTGAGCAGCTCCGCCCCGCCGATCTAAAAACAGCTTGTACCCACAATTAAAGGTAATGAACCTACTGCTATGACTATAGGGATTATGGCAAGGGGCGAATTTGCATAAATGTTGAAATATCCCTTTAAACAATGAGTTAAACCCAGGAGAAGCAGGAAGTGAAAACTGCAGTATGACTGCAGTGAGAGACTATAGGAGAATTAAAACTCTGTTCCCAAACACAATGAGCGAAGGGATAAAAGACACGTAGACCGTATATCATATACTCTGACTCCCACTCCAAGAGCGGGATCGTGCAGCGCAGCTCAGTTCAGCAAACAGGTCAGTGCTTCAAGGTCCTACGCTGGCTGACTGACAGTTTGCTCTCACAGGGCTGAGTGGCCTGAACATTTCATGTGTAAACCAGTGCTAGTCTGGCTAGTTTCAGATGTCATGAAGAGAGCTGGCAGGCGGAGAGCAGCCGCGGCAGATGCAGTCCGACACTCCCAACCCCTGGAGCAAAACCACACAACACAAATGCCTGCTCAGGCAACCGGAAGAGGTGACAAAACACATCAGGTAACTCAGCCTTTCTGGACGCTTCCCAGCCCCTCCTGTCACAGATGTGAGATCCCTTCATGTCAGACATAGCTGGTCATTGATAGTGACAGCAACCTTTCCAAGGCAGGACATAGGTGTGAAACTGGTTGTTAATTGGCACAGCAGATGCTAACTGGTAGCTGCAAACTTTACAGCGAGGGTCTCTCTCATCATCCTCAGAGGTCATTAAAACAATTAGGTGTTCATGTGCACGAGGGACAGATGTCAAGAGAAAAGGAGCGCATAATTAAGAGGGCAAAGCTAATGGTGGTCCTGTTGATGTTGAATGGGATAGCAGCTTTGGTGTATTTTGCTGAGCTTTATGCAAAGAATATTACAATCTAGATTTTTTTTTTCTTGATTTAGTTTGATCATTTAAAAGGATATTTCAACATTTTATCAAATTGGCCTATTGCCATAATCCCTTTAGTTTTAGCAGTAGGTTCATTACCTTTAAGTGTCGGTGCAAGCTGTTTTGAGATCGGCGGGGCAGAGACGTGAGCTGTGTGGTATTTTCCACGTTTCCCTCATCAAACTAAATACACAATCCAACAACTCCAAAACACTCTGGTGGATAAGTTGTGACCTTCACATTCACCACGCTATGAAATAATAACGTTGCGGCACATGAAGCAAATACTAATTACTTTATGGGACAGAGTATTCACCAGGCTCCATGCCCAATACAATGTAACAACATATAAACATATAAATTGTGAAGGGCGTGCCAAATTACCACCAAACATACGCTTTGGGGAGGAACTCTGAACACTCAGAGGGGTTAATTCAGTGGTTCCCAACCTTTTTTGGCTCGTGACTCCATTTTGACATCACAAATTTCTGGTGACCCGCGTCAATCAAGATGTGTCAGCTCAGATTTTATATGTTGCATTTTATTTGAACTTGATTTATATTCGAGAAAGTATAGAATACAGTTGTTTAAGATTGTCTGTGGTGTTTTTAATCATAATTTAAAAGAATAATAATTAATGTAAAAAATATATATTTTTATCAGTCTTTTTTTTATCAATTAGTAGACATTTCAGGCGACCCCATTTGAATTCCAGGCGACCCCATGTGGGGTCCTGACCCCAAGGTTGAAAAACACTGGGTTAATCGCTGGTCCTGCAGCACCCGTACAAAGAAAAATAGAACATGTGTTAAAAACTCTGCTGCAATCATTTATACCATTAATTTCTTTGGGTGGAACCTGCCAGTATCCAGCTGTCCAAATAAAGAAGTAAATTAATAAAGGTGATTCTGGACTGAGCTGTGCAAAGTCTTTTGACTGTCAAATTCATCTAATTTCCATACACATACTTTGCATTCACATCAGTTTGAAATACCACTTATTGTGACACGTGCATCCTCCAACACAGTCTGACAACACTGCAGGTGCAGTTCAGATTTCAGGCAACACTGTGTTACTGCACCACCCATCTTCGCAAAACGAGAAATCTGACAGAATAAAGTCACTGACACTGCACTTCACTCTGGGTTTTTTCAGTATATCCAACAGAAGAAGGTTTCACTCCACATTCAGGGGCAGGTGTCTGTGCTTCACAGAGAAAGGCTGGTCTGTTGCACTTGTTCTCTGTACGTACACTCTTCTGATGCACATTAATACAATTTGTATCTCACACAAGAACATTATGAGTACTCAGTGTTACAAAACATGGCCTCAGTATAATGTTCACCTCTATGGCCTTACTTGCTCCATTATGTAAAGAGAGAGCGATTTGTTTGTACTTCAGATTATACATAATGACTTAGAAAATCATTTTAGGTTGCTTTGTTAAAGGAGTCATCACCTGGTTTTTTACGTATCCAGCCCCCCTTGGATCGCTTTGGATCAATTCGTAAAACTTATTAATAAAAAAATAAATAATTTTAATCAAACATTGAGCTTGTTCTGACCCTTTTTCCTACCGCGACTTTATCACGCGAGATTATACATAAGGTTTTGACTGGTCCGGATCTGGTCCGGAAAATCATTATGAGTTGCGCGTTGTTAAACAGACTCAAGCTGCATCACAGCAGAAATGATCAAACGTCAGGCCAGTATATTATACTATTTATGACCAGCGGGCTTTATTTTATATTTTGTTCTACTTCTAAAAGGTTTAGTCATGTGTCATTTCAGATCACATAATCAAATCTCCAAACAACTGCAAGTCTGCACAACACAGAAAATAAAGGAATGGGGAATATTAGATGGTAATTAGCCATAGTTTTGTTCTCTCAGCAAATGTCCTTGAGTTTTGAACAGGGGGGAATTACATGCTGCAGCAGCGGAGGGGGATGGCAGGGTGGCATATCAAATCCAATCATTAATCCTGTGGAGTTCTCAAAATTTCACATCACAGCCACGGCTGGGCCGTCAGAAATCCCCTCCGCTGCTGCAATTGGTGACATTACACTGAAATATTAAACACTTGTGTGCATCACGCTTTTTATGCACTGACGCATATTTTGTGTAGTGCTTAGGAATATTAAAGCATAATTTATATTTCAGGAGTTTGACACCTTGACATTTTTGCACCTCTGTTTTGAATTTCAGCATGCGGTTTGACATGTTTGTATTAATAACATTGTGATCTCAGAGGGCCATGGCCGCAGGCTACTTGAACAAGACTACTAAAGAAAGGGATTTCAAAAGGAATTGTAGAGCAGCCTAGGGACTCGTCAAAATCAGCCCTGATACTGTTGCCCTGATAAAAATCCATTACCCACAAACGTGAGGGGGGGATGGTGGTTAGTGTGCGTGTGTGTGTGTATGTGTCAGCGAGAGAGAGAGAGGGGAGGGATGGAGAGTTTCTCAGGCAGTGCAGTATGTACTGTATGTTAGAGGTGTTCAGTGTTGGTGTTACTGAGCAGTTTGTGGTGAGATCCTCTCACTGCATCATGATCACACCTGAACTTCCAAAACGCAGCAGCAAGACTCATTACTAGGGGTGTGCATTGGCACTGTCCTCACAATTCGATTTGATTACGATTCACCCGATAACAATTTGATTCAATTTGATTCTACGCTGCATCAAAATTCTACTGCACACAACAAGGCAAAGACTTCATCAGTCATGAGGCAATACAAGCAGTCAGATGTGTGTATTATCACTCTCCTGTATCTTTGCCAGAAATGCCCCCGGAAGTAATTGAAACTTCGCAACTTTATTGTCCACTCGAGGCCAGAAAATAAACAGTGGCATAATCGATTATGGCACGTTGCCCCGCATTGCAATGCATTGCCGAACCGATTATTGTTGACACCACTACTCATTACTGGTACCAGAAAGATCAACAACTTGGCCACTCTTCACTGGTTACCGCTTATTGTGTTAATTATGATTAATTAATCACAGAAAAAGAATGCAACAACAAAAAAAATTGACGCATTTAATCGCAATTTATTTTTGCACTCCCAGCAGCGCGGAACGTTGCTCATTGCACGAGTTCCTGATGGCATACCCGTAATACTGATGCACAGGGCACAACACACGAAAAAATGGAAGCTGATGAGAAGTCATTGGAGGGTTCGGTGAGCAGAAATTTAAAAAAAAAAACTAGCGGATGGTAGCCTGGATAAAAGCACAGTTGTGTGCAAATTGTGCAAAAAATTGTGGCAGCGAGCAGCACAGACAACGCTCCTGGTAGCAGGCAGTGTCGCCAATCCACACTCGACAAGATGACAGGGTTCAGAGCCAAAATGAGTCAATCCACGACTGACAAGTTAACAAACATACTCAGTGATGAAAATAAACAAGATTAAGCTCATTTATGTGTCTATTCATTGATTCAGTCATATACCAAAATCCATTTAAATTGAAAAATGTTGCTTCTCGTGTCAATAATTGACATTTCGATTAATCAAGATTAATTAATTACAATGGCTCTAATTAATTAAATTAATTTTTTAAATCAAGTCCCACCACTAGTTGTAATTAGAAAAAGGTTAAAGGTGTCTCCGCTCCGAGCCCGTTGTGGATATCGACGCTCCTGCACCTGATCACTAAGGCTGAGTCCAGACAAGAGGAAAACCATTTCAGCCACTTGAATCTACCATCTCATTATTTTATTACCCAGAGCTCATGAGGGTTTGAACATTTTTTATCAGAATTCTTTCTCCTGCACTGCTTAGTCTACTGTTATGACCAACTATATAAAATGACAGAATAAAATCACCACCTTATTACTGCAGAGCTGTGATGCAGCCCTTTTTTTTCTGGTCACTCAGGGTTTATGAAATCAAACAGCTCTAACAGATGTAATGACTGATTCATATTTTAAGTCTACCTCCAGATATCATTGCTTTATCCTCTTTTATGTCTAAATGTACATCAAGGCTAAGTATCAGATATTAATATTTTAATAATCTGTATATAATTCAAGTGTTTTGCTTAGATGAAAATCTCCATGAACCTCAGGTGTCAAATGTTACACTGACCTAAACTAGGTTTTCTTTGACTAAAAAAGATACAATAAGATAACATTTTAAAATCCATATTTCAAAAATAATGTGCACAAGAATAATCTGATATTGTTGAAACATAAAATACCTTTATTTTCACTGCACACAGTATACAATGAAATTAGTCATAATATGTATTTGCATTTGTTTTTAAAATGTAATGATTCTGTTATAATAATTCAATTATATTGTTAGTATAGTATTTATAATACATAATAATGTTGCTGTTACTGTTTCATCCTTATGTATAAAATACATGGGGTTATAATTATTTATGCATAATGAAATGCTAGACTGAAAAAGAAAACAATGCTTTGTCATTGCACTTGTAAATGTGGTGGTACTGGATAAATCAGCATAAATTTTGTAGCAAAATGAATATGATAAAGCTGTCAAACCAATGTCATACTGGTGCAAGACAGGAGATCACTAAGGCCATGAGGTCATAAAATCAGGATTCCTCCTCTTGGAACTGCAAAGACACCACATCACATCCAACCACATCATCAAGTGTCCATATATCCTTTAAGTTTGATTCCAGCAGAGAGGGAATTTTCGCCTGAAATGTAAAACCCAAGCCTTCATTCAGTTGTAGGTCCACATATTCCTATCGTTCCTCTTTATTTGCCTATTATCCATTTACTGGCAGTGGGTATGGAGACAGCACCGGTTCTGCAAAGTGATTCGATCTGAAAGCTGAAACATAAGAACTAATATGCAGTTAGTACTAGACTAGTGTAACACAACATATTGGCGCAGAGGGGAGTGCCAGTCAAACTGTGGCTTATTGCCCTGCAGTTGTGGAGATATACACTCTACGTCAATTAAACATGATCAACTACACCGCAACTAGACACCTTGGGGTGTCTGGCTGCAATGAGGTTGTGGTCACCCAGACACGTGATACTTACTCCTTGTGGGTGTGTGTGCATGCATGTGTCTGGGGCTGACCACCATTAAGCCTATAGAGTCCTCTACAGGCTTTAAGTCATTATGGGTATTCTTATCGTGTACAGAAGATGTCATTAAAAAGAGTTGATTCATGATGGTTTTTATAATACAGTTGGTAAAATTTGCAGTGGCATTGGTCCTGTATACAGGTATTGTGTAATATATACTATAAATTCTGCACAGAGTTTATTTATACAATTATAATATATTTTGTAATCACTCAAGAACAGTAGGCTATATGATGTTACAATCCACTACCCAAACAAATCCTTTATTAGCAGCTCACTTGGGTTAAACATTGCATTCAAATAAAGACTAAAGATTAAATATTCAGACACCTTTTTGTTGATTTTATTTTAGATTGATAAAATTGATATTTTGTCTAATGATCCACAATAATAAATTTATCTTTCACATTGAAATCTTCAGTCTCGACAAGATCTGCACACCTATTAAAGCAGTTCATGTCATTCTCTCCCAGATGTTTACTTAGGGTTTTTAAAATGGTTCCACAAGCACGGGGCCACGGCACCAGGCATGGGATCATTTGCTACAGTACCAAGCCATATGGTTTTAGGAAGAACAGTCAGGCCCTACTTGTATGGTAGTAACTGATCTAACTAAAAAGATCAATGGCGTCATCGATAAAGGCAACTGCGGTATAGGGAATAGGGATTCTTGGGGATTTATCTTAAAGGTACATTGTGTAGGAATTACTCCTATCAAGCGTATTTTTCATACTGCATTCACATAAAATTGGGCAGACGGCAGCCACTGCACGTAGCGGAATACACACAACACTCTATGTAAACAAGTGATCCATCGAGCATGAGGAAAAACAATACATGTGACAACTATGTTGTCACGGCGATGTTGTATTGTTTACCTGACCCACGTTTTACTGGCTTTTTCTCGACTTCTGTGACTAAAATGACATCTGGTTTGTTACCAACGGCCGTCTGCCCGACTGCACGTGAATGCAGCATTAGTGTAACGCTCCATTCCTCCTCACTGCGTTACCGCGGTACATTCACTTTTCACTGACGCCACCTCGACCTGAGCCGACAGCTCCGGTGTCTCCGCTGAGTTTGAACCCACACCTCCTTGCACGTTTGCCAGGCAGCCAAAGGGACATCCCCTTGGCCAGGTAGCCAGGGCGCATGATCAATTGGAGGCATAGTGACAGGAACCTCAACTGTCACAACTGGTTGATGAACGGACAAAAATGAAATCCATAAATAAATAATAAAGTAACGGGGTTCAAATACTTTCTGGAGCTTCAGCTACAAAGAATTCAACCATCTTTTGAAGTGAAAAATAATCAGTTCCAATCGTTTGGTCCTCTGAGTGTAAAACCTCAGACAGTCACAACCAGCTCAACTGTTCTCCATTGTTGCAGAAAGCATCAGCTCAACCTGAGTGTCTCGTGGTCAACTCAGACTGCACTGACGTATCACAAATGTGCTTCAAATGCTTTGACTTTTATCTGTATGACAACCAACTGAAGAGAAGGATCTGACTCAAACTGCTAAATCAACTTCCAATACAATGTTTTTGCACTTGGTTCCCTCTTGAGGTAGCAGCTCTTAGCCATGTGACCCAGTCTGGCAGCAGATATAAAAATCTCACAGTACAGTAAGAACAGGGTCTGGATATTGAGAACATAGATTGGTTTAATTGAATTTCTAGTTTCCACTGCTCCAAGTCACAAGAGTAGAGATAATTCCCTTATCCACATCAATGCAGGCCCTCTGCTGGGCTCACTGAAAGGGGCTGGGGACCTGCTGTTTGCTGGAAGGATCTGCCACAATCAATTACACAAGCCTTGTTAAATATCCCCGTGATTTCCTGACTCACCCCACACTGACATGAACTAAGTTAAAGGAACCAAACACCAGAGACAAATAGCCCCAGATCATTGTCCAGCAACAGTGCAATTTGGTGTCTTAAGATGGCTTAAGCTGGCTGAAGTAATTCTACAACATGCTGGACTTGTGCTGCTTGATGTGGGCTGTCCTGCAGCTGGCCGGGGGGCTGATGAGGAGGGCTGATCATTGCCCTCATGGTAACCACCACATGTGCTGCCTCAAGAACCTGGGTCCTCCTTTCATCCTGCTCATGCACCCAAGAAAATCCTGGACACACACACACTTCCACAGATAAAAAAACAGAAGCCAATTAAAGCCCCAGTGTGTGACTTATTTGGCTTTGTATTAGCAAAATTCAAATATTGCTTTCATAAATACATATTTCACTAAAGTCGACATCACCATGACAACATATTGTCACGCCTGTATTGTTTTGCATCGTGCTGGCGGAACACTTGTTTACATAGACGCTTGTTTATCCTGTTACATGCAGCGTCTGTTGTCTGTCTGACGTCTGCCCGATTTCACATGAATGCAACGTCAAGAATACATTCCGATATGCAACCACACCGCTAGATGGGGGGAATTCCTCCACCTTTAAGTATTTCTTATGCATCTTTTCCTCACTCCTATACTCTGCAGTGAAGCTACTTATTGCCTCTGGATTTAGCAACAACCACGATAATAAAAACAAAGAATACCTTCTGTTTGACTGCGTCTGTTTCTGATGATGCCATCCTATGACCCACTTCAAGGAACTATCTGCAGGTTTTGCTTTTGCTCCATAGTTAATATTAGTTCACATTAGGTTGGTAAATATTGTACAAGTTATAAAAGTGTATGTGCCAAATCACTGCAACATACCAAGCTGCGTTCAGAAGACGATGGCGTTAAAACACAGCTTTGATGAAGATGCAGATGGCTGGCTGCACCACCCAGTGTTAGCTAAATGCTACATGACACTGGAGGCAACCTGTGGTTTGAGAAGGGCAGCGCCATGTCTTTGAAAAGCTGGAGACACGTAGCCTACTGTACCAGAACTGACATAAAATGTGATCGCAATTCATATTTACACAACAAAGAACTGTTTCCATCAGCATTTATTGCATAAGCCTTTTATCGATCAAGATCGATTCAGTTGGTAGAGCACACACCCCATGTGTTGAGGTCCTCACTGCAGGTTCGAATCCCACGTAGAGCAGCCATATTCTGCGTGTCTTCCCCCCTCTCTCTGCCTCCCATTTCCTCTCTCTCTCAACTCTCCTGTCCATTAAAAGCGAAAAAGCCCCAAAAAATATACTTGAGATGAAATCGACGAAACACATTTTTTTGTCGATAATCATGACC
This sequence comes from Decapterus maruadsi, assembly GCA_030347415.2. NCBI lineage: Eukaryota > Metazoa > Chordata > Actinopteri > Carangiformes > Carangidae > Decapterus > Decapterus maruadsi. Next base: position 23,893,971 of record CM064900.1, on the reverse strand, counting down.
TTTCAAATTTTATTGTAACGTAATGTTCATAATAATGTGTGGATGGAAACATAGATTTGACCAATCATCAGCAGCTTTGAGACTGACGTCTTGCCACGTCTCTTCCTTGCACAATGGCTGCGGTTCAGCCCTCAAATTAAAGAGGAAGTGCCTTTATTTCCATCATAATTAAGAAAAAGATCAAACAATATTTGTTAGTAGGCTACTGTAGGCTCAGTTAATCAGTTTGATAGATGATAACTAGACTTACCACCTAAGTCACAATATATTTTTAAGTCATATTGGTTTGGTTCAACTCCCCAATTTTTGAGGACTTATTAGAGTCATTAATCACCATGTATTTCCAGCATAGCCACAATAATTTGATCGAAACTTTAGCTATTAGCAGGTTCAAATTCATATGAGTTATATTACACAGTTTGAGGTTACACTTTCTTTCAGCCTGTCTTTGCTCTTAAGTGTCAATAAATAGACCTTTCAGAATAAAACCTACCTAACAAAAAGAAATGGCAGTAATCAAATTCTTTGAGCTGGCTGAAATTATAGATGAAAGTTTTTGAAGTTTTCTAAGAGTTCACTGTTGAAAGCCAACAGTTGTGTGGTTATTTTACTGTGTGACACAGTGCTTTCATGCAGACAAATGGAAGCTCTTTGTGTGTCCAGCATTTTAACAACGTTTCTATGAAGCAGTGTCTCTCATTGGATATGCCATCGTCTCTGATGTGTAAGATGATTTCTCTCTTTTGTTGGCTGCTGTATAGAGACAGGTTTAAGTGCCTTGGTGGAACTCATATTCACCTCCATGTTCAGCACTCTCCCATGCCCTCTTCTCCATTTCCAGCACCCAGAAAAAAACATGTCATTGTGAACCCTGACCCCACCCTGATCCACATCCACTCTCCACCAGGAAGCCAAACACATGCCTGAACAATTAACTCCTGCACTGCCATCAATTTAGCCCAGAGGGAAGAAAAGATTGAGTCACCCAGGTTCAGGCAAAAAAAAAATGGGTAAAAACATATGGATAAAAGGGTTTTCTTGAGAAAGAGAGAGAAAAACATGTTTTTCAGTCCCTGCAAAGTAACTGTCACTGGAGTGACAAGGAGACACTATTGAGAGCCTCCGTTCATTCAGCCAGTTTGTCTGAACTGTTCAACAAACAATTACAGGGAGTCATGAGGGTTATGTTTATCTTGAGACCAGACCTGTGAGGAGCTGCCTTAAAAGCCATGGTGAATTTAAGAGCCAAGTACATCTGCTTCATAAACTCGTGATGTTGGGTCTTAGTATTGATTCCTGTTCAATGCAGCAGCTGATGGTCAGCAGGAGGCTGATGGCGGCGTGACCTGCTGTCTGTTCAAGTTACACTGAAGCAGCCCCTGCTCTCTGCTGGGGTTTGACTGATAAATGTAGCTCCTGTATTAAAAAATAAAACACTAGTCTGTCATAACCACCCATCTGCTGCAAAGAGTGTATAAAGTGTGAGTTAAATTATCTTACTTTTGTTGTGAGATTGAAGTCAATCCCCAAAGTTCAACACTAGCCTCCCACCCACAAACATGACTGTATTCACAACTAGTGCATGTGCTCAAACATGTTGTTCATCGTGAACTCAGATACATACCAAGAACCTACATAAGCCAAAACACAGTCTGAGAAAGTCCTTGTAGGAAAAAGAAAAAGGAAATATGCCTCCTGTAAAACTCATCAAGCTGCTGGAACATTTATTTATATTTAAACCTTTATTTTAACTCATTGGTCACTGAGGTTTCACTCATTTACAGGGACAACGAGTTTACAAGCAGTTGTAAAACATAATTACATTGAATAACAATTGCAGGATGATTTGAATCAAAATCAACAAGAGAGGGAATATTCTCCAGCCCCAAAGTATGTTGGAGAATATTCCACAAGTTTGGAGCATCAAAGGAAAAGGCAGATTTACCAACCTCTGAATATACAAAAGGAATAGTTCACCCAAAAATGAAATTTCACTCATTATCTACTCACCCTCATGTCGACTAAGGGTTGGGAGAAGTTTCAGAGTCCTCCATGGCTTCTCTGAGTTACAGGGGGTCTCGGCGTAGCAGTGCATGGCCATATAACAGTTGCAAATGACACCAGCGGTCTTCGTCACAAAAAAACACACCAAAAAACATCCAAATACCTCCATACTGCTTGTATGTGATGTCCATCTTGTATTGAAGCCCCGAAGTGCAAAATTGTCCTGAAAAAAATCAATAAGTCCATATTTCAAGCTTGTTTGCAGCGGAAGCTCCTCTTCCTGGTCCGTACAAATCTTGCAAGATTCAGTTCAGACGTCTTTCAGTTAAGGATTTGTTGTGTTATGTTATGACTGGTTTTTGCATAGTTATGAAAGGTCCTATAGCACCCGAAGTAAGCACGGCGTATGTGCTTTTAATAATAGGACTAAAAGGGCAAGATCAAAGGTCAGTACGGTGGTTAGCGGAGGTACTGTAGGGACAGCATAAAAAGGTTTACCGTTTACGTTATTCTAAGACGTGACTGACGGATATTGCAGTCAGATGCATTATCTGAACCCAATAGAAAATTGGATATGTACTAATGGAACGTCAAAAATAAAACCCACAGGACAACCTAACTCTGGTGTTTTATGGGTGTGGAAGTAACGAAATTAGATCCAGCAAAGAGCCGTGTATATCCGTATAATGCGTATAATAATAAATAACACATTACCCGCCGCGAAACTCGTTAATTTCACCAATATTTAGTCATGATAGGCTAGTGCTATTCCCCTCTGAGTCCAGGGTTAGCTGTTATCAACATCCGGGGTCTGTAGGTTGACCTACTGACCTCTGACCTGGATGATGTCATCTCTGAGCGCCATGCAGTGCGGCTTGTTGCTACCGCTAATGCTACGGTCCGTTTCTGCGTGTTTCTCAGAACAAAATGAGCAGCTGGATGAAGTTCAGCTTCCACAGTTTTCCTCTCTGCAGCCTGGACTCACTAAAGCTCTGGCTATTGCATTAAAAATGAACCTGAATGCCGAAGAAGAATGATAATTATCAGAACGAGCCAGTCGGAGATGACATCATCCAGGTCAGAGATCAGTAGGTCAACCTATACACCCCAGATGTTGATAACAGCTAACCCCAAAATATTGGTGAAATGAAGGAGTTTCTCTGCAGATAATGTGTTATTTAGAGGCTACATTCTGCTGCCCTGTAGACTCCATTATACAGATATACGCGGCTCTCGGCTGGAGCTCATTTCATCAGAACGACTTGTAATGACACCAAAGTTATCTGGGTGAGTAAAAGATCATATTTTATGCTAGAAATAAGGTCCAGATTGTAAAAAATGGTAATTATCCTTTAATGTTCTTATTGAATCCTACAGAGCTCATCTGTCTCTTTTCTGCTCACACTGTCTGTCTGTTTGTCTATTTGTCTGTCTGTCTCTTCTCCTTTCCCTTCAGCTCACCACCTTCTCTGCTCCCTTGACCCCCACCTCCACCACCTGCCAATTAATGCCAATCAGGCCAGCGGTGGGCTGATGTGGAGGGAGGGTTTGGGACTGGGACCACCTGGCTATCATTCACAGCTGGCCTCACCTGTCAGGACTAGCCCCCCCACCTCTCACAACACGGTGTGTTGTACAGTAAAGAGGAGCAAACATGTGTCCACTATGGCTTATTAATGATGCACACCTTCCTTCAGTGTGTGTGTCAGATCTTTTTCCTCCGCTCTGAGAACATCTAACTGTGAGGATATTCTGTACAGTGCTCACACAGAGAAAAATAGAGGTACGGAAATGTACTCAAAAGGGTACACACCCTTGTCGCTCCAGGTTTACCCTTTTTTAGAGACAATTTTATTCCCACTGGTGCCGGTACATTTTTGTACTTTTTCAAAATGTACCAGTTAAAGTACAATTGTGCATCTAGCAACCGATGTGTGTGTTTGCTCTGTGACCTGTCCTGAGCAAGGATCAATCCCACGATCTTCTGCACTGGAGGCGGCGATGCTAACCGCTTCACCAACAGATTGACAACTGTTTGACAACCACTTGACAACTGCTTGTCAAATTGGTTAGCACATCTTTTATGGGTGAGTTTACTTCCAGTACCGCCACCGTCACTTCTCCTTGCTGGTACTTTGTGACTGTGGCACACGCAGACCTGTGTTACATATACTGTAGTTGAATGTTTAATTATTATCCCTATGTTAAATCATCCATTTGCAACCGTAATGGACATGCACTGCTACGCCGAGACCCCCTGTAACTCAGAGAAGCCACGGAGGACTCTGAAACTTCTCCCAGGCCTTAGTCGACATGAGGGTGAGTAGATAATGAGTGAAATTTCATTTTTGGGTGAACTATCCCGTTAAAAAAAAACAATTCACAATTAAATCAATCAATAGTATATGAAAGATAAACTGATTGAGATTAACTGACCCAATAAAGTGCTACAAATCTTTGCTAAAAATGATTTTCTCAGTGTAGATGGAAGATGGAAGTCCTTTGAACATCTCGTATGAGTGGATGTCTGAGGAGAATCTAAAAATAATCTGCACTGAATGGCAGAGTTTGTTGGTGGGCCTTTTGTATGATGCTGGCTGTGTTGCAGGGAATGCAGCCGGTCAGTGGTGGAGACAACAAAGATTTTTTTTTCTTGCAAATCAGATTTTTATTGTTACATGTTAAATGTCCTTGTCATTGTTGACTTTCTTCCAAAAGACAGACATTTTCTGCGGCAGGTAAACGACACTGAGCCGCTGAATGTGGCCCTTTGAAAGTCAGCCTTTTTGTTTTGTTGTTTGGAAAAAGTTAATTTAAATGAAGTTCATCTTAATTCACCCCAAAATACTTTTGTACCTCTGTCCAGTTTATATTCAAGAACTAAACAAGTAGGTGTAACAACAGGAAGCATTTCCACTCCTGCTAGTAGAAGTTATTCAGTCATGAGAACCAGATCGGTTGTAACCAAAGGCAGGATTACACCTGTTGTGTCTTGTTGAATCATTAGCACTTTGTGTCACATGCTCTTGTATTGGCTAGGGTTTGACAACTACTTTTAACCATAGTAATCCCACTCACATTTAGGCCAAACTCCAGTGGACCACAGATAGAAGCTTCTGATGCAGTTCCTGTATATTCTCAGTAGGTAACTGTATACAAGGAAACACAAAATGTGTCTACTGGAAGATTTGAGGGTGTAGACCTTAAAGGAATGCTGCCTTTCACTGCATATTATTCTGGATGCATGAGATGAAGTCAATGTTGAATTTATTTTTCCAAAGTGAGCTGAGAGGGATCCACTTATTCAGCATTCTCTATAGGTTGAACATTGCTGCAAACATCTAGGGCAGGGCAATAATCAAAACACAACATTAAAAAAGCAAACATTAGTGAAGTTGTTTTTTGTTTGTTTTTGTTTTTTTGACATAATTGAAAAGTTACAGATTACATACTGTTGAGAATTCCTTTCAATTCAGGGGTTTACACAGAAGGGTTTTTCATAAGGATAAATGCATGTGGTTCGTATGTGTGAATGTTCAATGGAGTGCATAAAAAGTGGACTTTTGGCATTTGTAAGGGAACAAGAGAGAAAGTGAAGTTGTCTTGTCACACTGCTTGACAACCACTTCATGACCCAGGAGTATTGGCTGCAACCGTCAATTTTAAAACTCACGCTCCTTCAAGAAATTATGCCTGATCTCTGTGTTAAATAATGCATCAACTTTTTTTTTTTGTAATGTAAAGGCTGGCTTTTAGTAGCATTAGTGGGACAGTAATGCCACCTGACAATCGCTCCCTGCAGTCTTGACTGTGGCCTGCAGGAAGAGAGTCAGACTCTGCGTGATTGACAAGGACAAAAAGAAGAGTAGTCCCACTCCTGTTTTTGAATTGTCAACCGCAGCCATGGGATTTGAGAGTGAAGGATGAAACCGTGACTTTGACTACAAGAAGTAAAGAACTTAAGCATGACAAGTGTGATTACAATTTCCAGGAAAGTCATTTAGGGCGCCAAGGTAAGAGACTGTCTCAACAGGACATTCAATTATTAATAACACTGGGGAGAGTGGGTACTTTCAAGGCCAAACAGCTTATCGCCACTTCAAGGAACGTGTATTCAGATACAGCAACACCATCTCCACTGTTTACAGTTACAGTAAAACTACTGATAAATAAATGAATGGTACGCCATCCTCTTTCATTCGATCCTAATCCCTCCACTATTTAATGAGGCTTTTGCCATACAGGTAACCAATCAACAGAATATGAATCCTGCAAACTCTGATTTATAGCCGTGAGATGTGTTCTTGTTGTTGCTTTTTTTTTTTCCTCTGTGCATTAGTTTTGAAATCCACCACGTTTTCTACAAAACATGCACTTTTGATTGTGTATCTGCTGGAGAGGTGAAACCCTGCTGCTTCCATTCTTAGCTCAATCCATGATTATTATGCCTCAGTTAACGAGTCAGAGAAAACGGCAGCTCGGGTGGAGGGTTCACCATGAAAATGTGCTTGTGTCTTTTTTCTTTTACTAACAACAATAATTAACACAAATGTGCATGGACCCACACACATGCACATCCCTACTGTATAATGGTATAGTACATGTGTGTGCATCTCTGTTTTAATGTCACTTTATTTTAGATATGCTATATTTATACTGTATATACCCACACATATATGATTAATTATACTTCATTTATCCCCGAGGAGGAATTCGTCCATGACAGCAGCCTTAAAAAGAAGAAAAGCAGGACGAATCATACAAAGAATAAAATACACAATTCATAAAAATACTTTAAAAGAAGAAGATTGAAATAACAGATTAAAAAAGTGCTTGCTGGCAGACAAATAAAAAAAACAATTTAAAGTGCACAGGAATTTAAAAATGCGACAGACCTTACAAACTGTTAAAAAGTCTAACTGACATACGGATAAAAGGCGAAAACGCCTGTTGCTGCGGGAGCTTTTCAGACCGCTCACCGTTACATATATATAGCACATGTCAGGAACTCATGCAGGGGGCTGCCCTCCACCTAACAGTGTGCATGTATGCACATATTAAAAGCCACTGATTGATGTTATGTAAGGCCTAATAGATATATGACACACACATGAACAGAAATGTGCTTGGCAGTCGTCTTACAGCAGCAGAGCTCTAAAGATATCCCTCAGCATCAGCATCACTGCCACTATGTAAAAGCAGAAGATAAGCCACACATGAAACACAGAGCAGTATTAGCAAATGCAAAATGTTTTTTTTTACAATGTATCCACATAAATTCATTTTATCATAGAATATCTCTAAACAGTGGAGTCCCTGTTTCCTGTGCTCCAGAACAGAGTTCATTATTATCTTGTTTGTTGTCTTTTTATCTTCTGGAGGTGTATTTATTTATTTATCTTTGTCTGTATCAATTTAATTCACCTGTTTTGAGTACTCTGTCGTGTGAAGTATCCAATCATGTTGATACAGTTGTTTTTGTGCACTGGTATGGAACTGTTTGTATTGTTTGTTAAGTGGATGTATGTGTTTTTATTGGTCCCTTGGAGATCAATAAAGTTTTCTATCTTATCCTATCTATCCATTCCACTTCTGGAGAAGCAGATGATAAACAGAGATTAATCATGTTTGATATTTGAAATCAAGACAAAACTATGTATCAGATACCTCTGTACAACAACTGGCACACAACTGTAGTTATAAAACTTTACAACTTCTTTGCAGCTCTAATCAGTCTACATTTTACGGCCTGGTGCACATTATTCAAGCACACACACTCATGGAGCGCTGCAGACTGGACAGTGCACCGTTGAAAGTTTCCATGTCGATGATTCAGTGTATCTTTTGTAACCACAATGAATTATTTTCCCTTTTTAAGTTGATTGCCAAGTGAAAGACGGAGTGGCTGCAGCGTCCACCAGATTAGCAAACAAGCCCCCACCATGTTTGCAAAATTGAAAAGACATACAAAGACATGATCCCAGGCTCAGCTCTGATGATATGAAGGCAAAATAAAAATAGCTACTTACAGAACACAATGACATCGAACTATCTGTGACCTGACCTGTGCAACCAAAGCTGAAAATGATGTGATGATGAGAAGGGAAAAGGTATGGTGGCCCGGTGGGGTCAGGACGCTGCAAACTCCACAACACAACACATTAAGGAAAAACATGCTGCAAACTCCACAACACGTTAACTGTGGAGAGATCCCCCCGCCTGCAGGTGTGGGGCATTGAGATCCATGGAGACGGCTGTGCATCAATTTGGAAACTGTTGTGTAGTTTGCAGCGCGTTTTCCTTAATGTGTTGTGGAGTTGTTGTTTTTTTTTGGCTTTTCATGCCTTTATTAGATAGGACAGTTCAGAGAGTGACAGAGGAGGTGATGACACACAGGATAGGTCCGACGCGGGACTCGAACCGGGGCCGCCTGCAGCGAGGACTATACTGTAGCCTCTACACATGGGGCGGGTGCTCTACCAATTGAGCTAAACACCGCCCCGTGTTGTGGAGTTTGCAGTGGATTTCTTTTAATGTGTTGTGGAGTTTGCAGCGTCCTGACCCCTCAGGGCCACCGTAAAAATGGGATCTGAGAAAGAAACAGAGGAAAGTGTCACACGACTTGCAGAGAAATCATTTGTTAACCCACAAATTTGTCCCCATCACTTTTATTATATTTATTTATACGAGCCGTACTTGGTGTGGCTGCTGGATGCACCATGTTGGGACTCTCAGAGGAGTCAGGGTTCCTCTGTCTGTCACACACACGCACACACATGAACGCACACACTCGAGACAAGTGCACTGCCATGTTCAGTGGGCTGCAAATGCAGTGTGAGTGGATGTGAAATGTATCGCTGGTGTACTAGTTACACACTAGTTACGGCATTGCGGACAGAAAGCCATACCAGATGCTGCGTGTGCCCTGAGCTCAGAGGCATCACTGCGAGGGGGGGGGGATGGGGGCAGCGCGGGGAAATAAGCACCTGTCATGTGCCAACTGAAGTGTTAAGTGCACAAATTGTGGAGGCGAGGGTGATGTTTCCACAGGGGTGACAGCTCTGGGTCTGGGTGCCATGTCAGGAACCCTGACATATCATGCAGAGCGCCCCTCCACCCCCCCCCTGCCCCCCTCGCCACTCGCTGAGGGGGCAACAATGGCAACTATTATTTACTGGATGTCTGCCTCATTTCCTCATATTCATCCTGGCTGGCCATCACAGAGCCACAGGGGGAGGGAGGATGTGGGGGGGGGGTGTTGTCTCCCTTTGTGTCATTGCTGAGGGCGATAGTGGCAAAACAATCTTGGGCAAACATTTAGATCATTTATTCAGAGCGCCGGGTGTCAGCCGCAAACCAAATTGCACCACATTTGTGCGCCGGGGGTCCTCACCTCGCCGCCTCTCTGCCTTCAGGTTGGGCATGAATGCAAACCATGGAAGGTGCATCAGGCTGGGTGTCAGAGGGCCTCTTCACAGACTAACACTAATGCCACATGAAGGTCTTCCCGTGAACAGTGTGAAAGTGCGAAATGTATGATAAATTGAGCATGCCAGGGGGGCTTTATGGCTGTGAAACACTGTGGCTGGTCGCAGGCATCGTTACAACCACGGCTATTTAGGATCATGGGAGTTGACAGTGTTCTACTGGCAGCCATGTAAGCCAGATTTATCTGCGTTTTGTGCACCAACGAGCGAATGAGTAACAGTGAGCCAGAAAAGCACAAAGTTTTAGAATGTGTCGGAATTTAACAAAACTTCAAGGACATGATAAACACCACTGACCCCCACTAATGCTATCAGAGTTTGTTTTTTTTTAAAAACAGATGCCAGCATCTTAGAAATACCTTCTTTTCATCTGACTACCTGTTGTCAAGGTGTGAGCGGCTGAGTGGTGTAAATAAAGGAATAAATGGATGTATTGGGAATCTAATAGCCAGAGAGACGGCTGCTAATCGTTTTGGGTTAATGGTTTCCTTGTGTTGAAATCGCAGTACATGACACTGGTTCATCAGCCCGCAAACATCTGCAGGACACAGATGAGAACCATGTGAGCCTGTGCTGGCCAAGAAGCTGGTGAATCAGTCTTTAGGCTTTGCTGCCACCCACTGTACAAACTCTACCCGGAGCCCCCGCAGCCCTGTGAGCTGGTATCAGACAGACAGAGGCACTGCTGGTTGTTTCATTAATCATGAATGGTCGTAATAAACCTTGACATGGACACGTCTCATCATTTACTGCTTCATTGCAGACGTTACACAAACAACACATAAATTAGACTCATGTGTGCGGTAAGTTGTCTGTTGCTGCCATCTGCAGGAAGACAGCATGTAACACTGGAAAATCATCACATTCATCAAATCATTGAACACACAAAATAGATACATTTAAAAACATATATGATGACGCATTTTGGTAAATTTACTGAACAACTGTGCAGGTTTTTGTAAATACACAAAATTATTTCAGATCTAAGTTTTAAAAAAGAGTCTCTATTTTCATCCATCTAATGGCCCTGTTCACTTCCTGCTTGTGCGCTCTGCATAAGACATTCACAAGAAATTAATTTAACACTTGATATTTCTGTCAGGTTCTGTTTGTTTGTTTTCCAACATTCTATATTGATTTATTTCTTTAGGCATCAGTAGGCCTACTAATTGGCTATATCCTCAAATGTTACTCCTTATTCATTAATAATCAAAAGCCGATTTCACAAGAAAAGCAGTGTGTCTTTGTGTCTCTTTTGTAGCCACTGTTTCAAGTTGTTGCTCTAGAGACATCTGTCTTTACAATGTGTGACTAGGTTTGACTGAAGCCTTGGTGTAAGTGCGGCTCCGTCTATTTTCTGCAAATGCACACCAAGCTACTAAGAGTATAGAGCCTGATCATGTAGCTCAGAACTCCACAGTCTGTGTTCTTTGTTCAAAAGGTTTACTGAAAAACTTTCTTTCTGTTGTTCTGTTTCTGACAAAACAATAATCTTGTGCAAAACACGGTCAAAGACTAGTGTGCGCTCTCGGTTCCAAAGCTTCACTCAGATAGGCTACATAAACTTCATGTTATAAGTCCCAACCAATGAGAAAACTGCAGTGATTATTGGTATCAAATAAGCACTCTGTATGGAACTGCTTATTATCCACAAAATACAAATCATATGTCATAAAATCTAAATGATTCACCACTTTGTTTATAATGTACAAATGGCTTTAACACTAAGTTGGTACTGTGTTCTCTTGTGAATATAAATCGGCCCCTTGATGATTTCATACCTCCTCAACAATGTCTTTCTATTCAGTAGGCTACATTTCAGTTTCATAATTTTGAGCTTCTTCTGGTCCTGAATTTAGCTACTGTTGCACTTTATCTCAGAAGATTGAGACAGTTCTTCATTAATTTCCACAATTCTGTTTTTCACACGGTATAGCCTAGGCCTATGCAATGCAGGCATTTCATGTTGTTCAGCTACTTTTCCTACTTTACCAGTGTGTTGGAGCAGACCTCAGCTTCTCCATCTCTTCAAAACAAGTGTTTTCCTTGAACACAAGTGATGAACATGCAAGGACCCACACTTGCTCAATACTTTGCGATCTTTGGAGATTAAAGAATTAAAAAGTGCACAAGAATTATTTCGTGTGGGCCTGTATTAGGCTTAGGACTATACTATATTGTAGTATACTATTATGCTATAATAATACTCTTAACTCAAGAGGTTTGGTTTTAGTAGAGAGTCAACACGCGTTCATTTTTTTTAAATGTGCGTCACACTGCTTTTATTTCGAAGACCGGAAGTTATATTTTTCTCCCCCTCACTGACAGATTTTGCGTATTTACAGGTACCAGTCGAACTCAGGCCATTCTCAAACACATTTGCGCTCGAATTTGAGCGTAAGAGGATGGTCCGTCTAGGCCCCCATTTTCTGCGTTTTTAATTATTTATTTCCGTGTAAACTGCAGTCTTGATTTAAAAACACTAGATGGTCGATAATTTAGCCCTGCGTTGAGGGCCCCGGGGAGAACAGCTCAGGATTATAAAGTAACCTCACATCTCGGTTAATATTCAGAGACATGGCTCGACCACGGCCGCGGGAGTACAAGGCAGGAGATTTGGTTTTCGCTAAGATGAAGGGATACCCGCACTGGCCGGCGAGGGTGAGTCTGGGATGCGGCCGGGCTGGGACCACAGGGAGGCGGGGTTGATTTACACAATACAGCCGCTGCTTTGCTGGGGGAACAGGAGGGATGCTGACTCCCAGTCCCTGCACACCGTTTGGATTCTGTTTTCTTTTTTGCCTGTCTTTCTTTTCTTTTTTTTTCTTTTTCTTTTTTTTAATCACCGACGACGAAGCCGTGTGTTGTGAGTAGTCTAGGTTGTGAGCCTCTGGTCATCGCCAGGTTGAGTAGAAATATTTTAATATTTTTGAATGAGGATAAACGTCATTTGGACTCCGATTTTCTCAGTACGTCTCCTGCTCCGTTCAGCTCCCACCGACTCCCAACACAATTTCTCATCTCCATAATTTCACACTAGTTTTCATCGTAGCGTTAATTGTATTTTGCCGTCACACGTTGGAATGAACGAACCGAACAGTTGACCTGGAGTAACCCGCTTCACCCACCGTGCGTCTCAGTTACAGTCACTGATGTTGTGGATAATTCAGTGTATATTCAGTAGGCTATAATATATAAAGGCAGAGTGCCGTCTTATTATGAGTCAAGGTGGGTGTGTTACTACACAACCTCCCTCCACCGTTGCACTATCCCCTTAGTTCACTCTAACCACACTGTTGTTGAGGAGTGAGGATGCCAGGCAGCAGTAGCCCAGCTATTAGTCTGCATCATTCCAGGTAACATGGTGGACATTCATGTGTGATGATGAATTGTCTCTGTCTCTCTGTCCTTCAGATCGATGAGCTTCCTGAAGGAGCTGTCAAACCACCTGCCAATAAATACCCCATCTTCTTCTTTGGTACCCATGAAACGTAGGTGTCCTTTCCTCCAACATGTGCAGCATTTCATTTACACTCACTATAGGGAGTTTTCAAAGTTGGAAACTTTCCATGGGAATTAACGGGAATATATGGGAATAAATCTGAAATTTATAAAATTGAAGCTTGGCCCTTAACAGGGAACTTATTTGGGGAAAATATATTACAGCATAATCCTGGTGAGTAATATTTTACTCAGCATTCATGTTTTTGTGGTTTAGTAAAAGAATTGATTAATACAAGAATTAAAACTTGATAAAGTTCTACTCACAAATAAATCTGGTGCAATATGTTTTTTAATTGTATTATGTTGCATGGATGTCTGCTTATGACAAAACAAAATATTTACATTTATGTTTGGATATGATACAGTTTGTTTAAATTACCCCCAGGAAAGGGCTGCCCGATGCGGGACCCCAAAAAAAAAAATATATATTTAAAAAAGATTACCCCCATTTTCCAGTTAATTCCCATGAAATCACATAATGACCATGGGAAGTTTCCAATTTGGAATATTTCCCAAATTCCCCAGTTTAACTTCCCATGGAAAGTTTCTGGAAATTTACCGGAACTTTTAAATTTTCCGCCCATTTGCAATCCCACTGCAAGAGAGGGAGTGGGATGCTGGTCATGTGATGCAGATTTATCATCACCTGTTTGTATTTATGTTTATTGGTTTATTTAAAGGGATATTCTGACGTAAGTTTAACCCATGGTCTAACACACCGTGACACTGAGTAAGACCCAATTCAATGTCAATTCCTCCACCAGCAAACTGCCATCAGAAGTGCCACTCATAATGCTCAGAACAGCACCAAACTTCATCAACAGTACAAATAGTGTCCCAGCCCATAATATGAAGCATCAAACACCTGTTGGCTCTGCCTGAAAAGAGACCAAAACAAAACTCACCCACTCTCCTCCAGCCGCTTGCTACTAATGTCGATTACCGAGTGCAGTAGAGAAGTCAGGAATCCAATGACGTTAAGTTCCAAAAATGCAGCAGCTTTGCTTTCTATATTATCAATCTTATTATACATTTAGCCAAATGGCATGTCCATAAATGTCATTACACAAATCAAAAAACACTCTTTCTCATCTTTGAAAATGAAGTCAAACAATAAAACTATATTAAAAAATCCATCAATATGAATCAAGACGTTGAATTTATGTACTCTTTACAACGTTTTTGTACCTGAAAGATTGCCTCTGTATTGTTGTAGCCCCCTGGTGGCGGTTGTTTTTGTATTGAATTATATTGCACTATACTGATGTTGTAATTCTCATGAACACTGTTCGTTTCCTTGTCAACACATCCATGGTCAACACTTGCTGGTTATTTTTAGAAACAGAGAGGGAAGAGACAGATAAGAAGACTGATGCACTCTGTAATCGACTCGTCAGGACTTCCCCACAACAAGCAAGCAGCTGCAGCAGAGTGGAGGAGTTGTGTTTATCTCTTTTCAATAGAAACCAGGCAAAGCCAACAGGTGTTTAATGCCTCGTATTATGGGCTGGGAGCCTGCTTGTACTGTTGATGAAGTGTGGTGCTGTTCTGAACATAATTTGTGGCTATGAGTGAGTGAGTGAGTTTTTGATGGTGGTTTACTGGTGGAGGAATCGACAGCAGTATTTTGCTATCATGCGGTCTTTGCTGAAGTTGTTAGTGGTCGGCAAACTTAATCTCTGGAGGGGGAGGGGGAGGGGGTCTTACTCGGTGTCATGGTGTGTTAGACCATGGGTTAAACTTAAGATGGAATATCCCTTTAACGGGGACAGTACACATCAATAAACACTGCTGTAAGATTTGCACTGACACAAAGAGGCTGAACTGAGACATCTGGAGTCTTGTTGCTACAAACAACTCTAAAAAGGATAAGAAGAAGTGATTATTACAGTTTTTGGGGAACAATTTCTCAATGCATCAGGGTTTTCAATACAAGCTGGACATTACAGAGCAGTAGTATCCTGATTTGGATGTTTTTTTGTGTGTCTTTTTCTCAATACCAAATTTGTCTTGATAAAACGGAACATCTTAAGCTTTTTCAGCTTGGTCTCTATGTGTTTTTGTAAACAAACAGCAGACCACCATCATTGAAAATTCTCACAGCTCTTAGTAGAAATTTGAATTTTGGGTGAACTATCCCTTTAAGTCTCAATATCATTTATTCAGACTTTTTGGCTTTGAATGACATTTCAGTCTTGTTTGCAGGCTGATAATGAGATTTGTTTCACTCCTTAGTCAGACAATACTCCAATTTAGTTTGGTAGTGTTGAAATCTGATCTCCTTCAGTAGAGTTTCCCTTTGATTTAGATGAGAAAATTGTATTGAAAACCTATTTCCATCATTTGACTTTGACAGTTTGATTCAGACAGAGTTTTCTGAAAGAAGTGAGAACACTACACTCAAACTCATGGTTTTACTTTGTTTTTCTAGACTCAAATGCAGAATAATGTCTAAAATATTATTTATTATAATATTTCAGACTGTTTCAGTAATAGTTGTAGTCGTAGTTGTAGTAATTGTCTTTTCTTCTTTTTCAGAGCCTTCTTGGGCCCCAAGGATCTTCTGCCCTACAAGGAGTACAAAGATAAATTTGGCAAGTCCAACAAGAGGAAAGGCTTCAATGAGGGCCTGTGGGAGATCGAGAACAACCCCAGAGTCAAGTTCACAGGCTATCAGGTCAGTTAGTGTTGCTGTACGTGTGTGTGGTTCAGACAGAAAACAGAGAATCAGATGAGCTTGCAGGCTGCTCTGAATGTGTGTCTTAGGGATCGACTAGTATGTTCTTTTCAGGGCCGATCAGAGGCTGAACGGATAACTGATATTCAGAATCAGAATCATAACACAAACTCAAACATAATCTTTGACATCAGAGTCCAAGGAGCGCGTTTTAAATATATTTATTTTTTTAGGGGAAAACAATGTCCAATGTCAGGGATTCAATACAAAAGGAAAATCTTATCAGTCATGCCGAAAATCAGTTGATCCCTAGTGTGTGTTTGTGGTGGCTCATGGTCATTTTGGGGACACACAGGCCGTCCAGCAGCAGAGCTCATCAGAAACAGAAGAGGGTGGAAACGCTGCAGACGGCAGCAGTGAAGGCGAAGAGGGAGACTCTGTGGAGGAAGACGATGACAAAGAAAAGCTGAAGGAGGACAAGACGGGATCCAAACGGAAATATCATTTATTCAGACTTTTTGGCTTTGAATGACATTTCAATCCTGTTTGCATGGCTCACTAATGAGATTTACTCATTCACTCCTTAGTCAGTTTGCCAATACTCCAATTTAGTTTGGTAGTGTTGAAATGTGACACCCTTTATTAACGTTGATTTAGATGAGAAAATTGTATTCAAAAACCTATTTTTGTACATTTCTTTGACAGTTCTGTGCTACATAGTTCTGTCTGAACTCATGAAGTACAACAACCTGCTCATGCACAGCTTTGCATTTTTCAAAAGTAAATGCAGAAAATACAAAACTATTATTTATTATAATATTTCAGACTGTTTCAGTAATAGTTGACACATTGAGTGGGTGTGGTTATTTTTTTCTTAACTTATTGTCTGTGGTAACAGAACTGGGCCCCAAGGGGTGAATTTAGCCCTGAAAGTTTATAGGGAGTTTACAAAATAAATTTGGCAAGTCCAACAAGAGGAAAGGCTTCAATGAGGGCCTGTGGGAGATCGAGAACAACCCCAGAGTCAAGTTCACAGGCTATCAGTTCAAATGTGTTGCAAACTGTCTTTGTTCAAAATGAAATCAGAAAAAATCAAATGACTTCCATGCTGCTCTGAATGTGCGTCTTAGGGATCGACTAGCAATGTGAAATTGTCAGGGAAATCAATTAAATAAGTCTGATATTCAGAATCAGAATCATAACACAAACTCAAACATAATCTTTGACATCAGAGTCCAAGGAGCGCGTTTTAAATATATTTATTTTGGTTATAGGTGAAAAAAATAGCCAATGCTGATTCTAGTAAAAACGCTGAAAATCTTATCAGTCATGCCGAAAATCAGTTGATCCCTAGTGTGTGTTTGTGGTGGCTCATGAACTGTCTGTTTGGGACTTTTAATGTCAGTAAATCACTGCAAACAAAATTTACCTGAGGGTGGAAACAAATAAAGTAACCTTTGACCTTTGACTTTGGCAGCAGTGATGCCAAGAGACTCTGTAACTCAGAGAAGACGATGACAAAGAAACTTCTCCCAGGAGGACATGAGGGATCCAAAGATAATGAGTGAAATTTCAATTTTGGGTGAACTATCTCTTTAAAAGCTGGTACTTAAGGTGACTCCCTCGGTTTTCTCAGTGATTCGTGCACATGTTTGTGTTGTGAGAGAGGAGGGAGGGGGAGCACATTGCAGTCAGAGGACAGAAAACATTTAATGAATGTAATGAAACAAGATGATGCATTAGATATTAATTTCTGAGTCAACTCTGGGTTAGCTTTTCATTTAATAAAAAAACAACAACTGTTCCTGTATCCTATCTGTTATATAATTTTGATTATCATAAAAGTAAAATAAAGGAACAGTAATGGAAAAAATAAGCTGGGAGGCACTGCTGCTTCACTGAATATGATGTCATATTGAATATTTTCCTGAGTATTGGTATAGAGTTTGAAATGTCAGTATTGTGACAGTCCTACAACTCTGTGAAGACACAACAAACAGCAAAACACCCAGAAACAACTAAAATGCAGGAGAATATGTTTAAAATGTCTTTGTACAAAGAGAAATTGAAATGACTTTCATTTCATAATCAGTTGTGTTAGGCTCTATTTATTTATTTATTTATTGGTTTATTTCATAGGGACAGTGCACCACTAATCAACAGTGTCAAAAAGAAACAGTTGCAAATGGGTTACAAACAGGTCTTTTTCATCCGTTGTCCCTAGCCAGATGTAAAAACATCCAAAACCTCCATGACAACAAATAAGTATTATAATGCACAACTTACATAATATACTACCTAATGAAAAGCTCATAATAAAAAATTAAATAAGAATCTAATATTACAAGTCTAATATTCAGCATAACAAGAGCTCATGGCATGCAGACTTAACATGCAGACATAACATGCAGACCAAATTTGACAAAGGCAAGAGAGGAGTACAACTGGAAACACATGCAAGTAGAGCTAAGACATTATGCAGACATCACATAGACAGATAAAACAAGACAAAATGATCATAGCAAATAGCACAAAGTCTTAGTGGTATTTGGATGTTTTTTGAGTGAGTCTTTTTAGTTTGGATGTGAAGGTCCAGTTGTATTTATTTCTTTGATGTGATGGGAACTGTGCTGTTTGTCAATTTTTAATGTCATTTAAATCAGCAAACAAAATTTACCTGACCAACTAAAGTAACCTTTTTCTTTGACCTTTGGGACTACTTGCCAAGACACCCTGTAACTCAGAGAAGGCTTCGGAGTGATCTGAAACTCCCAGCCCTTATTGACATGAGGGTGAGTAGATAAGGTGAAATTTCAATTTTGGAGTGAACTAAATCTCAGGATTTTGAAGACCAGACAGATTTTCCGCTGTCTGCGTGAAATCCTCCCAGCTGAGAGAATATTTTATGTTTGTGTAAGATGTTTGAAATGTGTGAGCTGTGACGGTTTCTGGTCCAGGATTTTGGCCACAACAAACAGCAAAACACTCAGAAACAACTAAAATACAGGAGAATATGTTTAAAATGTCTTTGTACAAAGAGAAATTGAAATGACTTTCATTTCATAATCAGTTGTGTTAGGCTCTATATGACCACTTTTGGAGAATCATCAACACATATGAGGGAGGGAGGGGCTGTGGGGGTACGCAAGACAAAATAGTTTGGGAACCACTAGGTTAGATAAACAGGAGCACTCGAAGATGAGGTGACCGTGACAACCAGCCAAGGAATGACATCAGTGTAGAGGACAGATTTGATTCATTCAGAGGCAAAACGAATGTGAGATTTGGCACGGACAGGGGTGCAGTAGTTTTGATTTGAAGAGGCTGCACAACCCCAGTGCGTAGACCAAGTGCTCATGCACAAATAGTGTGTGCGTGTGTGTGTGTGTCTGTGACGCTCATGTGTCTTTCCCCTCTAGTTACAGAGCACAGAGGCAACCGTCACCGGAGTGATATTATTATATACTGTAAATGGAGGCAGGTTTAAAAAGTCACACACATCCTGCTCCTCACTTAGCAACCACTGTTGCCTAGTAACTGGGCTCCATTATGCACACCACACATGGTGCATCCGATGGAATGTGGCACTGCTGGGGACCAGTGTGTTTCTTATCTCTGTGTAATGTGTGTGTTTATGTGTACGTTCAGACAATAGCTTGTCCACTGACTGCTTTTGTCTGGAGCTCTGGAGTGCAACATTATATTAAATCTGTTGGAACAGGTTCTAATTGTGCCTTTTGAATTACCTTCCTTTAAAGGGATAGTTCAACATTTTGGCAAATTGGCCTATTGCCATAATCCCTATAGTCATAGCAGTAGGTTTGTTAACTTTAATTGTCGGTGCAAGCTATTTTTAGAACGGCGGAGCAGGGCTGTGAGCTGCTCAGAGGCTACGGAGGCTCATGGGATTTCTTGGTTTCCCTCATCAAACTCATCAAATACACAATCCAACAACTCCACAACGTTCTGGTGGACAAGTTGTGACCTGCACATTCACCACGCTATGAGATAATAATGGAACGTTATGAAAAGGAGTCGGGGACATATCAAGGACAAATAATACAACAGTAAAACAGTACAAACATTTTAACATAACCCTCCTCCCCTCTCGGCCTTTAATCAGACCTGAGCAGGTCTGTTACAGCCAAAGGAGCTCTCTTCCATGAATCCAGGAAAAGGAGTCATTTTCAAGGTAAAAGACTGCTTGATGAAAAACTGTCCCTGAAGGCAACACACATCAGCGGTTTTGCTTGAATTTCCCTCTAAAACAACTCTGTCTGGTAACGTTCTGTTATTATCTCATAGTGTGATGAATGTGCAGGTCATAACTTGTCCACCAGAGCGTTTTGGAGTTGTTGGATTGTGTATTTGATGAGTGGGAACAGTTATTGTCCTCTTCTGCTGTTTTACCCCTGTAAAACCTGATTTGTTGTAACAGACATGTTTTTTTTTTTTTTTGATAGAAATGAAAATTGTGACAGTCAGTAAAGTAAAGTATTTGCTCCTCCTGACCTCTGCATCTGCGACAGAAATCCTCCAAGCTGTCCAGGATCTCATCTGGAGAGGACGACCTGGAGAAGGATGGGAAAGCTGATGACCAGAGAAGCGGCTCAGAGGAAGGAGACCCCAATAACGACATCATCCAAAATACCACTGACAGTAAGGTGGGATTAATGAATGCTTCCATACTCTGTTAGTGCTCAATTAACACAGACAGTTCAAAACATTGTGGGCTTTAAATCTCAAATTGAACTGCTGTTAAAGGGATAGTTCATCATTTGGCAAATTGGCCCATTGCCATAACCCCTATAGTCATAGCAGTAGGTTCGTTACCTTTAATTGTCGGTGCAAGCTATTTTTAGAACGGCAGAGCAGAGCCGTGAGCTGCTCAGAGCTACGCTATGGAGGCTCATGGGATTTCTTGGTTTCCCTCATCAATCTCATTAAATACACAATCCAACAACTCCACAATGCTCTGGTGGACAAGTTGTGACCTGCACATTCACCACACTATGAGATAATAACACAACATTACCACACAGAGTTGTTTTAGAGGGAAATTCATGCAAAACCGCTGATGCGCGTTGCCTTCAGGGACAGTTTTTCAGCAAGCAGACTCTGTTTTAACCTCAACCTTATTTTCAAGGAAGTCCTACTTCCCATGCATCATCAGTGAAAACATCAGTGAAATAGTTCTCCTTGTTGTTTTCTGCATCTTAAAAAACAAATGGGGTATATCCCAGACAGTGCTGCTTCTGCTGCTCCCACCATATCAGTTACTACAGGCTAAACTTGTGACAGTTGTTTGCCTCTGTTTTCATTGTATTTCAAAAGTTCTTTGCAAAGCTCATTTGTTAAAGTTTGACTTGACGTAGTATGACTCATACTTCTCTCTGTGTCCCCCACCCCGCCCCCCCAGAAGCAGCTGCTCATAGAGGACCATTAAACGAAGAAAGCATGAAATGGAAATCATACTTTGTAGCTCTGATGTTGGAAAGGTGAATCCACAACATGATTTCGCATCAGCACAATCCACTCGCTGCCATCGTCACCTCTTCTTCTCTACTGGACTCCCAATGTTTGTATGAAAGATGCACCCATACTGATACTGGTACCAGTCATCCAGTGGGCACCAAGTTAAAACTGGGCATTATGTCAGGTTATTTTCTATGGTTCAACTTATATCTTGGGCCTTGTCATTTAAATCCTCCTCATTCATGAACTCACTAAAACAGACAGATTAAGATTTTGAATTAGTTGTATCCTGTGATTCAGAAGCCATTGTGTTAAATAAACATTAAGTACAGGATATTTAAAGGGGCATTAAGTACTTGAAGATTTTTACCATGCTCTCTTAAACCATGACAATTTATGCTAACTTTAACTGTGTTTATGTGTAGCCTGTTTGTCACTAGGGTCATACTAATAGCGCTGTTAGGATATACTTAAAAGAGTAAGGTAGACCCCATTCAGATCTTATGATGTGTATTTGTCAAGCAGTAAATGGGTGGTGTCACTAAAAAACTAGAAACATTAAGTCATCTTTTCAAAAGTTACACTCACCAACACCAAAATAATAATTGAAAGCCACTGCAAAATAATCATATAAATAAACTAATTAAATGTATTTGATGGATAAAGCAAGGTAATTTGACAATGAAGAGCTAAGCTGTTGGAAAATAGGCTAATATTTCCGCATGCTAATTACTACCATAAATATGTTTTGTTTTATCTTCAGAATGAGGCAGTTGGTTATCAGAGATATGTTGTCAGCTGATGAACAGAGGAATACGACAGGGATACTGAGCTTGTAGAGAATTTATGAATGATGTATAGTACAGCAGTCCAGATGCTAGCGGCTAGCGCTTCACTAGCCACGGCTCTTTATGACTACTTACAAACAATTAGGGTTTATTCCTCAAAAGAGTTCATCCTCACAAAGCAACGGTTAGAAAGTTTTAAGGATGAACAGAGGGGTGTTGGCCAAAAATCTGACTCTAGATTAATTTATGTAAATACAAAAGAAGATATTTTGACAGTCCATTTTACACAGGCCTGTCTATTTTTTAGGCTAATATGTTAGTTTAAAGAAATCTTATATTGACAAAGGAAATGGACTATTCATATATATAAATAATCTAATCTAAAATAGCACAAATAGCAGAATGTTGTGGTTTTAAGTTTACCATCGAAGTTAATGTAACATAACAAAACCTTGTGGCAAACTATCTTCCCATCACTCTCCTGTCTCAGGTAGCTACTTGAAATTTAAATCACTTTTTTTCAGCTAAAATGCCACTATCCACAACACTGACTTCCCTACATATTTTTGCACTAGAGAACACTTGAAATGATCATTGATGATGGCTATTTATTGCCTTCTTGAAAAGTAGTTTGGAGTGTCAACTGCTGTACTTCTCCAGATAGAACCAACACATCAGCGCCTGTCTCTCACAGTCTGTGTACTCTGTGGCCATCCATTTTTGGTATTGCAATAACAAAACAAAGAACAGTAAATTAATGTTTCCTGTTTTTTCTTTGATAATGCAAAACGAATCATTATCTGATTTACCAATTTGACATGTTTGTAAATGGAAATTGGGAATTTAAAAGACCTCTGTGGAAAACTGCTTTCTCTATTTCCTGTTAGTTCCTCTGTGACATGGAAATTTTACCACGAGTGAGCCACCACCTCACAACCACAGAAGAAGCTGATTCGAGCTGTGCTTTTATTTTGAGACCTGGCTGTAGATTCCCAATTTTCATTGACAAACACATCAAATTAAATCAGATAATGTATGATGGAAAAATGGATAACGATGCGTTTTCTGTTTTGTATTATCAAAGAAAAAACAGGAAACGGTTCATTTTCTGTTTTTGGTTTTGTTATTGCAAAACCAGATGGCCATGAAGTACACAGATCCTCTCTCTCTCTCTCTTTCTCTCTTTCTTTCACATAGTCACACACACATTGTTATAGATAGTTGAATTGTTAATGCCAATGAGGAGGTAGGCTACCGTAGGCCTGTTGCGCTGAATAAGTATCTTGCGGTCAAGTTCACAGATAAGTAAGCTTTCTGCTCTCAGTCTGGGCAGTTTCCACCTTCTCATGCTATCCTGAAGATATTAGAATAAGAACATATCAAATGAATAGTACAGACGAGATCTCTAAAAGTCACATTAATTTACATTTAAATATGGTAATTTATTTTAAATACATTCACAGCTACACTGCTAACTACAGTAACATGCTAACTCTCTGCTCTGGTCAGCAGCCTCACTGCTCTCTCTCACCTGCTACACACACACCTATGTAGTGATCTATTCATAAAATAGACTGCTCTTCTCCTGTAACAATATTCTAGTTCAAATTTCTCAAGATGATGCAAAATGAGTGTAATTTGTCATCTTGCCACAGCTGCCCTTTAAACACAGAGAACTATTGAGGTAGTTATTTAATGCACAAATTTAGTTTGCACACATGTCTGTGCATGTGTTATTGATTACAGATGTTATTATAGTAGATCATCATAACTGATCTCTGAATAGTAGAAGATAAGATGGCGAGGGAATGGCCAGAACAAGAGGAGGGTAAATTATGTGATGGGTGCATAAAGGCAGCATCAGCTCCATATGGAGAAGAAATCTGAGCTCAATTGTAAGAGGAGATATCACTTCACTTAAAGGGATACGGCAACATTTTTTTTTTCATGTCTTGCCTCACTCCCGAATCCATGACAAGCAGATAGACACCATCCTTTCGACTGGGAGATATAGCCGTATCGCCCGTAATAGCTTAGCTCAAAACACTGGAAGTGTATAGGTAGTGTTAGCCTGCCTCCACCTAAAGTCATCAGAGACACTCTTCAGCAACTCTTAAATGGAAACCGACGGGCCAATTTTCGTCTCAGAGCTGACAAAACTCTCCGGTAAAGGCATCTTGAGCGGTCGCCGTTTTGACCGATCTTGACGAGAACGGTCAAAACCGAGGGTTGAAGCGAAAAGTTTATTTTGGTTCAAGCTAGCTACATTGAGGGTGGGTTAGCTTCCTATTTCAAAGTAAAAGCACTTCTGTATGTAAAGGGCAACAAGTGTTTTATTTTGTGAAAGTAACCAGAAGTGCGTTGGTCACAGTAATAGCTTGAGTAGCACCGAATTCGTCCAAACAAAATTGTTAACAGCTGGTATTTAGACAAATTAAACTGCTACTTTCTCACCTAAAACTGTTTGAAATGTTGATAAAATTATATATTTATAGAGTTAGAGCTACAATGAAATCCGCTTCTGCCTGCTGATTTCGGCTCAGGTAGGAGGCAGGCTAACACTACCCATACACTTCCAGTGTTTGAGCTAAGCTAATTACAGGCGATACGGCTCTATCTCCCTTGTTACTGCACGCACAGTAGAAAGGATGGTGTCTATCTGCTGGTCATGGACTCGAGAGTGAGGCAAGACACGAAAAAAAAAGTTTTCATATCACTTTAAGTACTATAATTCTTATTGCCATGTTCAGCTTTAACTGTGTGCTCTGGAGGTCAGTTTTACAGGAGTTTGTGAAATCTGTGTCACAATAAGAATACAGAATGGGTGCATTTCTGCTCTGTATGCAACAGCATCACAACATGTCACATTCAGGTCAGATGAAACAGGGGTTGAGGTGGCTCATCTTTTTTCCCACTATCAAACAGTGTAGATAGCCATCAGTCAGTCTGTCCCATGAAACCCCACCTGTACTGTCTATCTCATCGTCTCCTCTGTACAAACACATTTGATAAGACCTCCTCACACACACACACACACACACACACATATATATATATAATTATATATATATCCTACTGTCTATGATATATGTTGGGTATTGCAGTGTACTGATCACTCTAGTTGTAGCTTTAATAGCTTTTTTTACAAGGATAACTATGGGAGGGACTAATTGTGGAATATTCAGTACCTGTCAAACATTATCCTATGTTACTCTTTTATGTATCCATAAAAAGACAAATGGAAAAATATAGATAAATGTAAGAAGTGTTGTGCACAACTGGGTTACACATTGTAACTCACTATAAACTATGTATATTTTACTTTTGTGGTAGAATATAGGACCACTATTCTACATGGACTGCTCTAAGTAACAGCTCATCTTTATATGGAGAAGTGATACATCTGTTCTGTGTATCTGTGAATTAGATCACTGTATATTTTAAAGCTTTTTATAGTGGCATGCCCTGCTGTTGTACTCCAGATCATTCTTTTATCAAAGTGTCCATTGGTTCTTAGTTTAAATTCAAATACTTGTTGGTATGTGTAGATTTGGAGGTAAAACAATACACAGTCCACTTTTTCTGTTGCCTTGTCTCTATGTCTAAAGCTGAACCACATTAACTTTATGGACACTGAGCTCTGAAGGTGGTTTTTCATCTGAAACATTGTGAACAACATACAGTGTGATAATTCATTCAGCCAAACGTGTCATTATCCCTGGTACTGCAATGCTTTGTCTCTTATCTCTGTGCCAGTTGCCTTTACTTTGCTTCCACTAACTGTTGTCTAGAGATAAAGAACTATTTATTTTTTGATGATTGGTGAATAAGACAACTTCTGTATGTTAACTCATGCTTTTTTATTCTCTTCAAACCTTTGTTAAGCTCATTTTTGGAACATGTTTTGGAATTTCAAGGTTTGTAATTTAGAGTAAACTGTTTTTGCTGTTTATGGAGACGACTTTTACAAAATAAACTAATTGGAATGCATAGAGAGAAATTGTTATTATACACCACAAAACGTACGTGTTGCCAATGTATGAAATACAGACACTAAGCCAGACTAATAACCAGTGGGACATAAAATTTGTATTTGCAAGACCTAATATCAGCTCTACTTTGGTCTCACATACACTTGAGCTGGTCTTAAATTTCACCATGCTAATTGCTAACAGTTAACATGCCACCATTAGCATGCTATATAAAGCATACATTTTTAATTGTACATTGTAAAATATGTCATAAATACAGTAATAGCTGAGTCACAATCTGCACATTACTTTAACTACAGTTGTTGGTGCACAATTTTACACACTCACCAAGCACTTTACTAGGAGGACCATGGGCCCTAGTTTCATAGACCGAGTGCAGTCTAAGTGCAGCTAGATACGGGAGTGGGCTCAATATTTTTGGTTTTGAACGCTTCATCACCCAATGGCAGTAAAACTAATTTTTTAACTTATTAAAAATATATTATCTGGGATTTATTACATTATCGGCTTCTACAAGCCCTTTAAGTATTTAGTTATTTTTTAATACAGTTGTCCTTCATCTGAAATGACCGGGTCAAAACAAAAATTAAACGTAACCAAATTGCAGCTGTGAGTGTCACTAAAGTCCACAGTCTAAGACTGGATTAGACCGGTGTGGACTGGACTCTCAAACATACCACCCCCACTTATGTGAATGAAACATGTTTGTCTGGTACAAAAGCCAAAAAAATACCTCAAGCTTCGACACTGTGTTTTCCACTGCATACAATATCGTTGTCACAGTGTGATGTCACAAAAATAAAACTCAGTTAAAAAGCTCCATAATCATACAGAGAATAATAACAGAAATGATATGCAGTCAGTATGTCTACAGCACCTGTTAATGACATCTTATTTCAGAAAAACTAACAACCGTGTTTGTAGTGTTATTTACCTACATCTATCATTAAAGTGTTCGTGATGGTCTTTCTTTATTTAAACCCTATCTCAGGAGTTGGTTTCAATTGTGAAGTATGTTTGCCTATGTATTTAGGCAAATATTATTAGCAAATAGCCTACATGAACATGCAATGAGATTCATCGGCCCTCAGATCACACACCACACAAAGGTTTGAGACCAAGTCATTGAAATTGTTTTGAAGCATTACCATTGAATGCAATGTAATTTTTAATGTCTGCTGTCCACTCATTCCCTGATTTATCTGACTTAAATCAAATATAATCAAGAAAAGAGTCAAGAGACAACTTTCATGAGGAAATGGCTTATTTTATTGTTCACATTTTATTGTTCACACTAAACAACATAGGCCTACATGTCAGCATTATAAATAACAGAACATATAGAACTCATTTAGCCTATAGAGATGGAAAAGCGAGACAATATCAACATAATAGGTTTAATTCAAACAGGAGGAAAGTGCTGGCTGATAGTCAGACAAATCAAAAATGCATGATTTTTCTTTACATAAATATGGTTGTGGGAAACAAGACCCTGGCCTTAATTTGCTTACGGTGCAAGCAAAGAAACAGAATAACTTTTAGGAGTAGCTGTAACCTCAGATGTTTACGCAGTAGGCCTAGTTGTTGCTTGAGTAAGCGGAACTTTAAGCTCTGTCAGATCTTGGTGCCACGGCTACTCGGCTGCTTGTCAAACTGACTGTGAAAAAGGTGAAATTAATAATTTGTGAGGTGTGCTTTCAAACACAAATTTTTAACCAACCTTCAGGTTTTCCTCTGTGTAAAGAAATACTTAACAAAGGACATGCATATTAAACATCAACCTTCCTGTGGTGTTGAAGCAGGTTTGCGCAGTCTGCGCTACCACAACGCAGTGTTGACCCCCGTTGGTATTCCTACACTGACGCATGCGCAGTCCACACCGAGTAATTGGGCGCTGAAAAGGAAGGAGTCCCGTGTATGCAGCGGGGTACCACTGAAGCGGTGCTAGCCAGGACAGCTACACAGTCTGAGGAACTAGCGTCTTCCTAGTGACTTTGCTTTCGAGCATCGTGGCACAGTGCGGAGTGTGAAGATGGCTGATAAAGAGGGTAGGTGTGTCTAACTACTAAACGCACTACGTAGTGGCCTGTGCTCCTCGTGCGCTGCTCCGTCTGCGTATCACGGACGTTTAACTCAGGCACTGGTGCTAGCATGACAGGCTAGCTTAAAGTACAGACCACAAGCCACAAGACTCAGTGTCTTTACTCAGTCTGGGAGCTTGGTTATTGGTTTTTAGTCCCAAGAGAGCTTCATATCTAACCTCCGTTCTTTAAGTTGACAGTTTATCCGTGTATCCAAGCCTTCAAAGTGAAATTAGCCCACTAACACCAATAGTTGTCTTGTTATGGTCAGCCCCCCCACCGACACGCTGTAATGGCAGCGTGCAAAACATCACCTGTGAACCCATCAGATATGATTCCTCTGTTGTATAATGTCATTTATTAACACGTTAAGTAGTTTAAAAACAGATCCGGTGTAGCTAGTAACTGTTGTGTTGCTTGTTTGGACTTTGAGAAAGACACTTTGGCAGGACCCTATGTTATTTCAGTGGTACGGACTTTAACCAGCACCACCACACACTCCCGGCTGTTACTTAGTGTCAGTGGTAATCATGATGACATGTCTAAAAGAGGCAGCCGACTTGAACTTACCCTGTGTTGCTGTGCTGAAGTGTACGATGATGCAGTGGAAGAGCGGGTCATCAATGAAGAGTACAAGATCTGGAAGAAAAACACACCTTTCCTCTACGACCTTGTGATGACTCATGCACTGGAGTGGCCCAGTCTGACTGTCCAGTGGCTTCCAGATGTCCGCAGGTATTTGCATATTTCTGTCCATCACAAAGTCCTGAGCAAGACAGAGGGATGTCTGTCATGGTACCCTCCCATCTTCATTAAAACACATTGTTCACTTTGACCCAGAAGAGTCCATAAACCATTGCACTGCCTCTGGCCAGTCAGCTTTCTGTGTGAAAACCACCACGGCCACATGACATGAAGAACTGCAGCTCAGATTGCAGCATTAAATGAAACTGAAGGATCCTGTAAAAGACTCATGACAGATGATGCATTTTTGTTGCTCGTGTGTGTTTTTGAAGTCTGATGTGCTCGTTTGTGGGTCACAAACACAGAGTGATTGCAGATGTAAATTTGCTCTTAGCTCACTCTGACGGTGCATCAAATTGTAACATTAATGTTTAATATTTAGCATGGGCCCTTTACAAATAAAATGAATGAGTCTGTCAATAGACTAGATAGATCCATCACATAAAGCTGTAGTTGAAGCAGTGTTCTGTGTTTGAACATGGTTTATACGTGTCACAGGTCAGCTGAGACAGGAAGGATCACAAGAGAATTCTACTCCTCCTTGCTCGGACATCAAACTGAATTAAACTGTCATTTTTGCAAATCTCTGCAGGCCAGAGGGGAAGGACTACGCTGTCCACAGGCTGGTTCTTGGGACCCATACATCAGATGAGCAGAACCACCTTGTGATTGCCAGTGTCCAGGTACCGAACGATGACGCCCAGTTTGATGCCTCGCACTATGACAGTGAGAAAGGAGGTAAGTGGAACACTTACACATCTTAATATATCTTATTGCCGACCACTTTCTACCACTATGAGATCAGTTCCTCTAAAGCAACAAGTCAGGTTTCACCCTCTACAATTCTCTGTTCTGGAGTTGTCCTTGTTTAAAACTGGTTTACATGTCATTGTCTACAGTGAGGGAACAAATTGAGTTAATACCAAAGTATAATATATTCCATATTCCATCCTGTGTGTGTGCTGAAATTGTCTTCTTCTGTCTTCCAGCAGGTACGTTGATGTGTCCCCCCGCTGTGTGTGAGGGTGCTGATGGCTCAGTGCTCTTTGTTGCCTTATATGTATAAGTATCTTAATGTGGCCTATGAAGAGTTTTTAAGGTAAACTGAACAACATCAACTTGTTGTCGCGTCCTACTCTGAAGTTGTACTAGATAAAGGACAATTCCGGGCAAATTCAACTTGAGGCTGTATTTTCCTAACATTTTAAGTCTAAAAGAAGGAATCTGATCATTTTCAGTTTAATTGCTCCTGTTTTGCGGTAGTTGTGTCTGTCCCCGCATCACCACGGCAGCATTGAATGGGAGCAGATGGAAGTTCTGTTGTTTAGACTGTTTACATTGTTTAGACTGTTTCAAACATGCACCAAGAAGTTTATTGACTTCAAGCAAGCCGACATGTGTGTAAAACTAGATCTAATTCAAAGTCTGGCGCGAGACCCAAGTTGACGCGCTCGGTGTGTTCATGTGCAGTCGGAATTTTTCTTCCACAGATCGCTTGAAGTAAACAAACCTCTGGGTGCATGTTTGAGTCGCCACCTGATGCTGTCTGTGAAAAAAAAATTGCATCCGCTCCCATTCATTGCTGCCATGGCGATGCGGCGACAGAGGAAAATACAGCCCCAAGTTGAATTTGCCTGGCATTGTCCTTTAACATCTTTAGTACATGAATGTGTGGCTGCTATCTTTCTTTAGAAAATGCAAACTGTGTACCATATTCTTCCTTGTTGAACGGTGGGTGACTACATGCACTGACCTCAGTTAGCTGTCAAACACAACAATGCCCAGGCTGAGGGAATGTCGAACGGAAAAGAACCCTCAGTAACTTATACTGACATAATAATCAATGTGATCAATGTTAAAGGACAAGACACATCATTTCTATATCAACCGGTTTATTTTTTCTAAAGTTACACTCTAGTGTTGAGTGGAAGCCCTTTTGGTTTTCCAGTTGATCTACATTCTAGCGCTCACCTGTTATGTGGTCGTTAGCCATGTGGTGACAAATAGAAAGAATAGTGTTCCTTGATCCCTGCAGTAAAGAACAGGGCTTTAAACTTGTGGGAGCACAAGCAGAAAGTTTAGGTGCATACGCTGGAGTCGACCTCCAACAAAGTTATTCACATTTCCCCCATTTTAACTGAATTGCTGATAAATGTTTTGGTAATAAATGAACAACTTACAGAAATTACAATGTACGAATTTTATTTCAGGCTCAACCACAACTGAACAAATGCATGAAATAAAGGGCATGGACACTGGTCAGTAAATTAAATGTCATTATTACAGCTTTAGAATTTATTTTTTTCTCCTTGATCTCAGTGATGTGGCCCCTGGTGCAGGAGGACAAAAATTTTTATCATTGTTGGCGTTAAGAGATGCTGACTTGGGCTCTCTCCCTCCTCGTTTTTCAACATGAAACGAATAAATTCAGCAAAATTAGCATTTTGCGCA
Source organism: Decapterus maruadsi (assembly GCA_030347415.2). Taxonomy (NCBI): domain Eukaryota; kingdom Metazoa; phylum Chordata; class Actinopteri; order Carangiformes; family Carangidae; genus Decapterus; species Decapterus maruadsi. Next base: position 23,862,768 of record CM064900.1, on the reverse strand, counting down.
TGTGTGATTAGATGAAAATAGATATTCACACTGTCAAAAATGTGGCTTTGAAGAAAGCATTTTATTATTAATATTTTTTTCTAACCTGTATTATGATTTGTGATACTCGTGTATAGACGCATTTGAAATACATTCACTCATTCAGAATATGTTGATGAATAACTCCTTATTGAACATCCAGGACATGCTGCTGTCTGCTGCAGCCATTAATGCCTGATGACACCAATGCAGATATTGTTCACCTTTTTAGTTTCAGGTTATTAATGGGTTATTAATACATTATGCATCTGAGGTAACGTAGACAGTCAACTTGTTAATATTCATGATATAATTCTGGTCTCTTTTCAGAGTTTGGTGGGTTTGGTTCAGTAAGTGGGAAAATAGAGATTGAAATCAAGATCAACCACGAGGGGGAGGTGAACCGAGCCCGCTACATGCCCCAGAATCCCTTCATCATCGCCACCAAGACCCCCACATCTGACGTGCTGGTCTTTGACTACACCAAGCACCCACCTAAGCCAGGTGGGACCATCACTACACTACCAAGATGTTGTGACTCACACATATGACAGTCACGGTGAAGGCAGTGTGTGTGTGTCTGTGTGTTTCAGATCCCAGTGGGGAGTGCAGCCCTGACCTGAGGCTGAAAGGTCACCAGAAAGAAGGATATGGTCTTTCTTGGAATCCCAACCTCAGTGGGAATCTGCTCAGTGCCTCCGATGACCACGTAAGTGACAGAGAGCAGATAAGATGGGTGGGGGTTCTCCACTGTGGAGCTTTTTGTACCCACAGAACAGAGGGGAACCATTCTGTACGACTGTTTCCATCTTTGACGAGGACAGTCCTGTACTATTGGTCATCAGGAAATGAGCCTGTACATGCAATTCTGGACAAATTCAACCTGGGGCTCTAGTTTCCTAATCTTTTAGGTCTAAAATAAGGATTCTGAAGATTTTCTTTTTAATGCCTCCTGTTTTGGTCTTACCTGTTTAGGCTGTTTATAGGGCTAGGCGGTATGACCTAAAATTCATATCATGGTATAGATCGAATCCCTTCATGGCAGCGGTAGGCTATATATCGCAGTATAAATTTAAGTGTAAAAATTATAATGGATGTGTTTCTGAATGGGTTTTGTAGTCCCATAGCAAAGCTAAATTGATTTTTTTTTAAATTAAAAAAGCATTTATTGTGCAGAAAGCAGATCTCAAAACTCAGAATTAAAACCAGCACTTTATACTATTTGAAGGCCATTGTGTAAATAAACGAAGGCAAACTGTGGCTGTGTTGGCCCAGTAGTGTTTTCCTTGTAACTTGTAACAGATCAATTGAGCAGGGGTAGAAGGAGAGTGCACATCACTACTACTCCCCGTGTGGTTCCTCTCCAGACCATCTGTCTGTGGGACATCGGGAGCGGCCCAAAGGAAGGGAAGGTTGTGGATGCCAAGACCATCTTCACCGGACACACAGCAGTGGTGGAGGACGTTTCCTGGCATTTGCTCCATGAATCCCTGTTTGGCTCAGTGGCCGATGACCAGAAGCTCATGATGTAAGTGCTCAGCTTTGGAGGCTTCTGAATAATGTTAAAAATGCTTCTTTTCTTTTTTTCTTTTTATCAAATCCAATCCCCTAACTGATGTTGTGAACGTAGACTGAAGCTGCTCACCTGTACCTCCAGCTGCCACGTGATTGGCTGATTGGATAACAAAGTGCTCAGTGAGTTGTATTCTTGACCCTGCCTCTCGCCCCTCCTCCGTCCACCACCAGATGGGACACTCGGTCCAACAACACATCCAAAGCCAGCCACTCGGTGGACGCCCACACTGCTGAGGTCAACTGTCTGAGCTTCAACCCCTACAGCGAGTTCATCCTGGCCACCGGTTCTGCTGACAAGGTGGGAGCAGCACAGACACACTCAGCTCTGAATGAGGATGAACATAACTGTGACTAACAAAGCCCAGCTAAAGGAATGAACTGACCTAATGCTGAGACTGTGTTGTTTCTCAGACCGTAGCTCTGTGGGATCTAAGAAACCTCAAGCTGAAGCTCCACTCTTTTGAGTCCCACAAAGATGAAATCTTCCAGGTGAGATTAAAATGTTTCCCTGCACACACACACCTCTCTGTACTGAGCACACAGCAGCTGATTGGATTACTTACAGCTGAAAGCACAGGGCAATGTTTAACTGACATTGTGGTTGTGAAATCTTTTGAGCATGCTACAAAAACACAGATATAAATGTACTTAATATTATTTATATAAATTGTAAATGAATCTGTAACTGTATTGCTGTGTATGATATTTATAAAAAAAGAAATGACTTGATCGGAATGCTGGATCAGCCTCATTCATCCGATATCCGATCCAGCTACGGATCGGTGCATCTCTAATTGCAATAATCTCTATAGTCATAGTAGATTCATTACCTTTAATTATTGGTGCATGTTGTTTTTAGATCAGCGGGTTAGAGACGTGAGCTGCTCAGTGAACACAATGGAGGTGAACGGTACAGGTCCCCTGTCCCTCATCAAATACACAATCCAACGACTCCACAACACTCTCGTGGACATTCACCACGCTATGAGATCACCATGTAACATTGTGAGACAGTTGCTTTCAACGCAAATGCAGCCAGAACTCCACAGCTGCTGGGCGGAGTGATTTCAAAAGTGCAAGTAGTTCCGAGTATTTGCTGTGTGTTGTAATGTTACATAATGTTACATGATTATTTCATAGCGTGGTGAATGTGCAGGTCACAACTTGTCCACCAGAGTGTTGTGGAGTTGTTGGATTATGTATTTGATGAGGGACCTGTACCGTTCACCTCCATTGAGTTCACTGAGCAGCTCACGTCTCTGCCCCGCCAATCTCAGAACAACATGCACCGATAATTAAAGGTAATGAACCTACTGCTGTGACTATAGGGATTATGGCAATGGGCAAATTTGTCAAAATGTTGAACTATCCCTTTTAAGTTTTGTCTCTCTTGAATACTCTGTACTGCTACCTCCTCTCTCATTCCTGTGTGCCATCAGCTTGCTCACACTTGTCGTAATATTTCCATGCAAGCATTCTGTCCTGTGAATAATTCAGCAGACAAGTGAAAGCATGATGCTTTGTCATGCCTGTAGCACAGAAACATACGTATTAATGTCAACTGTCCTGTTCATTAGGTACAATGGTCTCCTCACAATGAGACGATCCTGGCCTCCAGTGGCACCGACCGGCGTCTCAACGTCTGGGACCTCAGGTAGGAGCTGTCCACCAGGTCCTCTCTAACCCACTGATTCATATGAAGCAAAACAAACTCAATCGGTCTTTCTCTCTAGTAAAATTGGGGAAGAGCAGTCGGCAGAAGATGCTGAGGACGGTCCTCCAGAGCTGCTGGTAAGTGGCATAAAGTGGTTACAGCACATTCCACTACCAGGTCCTTATTATGTCGCACAACCTTCTTCAACTCCATCTGTGTTGCAAATGGAGAATGCTGGTCATGTTTGTCTTGTGCAAGTTTCAACTTGAGTTTTTGTCCACATCAGTTTATCCATGGAGGCCACACAGCCAAGATCTCCGACTTCTCCTGGAACCCCAACGAGCCCTGGGTCATCTGCTCTGTATCCGAGGACAACATCATGCAAGTTTGGCAGATGGTGAGTCCAGGGTTCGGCTCACGTGTTCAATGAATTGAATCGTTTGAGCTCCCAGCTGACAGTTCCTCTGGGCCGCACAGCCACATGTTGATATCCACGGTTAGATGTTCAGGAGGAAGTTGGAAGCAGTTTTCCTCACAGAGCCACTTCAGTCTGACACGTTGGCTCTAGATTGTGGATTTCCTCTCCACCCTGCTTCATCAGCAGCTTAAGCAGGTGGAAAACATCCTCATGTCCCAACATTTTGGCATATTGTCCCATTGCCATAATCCCTATAGTCATAGCAGTAGGTTTGTTACCTTTGCAAGCTATTTTTAGAACGGCGGAGCAGAACCGCGAGCTGCTCAGAGCTACGCTACGGAGGCTCATGGGATTTCTTGGTTTCCCTCATCAAATACACAACTCCAAAACGCTCTGTTGGACAAGTTGTGACCTGCACATTAACCACACTATGAGATAATAACACAACGTTACCAGACAGTTGTTTTAGAGGGAAATGCAGAGACTGCTTGATGAAAAACTGTCACTGAAGACAATGCACGTCAGCGGTTTTGCATGAATTTCTCTCTAAAACAACTCTCTCTGGTAACGTTCTGTTATTCTCAGCGTGGTGAATATGCAGGTCACAACTTGTCCACCAGAGTGTTTTGGAGTTGTTGGATTGTGTATTCGATGAGGGAAACCAAGAAATCCCATGAGCCTCCATAGTGTAGCTCTGAGCATGACATCCGGTTGGTTTGCCGACGACAGTCACGCTGCCACTGAACGTAAAAAATGGTGATGCAACATGGCCGGTTCGGTTCGGCTCGTCGCCCACTTAAGTATTTGTAACGACTTGTAACATTCTAAGGTACGAGAAAACTTTCATTTTTTTGTGGGTGTGGTTCGACTTCAGTGAAATATGTATTTCTGAAAGCCATTTGGTAATAAAAAGCCAAAGAAGTTACACACTGGGGCTCTAAGAGAGTGTGTACATTACTGTTGAATCTGTCTTTTCCCTGTTGCCATAGGCGGAAAACATCTACAACGACGAGGAGCCGGACAACACCCCCGCATCAGAGCTGGAGGCGCAGGGATCTTAACCCAGCTCGGCATCAAACTTTGTCCAAGCACGACCCCCCCCCCCTCTTCTCCTTCCTTCTCCAGCTTAACTCAAGCGCTAAGTGAATCTGGCTCCACACAGGTGACCGGTGTGGACGGTCAGAGGCAGCATGGACTCCAGTCTCGCTAACAGTTGGATTCAGTCTCATCTTGCTCAGATGTCACTGTTGCCCGGGTAACAGACAGAATGTTAGCACTTGTAATAAGTAAGATTTGAAATGTGGCACTCAGGTCGTTTCTCCAATGTTTGGAGAATTTAAAGGAGCAAAAAAAAAATCTTAAAATGCACAAAGTAGCACATGAGGAAAATGAAGTTTGACTGGCGAGTCACAAGGAAACCACAGAGTAGGACGACAGAAGACACCTGAGCACTGAACCCGACCTTCATCCCTCTGTTTACAGCTTCTTTCTTTCACACCTCTACTTTAGTTCCTGTGATTCCACTCTTGGCGACACGTCAGCGCTGTCCTTATGATGAAGCATTCCCTGGTGTATTTGCCCCTGTTCATTAACAGTATTTGGCTCAAGTCAAGGTGTGGGACTAAATCAGTGCACTCAAGGGAAAACGCCTCTTCCTGTTGTTACGTGATGCAAAATTAAAATAAAACTTTTGTAACTTTTCAAAAAGGTTTCTTTGTTTATTCATATAAACTGGACTGAAAACCACCACGCATGCACATGACGCCCGTCAGCTTCGCTCACACCAAATAAAAAAGAAATCCATGGTGACTAGAGACTGCAAATTCTACAAAATGTTTATTGAAAAGAAAGACAGGACTATAAGAACATTGTATAATCAGAGGGGGCGGGGCCTTCCAGTAAAAATAAATCTCTGAAGCGATGGTGACTCGTGCCTCTTTCACAGTCTCACCTACAGAGGTAGATTCTGACATTACCTGAGAGTCAGTGTGGGACAACGCCAAACAAACAGCAAACAAAGCTGACGGGTCTCTGCTCATCTCAGAGAGACTGTCCTCTGCCTGACCTTGTTCTCATGTGATGTCCTTGTGTGAATAGAAAAACACAGGTCAGGGGGGCGTCTTGTCTCGGGGGACAGACCGTCTCCGTACATGTTTAAGGGGAATTTTTTTGTCACCACCTCTTCAATTCTCATTAACATTACAATAGAATGACTCCAGCCACCATGATCCAATCTGATACACCCAACCCATCCACTTGTCACCAGACCAACGAAGAATCAGGAGCTGTGGTCAGGATCCCGCAGCCATAGCAACCTGTGTGTTAGAGTTGGGGGGCGGGGGGGTTCAAGATTTGGCAACGTGGCCCCAACAAAGACAGAGAGAGTGTGACGGTATTAGTTAGGCCTCAACCATGACTGAGTCTGACTGGTACAACAATCCCATTGAAAGAAAAAACATCCCCCCTCCTCTTCTGTAAGAGCTCCTATTAATTTGCATCAACACTGGAAATCAACATCTTTTTATTCAAATGCAGTAGAAAAGAAAATCACACTTTTCTTCCAGTATAAAGTTTCAGAGAGGACAAACCTGTTGCTCCGATGTAATAAAACGTTTGTCATCATTTACATGAAATCAATAGTGTGGACAAAGGCTCTTGTCTGTTTGTGGAAATCAGTACAAAGAGAAAAGAAGTTAAACTGAAACAAAAAGAAGAAAGCTGAGATGGAGTCAAATCAAGTGACATGTAAGTCGTCAGCGACCAACAAAATAACATGGTTGAGTGATGCTGGGGTTTTTCCCTAAACGTTGTATTGTACTAAGACGACCGTGACACTAGACGGTGGTGAGCAGTGAAGCTCCAGCAGAGGACACTCTTTAAACTCACCATCTGTGTGACTTGACCTCGGTGTTAGCTGTACTACAGACCAGCAGCACTGGTCACATGACTCACCTCACACCTGCTTCACATTCACCCACAAAGAAACTAAGGCTTTAAACTTGATCAGTGTTAAAAACAGAATCCCAGCCCTGACCGAGTCACATACTGTAGACCTCCTCGCTCCGTCCTGTTCCAGCCCTGCTTCCAACTGGAAGGCTTCATTAACACTAATTAAGTCATGATGTGATGCACTGCTCTGACATGAGGCTGACGACAGGGAGGGGCCCCAAGAAGAGGAAAAATAAAAAAAAACCCATCTGAGTTGAGTGCTTGGAAATAACCTAATAAAAGTACAGTTGTGGAAAAAAAGGAAAGTACAGAGCCAATTATTATAACGACCAATCAAAATGTGGGCAGACATCAGAACCTATGATATGGTCAGAGGTATTTTCTCCAAATATGGTCGGGGAAAACATGGTTGAGTTCCTGTGAAGAGTCCTGGACAGAGAGACGAGGGTTAAAACAAAGACAACTCTGTATCTCCACTGAAGACGGGCTGTCTGACTAGTCGTGGAACTAGGCTGCAGGTGTGTGGCTTCCCTTCACACCCTTCTCACCTACACACACACAGAGTGAAGGCTGGCTCAGTCCTGCTGCGTGTCTGCGGTGTCTGCGGGCTGGCTGTTGCTCATCACTGTAGCAGTAGTGGTTTCATCAGTAGTGGCCTGTGATGAGTCCACTTCAGGTGGTCTGGGGGCTTGGTGGATGCCCTCAGCCTCCTGCTCGTCGCCCTGCACGGAGCCTTCCTCCTCGTCCTCGTCCTCCTCCGCCCCCTCCTGCGGCTGGGCCTCAGGAGGCGCCGTGGTCCCTTTGTCGCCTTGCTCCTGCAGGAGGCTGAGCCGGTTGTTGAGGTCGTTCCTCTCCTTCTGCAGAGCTCTGCACAACCGCTCCAGCAGCTCCAGCTTCCCCTGCAGGGCCTTGAAATGACCGTCACGCAGGGTTTTCTACAACACAACAACAACAAGTCTCATCAGGGGCAACATTCACCTTGAAAGGGCAGAAGGACGTAGGAACTGAACCTTCAGGCTAACTAGGGTAATGGAGAAGCTCTGGAGTACTGAAGAGGATTGTGTTGCTAACCCTCCTCCTGGCCATGTGCATTTGTTTACAATGAAGCCAGCGAGAAATCAATCAAAGCGGTACATACTGCCATGTATCATACACCATGTTACCATGTGTATATATGTGCAGTTTAATTTGTCATAAACAAGAGATCATGGATTACGGAGCACGTTTGTGTGGCGGTGCCACAGAGATGAGAGCTGGGACACCGGGTCGGAGGCTCTGATGTTACAAGGTTGGTTTTCAGCCAAGAGACTAGGTGGAAGGCAGAGAGCCTCCATTCTCCCTGGAACAAGTTAAACAATTTATTAAGGGGATAGTTCAACATATAGGCAAATTGGCCTATTGCCATAATCCCTACAGTTTTAGGGGTAGGTCCATTACCTTTACTTGTCACTGCAAGCTGTTTTGAGACGTGAGCTGCATGGCATTTCCACGTTTCCCTCATCGAACTAAATACACAATCCAACATCTCCAAAACACCCTGGTGGACAAGTTGTGACCTGCACATTCACCACACTATGAAATAAAAATGTAGAATTATGGAACGTTACGACACATGAAGCAAATACTCAGAACTACTTGCTTTTGAAATCACTCCACCCAGCAGCGTCTGGGAGTGGTACCGGTTATGCATATGTAATTGAGGTCCGCGAGTGTGCCACAGTCACGAGGGACCAGTAAGGTGAAGTGACAGGTTGTGGCGGTTAGCGGTACCGGAAGTAAACTCATTCATCCATAAAAAGACGTGCTAACCAATTTGCCAAAAGGCTGCCAACCTCTTGGCAAAGCGGTTAGCATTGTTGCAACTGGTGCGTGAGATCGATCCTCGCTCAGGGCAAGTCCGAACCAAACAATGGTAACACATATGCCTTAAAAACTACTCTGTCTCATAACATTCGATTATTATCTCATAGCGTGGTGAATGTGAAGGTCACAACTTGTCCACCAGAGTGTTTTGGAGTTGTTGTATTGTGTGTTTGATGAGGGAAACGTGGAAATACTGAGCAGCCCACGTCTACAGCCCGCCGATCTAAAAACAGCTTGCACCAACAATTAAAGGTAAGGAACCTACTGCTAAGACTATAGGGATTATGGCAATAGACCAATTTGCCAAAATGTTGAAATATCTCTTTAAGCTACTAATCCTGCATAGTTCCTCTTCAAGAGCATCAGATCAGAGTATCAGACTGTGACATTTAATAGGCTTTTCTGGACATAAAGGGGAACTTAGTGTTCCAGCTGTGTCAGTACCTCTGGTGTAACAGCAGGTGACAGGTTCACTGGCGGTTACATCACGGCTGATCAGAGCAGGGCTTGGTAAATACCTGTGAGTTCTGCACAGGTCATCTGATCTGACTGTTGACACTGCAGCAGCCGCAGCAGCAGCAGCGGCCAGCCTGACAAGTGGCCCTGATGTCAGAGTACTTTTCTGACAGTCACATCCAGCTCCTCCCTCCTCTCTGGCAGAGTGAGCCAGGTGACCAGCAGCAGTGTGGACAACAACCTCTTTCATGCTATGGATTGATGTCAGAGTGGATTTCTAAACCAGCTAAACTAATGAATTACCTCCTCAGCCATCTGCAGCAGGGCCTGGTTGTTACTCTCCCACTTGGTCTTCCACTGTGTCGTCTCCTTCTCCAGCTTCTTGATCTTCTTGGTCATCTGCAGGTCAAACCGACAGACACTTACAACCAGGCCAACATCTGAATCATATAAGGGGGCCTTCAGCATAAAAGCCCATCAGATACGTAACATTTCTGATGGGAAAAACAACATTCCATTCAAGTTCAAGGTCAATTTAGTGTTCATAATATCAAATCAAAGGTTACTAAATAAATGGAAAACATGCCAAATGTCAGCTTGTGATGATACCACAGCACATCTCTAATGCAGTCCCAGTTGACCAGCTGTGACCAGCTGTTTCTCACCTTTTCCATCTCCTGTCTGAAAGTGGTGAAGACCTCGTTGCTTTTAGCCAGAGTGCTCTGGAACTCCTCAAACTTGTCCATATACAGGGAGAGCTGAGGAGAGGAGAGCAGAGAGGGGTCACTTCTATTATCTCCACTGAAGACCTCTCTGTGTGTGTGTGTGTGTGTGTGTGTGTACACGTGTGTGTGTGTGTGTACACTTTTTACAGTTAGAGTTTTAAACCATCAGACTGGGTACATTTGGCTGGTTCTCACTTTCTCTTCCAAGGGCTGTTTAAGGGTTAAAGGATAATTACTGTTTTTTTTCTGCACCTTATTTCTAGCATAAAATACAATTATTTACTCACCCAGATAACTTTGGTGTCATTACAAGTCGTTCCGACGAAATTGGATCCAGCCGAGAGCCGCATATATCCGTATAATGCGAGTCTATAGGGCAGCGCAATGCAGCCTCTAAATAACACATTATCTGCCGTGAAACTCATTCATTTCACTAATATTTTGTTATGATAGGCTAGTGGTTTTCCCTGGGGGGTTTTCTGAGACCAAGGTGGCAAAGGCCTGGTGGGTCGGGCGGGGGGGGGGGCTGATTTATGAGCAGCGATTTTCGAGAACCTAAATTTCCCTCTGTATAACAAGCTGAACATTGCTTATACAGGGCTCTACACAAACATTTGTTGGTTTACTTTAGGAGCACAATGAAAAATGTTTAATTAGCACATTATTTAACCCTGAAATAATGCTGAGGGTCCAGTGTGACCCATTTTTACATTTGAGAACAGTAAAATCACCAAATATTTTACCTTTGACTTTGAGTTGACTTCTATTGTGACCCAGAATGGGTCATACATGGAAATATTTCAACATTTTTTTATCTATTAAATCAACAGACACAAGCAGTAACTTGTTCTAGGTATATTATGACCAACCCAATATTTGGTAAATTGGTCTTTCCTGCCACTACACTATTATGATATTAACTCTGATATGAACTATATCTTATTATTTAACTACTTAAATCACAGTAGTGTTCTGATTTGTTGAACTCAACCTGATGTAAACATTACAACTCAATTTACAGTCACACAAGCAGCTCCATGTTGTTCCCGTGTGATGTCAGATGATGAGGTCAGAACGGTTGGTGGACAGACAGAGAGCTTTAAGGTTGAAGTTTGGATTAATTAAGGGTGCACTTTGAGACTGTGACACGACCACATGTCAGTTTTAAGAGAGGAAAACAGCTCCACGGCGACCGGCGTTTTGATCATGTTTACGGAGGATGTAAAGTCAGTATTTTAACATGGGGGTCTATGGAGACATGCTGCTTTCTGACACCAGCCCCCAGAGGAAGCCGCAGGGATTGCGGAAGTGAGCTTCACTTCTCAGACCGACAACAGCCCCCTTGGGAAAACCCTGACCTACTGACCTCTGACCTGGATGATATCATCTCAGAGCGCTGCCCGGCTCATTCTGATATTAATCATTCCGCTGATGTGTTATTTAGACGCTGCATTGCGATGCCACGTGTACTCGCATTATATGGATCTACAGCTGGATCTAATTTCATCAGAACGACTTGCAATGACACCAAAGTTATCTGGGTGAGTAAATTATCGTATTTTATGCTAGAAATAAGGTCCAGATTGTTAAAAAAAAAAAACAGTAATTGTCCTTTAAGACTTAATAATAACTAGGTTAATATTATAATTAGGTTTAAGTTAGGTTAAGTGTAGTGGTTATGGTTAGGCATTTGTTTTAGATGGTTAAGGTTAGGGTAAGGGGCTGGGGAATAGTACATTAGTCCTCACAAAGATAGCCATACAAACGTGTGTGTGTGTGTGTGTCCTCACCTGCTGTTTGAGCTGAGTCTCCTGCTCCTTCATCAGCTCACACTTGCGCCTGGACTCAGTGGCGTCCTTCAGCAGCTGCAGGATCACAGAACAGTCAGTTGTGCTGCTCTCACAGGTCACACACACTCTGACACCACCTCTGTGTTTCTATTCCCTGCTGCTATCTGAGAGCAGAGGTAGGTGTGTGTGTACTCACAAAGTCACGCTCTCTCTGCTGCTTCTCCTCCACTTCCTTCATCATCTCGGTGATTCTCTGCAGCTTGGCGTCCATCAGCTGCTGCTGCAGCTCCTTGTGCTTGAACACTTTGTCAATGTGCTGCAAGAGGGAAACACACACTTACACACATTTCCAGTGGGCTTGGTCCATATGTGATGTGCTGGGCTGTTACCAATACACTTCTCTTCTAAATCTCAGTAAAACGATGGATGTGAATAAAGCTGGTTCAAGTGCGTTTCCGTCTCAGACCTTTAGATGGAATAAAAAGCTGTGCGTAATGACGTTATGTGCTGTTTTGCAATCATGTTGTTTATTAAGTTGCTTTCTTGCCATTTAAGGTGTTTCCATTCATTTTTGTACAAAATCGCAAAGCAGACGAAGGACATTCATCCTTCATCTTTAACCGGTTATCTGAGGTCAGGCCACAGCTGGAATACGTAACATTTATCCGGCAAATAACTGTTTCCATCAGCGTTTGTCACACAAACTTTGAATTGATGAAGAGAAAATCTGATGATATTGAGAGTATTAACTCTTTATCAATATTCCTGATGTTTGATCTAATTTTACTGTTTCCATAAGGCATTCTTAATTCGATATGGCTTAATGCGAATTAAAACGTGTGGATGGAAACATGGTTTGTGTCTGTGGTTAATTAACTCATGTTAAGTTGTGGTCACACTGATAGCACACACAAGCCAGGCGGGCGGTGTCAGCTCTCACCTCCTCTCTGAGCTCGTACTGCTCGATGAGCTTCTTGAGCTTCTCAGCCAGCTCCATGTTCTCCTGCCTCAGCTTGGTGTTGTGTGAGCTGTGTTGCTCCATCTGCACCTCGATGTCACTTAAGGTCATCTGAAAGTGCAGCATGGCCTCCTTCCGCTGCTCCTCGTACTCCCTGGACCGCTGTGCGTTCTCCTCCTGTTGGACCGATGAGGTGAGAGGTCAAACAGAGGGAGACAAAGGTCAAGTTGAACATGGTCCTTCACTGTCAGAGGTTGACTTTATTCAACAAGAACAGGAGAGACAGGAATGAGACGAGCAAAGTCACGACTTAGGACTTTGTAGCGTTCCAGGCAACCCGTAACTCATGTTTTTCCGACCTGTTGCCTGTGAAAGTTCCCTATAACGGCCACTCGTAACTTCTGACCCGTGAACTCGTACCAGATCGAACTGGTACGACTTCACAGGTTGGAAAAACATGAGTTACGGGTTGCCTTGAACGCACCATGAGTTAGCAGCCCCCGCCCTCGTCATGGATCTAATTGGTCCTCGTCCCTACATCACCACATTCACGCGCATCCCTTGGCTGCACACACAGCCCTTCATGCCGTTCTCTCTCCTCATTGGATAACGCTTGTATCCCACAAGGAAAGTTTTCTCCTGGGTTTACAGCAGAGCAGAGTGACGGAGAGACTCGTGTTTTGGCTCAAACACTCTATGTAAGTGATTGCTGACGGAAAATAGGACTATTTAGGACTTATATTAACAAAAACATTCCTCTGACTTATGCTTTAAGTAGAATGAGTTGTGTTTGTGTTGGTATTTAAAAAAGAAATGAAAAGAATGACTGTCATACATGTAGAGATGCTTTTAAGAAACATTTGTGAACATGGTCTCTTAATTTTTTCCAGAGCTGTATTTTCAAAACATAACTAATCTGAACATGCTTGGTGTTATTTCTGGACCAGTGCTGTGACAGTGGAAACAGCTGTCCAACAGGACAAACACAGATACATCATCTTCTAGTTTAATGACAAACAATAAACAATCTGTGCTGTGTGTGTAAACAGTGTGTGTTCTGGTAGCGGAGTGTGGCTGCTGGACACGTGCGGTGGGCGTCACTGTACCTTGAGCGTCTTGTTGTGCCGCTGCAGCTCCCTACAGAGGCTCTCCAGCTTGCTGCGGGCCAGGATGGCCTTGCTGTGCTCCCCCTGCAGGTGGATCTTCTCCTTCACGATCTGGGACTGCTTCTTCTGCAGGGCCTTCAGCCGCTTCTGCATGCAGCGGCTCTCCTCCAGCTGAGCAACACAGTTCACGTTAAAGAGACCGCCGCGTTGTGGTTAAACATGCTCTAATCTTGACTTAAAACCAAATAAAAGCTCATGTCATTTCTACGATTTCCTCAACATTTTATGGACCAAACGACTGACAAATTAAATGATCATCACATTTTTTCTTTTCCTGAGCAGCACAGTCCACCAGGAAGAATGGGAGAACTCAAATTCATATTGTGTTGAGATATGCAGACGCTCAGCTCACCAGATCAGCATACTTCTTGCACAAAGCAGCCAGTTTCTCCTCAGGAGTGGCCAGGGAGTTGAGGGCCTGCATCAACAGGATGACCTCCTTCCCTGAAACATGAACCAAAAGAGAAGAGGAGGCCATGTCTGTTATCAGAGATAGGAATAAAGGCAGCCAACAACATCAAGTAGTAACAAGACATGGCCCAGCGGCTCACAGCTCTCTGTCTGCGTAGCTGCTTTTGTGCCTGCAGGACATAGAGGGTGTTTTGTGTTGTGTTGTGTTGTATGCCCGTGGCTACTACACTGTGACACTAAAGCATTTTCCCTGCTGACATCCCGTGTCTGTCGGAGAAACGCTGACTTTTAATGTGTTGATGTTAACTCACTGATGAGCCTGGTTTCACCCTGAGCTAGTCTGCTGCTTGTGGCTTTCACTTTGACCCAGGTGCTTCCCTCTGTGGAGTAGGGGTTAGTTGGTCCGACTTGGATTATTGAGGTCTCCAACTGATTTTTGCTTATTAACGCTTATCGATTCGATTTTAGATTGTCGATTATGATTTCCCATTTGACACCAACAGTAAACGAAATACACCATAAACTTATTGCACCATTAAAGAACAGCTGCTGAACTACTTAAATTCTCTTTTATTTAGTTAGACCTCAAAGCACCTTCAATTTGTGTTGTGTACTTGTCCAAATTGTTTTAGATGTAGTCTTTCACAGTCAAAAAAAAAAAGACCATAAATGTCCATAGTGTGAGTTTTTTTCCTACAGAATAAAGATGCAGCTTTGGAACTCGGTCCTGAAGCTAAAGCTGACAGGACATTATGGATGGAGAAAAAATAATAGTGGACGGAGATGGAAACATTTTATGATACAACACATGCATACTACAAGAAAACAAACTCACGGAGTAACGCAACAGCAAGTTGTTTAGGTAGGTCACAGCTATTATCACGTTAGCGTGTAGACTTGTTCTCCATGATCTGTGTTCTGGGGTCTTCAGCTCCTCTGGGCTCCGGAGACGGAGCAGAGAGGCGACGTGTCTCCATGTCTTTGAGGGTTTGATACGTGCTGGTTTTAATTTTGTGTTTTGAGATCTGCTTTTTGCACAATAAATGCTTTAAAATTACATTATTGCTATAAAAAAAATCAAGTCAGCTTTGCTAAGGGACTACAAAACCAATTCAGAAACAGGTAAATTTATACCGTGATATGAATTTTAGGTCATACCGCCCAGCCCTACTATGCACATAAATGTATTTTGGGATGGTAAATCAAACCTTCTGGGAAACTGGCCCAATGCTAATGTACGTGTAGTGATTGCTGTTTTATTTCTTTTAACATATAAAGTTTGACGTTTGGCCCTGACTGGGTCATAAACTATTTTAAATACAAAATGTCACCTCTCCGTTGAAGGAATGGCTGTTAGGTGCAGAAGAATTGAGGCCGACAACTGCCATCACATGTAACCAGCAGCATGGCTGGTGGTTGGAAGATAGACTAGTGTCCCTACCGAAAGCCTTGTCCTCTCCACCCTTGCTGTCTCCTCCAGGATCGAGCTCTGCCTCCCCCAGGTCACTGGGGCTGTCCTCTCTGCCTGGAGTCTCCCCCCTCTCCTCCTCAGCGCAGCACAGTCCCAAGTCAAACTCCGCAACCTCCTCCTGACAAAACACACACAACAAAAGAATACTGTACAGATCTCGAGCAGGAAGTGTTCGCAAGATGTTGGGACATTGAAAACAGGACATGGGGCAATAACGCAGTACAGATGACCAATAAAAGAAAATTAAACAACAGATCATACTGATAGTGTTTACCTGACAGAGGCTGTCCAGTTCTGGTGGAGAATCACTGCCTCCTACTATTCTTCTGGTTGCCACATCAAGCTCACAAACTCCTGTTGTCTCCATGAGTCCTGACCACCAGCTAGAAATCCAAAATGAAACAGAGTTATAGGAAACTCTCCATGATAACAGCGTGATGAGCATATTTGCATTTGTAATGAGCAGTGGAAGTTCATTTGGACTGAATATAGTAGTGATCTTAATAAGCAATGGATTGTTTTGGTGTGATCTGACATCTGACACCAAAACAATGCAGACCAATCTACAGTACTATGAGACAGAGTTCACCACTACATAGTGATGATTATCAGCAATCAGCCCATCCCTTCCATGCACAAATGCTGTAGTTAACTAACTAAGACTTTAAGTATCAAAATATGGCTCTGGTTACATTAACAGGTATGAAGCACAAGCAGAAAGCCAGTCATTATGACAGACAACAGAATATGAGGCTGACTGGCCTTATGTATAGATGTGCTGTTTATGCATCACTTCACATGTTCTTAGATTCACTATGTGAAAACTGATAAAAGTCAAAACTGAATCCTAATTCCAGATTTATCAAACTGTATCCACCACTTGGTCCTTCCATACTTTCCCCACTCTGTCTCCTTCAGGGCAAGTCATATCAATTCTATATATGGCAATAAAGGCTTAATGGAAATGCTGCTGAGATTGCACTGCAGGCTAACATCACCAGTGTTAAAGAATACAACAGACTGTCAAGTGTAAACAATACAACTGCATTTACATTTTTACAATAATTGTAGCCATTTTCTTGCCACAATAGTTGACTGGAAGCAATCCCGTCAGTAGGATACTGTCTGTGTGAAGCCAGCCTGTACAGGCATGTCAACCACGTGCTGCAGGAGCAGCCCCAACATGTGTATGAGGGAGCAGAGGGGGCAGAGATGTCAGAGCTGCACACAGCATGCTCATGGCCTGTTTCATGTTGAAGTAACTACAACTCAAGGCGATTCCCGCTGCTTCGCAGTGTTGCTCATCTCAGGGCTCAGGCCTACAAACACTTTCATTACAACAGTCTCCGGTTTACCGCTTAGCTTTAGCATCGCATCAACACCGACACCAGGAGCTTCCAACAGGTTGGAGCCCACCAGACAGCCCGTGCTAAGCAACTTGCAGACTCACTGACATGTGAAACCACAAGGCGCGTTTATGACAATCTAGCGCGTCTTGTGCGTGAACTGGTGTCTGTGACATTGATTATTAGGCTATCCGACTGTCAAGTACTGACTTTAACTTAAAAAACAGAACTTTACTGTTGTTTCTATTTGCCTGCCAACAGCTGTATTTTAATAGTAGTGAACAATGGAGCTGGAAAGACAGGATCTCCTGCGTTTCTTATCTTATCAGACTTTAGTTCGCCGCAGTTTCCGGCATCACCAACTAACTTACATGATACTGCTAAACATGTAGCCAGTCGCTCTGATACATGTTGTTCACTCATTAGAGAGAGATAAAACTTCTGAACAATCTGTATTAGTAACAATTAAACGTGTATCTCCCTCCGCGAAAAAAAAAAACACACGACTTGACTGTAGTGAATTACGTAACATTTTAATGCTCCTTAATGTCGGAGGTTTCTGTTCATGTCATGTTAACGTGAACCAACTACTACAAGTAAAACATTCAAACATTTGGACAATGTGTATGACTCCAAGGTCGATACGAGTGACAATATATTGTTAGCTGAGAACACAAATATTATATCAGCAAAGTGTTTTTGCAGATGAGAACAAGCTAAGTGTAAACCTGGAGGGGAGTACAGAGCGGTGTGACGTTCAGCGGCTCGGCTCCTGTTAGCTAACAGTTACCTAGCTAGGCGCTTCATTATTTATTCCTTTAAATCAGCCACTGGACACATTTACATTAAATGTGTTCACACATATGCAGATAACAAAGAACGCAAATAGCAAATTAACACTACTTAGCCGCGCATTTCTGATGTAAGCCAACATTAGTTTGCTATTGTTAGCAGAGCTAATCCTGTGCTAACAGCTAAGCTAGCTGATGGCTAGTCCTACTGGCTAACCAGAAGTGAACTTTACTTCGCCAAATAGGACATGTGTGATGTTACATTTAAAATGCGACACGATCAGGCTGACAGTTAGAGGTTACACCTGCGGTGAGGTGACATGAAATCAGCAAGATAAAGCATTAATGAGCCAAATATTTTGGCTGAAATAGCTAGAGCGTTTACCTGTGTATTTTCTCTGTAGATGGAAGCAGGGCACGTATGTCAAGCTAGCTGGGACTAGCAGATAACAAGTCAAACATCCGGTTAAAGCTTTTCAAAATGTAAAGCGTCCAGTTTTTTTTGTTGTTGTTTTTTTTACAGTCTATGGTTTGTACACATGTAACATTTTACTGATAAAACAACAGGAGCTCATAAAGGTGACAGTTCATGGGACTAATTTTATTCTTTTTTTTATTTTTAGACAAAAATACCAAATATTTTATGATTGCAGCTCTTAAGCATGATGTTTGCCTCATTTTAATGGTAGGGTAATATCAAGTAAAGTAAAGCAAGTATAAATCAGTTCATTAAGAAAATTAACATGCCAGTCAATCATGAAAACAATCATTTCTTGTGGCACTATATGAGATGAGGCCCACCTCCATAGACACATACACCTCGGCATCAGGAACAGTAAAATGCTGTTTACACAATGCATTAATAGTATAACGTGGCCAATAAATATTCACTAAGTACTTTCGCTGTTGATACTTAGCCTATGTGTAATTATCAGATTTAGTCTGATTGTGCTGTATCCAAAACTTTTACTTGAGTATTTTCAATTTAGGACTTTACCTGAATAGATTTGTGACAATCTCCACTATCACTGTTTTAAATTACAGATTTACTCTTCCATTTTGCATTAGTTTTTATGTCATCATCATCATCATCACCACCGTATCATTATTTTATAGCAAATTTACACAATTGCACTATAGGCTTACCAATAAAATGCCATTGAACCTGCCTGCCATTATTCTTTTAATTTGAAAATATGACCCACACTTCCGGCAGTAGTCAGACTAACTTGATGCAGCTGAAAGTCCAGACTACAGCTCTTCTTTTTCCAGGACGTCAGAGAGGGAGGGAAACAACAGCCACCTGATACTTTACAACTACAGAAAACCATTGAAAAACAGCACCAAAGACATTTCACCTGATCACAATACACTCCTTGATGTAATAAATATCCCACATTTCACAATAAAAGTTTCACATTAAAATAGAGCAGTGTGAGGAGAAACACAGCTTCGAAGGAAATGCCAAAAATCATCTCCAGGATTTGGGGTAACGGTCCAACAAATGAGTTTAACTCTAAGTGGAATTAAGAGAGTTTAAATGCTTTAGATTTGATAACAAAGCCAATATCAGTATCGGCATTCCCAATTCATAATAGTTTCAGTAGTTAAAGTATTATTGGACAAAAGTCTCCTGAATTAACGCTGAAGCCTGCGGATCTTCCTCTGATAGCAGGGCTCCAGCGGCCGCAGCTGGAGGTGTACGGCCGTGAACCGCCTGGTATGAGCGGATCACATTGCACTGGCCCCTCGCTCCTACCCCGGCGCTGTAGTAATTTCAACTGGGAGGTCTTTCCCCGGCCGACCAATAAGCGCACGCCTGTGTGTTGGGAGCAGAACGCTGATTGGCTGAGAGCAGCAGATCGTTCTCATACCGACAGCCGATTGGTCAGTCTGGTTGCCTCGAACGCTCGGGACCCGCCCGTTTTCTTTTCTCAGTGAGGACGTTGTTTTCCATCCATACTAGAAGGAAAAAACAGCGGCTAGAGGACGAGAGTGTGGCGGAGGGTTGGCAGGAATAACGGAGCATTTCGAAGCTTCTTCACCGGAGAAAAAGACGTGTTGCAGGCGGAGACAGGAGCACTCTTTACCGTCGTTTCGCTTGCGGTACGTTCCCCTTGCTTTTGTTGTTCTGGTGGCTAACAGCTTGATTGAACCCAACGCTGGAGACACGCTGGTGTCAAATGACACGTAAATCACTGTGTTCTTCTCTTTTCTTCCCACGTAGGCTGTATTGATATGTGGGTGAATAAGACACTTCTGCTGCATTGTAAAAAAAGATAAATTTCACTTTATTGTCAGACAGATAGTTGCTGTGGAAAAACACTCATTTCCGTTTGAATCCCCTGTGAAGTTTACACAGTGTGGGGCTCTGTTCTTCACTCAATGACTTTCTGATGTATTGAAGTCATAATTGTGGATTTTTAATAACCAGCAAGGCAACGAACATAATGAGTTCCAGACAGCTGCATTCAGCAGTTCCTGACGTGGGGATCCCTGGTGGTACCTGGGTGGGAGCTCAGGGTTAGCCTCTCCAAAAACGCACACATGAATGTCACAGAGCATTTTCTGCACAGGAGACACGTTCTGTGCAGACTGATCATTATACTTCGTTTGTATGAACTTGAGCATCTAACTGTGCAACTGTATTGTCTGCATGAGTGATGCATGCACTCAGCTGCAGGAAGCAATTACATGGGGAAAACCAGGTCACAGAATGTCCACATGGTATTTGAGACATAACCTGAGGACAGAGTCACACTTGAAACCCATGAAGGCGTCTTTGCATGTTCAGTGATTGTAAATCTGCAGAAATGTCGGTCTCTTGGCCGTGGTGGTCTGGAGTCAGCTCCATGAGAAGTGTGTCATGGACGGGGCTGGGTTTGACCCATTTTGTGCTTCTCATGTGCATTCAATACACAGAGCCCAGCTTTACTCTCTGCAGGTGATCAGGCTTTGAAGGTGATCTTACAACTCTCAGTTGTGTTTTGCAGGAATCTCCAAAATGTCTTATTTAAACATTTTGGTTGGGACTTGATGCTCCAAACCAACCAGAGAAGACTCCAGATCTTATATGCTTGTTTTTGAGTTGCTAGTAATGTTTGTCCATGTTAATGTTCTACTAGCCTATTAGTTTTACTGAATAATGTGTGTATGACTGTCTGGTGTTGTGAAGAGAGTCAAGAGTTATCAATCAGCACTGTGTCTCAGAAAAAAAGAGACTGTGTGCAGTGTGTGATGTCCACAGAACTCACCCACAGTTCTGCTAAAGCTACAGTAGACAGTGGAAAACCTTGGCTAAATGTGGAATCAGAAAACATTTATATTCCTCTAAGTCTGTTTTCATTTTCCTTGAGAGGAGTATTTGACCAATTCCATATTGGATCGGATGTCCATGTCTCTCAACATTTAGACAAACTTCCTGCTTTCCCACCTATGTCTTTATCAGCAAAAACAACGGACTAATTATTCCGGCACCTTCTCATATTTCACCTGTGCACACTGCTGCAGTGCTTTCACAGGTTGGAGATAAAGGCAGCCAGTGGCACGTTACATCAGCTGTGGGTGTTTCACGTAGTGGTGACTCTTGTTACTATGTAAGTAACAGTGTCTGCATTTTGCGAGTGAAGAAGATTGTGTAAAGCAGAACAGACTGTGGCTGTTTTATCAGTGGGTGGGCTAGATTTAAATGGACCATCTGTCAACATTAATGAGAGGAGCAGAAGAACGTCAGGTAGAACCAGGATCCATGACCCAGAAGTGTTACAGCTGACAAAGTGCCAAACGACACACTCATAGACACACACTTGATATCATGAACATCTTGGGATTTTAGATTGTTGGTTGGTCTTAGACTTGTTGGTTTTTAACTGCTGCACCTTAAAGGTACATTGTGTAGCAATTCCTCCCATCTAGCGTTGTGGTTGTCTATCGCAAGCAACTCAATCGTATGTTTCATGCTGCATTCACATGAAATTGGGCAGACGGCAGACAGACGACAGCCACTGCATGTAACGGCGTAAACAAGTGTTCCGTCAGCACGAGGCAAAACAATACACGTGACAATATGTTGTCATGACGATGTCGTATTGTTTACCTGACCCACGTTTTACGGGCTTTCTCTCGACTTCTGTGACTAAAATGACATCTGGACGACTGTCTGTCCGACTGCATGTGAATGCAGCATCAGTGTAACGCTCCATTCCTCCTCACTGCGTTACCGCGGTGACAGATGCCACCTCGACCTGAGCCGACAGCTCCGGTGTCTCCGCTGCGTTTCCGTGATTTCCTCCCGTCACTGAACGTAAAAACATGGCGACAGGACATGACAGCCAGCAGCGAGCTTACCCGCTCCATGTAGATATGAATGATATGAACGGCTCATTCAGAGCTGAAAGCAACACTTCACTTTGTTGATGGATTAATGAAGAACAGACTTTTGAATCAAATAAGCGATTTTCGTGAATAGATAACAGGAGAAGTTACACAATGTCCCTTTAAATATACTAATATCATAATGTGGTGTAGTGAGAAAATGCTCAGGGCTGACCTGAGAGAGAAAGTCCCGAGGAAGTTGTTCTGGTAAAGACTCCTGGATGAATACTGAACTCCCACTGAGAGAACTTCACCCAGGCTGAAATGACTGGTGATGTCTGTGCTCTGCTTTTCAGCAGCAGGAGAGAAGCATTTGTTTTTGATTTGTAAGATGAAGCAGCTCTGCTTTTGAAGTGGTGAAGTTCACCTCTGACCACTTCCAGAAAGTCAGTGAGACATCTCCAAAACTGCACCAGGAACCCAGAGAGTGAGCTCAGCAACAGTTTACCCAGCGTCTGCAAAGAATGGCTGTTTGACATCGGGATGTGAAGGATCATGGGGGGTTGTGGGTAATATTCAGACCGTACAGAGTCCTGAGGTTTCACACAGCTGACACCACCATCTGCTTTGCATCCTTTAGCTGCTGCTCCGCTGCTGTGCTGCACTCTGCTCCTTCACGCACTCCATCCCATCTTTAATTCACTTCACCCGCTCTTATTTATGTGACACACATGCGCCGAGATGTGGCAGACACACACACACAAGCATCAAAGTATTGTGACTTTGGTGTGTGGTTGTCATGGAAACTACACTGAAGTCAAAAGATGGAACAAGAGCCATGTGCTCCAGGTTGCTGCACCCTGTCTGGTGTGTGGACTGTGTGTGTGTGTGTGTGTGTGTGCGCGCGCGCAGCTGCTTTGTTTTCTTCCTCTCTCACAAATATTGTGATGACACAGTCAAAAGCAGACACACATTCTGGTTATCGTTCCAGCATCAGTGCTATGATCGCACCGTGTCATCACCCATATCCTTTCATGTTATTAAAGCTGTGGCTCATTATGTCCATGTCAGCTGTTGGATGGGTTTCCATGGAGCTCCCCTCCTCCTGTTGATTATGAGTGATTTTTTGTGAATGTTGCAATTATAAAACATAAATAATCAATGAATTCTGAGTTTACTTGTTGTAGTGGAGTGTAAACAGTCATTTATCTGTGTCTGCTGTGGTGGGTTGTTCCTGCTCTCTGAGTCACAGAGAGCCCTGGGCTAAGCTCGGTCCTTTAAACACCCAAATTAGCAGCAGGTATGCGTTTTAAAAAAAGGAGAGTTTGCCAACAGGCGCATGTCTGTCTCATCCTCAGGTTGGTGCTGGAGCCTCAGTGTGAGATGCAGCTGCAGGTCACTCCTTCACATGAGAGCAGTGGTGGTTGATCAGAGCTGTGTTGTGTTTCCTGCTTTGAAAGAGACAGCAGCAGCATGTTCCCCTCAGTGTTAGTGCGTGAACATCAGTGCTGTGTCATTTGAGCCATGCTTATTGTATTCTTCGATATCAGGTGGAGGTTGCATGTCAGCTGGTCTGAGCAGGTTTATGGACCGGGTGTAATGCAAAGGGCCAAGCGACAGACACAGATGCAACCTATTATAGTTTGGCTTGTTTCATTAAGTTATGCCTGACCTAATTAAGAACCTCACGCTTGTTCCTGTTGTTATCTAACATCTTGTGTCTGCACAGAATGTGTAGTAATGTCCCTCAACTAGCTATGTGTGTGTGCTATTTAGCTAACTGAGATGGTCTGAAAGTGTTCATCTGGACTTGGTACGACCTGGTATGGCCAGAATCAGCATGGCCACAGGTTAGTTAGGCATGTTACTTTAAAGGGATAGTTCAACATTTTGGCAAATTCACCTATTGCCATAGTTTTAGGGGTAGGTTAATGTCGTGCAAGCTGTTTTTAGATTGGAGGGGCAGAGACGTGAGCTCTGCACGGCGCACAGTATTTTTGCCTTTCCCTCATCAAACTCATCAAGCTTGTCCAAAGGGCCGCGTGGCTGCAGCACCACACGACATGTGACTCATTTAATCAACTGGTCTCAGTCTTCAGACAGTTAACTGGTCAAACTATCTGCTCTTGGTTGGTTGGACACACGGCCCTTTGTGGAATAGTTAGCCCATGCCTGGTGTAAGGCCATGATGTTGTTAGGATGCTTTGAGACAAAATGACTGTTAAAATGGGCTATACTTTGCTTTGTCTACTAGTTACTTTCCCCAACAAGTAACTGAATAAGTAACAGAATAACTACATTATAAAAGTAACAAATTAACAGGAAAAGTAACTAAAATGTTATGTTTTTATAAAATGCTCAAATATGTCAAATTACTTGGACTCGCCCCCCTAACTCCTTAATGTTATGTGTAACAGGCGTATTAGCCTTTTTTGTGACGCGACTTATTGAGTCAAGTAACAGCGAGAAACGGCGCATTTTATCGTCAGTAAGGGTAACGGCGTTATAATGGGGAAAACAATAACTTTTTACTGAAAAAAGTAGCGCCGTTAGCAAGGCCGTTATTTTCTAACGCCGTTATACCCATCACTGGTCAGGGTGTCGCCATTGCTAACGGCTAGCAGCTCCGCGGTCATCTTGGCAGCTTGGCTTATTTCAATTTGGTAACAGTAGTACAGTAATAAGAAGTCAAGTAAGTGCACAACAGTGATCAAATAGAAATATATTGACATCAGACAGAGACGGAGAGAAGAACAATTAGAGTACTCTAAAAGAACATTGCAATAGAAAGAAACTGTGACATTACGGCTACAAAATGCACAAACGTGCTTTGATAACACAAAACAATTCTTGTCAAACAGGTGTAAAATGTGAAAGAAAGTTTCCCGCCCTATCACTGTTGTACATAAACATGGCCTCACTCAGCTGCTGGCATCACTAGAAGTTTGTTCTCCATTAATCATCATTATTGATTATTATCACCATCACAACACACGTGATGCATATGTTGGTCAGATAATGTGGCATGATGTTCCTGTAGGTCCAGACGTGGACCAGAATCCAACCTCTTTTGGTTTTAATAACAGAAACATGTGCACACTACACTTCAAAGTCTTATTTTAGTGTTAAATGAGCAGTGGTTTGAGAGCAGCTGCAGCTGCGGGACGGGACTTCACCCACAATGAAAATTGTAGAGGTTGGTTGGGGGGTCGTCACGTCATGTGAAATATGGTTTGTTGCAGCAGAGCTTTTGTTTGTCCGTCTTCCTGTGTGGAATATCAACATCCTCTCATTTGTCGCTCCACCCAGTCGAACTTAGGCCAAACCAGCGGAGCCAAGTTTTTCGACCTCCTCTGTCTGCTCCCTCCCCTACCACTGGACTGCGTCTGCGGAGGAAGGAGCTCTCCTTCCCTTCCCTCACTCTGAGACCTGAGGAGTGGAGCGCTGTGGCCAGAATGCAGTCGTATTTGCTCTGGTGCAGTTGGTATTGAACCGACAGCCCGTGTGTGACGGTGTACCTTCAATCACCACGGCTGCTTAAACACATTCCAATCCCCGCACACTGTTTACTTTACTGTCAGCATCTCCTTCTCCCTGCCCTGCTCCTCCACGTTGTTCCTCTCTCTGTGGTTTAGTTCTCCCCTGCTCTTGACTGTCAGGCCTCCCGTTGTTTAAATGTGTGAAGATCGTGGGAGACTTCTTCCAGAATGATGTCATCTTTGATCTCGCAGTTTATCCTCAGAGAACAACCTCAGCAGTGACAGGTTAGGGCAAAGAGGGTTCTGAAACAATGCTGTCATGTCTCTCCAGGTGTTTTCACACTACATGACTGTCAGTTTTTGTAACTTCATCATGTTTCTTTAAGTTTTTTTAATCATTGAATTAAAACTTAGAGACCAATGACAATCTTCACTAAATCACTGGTCCACAAGTGACCTGAGGCCCAGAGAGCATTACCTCTGAGGTGTTTGAACTTATCAACAATCCCTGTAGCTCACACGCTGAATGACTAGCAGTGGTGCAATTCATTAAAGGGATACTTCAACATTTTGGCAAATTCGCCTATTGCTATAATCCCTAGTCATATGGGTCGGTTCATTACCTTTAATTGTCGGTGCAAGCTTTTCACCACGCTATGAAATAATAACGTATAATTATGTAACATTTACGACACATGAAGCAAATACTCGGAACTACTTGCTTTTGAAATCACTCCGCCCAGCAGCCGTGTCTGGAATGTAGTTCCGGTTACGCATTTGCCTCGAAAACAACTCTGTCTCGTAACATTATTATCTGATAGCGTGGTGAATGTGCAGGTCACAACTTGTCCACCAGAGTGTTTTGGAGTTGTTGGTTTTGTGTATTTGATGAGTTTGATGAGGGAAAGGCAAAAATACCACATGCCTCTGTAACGTTAGCTGAGCAGCTCGTATCTCTGCCCCGCCAATCTTAAAACAGCTTGCACCGACAATTGAAGGTAACAAACCTACTGCTATGGATTATGGCAACAGGCCAATTTGCCAAAATGCTGAAATATCCCACATATGAACACCTACCAATACTGTTATTGATGTAGACTAAAACCAACATGTTGGACCCAACAAAAACACATTATCATCTTTTTTTGAGTGAACATGCAAGGAAAAAACAACAACAACCCACAATTCCATCTGAAATCACATACCACATATTGCCAAAAATAATAAATCATGGAAGCAAACAAATATGCAGCGCTTGGATTTTGTCTTGTAGAGATCAGGACCGCTCTGTTTCCTTGTATAAAGCTTCTGAATGATGAGCACTGGAGAAATAGTCCGAACTAGCTGCAGGAGGACTCACCTCTGCTTTGTGATGTAATCGTGACTTCATTACTTTAAAGATAGGAATTTCTCCCATCATTCTCCCAGCGTTGCGGTTGTATATCGGAAGCAACTCAGTCGTATTTACGTGAAATTGGGCAGACGGACAACAGCCGCTGCACGTAACGGCATAAACAAGCCTCTATATAAACAAGTGGTCAATATGTATGACTGTTTACCTGACCCACGTTTTACCGGCTTTCTCTCGACTTCTGTGACTGAAATGACATCTGGTTTGTTACCGACGGCCGTCTGTCCGACTGCACCTGAATGCAGCATCAGTGTAACGCTCTATTCTGCACCTTAAAGGTACATCGTGTAGCAATTTACTGAAGGTAAAAACATGGTGACGGGGCAGTGTTTAGCTCAGTTGGTAGAGCACCCGCCCCATGTGCAGAGGCTATCGTCCTCGCTGCAGGCGGCCCCGGTTCGAATCCCGCGTCGGACGGCCCTATACTGCGTGTCATTCCCCCCATCTCTACCTCCCGTTTCCTGTCACTCTCTGAACTGTCCTATCAAATAAAGGCATGAAAAAGCCAAAAAAATATACTTGGTGACAGGACATGGCAGCCAGCAGCGAGCTTACCCGCTCCATGTAGATATGAATGATATGAACGGATCATTCAGAGCTGAAAGGAACACTTCACTTTGTTGATGGGGGGGATTATTGATGAATGAAAAACAGACTTTTGAACGAAATAATCGATTTTCGTGAGTAGATAACAGGAGAAGTTACACAATGTCCCTTTAAATCCATGCTCCTAAATGACCTGAGTGTTTGGACATAGCTGCTCAGATCAACACTGTGAAATGGTTTGTCTCATATACACACACACATAGCTTCAGATTAAAGCCTTGGACCTTGATGAGTCACGCTAACACACACTGGTACTGTAGCTACTGTTTGTAAAACCCAGAGATGTGACTGAAAACACAGCAGAGAGCGGTGCTGGGAGTGGAGACTGCTTTTATTTCTGCGAGGAGTGTGGAGGAGTATGTTTGTGTGTGTGTGTGTGTCTATGTTTAGCAGTGTTTGTTTAGTGCTCCGTAATTATGGGCTGGCAGCAGAGCTGGAGTTGGAGCAGGCAGAGGAATGCCTTCAGTCTGCTGCTGTCACTGACACTCAGTATGGGCTCGTCCACACATCTCAGCCCTGTTGATGTCAAATGTGTTGATTTCCTGTTTTTATAGGTGCATGGAACTTCTGTTTGTGCGACTGTGTATGTGTGTGTGTGTTATAACAGGACAATTTATGGTTTTATGGAGACACACACACACAAGCAGCCTTTTCGTCAGGGTGGAACCAACAGATGATGTCATTGGTTGCTTCTGGTGTTGGCTTTGAGGTGATCTGTCTTCCAGATGTAGCAAATAGCAGCAGCAGATGGCCATGACGGGTGGAGTCAGGGACTCCTCTGCTTCCTGTCATTGACGGTTGGGGGGCCACATAGACTATAGTTTGTCCATACGTTTCAACACGGATCCCACAAACACGTATTTCCATGTTCAATTTTCCTTTTAGCCAAAAGTTGCCAAGAGCCAGAGATGAAAACCATCAATCCTCGTCGTCTCCTCGTGAAAAGATCCTCGTCGTCTCCCTGTGATGGAGAGGAGGAAAAAGCAGGAAGTGCTCACAGTGTAGAGTCTGGAGCTGTGACATTTTTGCAATTTCTTCCTTGACCTTTAACGTGAAGGATGAACTGATCATCAAAGCAGCTGCAGCAACAGGAAGCAGCTTCTTTTTTTTCTGGACAACCTCATATGTTTTTAAGCAAGTGTGAGAAATACTATGAGGTAATCAAAAAACCAAAAAAACCCAGCTCGGCCAATACATCTTAGAAAAGTGATGGAGAGAAGACTTGTGCTCCATTGTCATGTAGGTGGACACATTTACAGTAATTCCTCCACTCCAGGGTTTGCAATTGACCTACGTCCAGAGGTAAATTCATGCAAAACCGCTGATGCACGTTGTCTTCAGGGACAGTTTTTCATCAAGCAGTCTCTGTATTTCCCTCTAAAACAACTCTGTCTGGTAACGTTTATCTCATAGCGTGGTGAATGTGCAGGTCACAACTTGTCCACCAGAGCGTTTTGGAGTTGTTGGGTTGTGTATTTGATGAGTTTGATGAGGAAAACCAAGAAATCCCATTAGCCTCCGTAGTGTAGCTCTGAGCAGCTCACAGCTCTGCTCCGCCGTTCTAAAAATAGCTTGCACCGACAATTAAAGGTGACGAACCTACTGCTATGACTACAGAGATTATGGCAATGGGCCAATTTGCCAAAATGTTGAACTATCCCTTTAAGCAGGTTATTATATTCCATCATGATCTCAGTGATTTGAACCTGTTTTGGCAAAAGGCTGACATGTCTCCGTACTAGGGGTGTAACGATACACAAAAGTCACGGTTCGGTACGTACCTCGGTTTTGAGGTCTCGGTTCGGTTCATTTTCGGTACAGTAAAAACATGATTTTGCTCGTTGTTTATTAGGATTTTTTCTAAACCAAATGTACATGTTTTAGTCAAACGTAATTCTTTTACGCACCTACTAATGTTATGTTGAAGGTACCTGATACAAATAAACTTATAAACTTATTAAACTTAACTTATATAAACTTAGGCTACTTAAACCATTATACAAAATATGAGAAAAAAAAATTACTGTTGTAAAGTGCTGCCTAATAAATTCAATAAATTATTCTCAAATTATTAACAAAACATAGCCTATTCAACAACAACATTTTTTTTTTACATGTTAAGTGCAGCCCTAACAGTTCAAGCCAGTGACAGACCGTTTGGCCGCAAAAAAATAAATGAATGAATGAATAACGCGGATCATCACAAAAATAGCTAGTGTCAACACGGGACAATTAAACTGCTGTTGTGCATCTGCAGCAGCAGATCCACAGGTGCTATGGACAGACAGACAGACAGACTGGGACAAGAGAGAGAGAGACGGGGGGACGGGCGGGCGGAGAGAGGGACAGGTAGACAGACAGAAAATGTTGAACTATCCCTCCTCCTACAAGCAGGGAGGCTCTTCAAGTCTGTTATTGCTGTTATTATATTCCATCATGATCTCAGTGATTTGAACCTGTTTTGGCAAAATCGGTTCAATACGAATACATGTACCGTTACACCCCTACTCCGTACCAATACCTGCTGTATTCTTGTAACTGTAACATGTAGGTTTGTTGTTGCAGACAGATTCACCTGCCTCTGTTGTTCCTCCCTTATGCCTCTCTGCAATATCGGCCTCAGAAATCACACTATCAAAGGTCCAATCAGCGTCTCCCCCTGTCTCTGCTTTCACTGCAGGTCTTTAAAGTCTCTCTATCCTTATCTGGATCTGTGTGGCTGTAAGCAATGGACCATGAGTTTATCCTAACCACTGTCTACATGACATATGAGGTTACACACCTGGTGACTGCCTACCCGCTCTACCATTGTCAAAAACAAATAAGTTCCACTCAGACCTTATCCACTCCACACCTGAACAACCACTGGTGTTTTTTTACCCTCTGATACAACATGGCAGAGTCTCCTGAATCAGTGAGGCAGCAGGCAGTACACACACAGTGTTCTGTTGCTTGGCATACACTTATTGTTGATACTGACCTGCACAGTTACAACATTTATCATGATGAGTGATTCTGGTGTAGGACACAGGATGACTTCAGTGTGCTCCCAAATGATTCAACCTAACCCTACATACAGCTGATAAATGATGAATTCCTGTGAGGATTGTGTTGATGACGTTCATAACACTTAATAAACACAATAATGTAAACTTAAGATATAATAGCCTAATAATAATGAGATGAGAAAGTTTTTGAAGTGTTTTAATTAAAATGTGTAAAATGATCATGATGAACAAAAAGTCTGTCTCCAACAGCAAACAGGAGTAATAGGCTAATATCCATTCCATACATGAACACACCAACCTCACCACCTGCAGAGCTTAAAGGAATGCTTCACCCAAAATCGATAATTCACCAATTTTCTACTCACCGCGAGATTTTCTGCGAGGTGTTCTGCTAACACTTTACTTGAAGGTGTCGTCATAACAGTGACATGACACAGTCATGAACGTGTCATAAACATTATGTCATAAACAGTGGCCCCATGTGTTAAGGCTATATAGTCCTCACTGCAGACGACCCTGGTTCGAATCCCGCGCCACCCATTTCCTGTCTCTCTCTTGACTTTCTTGTCCAACAAAGAAAAAAAAGTTTCAAAAATATACTTAAAAAAAACAAAAAAACATAATGAGTGTCATTTTGGTTTTTGTGAGTGTCATTCGGTTTTTGTAATGGCAACTTGGCATTGTTTGGGTTGTCTTGATTACGACAACTTGACATTAATCAAAGTGACATTACCAGAAAATGTCTTTGTCACGACAACTTGACATTAAAGCAGATATCAGTGGAATGTTTTTGTTAATATAAGTCCTAAATAGTCCTATTTTCCGTCAGCAATCACTTACATGGAGTGTTTCAGCCGAAACACGAGTCTCTCCGTTACTCTGCTCTGCTGTAAACGGAGGAGAAAACTTTCCTTGTGGGATACAAGTGTTATCCAATGAGGAGAGAGAACGGCATGAAGGGCTGTGTGTGCAGCCAAGGGATGCGCGTGAATGTGGTGACGTAGCACGAGGACCAATAGATCCATGACGAGGGCGGGGGCTGCTAACTCATGGTGCATTCAAGGAAACTCGTAACTTGTGTTTTTCCGACCTGTGAAGTCGTACCAGTTCGATCAGGTAAGAGTTCGCGGGTCGGAAGTTACAAGAGAGGCCGTTATAGTGCACTTTCACAGACAAAAGGACGGTAAAAACACGAGTTACAGGGTACCTGGAACGCTACAAAGCTGTAGTTGTGACTTGAAGCCGGAACTTACGGTTTCAAAAGCCTGCCTGGAACGCAGCATTAGCCAAAACGACCGGATCACTGATATCTGCTTTAACAAAATATGCTCCTAAAGGTTACAGACCAATTCATGACATACGTAAACGTTTATGACATTGACATAATGTTTATGACACGTTCATGACACTCTTACGATGATTACTTCAAGTAAAGTGTTACCGATGTTCTTCCGTGTTCATCCAATGGTTTACAACGACGAACCAACATCTGCAGGAAATATATCGCACATGTGCACAGACATCAACAGCCGCTGGGAGCTACTGCTACAACATGGATAAAAAAGAGATCAAATCTTTTTTTCCAAACTACTACTTCATGTGGCGGCTTCAGGACACTTGGGTCAGTGCAGACGAGCAGTATGGAGGTATCTGGATGTTTCATAGTGTGTGTTTTGGACCATTCAAAAGTGAACTCTATCCACTGCCATTATATGCAGACCCGTTGCCAGCCGGATCCCCCCCCCCCTGGAACTCCTAAAGTGTTTTGATAACTCTTTCCTCTTCTCTCCAAACCCTTCCTTGGCGTGACAGTGAGTAGAAAATTGGTAAATTATCGATTTTGGGTGAAGTATCCCATCAAAGGTTGGATTGAAGTGGGCTGACATGCAGTAAATATAGGTCGTTGGTTTCGACAGCATGCAGCTGGGAGTACTGGTTTGACTGTGGGTGGGCTTTTATGTAGAACTATGGAAATTCAGTGATTGAGTAGTCCTGAAGGAGGACATGGATACTTTCTGCTCTCCGGTATTTACTTTACCACTTTGTATCAAACCATCAAAGAAGCATAACGTATTGGTTTGTTGACTTCTGCCAGGACAAACAAGAGTTTTTAAGTCTTAAGTCCTGGCCCGGAGCTAAGAACACTTTTAGAGATAATAATATGTTAGAAAACAAAGAGCAAAGAGAACCATTCCCGTGTGGATCCCTAAAGCACGGAAGGTTGAGTGGTGACCTAAATACCTTATGGATGGAGAAGATGAGAGATGATTGAGAACTGGTCACCATCAGTTCACGAGGAGTAAATGACATTGGTCAGCAGGAGGCTCAGGGCCGACCTCCCTGTCTCACCTGTCTGAACGCTCCACTAACCTTTAAAGCAGTGTGTAATTAATGGCTCCTCAGAGGACCATTACACACTCATCTGCACACTGAGCCTGACGCCAAGCTTTACCGCCCCACAAACACCACCAGGCCCTTTACACTGTTATATCACAGCAGTGTGTTTGGAATCACAGTGGGTCTGTGGTTGTGGAGGATGTAAGCCTGCAACGGCTGCTTTCTATTGGCCCATTTCAAGCTGTAGTCAGTGGTTATTATTTTTTTATTACCCGTTCCTGCTTTTTTTCAGTTTTCGGTTGTCACAGGAGGAAGGGGAGGTGTTTCCCTCTGTTTGCAACTCTCAAAGGGATATTTCAACATTTTTGGCAAATTGGCCCATTGCCATAATCCCTATAGTCATAGCAGTAGGTCCATTACCTTTATTTGTCGGTGCAAGCTGTTTAACCGCTGAGCAGAGCCGTGAGCTGCTCAGAGCTACGCTATGGAGGCTCATGGAATTTCTTGGTTTCCTTCATCAAACTCATCAATCCAACAAAACTCTCTGGTGGACAAGTTGTGGTTGCGGTTTTGGATGAATTTACCTCTAAAACAACTCCGCCTCATAACGTTGTGTTATTATCTCATAGCGTGGTGAATGTGCAGGTCACAACTTGTCCACCAGAGCGTTTTGGAGTTGTTGGATTGTGTATTTGATGAGTTTGATGAGGGAAACCAAGAAATCCCATTAGCCTCCGTAGCGTAGCTCTGAGCAGCTCACGGCTCTGCTCCGCCATTCTAAAAATAGCTTGCACCGACAATTAAAGGTAACAAACCTACTGCTATAAAGGGATTATGGCAATGGGCCAGTTTGCCAAAATATTGAACTATCCCTTTAAACTCCTATGTGTTTGTGTTGCAGTGTAAGCTTGTTTGCCTGTTCTTAAGTGTTGGTTTGATCCCTGCTGGTGAGTATTAACCCCCCCCCCCAACCCTCTGTAGCTCGCTGTGCACTCTGCTGCCCTGGGAGAAGAAGGGATTAGAGTCAGACAGATCCCTGGTCATCTCAGGCTGAAACTGGTATTATCTCATCCACAGACACTTGCTCAGTGTTGTGCTGTTGTGTCGTTGGCGTAATCATCCAGCCTGGGCACTCGTTCTAACACATTTAGTTTACGTAGCCAACACCAAAGTGTTTTGGGCAAATTTCCTCCTTGATGATTACTTTTCTGATTAGCCTGGAGTTAATCAGAATGTGTCAGATGTGAAGGTGTACTATAGGGGATGTGTCACCTCTTCCTCTTCACTGCTTTATGCTCCTTCTTCCCATCCTAAAATTTCATCAGCAAGCTGCACCGTGGGGGGAAGGAGCTGTGTCTTCCATCTATTTACCTAATTGTGCACATTATGCAGACCTCTCAGGTTGTTACGGGGTGGGGTGGGTGGGGTGGGTGGGGTGGGTGGGGTGGGGGGCGGTGGGCCTTTGAAGCTTCAGCCCTGCAGACATGTACCTTTTTTTAGCTCTGCTCTCTCAGCAGCTGAAAACGCTTTTAATAACCTTACATAATGATGATGATGAAGATGATGAAGCAGTATAACTGAAGATAAGAAGAGGACGGTGTATGGCTTTGAACATTAACACAGGAGCATGCATCAGACGCTGGGAATAGAAGTTCTAGTTTCCTGACAGAAAGTTACTAATTAGCAGCAAATGTAATTTTCTAATTCAAAGCTTCAGATTTTCTGTTTTCTATTTTTTGTCTTGGACAGCAGCAGATGAAATATCTCTCTGTTGGTGCAAACGATGTCCCTTTGGGTTATGTGAAATAAAACTGTAGCAGACATCTTCAGTCTTCTGGTGTTTTTATGAATTTAATGGAGAAAATAGCAAGCACAACTGTATTTCAAGACTCCCATACAGTCACTGTATTTGTTGCTCTGGTATTTGGTTTTTGCAAAAGGCAAGAATGACATTAAAAGAGGTTCTAAGAGCGTAACTCTGGGTGTGTGTTGGCATTTGAAAGTTTGTTGACCCTGTGTGAAGCCTTTGTCTACTTGTATGGTGTGTGTACAGTGCATGTTTGAGTTTGTGTGCATTTGTATTGGCATGTAGGGCAGATGCTGTGTGGAGCCACAGGACTGTGTGTGTGTGTGTGTGTGTGTGTGTGTGTGTCCGTGCGTGCAGGACAGGCGGGAGAGTCATGGTTCAGGAATGTACTGTATAATTTGCTACAGTGGAGCCTCCTGCTACAATAGCACCTGGGGCCCCACATATAGAAGTATGTAGTTGTAGTATGGAGCTGAGTGCAGCAGTCTTCACTCATTAAAGGCTCAGTGTGTAACTTCTTTGGCTTTTTATTAGCAAATACGTATTTCACTAAAGTGGAATCACACCCGCATACAAATGTTTTACAAAAGTTTTCTCCTACCTTATAATGAGTTGTTACAAGTCGTTACAAATATACAAGTGGGGGCGATGCATGAACCGAGGCGGCCATGTTGCATCGCCATTTTTTACATTCAGTGGCAGCGTGACCGTAGGTAACCACGGAAACTCACTGGAGCTGTCGGCTCAGGGAGAAAGTTTTCCAGGTGGCGCCTGTTAAAACGGACGGAGGCTCTGATGTTGCATTCAGGTGCAGTCAGACAGACGGCCGGCGGCAAACCAACTGGATGTCATTTTACTCCAAGCGAGAAAGACGGTAAAACGTGGGTCAGGTAAACAATATGACATCACCATGACAACATATTGTCACGCCTGTATTGTTTTGCCTCGTGCTGGCGGACCACCTGTTTACATAGATGCTTGTTTATCCTGTTACATGCAGCGTCTGTTGTCTGTCTGATGTCTGCCCGATTTCACGTGAATGCAACATCAAGAATACATTCAGATATGCAACCACACCACTAGATGGGGGGAATTCCTACATACCTTTTACAGCTGAGTCTGAAGCAGCGTTTTGTGTTGGTTCAGACTGAAAGTGTCGAATCAGGGGATCATAAAATCTAATTGTAATGATTCCCTGAAATGTTCTTGTGGCACAGGTCAGCACATGCAATACTTCTGTCATGGTGAGGAGCCTCCATTTTGTTGCATGTTGCATGTTGGAGCCGTGTCTGTGTGTGTATGGTGAGAATCAGAGATGTCAGACTGATCAGCTGGTCATTCATGTTATACTATAAACGGCTCATTTTCAGAGGGTTTTACTGGATTCTCCCAGCTGATACCATTATTGGAAATGTTACAAAAAAGAGGTGCGTCCCAGTGGACCTTCATGTCTGCTACACTCCTGCCTGGGATTAAATGTGAAACAGCTTTATTCAGTGTTTTTAAATGTATAATCACTGGTACTATTTGATCTCCTGAAGGAATCCAGTCCATGAGAAGCTCACAGCAATGGTGGTGAAAGCAACTATTTGCATTGTCCCACACTGTTTCCTGCTGTCCTCTGTTAGTGTTTTGATTAAAGGAATTCTTCGGGCAGAAGTTAGACTCTGAGTTTAAATAATGAGCTAATGAATGATGAAGGTTCATGCATCTTTCTGTGCACGATGGACAAACGGAAGCCGAGTTATGGGCTTTGACTCCTAAAGTTAAGACAACACACTCGAAGCATTTCTGGAGCTGATTCAGCTCTGTGTGGTTAGTCATGAAAAAAAACTAACATTTATCTCTCATCACATCATTCCAGATGAAACATCTCTGATCTTTTCCTTTGGTAGTTTAATGAGGATAATTCTGCTTGATGAGTCGTCTCACAGAGCAGACTGTTTACAAGTCAACATACATCCAGATTTCTCTTTTATTTTAGTTGTGGGGGGTGGGGAGGGAGGGGGCAAATTCTCTAGCTCCGCTTTGAAGTTCCCACTGGCTCCGTTTCAACAACTCTGGGAATTGGAGAGGAAAGAGGTTTGATGTAGGAGTGTGGAGCCTGAGCTGTACTGATTAGACTTACATTAGAGCTGCAGAACTGTCCTGTCAGCCATTTTTGATATAATGGGATGGCTTCTACATGCTTTGTTCAGATCAAAAGAAATATGAGTCCAGTTTTAGTCCCTGGCACAGGTTGTCTTCGTACTTTCTAATCTGCTCTGATGGATCTGAGTTCACTCAGGAAGTGTTTTCAGTGAGTGCAAACTTCTAACATGTCGACATATTATCTATCTATCTATCTATCTATCTATCTATCTATCTATCTATCTATCTATCTATCTATCTATCTATCTATCTATCTATCTATCTATCTATCTATCTATCTATCTATCTATCTATCTATCTATCTATCTATCTATCTATCTATCTATCTATCGAGTGCATGTGATGGAGGACTGCTAGGGTGAAGGAGAATTCCAGACTGACATAAAGTGAGGAGGTACATTGGCTGTCAATCAATATGTGAGCCAAGACCACTGGAGTAAATGCCATCACATTGGTGACATGTGTTACTAAACACTGTTAAAAGAGATTGAAGCTGTGTGACAATTATTACACATTGGACCTTTAGCTGATCAGTGTCGCTGTAACTCAGTGTCAACTTCCCAGTTGATTCCTGAGATATTCAGTCTGAGGCTGTACAGGGAGGGAAAACATAAACCTTTCTCCTCCTCCTGACACACTCCATCTCAGCCCCTCCTGCTCTCCACCCATCATCCCTGTGGGCCTGCAGACTGCATGTCTCTGCAGAGATGCATTCCCTTCTCCTTGTATCATCTGCACTGATGCAACTGAGCGGGCTTCAGATACAGTCACACGAGGGAGGAGTCAGAGCAGGAAAGGCTTGACTCATCTTTCAAACAGGCTCCACACAGCGCTACACATAGTACTGTCAGATCAAAACCTTCCATCTGCATGAATTGAATGAATGGAACTCTGATTCCACCCTTGAGAGGCTCTCTTAAATAGCCCCTATGGCGACAGACAGGTGGCATGTGATGAAAATAGTGTAATGGTGAATGGTTAGTGTGCTTAGTTATAGAAAAGTTATGGTTACAGTTGTAACATGGTTAACTTTGTTGCACCGTCATGGATAATAGATACAACATGAACTGCTAATTTCATATGGGAATCTAACACTACCTGCTCCGTCACTATTAGTGTAAGTGCTCGATATTGCCTAGCAACAAACCCAAACTATGGGTCATAATAACCTGTTGCTGGTCCAGCAGCGTATCAAAAAGTCTCTGTTTTAAAGGGATAGTTCATCATTTTGGCAAATTCACCTATTGCCATAATCCCTATTAGTCACAGCAGTAGTTTCATTACCTTGAATTATCGGTGCATGTTGTTTTTAGATCGGTGGAGCAGAGACGTGAGCTGCTCAGTATGCTCAGTTGGATTGTGAATTTGATGAGTTTG
This sequence comes from Decapterus maruadsi, assembly GCA_030347415.2. Lineage (NCBI taxonomy): Eukaryota > Metazoa > Chordata > Actinopteri > Carangiformes > Carangidae > Decapterus > Decapterus maruadsi. The sequence goes on along the minus strand of CM064900.1, from coordinate 23,824,687 downwards.
ATGAGGGACAGGGGACCTGTACCGTTCACCTCCGTTGTGTTCCCCTGTCCCTCATCAAACTCATCAAATACACAATCCAACAACTCCACAACACTCTGGTGGACAAGTTGTGACCTGCACATTCATCACACTAAACAAATACTCGGAACTACTTGCACTTTTGAACCAGTGCATCTGGTAGAAAACAGAGATGTCGCTGAAACCACGAGGGGAGTGTGAGTGTCTTACAGCACAACATCAGATTGTGACAAGTGAGAGAGGCCCACAGGTCAGACAGCAGACTGGCTCCTAGCCCCCCCCCCCACACACACACACACACACACACACTGAGCCAGGGAGGGTTTCCAGAGCTGCTTCTCGTCTAGCGAAGACACACTCATTGCACGGTGCACCACACACACAGAAATGTTGGCGAGCATGAGGGGAAATCCTTTGTTGCAGCACATCGTACCTCTTTATGGTCACAGTCGCATAGATCAGCTGTGAACAGAAGACACAACCTCTCTATCACCTAGAATTTACAACTAGACTGTCAACATGTCTTCTGCATAACAGTTTTTCTCCGTTGGTTTGGCTCATTTTTCAAAACAGAAATTACAACAACATGGACAAACCTCCAAACCACTTGGCAATTGTTCACGACAGAATTATATTTCTCACTCATTTCATCAAATTGCAAATGTCATACGTCTTTGCAAATGATTAAGTAGCCATAAGTGAATAGATCTTGTTTATCTAAACTGGTTGATTGATTCTCAGTCTAATGGTTGTTCTCTCCAAAACATGTCAGTATCATAAGTCATCACATGCACAATAGTCTGTTCAATTAGCCTCAATCAAAATTAGTCTGGGTAAACCAGCATGTAGAATTTGAATCCGAACAGAACGAGAGATTAGGCCTAAATCATGTTTTTCACGCCCTATCATTGTTTAGACAAATCTGAAATGACTAAAGAAACAAACTATTTCTGTGTGTGTGTTTTGTGTTGCTATGTTATTTATTCAGTTTGGGGGAATCACAGTGTCTAGAAAGCATCAGTGGCTCAGCTGACAGCTAAATCTGAATTTGACAGCTAACGGTGGTAGCTAAGCTAACATCAGGACGTCAACTGTTAAAACCCTCCTGTTGTCGGACCCAACAGTCATGTTGTAACTAAGATATCCGGTGGACAAAATATTTTTTCATGGACCGTTTGAGTCACTGAGTTATTAAAGTTAAACAGGTAGCTAACTGTTAGCCTGGCTAATGATAACCATGACTAATTACAAAAATGTGCAAATAGTAATGTTTGTCCAATCATTGGTTTTATAGACTTTACAAACATCAGATAGTCTAAATGATAAAACGGGATATAGTGACATGAAAAATGAGAAACTCTCGTCCGTCACTATTGTTCTCGTGCTGGTTTTCTACCCAGAAGTAGCTGTGAACAACAAGGCGATGGTGTTGTGCAACTGATCTTAGAGTTTTGAGAATGTAATTTCTGTTTAGAGAAATGAGCCGAACCAATGGAGAAAACCTGTAAAGTGAAATAAATAGAGATGTGTGTGTGTGTGTGTGGTGGGGCCTACAACTGCTTCTCATCACGGGGTCAAGTGGTCTGATGATTTGTTTGTGATGTTGAATATATGAGTTGGAGTTGAACATCAGTCAGTGTTTTGGGTGTGTAACATATGGTAAGCGGGGGCAGATGTTCCGTCAAAGACTTTATTACCCCCAGAGCCTGATCACTGGTCGGCTGCTGCGCATTTAATGGGTCCCTGTGATGACAGAGGATGGGGTTCACGTGGAGGTTGGGCAAATACAAGCACTGGAGGATAAATAGCAAACAAAGAGACAGAGGGAGTGTGACGGAGTCAAAGGAAAAGCTGGGAAGTTGCACAGGACACAGAAAGAGAAGAAGACGGTGTCGGGGACTGTGTTGGTGATTTATCTGCAGCTGAAATAACAAGTCACAGAATGATGGAGGTAAGGAGGAGCTGATCAGGCTGAAGCTGCTGCATGAGTCAGGTTTGCCTTGATGACGCTGCAGCTACAAAAACAATGCAACTGGATTTAGTGATTTTCCTTCGATTTGGAGGCGTCCAACATGCTGCTGTCTGTCTGCTGTTTGGAGCTGAAATGACCTTTGGCTGAACCCTCACATGCATTTTTGCTCTGAGCCAGGTCTGTGGATTTTGTCCCCCCCCCACACCCACTGTCTCTGACATTGGAATGGCTTAAAGAGGAGGTCTCTGCAGGGCACTCGCATAAAGTCCTGTGAATATATCGGGTGGAGCACTTCACAGAATCGGTTCCTGTCACAGTTTTGGGGTCGTGGTGTTTGGTTCATTTCGATGAAGTAGGGATTTTTCTGTTTTCTTAACCCTCCAGAAATAGCTACCATAGATTTAGACATAGACATAGACAGAGACTAATTCACTATTTACAGTTTAAACCATCTGTTCCAGACGCGATGTAGGCATGAAATCATATCATGCAGCACGATCAACAGGAGCAGCACAGAGCACATAGTCCCAGTTTATCCTCCACTTTCTTCCTGCTTCCTAGCACTTGAGACAGAAAAATGTCTTGGTGGCGTTTGACTTTGTGTTCGGTGTGCTGCTGCCCAGCCAGATGCACTGTGGTTCCATCCATCTGTCCATCAAAACTGTGTCTCCATAGTGTCTCAGCCAAATATCAGTCCCTGTCTAGCCAGTGTGTAGTTGTTGTAGGCCTATAGGAGAGAAGCTGAAGATAGATATAAAGCAGTTAACAGCAGCTATCTACTCTGTCTGTTGGGTTCATATACAGATATGTGTCATATGATGTCTGTGCATGTGATGGTGAATTTGTGTGTGTGTATACTGCATGTAGCATGTCAACATTAATATTTCATACCTAGAAATCTACTAGGATGATGAGAAGATGGCTGGGCTGCAGCCGTTACTTCAACTTGTTTTATGCTAGTTTTGTTGTAGATGTTGTTGCTGTTTTTTCTTCTTCTACTTAATTTCTTGTAACAATTAGGGGTGGACAACATATAATACATCCATGGTGGACAATGTAAGTTCACTTTTTGCTGCCCCCTTTCATTCAAGAATGCAGTAGCTATTGTCATTTTTTATGAGTTTTATTTTTGTTTTTATGCTCGATAAATGAATGAAATAAATAGTTTTGGTTTTGGATCTAGTAAGCTGCTTGTATTCTATTCTAAAATGAAAATGTGAAAAGTACATCAACAAACATCATCCTTACAGACTCAATCTTTGTCCCATCTGCTATGTATGTGGGTGGGGGTTAGGACCTACACTGCAGACATCTGTGATGTCATCCATCCTGGGGTCCAGAGAAATGATCCAGCTGAGAGTGTGACATCAGTTACAGTGCTTTTGTTGACTGACTTTACAGCACTGAACCAAGATTTCAGTTAAGTCGCCTTGTAAGTTTCATTTTTGTGACTGAAGGCCACAGTCTGATCAGACAACACACCACATTGATCACTTACTCTTGAGAATCTGATCCAATGACAAAACCTTTGTGAAGAAGATTCTCATCCTGTTGAGTGTTACAGCTGGTTCGCCTTCTCAGTGTTGCCGGTTGCAGCGTGTTGAGTAACAGGATCAGGGGAGTACTGCTGCGTTGGCTGGTCTTAGCTTCACCTTTTGGAAAATTCATGACTTTCTCCGCGGCCTACCTGTCTGCAGGAGGGAGGGGATCATGTCATTTCTCTTTAGGGACTATACCGAAAAACAAGAGGCAAAAGGCTGAAGTCTCTCTATATTTGTTTTATTTAATTAAGTACAAGTAATAGGTCATTGTGACACTTTTGCATCATTTAATTATTTGTTTTATTTTATTTAATTAAGTACAAGTAATAGGTCATTGTGACACTTTTGCATCATTTAATTATTTGTTTTATTTTATTTAATTAAGTACAAGTAATAGGTCATTGTGACACTTTTGCATCATTTAATTATTTGTTTTATTTTATTTAATTAAGTACAAGTAATAGGTCATTGTGACACTTTTGCATCATTTAATTATTTGTTTTATTTTATTTAATTAAGTACAAGTAATAGGTCATTGTGACACTTTTGCATCATTATATTTAAGACAACTCAAGTTTTATAGCATACAAGCAGAAATCCATGGACCAGCTGCTCCGTATCTATCTATCTATCTATCTATCTATCTATCTATCTATCTATCTATCTATCTATCTATCTATCTATCTATCTATCTATCTATCTATCTATCTATCTATCTATCTATCTATCTATCTATATCTCTCTCTCTCTATCTATCTATCTATCTATCTATCTATCTATCTATCTATCTATCTATCTATCTATCTATCTATCTATCTATCTATCTATCTATCTATCTATCTATCTATCTATCTATCTATCTATCTATCTGAGACATTATTTTTATAGCAGGGATCATACATTAAAAAATGCAACACTTTACATAATAAAAACAAACCCATCCCACCGACAATTCCCTGGCCACCTCCCCAACCCCCAAATACAACAGGGAAGATTTAAAAGCAGGAACTGAGCTGTAACATAAAAATCCTGAATGTTGTTTAGATGGAATGAAGAACATGGTTGAGTACCAGAGCCTCCTCCTCTCCTCTCTGTCCTCCTCCTGTCCTGATGTGGGCCTGCCTGCACCTCCTGCTGCCCCTGCAGGGAGGAGGGCCCGGCCGTCTGGTCCCAGTAACTCACAGTTAACTCTGAGGTAGTGGGCTACAGGGAGCAGCTGCCTCTGCCTGGACTCTGTCTGTGTCCTGTAGCAGCAGCTGTCTGTGGTTGTCTGTTGTCTGCTCTCTCTTGGTTTTTACAGCCGTGTTATTGTGCTGCATGAGAGGATAACCTGCCTCTGTGTCATTAGCGACCCAGACTAGTTCACGTCGTCATGGTGACATTGTGACTGCAGAGTGAAGTTCTCACAGATCTTCCTGGAGTTATCATCACATGACCAGTCTGACTTGGGCAACATCACGTTGCCCTGGGACACGCCCCTTTCATTCAGACTGAGCATGGATCTGTTACACCCATGGGACCGACTGAAACAAACCTCCCTAACGTGGTGAAGGAGCCGGGTGAAACATGTAGTATCACAACAAATTGAGGTCAGAAGGACTCCACAATACCAGAACCCAAAACCACCTGGTCCACAGACGCCGACATGTTGACAGAAATCACTGAATCTTTTCAAAGTGAATTCAGTCAGCCATTAGATTTAAACAGAAACTAAAGCTGACCACTGGTGTCTGCTCCTCCTTCAGTATCTATGTCACATTGTTTGTGTTGTGTGTTTTAATCAATCCTGTTACACACACAGTGTGGCCATGGCACCGGCAGAGTCACAGACAGGCTCATTGTTAAAGGGATAGTTCACCCAAAATTCAAATTTCACTCATTATCTACTCACCCTCATGTCGACTAAGAGCTGTGAGAATTTTCAGAGTCCTGCGTGCCTTCTCTGAGTTACAGGGGCGTCCACGCAGCAGTATTTGTCCATATAATGGTTGGGTTGTGAATGGACACCACTTTTCTTAGTCCAAAAAGACACACCAAAAAACATCCAAATACCTCCATGCTGCTCGTCTATAACGTCTTGTATTGAAGCTCCGAAGAAAAGTGGTGTCCCTTCACAACCATTATATGGACAAAAACGGACCCCCCAGTAACTCAGAGAAGGAATGGAGGACTCTGAAAATTCTCACAGCTCTTAGTCGACATGAGGGTGAGTAGATACTGAGTGAAATTTGAATTTTAGATGAATTATCCCTTTAATGTGCGGAGGGACGAGATTACAGCTGTTACTTTGGTCCCGACTCCCGACGCTTAAACCTGAGTTGCTTCTATATTGAAAAACTCTGACAAGTCAAACTGTAGTATGTGTTAGAGGAATAATTCATCCGTGTAAACTGTAATCACAGCTGATGGATCGGGGAAAAAAATTACAGCTTGAGTGAATTTACTTTCCGTCACTGAAAACAGGTTTGTGAATGTAACTCGGTCAAAGTAAGACGTATCCTCAAGGTTTTTAGCAGCTCAGTTTTTTGTGTGTTTTTTTTCATCTCAGACTGTCCCTGCACCAAACTGCCCCTCCAAAGCTTTTACTGTGTGTTTAGGGTTCGTCTTCACATCTTTACAGCAGTTCGGTTGCCATGGTTTCTGCTCTTACAGCACTTTGTGGCTCTGCTTTCTAATGTACTACATAATATATGGAACACTAAGGTTTTTAAGAATTGTTTCATTATTCAGCCTTATCCTTTTATTTTGTAATTCATTTGTATCGTTTGAAAGTTTGAAAGTCAATATGATGAAAGTGTTGATGATGTCGTCGGTCCTGTTCTCAGTTATACTGGTGTAAACCACCGTAACCACCAGAGGCCCTACTTGTGTCTCGATACGTTATTATTACAATATAAAAATATTGCAGTATGCTGCGATATGTTGCCATTTCATCTCCAACTGAAAACTTTGTTAACATCTGTTTTTTCTACATTAAAAAGTTCTGCTCAGATCAATACTGAATGTCTACACAGTATCAATACAATTGCCACGCAGAATGTCGCAATACTATGCTGTATCATTTTTTTCCCACAACCCTAGTGTGCATTGTTTGTGTGTGTGTGTGTGTGCAGAGAGAGAGACAGGAGACTGCTTCATTTCCTTTCTGCTTTCCTGATTTCCTGATTTGATGCCAACTTCATGCACCACAGCCAGAAACAGTGTTTTTCTGCAGGATTTCTCAACCTGAACTTGGCACTGACATGGAGATAAGATCACATGCACCCATGGGATCCAGTCCTCCAGGACAGTACAGTGCTTTACAATGAGGCAACAAAAAGAAACACAGACAGAAACTACATGTGGCAGCAGGTGATCATTCCAACGCTAGAACATACAGTGATAAAATGTGAATGAACGCTGGAGTAAAATGAGATATAGATAAATGTGAAATCTTTACGTGACCAGCCAGTCCTTATATGAAAGTACAGAATCAAATATTTTGTGCATTTTGGCTTGAGAAAGTAGGTAGATCAGAGCAGCGGAGCCTTTCAGGTTGGTTTCCAGACATATGAGGAATATTTGTGTCTCTCCACAGTGTCCATCAGCTGCTCTCTAGTCAGATTCTTGTCTCATCTGTTCCTTCTTGCAATCAGGCGAGAGTGGAGAGGGGGAACGACAGCAGTGAGTCTGTGAAGCACAAAACAGAGAGGAGTTTCAGTATATTACAACATATTGCATATAATGGTGCCAGGGTAGCAACAGCGTGGTTGCCGTTGGCTTTTATTTTGGCACACGGTATGGGCTCAGTAGGAACTAGACCATGTGCCATGTGTTAAATAATTAATGGAATCTAGATTAAAATATCAATGTAACCTGCCCCAAACCAAAAGATACTCACCTAAGAAGAGAATCCTAGGACATTATGTCACATACAGGTGTTTGTGTGTGTCTCCCTGTTCTCCTGGTCATTATAAGGCAGTAGAAGCAGATTCCAGTCTCTGTGCAGGCTCTAGGATCAGCGGTGTATCAGAGGCCCTGCGATACCTGTGATGTTACCTGTGTCTCTATAAGATATTATTGCGATATTAAAAATATTGCAATATGCTTGACTTTCTTTTGTTGTTGTTGCTTATTTCAACTGCAAATTATGTCTCCAAATGAAAACTTTATCAAGTCTGTTTAGATTGATACTTAGTGTCCGTGTATCAATACAATGTTGTCATGCAAAATACTGTGATACTATGATATATGGATTTTTTCCCCCACCCCTAGTACTGTATGTGTCTGTGGTTTCTGTGTTGTAAGGTTAGATTCTCATCAGTTTGCTGTTCACTGGACACATTTGGGTTTGACATCAAACAATTAATATGAGACAAGAGATCAGTATTTCAGCTTTTGTTTCCAGGTGTTTTCATGAAAATATGTCAAACAAGTTAGAAGACAACCTCATTCGTAATGAACACCAAGTTTTTATGTGAGCAAAACCCAACTGATCAGCAGATCCTTCAACATGCAGCAAGACACGGGCCAAAACAACCAAGGAGTTCACCAGGGGAAAGAAGGGGAAGCTTTTAGACAGGCCGAGTCAGTCTCCAGACTTAAAGGGATAGTTCACCCAAAATTCAAATTTCACTCATTATCTACTCACCCTCATGTCGACTAAGAGCTGTGAGAATTTTCAGAGTCCTCCGTCCCTTCTCTGAGTTACGGGGGGTAAGATTTGTCCATATAATGGTTGTCAATGGACTTTCTTACGTGTGAGATTCACATGAGATTTGCACTGACAGAGGGAGACAGTGAAAACAAGCCTCTTAAAATATAGACTTATTTAATTTTTTTCAGAACAATTTCTCATGTCGGGGCTTCAATACAAGAGAGACATTACAGACGAGCAGTATGGCGGTGTTTGGATGTTTTTTGGTGTGTTTTTTTGGACAAAGAAAGTTGGTGTCCATTGACAACCATTATATAGACAAATACTGCTGCGAGGACCCCCCCGTAACTCAAAGAAGGAACGGAGTACTGAGTAGATAATGAGTGAAATTTGAATTTTGGGTGAACTATCCCTTTAAACCTTATTGAGCATAGATTACCTGCTAAAGAAGAGACTGAAGAGTAGGGCTGACCCCCCAAATTCAAAGCTTCATTCGTTGCCATGGTAATCGATCATGAAAGTCCGTGATCGATTTTTTTGCTTTGTTCCTTTTTTCCCTTTTTGACACCGGTTCTCATCGGCAATTGTTACATTAAAGTGAGACATCCTGGAAACCTGCCTGGTTTTGGAGATATGCAGTGTTTGTTTACCATTACTTTCATTAGTCCCGCTACATTCGCTGACCTGACTGTTCCAGTTCTTTTGGGGGGGGGGCTGTCTGTCTGTTCATTCGTGTGATGTGCTGCTACTTTCCTCTGATTGTCTCCCTGTTGTTGTTTGTTTGTCTCCAGGTTGATCAGTGACTGAAGAGGATGATGCTGCTCTCCTGAATCTCTCAACCCCCCCCTTCATCTTCTTCACCGTTCTCGTCCACTCCGCCGTCATCATGAACCACACTCCCAGCCCCCACCTGTCGGATGGGGGGAAGTCAGCGGGAGGCGGGCTGCTGTGCAGCCTGGGTCTGGGGTCTGACAGGGGGATCCGCTCCCCTGACAGCCTCACCCACACCCCCAGCCCCACAGGAGGAACCCCCAGCTCCAGCCCCCCACTGCTGCTGTCACCCGGTCTGGGAGGCCTCGGGCTGGGGTCCCTCGGGGCCATGGCCGACGCCGGCGCAGACTGGGAGAGCAGGGAGGAGCTGAGGCTGAGGGAGCTGGAGGAGGCCAGGGCGCGGGCGGCCCAGATGGAGAAGACCATGAGGTGGTGGTCCGACTGCACGGCCAACTGGAGAGAGAAGTGGAGCAAGGTGAGCTGGGCCTGGGGGCAGGAGAGAACATGCTGGGGCTTTAAGTGTCAAATATGGATTCATCCGCTGCTGAAAATAGTCCCCAGCAAATGCTCTGTTTCCACCTGTAGGAGAAATGTTTGGTCAAAACTAGGGTCCATCTCTTACAGGAAAACAAACTTTACATTCATGTTGTTTGATGAAAGCCAGTGTGAGCTGACGAGTTCATCTCCTTCAGCTGGTGTTGTCCTTGTGTCTCAGGTGCGTGCAGAGCGTAACCGAGCTCGTGATGAGGTGCGTCAGCTGCGACAGCGGCTGGACACCCTCACCAAGGAGCTGACCAGCGTTCGCCGAGAGCGGCAGGAACTGGCCTCGGAGAACGAGACGCTACGGCAGCAGACGCTGCGTCTCCGCAGCGACCAGACAGCTCCCCCACCAGCCACGGCCTCTCCCTCTTATTCCCCCGCACACCAGTGTGGTGCTTCCTCCTCCTCCTCTCCATCCATCCCTCCCTCCTCCCCCGCTTCTTCCTCCTCTTCCTCTCAGGTTCACAATGACAAGCAGGACAGGGTGGGGGAGGCTCCACCGGGGTCTCCAGAACCAGAACCAGTCAGGGATGTGGACTTGGAAAGAAAAAAGCTTGCGCATCAAAAGGTGAGTCTACATTCAGAAAAACACAGAGCACATGATCAACAATAGGAAAGAAACATTGAACCTGCTAAATGTAAATATATAGCACAGACTCATTGAACAGAGAGACTTGCCTGGGTAGTAGTATGTAGGTGATGAAGAAAGAAATGATCTGAAAGCTGGTACCGGTGTTTTGATCCAGTTGGAGAAAGATGAGCAGTAAATGGTGGTGAACAGTGAAGTGCAGTAACCAAGACCGGATTGGACAAGATGTCCAGAATCCACATATTGGTCAAGGAGAACATCGAGAAGGGTTTGAAGGGTGTCTTAGCAGAGTGTCTGTGTCAGACTGTTACCATGCAGCTGCTGATTGAACTCATCTTGTAGCCTCATGTCCACTGAGGACAGGGGGACAGTCATCAGTGTGTAGATGAGGACCAGCGAGTGTCTCTCTAGTATCAGAGAGCTCACCATGTCCCATGTTAATACATGGACAATGTGACCTGAGCCTGTGAATGTGGGTCAGCCAAGAGAGAGAATCAAGCGCTCATAGGTGGTTCAGTGTGTGTGTGTGTGTGTGTGTGTGTGTGATCATACATCATGCTTGCATGTCCCTGAGGCTCAGTGATGCTGCAGTACTTCTTCTCTGTCATCCTGTTGTGTGCAGACCATCCCAGACCTGAAGCCTCTGGTTCTGTCCTGACCCACTGCTGCTGCTGCTTCCTTCACACTCACACACTCACACACACACACATGAAGCTCTGTCAATTCAGCATACCCCAGAACAGATACCAACCCCCCACCCCCATTCCTCCGGCAGCCAGCCCCAGCAGAAGGACATGTATAGTTAAAAGTAAAATAAAGACAAAAAAAATGATGATAGAGGAAGAGAAAAAGTGGGCAAATGAATAAACAAGTAAATAAATTAATGTATGGATAGATAAAAATAAATAAATAATAATAATAACAGTTGTAATACTCAATAAAATAAATAAATATGCTAGACTAATAAGATCAATGAAGAAGCATAAATATCTGAGTTGGCAGGTAGTAAGAAGTATAAATCAATTAAAAATAAATAAGTTAGTAATAATAAAGAATAGAATAATAAAAATATATATACACACATAACCCTCTTTTCTCCTGTATATCCTCCTCATCTCCTCCCTTTCTGTTCTTCCCCAACTCCTCCTCCGCCCTCTTTCTTCCCTTCCTCTCCTCCTGCACCTCATCCCTCTCTTCAGTTTTCATTTTGAAATCCTGACAGCAGCAGTTTGATCCTGCAGAACATGGGATTAGCTGGTCTACCGCTGCCTCAGCCACTTGGTTTGTTTGTGTTATTGTGTGGTCCTTTTCCTCAAATAAAGAATCTGGATCCTGTTCTCCCGGAGGCTTTGAACGTAACATAAAGAGCTGTTTCTGGTTGAGCGTCTTACTGGGTAACAAAAAGGTTTATTTCTGCAGGAACTCTTTCCATATTTTGGTCAGACTCTCGGTACAACAACCGCAATCAGAGTCCCAGTCTGGGTCAGGTTTTCAACACACAACGACTTTGTTTTGTTTGGTGTTTTGCTGCATAACAATAAACTAGTAAGGAAAAGAAATATAAACAAGCAAGTGAGGTTGGTGTTTACAGTAGAAACCTGAAGAAATATAATAGAAGAATAAAGACAGTGGCAAGAAAAAGTATGTGAACCTTTTGGAATTTCCTAGTTTTCTGCATTCATTGCTTTGCTTTCCATTCCAGGCAACACTAGTGGGAAAATGTTTTGTGGACTGATGAAACTAAGATTTTTTTTAGCACTATTATTATTTTGGGTTTTTTTTGTATGTATGATGTAATGGCTCTGCATAGCAGCATGTAAACATCAGAGGGGAAGTCCGGTGGAGGAGCATCATGGTTTGGGGCTTTGTTGCCTCAGGATCTGGACAGTTTGCTACCATCCAGAGTTTCTCCAGGCTTCCTACAGGATGATGTCATGGTGGCTCCACCAGCTGAAGCTCAGTAGAGGTTGTGTGATGTAGCAGGACAACGACCCTAAACATTGAAGTAAATCTACTATCTAGATCATCTAAAGTAGCTTCAAAAACAGAAACTCCACCTTTGGGAGCGGTCCAGTCAGAGCCCAGACCTGAATCCAATAGGGATGCTGTGGAATGACCTCCAGAGAGCCGTTCACACCAGACATCCCATAATAACATGGCTGAGCTGAAACAGTTCTGTGAGGACCAGTGGTCCAGAATTCACCCTGAGTGTTGATCAGTTCTGATCTGCAACGTTTGGTTGAGGTCCAACCACTTATTAAAGGGCAACTATGCAAGTCCGCTCGCTTTTCCACTGTTTTGCTAACCCTCCTCTCAGCCATGTGCATCTGTTTACAACGAAAATCAATAAATGGAGCGGTGGATAACGTTACATAATATATATGATGTTACGACGCGTGTGTTTGTGTAGTCTTAACCGTCATGAACAAAAGATTGCGGGTTACGGAGCGCGTTTGTGTGCAGAGACGAGAGCTGGGACACCGGGGCGGTGGCCAGGTACTACACTGATGTTGCAGGTTGGCTTTCAGCCGTGAGACTTCAGGTGAAGACAGAGACTTGTTCTCACTCGGAACAAGTCACGAGTCATGTAGTTAACGACCACAATTACTCCAGAGCTTTTTAATGAAGGTAAAAATGTAGCATAGGAGAAATCCTGCTGAGTTCCTCTTTAAATCCAAGGGTTCACTTACTTTTTCCACCTGCTGTTGATGTTTAATGGATATGTTCAATACAGACATGAAGTTTTGTAATTGTTGGAGTGGTAGGCTATTAGGTTAAGCACATTGTGTTTGTTTATACTTGTGACTAAGAAGTTCGAAAGGGTTCACATACTTTTTCTTGCCACTGTACAGAGGATGATGTGTGTGTGCAGACGGACAAAATAGTTACAAGTGCATATCTGCGTGTCTCTTGCCACGCGTGTGTAACTGCTTGTCAGTCCAGTGTGGCCAGCTATGGCCACACTGGACACATGTTTGTTCTCCCTTAAATGCATGTGCATTTAAGGGAGAACTGCACAATTAAAGGAGGAGGAATCACTGCTAAATTTACTGCACTGACAGTTCACACGGTGTTGTGTAGTTGTGTAGTTGTGTAGTTGTGCTCCTGGCAGCAGTAGTGAGGTAGTGGAGTCAGGAGCAACTGTCCCATCTGATAACATCGCTCTGACCTCCTGCGTTTTTTCTCACCATCACCGTGTGTGTGTGCGTGTGTGTGTGTAGTAATGGTGGCTCACTTTGTTTTTACTGTCTCACCACACACACTAAAATGCACAGACACAGTCACATTCACACATGTGCACGAGCTCCATCCTGATTAAAGTTCAGTGTGGCATTGGCTGCAGATCAGACTTGACCTTCAGCTCACACCGGCAGGGTTTCCATGGTATCATGTGTACACATACACAGAGGCTGTGTTGCCTCCAGTAAATCATCATGGTTTGTGTGTGTGTGAGTGAGTGAGGGGTGCTGGCCTTTGTTAGCAGCAACTAACTGTTGCTCACGCACAGCACAGCCTCATTTCCTGTCTTCTGCCATTGTCCCAGTTCTCACACACTGAGTACTTCCTCCATGTGGAGCAGAGCGCTGGCTGCTGATGCTAACATCTGTTACACAGAGGCTCCCTCTGCTGGGGAACATCTGGAACAGCAGCAGCATCAAGCCTTCTGCTTCTCTTTGACTGTCAATGAAACAATAGCTACATACAACAGCATGTAAAGGAGCTTTAGAATTCTGTCATTGTCCCAAAGCGTAGCACTATTAATCATAGATCTTATCCAATTACATTTATTAGTGTCCGGGCAGCGACAGCTGCCAAGGACACTATTGTATTTGCTGATATTCTTCTTCTTCTTCTTCTTCTTCTTCTTCTTCTTCTTCTTCTTCTTCTTCTTCTTCTTCTTCTTCCGAGGAAGTCATACTTCCCATGGGCGAAAACTCACCAAACTTTGCACAAAGGTCCAGTCCCATGCCAGATAAACTCAACTCCAAGGACATGTGCCCCCCCCTCCCAGGGGGGGCACAATAAGCGTTTAAAATTTAAAACTTTAAAAATTCCTACCAAGCCAACAGTAGATGCTACAGCTGTGAAACTTCACCACAATGTAGCCTAGATACTGCTGAAACTTTTGTCAACTTAAACTTATTACAAATTATGAAGTCCATCACTCTGTTTTTTTCAATAAGTGTAAAACTTTTAAAATGTATCTCCTCCTACAGTTTTTGCTCAATTGTCACCAAACTTGTTCCAGAGCATCTCCAGACTGTCCTCCACAAAACTTGTTTCTCGGATTTTTGATTAATCAAAAATTGAGCCTACAGTGCATGAAAACGTTTGACTGTAAACACTACTGTAAACATATACCATCAAATTCCTGCTAAATACATTTTCCATCTTTCTGAAAAAAATTGAGAATATTGTAGAGTCATGGTTGATGAAGTTTGGAAAATATCAGAATTTTATCTCAAAAACTGAATTTTCTAGAACATTTTGAATTCTGCTCTCATGGGATCAACTGCAGCCAATGTAAAGGTGATGTTTTTAAACATCACATTTTCTCTTGAGAAGCAAAACACTTAAAATTACAAACAAATCACCAACATTTCCATGCTGTGTAGATGCAATTTATGTATTAACAGATTTTTGTTTAGATATTAGAATTTCTGACATTTTGACTATTTTTTAAATCTGCCTCAACAACAGCTGCCCGGACGCTGACGCCTTGAGGGTATTTGAGAAGACACACACCATGTCTCACTTCCAGATAATTAGCTCACTGAGTTAATCACTGGTTTGTGGTGCGAGGGGTTGTGGGTTCAAGACCCAGCGTGGGTGATGATGATAATGACACATAAAAATGCCAGAATCCTCACAGTGACATCACAGCAAGTCTCTAAATTAAAAAAGCAAACAGTTCGGACTATGGTCTAAAGCTCACCACAACCCGAATGCTGCTATCATGGGAACAACTGCAGTCAATCCCAGAGTGACACTTTTAAACATCAGATTTTCTCTTATGAAGCAAAACAAATCACCAACATGTCCGTTGTCTAGATGCAATTTATGTATTGTCAGACTTTTTGTTCAGATATTAGAATTTCTGACATTTTGACCTTTTCTGAAATCTGCCTCCACAACAGCTGCCCGGACGCGGACTCTATGAGTCTGTTTGAGAAGACACACACCATGTCTCACTTCCAGATAATTAGCTCAGCGAGTTAAGTGTTGGTTTGTGGTTCCAGACGATGTGGGTTCGATCCCCAGTCTGGGTGATAAGTATATTACATCAATATACCAGATAGTCTTTGAGCAAAATCTTAGACTCATAGCAGATGATGTTTGACACAAACATCAGAATTTTACCTCAGAAACGTTGCCTGCACAACAGTGAATGGTTTACTCAATTTGTGAAGCCACCGTGGCACTGCCACTTGACACTTAGCTCAGTGCGATAGACAACAGTCTTTAGTTCCAGAGGTTGCGGGTTCAATCCCCAGCTCGTGCAGAAATGAACATTCCAAGGTCAACTAACCTGTCTTCCTGTTTCTTGTGCAAAATTTGCCCGGACACGACCCATTGCTGCGCAGCAGCTATAATTTCAGATTTTAATTCTCAAAGGAAATGATTCTCCTCTGGCTGACCACAGGCAGTGTTAGCCTACTGTTGGTGAAGAGGTGAACAAAGGACTTCAGGAGAATATCTATAATGACTTTAGTTTCTGTATTTGGTCTGAGAACATGATTGTCAGCTTCACTGAAAAATCAGTGATTGAATGAAAAGTAATGATTGTGTATTTTTTGCAGTGGGCTGCTTTATTGTTGTAGCTTGATTTGCCTCTGATGAGGCCGCACAGCTGGGCATGGTACAGTCTGGTGATTTGTTCACACTGCAACAACACAGCGCAACAACAACTAGAAGAAACACACATTTCTTCTAACAAAAACAAACACACATTCAGAAAAACAAACACACATTCATAGTTCCCAGATGATCTACCATGGTGGATCTCTGAACCAGTGGGCCCTTGATGGATTGATATAAAATGTAGATTTTTGTGAAGCAGACAATAAATTCTAATGACGGTGGTGACCATTAACTCACCCATCTCCCTGCCTGTCCCCTGGCCTACATTGCACCCTATCTTAAAGGGATATTTCAACATTTTGGCAAATTGGCCTATTGCCATAATCCATATAGTCTTAAAAGTAGGTTCATTGCCTTTAATTGTCAGTGCAAGCTGTTTTTAGATCGGCGGGGCAGAGACGTGAGCTCTGCATGGCGCTAGGTATTTTTGCCTTTCCCTCATCAAACTCATCAAATACACAATCCAACAACTCCAAAACAATCTGCTGGACAAGTTGTGACCTGCACATTCACCAGGCTATGAGATGATAACAGAACGTTGCAAGATGGGGTTGTTTTTAAAGCAAATGCTTAGTAGTTCCAATTATTTGTTTCATGTGTCGTAATGTTACATAAGTGTATATTATTATTTCATAGCGTGGTGAATGTGCAGGTCACAACTTGTCCACCAGAGTGTTTTGGAGTTGTTGGATTGTGTATTTACGGTAGTTTGATGAGGGAAACATGGAAATACCATGGCGCTCATGTCTCTGTCCCGCCGTTCTAAAAAAAGCTTGCACCGACAATTAAAGGTAATGAACCTACTCTAACTCCTAAGCTTTGTTTTAGAGTTTGATGAATACCAGGCTGCCACCATGAGCTGGATGGATGCATGACTTCCTCTATACTGTACCACCAGCAGCCTTTAACAACACATTTGTTTTCTACTATGTGACCACAAATCTCCCAAACTAACAACACTCTTACTTACCAGCCTCAGTTGCACTTTGTATTAAGTTACATAAATAATTAAAAAGTGTTTGGATGCTTACATGCTCATTTACAGTTATGAACATAGTAAACATTAGAACTGCTCAGCATCGGGGTCTTATTGTGCTGCTGTGCTGATATAAATGCATGTTGACATGGCTGCAAACCTGAAATTTGTTATTCACCATCCACCACTAAATACAATTCTGTCATGAGTCCATCAAAGCCTAGTGTTTCAACCACAGATATCTGCATAACACTTAGTGACAGAATTAGAAAGATAAGCTGAACTCTTAGAGGCAGCACAATGATTATCCTAAAGACAGATGCAGGCTTTACATCTGGAAAATGTCATGAAAGTTACAGGGTGGAGAAACGTTAGGACTGTTGCCAGAGCCGACAGATTTACTCGGAGGAGCGGGAGACAAGCTCCACATTTCCAATTGGTTTTCTGTTAAGGCAATTAAAATAAAATGTTATGTCAAAGTGAAAATGTTCGGACTCGAGGATCCGCTGGAGAGTCTGAGGTCTCCGCTGTGACAGCACGCTGGCAGAAATCTGAGCCGATCCACTGGAGGAAACAGATTAGATGGATTCACATGCAGCATTTGGAAGGAAGAACAGAGAGTGAGGGGAAACCAGTGAGGACTGAAGTCTATATTTCTGACAACCCCTTCAAAAGCTAGAGAGATCATCGTCATCAATCCATACAGAGATGACAGTGGTTTGGAACAAGTCTGATACTTTATTCTCTGGGACTGAAAACAAAGGAAGACTTCATCCCCGTTGCTGTTCTGGAGGGAGTTATGGGAGGTGAGGATTATTCCACAGACATGAAGTCTGAAGTCCTCAGCCTCATGTAACAATGCTCTGCTGTGGTATGATATTATTAATAGTCACAATGATTCCCAAGTTTTTAATCTGTGGTCAAACAGTTCAGTTCTGTTCTCATTAAACCCAGCTCCAGCTCTCTACAAGTCACTGAACAGACAGAAGCGATGAGCGCTGTTGTGGCTGAGCAGGGTCATTATGCTGCACTGAGTGCACTCCTCCTCTGTATTTACTCTGGGACCTACATTTTACATGCAGTGTGTCCCCTACAACACAAATAATGACATGCATGTCCAACTTGACTGGCTGAAAGTAGATGCAAGATTTTAGAGGTAAATACATGCAAAACCACTGATGCGCGTTGTGTTTAGGGACAGTTTTTCAGCAAGCAGACTCTGTATTTACCTTGAAAACGGCTCTGTTTCATAATGTTCCATTATTATCTCATAGCGTGGTGAATGTGCAGGTCACAACTTGTCCACGAAAGTGTTTTGGAGTTGTTGGATTGTGTATTTGATGAGTTTGATGAGGGAAACCAAGAAATTCCTTTAGCCTCCTGTACGTAGCGTAGCTCTGAGCAGCTCACGGCTCTGCTCCGCCATTCTAAAAATAGCTTGCACCGACAATTAAAGGCAATGAACCTACTGCTATGACTATAGCGATTATGGCAATGGGCCAATTTGCCAAAATGTTCCCTTTAAAATCATCTCTCATCTCCTTTGTGAGAGACATGTATTATTTTTAATCCCTGATTGTCTCTATGATCAATTTATACTCAGTGCTGAATTGTGTCTTTATATCTGATTAGATGTTTAGAATATTGGCTATATGCTGTTACCTTTACATACTGTATGTTGTCTATGTAAATCTTTTGTTATGTTTTGATTGTGTATTTCTGAATTGTATTTTTATTTTTATTTTTTTTTATTGTTACACTGATCGGATCCCAGGAATAAAGAAGAATTAGCTGATGTAAACTATATCAGCTAATGGGGATCCAAATCAAATCAAATCAAATCCAGAAATGCAGCTCTTACATCCCTCCCCGTGTCCTTGTGTCTTCCAGGACTTGGAGATGCTGGACTCGGTCCTGTGCTCCAGGGCCCAGGGCCCCGACAGCCAGGAGGCCTGGGACGCTCATGGCGGGAGCAGCGGCGTGAACGCGGCCGGCTCGCGCTTGTCCTCCAGTCTGAGCCGGCAGGAGCGCAGCAGGCATCTGTGGGAGGACATGAGCACGGCGGAGGAAGACTCCAGCAAACTGAACGCCCTGCAACTTCGCCTGGACGAGTCCCAGAAAGTCCTGCTGAAAGAGAGAGAGTAAGACAGATGGGACACTGAATGCAACTGTATGAGATGTGAAAGAACTTTCTGTCAGTCTTGGCTTGTTTTTACCAGACAGGTTTTCAGCTACATTACTTGACTTCACATGCCTCCCTTTAAATTCATTTTTTTCTTCATCAGGCTGTATAGAGTTATTACATATTGGCTATATACTTGTTTGCGTGAAAATGTAATGAGGTGACAGCAGAGTAAACACAGGAAGTTAAATGTTTGAGGTGACAAATGCTGTCATACCTCTTCACCTGGCCACAGACACAAGAATCAGTCTTGATATCGGGCCCAGTTGTTCAAAGGTAATCCCATTGCATTTTGGATGATGGATTGGATCAAACCTTGAAAATGGGTTGTTCAAAACCAAAAACAGGTTCTGAGATTGGAACCCTCAGTTTGTGTTAGGATCTGGATAACTTTGATCCAGAAAAACAGGATTATTCTGATCCCAACAGTCGGGTGGATTTAGAAACAAAATGTGATTTAAATCCAATTCAAACTAGTCAAATAAACAATATTTATAATGTAGTATACATTTATCGATTTATATTAAGTTAAATAAAGTTAACTTTTGAATATTCTACAACTGAATTTTTTTTTCCTCAAACTGAATTTTTTTTTTTTTTTAAACTTTCTTTTTAATTTTCAATTTCATTCACAATAAACACACAGCATACAATACATAAAGCACATACAATAATACAACATCAACAACAACAAAATGTAGAAGACAAGAAAACAAAACAAAAAAGAAGAGGAGAGAGAGAAAAAAAAAAAAGTGTGTGTGTGTGGGGGGGGGTGTTAAGGGGACCACTCTTCAACAAATTCATCCAAAGTGCCTTGCACCACATGAGATAGTCTTTCATAAGGAACAATTGATAACAATTTATCATACCGCATTGCTGAACTAGGTGGTAGCTCATCAAGCCAAGCATGTAGAATGGTCAGACGTGCTGCATACAACATAATATTTAACAGTTTACCAGTTTTACCAGACAAAGACCGAAGATCGATACCAAGGATACACTGTTTAGGATCCATTACCATTGTAATGCCAAGAAACTTCTCTATCTCTGTTTGGACATTAGACCAGAATATTTTAATCAATTGACCACATTAAATGAAAATTTAGTTGTTTTTTATTATGTTTCAGAACATGAGTCATCATATTTTAGTAAAGTCAAAGTTTGTTGATTATCTTATATTGTACTTCATGCGATTTGTCTGATCTAGTAATTTTCTTGGCATTGTTTAACATCTTACGCCATGTCTGGTCATCTAGGTGAACACCAAAGTCTTTTTCTCAAACTGAATTTAATGAAATTTGAAGTTTGAATTTGAAACACAAATATTCACAATTTCACTAATGTACTGTATATTTCCTTTTTTTAATTTTATTTAACAGTCCAACCAGATGGAGTCTGGCTGTTTAAAAGACATTGAACACGTAGACTCTACTCCATGCTGCTGTTGTAGCTGTTGTTTACAGACCAATCAGCCTTCAGCGTGATGCACAGTCTCATTATCCGGATTTGGTCATCTTGAAAAGTTTGGATCTGGATCAGACTGATCCAATCCTACTTTGCTTTGAACAACTGGGATAAAATTAAGACGGATTACGTGATCCTGGATAGCAAAAAAGAAGGGATTTCAAAATCCGGATAATTTTTATCCAGATTCCACCTGGGCCTGTGGTTCAATCAGAGCCCAGACGGTGTCCAGTGTTGGCGACAGTGATGGAGACTGACATTTCACCAGTCATTTTCAGGAGAATTGCTTACTGTTAACTTTACAGCACGTCTTATTTTGTAAATGTTCAATGTGATAAATCCACTCTGCAGACATTTGCTGAATGGGGTAAGAAGCCACTCAGTAGTACAGTGTGTGACTGATGTGTGTTTTGTCTCTCTGTTGTCCCCAGTGACAAATTGGCCCTCAGTAAGAGCATCGAGAGGCTGGAGGCCGAACTGAGTCAGTGGAAACTGAAATACGAGGAACTGAGCAAGAGTAAACAGGAAGCTCTGAAACAGGTGGGATGTCTGAGTGGTCAGGTGGTCACATGTCACCACTGTCACTGCTTTCAGTTCGTGACCAAGTGTTTCCTGTTCAATATCATCTATCATCCTAATAAAGATGATGAACATGGTCGACACTCTACATCTCTACATCAGTGGGTGATGAATACATGTCCAAATTAAAGTTCCTGTCAGTGGCTAGCTGCAGTCTAGACAGGTTTATATCAGTGCTCTGCTCTGGTCCCAGGCCTTAGGCAACCAAAGATCTGGATTGGCACATGGTTAATGTTTTGGCAGAGTTAGCCCACCTGGGGGCAGTCCAAGCCTGCAGAGAAGAGAGAGGTGGAGGTGGAGCCACAGCAGGCTCATGGAGCGACAACATGGATCTGAAGGGAGCACGCCACAGGATGTATGAGATATGAAGATAGCGCTGAGGGGAGATGCCAGTCTGCAGGTGGAGAGGAGACACAGAGACAGACAGTCAGCTCAGAACCAAATGAGCAGGGTCGTCCGCCAAATCACAGCAGACGTGTGGCTCCAACTTTTAACAAGGAAAAGTAAAATCTAAACACTAAATGTCAAGCAATTACACAACTGAAGGATACCTGCTGCTGCTGCTGAGACAATGTACACAGACATTTTATAGATTTGTTGGATTTCACGAGAAGCCTGCGTCTCTGTTTTCTTTTCAGCATAAACAGAACCAGGTTGTAGCAACAGCACTAAATACAAGGCAAGGCACATTTATTTGTATAGCCCACTTTTACAAACAGTTCTTTTGCACAGCATCATAACAACATCCTCTGGCCTTAGACCAGTGTTTTTCAACCTTGGGGTCGGGACCCTATGTGGGGTCGCGTGGAATTCAAATGATTATGATTATGATTAAAAACACCACACACAATCTTAAACAACTCTATTCTATACTTTCACTTTCTCGAATATAAATCGAGTTCAAATAAAATGCAGCATAAAGAAATATCTGAGCTGGCGCATCTTGATTGACAGCCGTGATGATCAAGAGATCGTGGGAGGTCGCCAAAAAATGTATGATGTCAAAATGGGGTCACAATCCAAAAAAAGGTTGGGAACCGCTGCCTTAGAACCTCACATCCACTGAGGAAAAACTCCCAGAAAAGCCAGGAGAAAGCTCAGGATGAGAGACAGAGAAGGAACCCCTCACCTAGGACTACTGTTCTACTACTGTTGACCCTCAAGTGATTAATAGATTGATTATTGGGAAGGCTTAACCTTCCCTGGGTGAGGTATCCTCCTCTGTCTCTCACTATGAGCTTTCTCCTGTTGTATTTCTCTGGAGTTTTTTCTCAGTGGATGTGAGGGTCTAAGGACAGAGGATGTTGTTATGATGCCATGTAAAGACCTTTAAGACAAACCGTTTGTAAAAATGGACTATACAAATAAACATGCCTTTCCTAGTCATTATTGTCTAAATACTGACAACACAAGTTAGTACACCTCACAGTGAACAGTGTGAGGCTGGCACATGATCTGAGCACTGACAGGCTGAAAATAAAAAAAATAAAAAATAAAAAAACCAACATAGAAGAAAACAGCAGTTGAGCTGTTGGTGTGTCAGAATCTACAACACTTAACGTAGTTTTTTCCAAAACAGACTGAATGAACTGGATCAACAAACTAATTTGCTGTTGGAGATATTGAATTTAAGGACGTTGAATTCTGTATGGTTTGATATTGCTGATTTCAGTGCTGCACTGTGTTATGAGAAAATAGGACATCCAGTTGTTTGACGTTGTATGGCTTCCTCTCTTCTGACACTAGCTGAACCTGCTGAAGGAAATGCACCAGGATGAGCTGGGCCGTATATCTGAAGACCTGGAGGATGAACTGGGAGCTCGGACCAGCATGGACAAGAAACTGGCTGAACTACGAGCTGAGGTTAGGACACGGGAGACGAGGCAGAGGCGGAGTTAGGACAGTGGGATGGGATGGGGGGGGGGCAGTAAAATCCAATGTCAGTGTTATGTGTCACCTTTTCTCTGTCAAAGCAGTTGTTAGACTGTTGGATCCTTTTCCTATCTGAGTGAATTCAATGTCCGTGAACTAGTCCTGACAGCCGACTCCGTGCTTGTTTACATCGTTAGACTGCCATCTAGTGGCTGCTGCATCATCTGTGTGTGGTGGTTGTAATGGAACGAGAAACAGTTTTGAAAGAGGTCTACCTTGGATTTAATGATGTCACCCCTACATGGATCTTTTGGATTTCGTGAATTTTCAAACTTGGAAACTTTCCATGGGAATTAACGGGAATAAATCAGAAATTTGCAAAATTGAAGGTTGAGTAATATTTTATTCAACCAACATTCATGTTTGTGTTGTTCAGTAAAAGAATTGATCCTTCAGTCAAGAATTAAAACTTGATAATGTTCTACTCACAAATAAATCTGTTAAGTCGTGTTTTAATTGTATTATTTTGCATGGATGTCTGCTTAAAACAAAACAAAAATATTTACATAGTTTGTCAGTATGTTAGTACATCAGTTTGTTTAAATTACCCCCAATTTCCAGTTAATTCCCATAAATTCCCATAATTCCCATGGAAAGTTTCCAATTTGGAATATTTCCAAAATTCCCCAACTTAACTTCCCATGGAAATTTTTGGGAAATTTACCGGAAATTTTCCGACCCTTTGCAACCCTATTTTCATACCTATATAGGGGTTCATTGGTATCAGTCCCCCTCCCCCAGGTAGCACAGCTCTTTCTCTAGGCCTTAGCCTCCTCTTCGTGTATCTCCCTCAGATGGAGAGGCTGCAGGTGGAGAATGCTGCAGAATGGGGGCGCAGGGAGCGTCTGGAAACAGAGAAACTGGCGTTGGAGAGGGACAACAAGAAGCTGAGGGCTCAGGCCGAGGACCTGGAGGAGCAGCTGGTGAAGAAACGCCGGCAGGCCGCCTCCGCTCTCGACAGCGACCTCAAGGCCATCCAGACTGAGCTGTTTGAGAGAAACAAGGTGGGAACCGCTTGTGTCGGACGTTTTTCAGCCTTCAAACTGACTTCAAAGTCTGTACAGTGACAGTCACGTCTTCACATACTGATGACATCACTGTATGTCATGGGTTTGTGCTCTGACCTTGTCTTTACAGAACAGTGTGTGAATGTGTGTGTGTCGAGAACAGACAGAGAGAGATTGATTGTGTTTTGTGTTTAGTGTCAATTAATAATATTGATTCAGACAGAGAATGAGAAATGGGGAAATCAATTAAGACACTGGACACACAATAGTAATAGAGGGTAAGAGGGCAGATATTTATATTCTGGACAGTAGTTATATAACCTTCATATTGTATATGTAATTGTCAGTGTAACCTTCGTGGTCTCCTTAGCAACCCTCTCCATGTTTTTATATATGAGTGCCTGAGTTGTGTGGAGAGGAGATGAGAGGATGTGGAGCTGCTGTGCTGCACAACTTTCACTAAAGGACAGTAAAGGTCTTTGAAGTTTAAGTGAAGATAAGTATGTGGCTGTTCCTGTTGGCAACAGGGAGACATTGTTGCTGTAGCAGTGATGAGGCGTCACTCAGTCTCACTGTCACTGACAGCAGGAATATTTGTTCTGGTTTTATTGCCTCCAAACTGTAAAAAAGTAAAGATAAGAGTTTCCTCTGCAGGAGGGTTTGATGTTCAGAGTGGAGCATCTAGAAGGAGGCAGGTGGAGAAGGTTCAGTCTGATCTATGGGCAGAAGTGGTGCCATGTTAGAGGGCAGCCTGGGGGTGAAGCTGTCACCTGGTCCCATCCACTTTTAGCAGTGAAGGCTTCAACATATTTGAATAGAATTATTATTGGAGTTATGAATAGTTTCCAGGAGAGACCAGAGATCTAAATGCATTCTGTTTTAAAAGTGTTCAGAAATGGCCATTTGTCCTGTTTGTCGCGCCCCCTTCTACGAGTTTCCACGAGTTGCCGCACGAAGTAAGGAAAACAAATTTTATTGGTCGATATTCAGTGTTTGGGGCGAGACCGAGCTCGGGGTGTGTGTGTGTGTGTCTCAGACGTTTGAATGACGGATGATGGATCCAATATCAGTGGCCGATGAATCGTGAGCAGGCCGACGTATAATCCGTGCGCCTGCATTATCCAATGCGGGGAAAAAAATACCACACTTTCATCCCGAATTTTGCACAAAGTTTGGGCTCCATCGTCTGAAAGA
This sequence comes from Decapterus maruadsi, assembly GCA_030347415.2. Classification (NCBI taxonomy): domain Eukaryota; kingdom Metazoa; phylum Chordata; class Actinopteri; order Carangiformes; family Carangidae; genus Decapterus; species Decapterus maruadsi. The sequence goes on along the minus strand of CM064900.1, from coordinate 23,799,424 downwards.
TGAGTTATTACACTAATGTTAGCACCAATAGTGGAATCAAATTCATTTTTCTTTTCTGTACAGCTTTAACAGCTCATACTGTAGGTTCCATGTCTGATTACTGTACCATGCTAGGACATGGTGTCCAGGTTCTCACTCCACTGTCTGCTTAGATTAAAAAAAAAGGGTTCTATTTATCATTCAATTAATCAGATAATTCAAACAAAGGAAACCATAGAGTAGATGGACGTAGCATCTGTTACATCACCCACTGCTTTCTGAAGAGCAGTTAGAGTGAGCTGGATGATGAGGTGTGATAACACATCAGTGACTCATGACATTTCTCTCTGCTGTGCTTCCTCTGGTGGCAATAGAGGATTTCTATATCTTGAATCATGTGAGTCATGTGAGGTCAGTTACAGGTCTGTGGGAAGAATCAATGAGTGTGTCATTCACTCGTCGGGGCTGTTCCACAGTGTTACCATAGAGATACACTGTCAACTCACATTTCATGGTTCACAGTGTCCTATGATTTGTCTTATTATATTTGACATATTAAACAAGCGGATGCATTTCCCAAAAGCTGGAAGCTGAAAGAGCTCAATAAATTGTTGAAACAATGCTGAATTAAAGGGACAACGAGGAGTTTTGGAAAAGCAAAGCGTTTTCACACTACTGTACATTTATGAGCATCCGCGCCCACCGTGAAATTCTTTTACCGGTGCAAGACAGACTCATGTTTTCATTCACCAAGAATTGAAGTCAGATGTTCAAAGAGGTTCAGTTCCGACCAGATTCGGCTGCGTTATTCTCATTCGCGAAACCAAATGTAAGGAAACACCCAGCATTTCCGCCACCACTAATAATAACAAAATAACGATAGAGACAAAACAATATATTTATCGAAAACGGGCCCATTAACAAGTGTGGGTAACGTAGATTCATCCACATTAATATGAGACTTTTTTATTGTCGCGTAATTTTTCGTTCTGCTGACGGAGAAACTCCTCGTTGTCCCTTTAAGTGAAGAAACTGCTGAAGCAATCTTGGAAAGTTGAGACAATAAAGTGACATGTAGGACAGAGGCTATGAAATGGTTGGAAATTACTGGACTTGTTGAAGAGCAGTATGTAGAAATTGAAAGGCTGAAATCTACTCAGATTTATTTAAAACTGACAGCTTGAAAAGATTTTGAACCATTACTGTAGATGAAACAATATCTGAAGAGTAAAAGTAGAATAACACTTTCAGCATTCACCCTAAATAGAATGTGATACAGAATGATAACTTGGGACAACATTCTGTTTTATGTATTTGTCTCACCCACACTTCCCACCAATGTCAGTGTGAAAATGGAGAAACGGTGAGGTGTTACCTACAGTACCATGCAGACTGGCTGCACAGCTGTGTCATGTCTCATCAGCAGCTGCAGCCTCCATGTGAGACAGTGTGATCAGCTGCACTTCACTCCTTCGCCCCTCAGTTTAGCTGGAGTGTCTGATCAAACAGCTGGACAGGTGTGTCTGACAGAGATGAGAGTAAACACCTGGGGGTTGAAGTTCACATCAATACAGTTAGAACAGGTTTCTACAACAGTTAGTGGTAACTATGTGGGGCTATTGACATTAAAGGTATAATGTGTAGGAATTCCCCCCATCTAGCGGTTCAGTTGCATATCTGAACGTATTCTTGATGTTGCATTCACGTGACATCCGGTTGGTTTGCCGACGGTGTCATTCAGGTGTCTGACTGCACCTGAATGCAACATCAGTGCCTCACACTACACAGTGGTGACAGTTTTAACAGGCGCTACCTGGAAAACTTTCTCCCCGAGCCGTGGTTACCTACGGTCACGCTGCCATTCAACGTAAAAAATGGCGATGCAACATGGCCGCCTCGGTTCGGTGCGTTGCCCACTTAACGACTTGTAACAACTCATTCTAAGGTACGAGAAAGCTTTCATTTGTATGCAGGTGTGATTCCACTTCAGTGAAATACGGATTTATGAAAGACATGTTTGATTTTTGCTAATAAAAAGCTAAATAAATTACATACTAGGGCTTTAATGACCTGAGGTGAACTTGTCTAGTCCAGTCTAATGGCCCTATCAGCAGCAGGCTGGGTGGCTCAACGAAGAAAGTTTAAACCACTTGAGCCATTCTGCATATTTCCTGGTGTTCATCATGTCTCAGTGGAGCTGCATTGGACTCATTATGTTTCCCTCTTCCCCTCTGTTACTGCTGAGCAGGACGTTTAGCTCTGCATGTAACATGGCTGAATGTCACACCGGGACCTGAGTGTGCAGCCGCGTGTTGCTCTTTATTATTCTCTATCCTTCCTGACACCAGTCCACTGACTCCGCTGTTTCTCCCTGGTTGGAATTGTAGGAAATCTGCTCGACTGGACACAAGTGTTCCTCCTCTGCATGGTGTGTTCAGACGAGTCAGTTAAACCACAGGGAGCCGACTGCAGCCAGTTCCCTCTCTAGCTCAAAACCAACCTATTAAACCACCTTTTATCATACCACACAGAGGTCAGTAATACCAGTGAAGATGAATGGCAGACAGACCCGTAATATATGGTATAGTCATAGTCAGTGTATTTACACTATGATAAACACTCCACCACCAAAATCTATTGTATTCTCCACCCAATCCAAATCTTTTATAATTTAATGTGTTTTGATTTCTATATGAATTGGCTTAATTCTTCTTCTAAAATCAAGTAAATTAAATGGAAAGACAAGTGAACATTTAGTTTGACAGTAGGTTTGAGTGTGTTGTTCCTTTTTGCTGTTTTTATTTGTGCTGCTTTTCTACATTTAACCTCAAAGATCTTTGTCTCCGTCTCTTATTTCATTCGCATTCAGTCTTTTATTGTACTCATCTCCCTAGCCCCTCCCCCGCCTCACTGTGCCTTTGGGCAGCTCAAACCGTAAACCCAAGTCTGCTCTCTCTTAAACACACACAACACAGACACACTCACAAACTACGACACACATGGACAAATACACACACACAGAAAGAGAAACCTCACTTGTCTAAATTAAATCTAAATGAAGGGTGGCGGGGGGAGGGGAGACTTAAACTGATTCTTTGTATATTCTTAAAGATGGTGCGTGCGTGCGTGCATGCGTGTGCGTGTGTGCGTGCGTGCGTGCGTGCGTGCGTGTGTGTGCGTGCGTGTCTAGTGGAGCAGATGTACTGGCAGACTCCAGGGTCTCTCCAGTCAAGGGGAAACATTTAACAGGCTGTGTGGCACACACACATACAGTAACACACACACACACATACTCCTGCTTACGTGTGTCAGTAGACAGATCACACATACACAAGAGTATACTCACACACGCACACACACACACACACACACACACACACACACACACACACACACACACACACACACACACACACACACACACACACACACAGAAGTATTGACAGAAACAGACATGCCTATGGATCATTCTGTAATTCCTTATGTTTACTAACTAGAGTCAGGGACCCTCCTGACTGTCTGTCTGTCCATCCACTCGTCTGTCTGCTTGTCTGTCTGAATTTTACCATTGTGGATTTGTGGCCCAGGTTCTCAGAGAATTAGAAAGAAGAATGAAGGCATGTTATGATGAAAGTCAAGGCCGTTTTTCACTCCTTGGTTTTATTGTTGTTGTACATGTGTCACTTCCCTCCACAGTGTTGCTGTAAATTCAGAAAAGCCTCTTGGAAGTTGTTTCTGGGGAGTCGTTAGGTGTGAGACAGAGAGGGGGCGGGAGAATCCACACCGTCAAAATACATGGAAATGCAGTGAACAACAATGGTGAATTATTGATAAAGCCATTTGCTCATCCACAGACTTGATCTGTCCTCAGATCAGCTAACCACAGATACCACAGAACCACAGTCACCCGGACCTGAGCATTAGAGACCAGTACGCCCTCATGGCTGTGGTCAGCACGTCTTGGATGTTGTACAGTAATGAGGAAACATCTGGCTGGCTACAGTGATTAATTTCTTTTATTTTCTAATCTTTCTTTCTTAAAGGACAATTCTGAGCAAATTCAACTTGGGGCTGTATTTTCCTATAGTCTTTCCATTTGAGTGTGGAGCATTCAACCAAGGTGGACTTTGTGTTACTTCTAACACATAACAATGGCCCATCAGAAAAGTAGAGGTTATTTCAATGGATCAACCACTCTTCATTTACATAACTGAATATCTGATCTTTTAATTCATGTTTCTTGTACTCCCACAATGTTGAAACTGGCTCAGGAGGTAGAGCAAGTCGTTCACCGACCTGAAGGTCAGTGGTTCGATTCCTGGCTTCCCCAGTCCACAGGCCGAGACGCTTGCCCCTGATGAATTATTTGCATAATAACTATTTAGTAGTATTTTGTATATATCTTTATTCTATTCTTTTATACAGTATTTGTGTATTATGTGTATTTCTTTTCATATAGTATGTATATCTCTTACACCAGAATATTTTAATTCATTCTATTTTATTTTATTTTTTTTTTTTATAATACATGAAAATGAAGTGTGTCCTCTGCCCTTCCACTGTGTCCTCAGGAGCTAGCCGATCTCCGCCATGTCCATGCTAAGTTGAAGAAGCAGTTCCAGGAGAAAATGGCAGAGCTTGCTCACGCTAACCGCAGAGTGGATGGTCATGAGGCTGAAGTCAAGAAGCTACGACTGAGGGTGGAGGAGCTGAAGAAAGAGCTGGGACAAGCTGAGGATGAGGTAGGAAGATGTACCTTGCAGAAGGTGTCGGATTTATAGTTCAAAATGCATCACAACCAGAGATCCTCCTATTCTTGTGCTGGAAACCTTTAAAGGGATAGTTCACCCAAAATTCAAATTTCACTCATTATCTACTCACCCTCATGTCAACTAAGAGCTGTGAGAATTTTTAGAGTCCTCCGTTCCTTCTCTGAGTTCTGAGTTCTTCTCTGAGTTCCCTTCCACGCAGCAGTATTTGTCCATATAATGGTTGTGAATGGATACTACTTTTCTTCATCCAAAAAGACGTCCACGTTTCTTCATCCAAAAAGACACACCAAAAGTTTGTAGTTTCCACTACAAACAAGCTTAAAGACTTGTTTAAGACTTATTTAAGTCTATATTTTAAGCTTGTTTGTAGCGGAAACTCCCAGTGTCTCAGTTCACTGCTCTACCGGCGGATTTCTCATGTTGGGGCTTCAATACAAGAGGGACATTACAGATGAGAAGTATGGAGGTATTTGGATGTTTTTTGGTGTCTTTTTGGACGAAGAAAGTTGGTATCCATTCACAACCATTATATGGACAAATACTGCTGCGTGGACCCCCCTGTAACTCAGAGAAGGAACGGAGGACTCTGAAAATTCTCACAGCTCTTAGTCGACATGAGGGTGAGTAGATAATAAGTGAAATTTGAATTTTGGGTGAACCATCCCTTTAACTGTTCCACCACCCAAAACCTCGCAACACATATTTCAAGCCAAAACTTCGACAGCAAAAATGTAGGTCTCTTTCACAAGCACATACACACATAGAAAACCGTTCAGCAGTGTAGCTAATGGATGGATAGATGATGCAATAATGTCAAAACAATATCTCCACTCCCCCAGCATGCCTCAACACTTATTCATTAACTTAAGTAAATAAGAAAATGATTTCAAAGTGCAACAGCTCTACAAGCTGTCAACATAAAAGTAAGTGGCTTGTTGTCATAGAAGCACAAGATTTTTTATAGCTGTTTGTCCTATAAAGACTGTTCCATCCACTCTGCCGGGCCATTAGGAGCACTATGGGGTTTCCAGCTCAGCCACCACATTAATGGGCTGTTCAATAAATCTATAAAGTTTTACAGACCCTGTCAAAAATATGCAATGTAATGATGCTTTTTTGTTGGCACAACAGCGGCGTTAACAGCACTCTCAGGGCTGCACCTCTTGTTATAGCCCCCCCGCCGTCCCGGCCTTCCAGCTGCTCGGGAATTACTGGGAAGCAAAGCCGGCTTCCAGTTCATCTTGCCTCCATTATGGCAAATCAACTAAACTGTCTGTATTTTTATTAGTACAGGAGGGACAGGCACACTAGCTTAACATAAGACACATGATTAGAGAGAACAGGAGAGGGGGAGAGGGACAAATAAAGGCTTTCTGTCGACTGAAGCACTAGGGGGCTTTTAATTTGAAATGATCACATTACGTAACTCATAACGCTGTCACTTTAACTTGATTGACATGAGCGACTGAAAACAAGGCTTCACACTGACTACTCTAACCAAATCAGAAGTCTGTCTCACACAGTATGTGTGTGTGTGTGTGTGTGTGGGGACATTTCTAGTTGGATGAATCTCACAACCAGACCAGGAAACTGCAGAGATCCCTGGATGAGCAGGTGGAGCAGACTGAGAACCTGCAGGTACAATTGGAACACTTACAGTCAAGGTAAGATGCACACACACAATAGCTCTCTTGAATTCACACATGGGGATATAACATTTTCAGCAGTGCATTCATATTCACATTCTGTGCACATTTTCTTTTGATTTGTTGCAATAAATGTATTATTAATTTATGTAATACCACATCTGAATAGTGTTTGCATGAAAAAAAAAACACAGTTCCATTGTTTGCTATAATATAATTTTTTCCAGCCCCTCAAAGTGCAGGAAAAACACAGTTTATTTGGACCTAACCAACTCACGTATCCCTCCGCCCAGGGTTAGCGACCGCCGATCAACAGTTGGTTAGTTCCAAACAAAAACTGCGTTTTTCCTGCACTTTGAGGGACTGGAAAAAATTATATTATAGCGAACAATGGAACTGTGTTTTTTTTTTTCAGGTAAAACCTCTTTTAGGCCGTGAAAATAGGCCGTTTCTTTGGGTCCATTCACAACAATGTATGTTGTAAATCTCTGGGCAGGGCTATGGGCTGGCGTTGCTAACGGGAGGAGTGCAGAGAGTCTTCTACTGCAATTTAAGTACTTAGGGGCTATTTGGAGATCATACAACCCCACTTTTTAAAAAATGATACTATCCCTTTAATGAACATGAAATTGAACTCATATCATCCTCCCAAACTGAACATGTTCTGTGAACTGGTAGCATCAGCAAAAACATATCGAATCGATAATATTGAGAATCGATCAATATGGAAAACTATATCATGATAATATTTTTGCAATATCGCCCAGATTAGCCACCTGCCCACAACTAAAATACATTTCTGTATGCAGTTTAAACATGCACCCCCACCTCATCCAACCCTGACAGTTTGTATCTGTCTAGTGTTTACACTTATTTCTTTTGTTCACAACTGTAGGCACTTTACGACAGACACTACCTGCTGATGCACTTTAATGAATCTCAAATAGCACTTTATGACAACTATGGCAGAATAATAATGCAACCATTATGTGATGTACTGTACTATGTTGTCTAAATTTAATTTTATTTGTTTGTGGACCATGGGACTGCGGATGGAAATTAGCTCTCTCGCTAATTGTTTTTGTATGTTCATGAATATGGAGTCCCGTTTCAAATAAACTAATAAATAAATAAAAATGAAAGCCGGTCTATGTTCCAGTAGTCAGGCACACAACATCAAATATTCATGAGAACGTATGAAGAAATCTTACAAGGAGCTTTATACCAACGTAGAGTCTTTGTGCTCAAAGCAGGAGTGAGTGAGTGAGTGAGTGAGTTCAGCAACAACACACATTCATTATCAACATTTGTGGACAAACAAAAGGTGCTTACTCATAACACACCATGTTCAGGTGTGTGCGCAGCGTGTGTGTGTGAGGTGTGAAGCTGACACCCTGCTTGTAGCTGCCAGACTCACTGTGAGCCTCAGCACTCACTTCTCTTACTATCTGGAGATTAGCTTTTCTGCTGTGTGTGCGTGCGTGTGTGTGTGTGTGTGTGTGCGTGCGTGCGCTCCTGTGTGTGTACAGTTTGTCAGCTTTGCTCTCACACTCTATCAGCTTTGCACAGTCCTCCGCTCCTTGCTCTATGCCTCTCCCTCTGCATTCGCTCCATTTTTTCCACATCGCTGCTCTGGCGCCCCGGCATCCAATCGCCAAGCTCCCAGTCGCAGGTCACCATAGTAACAGAGAGCTCTCTGTCGTTGCTCGGGCTCTGTGGGGGAGTGACAGGCGTGTCGGCATGGTAACAACTTCAGAGACTGACACAAATCTATGTGTGTTCCCGTAGAGGTTGTAGCTTAAGCTTTTCTTTAATTCTGGATTTTTTTTCTTCATTCATTTTCTCAGGAGCTACTTGACTGTGTGTTCAGGTTAGAGCTTGGTTTGGTGGGGGCGGGGTCAGAACAGTTGTGATGGGGTAAAGGGAATGCTTTATATCTATGAATGTTTGAACGAAGATGGGGAATGGGTGAAGTTTGAGCATTTAAGATGCTCAAGCATCAACAGAATTGAGAAAGCGGAGATTGCCCTGCACCGCACAGATGAGATCCTCACATCGGTGCTGGTGATGTCAGGAATTGACCCTTTGTTGGCCTTCTGATTGGTCTGCTGATCCACCAATCAGAGCGCTTCTACCCATGTCACGTGTTGTGCAGCATTCTAACCCTAACCCATGCAGGAAGGTGATTGGTCAGTTATACCAACCTTTGAGGACTAATTTTTATTCAGGTGGACCACCAGGTCATATTTAAGGATGACGAACTTTAGCTGTTTAGACCGTTATCAGTTGTGAAAAAAAATTATTGATCGAGTATTTCATGATTGAAAATGAATGGGAGTGGATTGGAACCAGGGCTTTCTGCAACCCCTACAGGATGCGGCTGGGATTGCAAGTAAAGTCACTTCCGCATGGGCTTCACTTTTCAGACCGGAAGTCTACATCCATCTTCTTTTTACAGTCTATGGTCCTGACATACAGCGGTCAGAGCGACGCAACAGCAACGCAAGTAAAATGATTAGAATGTGTACTTTTCAATCAGCCTGTCCACATGCCCTGAGCGATATCGCTCCGTCCAGCGATGTCTCTATCTGGACGACATTTCGCGGCGGTGTCCCGCCCCTAAACACTTCTTATTGGTTGAAAAGCACATGCTGCTTTCTGTTGACAAGCAAGTTATCAGAGAGAGGAGAATATGAGAGAAATAAAATTTAAAATACACTCAAAGATGTGAAAAACTGCAACCAGGAAATGTCAGGAATCTCAAAATAGCGCCACAAGTTTGTGTACAGTACGTCCCTCAAGAATTTGATTGGTTTGGATTCTGAACCAATAGAATATACTCGCGACAAAATCATCGCGATGAAAACAAAAACTACTTTTTAATTTTTCAATATGGTTAAAATGCACCTGGGGTTCCTGCAATAGTGACTCACTGAGGTGAAAATGTATTACATTACATAATGCGGCGTTACAGACATAATTTGGCGCTACACGGCTGCTAAATACGAGCATGGTAACATTATCATTGGGTACAGGTTCGTTAGCACATAAGACCACGGTGTCTGCAGCCTCTGGTGTTCTGGTGTGTAACTGCCTCCACTCTCTCTCTCACCCAGACTGCGGCGGCAGCAGCAGAGTCCTGGTCTGTTTGGGAAGATACGGTCGGCTCGGTTCAGTCCTGAAAACCCAGATGGAGCGGCCAGTGATATGGATGAGGAGGAGGAGGAACTGCAGCTCCAGATCCCATGACACACAAGCACACGCACGCACACACACACACACACACACACACACACAGACATACACAGTGATGAGGGAGAAGATAGAAGGTGAACATTATTGCTCTGGAGAAAAAAACTTTGTATGTCTATAAAGGACCAAATCAAGATTTTAGGATGTATTACAAATAATTACTGACCATGTTAATGACCAATAATCAATTTACCATTGAAAAAAACAAAGAAAGCTTCAGATAATAAAATACCCCTAGCCTTTGTATTCTTTCAAGAGACTTAAACAACATCATAGTTCATCTGGAGCTGAGTGTGAAAAATCCAATATGACAAAGTTTCAACCCAGCAGCAATATGATAAGCACACACACCTTCAAACAGAACACATACGTATTCCCAGGCTCTCACACATGCTTGAATGTTTCACTTTAGACACACAACAACAAGATCAAGCCAGCAGGAGTGTGATGAACTACAGGGGCAGAGGCCGACACACAACATCCTGTCAGTGTTCACACTTCTTACCTCATGTATATCACAAGCATCACAGCTGTGTCATCTGAACTGTGCTACTGTATTTAAAGAGGGCTTCACCCCCCACCCCCCACCCCCCCGGCTCCACCACCAGTATTACTACTCAAAACCATCCTGACAGAGTTTGAGTAACAGGCCTGATCTGTCCTGTGCTTCCAAAGAGTAGTGGTGACCAAAGCAGTTGGCCACATTTCAACCAGTATTTGTAAATGGAAGTGTTTTCTTCAGCTTTAAAGTTCACAACCATCACAGGGAGCACACTACACAGAAACCTGCCTCATTATACCCCATTGTGTGTGGAGCAGGAACTGTCAGCATGGCATGGCACCAGACACACAGACAGACAGACAGACAGACAGGCGGACAAAACAACACCAAGTGTCTGAGTCAGTTGTTGTTCCTCTAGAGCTTCACTGCTCCTATAGTCTCTGGACTGGAGGATGAAATATTCATCATGAACATGTTCCTTCCTCATGTGGCGTTAACAGGATGGAGGTGGAGAGCACCGACTAACATGTCACTCCGACATCTTGGGCTGAGATCAAGTCTCAACCTCATCACATCAGTGACCCTTGTGACCTGTGGATAAAGAGACTGTCATCCTGTTGTCTCAGTTTTCTTTAAAGGGATAAGCCAACATTTTTTTTGTGTCTTGCCTCATTCCCGAGTCCATGACCAGCAGATAGACACCATCCTTTCAACTGTACGTGCAGTAACAAGGGAGATAGAGCCCGTATCGCCCATAATTAGCTTAGCTCAAATGCTGGAAATGTATAGTGTTAGCCTGCCAGTTTACAATTTTGTTCAGACAAATCCGGCGCTACTCAAGCTAGCTGTTGTGACCAACGCACTTCTGGTTACTTTCACAAAATGAAAACACCCATTGCCCTTTACGTACCGAAAACCATGATGATAGAATTTGATGTAGCTAACTTTAACAAAAATAAACCATCTTTGCTTGAACCCTCCATTTTGACTGATCTCGTCCTGTTATCGGCATTTGACCGCTCAAGATGCCTTACCGGAGACTTTTGTCAGCTCTGAGACGAAGATCGGCCCGCCGGTTTCCATTTACAATTGCTGAAGAGTTTCTCTAATGACTTTAGGTGGAGGCAGGCTAACACTACCTGTACACTTCCAGTGTTTGAGCTAAGCTAATTATGGGCTCTATCTCCCTCGTTACTGCACGCACAGCCAAAAGGATGGTGTCTATCTGCTGGTCATGGACTTGGGAGTGAGGCAAGACATGAAAAAAAAATGTTGGCATATTGATTTAAATTGTCACCATCCGTTTATAACTTCTTGTGGTGACGAAGTGGTAAAGTGACTGAATGTCACTTTTATCTGAATGTCATCTGCATACAGTATGTGCGTTCTTCACAGACTGCAGAATTTGAGGGAAATGTAGATTGATGGATTCAAGTTTGAATAGTGGATAGGGTGGCAAAGAGGTGGAAAATTTCCAGTAAATTTCCAGGAACTTTCCATGGGAAGTTCAGCTGGGTAATTTTGGAAATATTCCAAATTGGAAACTTTCCATGGGAACGATGGGAATTTATGGGAATTCATGGGAATTGACTGGAAATTGGGGGTACAGTAATTTAAACAAACTCTATCATATCCAATGAACATAAATGTAAATATTTAGTTTTGTCATAAGCAGACATCCATGCAAAAATAATACAATTACAAAACATGACATTTCAACAGATTGATTTGTGAGTAGAACTATCAAGTTTTAATTCTTGTATGAACAATCAATTATTTTACTGAACAACAAAAACATGAATGTTGAGTAAAATATTACTTAATTAATATTATTATCAATAGCCCTGCAGTGTGCATGTGGTGGAGGAATAACATAGATATTCAAGTGTAGCCCACAGTGCTTAAATTAAATCTGGTTGTTTTAGCCAATATTATAATATATTTTCCCTATAAGTTATATAAGGGCCAATCTTCAATTTTGTAAATGTTGGATTTATTCCTGTTTATTCCCATATATTCCCATTAATTCCCATAGAAAGTTCCCAACTTTGAAAATTCATGGAATTTTACAACCCTTATTAAAGCTTGACTAGTGATCCAATGCTGGTGAATCAGGGGCTTCCTCACCTGCAGGGTCAACAGGGTCCACATGCCGAACTTCACATCCAGTATTTTGTTGTTATGTCCTGTTTTGATGTGCAGATGTGGTTTTATGCAGTGCTCATCCTGTCATTCAGTATTTTAAAGTGTTGTAATTTCCCCTCCCTCAGTTCCCCAGTTTGTACTGTCCAGTCATTCCCTCAGGGCTGCGTCCCTGGGGGGAGGAGCCTCCAGAGCAGCATTTAGACCATAATGAGATAATGAATCAGTCTCTAAAGTCCAGGCCAGTAAAACTTTACAGGTTTAATGCTCACAGGATGAAGACTTCATTTCATTGTGCAGAGCTCGGCCTGGTTAAGTCTCCAGTCTGACAGTGGACAGATGTGAAAACAACAGACAATCCATCAATCCTCCACCTCCATGATCAGTCACTCAGCTGCAGCCTCCACCCTGAAGCTGGAAGGGGACCAAGATATTTTTACTGACTCCAAACTATTTATGTTGATGTTGTTACGGTTTAGTTTTATAAATGATCTGTACCACAGCCGTTTTGTATTAGGTCTTTAAATGTCAACTGTACATATAAAGAAACATGAGTCTCTGTATCTTTTTTCTCTATACTGTCTGTATTCAGAATGTATATGTCATCTGTGGAGCATTTTACAAAACCTTTTTCTCCTGAAGTTAATAAATACATTTTCCTACTTGAACTGAATGATTTTTCACAGACTCTTTGGAATGTGATCAAATTTTCATGATTATTCTGTTAATGTTTGTAGGCATAACAAATCTTGATAAAATTGCAATACAACCAATTTCCAGTGTGTTTATTTAATTATGAAAAACTACTGCAAATGGTGAAGCTGTGCTGCAAATGATCCTTCCTGCAGACCTGCAGCAGCTACATCCCTTAACTGAGTGAGCAGGTTTACATTCGTCAGCCATGAAGACAGCTGCTTTTCTGACCAATGTAACTCATGAACAAGATCTAAAAATTGTAAATCTAAAATAGTGAGATAAGAAAAAATACCCCAACAATATAGGGGAAAAGGCAACTGGAGAGACCAAAATATCATTTAAGTCCTTAATATTGACCAAATCTAAGAATATTTAACTTCTCATCTGTACCTAATGAATGTGACTGACTTTCTTTGAAGCTTTTCCTAAAGTTCCATCAGCTCCCAAGACAAATGCCCGACTCTCTATCTCCGTGTTTACAAGCTTGTCTCTGTCAACATCCTGTCTGTGAGGGAATTTTTTCAATTTTAATCTTCTCTTACTGTAGCCTCTGCCATGACTGATAGTGTCCAGATGGAGTCACTACAATCCCCTGTAGCTATGGGAACCAAGGCCATGACAAATGCAGGGAAAAGCATAACTCAGTCAGAACTGTCAAAGTAAAATTTCAGAGTAGTAAGTGGAGAGAGGCAAAGGGCCTAACACACAGAAGTGACTATGATATTTGATATGACTACAGCTACAGTCGTTATGGGGTCAACATTTCCATGTTTTGCATTCTGTAGCCTACTAAAACTGTTTTCTTGTCTGTAACAACATCTATTGCACATCTGTCCGTCCTGGGTGAGGGATCCTTCCTCTGTTGCTCACCCTGAGGTTTCTCAGATTTTCCCCTGTTAAAAGGGTTTTCTATGGAGTTTTTCCTTAGTAGGTGTGAGGGTCTAAGGCCAGAGGATGTTGTTATGATGCTCAGGGCCGTTGCTAGGAATTCTGGGCCCCCTGAAACAATACTAAAGTGGGCCCCTACCCCCTCACTTTTTTTCTTAGACACACATAACACACATATGTATTATCTTTTTTTTAATTTAGCCTACTTTGTTTTGATGCTAATGCAGCATTAATATGAGTATTACTCTGGGGTTTTGTGGGCCCTACAAGAGGAGATGACAACGCTGATTAAGCTGTTCGGCTCCTGTAACACCTTGCAGTATTTTTCAGTGTTCTTTTTGTCTTTACTGTCTTGGAGTGACTTTCCCCCGCTGGCGGACAGGAAACGACTGAAAGAACGTGTTTTACTCGGTTTTACCTGACAACGAGAAGAGAGGAAGGAGGGGAGCGCTCCGCAGCTGCTAGAAACAACAGCCTGGTGTTAGCCACATCGTTAGCAGCAGTAAGCTACAAGGTGTGTAGCCTGTGTTCCTGTGTGTAACTTACTGCGGGGAGTCTGTGTGCTGTGACGAGCAGTGTGCGGCGAGTCGCGTGTTCTAGTCCGTGAACCGTGGTCCGTAACCAGCAGCATGTTACTGTGTGTGCTGTGCATTATCGGCACCATAGGGTAGCAGAGGGGAGAGGAGGGGAGGAGGGTTAACACCGGCCATAGGTGCCGTAACCCATAAGTCCTTTAGCTATAAGTTACTCACTATAGCTTTAAATGAATGAGCAACGAAATGTTGAAATAGACGTATTTTAGCCCAGAAGTGTTCATTACGAATGTTTCTGGGGTTTGCAGAATCGTCCATAGTGAACGTTTCCTGGTGGCGACTGGGTTGCGACACAGGACTCAAATCGAGGACGCCTGCGTTGAAGACTGTAACCTCTACATGGGACGGCCGCTTTAACCACTGAGCCACGCACCGCCCTCGTCATCTCCTTGTTTCTATTTACTATTTAACGTATACCTAATTCGTAACCATGGTAACAGCAGTGGGGGGTTTTCCATCTGAGTAATGAAATGCATGACATCACTATGATGACATCATTGGAATGTTATTGTTATTTCCCCTGACCAGCTGTCCTTTGAAGTGTATGACATCACTATGACATCATCGGAATGTTAGGTTAAAATGTTTAAAGACTAGAATCGACATTCAGTTGCTGGTAGAACACGCAGTCTAGACAGAGACAGAGTTGCATACGCAAACAAACACACTTACTAAGTCGCTTCATTTTGGGTAAGAACACTTGCGCAAAAATGAGTAAGCCTGTAAAAAACAGTGCACGTGACGAAGAGTCTGAATTTACTCGGACAAAGAAGAATGAGAAACGGCTGTTTGACGAAAACAAGCAGCTGAAAAGACAAATTGCGGACTTCATCAAAAATGAAAATTCTGCAAAAAAGACTGCAATTGAGTATGGTAAACTGCAGCAGAAAGTGAAAGAACTAGAACTGCTTGCTGGCAATCTCAGAAATGACCTACACCAGACCAAATCTAAGTATGCCAAGGAAAAGTCTGAGAAAATCCATCTTAAGACTGATCTAGAGCAGAGAAATCTGAATCTGGAGTCGAAAAACCACGACCTCCAGAACAAATACTCTGTGGAGAAGTCGATGCGAACGCTGTTGGAACAGCAACTGGAGAAGTTCGACGAAATCAAAGAGGAAAGGGACAAACTGGTTACCAATAATAACACTTTAAGTCATAAGGTTGAAGAGCTCTCAGGGTACAAACAGTGTACCAGCAAGTCGGTGCAAGAACTGAAACAGCTGGTACGACAGAAGGACGCCGAACATGACAAAACAAAACAGGAGTTGTGTGGTGTCAGATCTGAGATTAAACACTTACTGAAATCAATGGAAAGCCAGAAAAAGGAAAAAGAGAAACATGAGGGCGCACACGTAAAAGTTTTGGAAATGAGAGATCAAATCAAAGGATATCAAAGACAAATTGATTTTGAGAAGACAGTCAACTATAAAGTCAATAGAGAAAACCGCGAGCTCTTGATTTCTCTTGATTACCAAAGACAAAAAACAGTAGACGCAGAACAAAAGGCTGATCTGGGAAAGCAGGCTTGTAAGGAAAAAGACGAGGAAATAGATGGTCACCATAAAGAGTCCAAAAAACAACGTCTCCTCATAAGTAAACTGGAAGAGGAGGTTACCAAATTTAATGACCTGAAACATAAACTTAAAAACCTAGATGAAACAGACATTGCATTCAGCCACGCAAAAGATCGGGTAATCATTAACATGAGGAATGAGTTGAAGGAAATGGAGTTTGAGATTGGACGGCTAAATATGTATATTTCATCTCAAAAGGTTACAGGAGAGCTCGCCTTTAAAAACCTGTCCACAGCTCAGATAAAAATCCGTGACTTAGAGACAACAAATCAGAATTTAATTGCTGAAATCCAAATCAATAAAACTGATATCATGTCAAAGACATCCAACATCACCAAGTTCGAGAGGAAATATCGCTGTGCGAAAAAGCAGTTGGAACGACTGAAAGTCCAGCTGTCAGAAATAAAGATAAAACAGCAGACTTGTGTGACCTCTGCTGATAGAGACCAGGCTGTGACAAACAAAACCCTGGCCAATGTATCAGCAGAGCGGGACCAGTTGAAGAAACAGCTGACACAAACACAAGGTCTTTTATTTGCACAGCAACAGAGGGTGAACCTCCAGGAAGCTGAAAGACTCAGACAAAAAACTGAAGAGAAAGTGACAGATCAGGAACTCAGGATTGCCAGGTTAAGCATGAAAGACCTTGAGCAAAATAATAGGATAGTGCTAACGCAAATGTTGAAGAAACCTTTCTCAAGACCCAAGTCATGCAGCAGCGCAAGCATCCTCTACCAGAAACCCAAGGTAAAGGAACCCTGCCTGCAGGCAACCAGTCCAAAGGAGGAAAAGGAGAAGGAAACTGAGAAGGAAACTGAGAAGGAAGCTGAGCTGAAGCGCAAGTTGGATGAGGCACTGATGCAGTTGCATGAGCGTCGTTGGGACATCAGAAAACTGAAGGAAAAAAATAAGTCTTTACAGGGACAGCTTATGGCATATGTTCTCGCTAAAAGCACCTGTAATGAGGAGAATTTTGTGCTGCAAGATGAGTTGAGGAACATCAAATTAGAGATTTGGGAGAAATCAAAGGCCAAACCTGTGCCCCCTGTCTCCACGAAGAACCAAGCCCCCCCTGAGGAAAAGCCTGTGACTGGTTGTACTTCAAGACAAACGCGCATTGTACTACCATCCACCAATCTCCAGTATGATAAAGACAAATTAAAGACTCCCCTTCTCCCCCCGATCCAGGGAAAACCTATGCAGCTGCCCAAAACGTCTGCTCAACCCTGGCGCCCCTCTGAGGGCAAATCAGGTCATGGATTAAGAAATACTCCCAGGTCCAGCACACGGACCAATCAGCCTCCACATAGACCACCGATTATCTTGCCTCCACTTAGAAAATGAAAAACAACATCTCCTAGTATGATGCACTCATGCTAGAAAGAAATGGATTCAGTGTCGGGATTGGGTTTTCTCCAGGTGCTCTGGTTTCTCCCACCTATTTTGTTAAACATCTAACAAAAAAAAAGACAATTTGTCCAGTTCAATTTCATCTGCTCTGTTAATTATGATGTTCTCAGTGGCATACATTAATTAATAAACATGATGTCAGCAAATGATCAACATAGCTGAATAACTGCACTGGACAAAGACAAACTGCCCAAACACTGTCCCCAACAGCTTCAAGATAGACGACCGAAGATCCTCCACCTTGCCAGATGAAAAACAACATCTCCTAGTATGATGCACTCATGCTAGAAAGAAATGGATTCAGTGTCGGGATTGGGTTTTCTCCAGGTGCTCTGGTTTCTCCCACCTATTTTGTTAAACATCTAACAGGAATAACAAAAAAAAATCCAATTTCATTCTGTTAATTATGTTGTTCTTAGTGACATACATTAATTAATACGGATGGTATCAGTAAATTATCAACAATTTCCTGAATAATTGCCCTGGGCAAATCTGGTTACAGCCGTACTCCCTGTACACTGTCTTATCAACAATTATCAACAATTAGATGAGTAAATACACAATTACTTGAAAAAGGCAAAGATAGACAACACGTAACACACATTTTTCACCTCTCCATTCTATCTACAGTTCCTAAAGTCTGGAAATCTGCTTCGGTAGGCTTATTCTCCTATAAAGGCGGCGGAACAGTCACCTTAATATATATACGCCCATATCTAAATTATCCTGCCTAGTAAAAAATACTGGAATCATTGATAAATAATCAACTTCTTCAATTTCTTTCAGAGCACTCTATCCTGAGCACTCACCAATCTGGTGTCCGAGAAAAGCATAGTACCACTACCGCCGAAACGCTTGTTCTAAACGATACCATCCTAGCTCTAGATAAAAAGAAACACTGCGTCGCTCTCTTTACCAACCTTTCAAAAGCCTTCGATTCAGTCGACCACAAACTATTCTTAACCAAACTTCTCTGAAAGGATTGGGGTTTTGTCTGTAGTCAGGATTGGAGGCACAGGAACCTGGATCCTTTCTTGGAGGAGAGTGTTGGCCCAATAACAGCAGCTTCTGTTTGGCGCCTGAGATGAGTAGTTCTGCGGCAGTGTGGGCATCTTCAGCTGGGTGGAGATTCAGAGTCTGGGTATCACAGTTTACATCACAATGTCGACTAAGAGCTGTGAGAATTTTCAGAGTTGTCCGTTCCTTCTCTGAGTTACGGAGGGGTCCCCACAGCAGTATTTGCCCATATAATGGTTGTCAATGGACACCAACTTTCTTCGTCCAAAAAGACACACCAAAAAACATCCAAATGCCTCCATACTACTGGTCTGTAATGTCCCTCTTGTATTGAAGCCCCGACATGAGAAACTTTTCCGAAAAAAATTAAATAAGTCTATATTTTAAGCTTGTTTGTAGTGGAAGCTCCCAGTGTCTTGGTTCACTGCTCTTCCTGTGTCAGTGCAATTCTCACGTGATTTGTACTGACCAGCGGAACAATTTCTCATGTCAGGGCTTCAATACAAGAGGGACATTACAGACGAGCAGTATGGAGGTATTTGGATGTTTTTTGGTGTGTCTTTTTGGACAAAGAAACCTGGTGTCTATTCACAACCATTATATGGACAAATACTGCTGCGCGGACCCCCCGTAACTCAGAGAAGGAACAGAGGACTCTGAAAATTCTCACAGCTCTTAGTCGACATGAGGGTAAGTAGATAATGAGTGAAATTTGAATTTTGGGTGAACTATCCCTTTAACTTTTGCACCTAAAACATAACTTTCATCTTACACTACTATTTATTTACATTTTAAATTAGGCTGCATATCTATATTAGCCTATATTATTTTTTTTAATTTCATTTATGTATATAGGCCTATTATTCTTTTTCTATCTTCCATTATCTCTCAACGTCTGTTTCAATATGAACATGTCTGTACTTTTTCAAATGTTGAATAAAGATTTTCATTGAAAAACAAACAAACATAGCCTACTGTATCAGTCACGTATCCACACATCGAGAGAAGTTATGCCACTAATGACGAAATCCTAGTGCTATTCCTCCATCCAAACATCAAAGACACATCGCATGGCACAGTAGCATTTTGACGTCATCAGTGAGGTCATAACTTCTCTGGAACCGAGGTTGTAAATACAGGTGGTGTTTGCAGTCACACTCCGCCCCGCTCTCCCTCAGGGAGGCGCAGGAGGCCGGTGGTCGCAACATCCTCGAGTCCCGGCTGTGCGGACAGACGCAGCCCTGGATCTCGCACCTGCTGACTTCAGCTCTGGAGTCAGCGGAGGAGGAGCTCAGGGAGGAGGAGCGTGCATAGGAGCCGCACGCTTGTCCCCCTGGGGCTAGGCTGTATGCCTTGGCTAAGCGATGAGGCCGAGCTTTCTGCGATTCACCTGAGTCTGCAGCGGGGCCCCCTCGGGGTCACCGGGACCTGTCTCGGTGTCCTGGGGGTTACACCTCCCTCTGTCAAAAATCAATAATCTTTGAGCGCAGCTCCAGTGGCCGGTGCAGCGGGTCTTAAAAGCTGAACAGCTGCCTCGGGGAGCTGCAGACCCCGGGCGTCTTCTTTTTAGATTTTGTTTGTTTGTTAAAAACAAACAAACAATAATAAATAAAAAAAACAGTGCACATGTTGCTGGGTTGAAAAGATAAGGAAATAAATCATATAATATTGAGAGGAGACACAGGGTCTTAGGCTATGCAGAATAATTCAGTCATACAAAGATTAGACTACTGGGGTTTTGTCATATAATATTGAGAGCAGAAACACACACACACATAATGTATAAAAGATGGACACCAGACATGGAGAAAATTGGAGTATTATTAGCAGAGCCGTTGCTAGGAATTTTGGCCCCCCGAAAGTGGGCCCCTGCCCCCTCACTTTTTTATTATCATATTGAGTATTGTCAGGGTCTTATGCAGAATAATTCAGTCATACAAAGATTAGACTACTGGGGTTTTTGTGTGCCCTACTGGACACTGGGCCGCTAGAATTATCACCTTTCTCCCCTATACAGTGGCCCTGATGATGCTTTGTAAAGCCCTTTGAGACAAACTGTTTGTAAAAATCCAAATAAAATTGCCTTGCCTAAGAAAGAATCAGCAAGCCAGGGACATAAGGCCAGAAGAGTCTTCATATATAGGTAAAAACTATAGTATTTGAGTTCAATCAGACAACTCTGGGATGAGAAGAAAGCATTTATCGAGCGTAAGCATAGGAAGCTGGAGCACAGCATGGATGGATAGCATATTCTTGAACATGACTGGCGTCAGGCTCTGACTCATATTCACTCCCTGAATGGTCTGGTTTTAATAAAGGTGTAGGACCTGTTTGCTAAGATGGAGTTCTGGATCACAGATAAATAAATAAACTCTTTCTCTAACACACACACAGGTTGGTCCCATTTGTCCATGTAGACTTAGTGTTCTCCAGACTGACCCTCCAAACACACAGCATGAGGGAGCTCAGATTCCCCCTGTCATATTCATTACTGTGTATGTGTGTGTATTTGCATGTGTGAGAGAGAATTAGAAGCCAAGACATGCTATATAATGAAAGTTTTACCCCTGTGTAGGCAGGTGTCTGAATTACTAAAACCATGAACACAGCACACTTTGTGTTGTGTGTTTGTGTGTGTGTGCTTAGCTGGCATAAAACAAACAGTTTATTGACAGCTTAGATGTACAAACTTGTCCATATGGCGCCCTTGGGATAAATGCAAAATGCACCCACACACTCAGGCTGCTGCTGGCCGGTAAGTGTGTGTGTGTTAATGTTTAGCTTGATCCCATGAGTACAATAGAGAAGATCACTGTGAAAACTGTTGAGTAGCACTGTACTGTACTCTGTAACATATGTGTGTGTGTGTGTGTGTGTGTGTGTGTGTGTGTGTGTGTGTGTGTGTGTGTGTGTGTGTGTGTGTGTGTGTGTGTGTGTGTGTGTGTGTGTGTGTGTGTGTGTGTGTGTGTGTGTGTGTGTGTGTCTGTCCCTCTCTCTCTGTGTAGCCTGTAGCTCGGTTCATTATGTTAATTCTCTCACTGTCTTTCTCATTAGGCCAGTAATGGCTGACAGCAGGAGGCCAGAACATTTCACTCATTTCCTGATTATTCCAGAGATACTGTAGTACTCTATCACCGTATGCGTGCACTATATGTGTGTGTATGTGCTGATGCATGTAAATGATTCACTACAAAACACAAACACTGTGATAATTATTCATTGTTTTGTGAAGGATAATTGAACATCGGCTGGTGTGAGTCCTCCCAGCTCCAAGCGCTGACTGTGGCTCTGACGTCCTCCTCTGCAGCTCTGCTCACTTTATGGCACCAATTTTCTCTGTCTCTTTGTAATAAACCTAAGCTCAGCTGCGTATGAACAAGGCCAATAAATGATCCTGACACACAACATGCACACACAGGTCATTACTTTAGATGTAGGTTGTAGTTGCCTGCTAAGACACATTAAAACACAATCATGCTTTTTTGTGGTTGTTGTTTTTTTCATTTTGAACCAGGGGAAAAATCAAAGTCTGTTGCTTTTTAAACTCTTCATTAGCAGCTGTCACAGGGATCACTCAGGTGTCATCATTTTATCTAAGTATGAAACATGTGTTTACAACCATAAACCACAGCTACTTATTATTGTGACATGTAGGGTGGATGGGGAGGAGGTCCCATTCTGGCTGTGACTCAGTGGGTCAGGCTGGTCCTCTTTATTCAGGAGATCTCAGAAGCTCCTGTAGTCCACTTGTCAGATAGGCTTTATGCACAACTCACCTACTTCCTGAACCTACACAAGCTCCTTTATTTCCTGTCTTACATTATTGGACAAACTGATTAATCCAGGTGTGTCTGACTCTGATCTCAGTAGTCTCAACAATGGTCAGACACACCTGGATTAATCAGTTTGTCCAATAATGTAAGACAGGTGTGGCAAGGTGAAGAGGGACCCGGGCGGGCTTTGAACCCCAGACTCCCGGGTTGGAGTCATGCGCGCTAACCAGTCGGCCAAAGGGACATCCCCTTGGCCAAGTAGCCAGGGCACATGATCAACTGGAGGCACACAGTGACAGGACCACCACTGTCACACAGGAAATAAAGGAGCTTGGAGCCGTGGAGCCGTGCATAAAGCCTATTCTCCTAGAAGACTGCCACATATTGAGCGTAGCGTTAGTTCTGGCAGGCCATGACGTCAAGCTCCTAATCAGCACAGCTGTAATCACAGGTGCAGTCAGATCAGCTGATGGCTCAGCTGACTCCCCGTGGCTGCTTCCTATTGGGGAACTGTGCATTCAGAGCGCGCTATTTAAACTGCTCTACGCCGACGTCGCCTCCCTTGCTGCTGCTTCCTCTGCTGGCTTTTTGCGGGACGGGCTCCTTCATGCGGGAAGGATCGCTGTTCGTGTTCGTGCCTTGCTCGCCCTGCTGCTGCTTATGTCGTCTCCCCGTCCACGAGGCATACCCGCGGCGGCTGTCGTGTCATGATGCCGCAGCGAAGCTCTCCAACGGAGTACACCCTGCGACGACGGGGGGCTCCTTCTCTCCGGCAGGGCTCTCACCTGGCAGCCGGAGCGGTGTCTCAGATGTTCCATTGATTGACGGCGGCTGGTTCCGGGACTATGGCGTTTCTGTTTGCCAGCGATGCTGCCACGCGGTCGGAGCGTCACACAAGGAACGGTTTGCTTTATTCTTATTTGCGCTGGATTTCGACCTTCATAGCAATACAGAATCATTTTGGCATTGAATTATTCACTTCTTTTGGGGGGTTTGGGGGGTTCTTTGTCTGTTTCCTTTTTAAATGGGCAACATTTATTTCCAACTTAAATGGCTCCTGACATCTCTTGTTGCTAGAGGGTCAGGGATTTGCTGGCGTGGTCATTTTGGGGGGGTTTCCTTTGCTATTTTGCCTGGCATAGAGCCTGATGCTCAAAAGCCATAAGCCTCTCATTGTAAATAGCCTAATGATTTAATAAATATTCATAGGTATGACTGGTTACATTAATATTGTTGTTATGGTTTTATTATTGTTATTATTGATAATATTATTAGTGTGTGGCTTATTCGAGCTCCTGGCTTCTCTTGTAGCAGAGGTCCAGGATTTGCGGTATGGTCGTTTTGGGGGTTTTCTTTGCTGCTGCGCTCCCTGCTTATGCCGTTCATGATGGCTCGTGAAAGGCAGGAAGGTGCTCTTCCTGCCTCAGGCTTTCCACGCAAGCGCGTGGAAGAGCAGGGGGTCCCAGAACAGTATCATACCGCCAAATAAAACTTATGCAAGTAAATAAATATTTTTGACATAGTGGTCCTGACAGAAATTGAGCGTAGCGTTAGTTCTGGCAGGCCATGACGTCAAGCTCCTAATCAGCACAGCTGTAATCACAGGTGCAGTCAGATCAGCTGATGGCTCAGCTGACTCCCCGTGGCTGCTTCCTATTGGGGAACTGTGCATTCAGAGCGCGCTATTTAAACTGCTCTACGCCGACGTCGCCTCCCTTGCTGCTGCTTCCTCTGCTGGCTTTTTGCGGCCCACCTCCACCCCAGCTCCTCCTGTCATCTGTTATGAATCCTATCATTGTATCTTGTTAGTTGCTCTGCTCTGTCTGGGTTTTCTTTGCTGCTGCGCTCCCTGCTTATGCCGTTCATGATGGCTCGTGAAAGGCAGGAAGGTGCTCTTCCTGCCTCAGGCTTTCCACGCAAGCGCGTGGAAGAGCAGGGGGTCCCAGAACAGTATCATACCGCCAAATAAAACTTATGCAAGTAAATAAATATTTTTGACATAGTGGTCCTGACAGAAATGAAGTTAACTGCTGCATTTCCTCCAAAAGTTCCTGGAATTTTCTTTTCAGCAGCTAAAAGGTTCCCGGCCCACTGTCCTCTGCGTTTCCCACTGAGGCCCAGGGAGATTAATCAGCCTGGCCTACTAAAAGTACAAGTTTTACAAACTTCTTTCTCCCACAATGGTGTGAATATGGTATCCTATTGGATTGATTTTTTAATTTATACCTGGTGGAAAACAATCGGACAAATGAACAACAAATGCACGGATATTTTATGATATGTGTAAGTACTATACTGAATGTGATTCGCACCAGCCACAGTGGTAGCAGTAAAACAGGTGAAAAGCTGCTGTAGTTTAATTTTAGTTAGTTAGTTTTTTTACTGTTAAAGCCTCAGTATGTTGTATTGGGGCTAAACCGTGGCATCCAGCTTTCAGATTCTAGATTGCAGCGCTCACTCGCTCACCCGCCAAGTGACGGTGGCCGCCAAGGACAAACACGTTCACAAACTAACCGCTGACTGATAACGATATCTTTGACCAATTATTATTGTTTTTTTTGTATGTCTTATTTGCTGTAACATTTTGGGAGAGGTGCCACCTGTGGGAGCAGCGGCTCGTCCCAGAGGCAGTAATCCGTCTCCTGAGGTGGTCGGCCGGTCAACCTGCGTCGCCACCCCGGGGGAGAAAATTAGTGGATTAATTTACCAGCAGGTTTTTAGAGTTTTACAGCTGGCTGGTTTAATTCTTTTTAGGAGATACTGAAGGCCTAAATGTTGGTTGATTGAACACAAGGGCAGTAGCAGACGCATAGCCTATGTACAAAAAACACCACATAGACACAATGAACCGATCGGTCTACATTAAATCTCATTTAAATCAAAATACAACAGAGGGAAATTCGGTGTGACGTGCATGTTTTTTCAAGCACGTTTGTCTGCAGTGTCTGCTGTTAAGAGTTGCATTCATGCCAGTTAGTCCGGTGGGAAGAGGGGGGTATCATGCACCCCCCGGAAATATACTTCTAACCAGTGTTTCTAGATTGGAAAAAATGTGTAGAAAATGATGAGCTATGTTAAAAAGTTGTCAAAATGTCCCTTGTATCATTTTTATGCAAATTAGTGCCGCCATTATCGAAAAAACCTAATTTGACTATATCTCAGCCAATATAGCAGATATCTGAACAAATAAGGTGTCTAGACCCATGTTTTGAGGGTCAGAGATCACAATAAAACTATTTATAAAGTGATCACATGTTGGTGGCATGCTAGTAAGCAAACCTAACCCTTTTACCAATTACAAGACGCCAATATTGGAGATACCAAATAAGGTGTCTAGACAGAGGTTGTTGTGTGTTTAACCAAGGTTTATTTGGATCAAACATCATAATAGAACTCTTGTTGATGTGACCACTCTTCTCTTTCCCATGCCAGATGAACAGTCAAGTAAATGGTTCTCCACTATGCATCACTCATCATCGTTTTCACTGAAATCATCAAAGAGTTAAACTCATCCTGTCCTTCCTCTTTCTCCTCCTCTTCCTGTTCATGCTGTCCAGTGTCATGGGGATCAACCAGTCATATTGGTAGGATATGACCACAGGACCACACCGGTTTCAACACTCCTCCATCAGTCTTCATCCATCCCTGACCCTCATCATAGGGTTTTGGTTTTTCCAGAATAGGTTCATCAGCTCGCTAGTACAAGGTGACACGGTAGTTCACATGTCAGGCATGTGGCTTCAGAGCAGAGTGGCATGGAGGAAGGCCAGCCAGGTCAACCTTAGACTTACAAGTGAGTTTCTTGTCCTCCCCCACCATGTTGTGTAGCAACTTGGCATGACAACGTCCACTGAAGACTCACAACTCTGTCCAGACATCAGACAGGTGAATTGGTCCAACTGCCTCAGCATCTCAGGTTTGACACTCTAGTCACTGAGTTGACTGAAAACCTGAGATTCTTCTTCAAGGGCCCAACACTCCTTCATCAGTCTTCATCCATCCCTGACCCTCATCATAGGGTTTTGGTTTTTCCAGAATAGGTTCATCAGCTCGCTTGTACAAGGTGACAACGGTGGTTCTCACGTCGGGCATGTTGCTTCAGCATGGCATGGAGGAAGGCCAGCCAGGTCAACCTTAGACTTACAAGTGAGTTTCTTGTCCTCCCCCACCATGTTGCATAGCAACTTGGCACAGACCACATCCACTGAAGACTCACAACTCTGTCCAGACATCACACAGGCGATGGCAATTTCTCCAACTGCCTCAGCATCTCTGGGATTTTCTTCAAGGACCCCACCTTCCGGGGCACCGAGTGCTGCAGTGGGTTAAGCTGGCGCCCCATATATTGAGGCTATAGTCCTCATGCAGGCGGCCTTGGTTTGAATCCTGCATCAGACGGCCCTTTCCTGCGTGTCATTCCCCCTCTCTCTGCCTCCCTATTTCCTGTCTCTTTCAACTGTACTGTCAAATAAAGGCATGAAAAAGCCAAAACAATATACTTGGCACTGGTACAGTCTTCTCCACTGAACACATAGAACCCAAGAAGACTGGTGCAGTAGTCTTCTCCCAGGGATTCTGCAAGCTCAGAGATGTTGAGAAGTTGTTGGTGTTGGTGTTAAAGAAGCTTCCTGGATCTTCACCCTGTAGGGGTCTGATGGAGTCATCTTTAGCAGCTTCGCCCACAGCTACTGCTCGTACTGTAACACTTCCATCTAAACATCAATGGGGACAGGTGCACCAGAAGCCAGGCAGTAGCAGTATTGCAGAATCCCTGGGAGAAGACTACCACACCACACTTCTTGGTTATGTGTTCAGTGGAGAAGACTGTACCAGTGCCATCAAAGGGAGAAGGAGTGTTGGGCCCTCGAAGAAGAATCTCAGGTTTCACATATTCAGTCAACTCAGTGACTAGAGTGTCAAGCCTGAGATGCTGAGGCAGTTGGAGCAATTCACCTGTCTGATGTCTGGACAGAGTTGTGAGTCTTCAGTGGACGTTGTCATGTCAAGTTGCTATGCAACATGGTGGGGGAGGACAAGAAACTCACTTGCAAGTCTAAGGTTGACCTGGCTGGCCTTCCTCCATGCCACTCTGCTCTGAAGCCACATGCCTGATGTGTGAACTACTGCGTTACCTTGTACTAGCGAGCTGATGAACCTATTCTGGAAAAACCAAAACCCTATGATGAGGGTCAGGGATGGATGAAGACTGATGGAGGAGTGTTGAAACCGGTGTGGTCCTGTGGTCATATCCTACCAATATGACTGGTTGATCCCCATGACACTGGACAGCATGAACAGGAAGAGGAGGAGAAAGAGGAAGGACAGGATGAGTTTAACTCTTTGATGATTTCAGTGAAAACGATGATGAGTGATGCATAGTGGAGAACCATTTACTTGACTGTTCATCTGGCATGGGAAAGAGAAGAGTGGTCACATCAACAAGAGTTCTATTATGATGTTTGATCCAAATAAACCTTGGTTAAACACACAACAACCTCTGTCTAGACACCTTATTTGGTATCTCCAATATTGGCGTCTTGTAATTGGTAAAAGGGTTAGGTTTGCTTACTAGCATTCCACCAACATGTGATCACTTTATAAATAGTTTTATTGTGATCCCTGACCCTCAAAACATGGGTCTAGACACCTTATTTGTTCAGATATCTGCAATATTGGCTGAGATATAGTCAAATTAGGTTTTTTCGATAATGACAGCACTAATTTGCATAAAAATGATACAAGGGACATTTTGACAACTTTTTAACATAGCTCATCATTTTCTACACATTTTTTCCAATCTAGAAACACTGGTTAGAAGTATATTTCCGGGGGGTGCATGATACCCCCCTCTTCCCACCGGACTAAGTGTAGTAGAAGAACATGTACTGTACGTGCATGAGCAGAAGTGGTTTTGTTCTGGGTATAACACACAGCTACCCCTGACCATGGCTGTTTTTGGGGGAACTTTTCTATCCCAGACTACATTTAGCTCCTGATTCCTGCAGACGAAACTTGCATAGATGTGACAGTGGTGGTCCTGTCACTATCATGGGCCCTGGCTACTTGGCCAAAGGGATGTCCCTTTGGGTGACTGGCAAGCGCGCATGACTCTTACCCGGGAGGTGTGGGTTCAATCCCCGCCCGGGCCCTCTTCACCTCCTCCATATAGTTCCCAGAAAAGCATGATAGACATGATAGACAAAGCTGCATAATAGGCGAATGTTGATTGCAGTGCAAAATGCTTTAACAGGTCAATAGGAACAATAAAGCAGAATATAAATGTAATCCACTGAAGTGTTTAATGGTTTGTTGTAAGTACTTCTAATCATGGACCTAACTACCTAACTAACAGCTAAATCAAAGATTTAAAGATTTGTATCGACAGAACGATCTGTAATTCCAGGTGGAAGGAGTCTCTTGCGTTTCAACCCCTTCACTAATGGAGATCAGTGCTCACAGGAAGAGACAGAATACAGATATTTCCAAGGGTCACTCCAGGACAACTGGACCCAACGGTGGAGTGGCTACACAATTCATTTTAGCATGTAAAGATGAGGTCTAAACGTTCAACATACTGCATCACCTCCTGAGTCTAATGTGATCTATCATCACTGTTGTCTTTTAATATGAATATTAATGTAGGCTAATATATAATATAATTTAGATCTTTATTATAGATGTGTGAATATATTTTTATTCAAATTGTTTCTATTTGATTCTTATGTTTCTACTGTTAATACTGTTAGAGAAGAATTTCACTTCCCTCTGTAGCTTGTGTGGCTAAAGGTCATTCCCTCTGTGTTTATAGCTGAGAGCTAAGAATTACACTGCAAGAGAGAGTCATCTACCCTGCACTCTTGCCCAGGAACATGCCAAGGCCATGTTCCCTCCTTTTGTGTCTTAAATCTCACTCTGTGGCTGATTTCCAGACACAACTGTCGAGTTAGATGATAACGGTCAATGTCATTGGATAACATTTTGTGTGAGGAGAGAGAAACCATTGTTGCTTTCCCATCATCTAGGAGGTGTGAATCTTTATCTTAAGGTTTATGCACAATAGACAATGTTGACACATCTCCCCTTGTGGGCTCAGTGTACCTTTCTAGTATAAGAATCTGAACTTTGCTGTTTGGCCCTCAGAATTGAGGTGGCGACACGCACTCACATTGTCCCTGTAGCATAACCAGCATGGGATGAATAAAGATCTTTTTTCCAATCTTACAGTATATGAATGATTCAGTATTGTGTGTTGCAAACATAGTGACCACCCTTGATATTTAATATTTCAGGGGGTGGAAGCTAGGCATATTCATAAAAGGCCTTCCTCCAGGTAAAAATGTCAGAGGGAGCTTCAAGGTGAGTTAATTTACCATTTATGACCTATGGTCCATTTGCTCTGTTCCCATTCAGGTGGCTAAAATGATGCAATTGTTACATTTTTCTTTGTGTTCACACAGTAATAGTCTGAAGCGGCCCAAAGCTGTAAACCAACGCCATGTTTCCTCATTGGTCAGAAGTCATACCCAGAAGGAGAGTGAAGTTACCCAGGAAAAAACAAAAACGTGGAATAGAGGTCTCAACAGGCATGACAATGAAAAACCCAACCTGGCCTGAACTGCTGCAGTTGAAGCCTGGACCTGACCAGATCTGAGGGCTGGAATGGAAGCAAGCCCAGACCACCCCTTCTTGAGGATCTCGGCCCGCTTGTTTTATCCTGCATCCAAGCATGATTACTGTTCACATCTGACAAAACAAACGATCTTTGGGGTTAAACGCTTCTTGTTTCGGAACAACCTCTCCAAACGAGCCAGGTCTGTTTGAGGTGTAGAGTTAAACTGATGATAAACAAATGAAAACCTGTGGCTGACAAGAGGTGTTTGCCTCTAACATGGCAACCAGAGGCTGAGTTATGTGAAGCAATTCACATATTGATTGCTGTGTGGATGAGTTTCACACTCAGTTTCAGGCTTTAATACAATCTATTCAGACTTAATGCAATGCTGCCAGCAAATATGATTGTAAAACAACTTTATTAGCTGGCTTAGCCAATACACAAAGGAACCAGACACCCATTAACTTCATGCTGACAGAACACAGAGGCAGACAGAAGAGTCAAGTATGGTCCTATGCTTCATGTCTCTTTCTATAGAAAGGGACATGAAGCATAGGACCAGCTATGGGACCCTCCAGCTGAGGGGTGGAGGGTCTGTGGGGTGGAAACGTATTGTGGATTCTGAAAGAGTTTGGTCACTTGAGACATATGGCAGATGGATTAGCAATCTTTTTAGTGGCAAAAGGACCAATATAACTAGGTGCCAACTTCCTTGCCTCAACTTGTAAAGGCAAATCCATAGTCAGCAGCCAAACCTTCTGTCCTGGTTGGTAAGCAGGTGCAGTGGAACGATGGAGGTCTGCCAACTGCTGGTTCCTGGCAGTGGACCTCAATAATGCAGCCCAGGCCTCCCTCCACATCCTTTGGCTTTACCAAAGATAGCACTGCAAACTCCTCCTCCTGTGACACAACCATGTTGCACAAGCAGGTCTGCAGTCTCCTATGCTGAGGGGAGTGGCAAATATTGTTGTGTTACCTTGAGTGAGGGGCAGACCTGTAACAGAATCCAAATTGATGTGGATCCAGGGCGCCTTATACTGGGAGAGGGTTCAGCAGCCCAGCAGGAGACTGGTGGGATGCCTTTCCATGGGGAACAGAGGGAGAAGGCTGCAACAAACTTGAATGTTGAATGTCCCATGGGATGGTGGTCCACCAGAAGTACTGGCATAAGAGCTCCAGGGTTCGGGAGGGAAGGCAAGCAAAATTGCACTGCAACACCTGTGACCTAAGTGACTCAGGGTCTTATGCAGAATTAATCAGTCATACAAAGATTAGACTACTGGGTCTTTTGGGGCCCTTCGCTAGAATTATCATCACCTTTCTCCCCTTTACAACAGCCCCGACCTGGAGGAAACTGACTGGCCGTGTTAAAGCACAGAGTGTAATGAGAGTTAACAGTTCACTGAAGACAAAAACGTCCAGTGGGTGTGTGTGCGTCTTCTCCTCTATCTGCCAGTCTTCTGCAGGGAAAGACAGCCTGTCTGGTCTCACTGACTGTAATTACAGACCCTGTCACCTGCCGTTGGAACCCACTATTACCACACACACACACACACACACACACACACACACACACACACACACACACACACACACACACACACACACACACACACACACACACACACACACACACACACACACACACACACACACACACACACACACAGAGAAAACAAAGACCTAACAACTGTACTTTGTCACATAAATCCATGTTTCAGTCAGAGTGGCAGTTGCATCTACCTAACAGCACTTGAGGCCACACACACATGCGCACTGTGCACAAACACAAACCCCCCAAGGTGTGTGTAATAAGTGCAATGTTGCTATATGTCAAAATTCATAAATAATAATCTATAATCTAATAATATCCATTTATTTTTCATTTCTTCTGCAGAGCCCCCTCAGGAACATCCTGAATGGTAGTACGGTGAAACGTTTACTGTATTTTAAAATATTTGCATGATGGGTGAGCTTTTTTCACCCATCATTTTTCCCCCTTGTTCCTTTGGGGACTCCATATTTTTTAAAATCATGCATAAAAGCAAAAATTAACAGGACTGCAGCATTGTTAAATACATATGCTTTTACAGTAACTGGTCTTCAGTCTTAAACACTGTCCCCAAATGTGACTTATTTCTTATAATCATCATTTGTGTCCTCCTTGACTTGATTGTGTCAGTTTGTGGCCATAATACTTAGTTTGATCTGAGGAGGTGATGGTCTTTCCACATATGTTTACATTTATAATTCATCAAAAGGACATGAAACTTTGATGAGGGCTGTAGAAGTGCTGGAGAATCACTGCACCTGCCAATTCTAAATGAACTTCATACAGAGGATGGAAAAGGGAGGCAAAGATTATATAAAACTAATTTTTTTCAAAAGTTAATTACAATAAATGTTACACTTAAGTACATTTAGTCTTCCCTTAGTCAGACATAAAAAGTGAGATGGATTTTCATATTGGTGCAGCGTTCTTGAGCTTGACAGCCATAGGGTTGATAATCTTAGATATAGGAGAAGGATCTATATGTTGGGCAGACAGAGATTTAGATTTTGTTAGAAGTGAAATGTTCTTAGTTGACAGCCAGACTGACTGACCTTCAGTATATTGCGAGGCCAGTTTGCTGTGGTGATTGGCAGAGCGTTGGGTGATGTGATGCGTAATCGACGGCATGTTGTAAGCATAAACGTATTTACATAATCAACGTAATCGATTGTGTTGATTAATCGGGACAGCCCTATGAATGAGCCCAAATGGCATCACCAGACATTCAAAATGCCCCAGGGGTGTGTTATAAACCGTCTTCTACATGTTTCCCTTTCTGATACGGACCAAGTGAGGCCCTAAGTGCAGAGACTGTTGCAGAGACTAAAAAGATGGTTGCTCCTTCATTAGAGTCAGAAGATATCTTTTTTTTTTTTACCATGATGCTGTTTAGACCCCCCAAAAACTTTTTCAACACTTTTACGGGTTAAAAATTTTTCAAAAATCACCTTGGTCATTTTCTCCAAAACCACTGGTCCGATTTCAACCAAACTTCTGTGTTGGACTCCCCTTGCCCCCCCCCCCCATCCCCGCCCCCATTTGTTTTGACTAGAAATGACATTTTGACTAGAAATAGGACAAATATTCTTGGTAGGATTTTGGGTTTTTGCAGTGTACTGATTGATGGTTCAAAATGCTGATGACATAGTTCACCATCTCTGTGACAGCGTGTTTAGTATTTTAACTGGTCATTTGAAAACCGTATTGGCAGACAACAGAGTCAATACTGGGCAGTCATGTAAAACCGCTGATTAT
Organism: Decapterus maruadsi; assembly: GCA_030347415.2. Lineage (NCBI taxonomy): Eukaryota > Metazoa > Chordata > Actinopteri > Carangiformes > Carangidae > Decapterus > Decapterus maruadsi. The sequence continues at coordinate 23,766,258 of CM064900.1, read as the reverse complement.
GTTTTATGACGTTTGTTTAGAATTGTATTCAGAAAGATTTTCATTGTTTGTGACATCAAAAATATGTGTTGAGTAGCAGCTGTTTAAACAGCTGTTAGGTTCTGCAGTTCCACAACTTTTCCCATCTGTTTCTCTGCTGTGTCCCTTCTCTGTTGTTCAGTGTTTGTCCTCAGTCTGTCTCCTCGTCTTACCCTGTACTTACCTGGCTCTGGTCCTGACTCCCTGTGGTATTCACCTGTTCCTGGTCCTTGTCCTGGTCCCTACTGGTATTCTCTTGCTTCCATCTCTGGATTGCTCCTGTCTGCCTGCCTGTCTGTCTGTGTACTCACATACTGTTCTCCCAAGATCCAGTCGGACAAATCAAACAATGTCCAATGACCTTTCCAAGGCTGTACTTGGATACTGTAAATGCTCTGAGGTAACGTCAGTGTTATCGTTATGACAGTGGCGCCTCCACATCCCCAGCTTCATTAAACTTCACCAACTGTAGGTTTTAACTCTGTCTGGCACTTTTTCTGCCTCATTCGCTGTGAGGATAACATTAGATAAAATCAGATCTGTGTGTCAAATGTAAAAATGAATGGATCATAAAGCAGTAATGTGTCTGATGTTTGACGAGATTCATTTATCCTGGCTCAGTAACACGCTCCATTAAATCTTTCTCACATTAGTGTCTGTGTTAGGGTCACATTCAACATTCTGTCTGAAGGTTCCTCTGTGTCTCAGGCTGCGCTCATATTCTGAGCACAAGCAACGATGTCACAGGCTTTTCCTAAACTACAGCAGGTGTGTGATTGGAACTAGGGCTATCCATCCGTCCGTCTGTCCGTCCGTCCGTCCATCCATCCATCCATCCATCCATCCATCCATCCATCCATCCATCCATCCATCCATCCATCCATCCATCCATCCATCCATCCATCCATCCATCCATCCATCCATCCATCCATCCATCCATCCATCCATCCATCCATCCATCCATCCATCCATCCGTCCGTCCATGTGTTTAAACTATGGGATGAAGTTGAAGAATTTTAGACGATTTTAGACGTGATAAGAGGGTCCCCACTGAGTGTCATAGATGGGGAGGAAATTGAAATTGCCTGCTCCTTCAAATTTCTAGGCACCGTGTTTGACAACCTACTGAAATGAATGTAAACACTGAGGCATTGGTCAAACATGGACAGCAGAGGATTCATCTCCTTCAGATGTTAAATTATTTTTCTGTCAGCCCAGCCCTCTGTCGTTTTTATCAGTCCTTCATTGAAAGTCTTTCAACTTATTCTTTTATCTGTTGGTTTAACAACCTGTCGCTCAAGGATAAATACAGTCTTAACAGTGTTGTGAAAACCTGCTCAAAGATTATTGGACTTAAACAGAGAGAATTACTGTAGGTTTTCTATGGGAACAGCAGGTAGTGAGGAAATCACATAGTATTTAGGTTACTAGTAGCTAATAGTATTTATATAGGTGAAGCCAATGTACAGGAATCAAACAGCATCTCTAGTGGACTGGTGCAGTACAAACAATCTGGAACTGAATGCTTTGAAGACCAAGGAAATGGTTGTACATTTCTGCGCAGACACAAAGAAGACCACCTACCTCTGGCCATCAACAACACAGAAGTGCAGAGAGTGGACAGTTACAGATTTCTGGGAATGAACATATCATCCTCCTTGAAGTGCACTGCAAAAACTGCAAAAAATCTTTCCAAGAATATTTGTCTTATTTTTTGTCAAAATGTCTAATTTCTATAGTCAAAACTAATCTCTTTCCACTTAAAATAAGACTCATCACATAAAAAATTAACTTGTTTTTAGATCATTTTCACCTGTTTCAAATTCATTTTCACTTGAAATAAGTAGAAAAATCTGCCAGTGAAAGCAGTTTTTTTGTGTTTGTAATAAGAAAGAAAAACTTGCTCCACCATCAGATTTTTCTATTGATTTAAAGTGAAAATCTGCTTGAAAGAAGTAAGAAGTCTCTAAAAAAACAAGCTGATTTTTATGTGATGAGTCTTATTTTAAGTAGAATGAGATTAGTTTTTACTAGAAATGACATTTTGACTGGAAATGAGACAAATATTCTTGGTAAGATGTAGAGTTTTTTGCAGTGTGGAAGGACTGCACCATTTTAAAGAAAGCACACCAGAGACTGTTCTTTTTAAAACAACTGACAGAGTGTGGTGTGTCCGTGTCCAGCAAAGGATTGCTCCAGTTTTACAGGGCAGCTGTTGAGAGCATTCTCACGTTTGGCATCACTGTCTGGTTTGGAAATGTGTCTGCAGAAGAAGAGAGGCAGCTGAACAAGGTGGTAGGTACGCACTGCATCTAGAATCATTGGATGTGAGGTTCCATCCTCCATCCTCCATCTCAGATCTGCGAAGCCAGACTGCAGAAGAAAGGCGTTAAGATTTTAAAAGACCCCTCCCACCCAAGAGAAAAAGATGACCACCGCACACTGATAAGACTCTGATGATACTTTTATTATGAACAATGCGTTTCACTTTCAGCGTCGTCAGGTTCTGGGTGTGTTCATATACAGTACCTTCGGTCACATGACCCAAACCATCCACAGATGGCAACAAAGTTTTAAAAAACTTGTGAGTATAATAGGATATATCTGTACAATATAGCAACACTCAAATAAATTTAAAAAAGGAAGCAATACACCCATCACTAACAATAGAATACAATAGAGTACAATATAATAGGAAGGCCTAATTATGAGTGGCGCAACGTAATCACAATCATCCTGCTGGAACAGCTCAGGTCCTGTGAGTCATTCATACCATAAGACTCGATAGTGGAGAGTTCGTTAATCCAAAAGGCCTCTCTTCTCAGTAGTTGTTTTATAATATTACCTCCTCTGGGGTTAGGTTTTATTTTTTCAATACCAATAAACCTGAGGAAGGCAGCTGAGCCATGGTTTTTGTCTTTGTAATGTTTGGCGATGGCGTAATCCAGGTTTTTGGTTCTGATGGCTGCTTTATGTTCTGCTATACGCAATTGTAAGTTAGGCTTCCAACACCCCTCCCACCCACCCAGCTAAGTGCCTTTTTAACTTCCTACCCGCAAATCCAGAACAACCCAACTCCAGAACAGTACATACCCCCAAGCTGTCAGACTCCTCAACACCTTAGAAATATTATTTTAAATACCTTGGAGGCAGGGTATTGTTTTAATGTGGCGCATTTATTGATGATCAATTCATTACTGCCTTTATTTTGCACTTTATTCTGATTTTATCATGTATCATGTGTGAAGCCCACTGAAACAAATCCCAATCAAAAATGTTGTTGACATGGCTGAAACTTGAAACAATCAAGGCAGGGAAACAGCAGCACAGCTACTTTACCTGAGCTCTTTAATGGGGAGCATGAGTCTTGGTGTGGACATCACCCACACTGTGAATGAGACAGACTCAAAGGTCATGTGTGTAGTTCAATACCAACATGGCCACACATGGTTTTGAAACACTCACCTGTCTCCATCTTGTCAGCTGTGATGTTCCCGACTAGCGCACTCAATTGCGCTATGCTACGTGAACACTGATGAAACGTTTAACATGCCAGCAGGAGAGCAACTGTCAGTCATCCTGAAGCCCCGCCTCTCCACCGTGACTGGGATTTAACCAGACTCTGTGCCTGAGCTCTGTCATCAACCAAAGATCATCACAGCTGCAGAAATCCAACCAACTTACTATCAGTGTTCTCTTTCTTTGTCACATTGCAGTGTGTGTGTGTGTGTGTGTGTGTGTGTGTGTGTGTGTGTGTGTGTGTGTGTGTGTGTGTGTGTGTGTGTGTGCAGCAGAGACCTCAGTCCCAGCCCATTACAGCAGCTATCAGCCTCAGCAGTAACAGATGGTCCTGCCTGCCTCGTTCAGCCCTTAACAGTGAGAAATAAACTGATAAATAAATTTTAAAAAAACACCACATTGATACCTGCGAAACCAGAACACTGTTTACAGGTGTTCAGAGGCTGCTTGAAGGTGTGGGTATTTATGTGTGTGTGTGGGCAGCAGAGTAATGGGGAGATGGAGCATCCAAAGCTCAGGGCAGACATTCAAAAGTATAGCCTGTTTCCAAAATGTGGACGTGAGCAGCAGAGCTGTAGGTGAGACAGTGATGTGAGATTCATCTGCTTCTCTGTAGAATGACAGCACTTTTCTAATCCTTTCCCCTCAGTTTGTCCTGGGTCTCTCTGTTACTCACTACTTATCCCCATTACGCCGGATGGCACATAGGGCAGCAACAAAGTCCCTCCACTTCTGTCTGTCTTTGGCCATCTTCTCCATGGTTCCCGTGCTGTTGTAGTTCCTTCTCTGTCCTACGCCATGTCATTTTAGGGCTCCCTTTCTTTCTTTTGCCTTCTGGGGTGCAATGTAGGCCTACAGTAGAGCGACTCTTGGGATAGCGTTGGTGTCCATCCTGAGGACATGGCCAATCCAGGACCATCTTCGCCTAGTGATTATGTTGTACATGTTATCTTGTTGGGGTGGGACTCTTTCACTATCTCATGATTTGATTTGATTCTGATTTTTGGGGCTACGGTTTGATTCAAAATCGATTTTCGATTCAAAACGATTTGATTCCTAAGGATTTGTGCTTCAGTCTATCAGTGTACAAAGGATCCTCATGATCTACTCCAGTCTGCTTTGCAAGAGAAAATGACTAACGTGTCTTTTTCACATTTATTGAGTTTTAAACATTTATCCATGCTTCGATGGAATTGTTGAAACTGTTGCATAAAAGCAAAGTCACATATTGCTTAACAGCTTACAGCCATCAGATTTGTTTCATTTTTTTATTTTTTAAAATCAATTTTGGGATATTTTATATTGATTCTGAATTGTATTAAATTAAATTCACTACCATTCTTATGTGAATTGATTTTTTGGCACACCCCTGTTACCTTGTTGGGTAATGTTGAGAAGTTTATTGTTTGAGATGGTCTTGGGCCAGAATATATGTAGGATTTTGCGCAGGCATGATGTGTGTCAAGTGGATACCTTCTGTGGTCTTCCAGCATTCTTCATCGTACAGTAGCGTCGACAGTACGCAGCTTGTTTTGTTTTGAAGGCTGTACGCGCTTAGTCGATCCTGTTTATCCTGGCTTGTTCCTTCATGATGGATGATACTTCCAAGGTAAGTGAAGTGATCTGTATTTTCCAAGATCTGCTCCTCTATTTTCATATGTGTTGTATTAATGTTGATAGCCATGATTTTAGTTTTATTGATGTCTTTTCCTGCAGATGCGTGTGCGTATGTGGTAGAAGGGCTAGGTCATCCACAAAGTCAAGGTCTTCAATGTTAGAGTGGAGGGTCCATCGAATCCCTCTTGACTTGTCTTCTGTTGTTTTCCACATGACCCAATCTATAGCAAGATTGCAGAGTAATGCATCCTCGGCTGACTCTGGATTCTACCAGAAAGCTGGTGGTGTTTGTTCCTACTGTGCATGAAAAGCTGTGCTGAATGTTTAATTAGTGACTGCCCATATGAATGTCAGCCCTGTGATAGACTGGTGACCTGTCCAAGGTGTAATCCCACCCTCGCCCACTGCCGTCTGGGATTACAGTTCATTAGACTCCCTCTGGAGAGTACGATTATATGGTTTTCTATGTTGAGGAACATGATATGTTGTTGGGCTGTAAATGACCGTGTGCAAAGTGAAGTGGTGTGGAAGTGTGTGAGCTCAGCATTACAGTGTAATAGTTCTCAAAATATTCTCCCGAGGGGGGTAGGTCTGCACCGTACATAAAAAGCGTGCAACAAAATCGCATAAAAGTCTGTACCCCCCAGATAATTAGATAAATAGATGAAGCCTCCCCTTCGCCTGCGGCTGCAGAGTGGAGGAAGCTGCAGACAAGGTTAAACAAAGCTGTAATGTTACAGAAAGTTGGGCTGTTTATTCCAGAGCAATGCAGACTCTGAAGGTTAATTGCAACTCTAACCTTTCCCTCCTCTCCCCTCCTTATTTATCTTTCAACTTCCTTTTCTGCTCACCTCATCATCCTGAGCAGTTAGGACAGACGACTCTCCTTTTACATGGCCTCAATCGTGCGGTTGTCTTCTTTTCATCTTCCTTCATCCCCTCACCTCCTCCTCAGCCTCTGGTTCTTTTGAGTCCAGTTATTTGTAATCCCTCCATCCCTTTGTCATTATTTGTTTACCCCCTCTCTTTTCGATCCTAGTCAGACTCTCTCGGTGTCCCAGAGCAATAATATCTGTGTGTGTGTGAGTGAGAGAGAATGAATTACTCTTTATGACTCCATCTCAGTGCAGTTCTAAAGTGCTGCAATTACAGCTCTCCTCAATAGGAATCTTGGCACATCTGCTTCCCCCCTGCTGTTCTCTGGAACAGTGCTGGTAACTTTGACTTTGTCAGAATGGATGGAGACTATTAGGCCACAATATCCACGTGAAACACAGCTCAGGTTTTTAGAGCTTCGAGCTGTTGAATGACTAAAGGATCACAGCCACAAAACCAGAATCACCTCCTCAGTCTCTTATTCCTGGCCTTTTGGGTATAAAATAACATTTTATTTGATCCCTTTTGACATTAAAATAATGTCATAGTTAGTGAACTAATTCATGAGTCACAGCCAAACGAAAGTGAGGCAGCAGCGACACTGACCTTTGACCACCAACATCCTACACGTCAAAGATGTGGCCCTTCGTGACAGGTGTAGATTGTAAAGGTCAAATCAAAATGAGGTGACTTTGAGTGTCTCAGCAGCTGTTCCCACCCTCACAGTATGCGGCTCTAATATGCAGACAGAGACTCCGGTACAGTGAAACAAAAGATTTATTAAAGCTACAGTGTGTAACTTCTACGTGTTTGTAAATATCCATTTCACCCAAGGCACTACAAGAGGAGATGATACAACGCTGATTAAAACCCCTCGGTCGCACTGCACGCGGAAGCTGAGCCTTCTGGGGCGCTTGGGTGGTCGCACTGGCTCGCGCCTGGGAGAGTTTGACAGAGTGGTCCTGTCACTTATCTCCAGTTGATCAGGGGTCTCGGTACTTGGCCAGTGGATGTCCATGTAACTGGTGGCAAATGGACACCACTGTGTCATTTTAAACGTGTGTGTGTGCCGAGACCCCCTGTAACTCAGATGCAACTGACACATATTTAGGATAGACTTCTCCAAGCAACAACTCAATTAATCATCATTTGAGGATTTTAGATAATGAAATGCAGTTTGAATTTTGGGTGAACTATCCCAGCGCAAGATGTGCGACCAGGCAGACCAGTTAATTTTTTAATTATAATTAAGGTCCATGGCACTGGGTTCCACGGGTGGGACTATATAAGCTTAGCTCCTCTAACACCTCACTGTATTTTTCAGTATTTGTATTTGTTTTTGTATTTGGTGTCTTGGGCAAATAAATAAATAAATTCATTCATTCATTCATTCACATGAACAACATACATATTAATTGGCCAAAAAAAGTGCTATTTTCTAAATAAAAGTGACGAGTGCAAGATTAAACACAGATGACCAAGACTGTGAAGAGAATATTCTGATATGCTGGAGGTCTCTTGTGATGTCTAGTGGCTGCTAAAATCAAACATAACCTGCAGGCTAAACCTTTATTTTTATTTTTTTAGGTTGAGACAGTGTGTTCAACTTTGATGGTTATGGTTAGGGCCTTTCTCCGAACAGGAATAGCACACAATGGTGTGCCTTCCACACGAGATTTTGATTCTGCTCCGACAGGTGACCAGAGCAGGGCGGCAGATAGGCGCTCTTTCACCACCCAACCCGGCCCGTCTGCTACCTGACAGAGATAATATTTTTAATGTTAAAACCTCTCTGTCAACTTTCAACAAACCTGACAAATTCATGGTGTTGCTGATCTCCCTCCATCTCTGAGATTTTTTATTTAGGTCAGGGTAGACCAATGTTTGATTAAAATTATTTATTTTCCCATTAATAAGGACACTGGGACACAGCATGAATGATTATTTCCTCCATTGTTTACTGTCCAGTGTCCAGAACCAGGACAATGTCCAGAACCCTTTCAGTTTTATATCACTCCTGATTTCCTATTAAATTCATTCATTCACATGAACAACATACAGTACATATTAATTGGCCAAACATCTATTAAGGGGACCAAGAGATTACAGAACAGTTATAAAGTGCTATGTGCTAAAGTGCTATTTGCTAAATAAAAGTGACGAGTGCAAGATTAAACACGGATGACCAAGACTGTGAAGAGAATGAGATGCTGGAGGTCTCTTGTGATGTCTAGTGGCTGCTAAAATCAAACATAACCTACAGGCTAAACCTTTATTTATTTATTTATTTTTTAGGTCGAGACAGTGTGTTCAACTGTGATGGTTATAGTTAGGGTAAGGGGCGAGGGAATTTGTCAGTTATGTCAATGGGGAGTCCATATGAATATAGTAAATCCTGTAAGTGTGCGTGTGTATGCGTGTGTGAGAGAGAGCTCTGAGTGTGAAGCAGTTGGTGCCAGTAAATGGATATTGCTCTGCAGCCAAGAACCTCTTTAATACATAATGCTGCAGAAGTAGCTCTCTTCCTCTCTCCTCATCCATCATCTGTACGCACACACTAAATTATACAGCACAGATGCCCTTATGATCACAAAAAAGAGCCCCTGCCACAAAGACTAAAATTACAGCACTGACATACACACAGTGCAGAGGCAGAGGGAGTCTTGGGCCTGGCTGGCTATGCACTCCTTCATTCATATAGCTGCTCAGTCTAAGCTGCTGAACATCAACACCTGAACTGTCATTACTGAATCTAGCAATGTGTTCACACTAACTTTGACTGTATCACACTCTGCAACTCTTTGCTCTGAGCAACTAAAGATGAATGTTTCTTCAGAATTGTTTGCCATCTTTTTTGTTTCTCTTTTAATACCCCCATCTAAACATTTTATTTTATTGTTAGATGTTGAAGTTAAGTTAACTGCTTCCTAACACCAGCATAATTGATCTTCTTGTCCTCCTGTCAATCACAGTGTTTCCCCAAAATGTTGAACTGGTTAGTGAGGAAAGCTTGGTGGCGTCATTTCAAATTCTACTACTTCAACACTCATCCATCATCCTAAATGCCATGCACACAAGTTACACTGCATTAAATAAAAAATCATTGGCACAGCAAGCAGCCTCAGCTGTCAGCGACACTGACATAGAGATGTGCCACTGCTAATATAAATGGACAGTCCGGGTCATGTCTTTGTTCAAGTATACTCTGTTTTAACAGTCACAAAACAAGGAAGATTCAATGACCCAGTTTCTTTAAGTGAAGCATTGAAGTTAAAGAGGGATTAGGGAGAGAAGAGTGGAAGAAAGCAGAAGGATGAAACAAGACAATAGACAGACTTTACATAACAGACCACAGAGTTTTAAATGAGCAACTTACCAAAAAAAAAGACAAAAAAAAAACAATGTCGAAACAGAGGGAGAGATGTTGGACAAACATGTCTCTGGCTGATGCAACAGTAAAGTATTGCATGATGACGTATGATGCTCTGGCATTTCATCTGAACCACCATCTTTCATTAACCTGAACCATAGAGCTGATGGTGCCTGAACAACAGCAGGTGAACCTGCTCTCTGGTGTGACTGTGGCTGCCATTCACATAAACCACCCCCCGTGAGTCCACAGCTGTTCATAAAATGAGACACTTCATTCATTGAAAAAAAGAGGAAAAAAAACAAACAGCTGGTGATGATGTTTCCTACAAAACACAAATGCTGTTGCATTTAATTTGTAAGTAAATGTTATTTCTAGGGGAAAACGTGTGTGTCTATATCAAAAGGCAGCTGTGACGTACAGAGATTTCCTGTCCATTCGTTGTCTGTGAACTCACAACACATTTTGGTAGTAACTCACAAATTCATTAACTAAGTATGGCACAAATTAACTTCAGTATCCATTAGGTTATCATGAAGTCATGACATTTTACATTCACGAGGTCAAAGGTCAACATTACTGTAACATCATAATCTACAGTACAGAGGTTGTGGTGTTGTTGGAGTCAGCGGTGGTGTGCAATCACAGGCACTAACTCTGGTTTCTAAAGTGCCAAATATATAATAACAGATATCACTCAACACTTTACAGGTAGAGTTGGTCTGTTCTCTTTATAACATTGATTGAAACCAAACAAATCTCACCACGAGCAGGATGAGAGAAACCCTTCCCTTGAAACTTCAAACCAAAATGTACAGAAGAATTCAAGTAGTCCATATGGCTTGGGGAGTAACGGAATACACGTAACGGCGTTACGTAATCAGGATACAAAAAAAGGTAACTGTAGTCCGTTACAGTTACAGAAAAAAAACCTGTAATCAGATTACAGATACATTTGACAAAAACGGAGATTACTTATCTGATTACTTCACATTTTTAAAATCAACCACGGGCTGTAGAGCGGCCGTAGAAGCCACTCTCCGTCTCGTTATATTTCAGAGGTGATCAGTGATCAGACGGAGCTCCTGCCTCTTCTGCCCGTACGTGTGTGTGTGTAGCTGAGGCTACGCACACTACGCTGCCTCATTACGTAACTCTACTGATTGTGAGCGGCACGTACGTTTACGTTGCTTTCGTGAATCGTCCAGCAGTTTAGCGGCTAATTCAACAGCAGTGATGGATAACTGTACCGGAGAACAACGTTCATTTGAGGAATAAACGGCAGCTTTTACCTGACGAGACCGACGCCTGAGCCACGGTAGCACGGTCAGCTAACAGTTAGCAGCTTTTACCCACTTTCTCTCTCCCCCTCTTACACACGCACGCGCGCACACACACGCACACACTGCACAGCATGTCTGTCACTGTTGTACACCTCTTAATAATAGCTTGTTGAGTACAGTTCACATTATTAGTGCTTCGGTTTGAGTGTGGATTAATATCAGGATGAGTTGGGTTTTAATAACAGCTGATCTGTGTAGGCTAGGCCAACTAGATGGCGTGGATTGTGATGAGAAGGTGTTGCACAAATTTTAAGACTTAGCTTATCTGTGCAAAGTGCAAACCATTGGGCAAAACCTGTTTGTTGTGACTTTCTTGCGTGATAAACTGTGATAAGCTACCCTCCCCTCCATTGTGTTTTATTTTGAAAATTACCGGATGCTCGGTGCGTTTCATTTCCTGTTTCCAGAGTGATCTAGTCTATGGCATGGATGCATTATATTAACGGTCTATGGATGTAGAATACATCTATGGTCATCGTGAATTGAAGCGTGATGGCTGCGTGACTTACTTTGCTTTGGTATTAAAGTAATCCAAAAGTAACTAAAAGTAATCAGTTACATTACTTTAATTTTGGGGTACTTAGAATACGTTACTGATTACATTTTTAACAGGTAATTTGTAATTGTACTGGAATACATTTTTAAAGTAACCCTCCCAACCCTGTCCATATTGCACCTTTGTTGTTATAATGACAATAACAAGACAAAAACATGTGATGTACAACCCTCACTTAACCAAATACCTGCAAACTTATCTTACAATTTCAGCGTCATAGGATTACATTGATCAGTGTAATGTATCTTGACAGAACAACTGAGATATACAAAGACGTAAGATTTGGAGCTGGATACATTTCTGAAGTGAAGGAGTTCGTGGAGTTAGAGCTCTGCATTCTTGCTCAGCTGAGTCCGTGGCTGTTGATCTGTATGTCACATTCATTCACCCTCAATCTCATGGTCCAACAAACACAGCAAATAGTTAGCTGTTTTGGATTTAGAGGAGAAAGGAACACATCCAATACAGATACTGTATATGTTTGTTTCTTAGCAGCTAGAGTGAAATACTGGACCAATTGTTCTGTATCAGTATTTTTTTTATATAATCTACGTATAAGACCATTAAGTGTAATCTATGTGGGTTGCATTTGTCATTTTGATTGTTTAATTTAGAAAATAAGAAGTAGTGCTATTATTTTGAAGGCATAACGTTGCATCCCTTTCCCATTCTCCTGTGACTACATTGTAAGTAAAGAAGACACAAAGGCTTCTGTCCTTTCTCCAGGCATGCAGCCAACAAGTTACATCAAATAGTCACAGTTTCCCCTTATGAGATACAGCAGTGAACAATGGCAAGAATGTTCTTGCTGAGCATTTTGATGTTAGAGTGAAGTGGACCTTTGACCATTTGGATATGAAATTCCATCTGCATTATATCCTTTGACATTTGAGACAAATAATAATGTATTAATTTGTGAGCAAATGCCAAATTTCCCTGCAGTTCACTAGCAGAAGCAAAACTAAAACCAGTGTCTGGTTTCTCAATAGACTGCACTACAAGAAGTGGAGCACTGAGCCCAGACATGATGCAGTCATGTATCAGCTTGATGCACACTCTTAAAAAAAAAAGGTTTTTAAAAAAATGAACTCTATTTGCTACCCCTCTTCCACCAAAGAGAACCTGTTGCTAGTGCCAGTGCTTAGCTGGTTCAACTCGTGTGCCTCCAAAGAGCAGTTTGCTTTTCCACTGGCAAGTAGCCAAGTCAGAGCCATGCTCCCCATCCAGCTCCTGCAAATCTACCACAGAGTTCTGAGTGTAGCTGAACATCGTGGGTTCACCTATACAACCAAACAAAAAATAGAACAGGATATAGGATGGCATGTCCAGCAGTATGCAGCATGCAGCAAAAAAGAAAGTCGTCATCATCGTAACTTGCAGCGAATGTTTTGATGGTGAGATGTTTTGAATCTTAAAGGTACAATATGTAGGAATTCCCTCCATCTAGCGGTGCAGTTGCATATCGGAACATATTCTTGATGTTGCATTCACATGAAATTGGGCAGACGACAGACAACAGACGCTGCATGTAACAGGATAAACAAGCATCTATGTAAACAAGTGGACCGCCAGCACGAGGCAAAACAATACAGGCGTGACAATATGTTGTCATGGTGATGTCGTATTGTTTACCTGACTCACGTTTTACCGTCTTTCTCTCGTTGAGTAAAATGACATCCGGTTGGTTTGCCGACGTCCGTCTGCCTGACTGCACCTGAATGCAACATCAGTGCCTCCGTCCTTCCTCACACTACACAGTGGTGACAGTTTTAACAGGCGCTACCTGGAAAACTTTCTCCCTGAGCCGACAGCTCTGCTGAGTTTCCATGGTTACCTACAGTACGGTCACGCTGACAATGAACATAAAAAATGGCGAAGCAACATGGCCGCCTCGGTTCGGTGCGTCGCCCACTTATGTATTTGTAACGACTTGTAACAACTCATTCTAAGGTAGAGAAAGCTTTCATTTGTATGCAGGTGTGATTCCACTTCAGTGAAATACGGATTTATGAAAGACATGTTTGATTTTTGATAATAAAAAGCCAAATAAGTTACATACTAGGGCTTTAAATGAATGTTAGCCGTGTGCCACATCCTGCAGCTCAGCTACTTAGTTTCAACTGTGCATATTATATTTATGCAGCAGTTAAACAAATGCAACAATGAAGTGTACTATTGTTCAGGTAACCCCACCCACTGCCTCTGACATTATTAGTTCTTGGCTCTAGACCATAGACTGTATGTTCTAGACCAGCAAGGAGTTGGTGCTTGTCTGGAACCAGTTTTGAGAGCCAGGAGTTGGTGCTTAGGTCGTCGCAGTGGAACCAGCTGGGTGGAAAAGAGGTATGAGATACTCAGTACTTAGACACAGTGAGTGAGTGTAGATAGACTGAAAGTCTAGCAGCAGTCATGGGTAATGCTAATGACTTCAAAATACACAAACAGATCCCAGCTCAGAAGAGTTGGATGTCCACTTACTGCAGGAGACTGGAGTTGCATCATAATAAACTGGGTATTTCCCAGGTGTGGAACATTTTTTATTTTAGTGTGTGTATGCTGTCTAGATCATAGTCCATTTGTTGTGGGCTATTAGAGTGCGTCTGCTGAATGGAGGCTTTTGTTGAACAGCCCTTTACAACAAAGAAAACCAACTCTGAAATGACCTTTAATGAGATGCTAATGTTAATACAAGAACAAATCACCCAGTGTTCTAATTAATACCTGTTATTATTTCAATATATTCTGTGTGTGTGTGTGTGTGTGTGTGTGTGTGTGTGCGCGCGCGTGCGTGCGTGCAATGTGGTTCAATCACAACTGAAGGTGACCTGATTCTAATCTTTTCTCTCTCAAACTCACAGGATAGACACAATTTCTGATCCTCCCTTCCTTCACACTTCTCCTGTAGTAGAAATACTCTTGGCAGTTTAACAGGATATACTGTGAGTGCTGTATAATGCTTTAAGCTACTGAGGCATTTCAACAGGAAACCTAATTGACGCGCTTTACTTTACCATGACGGATGAATGAGAGTCCAGTTGCTTTTCGGTTCAGATGCAAACAAGTCCATTTATTTTACATCAGAATGCTTAAATCACACATCTCTCACACACACTCATCTGCACGGAGCACCGTGATGCTGCACTGTTTTTCCTGGAGAAGCCACTACTATACCATCCATCCATCCATCCATCCATCCATCCATCCATCCATCCATCCATCCATCCATCCATCCATCCATCCACTGGCCTCTGCTAGAGTGAAATTTCTAGAAACCTGAGTATAAGTCTCTAGTCCTCTTACCAACCACTGATGTAGACGATGTACCTTTAGACCAGTGACTTTCTTCAGTCCTTCAGTGCTGTGACACGTCATCCATGGAAGTGTTGCAGAACTGTATACTGACCTTTAAAAGTGCCACTTTGACCAGCAGCGAGGAACAATGATCATTAAAAGAAAGCATTCAAACCTCAACATCGTTAAGATGAGTATTAAAATGGTCTGAGAGCTGATCAACCATACTCGGATTAATGGTGCGAGAACACTGTTTTTTAGGACACAAAGAGTCAGCATTTACAGAGAGGACAAAAAAGATGCATTAATGATTAAAAGCGAATAAACAAGTTCCAAAGTAACTACACATGTATGAATTCACTGATATCATTACATAGCTGAATATAGAATTCACTGTCAGTGAACGCAGTAGCTACACAATCACACAATGACATCTTCAGTCAACCATTGTCCATTGTAGTTCTGTGTTCACCAACTGAAATGCAAGTGAAGGGTTAGCTCTTCATCGCTGTCGTACACTGGACAAACCAAAGTGAGACTGTCTGGTTAAGGATTTGGAGCTAAAAGGCAGTGGTTTTTAACAATTGCATTGTGGCGCTGAGCTAAAATCTAATAGCCTACTGTACTTATGTGGGTCCTCATTCTTTGATACACTGTAATCTCTTAAAGGGATACGCCAAGAAATTTTATTTGTGTCTTGCCTCACTACCATGTCCATGACAAGCAGGTAGACGTGCAGCAACGATAGAGCCCATGTTTCTGCTGATTTCATTTCAGCACTGAACTCTGTAAATATATCACTTTATCGACATTTCAAACAGTTTTAGGCAAGAAAGTAGCCGTTTAGATCAGCAGTGTGTCGTTAATTTGTCTAAATACCAGCTGTTTACAATTTTTTTCAGACTACTCAAGCTAGCCGTTGTGACCAACGCACTTCTGATTACTTTCACAAAATAAAACACCCGTTGCCCTTTACATACAGAAAACCATGACAATAGAATTTGTGCTTTTACTTTGAAATAGGAAGATAACCTACCCTTGATGTAGCTAGCTTGAACCAACCTACCTATGCACTTCCAGCATTGGAGCTAAGCTAATTACGGGCGATACGGCTCTATCTCCCTTGTTACTGCACACACAGTGGGAAGGATGGTGTCTATCAGCTTGTCATGGACTTGGGAGTGAGGCAAGACAAAAAAAATGTTGGCATATCCCTTAATTATTTTTTTTTTACTGGCCTGGACTGAGTCTTAGGAATTTAGATTGAACAACAAAGGATCCATCTGAGCTCTAATAGCCCAGGAGAAGGACACATCTGGGGAGGTCTCTGCATAGTTGAACCACGGTGGCACAATCCGTCAATGCAGCCCCTGAACTGAGACAAAGGAATCCCTAAGGATAGTCCTAAATATTCTAAACAACAGACAATCCACAATAGAAATGGGCCTGTTGGGCTGACTGTTTCTCTGTGGTTCCCAGTGTCAAAGAGAGTTTGATAGTGTCTGATTCATAAATTGTTCACACACGATTTGAAAGTACTGTTTCTGTGATCAAAATATACTGTATAATACCAGTATGCATGTACGTAGATACATCATGAGATATAAAAAATAGCTTAATCACACACTGTAGTCAATCTAATCAAGTCTGACCATGTGTATACCACAGAACAATAAGCCAGATATTCATACAGCACTCTCCCCCTTTTTTTTTTTTTTTTAAATCTCTGCATAAAGTAGCTATATTATAATAACCTTATGCTCCTCCCCCTCCCCCCCGCTCGTTCACCCTTTTCTATTTTGCCTTTCTTCCCTCCCCTCCCCCATTTCTCTCTTTGGTTGTGATAATTTTCTGTTTCCTTCTATAATCATTTCCAGTTGACAACATGCAGCACTAACATGAAGACACCGTCTGGAGAAACGGCATCTTTATCCCCACAGGGAGCTGTGATGTGTTGCGTGTGTATGTGTGTGTTGCGTACATGTGTATGTGTTAACTCAGTGGTGTGTGTGTGAGAGGCGCGTGGAGACAGACAGGGGTGATATTTCTCCCAGACACACTTGGTTCCAGCTTTCCAGCTTCACCATATGGAGCCCATTAGATTCATTTATGAACACTCTACATTAGCCACACACACCACACACACTCACACTCACACACAGTTTGGAGAGTGTGTCAACATTTACCCCTGAGGTCTCTTCACCACAGGACCATGTCTATATGTGTGTATGGAAAAGGGAAATCTACATACATGTGTAGTCTAATCTGTTATGGGTATACTCATTTGAATTTGAATTTTAAATTTTTTATTTCGCACAAAAGAAATGTTTTTAACCTGGATGTCAAAGTGCTTACAGTTGGGGCTGATTTCACTTCTTTGTAGTGGGTATACTGAAATATAATTGCATTTTCAGTGGTATACCTGAGCATCACATAGACTATACCACTGACATGTGTGTGCGTTTGTGTGTCTGGATATGTTTTATCTGTTTCCTTTGCATACTTGCTTAGTTTCACCTCAATTTCCTCCATCTTTTCCACGAGGAGCAGGAGAGGGCCTATAGCCGAGGGTTTTCACTCCTGTCCCATGTTGTGGTTTTTCTGGGACTCTGACTCTATTGTTGGAAGGAGCATTTTTACAGAATTTCCCACAGGTTGAGAATTTCCTCACTGGGGAGGGGGGTTGGCTCAGCTTGTGCAGAGACTGATGATGACAAGACTGATGCAGTCTAGAGGAGGAGAAAGTAACCCAGGTCAGATGCGTACAGCTTACAGATATCCACCGAATGCCTCACATGCAGGCAACTGTTAGCTGAAAATAGAATTTTGCACAAAGTCTGATAGATGAGTTATTACACTAATGTTAAGACCCACAGTGGGCTCAAATTCAATTTTCTTTTCTGTAACAGCTTTAAAAAGAAGGAGACGATGCAATGGCCTAGCAGTGAGCAGCATCTGAAGCCACAGAAAGACTAGCATTGTGTGCATTCGTATTAGAACTGAGTATAAACTGACATTTTATTCATGAATTCTGTCCCAGTCACCCGGTCAACAGGGAAACTGATTGCCAAATACAGTAACTGGGGGCCTGTATCATTCCTCCCAGTGTCAGGCTGTGTGTTTATACACAGGAATGTAGAGATGAGGGTTTGTTATCAACCCAACCGTAACTCTTGTAATACAGCACCTCTACATTTAAACCAGGACTGGTACGTTTAAAATGACTGACTGACTGACTGACTGACTGACTGACTGACTGACTGACTGACTGACTGACTGACTTGACCCCAAGCTGGGAACATGAGGTTTTATTATGTGAAATGTCACACTTAAAATTGTGGTCTGAACCTTAAATGGATAGTTCACCCAAAATTCAAATTTCACTCATTATCTCCTCACCCTCATGTCGACTAAGAGCTGGGAGAATTTTCTGAGTTCTCCGACCCTCCTCTGACTTACAGGGGGGTCCGTGCAGCAGTATTGTCCATATAATGGTTGTCAATGGACACCAGGTTTCTTTGTCCAAAAAGAAACACCAAAAAACATCCAGCTCGTCTGTAATGTCCCTCTTGTATTGAAGCCCCGACATGAGAAATTGTTCCGCCGGTCAGTGCAAATCACACGAGATTTCCTGAGACACTGGGAGCTTCCGTTACAAACAAGGTTAAAATATAGACTTATTTAGCAGTATGGAGGTATTTTGATGTTTTTTGGTGTGTCTTTTTGGACAAAGAAACCTGGTGTCCATTGACAACCATTATATGGACAATTCAGAGAAGGAACGGAGGACTCTGAAAACTCTCAGCTCATGTCAGGGCTTCAATTTAAATTTTGGGTGAACTATCCCTTTAATGCAGGATGTTGTTCTTACTTCATGACAAAAGCATTTTAGCAAATATTTTTTGATGAGTTAAACTGAGTTAAATGAAGATACATGAGGGATGAAAAGTAAAGTGAACTCCCTCACACAGAGAGACATGAGTTGTGTTGTGTACCAGTTAGCAGCATTTGTCAGCTGTGATGGGAGCAGAAGTTGATGTATGAGTTTTCAAAGAGACAACTACCTCAAACCCACTGGGGCTGAGCTGTAGTAGGAGCACCAGTCAACAGAGCTGTGAAACGGCGAGTGGTTTGAAAAATGAAGCCATCTCTTCAGCTGAAGCCCTTTCCTCTGGGGGACGTTTCTGTTTGGTCCTTTTGCCTTCAGACCAACACATCACTGAGACCCTCTCTAATTGGTCTGTTGTAAAGGATGGAACCTTGATGGTGACAGACCTGAGCTGTTGAGTGCACAGAAGGTGTGCGCAATCTCACACCAATGCCACTGACCTGCATTTTTCACTCATACTCTCACCTGATTGGCTGACTAATTGATTGGCTGTCAAGGTGATTGATGGAGTTGGTCCCCACATCCAGCATATCCAAGGTAACGCGGTGATGCGACACCAAAAAGCTCTCCGATCAGCATTCCTCGGTGAACGCAGGGAGCAGGAGAGCGGCGTGTTCATCTATCATTCTGATAGTAACTGGTACAGCTCCCCCGAGTCTTAACGTTGATCCCATTAAAACCGTCTATTAGTGAAACTCTACTGTTGCCACACACCGCTGATGTGCGAGCCTTCCTGACCTCCTCATGTAGGCTAATTAAGCTCCATAATAACCTGCCTGACCATGACACGAATCTCTCCTCACGTTCACACATTATTTCAGCAGTTGAGCTTCATGTAGAATGTATAACGTTGTCTGATATTGAGTTGACTCTTTTAAAACAGTACGGGCCCTCATCAGATGTGTAGTAGACTACAATGTGGATCATTGAGGTGTGCTGAGACACACTGAGAGAGTGTGCTGTCTAAATGTTTCATGAAGAGTGCAGCTGCAGGTGTTCAGTTTAAAGGGATACACCAACATTTTTTTTTCTGTCTTGCCTCACTGCTGAGTCCATGACCAGCAGATAGACACCATCCTTTCGACTGTGCGTGCAGTAACAAGGGAGATAGAGCCGTATCGCCCGTAATCAGCTTAGCTCAAACGCTGGAAGTGTATGGGTAGTGTTAGCCTGCCTCCACCTAAAGTCATTAGAGAAACTATTCAGCAACTCTAAACAGAAACCAGTGGGCCGATCTTCGTCTCAGAGCTGACAAAACTCTCCGGTAAGGCATCTCGAGCGGTCAAATGCCGGTTGTTTCCTCCACCAAACTGAACAGCAGCACTGAATAATGGGCAAAGATATTTTTGCATGATGTCACACAGAGACTTTAACCGTTGACCACCAAACTAGAAGGTGTTGTGTCCAGGTGGTGTTGTGTCCAGGTGGTGTTGTGTCTAGGTGGTGTTGTGTCCAGGTGGTGTTGTGTCTAGGTGGTGTTGTGTCTAGGTGATGTTGTGTCCAGGTGGTGTTGTGTCTAGGTGATGTTGTGTCCAGGTGATGTTGTGTCTAGGTGATGTTGTGTCTAGGTGGTGTTGTGTCCAGGTGATGTTGTGTCCAGGTGATGTTGTGTCTAGGTGATGTTGTGTCTAGGTGGTGTTGTGTCCAGGTGGTGTTGTGTCCAGGTGATGTTGTGTCCAGGTGGTGTTGTGTCCAGGTGGTGTTGTGTCTTGGTGGTGTTGTGTCCAGGTGGTGTTGTGTCCAGGTGGTGTTGTGTCCAGGTGGTGTTGTGTCTAGGTGGTGTTGTGTCCAGGTGATGTTGTGTCCAGGTGATGTTGTGTCCAGGTGATGTTGTGTCCAGGTGATGTTGTGTCCAGGTGGTGTTGTGTCTAGGTGATGTTGTGTCCAGGTGGTGTTGTGTCCAGGTGGTGTTGTGTCCAGGTGATGTTGTGTCCAGGTGATGTTGAGTCTAGGTCAGGGATGTCATGTGGCCTGCGGGCTAAAACTGGCCCACCAGAGGGTCCAATCCAGCCCGCGGGATGAATTTGCCAATTGTGAAAATTACATTAAAGACAGAGGAGGCATATGTTGAAATTGCATGTGTTTTTTCCCATGAAATTTCAAGTTGTTCATAACATGTTTTGTGAAAGGATACAGTTTAACTTCTTTGCACTAAAACAAAGAGAAATGTTAAGAGTTCTCAATTATTTTGCTCTTATTTTGAGATCAAATTGCACTGAATGTGGCCGCTGAACTAAAATGAGTTTGACACCCCTGGTCCAGGTGATGTTGTGTCTAGCTGATGTTGTGTACAGGTGATGTTGTGTCTATGTGATGTTCAGCTGGAGGCTCAGTGACGTAGCAGCTCCCTGCAGGTCAGAGCGTGGCTCCTGTGAATCCACGGTTGACTCTTTGGAGTATTTACGGTAGAGGGCGGGTCCTGCCGGCGCGTGGCTGGCCGGCTAGGCGTGTTTAGTCTTTGTGTATGTGTTACCCTGTCAGGCTCCTGTCCACGCCTGAACGGCACAGCAGCGCCGAGAAGAAGAAGAGGGAGGGGGGAGAGCGTGGCAGACTGGCGGGGGGAGAAGCAGCAACGGTGAGACACAAACCATCCGTGCGTCAGTCAGCAGCCGGGCGGTCCAGGTTCCCCCTCCTCCCCCGGCTTGGTTTGGATTAACCGCGGCGTCGCTACTCTGCAGCCGAGAGCAGGGAGCCTGGCGCCGGGGAGAGAGCCGCTGCAGAGGGAAGGAAGGTCGAGAGCGGAGGATTGAGTCAGCGGAGGCAGCGAGGCTCAGGAAGCCCCGCCCGGCCGGCCGCAGCCTCCCCCGGTGAGCTGGAGCTCATTGACCGTCACAGCTGTGAGGCAGGTGAGACCCGAGCTGACGTGTGTGCGTCTGTGAGGAGCCGATGGTGATGTGATGCTGCTGTAGCATCTGATCCATGTTCCTACCGAGCGGACTCCAACCAGCGGGCTGTCGCTGTGCTCATCCTCATCCTCATTAAAGTTTTTCTCATAATAGACCTGGACGGTTTTAAATTAATAGCTGTGACATCACTGTGCAATTACAGGAAGAGCTCAATATTTGTTTATGTAATTCTGTAGAAACGCATAAGCGTGTTAGATCACTGAGCTGGTCAAACTGTTTTATTATATTAGACTGTAGACCGAGGACAATAACAGACTCACAGCGCTGATAAAACTAAAGCATGTTTGAAAATAAACATTTTAAATATAGCCTAGCAGTTTTAGCCTGTGTTAGGCATTTTGCTTACCGTCAAAATGTTTGATCAATTCAGTGGGGGTAAAAAAAACCAAAAACAATAGGTGAACCAATAGAGACAATAATTTTAGTTTGACTAAAAATCTGAAACAAATCAGAAGAGCAGGGTTAGTGTCACTGTCACCATGACTCCACCACATCAAACATCATGACAGTTCATTTCACACTGATTTTCTTAATGACTGTGGGTCAAGCTCAGGTGGTGACCTCCTGCTGCGGCGATGCTCCGTGACCTCTGACCCTCACTGGGGACTTGAGTTAAGAGTCGATTTGTGCTGTTGTCCCCGAACAACTCATCGTTATCTGTTGACCTGGTTGGTCTGTCGTTGTGTCGTCGTCCGTCCTCCGGTTTGACTCCTCTCCCCTTGTGAAGTACCACAGAGCGCCGTAGTCTCAGGAGACCTCTCCCTGCCTGATGATGGAGCTGCTGTTTCAGTGCTGTTAATGAACTGCTGCTCTCTGTTATCTCAGCAGCCATAAAGAGATCTTGGTAATAACTGAGTGTGATAATAGTGGGGGAGGATGGGCGGGTGGGGCGGGGTGGGGAGGGCATTCAGGGTGAAGTATGACTCCTGCACACAGTTACCACTGGGACATAGGGATGTCACGATTATAGACTTTCTTGGTACGATACGATTATTGTCAGAGAAATAATCACGGTATTATGTTAGTCACAATTATTATGCATCAATACATTTCACAACACTATGAATGTGTAAAATCAAATATAGTCAAAATATAATTACATTAGTAATATCTTAATATAGGACCAGTATGAAATATTTAAGTCATTAATTGCCATCTATACCAAATTGTTTAAGTTGATTTTAATTATTTTTTAAAATGACAAATGACACGCTAACATTTAAATTCCTACCAATTCAGTGTTACGTTACATAAATGGACCAGTATCTGTGCATTTTCCTTTATTTGGCGCACATCTGCCGACACGGTTCATACATAATCTTTTTCAGAAAGTGACGGTATTTAGGAATCTTTATGTTCAATTAATTGTGGCGTTTAATACCGCAATTAATTGTGAAAACAAGTAATGGTGACATCTCTACTGGGACATGAAGGCACATGAAGACAGTGTGGAGCAATGTTGATGACATTAGCATCATAAAAACCTGGCATTAAGAGTCATTGGTGTGTATGTGTGTGTGTGAGTGTGTAGGTGCGTAATGGATCACAGTCACACAGCTGTCAATGTAAATGTCTTTGGAATGTATAGTGTTAATTGCGCAGACACCTACACTAATAGAAAAGCTGTCTGTGTGAATGACACACATTCTCTGTGTATCCTGAATGATGTACATGTGTGTTTGTGTGTGTGTGACTTCATGATTCAGTCTCTGGCTGAATGTGGAGAGAGAGGAATACAAACAGGAGATGGAGAGAGGAGGAGGAGGAGGAGGAGGAGGAGGAGGGGTTGGGAGATGGAGGGTAAAGGGAGAAGAGATAGTAAGGAGGAGGATGTTGAGGACAAGAGGAGGAGGGAGAGGAAGAGGAGACTTGTCTCCAGTGTTTTTCCTGCTCTAATTTGCCTTGACAGCAGCTCCATTGGCTCCAACTCTGAAAAAGCCTTTGTGTTTATGAGGGAGAGTCACTCTCTCTCTAACGGGGCTTAATTGGTGATAGTACAGCTGCTGCACTAACTACTAGTTCTGTTTATTATCCACACACTTGGTAATTATCCAGTACCTCTGGTTTGGATCATGAACCATGCTGATACATACAGTACATTGTTTTCTGTTTTCTCACTAATTAGTGCAGCAACTCTCCGATACTGTATGTTCAGTTTCCTGTTAAATATTCTCCTTAAAGGGACAATTGTAACTTCTCCTGTTATCTATTCATGAAAATCGATTATTTGGTTCAAGCTTGTTGTTGCAAGTATGTTTTTAATTAATCAGTAATCCCCCCATCAACAAACTGAAGTGTTCCGGTAAGCTCTGAATTTGCCGTTGTCGCCATGTTTTTACGTTCAGTGGCAGCATGACGGTAGGAAACCATGGAAACTCACCGGTGACATCAGAGCTGTCGGCTCAGGTCAAGGTGGCGTCTGTGAAAAGTCACAGCAGTAACACAGTGAGGAGGAATGGAGCGTTACACTGATGCTGCATTCACCTGCAGTCAGGCAGACAGTCGTCGGTAACAATTTTAGTCACAGAAGTCGAGAGAAAGCCGGTAAAACGTGGGTCAGGTAAACAATACGACATCGCCATGACAACATATTGTCACGCCCATATTGTTTTGCCTTGTGCTGGTGGACCACTTGTTTACATAGAAGCTTGTTTATCCTGTTACATGCAGCGTCTGTTGTCTGTCTGACATCTGCCCCATTTCACGTGAATGCAACATCAAGAATACGTTCCGATATGCAACCACACCGCTAGATGGAGGGAATTCCTACATACCGGGGCTTTAAATGACAGGTCAGGATCAGTGTAAAAGTCACTCAAGATCCAGTCAGTAAATAAAATAGCAATAGAGGCAGACCTGACTGTGACTCCAGAAAGTTAGTGAGCTCAGCTGTCAGCAGCCGACTCACTTTCATCACGTGATTTCCCCCCAAAGCACAAACTGATATGTTTACATATCTGTTTGTTTCATAGCTCAGGCAAACAAGATCCAACATGTCCACCCTAACCTGCACAGGTTCTCTTTGTCCAGCTGTAGAACATGTTGTGATTACTGTTGACGGTGTTGCAGTTTGCAGTTACAACAAACAAGAGGCATCATCAGAAAAGCTGCTTTATGAAAGAAAATGCTTTGAAACGTTTATGAAACAGCAAAAAGGAAAAAAGGTGCAGACCATAGGAAATTGTTCTGATACTTTGAGATGCAAAGATACAATGCAAAGAAACAGATTATTACTGTATAATAGATCAGAGAACAGTGTAATCTGAATGTAAAAAGATCTATCATGCAGCAGGACAGTGAAGATGGAGGGAAGTAATTACTGTGCAAGGCTCAAACCAGCACAGTTCCTCAGCACCTCTGCTCATCAGCTGCTTCCTGTGTGTGTGTGTGTGTGTGTGTGATGGCTGACCTTTATCTCTGAATCCCTCACCTCCTGTGTGTTTGTGCCTCTGGAATGACTATCCTGAGGTGAACCATCTTCTCTGTCTGTGGTTGTGAAGCAGTTTTTTGAATTAGTTTATCACATACAGATTAATGATGATGTCACCGGCCTGTTCTATTCCCACAGCCATGATGTCAGGGCGATGCCACAGTCGGATAAAAAGCAGCTGCTGCCTGTGTGTCTGAGCCTCTGCTGTAGCATGACTGCAGATAAGTTGTGGAATTTAAAGGAACAAGCAGCAGTTTTGGGAAAAATGCGCTTGTTCAGATAGGAAGATAAGAAGCTGTTTCTTCTCCACAACAGGATGTGACCATCACACAATAGACTGTTGGGAGACAACAGTGGTTTGTAGAGATCTGTGGATGGTATGGTCAGAGGGTCTGAATGATGAAGTCCTGTTTGTAAAGTTCCTCCAGTTGAGGCCGCTGTTATGCTGGGAAGAATTTACACAGCTTTAGAAATGTTTTCTTCTCTCGTCATATTAAACATCAGACTTCATGGCTTAGTTTTTGAACAGGTGTGTGTCTTTCCGAACTATTTCATTCAGTTCAGGTCACAGGTAAAGTCCTGTCATCATGTCTGAGTTCATGTGGAGGCCAGTACAGTCTGATACTGGGGAGAGGAGGGCGACTGCCTGCTAAAGCCCAAATCCAGAACCAGTAACGGTTGCCGTGGGACCTCAACTCGGAAAAAGTCTCCATGTAAGTGAACGGGAGCCAAAGTTTTATTTCGTGATCTGATTGTATTGTGCCATGAGAAAAAAATCTGACCTCTACCTGTTTAAAACATCACGTTTCATGCTGAGAAACCAGCAGTTTGTTGTATCAAATTTAGAAGAATCCGTAACCAGAAAGACTACAGGTGGCGTAGGTGACGTCACACACCACATGGCGCCCTTCCCCGTGTCAGTTGGTGACGTATTTTTTGTGGGAGCCTGATCTGTAGTCCGTAGAACGTCGTCACACAAAATACATTCTTCGTTGCTGTTTTAAGATAAACTGCTGATTTCTCAGCATGAAACGTGATGTTTTAAAGGTAGAGGTCATATTTTTTTCTCATGCCACAATTCAATCGGATCACAAAATAAAACTTAGACTCCCGTTCACTCACATGGAGACTTTTTCTAAGTTGAGGTCCCATGGCGACGTAACTTCCTGCTTCCGCTTTATGTGCAGTCTTTCACACATATGGGTGTGCACTAGATGCGAAAATGATACATTGTTTCATTGCTAATTTGCATGAGGTGGTGTCCCAATTTATAGGTAAAATTCCCGACCCCTCAACACCATCCCTTTGTCAGTGAGGGGAATCTATCAAGTGTGTGCGCTTGAAACCCAAGGGGTAAGGTTAATGGAGGAGAATTGGGATTGGGCCTTAGTTCTAAATGAGTGAGTAAATAAATAAATAGTTCAAACTTGGCCTAATAACTGGAAATGATGTGCATCGACGAACCCAGCAGCCACTGGAAGACTCCGGTAGAAAAGCTCAAAAATGTGATTTAGAAACAATCACACTGTTTGATTGACTTACATTACACACACATCCAACTGTGTGTGTGTGTGTGTGTGCGAGCAAGAGACTGTTGCAGATAGAGACAGAGGAAGAGTCTCTGTCCTTTGCTTTGATCTCTGCTCGACTTCTTTTATCTCCTGCTCCTCTGGTCTAGGAACAGATGATACAGATGTTACATCGCACCCCCACACACACACACCTACCCCTCAGCCAGTAGTATGCAGCTGTTTGATGTGTGAGGACAGGATTGCTATGGAAACACAGCGAGTCAGTGGATTGATGCCCACTCTGTTCACCCAGTTACACACATGAGCGTTCTCACTGACACACATTCACACAGGCTATATTTTTCCAAGGCATTTACCAGAAACACCTCTGCTGCGCTAAACTTAAGCTGCTCACACACACACACACACACACACACACACACACACACTGCAGGCACAATTCAAGGTGGTGTGTGTGTGTGTCTGTGACAACACACTTGCACTCTTGACGGGCGCCACTCTGTAATAAAGGGCTCGGTGGTGAATCCCAGCACTGACAGGTTGTGTTCACTGACCACTGCCCTCTCTTCCTTCCTCCCTTAAATGCTTCCTTCTCTCCTTCTTTTCTCCCTTTCCTCTGCTTCTGACTCGAGGAAAGCAGCATATACGACATATTCTCCCTGTCTTTGTTTTTTTTAGTTCTTTGCTGTTTCTGTTTTCTCTGCCTCCTCTCACATCCTCTGATTCAGCTTAATTGTTGAGGTTTTTTATGGTGTGCAAGCTTCATTAATCCTAATTAATGCATTCATCAGAATAAAAGGCCAAAGTGGATCTGGCTGCTATGCTCTGTTTTCTTTGTTCATATCATTGTGCACTGTATGGTCAGGCTGCATTAAAGTGATGAAAACATTAATCAGACACAATTATTATTTGCAGTTGTGCTGTTTGACACAGTTGTATTCTTTTGTCTTTTGGCCTGTGTGTGTTTGTTTCAAGACACCACAACAGCTCTGTCTGATTGGGGGGGGGGTTCCATCTCAGTTGTGTTTATGAGGAGCACTGTAGCTTCGGCTTGTTATTTGGCTCAGAGCTTTGGGCTCCACTGCCGTTAGGTGTGCTGCATATCTTTTTTTGTTCTGTTTAACATTGAACAATGAAACTATAACTGCAAGATTATTGTTTTGGGGGCCATAATTTCTTCTGGAAATAAAGTTTTCATTGAAAAAAATATTAATAATTTCCGCCATTGGCATTTTTTAGAGATAAAAATCCTCCTTTAAAGGGTAATTGCCGTTTTTTTTACAATCTCATTTCTAGCATAAAATACGATCATTTACTCACCCAGATAACTTTGGTGTCATTACAAGTCGTTCTGACAAAATTAGCTTTAGCCGAGAGCTGTGTATATCCGTATAATGCGAGAACACGGGGCAGCACAATGCAGCCTCTAAATAACACATTATCTGCAGAGAAACTCATTCATTTCAGCAATATGTCGTAATGATAGGCTAGTGCTATTCCCCTCTGAGTCCAGGGTTACCTGTTATCAACATCCGGGGTCTGTAGGTTGACCTACTGACCTCTGACCTGGATGATGTCATCTCTGACCTTCCTCTCTGCAACCTGGACTCACTAAAGCTCCGGCTAGTTGAGCTAAAAATGGACCCGAATGCTGAAGCAGAATCATTATTATCAGAATGAGCAAGGCAGCGTTCAGAGATGACATCATCCAGGTCAGAGGTCAGTAGGTCAACCTACAGACCCCAGATGTTAATAACAGCTAACCCTGGACTCAGAGGGGAATAGCACTAGTGTATCATAACTAAATATTGGTGAAATGAACTTGTTTCTCTGCAGATAATGTGTTATTTAGAAGTTGCATTCCGCTGCCCTGTGTTCTCGCATTATAGCCTACGGATATACATGAGTCACGACTCTCGGCTGGAGCTAATTTCGTCTGAACAACTTGTAATGACACCAAAGTTATCTGGGTGAGTAAATGATCATATTTTATGCTAGCAATAAGGCCCAGATTACACTGATGTTGCACTGGGGATCTAATGGGACACACTTGCACTGCAGTGTCCTCAGAGAGAAAGGCCGTCCACTGACAATGACTGAAGATCAACATCTTGGGATGACAACATTGTTTTGTTTAGGATCCCCGATGGCATTTGGCTGAGGGCAGCTTGAGCAATGCCAGGGGCAGTAATGAAACAATTTGTAATGAATTGATAATTGATTGACACTGACGATCATCATTCAAATGCACATCCCAAGTCTAAACAATCAATGATCTGTTCAGTGGTTTAGGTTCTTCATATCAGGAGAAATATCTCGTAACATTCATGATCTCAATGTAGGCGTTTCAAATGTTGTGATAAATGCTATTCGACACGGGGTTAAAGCTCCAGACTTTACTTTCACTTTTGGCAGATGTGTACGAGCTGTGATTGGCTGTTCCTCCTGCTCCCTCTACCTGACTGGTGGAGAATCGTCGGTCGCGGTGGATTTCGGCAAATACGATTACAGGCTGTAGGTGGAGCCAGAGGAGTTGGATTTTGTCCTAAATTACTAATTTAATGTCCGACTATCAGAATACAGTGACAGTTTCAGCAAATATGACTGAATAATTGTTACCAACTGAAGCTTTAATGCAGTTACATTATTGTATTTGATAATTTAGGTGTAAACAGTGCTCCACTAAACAGCAGCTCAGAGACCAGGGTCAGATTAGTGATGAAATCAGTAAAGAAAAATGTCTCACCATTTGGGAAATATAACATTATTCAATATCATTGATTATATTGAATATCAGCCATGGTGAAACTACCACGGTGACATCAGTGTGTGTTCTGGCTCAGCTGAGTGTGTTGTGAGAAGGCAGAGTGTGTGCTGTAGCAGCGTCAGTGCTCGGCTGCTCTGCCTGGTTCAGAGCAGTGTCATGACAAGCTGAGAAATGAACATAATTGGCACTTTGCTGTCGCCGAAAACAGGTTTCATGTCGTCTGTCTCAGCAGAGCAGGACACACACATGCACACACACACACACACACCCCGTTCTCATGGAGTCGTCTCACCTCTTCTCGTTCATGCTCACTTCTGTGCTTTCTGTGTGTGTGTCAAACTCCTCTGTCTCTGAACGGGACTGTGTTGGAGTCCACATGAAATGGTGTCTGACAACTCGAATGCCTCCTGTCAGATAACCACCAAAGGTTGTGGCCGTGAGCGGTGACTGCTGAGTGGTGTGTGCCTGTGCGTGTGTAGGTGTGTGTGTGTGTTTATTGTATGCATTCATTCACAATCATCTGATAAGGGGATGGAGACAGACTGCAGGCTGTCTTGTCTGTGTGTTTCCCAGCTGTCCAGGGACATGTTTGTGTGTGTGTGCGTGCGTGTGTGTGTATCCCCACCATTATCTGTGACTGATAGTTATGAGCAGACAGACTGACGCTTTCCCAAGCGTTAGCCTTGAGGCAGACTGGGAAGAGGCATGAATGTGTGTGTATGTGTGTATCAGACAGAGGGAGAAAGGAGAGGTTGAGAGGCTCAGAGTATTGGAAGTGCTTCTCTTCTTCCCAGCAGTTCCAGCTCTGTACGGGGTGGACATGTCTGGTCTGATGATGATGTTTGTTTATTTATGTAGGTGTTGGGGGGAGCAAAAAATGTGACTGAAATTAACGCAGGCAAACCAGAGTTACACCATGGCTACCCGGCGCTAGGGATAGCGACAACGCTAAACTATGGCGGCAATTCTTTCAACCACAAGAAACACTCGAAAAACAATCAGATATCTATGGTACATGACTGGAATCCTTAGAGACACCACTGAACTCATATAAACAGTGTGTTTTTACATGTAGTCTCTCACCTCAGATAGCCGAACTCTGAAACATCCTGGAAAGACATTACTATCCGATCACAGAGCGCCTGCTCTCCCAGCCACAGAAACAAACACTTTTTCCTTGTTGTGATGATTTCGAGCAGTGCAGTGGTGATGTCCAAA
The DNA here is from genome assembly GCA_030347415.2 of Decapterus maruadsi. Classification (NCBI taxonomy): domain Eukaryota; kingdom Metazoa; phylum Chordata; class Actinopteri; order Carangiformes; family Carangidae; genus Decapterus; species Decapterus maruadsi. Next base: position 23,735,926 of record CM064900.1, on the reverse strand, counting down.
ATATCTCCGACCGTTTATTTTTGTAAAGAAATCATCACAACAAGGAAAAAGTGTTTGTTTCTGTGGCGGGGAGAGCAGGCGCTCTGTGATCGGATAGTAATGTCTTTCCAGGACGTTTCAGAATTAGGCTATCTGAGGTGACACTGGGTGACCATCAGGACAACAATTTAAGGGGTCAAAAATGACCGGAATTCTCCTTTAATAAATGAAATGAAATGAATGAATGGCCTTACATGTTGAAAGTGTTTGGATGAAGATTTGAACCATACTTACTTTCACACTGTGGCTGTTTTTGTGGTGTTTTCTTTGTAGGGAATTGGCTGTGATCGTCTCACCTTGTTCCCACTCCCGCGACACTATTTTGCAGCAGCACACTGTCCTGTGATCAGCGCCGCTAAAGTTTAAAGACATGCAAACAAGCCAGGGTTTTTCCCCCTGTAGCAGAATGATAATGACACAGTCTGCACAGCACTGTGTCAGCAGTTAGATGGCTCCATGCAAAGGCATCAGACTGTATGAGAGTGCTATCGAGCTCAACCAGATCTTTGTTACAGGAAGTCAAATTATAGTAGAAAGTAGAAACGACAGTGTTGTCAGTCATGTGTCCTCAAACCTGATCAATACTGCAGCGTTACTTCATTCACTGGGTCTGGAGATACGTTCAGACAGACACTAAATATCACAGTATGAAACACAACACAGAGCCTACGAGCTCATTAAATTATGCAGAAGGAACAAACATTTATTTCTGTTCATTGTTGTTTCTGTGTAAACACTTGGATCAAACTGTGTGTTTGGTCTGAAGAGTGAGGTGATGTGACGCATTCAAGACCAATACTGTATGTGTAGGGTTTGTGTACGCATCTTTTCTACATCTGTTTCTAGTACTAGTTAAAGGAGAATTCCTGTCATTTTTTACCCCTAAGTCGTGTTATGGGGAGCAAAAAACGGAGTTACATCATGGCTAGACAGCGCTCGGGATAGCGACAACGCTAACCCATGGGGGCAATTTTTTCAACCACAACAAAATTTAACAATCAGATATCTACATGACATGGAATCCTTAGAGACACCACTGAACTCATATAGTGTACACTGTAAACAGTATAAACAGATAGCCTAAAGGCCTTTGCACACTTTTGTCCGAAATTGCCGCACGTCAAAAAATAAATTTGACCTCATGTAGTGTCAATCATGTTTACACACAGAGTCTGACACTTTCGTCCGTCAATAAAGTTTTCGGAACAGGTTCGATTTAATGCGTTTTTCGCATCCGTGAAAAGCCTTTTGACCAATCACATCAGCGTTTTGAGGCTGGAGAGGGAGAGAGAGGGGGGGGATCACGGCTGAGGGTGTGTCTGTGTTCACGTGTGTGTGTCTGTGTTACCCCCCCCCACACACACACACACACACACACACACACACACACACCTCAGAACCCATACTACCCTTGTTCTTCGTGTATAATAATTGGTATTTGTGTGTGTGTCTGTGTTAGTGTTAGCTCCGTGTTAGACAGAGCCAGGTTTGCGGTAGACAGTCAGCAGCCACTGAGCTGATCTGCAGCTTTCATGTGCAGAGCCACTGAAATATCACTGACTGCAGTTCTAACAAGTCCTTTCACTGACAGGATCTCAGTGCATCGGTTCATTTGATCTCTGCCATGTTACACAGTGATTTTATCTGTTAATTGAAAACATTCACTCATCATTGTGACCTGTATACTAAAGTTGGATGGCACTCTCTGTGTAAAAGACACTGGGTTTTATTCATTTTTAAAGCCCTTAAACTGTTTTTTACATATGAATTCATTGGTGTCTTCTAATGCGGGCTCTTATCAAACACGCTCAAAGGACTGGATCATGTTGCAGGTGTTTTTACTGAACTTGGAAAATCCAGTTTTTCCAACTGTGCACCTGCAACTTGGAATATCATGCAGAAAGATATGAAGCTTACCTCATTTGTATCATTAGTTTGTAGTATCATTATTGTTCTTGTTTTTAGTCGACTGGTTCTGCTATAAATTTAAAACGCTTTTTAATTAGTTTCTAATATGATCTTTTATCTTTACTTCTCTTATGTAGCTATCCTGGGTGTATTTTGTCTTGTTGCTATTTTTTCTTCAATATATTTCTGAGTCTATAAAGGTTAATGAATGAATATTTAGGGATTCTCTGACTGATGATCAATTCCGATCAATCAATCTTTAAAGCCAGTCACCTCTACTTAATACTGTGTTAGAAGTAAAACTGATCTGTAATTTCACACTTGTTTGTGTGTTTTTAAAACTTTCTGGGCTGCAGCTCACTCTTTTCATCCCTGTGCAGTGTTGCCATGCATCCCAGGTGCAACAGGCCTGTACTGCACAGTGTGACAGGTGTGTTAATAGTGTGTATCTCTGAAAGAGGTGAAAATCAGTAAGGGGAGAGTAAAGATACAGTACATGATATGATCACATGATCAGAATTGGCTGATAGGTTGATCTCAGTCCTAGATCATCACTTTGGAATCAGCAGTAAAATGTAAAGTAAAATACATCCTTAAATGAACATCTGGTTAAAGGCAACGTTTGTTTTTTTTCAACCTGGGCCCTGTTTTCATATGTTTTTCTGTATAGGCTACGTGAGTGATGATAATATTGAGGTGGCTCCAGTATTGAGCCGGGCAGGCAGCCTGCAGCCCAGCTAACGCTCTTCAACCGGGCAAGTGGCTCCCATCAAAGTTCAACCTATAAACTTGCTTTTTTTTCACACAGACAGGCTCAGATAGTTAGAATGAGTGTCCGACAACATAGAAAGGAGAAATGAACGCATGTCTCTACCTTTAGTGCATGTCTTCTTTGACTGGCAGTAGTCATCCCCGTCAAAGTGGTCACGGCACGGTGACAGCGCAGTCAGTGAATGATCCACAGGAGTGTTAGCATCCATTTGCTAGCCATAACTTCAGCGTGCCTGTGTCAAAGTAAGGTAGTCTGTGAAAGCTGTGCGAAGAGTAGCCCAACATTTTGTTGCCAGTATTTGGAAATGCGCACACACAAACTATTGTCATCTCTTCACCTCAGTCAGGTAACAGTATTTCCCCACCGGTGTTTTGCCGTGAATTGTCGCGAGATTTCAGAACAAGATTTATTTATTTATTTATTTATTTAAGTATATTTTTGGCTTTTTCATGCATTTATTTGATAGGACAGTTGAGAGTGTGACAGGAAATGGGAGGCAGAGATGGGGGGAATGACATCTAGTATGTTGTCAGACACTCGGGATTGTAACTATCTGAGCCTGTCAGTGCCTCAAAAAATGCAGGCGTTTACGGAGCCAAACACCGCCCCCAGAACAAGATTTCTAAGTGGTGAGATTTGGACACAGAACACAACAAGCAGTTGTAGTTGGAAACTGAAGTTTCCCTTTAATGCTTAGTACTGCAGGTATAAGTGGAGGTCAGCTCTGCTCTGTTCACTTGGCCTGTTTATAGTCCATTCTAATACCATGGGAGTCTCAAACTCACATATGCCATATTGGTCAGATAGTCCTATCCTGTCTCTGTGATGCTGCTACCTGGTCAGAGTGGAGCAGACAGACTCTAACCGCTTCATTATTCATCAGCCATGCTAATGTCCACACGGATGTGGTAATGACTTAATCATGGTGTCGTTCATGACGTGCAGCCTGCACTCACTGCATCCTGAACACAGTGTCATCATAACAGATTCAGTGAGGGAGGTTTTCCCATTTGTGTGTGTGTGTGTGTGTATGTTTTAGGCAGTGACATCTGTGTGTGTTTGCATGAATGTGTGCACTTCTTTTTAGTCCGGTTCTGTGTTTGTTTAATGTTTAATCATCTTTGTGCCGAAGCCACTCAGCTAAACCAACAGCACTGTAGTGATAAGCCAACCCAGCCCTCTCCTTTGTGTGTGTGTGTGTGTGTGTGTGTGTATTTAATGATCCCCTTGTTAAAGTTTAATGTCTCTGTTCCACGGTTGTCAGGGAGATTTACCACTGAGCCCCATGGGAAATGTCTGCCCCACAAACTCAGGCACACACACACACAGACTGCACAGGTGCATCTGCACAAACAGGGTGCATGAATGGTTGTGTGTGTCATGTCACCTCTTGTATATCACTTTCATTACCACATGTTAAGATGCAGAGTATCCTCACTCTCATGAGGAGTGTGTGTGTGTGTGTGTATATGTGTGTGTTGTGTACTTCACACATGGTTAACTCCAGCTGGAGGTCAGACAAACCATCATCCTCACTTCTCTGCGCCTCTGTTCTTCCTCTGGTAGTGGTTGATTTGGTACTCCAGCTCTCTGAGCTAAATGGAACATAGCCTGAATGTTTATTTGGGCTCATGTGTGTGGCGAGGTCATTAAAGGAGAATTCCGGTCATTTTTGACCCCTAAATCGTTGTCCTGATGGTCACCCAGTGTTGGGGGGAGCAAAAAACGCGACTAAAATTGATGCAGGCAAACCAGAGTTACACCATGGCTACCCGGCGCTAGGGATAAAATAAACGGTCGAGCAGTGCAGTGGTAATAATAATAATATCTCTTACTGTTTATTTTTGTAAAGAAATCATCACAACAAGGAAAACGTTTCTGTGGTGGGGAGAGCAGGCGCTCTGTGATCCGATAGTAATGTCTTTCCAGGACGTTTCAGAGTTCGGCTATCTGAGGTGAGAGACTACATGCAAAAACAAGGTTTATACTGTTTATACTGTACACTATATGAGTTCAGTGGTGTCTCTAAGGACTCCAGTCACGTACCATAGATATCTGATTGTTTTTGAGTGTTTGTTGTGGTTTAAAGAATTGCCCCCATAGGTTAGCGTTGTGGCTATCCCTACTGCCGGGTAGCCATGGTGTAACTCTAGTTTCCCTGCATCAATTTTAGTTGCATTTTTTGCTTCCCCCAACACTGAGTGATGTGTTGATCCATTTTGAAATGAAGATATCTAAGCACACAAGTTAATTTCCTCAAAAAGATGTTGTATCTATGTAGGAAGACTGGAAGATGGCTTCTCCAACTGGAGGAATTTGTGTCCAGTGGCACAATAGCAGACCACATCAGAGATTTAGACATACGTAATTCAAGATTCAAGATTCAACCAACTTTATTTATCCCAAATAGAGATGAGCCAGGGTAGGAGAACAGCATGTTGAGCAACAAAATAAAAATAAAATCAAGAAAAAGGGACACCTCAATACATTAGGTTGTTGATATTAAGAAAAGCCAGATCAGTAGCTTCAGTTCATGATGGTTGTTTGAAATGGAACTTCAACAAGGTAGAAGCAGGAAGTATAAGAAGCTTTGCATGATGGGTAATCACACTGATTAGAGAACAGTTTAAACCCTCTTTAGATAGATATAGTCAGTCTGACCATCTCTGTACGTTAATTACATGCACTCTTATATTGATACAGTACGTGTGACCTGTTATCCATTTTTCTCTTTGTCTGTCTGTGTCTTAAAGATTCCAAACAAGGTGATGCACAAGACCCATCTGATCAAGAGTGAATGAAAAAAAAAAGACGTACAAAGGATAAAAACAATAGGAGGGAGAGGCAGAGGAGGAAAGCAAACCATCCAGCAGAGGAGAACATAAGGAGAGAGGAGGAGCAGTGGAAGGACGGAGATGTGAGAACTCTGTGAGCGAGGAGAGACGGCGTCTGGTCTGACAGAAGCAGTGCCACACACGGACCTTAAAGAGATAGACCAGACTGAGAGTGAAAGAGAGGACCAAGAGGCTGGGAGCTTGGGAGCAGGTGGGGCGGAAACACAAACGACTGGTGGAGGGAGGAAAGAAACATCTGGATGGTCTCCTCGGTGACGGCCAGCAGGTTACCCCCCCTCAGAAGATGGCCTCCAACTTCAGCGACATCGTCAAGCAGGGCTACGTACGCATGCGCAGCCGCAAGCTGGGGGTGAGTGTGTGTTTTTGTTGCCATCACAGTCAGTACAGTGAAAGCTGCCTCCACCTGATCCACTGTTTAATTTGAACCAGACTGGATGGACGACAGCACTGGTTAGGTCAGGTCAGATACGAGTCCAGTCCTAGGGAAATGAAAACACTAAATCGCTCACGGAAGAGTAGCCTAGCATTGAACAGCTGATGTCTGTTGACACCAAAGACTGTTAATTCTTTAAAGGGATACGCCAACATTTCTTTTCGTGTCTTGCCTCACTCCCGAGACAAGCAGATAGACACCATCCTTTTGACTGTGCGTGCAGTAATTTGCTTAGCTCATACACTGGAAATGTATAGGTAGCCATAGTGTTAGCTTGCCTCCTACCCGAGCTGAAATCAGTAGTCAGAAGCTGATTTCATTTTAGCTCTAAACTCTGCAGGCTAAATATATCACTTTATTGACATTTCAAACATTTTTAGGTGACGTTTAGATCAGCAGTGTTGTTAATTTGTCTAAATACCAGCAGTTTACAATTTTGTTTGGACAAATTTGGCGCTACTCAAGCCAACATTGTGACCAACGCACTTCCAGTTACTTTCACAAAATAAAACACCCGTTGCCCTTTACATACAGAAAACCATGACGATAGAATTTGTACTTTTACTTTGAAATAGGAAGCTAACCTACCCTCAATGTAGCTAGCTTGAACCAAAATAAACCGTCTTTGCTTGAACCCTCCATTTTGACCGATCTTGTCCCGTTATCAGCATTTGACCGCTCAAGATGTCTTACTGGAGAGTTTCGTCAGTTCTGAGACGAAGAGCGGCCCGCTGGTTTCTGTTCAGAGTTGCTGAAGAGATGACTTTAGGTGGAGGCAGGCTAACACTACCCATACACTTCCAGTGTTTGAGCTAAGCTAAATACGGGCGATACGGCTCTATCTCTCTTGTTACTGCTAGCACAGACGAAAGGATGGTGTCTATCTGCTGGTCATGAACTCGGGAGTGAGGCAAGACAGAAAAAAAAATGTTGGCGTATCCTTTTAATTCTAATGATAAACAGAACATTTGTGCAAACGCTAAAAGAGAAACATCTCTGAACTCTTAAAACTTCTTCTCATCACTTTCCTCAGAAAAATGTTAGGAAGCCACAGATTATGAGCCATGTGTTCCCATTGCTCAGCACAGCTGTTGCTGATTGTAACCATGGTGAGTTAGCCTGGAGTAAAATGAGTTTGCTTTTAGTGAAATGATCTGAGTCGTATTAGACTGCTCTATGATGTACACTCTGAATGACTGAATGAAGAATGATGATGAAGTATATGCATGCTGCATATAGCATATGCATATATATGAAAACGGCCAATTTTATGTATGTCACATAAACCTATAGGTTCTTTCTGTGTGGGGATGTTTCTAGGCAGGGATTTACACAGGGACTAGATGCCATCAAGCTGGGGGAAATGGTGGGCCCATGCTCGGCCGTCACCAGCAACAGGTGCCTGTAGGACTATGCTGTAATGAGTAGGAGGGCCGCCGCCGTGAGCACAGAAGTCTAGGCGGGTGTGGGCCTGGTCAGAGCTGCCACCCGCCACAGGGGCAGACCTTGGTGGTAGTAGCAAATATTCAAAGGAGAACTTTGAAGGTTTAAGTGGAGAAGGGTTGAACAGCAGTGTGCAGCTGCACATGGGTCAATCCTGAATGATGATCAGTTGAGCCCGAGAGAAGGAGTTGTGTTTACAAACTGCAACAAATACATGTAAATGCAGACTCTACCTTTAAGATGTGTGTGACTGAATGCCAATCAGATATACCTACCCGTTCTTCTCTTCTCTTTCACATTTCTCCCCCTCTCCTCGTCAGAGATACCACTGTTTCAAATTAAAAGCCCTCTGCAGATTTGTATGCTTGCAACTCCATGACATTGCAGGCAAACAGTGTATGAAACAAATAGATTTATATGAGAAGCTGGCAGATTTGGTGTCTAGATGAACTAAATGAGCTCAGGATGTGCAGTATATTACAGTATATTTTATGTGACCTCTTGTTAAACAGAGTGACTGTCTGAGCTGCCTGGGCTACATGGGGAATGCTAATGAGAGCGCCTGTGAGTCACAGTAATAGGGTGTAGGCTGTGAAATTCAACTTTGCACGAGACATATTATGGACAGGAGCGCAGATCAATTAGTCAGGTGCTGTTCAGCAGCTCACTTCAGATAATGGTCTCCTCTGCTATCACTGCTCCCAGCCGCTGGGATGGATGGATGGATGGTGTGCAGCTCTCTGAGGGGACTGATGGAAGTCTCATGCAGGATATTAACAAATGACTTTCTTGTCCGTAGGTTTCAGCTTCACTGATGGGTTAATGGCCTGTGGGAGATCATGTGTTTGATTTTCCTTTTTGCCAAACGTGGACTTTCATACCCTACCACCTTACGGTGCCTCGTGTGTTTTCTCTGAGCTCTTATTGTCAGATCAATCAATCAATCAATCAATCAAGACCACGGTCACAATTAGAAAACTAAATACAAGGTTAAAGGTTGAATATGGAGAATGCATAGAATACCACCATCTATTGATCAAGATTGGAAATGCACAGAAAAATAAGTCTAGCAGTCTGCAGCCAGACCATTGCTAAGTGTAACACACCATTGCTAGGGACGATCAAAGGGCACAGAGGTGAAGAACTATGCAGAATATTTACCTTATGTTTCATTTTTACCTTCAGCAGCATTGGACTAGTAGTGATGTTAGATAAATGACTTGTAACTTGTTACTGGGAGAGTGGAGGCTCCTTCCACATCGTGGTTGAAAACCAAACCTGCGATCAGAGCCTCTGACCCGATGTCACAGCTCTCCTCTAGGTGGTACGGCGAGTCCCCGACACAAACGCGCTCTGTAGACTCTGTAATCTGTTGTTTATGACAGATACGACTACACAAATACACACATCGTAACATGTATATGATAATTCATCGTAACAGATAATTCATCGAGCCACTGATTCCAAGGTTTTTCTGAAAACAAATGCACACGACTGAGAGGAGGCTGCTGACTGCATGATGTAAACAGGAAGTCATTGTCGAGTCATTGTCGAGCCTGTCAGAATTTATTAGTTAAATTAGACTAATTTTTTTTATTTTTATGGAAAAGCAATACTTGTATTCTGCACCCCTCTAAATGCCCCATGGATGTATTATTTTTTGATAAAATATAGCTTTTAACATTCTCCATATTCAACCTTTAAACTAGTAGGATGTTTGTGTACAGACGACCTGTGCAATGTGCTGCTGAAGTTGTGTAAGGGCCCGACTCCTCCGTCTCCTCCGTCTCCTCTGTCTGTGTCCTGCCGTTGAAATGTGACACTGTTTGTTTTCAGTCCTGTCAGGAAGCTCAGGGCTGTATCATCTATCCATCGGCCTGTTGTCTTGTTGCAGCTTCTCTCATATCACATATTTAATAGCTCCTGGTGAGTGGCCTGTGATCATAATACAACACATTCATTTGACTTTATAGCTGTAGTTGAAGCTGGTAAAAGGTACGTCCCTCATTGGGAGAATCATTGTGTTTCTCTTGGTTTTCTGCCCAGAGCACTTCCCATCTTCACATCTCACTTTTCTTTTTCTGCCTCATTATCTCCCATCCTCCACTTTCTCTCTGTCATCTATCCCCCTCTTTTTCACTTGCTCTCTGAGTTGACCCATCTCCTCCCTGAGCCAGTTGTGCCAGCAGACTGCCTACAGTATGTGTCTGGATGTGTAGTGAGGCAGTGCCCTGGTGTCAGCATGAAGCAGCTGCCGCCCTGTGGATGTGTCCTCAGATATGAATCATTGAAGAGGATAATGACTCCTGGTGTTCCTCTGTTCATTCTGATTCATGTAAAACACAGTCATTCAAGGGTTTGTTTTATTTATCATGCTTCTGTTTGTGCACTGTAAAAAGGAGAGACAGACTCCCACTTGCTCATCAAAACACTTTTCAAGGACCTGGTTGCTATGTTCCTCCTGGTCCAGGTGTTTCCAGGTATTTCCACTCCTCAGTGCTGTGCTTCTTTCCATTTGGACAGTCCTTGAATCTGGGAGTTGTTGTGTTAATAACAGGTCCAAACTACCTCAGCTGTTCCCCTTCCAGTGTAGAGGAGAGGCTGCTCTGCTCCCAGACACGATGTCTGTCTGCAACAACAGTCTCATTCATTCGGTTCCAGCCAAAAGCTCCTGACCACAGGTCACAGTTGGAACATAGCTCTACTGGTAAAATGAGACGTGTACCTCCCTATTCATCATGCCACTGTCAGCGCCCACATTATTGCCAAAGGCCACAGCATGGCCACCACCACTATGGTACAATAGGCATCTGCAGGCATAGGCAATAAAAGGTCTATTTGCTGCTGCTGCCAGTTCACAGAGCATCCTGACTGAAGACTGAGGAAACAGAATATCTTCAGTTTGGGAGGATAATGTTCACCAGGGGAGGGGCACGTTACTAAATCCATGGTTACAGTTTTAATGTCACAATTTATTAGTTCAGTTTACATTGTTATTGGGGTTAATACCACACCAACTTTAGATATACACCAATCAGACTTATCATTCTGACCACCTGCCTAATATTGTGTTGGTCCCTTTTGCTGCCAAATATACAACAACCTGCGCTGCGCTGTGTGTTGTGACAGCTTTCTATCAGAAGCAGCATGAACTTGTTCAGCAGTCTGAGCAGCAGTAGCTATCCTGACCACTGCAGACCGGGAACAGTCCACAAGAGCTGCAGCTTTTCACATGAAAGACCCAGTCGTCCTTGGAGAACTGGATCAAATTCTTACTCTGCCCATTTGTCTGCTTCTAACACATTAACATGTTGATATACTAGATAGTAGAGAAGCACCGAAAATTTGGCCACCGAAAATGACCCTAAAGTGCATTTTTGGTTTTTGGCCGAAAGACTTAAATCACCGAAACAACACGGCCGAAACTGATGACGCGATTTATTCCCACGTCCATGTAATGATCCTTATAACGCTGATCAAATACAGTTGCGATGAAGTGCAGAAGATCATCATAGCTCTCAGTGAAACGTCTGTTGACAGACTCAAAGAGTGTTCGTTGTTTTTACCCCGTGGTCCGTCTCAACTTATTTACTTAGAAGACGCTTTAGTGCTGCAATTACGCCACTTATTTTATAATTAGGTTATTGATGCATTAACGCAAAATGCTTTTAACGGCACTATTTTTTTAAACGCGCGATTAATGCTGTCACTCGGTAGTTGACTTGTTCTTCTTATCACCAAACAAGGCTGCTCTCTCCCTGACAGCTGATTTTTTTTAAAAAAGAATGGAAAGCATTAGAAACGTCCAGATCTGGATGTTTCTTATGCTTTCCATTCATATTGCTGTTATTTCAAGCAAAAAAGAAAAAGATGTGATTAATTGCGATTAAACATGATTAACCGAGAAGTTTATTTACTTCCAGCAGTGTTTACGACACAAACAGGAGCTTCGGGCTGCACGTGAACACACCAAGCGCGTCAACTTGGGTCTCACGCGAGACTCCGCAAGACTTTAATTTAGATCTAGTTTTACAAACATGTCGGCTTGCTTGAAATAAATAAACTTCTCGGTGCATGTTTGAGTCGCCATCTGACGCTGTCTGTGGCTTTGAGGGATGTAAACAGCCTAAGCAGCAGAACCTCCATCCGTTCCCATTCATCGCTGCCGTGGCGATGCGGGGACAGACACAACTACTGCAAAACAGGAGCAATTAAATTGAAAATCTTCAGATTCCTTCTTTTAGACCTAAAATGTAGAAAAATGCAGCCTCGAGTTGAATTTGCCCGGAATTGTCCTTTAACAATAACCTGAACAACAGTGAAATATTCTGTAAATTGTGAGGGAAAGCACTGCAGTCATATTCTCTACCCATAGTCATGGTATTGGTGCAGCTTTAAGTTGGAAATCAAACATCTGCCTTGCTTTTTTACATTGAACCCTGGAGGATGAGCTGCTGAGAGTGAGAGAGACAAAGGAAGAAGAGAGACAGAGGATGAAAAGAAAGGGGGTGAGAGGAGGGGTATCTGTCCTTGGGGCAGAGAGGACTCACACAGCTGAGGTCCTCCTCCAGGCTGTGTAGATGGACTACCACAGTCCGGCTGAATTTATCTCAACAGCAGCAACAAAGCCAGAGGAAAACACCCCAGACGTGCAAAGACGTACGAAGTTCCAGTGTACAGCAGGGATGTCACGATGGCTTGTTTTCACAATTAATTGCGGTGTTAAACGCCACAATTATTTAATCGTGAAGGTTTCTAAACACTGTCACTTTCCAAAAAAGATTATGTTGCAACCATGTCAGCAGATCAGCGCAACTGACACGTAATGTAAACAAAGTTACACGACATTATAAACAATATCACCGGCAAGATAACCACCTTGCTTTGTAACCCAGAGTAAAGGTAAATACACAGGGTTAAATTATGTTAACGTCAATAACGTAACACTGAACTGGTAGAAATTTAAATGTTAGTGCCTCATTTGTAAGAAAAAAAAGATAAAAAAAAACTTAAAACATTTGAATACTTAATTAATATTTGATCCTATATTAATAGACACTTTAAATTAGGGATGTACCGATATGAAAATTGTTAATTTTTCTGTTATGGCCGATAATCGATATTTACCGATATCGATATGTGTTGGGTTTTTTTTAAGTGTCTGAGATGATACATTTTTGTACAGACTGAAAATCATGCAAACTGAATTTTTGAATGTCTTCCTTTATTTTCAGAATGTATTTTACTTGCAAATAACAAGGTTACAGGCTACCATCCTCCTCGCATTACCTCAACTTTGCAGGTTTTGCATATATGGAAAACCCTCGGGAGAAATTGGAGAAAGCTCAGGGTGAGCAACAGAGGAGGGATCCCTCACCCAGGACGGACAGACGTGCAGTCTGCAGATGTTGTTACAGACAAGAAAACAGTTTATAACACAGAATGTGGGAAACATGGAAATGTTAACAAGAGTTGATGAAGGCAGCTTCAGGTGGGGAGGTGGGGGGGCAGGGAGAGCTGGCCACGGGGGGACTGGATGGCAGACTGGTTCATGGGAAGAGAGGGCAGGCTAGTTTAACAGCAGGGGAAAAACTACAAAGTGCAACGGAACATTTTACACATTCATATTGTTGTAAAATGATTTAATATAATAATTGTGATTATTTCTCTGACAATAATGATACCAAGAAAATCTATAATTGTGACATCCCTAGTGTACAGTAACTTGCAGTAACCTCAGTGCTCCTGTTTCACTGATACCGTTCTCCTCCCTCACCTTCTCCAACCAGCTACCACTGATTAGACATGAAAGTATTACATTCAGATGGTTCAACTTTACAGCATCGGTGTAAGAGGTGTTCCACCACCTATCCAGATGTTTAGATGTAGCTGCTGTCTTTTTGTCTCTGGATGCTCCTGGTATTGCACCAGCGGTGCTACAATGTCTGTGTGAATGTGAACATTCTGAAGTGTTGGATGTGTTCCAGACTGTGAGATTAAGAGGCTAATGCTGCTTAGACCAGACAAGTGTGTGTTTGATTATAGAGAGAGCTGTACTTAAAGCATGACACCAGCATCCCAGGAGTTCACAGGCTTCATTTCTCATGATGGGATGTTCTGAGGAGATTACAGCTCTGAGTGAAGCAGCTGCAGCTCAGCAACACAGAAGCACTCATCTGTGTCTTTACTTGTCAAACACTTTGCTTGCTTCTTAGCAGATGTTGAAACTGCTGACATTAGGGATGTGTGATCTGATGATCTTCGGTAATAACCTGCTCTTCAGATAAAGTGTGCAGATCACCTCATTAAAAGCCACAGTACTTTTATTTAATTCAAATAGGGATGTCACGATTATAGATTTTCTTGTCAGAGAAATAATCACGGTACTACGATTATCACAAATATTATGCATTAATTAATTTCACAACCAAATACAAAATGATCAAATCAGAGGAGGCTGGTCCATTGAGGCAGAGGAGGTTGGTCCTCCTCTTTTTTTGAGAGGCAAGAGGAAAATTGATTTTTTATTTAAGAAAGAGTAACTAGTTTAAATAAATCATTACCAAATCTCAGTGTAATTTATAAAATATTATATAGTATATATAATGTATTTTACAAAAAAAGTTTGTTTTTTGGAAGAAAATCCACTTAAAACGGTTCAACAGCGCCGCCAGCAGCTCAGGAGACAGAGCAGTCTGTGTGAGGAGCAGGGAGCAGGAAGGTAGGGGCTCTACGGAGGTGCTAAGATTTTTACTTCCCTAACTGACCTCGGGGCGGGATCTTCTTCCATTGACTCAATGCATTTAGGATGTCTTCATCCTGACCTGTGATTGGCTAAGACACGTAAAATGACGTCATGACGGAGGAGGCTCTTCAGCAATCAGAACACAAGATTGACAGCAGGTTGGTCCAATGACAGTCCCCTTGGTTACTGTTGCTATGTGCGCCAAACTTTCACTCCCAGCCGTGCTGCTCGTGCTGCTCCCAGCACAAGAAATACGAGTTTTCAGAGATATTGGCATTGATTTGAAAGTAAATATCAGCAGATTTCTGGATAAACTGTTGGGAGATATTAGAGAGAAGCAGTCAGGAGATACCACTAACAGGATAAACACTAGGTAAAATGCAGGTAAAATCTGGCTATAAATCATAATTACATGTATATTATGTAAGTGTTCTTGGAGTGGTATTGTTAGGTAGGCTATACAACTAGATTTGAGCAGTTCTGTTTTATCCAGTTTTGCTGTAAATTTTTAGTTTCATGAGCAACAGTTGGAGGGAAAATCTTTTCCTCTTGTGTTCTGCTAAATGTCAACTCACTGCTGTTGGACAGAGAGTGACAGGTCAGTTTTTAAGTTATGTGATTATGTGAAGACATAGGCTACACATAATTTTTTAACATGAAATGTTCTCTTCTGGCCAACTGAGCAGAGACATGTGGTGAGTAGAGAAATCTAAAGCACACCGGATAAACTGTTGGATTGTGTCTGTGATGAGTTTGATGAGGGAAACCAAGAAATCCCATGAGCCTTCGTAGCGTAGCTCTGAGCAGCTCGCGGCTCTGTTCCGCCGTTCTAAAAATAGCTTGCACCGACAATTAAAGGAATGTTGAACTATCCCTTTAATAAGTATAAATGCTTAGCTCTGATAACTTATTCTGATGTCCATTTAGTGTGCAAAACAATCCATGATGTTTCTCTTTCTGAACTGACTATCAGTATCAGTACAAAGCATCTTTTCTCAATCTGACACTAATGTTATTCTCTGATACAAATAAACTTATTAAACTAAACTAAAGAACAAAGAAATACAGAAAAATACAATTGCATGCATTGAACAATCATGTCATATTGATCATGACATGTTAATATTTAATAGAGAAGCTGGATAAAAAGAGAAATAAAGTAATAATTGTAAGGGGAAAGGGGAGGGGGGAAATATTTAAATATTTAGGGCCCAAGTGGGGATGAAGTCAGACGGAGGATCCTATTGAATCACAACATCATGACCTCAACCCAACAGGAAGTCGGCCATTTTGAGATTGATCTTCACTGCTTTTCTCAAGTACTTGTGGATTTGTGCCATCATTCAATTGTTGCTCATTTAACATATAATATTCTAAAGAACAACAAAATGAACAGAACAGGCAAGGCAATGTTATTTGTATAGCCCGTTTTTCACAAACAGTTTCTCTCAAAGGGCTTTACATCACATCGCAACAACATCCTCTGTCCTTAGACCCTCACATCGACTGAGGAAAAACTCCATGGTAAACCCTTTTAACAGGGAAAAATCAGAGAAACCTCAGGGTGAGCAACAGAGGAGGGATCCCTCACCCAGGACGGACAGACGTGCAATAGATGTTTGGGTTTTTTTTTGCTTTGTTTTGTTTTTAAAACAAAATAGGTGGGAGAAACCAGAGCACCTGGAGAAAACCCAATGTTGGCACTGAATCCATTCATTTAGTTTGAGAGCACCATGCTACAGGAGGAGTTGTTCAGGTGGTGGTGGGGGTGGAGGGTAGTGGGGGGTTGAGGGTAGGGAAAGAGATTTCATAGAGAGATAGTTGGTGGGATCTCTTGTGGATTTGTGTCAACATTCATTCAGTTGTTGCTGGTTTAAAGCAGATATCAGCGGTACGGCCGTTCCGGCTAATGCTGCATTCAAGGCAGGCTTTTGAAACCGTAAGTTACAATACGACTCTGTAGCGTTCCAGGTAACCCGTGGCTCGTATTTTTACCGTCCTGTTGTCTGTGAAAGTTCACTATAACGGCCTCTCGTAACTTCCGACCCGTGAACTCGTACCAGATCGGACTTCACGGGAAGGAAAAACACAAAGTACGAGTTTCCTTGAACGCACCATGAGTTAGCAGCCCCCGCCCTCGTCATGCATCTATTGGTCCTCGTGCTCCGTCACCACATTCACGCACACCCCTTGGCTGCACACACAGCCCTTCATGCTGTTCTCTCTCCTCATTGGATAACACTTGTATCCCACAAGGAAAGTTTTCTCCTGGTTTACAGCAGAGCAGAGTGACGGAGAGACTCGTGTTACGGCTGAAACACTCCATGTAAGTGATTGCTGACGGAAAATAGGACTATTTAGGACTCATATTAACAAAAACATTCCACTGATATCTGCTTTAACAAACATAGATTCATTATTTTATGTTTGTTATCAAGAACAACAAAATGAACTGATTTTTTTTTCGTAATGAAACAGGTGGGAGAAACCAGAGCACCTGGAGAAAACCCAACGTTGACACTAAATCCATTCATTTCTAGCAGGGGAGGAGTTGTTGGGGGGGGGGGGGGGGGGGGTTGAGGGGAGGGGGTTTCTATTCCTCCACTGTCCTTTCCTCTCTCTGTCCCTCCTCTCTTTCTCTCCTCTCCCTCTTCTCGTTCTGTTTTCTCTCCTCTCTTTCTCTTTTCTCTTGTTCTTTCCTTTCTTTCTTTTCCCTCTTCTCGATTTTCTTTCTCTCCTTTCTTTCTTCCCTGTCTTGCTCTTCTCTCTCTCTCCTCTCCCTTTTCTCATTCTTCTCTCTCTCTTCCCTTTCTTTCTTCTCCTGCTCCTTCTGCTGCTTCAGCTCCTCTTTGAGCCTCTTTTGCTCCTCTTTCCTGATCTTTGCCTTCTCCTTGTCAGTCTTGCAGGCCAGTTCCTGCAACTCTGTGTTTTCAGTGGCCAGGCTCTCCATTTCCCTCTCCATTTGTGTTGTCCACGACGACCAGCATCTCTCATCTCTATTCCATCTCTCCTCGATGTCCACCGTCTTCCTGTGGAGCTCCTCTTTCTCTTGCATCTCCTGACAAAGCCTTTGCTGCAGGTCCTCGACTCTGGCCTCAGAGTTCTTGGACGTGGTCGTGAGGACCTCCAGTTCCTGTACGAGCTGTTGTTTTAGTTTGATCAGTTCGTTGTTTTCGTGTATGAAACCAGAGATCTTTCTGTCCTTCTCTTTGACCAGGAGCTGAATTGTCTTGCAGCTCTCCTTGAAAGTTTGGAGCTGAACTATTATTTTGTCTTTGTTGGTAGCCGACAGCTGCAAGGCCTTGGTTTTGTCCTCACAGTCAGTTTGGCATTTATTTAGCTTGGTCTTCGTGTCGAGGAGCTCCAGCCGGCATTCTTTGTTCATTAGCTCCAGTGCCATGTTTTCACTTGTGACCCTGGAAATCTCCTTGTCCTTCTCACTAATGATGAGCTCAATTTTCTCTTCGAAGCTCTCCTGTAAAGCTCGGAGCTCAACTGCCATCTTCTCTTCCTTGGAAGTCGCCTGCTGCAAGGCCTTGGTTTTCTCCTTGCAGTCAGATTCATATTCCTGCAGCCTGGTCCTCATGTCGAGGAGTTCAAGTCTGCGCTCATTGTTCAGTGTTTCCAGGGCCATATTTTCATGTCTGACACTAGAGAGCTCTTTGTCTTTCTCGCTAATGATGAGCTCAATTTTCTTTTCGAAGCTTTCCTTCAAAGCTTGGAGCTCAACTGCCGTCTTCTTGTCCTTGCTGGTCGTCATCTCATGCAGGGCGTTGGTTTTGGCTTCCAAGTCAAACTCGCATTTCCGGAGCTTGTCCCTGGTTGCCTGGAGGTCCTCAATGCCGTCCATGTGCATTTTCCCCAGTGCTGCGTTTGCACCTCTAACAAAGGAGTTCTCTGCATCTTTTTCTTTAATGATTTGGTCAATCTTCATGTTGTAACTGTCCTCCATAGCTTGGAGTTCAGCTTCCTTTGCTGTCATGAAGCCACCAAGTGACTTGGCAAAGGAGTCCTCCAGCGATGCAATCTTCTCGTCTCTTACCTTCAGCTGGTTTTCGAACCAGCTGTTTTTGTTTTGGCAGACAACGAGGTCGTCCTTGCAGAGATTGAGTTCGCAGGTTTGTGTAACGTACAGATTTTTATACCAAGACTGCAATTGATTCTTCTCCTGCATCCAGTTGTGCTTTTGGCTCAGCAGCTGTTGCCTCAGAGCAGCATTTTCTTCAGCCAGCTCCTTCACAACATTGGTGTCCAGAAGTGGTTTTTGAAGGAATTGCTGCATCTGAGGGTCATTCCCCAGTTGCTGGTTTCCGGTTGCTTGACCAGATGACATTTTGTCACGTCCTTTCAACTTTGCTGACCAGAGCACGGTTGTAGATGGAAGACAAAATGTGGGCTGTAAATTAATTACACTTACGTATCACTTGTTATCAATAATAACTTGTAATATCTTGTAATTAACAGCAATTAATCACTTGTAAGTTTACAGAGAGGTCAGATTTTCTGCCGTTCACTGTGACGATCAAATGAGTAATGTGTCTGTGAAGTCAAGTGCTAGCCTTCTTCAGCAGAGATCAAAGGAAGTGTATGACATCACACAGGATGATGGGAACATTCTGTATGACATCACACAGGCACATGCCATTGGAATGTGATGACATCATTGGAACCCAGTGGGATGATGCATCATGTGACTTTACATTTGAAAACAAACAAACAAAAAACAATCCTGTTTGACAAGTGACATGTTTGATTTATCTTGAAAACAAAAATACAAAAAGCACAATATCAAACTGTATAATCACTTAAAGCCTTTTTTTTAAAATGCCAGTGTAAAGTTGCAAACATCAACACATCATGCATCATTGCATCGTCCATTGGGGTGGACGATGCAATCATCTACATGTTGCATCGGATTTACTCCTTCCTGGATGAACCTGGGCGATATGTGAGACTGCTGTTTCTAGACTTTTCCAGTGCCTTTGACACAATCCAACCTAGTATTCTGAGAGGAAAGCTAGAGAAGATGGGTGTAGATCCAGCCATCATCTTGTGGGTCTATAACTATCTTACAGAGCGGCTACAGTATGTGAGGCTGGGGAAGTGCATGTCAGACATAGTGGTGAGCAGTGTAGGACACACTGTTCACTGCAGATTTCACATCCACATCTGAATCTTGCCATGTTCAGAAGTACTCTGATGACACGGCCATAGTGGCATAAGAAGGGACAGGAAGATGAATACAGGGACCTGGTGGGGGCGTTCACAGACTGGTGCAACAAGAACAACTTGTTGCTTAATACATTAAAGCAGTTTTTATAGCCTACATCCTACATCCATGAATCATGATATCATTGGACCCGTGTTAATCCGAAAACACTACGATTGAATAAAATTATGTCGTTTTTACTAAATCTTGTAAGACATTGTTTTACTGTTTTCATTGACTATAACAAAGTAGGGATAAGTAGCCTACTAGTCAAAATAACATGCTGTGGGCTGGTGTTCCTGTCCTCCCCAATTTTTTTAGTCACCAGCCGCCACTGGATCAAATATAGTCAAAATATAATTACACTACATGACTCATTGTTTACACAAAACATTTCCAGTATCTATTATTATAGGACCAATTATTAATCACCCAGGGGAAGTGTTAATTGTTATCTCTACCAATTGTTTACATTTATTTTAATCTGGCATCTGGCAATATGCTTCCAACATAATTTTTTTTGTGGTGTTTAATACCACAATTAAATGTGAAAACAAGTAATCGTGACAGACGGTGGAGTTACAGGTTAACTGAGGCCGAGCAGTCAGCAGCAACTGCACCTTCAAATGAAACACATCTGGTGGATGGATAGATGGCAGGGTTGGAGGTTGTGTCAGAGCAACATACTGATGAATAGGATCAGGAACAGTCAATATATTTAAGCAGTGGTGTCCACTGCTATTTTGTTTGTTTTCTTGTCTATGTTTCATCATCTTTAATACTTTGAAACAGAGTATAATATTGGTGTTGAAGTAAGCCAATGTAATTATAACAACAGAGAGGGGCATGGGTACTATAAGTTTTCCTCATCCTGCTCTTTTTCATTCATGGTGACAATGTCTAGTCTACATTATGTAAATAAGTGCAACCATGTGTAGAATGTATACCATGAATGGAATATATCAAAATGAATGAATGAATGAATTAAAAGTACAACTCTATGTTAAATAACTTGTCAGTCATGTTTAATTTAGATCTGTTTCTAAATTCAACTGAAAAGATTTAAAATCCATCATTCAAACATTTTTTTAATGGCTTTAGTTGGTTAGAGAAATTCTTGCACAGCACTTTGCCACTGCAATGACAGAATATGATGCATTGCTGATGATGCTTATGTCAACACTGTAACTCAGTGATACGCAACCATTGTGGTCGACCACATGTGACGAAAATTGTAATGGATTACTTAATTGACTCCACGCATTTCACACCCTCATTCGCGCAGAATCATTACCTTGCTGGCTCTTCGTGCTGACCTTGTCCTCTATAGTCAAAGTCACTGCCAAAAATAGCATTTGGACAATTCCAGAGGTGCTGCTGCTGGATCATACTTTTCTATTCTATTCTATTCTGCTCTATACTTGCATTAGTGAGGATGTGTTAGGACAGTGCAGCACAGGAGGCAGCCCAAAGGTTAATGAAGCAGGTAAGGTAAGATCAGATGAAACTGTAATGTTGCCGGTGGGGACAGAGGGGTGCAGCATTCCCTGAGGCTCTGCAGCAGCAGATCGATGTGCCACGCTCACAGCTGATTGTCCTACTGGGAGACGCGGCGTCTGATCTGATAGGAATAGGTCACGCTTGTTTGTGCAGCCCGTCTGAACTCTGTGTCCTCTGTGATTGACAGGCGCGGCACTAATGAGGAGGGAGAGGCTGTTGTCTGCTTCACAAACTACTGCCAACATCCAATCAGACGTGATTGACACTGTGCAGTTGTTGTTGTTGTTGGTCAACAGTGACGGCTCTGCAGGAGAACGTGTCTCAGTGTCTCTGTAACAGAAACAGTGGAGCTGCCTGTTGCAGTGTTTACTAAGACAGAGATACCCTCTCTGTTCCAATAGTCCCAGCTAAAGTTAAAGAAATGGGAGAAAAAGAACTTTGAACTGACCAGCAAAATAAAAAACACACCCCCCCCCCCCCCATCAGTGGTCCTTCAGAATTTCATAATACATTGCCAAAGCAAGGACTTTCTCAACTTTCTCAAGTACTTTGGAGTTCAGACGTCACCTCAGAAGTCTAGACTCCTGAGCATAGATATACTGACTAGATGCCGCGTTCCCAGGCAGTTCTATTCAGTGGAATACGGCAATGCGGCCGCCATCTTGGTACAGGGGAAACGTACTGCATTAGTCAACAGAGGCAGAGGTCTATCAACCATTAAAATCACCATAACTCACTGAATATTCAACCAATTTGTATTAAACATACACTTACTCAGACACACACCCACATGCCGTATATGTCAACCGCCATTCCCCATTCCGTCATCCCACCAGTCCGACATAGGGCTCTAATTGTATAAATGGCAACACTTAATTTTCTATCAAACTTCCCATCATTCCAACATTTTTTGCCTCCTATGGTCGGAATGACGGTATTTTTTTCTTTTTTTAAACATCCAGCCTTTCCGACAATTCCTTTAATAGCAGCAATGAAGAAAGCAGTTGGTTAAGTTTAGTAAAAAGAAGCTAGACAGGCAGACTAGTCCATGTCTGTGCTGTGCTCTGCTGCGTAATTACGCACAACCATGTGGGTCTTCCTCTATCAGCAGGGAGTCACCTGTCGAGTAGTTCCTTATATTGAAAGCCTTGTCGGAATGGTGGGACATTCACATGTCGGAACAGCGGTATGTCGGAATGGTGGGACATTCACATGTCGGAATAGCGGTATGTCGGAATGGTGGGATGTCGGAATGACAGTAGACAGAGCTGTGGCCTGGATAGGCTAATATGACATCATTTCTTATAAACTCAGACCCTCAGAACTCTGTTTTCTACTGGGCTGAAATAAAATGTCAGCGTGCTACGTTTCTACAAGCATTCATCTCCTGATGTTAATCAGCTTGATTTATAGGCAGCTGACTGATGTTCATTTCCACTCTGTCGATGACCACGGTGTCCTCTCGGTCATTTCTCTTCCCCTTCAGTCTTGTAGCAGTTCACAGTGTCTTGTATTGATTTGTCTTGCCTTCATTATTGCTTCATTATCTCTCTGTGTCCTCTGGGCTGCTCTGTCTCGTCCTCTTTTCCCCCAGGCTCTGTGATTCATTTGACTCAGTTTAAGGGGCACTTTAATTGTAAGTCTATTTGCCACAGCTGCTAATTTTATTGCCATTTTACTGTTTTTCCCTCTTTGTGTGTGTATGTAGGTGAATTTAAAAGCTCACGCAACCGCTAATTATCGGTGCCATATTCTCCCCTAATATTATTCTACCACAAAAATAGCAGTGTGACATTCATGGTTTGATTCATTGTTGTAGACAGAATATCTATCTACAGTACGGTATAGATTGACATATATATATATCTACCATAGGTTCTCTGGCTTCCTATTGACATTTCTGCAGGTTGAAAAGGTGTCAAAGAAGTTTTGGCTATTTACTGTACATGAGAGGGTTTTGTTGCTAAGATTACTGACATCCCAGGAGGCATGTGATTACACACTATAGACACATCGTACACACACACACACACACACACACTTTATTGTTCCCTTACTGTAGGAGACAATAAAGTCTCCCTGTCTAAACACACAGATTGACTTTAAACCTGAACTGAAGGAGGTCTGGTCTTTATTGGCTGTCAGATCATGTAGAAGCCTCTGTCGATGAAGATATTCTCTCCCTTCTGAGCCACCGTAGATTATGAAAGCCAAACCAGAATGAGACTGGTCCATGGAGGATTTTTGCCTTGTGCCACCAGTGGAAGTGTGGTCCTGTTGCCTAGCAACTCTGACAACTTAAAACTTTATTTATGATGTGTTGCCTTAAAGTCCCAGTGTGTAACTTATTTAGCTTTTTATTAGCAAAAATCAAACATGTCTTTCATAAATATGTATTTCACTGAAGTGGAATCACACCCACATACAAATGAAAGCTTTCTCCTGCCTTAGAATGAGTTGTTACAAGTCGTTACACAAATGGGGACAGCTCTCCATTCCGACGCACCCCCACTTCGACACCCCGCTGTTCCGAAACACCCTGTTCCGAAACACCGCTGTTCCGACAGCTCACAACCGAGGCTGCTGGCCGCTGTGCTGACAGCTGACTGAGGGAGATGCTTTGGTTGGGCTTAGGCAATGAAGAAAGGAGTTGGTTAAGTTTAGTAAAAAGATCAGGTAGAGGCTAGATAGGCTAGAAGCAGAATGAACGTTAGGCCTTTATGTCATTAATATGAAGTATTTGCTTGTTTTGCAGTTTATTATGCACATGATCCGTTTCCCCCAGTAGCCTTTTCGAAATAGCGGTGTCTTTAGAAAAAATAGAAAACCCCGCTATTACGATGAATGGAAGTCTATTGTCGGAAAGGCGGGGCTTCGGAAAGGCGGGGTGTAACCGTTACAAATACATAAGTGGGCGACGCACCGAACCGAGGCGGCCATATTGCATCGCTATTTTTTACGTTCAGTGGCAGTGTGACCGTAGGTAACCACGGGAACTCAGCGGAGCTGTCGGCTTGGGGAGAAAGTTTTCCAGGTAGCACCTGTTAAAACTGTCACCACTGTGTAGTGTGAGGAAGGACGGAGGCACTGGTGTTGCATTCAGGTGCAGTCAGACAAACCAACTGGATGTCATTTTACTCCACCAGAGAAAGACTGTAAAACGTGGGTCAGGTAAACAATACAACATCACCATGACAACATATTGTCACGCCTGTATTGTTTTGCGTCATGCTGGTGGACCACTTGTTTAGCCACATAGATGCTTGTTTATCCTGTTACATGCAGCGTCTGTTGTCTGACATCTGCCCCATTTCACGTGAATGCAACATCAAGAGTACGTTCCGATATACAACCACACCGCTAGATGGAGGGAATTCCTACACATTATACGTATCTTGAAATGTTGAATATGGAGGATGCTCATTAAAAGCTATATTTTTTCAAAAGTAATACTCCCACAGGTTGTTTAGCCGTGTGCAGAATAAAAGAATCGTTTTTCCATAAAAATACATATTTAGTCTGAATTAATTAATTCAAGAAATTTTGACAGGTTCGACAATGACCCCCTGTTTACATCATACCATACCATTGGGGCTCACTTCTCCACTGTTTTACTAAGCCCAGTCATGTGCATTTGTTTTCTTTTTTTGTAACTTATATTTTATTAAAATTTTCTTTCAACAATTACAGTTTCAGGGCACTTGATACATACATAGTTGAGCACTCATCCTTACATGAATGTCTTTACTGTTCAATAGCAATGGTGGTGTCCTCTTCTCGTCTTCTGTATTCAGTCCATTTTTCACATTTGTCCTCGAATTTTGTCTCTTGTAGTCTCAGTTTATGTGTCATTTTTTCCATTACAAAAATCTCTTCCACAGTGCACATCCACTGCTCCTCAGTCGGAGGGTCCACTTTGTACCACATTCTAGTAATTGTTTTTTTACTGGCTGACAGTAGTACTTTAACAAGATACTCATCCTCTTTTTGTATTGTATCTTGTGTTAAATTGCCCAAGTAGAGTATCTTACATGTTTTTGGTATCTCATACCCTATTATCTTTTGTAAACCCCTCCATATTTTGTCCCAGTATCCTTTTAACTTTTGACAGGACCAGAATATATGTGTATGGTCAGCATCCATGTGGCCACATGCTCTCCAGCATGGTTGCTGAATAGACACCGCCCCTTTCTTAATCTTTGGGGTTATAAAAAATCTGACCATGTTCTTCCAATTGAATTCTCTCCAGATCCTGGAGCTAGTGGACGTGCACTGCGTTTTACAAATATTAAACCACTCTTCCTCTGTTATTTCTTCTTTTAATTCCTTTTCCCATTTTTCTTTGATATAAAGGGAGGAAGACTTTCTACATGACATCAAACTTTTATAAAGGACTGAGATTACTCTGCATTTTTTACCGTCATAAGCTCTCTTAAATACCTCAACAACCTCATTTTCATTATCAGTTTTTATCTCTTTCTCATAATAATCCTTTATTTGCAGGTAGCGGTATTGTTCATGTTCATCTAATCCAAATCTATCCTTCAACTTCTCAAAACTCTGCAGCTTACCCCGTTCAACCATTGTACATATTGCTGTGATCCCTCTTCTTGCCCATTGTCTAAACCCTTTATCATTTATTCCAGGTATAAACCTATCATCAAATGCAAACCAACTCAACTTCTTTATCTCTTTCTCCAGTTTATACCTTTCAACAACGGTATTCCATATTTCAATTGTATTTTTGGTTATTACATTCAATTGGTTACCTATTTTTCCCAATAGGCCTTTATATGCTATCAAGTTTCGTACTTCAATGCCTGCCTGCTCTATCTCTATACTTTTCCATCTTGAAAAATACTCATTGTTACACCAATATATCAAGGGTCTGATTTGTGCGGCATAGAAATACTCCTCAAGGTTCGGCAGCGCCAGCCCGCCCTTGTCTTTAGGGAGCTGAAGAGTTTTGTACCTTGTCCTGGGTTTCTTTCCTCCCCATATAAACCTTGATATCCACCTGTCCCATTCAGTAAACTGTTTTGGTGGAACCTTTACTGGGAGAGATTGAAATAAGTATATGAGTCTCGGTAGAACATTTATCTTAATTATTTCTATCCTTGAGCTGAAGTCTAGAAAAATAGCAGACCATCTCTCCAAGTCTCGTCGAATATCATGATTTATTTTTGTGTAATTTGCTTCATATAGCTTGTCTATTCCTTTTGTAATATTTACTCCCAAGTACTTTATTGATTTGGCATCCCAATTAAGTTTATATTTATCCTTTATCTCTTGGGTCGGAGAATAATTTATTGACAAGATCTGTGTTTTTGTGACATTTATTTTGTAACCCGAATATTTTCCATAGTTCTCCAATAACTTAATGAGTTTTGGGAAACTCTCATTGGGTTGCTTTAAAAAAATCAATATGTCGTCCGCAAATAATCCTATCTTATGTTCCTCCCTTCCTATTTTCACCCCTTTAATTTCTTCCTCCTGTCTGATCATTTGGGCTAATGGTTCTATAAATAACGCAAATAGACTTGGAGAGAGGCTGCATCCCTGTCTTGTCCCCCTTTCCAAAGTAAAACTTTTTGTCAAGCTACCATTTATTCTAATCCTTGCCTTAGGTTCCTGATATAACGACTTAATACAATTCACAGATTCCTCATTAAATCCAAATTTTTTCAATACATTATATAAAAATACCCATCTCACACTATCAAAAGCCTTTTCAGCATCTATGCTTACTAAAGCTGCACTTTCCCCCTTGCTCTGTATATTTTCAATAACATGTAAACTCCTTCTTATGTTATCTTGTGTTTGTCTTTCTTTAACGAAACCAGTCTGATCTTCATCGATCAAATCTTGCATAAATGTCTCTAATCTTTTAGCTATGATTGAGGTGTAAAGTTTATAATCCACATTTAAAAGCGATATGGGTCTGTAGTTACAGCAATATTCTTTGTCTTTACCCTCCTTTGGAATGATGGAAATAATGGCATCCTTCCATGAGGGAGGGATCTTGCCTGATCTGAGACTATAATTGAATGAGTCCTGGAGTAGTGGAATTAACTCTTCCTTGAATGTTTTGTAAAAAGAGGCTCCCATTCCATCTGCTCCTGGAGATTTCCCTGATTTTGCCCGACTAATTGCCTCTTTTATCTCTTCTACTGTAATTTCTGAGGTCAGTGTTGCATTCTGTTTTGCGCCTATTGTTGGCAAATCTAAGTTATCTAAAATCTCTGTCAGGTGTTCTTCACCTACAGAAGTAGGTTGTGAATATAAGTTATAGTAATATTTCTCGAACACCTTTTCTATTTCTTCTGGTTCATACAAAGTTTGATTGGTCACGGGATCTTTTATTTTATGTATATTAGTTGCTGCTTGTTGTTTCTTAATGCGTCTAGCCATAACTTTAGTGGCTTTAGATCCTCCCTCATAGTAGGTTTGTTTTATAAACCTCGCTTTCCTTTCCACCTCATCCAGCAGTATATCATCTATTTTTTTCCGAACTTCTTTAATCTGATTCAGTATGTCTGAGTCTTTTGATTGCTTGTGTTGCTGTTCCAGTTCTTTTAATTTTCTAATTTGTTTCTGATATGTTTCTAGTCTAACCCTCTTTAGAAATGCTGTGTGGGAAATCAACTTCCCTCTGATCACTGCCTTCAGGGCATCCCATAAGATTGTTGGATCAACTTCCCCATTGTCATTTTCCTCTCGGTATCTAGTTATTTCCTCTTTTATTTCTTTAACTAGTTTTTTATTGTTGAGTATGCCTTCATTGAGTCTCCATACTGTATTTTTCCTCCTGTCATCCAAATGAAGTTTTAGATAAACTGCACTGTGGTCTGACACATCGGCCACTCCTATCTTACATTCCCTCACTCTGTGTATATCTCCTTTACCCATTAGAAAATAATCAATTCTGGAGTACATAACATGTGGAGCTGAATAGTGGGTATAATCCCGATCAAGTGGGTGAAATTCTCGCCATACATCCTGAATATCCATTTCTGACATCATCGTATTCATGTACCTATTAATTTGTTTTTTATTTCTCCTCATACTTGTAGTGTCCAACCCATAATTCAGTACCACATTGAAATCCCCACCACACACTAATGTCCCCTCTGTTTCTAAATTTATAAGATCAAAAACTTTTTCATAAAATGTTTTTCCACTTTCTGGAGGGGCATACACATTAAGCAGTGTCACCAATTGGTTCTCTAATTTCCCTTTTATCATAATATATCTTCCCTTCTTGTCACTGATTTCTTTGATCAGTTCAAAGTTTACTGTATTGGAGATCAGTATCATCACACCCCTTTTGTGATTATGCCCATAGGAACTAGAGAATGAATTCCTGTAACCCAATTTTTTAAACTTAACATGTTCCTCCTGTGATAGGTGAGTTTCTTGGAGAAAGATAACTTGCATTTTCTCTCTCCTAACTTTAGATAAAGTTTTATTTTTTTTTTTGATGTTGTTTAAGCCGTTAATATTCAGTGACACCACCATTATATCATTATGTTGCATTGTTTGTACCCTTTGAAATAGTGCCTAGTCCCTCCACTGTATTGTCGTCAACCAACATTTTCTTATGAACAAAGTATGAACAAAAACAAAAACTGAACTCCCCAGCAAAAAAGGACCTCATTCCCCATGGGTCCTGTCTCCCTGTTGGTGGGAGTGGGGGGTAACTTTTCTTGAACAGAAGCCCCCCCCTGGTGGTTTGGGTTGTGCCTACACTAGGCCTTCCCATATAACCAGATAAGTCCAACAGTCACTAACTTAGTAGCTCTCTTCGTCGATTCACATGTATACTTAGACAAGAGAAGTTTCGTTTATAGAGGAGGGAGGGTGCTCTTAAAAATCCCCATTTCAAGTCTTCTTTAATGGTACCCTTTCTATTTATAATAAAAATAAAAAATAAATAAATAAATAAACAAACCTCCCCAGACAAAACAAAAATTAAAAAATAAAATAAGAATATATATAAAACAAGGGGGGGTGGGTACTGTTATCTATACAGTTTTTGGTTCTGTTTGCTTACCCAGCCAACGTGTGGTCTTTAACTTAAAAACAGGAGGCATTCAACTCGTCTGGGTTACCTAGCAACTCCTCCCCTCCGTCTCTCTGCGTCTTCGTCGTCTCCTCATCTTCTAAATTCTTGCAGCTTTTCTCTCGCTCGGTTCGCCGCGTCTTGACCGGCGTCATCGGGTGCCTCGGGCCCTTGGTTTATCACCTGCCTTTCTCCGACGCGTTGCCATGGTGAAGCTCTCTGGATCCGTTCCTCCAATGTGGGCTCGTTGACGTGCTGCTCACCCATCTCCAGCCCTCTTTTCCGCATGTCCCGCGCTGCGTCTTCGGCGTTGTTGTAGATCTTGGGCCCGTCTGACCAGTGAATCCTTATCCTACTCAGTGGTGTCTGGAAGCGTATTTGTTTGTCTTTCAGAGTCTTTTTAATTTCAGAGTAGGCTTTACGTTTTTTCAACACCTCGGTGGGGTAGTCGTGGTCGAAAAATATCTGCCTCCCCTCGACTATTATTTTCTTTTTCCAGGCTTTAGTAAGAATGCTCTCTTTGGTCTCATATTTAAGAAAATTGACCACAATGGACCTCGGAGACGCACCCGGTGGCGGTTTCTTTCCGAGACTTCTGTGCGCGCGTTGAATATGGAGCTCGGTTCCCTCCGGTAACGCGAGCTCCCGGCGGAGGAGGTTCTCCACCAGTTCTGTCACAGTCTCATTGTCCCGTTCAACCACATTGTAAATCCTCAAATTACAGCGTCTTCCGTGTCCCTCCACTTCAGTCAGCTTCTCTTGGAGTTTTGTTTGCTGTTTCAGTAGAGTGAGGATGGCTTCCTTCGCCTCGATGTTCCACTCCTCCAACTCCGCCACCCGCTCCTGTGCATCCATGATATCCTTCCGCTGCTCTTGTATTTCTGCGACATTTTGTGCCAATTTTCGGTTAGTTTCGTCCTTAAAGCCGGCAAACTCTCGCCTCACCTCCTCTTTAAATTCTTCTTTGAATGTTGTGAGGTCTTTTTTCATCTCCCTTTTTAGGTCACGTATCTCTCTCGTAATATCAGCGAGTCCCTCGAGTAGCGTGTGGGCCTGTGGGTAGTCGTCATTTTCCCCGCTCGCCGCTTCGTCTTCAGAGTCGTGTTCTTCTTCGTCTCTGGGTAGTGTTTTTTTCCTCAAATTTCTCTGTCCTCGTCCCCCACTCATTGTTTATCAGTTTGGAATTCGTGTTCTCGATATTTTCGTAGTTTGGGGGGAAATATTGTCTAATCGACTCAGGAGCTCCGCTCTATGCTGCCATCTTGCTCCGCGCCGTCCCGGAAGTCATGTGCATTTGTTTTCAATGAAGCGGTGGATCAATGGATTATCCCATGCATGTTACAATGTGTGATTATTTAGTTAGAACGTGTAAATCATAAAAATATTTTTTTACTTTAACGAGGGTAATTATGGTACAGCCCCTGTTCATGTATCTGGGCTGGGCTGTGTTGCTATAGTGACTTCCGCCTCCTTCCTCTCATCGCACTCTCCCCACACACTGTAAACAAACATGTTGGAGTTCGTTAAAGGAATAGTTCACCAAAAAAAGAAATTCAGTCATTAGTGACTCACCCTCATGCTGAATACTACAGAGTTTTTATTCCTCAAAGTGCATCTAGAGGGGGAGGCTGGTTCATAGTCCAACAAAAACTTTATATGAGATTAATTGGGGCCAACACAATAATGTCCCTAAAACTATAAAAAACATTTAATATTCCTCCACACTGCTCGTCCACTGCAATCCAAGTGTGCAAACAGTGTGTTTATAGCTACTATGTTATTACAGTTGTACTGTAACAGTGTAATACTCAGGCTCTTTGAGATAGCTTCATCCTAGACCGAATCCACCTGTTGGAGTCTTTGTTGCCAGAGGAGAAGGACATGCTTTTGGGACGGTCTTTTGTGCTGCTGTGATGCAGGCAGTTTTTAATGAAGCCTCAGAAGCATACGGCTCCTGAGCAGACACAGCTACAGCCCACAGTCACAGCCCCTGCTCTCTCTTAGGATGCCAAATCTTTCCACCGTCGCAGATCCGCTCTGTTTAGACTGACAACCAATCAAAATGACAAATGGATGGTGAATGGTAAATGGACTTGCACATAGCGCTTTTCTAGTCTCTGGGACCACTCAGAGTGCGTTACACTGTTGGTCACACTCTGACGCACATTCATACTATGCTTATAGCTTTTTGCGCATGGTCTAACCATTCACACAGACACATTCATATCGAAGTGTGGGTTCAGTGTCTTGCCCAAGGACACTTCATATCATATTTTATGTCTGCCCTATATTACATATACAGAGGTGTCATTCAAGTCCGTGTATCATCACAGAAGTTATGAAAATATTATATGAAGGTTGAAAAGTTCCTTAGTGTTGGTTTAATACACATGTAAGTATACACATGTATATGTACACATAGATGAACTGCATTTAGACCTCAAAAGGAGTTTAAATCGAATGCAACTGGACTTTGGTTATTTGTCTGGGAAGACGTTTCACCTCTCATCCAAGAGGCTTCATCAGTTCATGTACGCATCTGATGAGAGGTGAAACGTCTTCCCAGACAAATAACCAAGTCCAGTTGCGTTCGATTTAAACTCCTTTTGAGATACTATGACCTGGACAAATGAGAATATGCGCAGGCTAACTGCATTTTTTTTATTTTTTTTATTTTTTATTTAACCTTTATTTATCCAGGAAGGATCCATTGAGACAATCTCTTTTCCAAGGATGTCCTGGTCAGTAAACAATACAAACAACCAACAGCAACAAGAGAAAGTATACAGCAAGAGCAGGGTATTAAAATGACAACGATAAATCGTACAAAATTGTTTTTTTTTTTAGAGTTTTTTTTTTTTTTTTTTTAGAGTTTTTTTTTATTTAGAGTTATAGGCAGTGTGGGAGTTGAAGCTTTTAGCCCAGGTTAACTTAACTTGTGCACCTTTACTGCATGGAAAAAATGTCTCTGGACTCTGGTGTCAAAAGATTAGAAATAATGTATTTATTCTTTGTTTCCAAAAGTATCTAGTTACAGGAATAATCCAAAATCAAGGTTTTCTCATCAGAAAAAGCACTACGGTAAGAAAACTGGTATGGCTCAGTCCTAACCAAGCCTCAACTGTGTTCTTAAAGCAACAGTAACAACGGTTACAAAAAATCCTTTTTAACTCATCATGAATTGAATCACATGACTTTAACTAATCTTTTGCCTATTTCAATCAACTATTTATCCAATCAAATCAAGTATTTATTTACACTCATATGAACTTCACAATATAAACAAACAAAACATGTAGAAGCATACAAAAACACTTTGGAGCTAGTTGTTTGAAGACAAGTAAAAAGAGATGTATGTGACAAGACATGATAAGAGATGATGGGTGACTCATCAGCCACTGTCCACTGTGTGGGGTTTGTTTGTCTCGACTCGTCCTCTCACATGCCTCACACAAACATGCTCCATTTACTTTTAAATTGATATGGAGAAAAAAAAAGAAAACTAAATAATCAGTTCCAGGAAGTCATTGTGTTGTTCTACTCCTGCTCTCTCCTTTCAGCCCGTCTCCTTCCTCTTCATCTCTCTTGCCCCTGTGTCTCTGCACCATCCCCTGTTTGAAGTCTTCACGTCTCCACAGTGAGCTGCGAGGAGTGCTATGCGAACTTAAAGAGAGGAGACAGAGGAGTGGGTGGGATTGAGCAGGAAGATGGAAAAAGTGCTAATTGCTCCCTTCTCACAGCTTCAGAGATGAAACTGATGGGAAACAGTTTGGGTTGGTGTAACTCCAGAGGGGTTGGCTCACATCAAAGTGTGAGAAAACAGAGCCGTGTGGTGTTGGTGTATCTGTGAAGTCAAGTGCTGGCAGCAGAAGTATAGGGGAACAGCCAGGTGTTTGAATGATAGTCGGTAATTTGTTCTTCAAGTTGACGAAATTGGCTCATTTTCTGATAACAGCTTAGAGGACTCTCAAACTGGATGATCAACGAAGCAACTATAGAATTAACCTGACAGACAGGCAGGCAGACAGAAAGGTAGATAGGCAGTTTGACTCTCATGTGAAACCAGCAGCGATGTCGTTTTTATCCATAAGCCTCCAGCAAAGTTAACCATGTGGTTGTAGAAAGTGATTATATCAACCCTAACCACAATGTCTGTTATTATGTATCAGAGGGTTGTTGGGAGATAACCAGAAGCTGCTGCCAGGTTGAGGTTAAGGTTAGGTCACTGGACTGGTGTGGAGTCAGGTGAAACAGCTGAGACAGACAGAGTTGAACCATCAGAGCTGGGTCAGTTCTCTCACTGCTGAGACTGGATCCTCCTCATGAAAGAAATAAAAAAATCGGCAACATTAAAAGCAACAAGGTCT
The DNA here is from genome assembly GCA_030347415.2 of Decapterus maruadsi. Taxonomy (NCBI): domain Eukaryota; kingdom Metazoa; phylum Chordata; class Actinopteri; order Carangiformes; family Carangidae; genus Decapterus; species Decapterus maruadsi. Next base: position 23,702,593 of record CM064900.1, on the reverse strand, counting down.
TTTTGCCACCGCAGGTCTACTGTACGTAAATGTAGAAACAACAAACCAGCTGTTATGTGGTGTTAACACAATTTAAGGAAATCAATTATTGCCTGATAGACTGAGCTCCAAATCCATGAAAAACTGATCGATCGATCTATCTATCTATCTATCTATCTATCTATCTATCTATCTATCTATCTATCTATCTATCTATCTATCTATCTATCTATCTATCTATCTATCTATCTATCTATCTATCTATCTATCTATGCTCTGCTATTGACACCATCTGATACTTTCATACTATGTTCATCATCGTTGTGACAAAGAAAGCTATTATATTATTAAGGGCAGTGTTAATTGTAAATTAAATGACTTACTGTACAACGTGGTTTGTAAAACCCTGGTTTTCTGTACAGTCTCTGTATACTCCCCCAACTACCTCCAGCAGGTGGAAGGTACAAGGGCAATCTGAGGCAAGACCCAGGGCAGGTCAGGTCACTCACTGCACTCACTCTGCTTAAGCCGCCTTCTCTTTCACTCACCTTACACACACTCTTTCTCTGTGTTACAGATCTATCGGCGCTGCTGGCTGGTGTTTAAGAAGTCGTCCAGTAAAGGACCTCGTCGTCTGGAGAAATACCCCGATGAGAAGTCTGCCTACATCAGAGCCTGTCCTAAGGTGTGTGTGTCACAGATGCACAGACACACTGACAGGAGTTAGAGCTCAGTCTGATTCTTGTAGTTTTGAAGTGCTGAAGCGAAGGCATGTGGACTTCTCCTTGTCACCAGTGGTTAGGCTCACATGAGCTGAGCTGTAAATCGGGGTTAAAGTGACTGACAAGGGGTCTAAAGACATCCAGTAGGTGTCACAGACAGGCCTCCTCCTCTAGACAATGATGGTCAGTCAAGATGGACATAATGTACACTGAACAAATTTTAGAATGGCAGAAGGTGAGCTGCCTTGTGGTGCGTCTCAAATTGCATACTTCTCTTAGTGCGCTTCGTCTAAAATCAAACACTGCCGCTGCGCACTTACCGGAAATGACTCGACAGCTTCTTCTTCTATTTTTTAAATTCTGATGAGGATTCCGTTGAGGGTGGAAAGTGTCCAACGATCCACACTCAATTTTCTGGCCGCTTGTGAACGCACTTATGTACTCAAAATATTAAGTGTGAGTGCAGGAGTGCACGATTGTGGACACACCACCGCACTTAGAGACTACGATGACCTGGACGACTGAGAACCTGCTGGTTCTTTTACTTCTGAGCGTAAAGGCTACTGAGAATCCACAGTGCTTTTTCTCTGTTTTCACGCTGGCTAAGGGAACCCACACCTTTCTGTCCTCATCATCATCACCGGTCCTTGACTGGATCGTCTTTACTGTCACTTTATTTCACTCAGAGAACTTAGTGAGTGGTTTGATCTTTGTTTCTGCAGTTTCACAGTAAAGATGACCCGTCTGAACCCTCCGACACACTTGTTTAAAAACCTCTGTGCCACCAAACATTGAATTTCATGTACGTGCAATAACGTGGTGTTTTTGATCAGCCTTTTCCAAGTTCCTGTTTCATCTTCTATATCCACCTTTTTCCGAACGTCAAATAGCCTACGTAAGCCGGTTTTGCTCTTCCGGTGGAATTTTATCCATGGTTTCGCTAGACACGGTAAATGTATGGATGTTTTTTTGTTTTTTTTTCAATGAAAATCTGTAAAACACATGGATCATCACACCAGCATGAAAATGTAAATGTACAATTCCACTGGAAATGCAAAACCAGCGTCTGGTTTTGACCATAGATAAACGTTCGGAAACTTTTGGATACAACTAAAAATGTATTTTACTGATTTGCACTGTCATCTGTGTTTCCCCTCCACCTGTTACCTAGGTGACAGAGATTAGCAATGTCAAGAATGTCACACGGTTGCCTCGGGATACCAAGCGGCAGGCTGTGGCCATTGTGTTTACAGATGATACTTCACGCACCTTCACCTGTGAGTCAGGTAATGTATGGACACACACACACACACGGTCCTTTATACTGCATGGAGCTTTAACACAAACATCTACCTTTATACTGCATGGAGCTTTAAAGGGATAGTTCAACATTTTGGCAAATTGGCCCATTGCCATAATCGCTATCATCATAGCAGTAGGTTTGTTACCTTTAATTGTCAGTGTAAGCTATTTTTAGAACGGCGGAGCAGAGCAGCAGGCTGCTCAGGGCTATGCTGTGGAGGCTCATCAAACTCATCAAATACACAACCCAACAACTCAAAAACGCTGTCGTGAACACATTGTGAGCTGCACGACAACCACGCTATGAGATAATAATGGAACGTTACGAGACAGAGCTGTTTTAGAGGTAAACTCATGCAAAACCGCTGATGCGCACTGCGTTCAGGGACAGTTTTTCAGCAAGCTCAGCTCAGCTTCAGTCTCTGTATTTCCCCTGTATTTACCTTGAAAACGGCTCCGTTTCGTATCGTTCCGTTATTATCTCATAGCCTGGTGATTGTGCAGGTCACAACTTGTCCATGAAAGCGTTTTGGAGTTTTGGGATTTTGTATTTGATGAATTTGATGAGGGAAACCAAGAAATTCCCTTAGCCTCCATAGTGTACTGTAGCTCGCGGCTCTGCTCCCCTGTTCTAAAAAATAGCTTACACTGACAATTAAAGTTAACAAACCTACTGCTATGACTATAGCGATTATGGCAATGGGCCAATTTGCCAAAATGTTGAACTATCCCTTTAACACAAACATCTACCTTTATACTGCATGGAGCTGCCAGTAAGAGGGTCATCATTTCTTTACAGTTTAAAGCAGCTTGATGTTCCAGAATTGACCTAAATGCTTACAACTGTGATCTCTCTCCAGAGCTGGAGGCTGAAGACTGGTTCAAGACGCTGTCTATTGAGTGTCTGGGCATGCGGCTCAATGACATCAGTATGGGAGAGCCTGACTTGCTGGCTGCTGGAGTCCAATGTGAACACACAGGTAGTTAAAAATCAACACACACACACGCTAATACAGACAAAGCTTTTCAGATGCCACCACAGCAGATGTGTGATGCAGTGTTAAGTTTGGGTACTCCAGCTCAGATCATTATCAAATAGAGCTGATAGTGTTGCAGGGTGAGAATCCAGTGAGGGCTCATTGTAAGAGCCATATTTGTATTGTTTACAATAGTTAGTAGTTTTCCTTTAAACTGCTCCTTTAATCTACCTATGCACTAATTACTGGCGATACGGGCTCTATCTCCCTTGTTACTGCACGCACAGTCGAAAGGATGGTGTCTATCTGCTGGTCATGGACTCAGGAGTGAGGCAAGACACGAAAAAAAAAAGTTGGCGTTACCCTTTAAATATAAACCCCACATTAACACACAAGATTTTCGATCATTAGTCTTCCTTAAAAGATCAAACTGGGTTGTTGGGTGTTCCACACTGGACAGTAAAACCTGAACCCACTGTGATTTAAACCAGGACTAAACTGACTTATTATTTCATTCAGTGATGATTTCATGAAACTGTTGCTGTCATTCCCTTTCTCTGCAGAACGCTTTAACGTGTTCCTCCTCCCCTGTCCCAACCTGGACATCTACGGTGAGTGCATGATGCAGATCACCCACGAGAACATTTACCTGTGGGACATTCACAACCCTCGCACAAAGCTGGTCACCTGGCCGCTCTGCTCCCTGCGCCGCTACGGACGTGACGCCACACGCTTCACCTTCGAGGCCGGACGGTGAGACCAGTAGTATTGTGATGGGGATGTGATTGTGAGAGAAGCCGAACGGCTTAAACAGCGTTGTATCATCTCCTCTTGTAGTGGCTTGGCTGAAATGGATGTTTACAGACATGTAGAAGTTACACACTATAGCTTAAAGAAAAACATAATATACTACCAATTCAGAATCTGAATGAAACAGCCTTTCGATCTGGACCTCTCCCTGGCAGCTTTTGCAGGTCCACCTCTAGTCTGCATTATACTTTAGTCCTGGTCTGTGTGCCACAGCTTCATAGCCTCAGCCTCATTGTCTTATTATGTGCAGGATGTGTGACAGTGGCGAAGGCCTCTACACCTTCCAGACCAGAGAAGGAGAGCAGATCTACCAGAGGGTTCACGCCTCCACGCTGGCCATCGCCGAGCAGCATAAGAAGGTCCTGCTGGAGATGGAGAAAAACAGCAGGGTGAGAGTCTCACTCATCTCAAGTTTCATGCCTTTAAAAGCGTTAAAGCTTTACACTTTTATTGAATGAAATTTGGTTCATATTGCTAAGAAATGTTAAAGCTGTATCAAATGAAGGATTCATGATAGAGATCAAAACAGAGCTAAAAGGAGAATAAATGTTAGCCATTGGTCATACTGTGTGATGTAAGGCGTTATACAAGCTCTGAGTAAATAAATGTGAGTATGACCACAGCAGTAACACTGTCATGACCGTAACAGTGGGTATGTGATGATTTGTATGAGCTGTTGTGTTACTGTAAGTCTCTGATAATGTGTGTTTCTGACTCAGCTCATGTCTAAGGGATCTGAACCTGGCTCCTATCCCTGCACGCCCACTGCCATCCTGCCCCGGTCTGCCTACTGGCACCACATCACCGCAAACCAGACCGGCATGGATCCTGGCACTAGTAGGCTGCATACTCTTATTCTGTATCACATAAATACGCATGGCATGGCATTAGCTTTTGTTACTTTACTTAATTCTGTTAATCCTTAATTTTATATATGTATGCTCGTTTTGATTGGCAAAACTGTTAACAAACAAGGTATGAGAAACAACTTCTACAACAACCAGATTAATTGTAACTCTTACATAGGGTTGGGAGAAAAAATCGATTCATGTAAGAATCACGATTCTTATCCTCTACCATTCAAAAATATTTTTTTCCCTCCGTCTCAATACACGCACTCACAGGCTTCCGTACACAACGTTGCAGCAAGCCTTGTAGCTAAGACGCTCGTTACCCGCCTACTAATGTTAAAAGAATAGTTCACTCCAAAATGATATTTCACTCATTATTTACTCACCCTCACGTTGACTAAGGGCTGGGAGCAGTTTCAGAGTCCTCTGTGGCGGTTGCAAATGGACAACGGCGGTCTTCATCACAAAAAAACACACCAAAAAACATCCAAATACCTCCATGCTGCTTGTATGTAATGTCCGAAATTGTCCCGAAAAAAATTAAATAAGTCCATATTTCAAGCTTGTTTGCAGCAAAAGCCCCACTTCCCCGTCCGTCCAGATCTCACGGGATTTGCGTCAATGTCTCGCGAGACTTGGGCGGACCAGGAAGAGGAGCTTTTGCTGCAAACAAGCTTGAAATATGGACTTATTTAATTTTTTGGGGGACAATTTCACATTTCGGGGCTTCAATACAAGACGGACATTACATACAAGCAGCATGGAGGTATTTGGATGTTTTTTGGTGTGATTTTTTGTGACGAAGACCGCCGGTGTCTGTTACATGGACATGCACTGCTATGCCGAGACGAGACCCCCTGTAACTCAGAGAAGCTACGGAGGAATCTGAAACTTCTCCCAGCCCTTAGTCGACATGAGGGTGAGTAAATAATGACTGAAATTTCATTCTGGGGTGAACTATTCCTTTAACTGATCAGATTTAAATGCTCTATTGAATGTTTGTGACTAGGCATGTGCCCATCAGCAACCCAATCCTCTATGAGGAGAGAGGACGATTTTTTGTTTTTTTGTTTGCCGTTAAATACACGCCCTTGGTTCTGGCTGAGCAGCCACATCCATTGTGCTCTGGATCAGCTGGTCTGCGCTCAAGTGACGTTAGACCAGTCTGGTGTTAAAAAAGCTAAATAAAAATCGCCAAAAAAATCAAGAATCGCTTTGAATCGAGAATCGATTTTTAATTGAATCGTGATCCTAAGAATCGGAATGGAATTGTGAGACACCCAAAGATTCCCACTCCTACTCTTACATTGATGTGATTCATCATCATCACTTGTTTGTACTAAATATAAGTCCAACTGCTTTTATAGAGTCACATCAGAGTTGTGACATGAGTGCAGCAGAGGGAAACAGCTAGCCTGCTCTTCACTCAGCTTACACAGTGTGTGGTCTCTGTCTGCAGGCGACGCTTCAGAAGAAGACCTGCTGTCCACCCGCCTGCCTCCAGAGCACCACACCACGCTGCCGCTGGCAAACACACGTGCACAGTCCCAACTGCACATACACTCACACTCGCCGACACACTACCCCACCTACCCTGGACAGTGACACACGCATACGCTCACAAAAGAGGACGTGGACACTTGAAAAAAAGATGCAAACACACCCATATAGCCACATGCATGCAGGCACACACACTGAGAGAGACACGCAATCTCCATACTTGTCTTTATTTTCCAGCCCAACGTTACACCTCACAGGACGCGTCGCTCGGTGGCAGCAGCCCGCAGACTGCCATGACTGCAGAAAGCAGAAGACTTGAAGGAGAGTGGGCTTCCCTCATGACTACATCTCCCACCGTTCCACGGCAGACATGGACATTTGACTTCTTCCTTTTCTCAGGCAGATTGGCAGATTTTGCCCACTGATTGAAGTAAGGTCTGTGCTTCAAACCACTGACACTATATTGCATGTTGTCTGACTATTACAGTATGTAAATCCAGAGGTGTTAGTGCCTGTTCTGAATGGCCACTCTCAATTTCTCTTTATCCACCTTTTTCTGAATGTCAAAAACAAGCCGGTTTTGCTTTTCCAGTTTACATTTCCATTGTTTTGGTAGTCATATTATTAATAAAATAAATAAAATTAGATAAATAAATATGATTTATAATTTTTTTTTTTTATGAAAATCTGTAAAACACATGGATCATCACACCAGCTTTTAACAATAGATATCACACAAATTGACATCCGTGTTAAAAGCGCCGTTAATAGATCCATGCATTTACTACAACTATGACAACGACTGAAAACCATGGAAACATAAACCTATGGGCTTCCGGTTTTGACCATAGATGACGTTCAGGGTTTTTATTGTAATCATGATTCAAATCAGCATGACAAACAATTAATAGCACAACCAACAACAGAGTATTCATTTCATGAGCTGCAGCTGGTCAGTCAACATGACAATAGGATTCTCTTCTTTACATGGACCATATAGAAAGATGAGATCTATATTAATTTATTTTTACTAATTATACAGCTATAGTAATTATAGTTCCATTGATACTGACTGGACAGCTCTCTGTTCTATGACGTTATGTGCAATTAATATACAGATATGAAAACATGTCTGTGTGGTGTATGTATTTATGATTTTTAAAACTAGATGGAGGTTTGATGGAGAGAACTTGGTTCAAGTCAGCTCTATGTCTTAAAGCAGTGGTTTTCAACCTTGGGGTCAGGACCCCACGTAGGGTCACCTGGAGTTCAAATGGGGTCGCCTGAAAAATATAGTAATTGATTTTAAAAAAATAATACTGATAAAAATATTTTTTTATTAGTTATTCATAAAATAAAAAGGTTCTCAACCAAAACACAAGCCGAGTTGGAACTTTGATGCTCAATATCTCGGAACTACCCAAAACGGAGATAGAACCCTATAATTCTAAGCTCACGCAACGTTATTCCATACTTTCAGCTAATTTGTGATGTCAAAATGGGGTCATGAGCCAAAAAAGTTTGGGAACTACAAACACATTCATTGTAGGTTTTTATTTCCACTTTGTACGTGGCCATTCAGAACAGGTGTTAAAGGTTTGAGTAACGTGTTGGACACATGACTGACACTACTTTGTTTGAAGTACAGTATATCTAGGTCTTTACAGACAAACATATCATTGTTACCAAGCAACCTGGCTACATTTTGTAGTTTTTGTGAAATGAAATGCAAAAAAAAAGTCAAATTTTCAGCATCACAGTTGGACCAGCAGTGCTGAGTCTGAATCACAACCCAACAGCTGTCAGTGGCTGCCAGCAGATTAACATCAGTAACTGTTGTAGCTCTCAGTTCAGGAGACGTATCTTTCAGAGTCATGGCTCAATAAGGATTTCCACTTGGCACCCCCTTATGTATACATCATAAAGGAACATTTAAATGTACTGTAGGCGTATTTAAAGGGATAGTTCAACATTTTGGCAAATTGGTCCATTTGCCATAATTCCTTTAGTCATAGCAGTAGGTCCGTTACCTTTATTTGTCGGTGCAAGCTATTTTTAGAACGGCGGAGCAGAGCGGCGAGCTGCTCAGAGCTACGCTACGGGGACTCATGGGATTTCTTGGTTTCCCTCATCAGCGTAGCTCTGAGCAGCTCACCGCTCTGCTCCGCCATTCTAAAAAAAAGCTTGCACCGACAATTAAAAGTAACGAACCTACTGCTATGACATAGGCTCTTTGTCAGTCTTGTTTTCTTCTAAATCATTTTCATGACTGGCAAACAGTGAATCTTGGGATAGGGTTAGGGTTAGGCACACAGGAGCCTTTGTTGTTGACGCTGCTATGATACAGTCTGTCTTCAACTCAACCTCTGAAGGATGCTGCTCCTGAACTGGGTCACAGCTACAGTACAGTGTGGACCACAGCTGCACGGTGCCTTAATAGCACCTCATAGACTGTGCTATATGAGAACCTAGAATTCCCCTTCGTAAAGTTCTCAGTGTACCAGTGCTGTGTGACAATCTATTTGATTGTCCTCATCTGGACCGTTGCCTTTGATTTACAGTAGCTGACATCAGATGTGATGGATCCGGGTTGCTTCACTAAGGTTCTGAGCCACTCTGAACTGTGACAATGTGACTTCCACAGAGTCCTAAACTGAAGTGAACTGGATGTTAACCAGATGTGTCCTCCTACAGCTCTAGTAGCCACATGCTTCTGTTGAGCTGTATTTGCACAAGACTTTGATTTTTATTTTATCTATGTCAATCATGGGTTTGAACCAGATGAGGCTCAGAGAGTTCAATAAATTTGGGTTTTTGGAAGCTCAGATATTAGGGCTGAACCTCCGGGTAACTATCTATTTTCCCATTGAGTGCCAGCTATTCATTTTTTCCAGTTTATTTCTTACTGAAGAGACAAACACCAAAATAATGGAATGAGTAATTCTTAGAGAAAACGGGAAATCATCTTCAGACATTGTCTACACATTTCCCAGCTGATGTTTTGGCATGGAAACTATCAAAACTAACTAACCATGAAGCGAAAATTGGAGCTTTGGTTCTTTAGTTGAGTTGGGGTCTGAAACTTTGGTAACACCAGGCACGGTTGTTTCATTTCCAAGCCCCATCATAAAGATGAATTATTAGCCGCGATTCATGTTGTTTCCCTTACAGATTTACCTACAAACAATGTCTGATCATCCAAGTTTAATGGACAGAGTCTTCCCCTAAAAGCAGCACTGATCGTACTCAAGGAACACTGAACCAGATCTACGTCTGACCTTTGTATGCTGTTGTCTGTAATGTAGACTTTGCTACATACTGCTGCCTTCTATGTTGATCTCTTTGGGGGCTGTAGTGGTGAGGTGGAGGAGGGAGGGATAGGCTGCCAGAACCAGAGAGGCTGGATCATGTTTTTCTCTGAGGGCTCATGGGGATAATCCCTCCACTGTTACCTTTGGATCTGTCTGAGAGACTTAAAGGGATATGCCAACAGTTATTTTTTTTTTATGTGTCTTGCCTCACTCCTGAGTCCATGACCAGCAGACAGACACCATCCTTTCAACTGTGCGTGCAGTAACGAGGGAGATGGAGCTGTATCGCCCGTAATTAGCTTAGCTCAAACGCTGAAGTGAATAGGTAGTGTTAGCCTGCCTCCACCTAAAGTCATCACTCACTCAGAGACACAGCAACTCTAAATGGAAACCGGTGGGCCGATCTTCGTCTCAGAGCTGACAAAACTCTCCGGTAAGGCCTCTTGAGCGGTCAAATGCTGGTAATGGGATGAGATCGGTCAAAACGAAGGGTTCAAGCTAGCTACATCGAAGGTAGGTTAGCTTCCTATTTCAAAGTAAAAGCACAAATTCTATCGTCATGGTTTTCTGTATTTGAAGGGCAACAGGTGTTTTATTTTGTGAAAGTAACCAGAAGTGCGTTGGTCACAACGGCTAGCTTGAGTAGCGCCAAATTCATCAGAACAAAAGCTGGTATAGACAAATTAACGACACACTGCTGATCTAAACGGCTACTTTCTCGCCTAAAAATGTTTGAAATGTTGATAAATATATTTACAGAGTTTAGAGCTAAAATGAAATCAGCTTCTGCTGATTTCGGCTTCCAGGAGGCAGGCTAAAGGTGGCTTTATACCTTCGGGTCCGGACAAAATCCGTCCGTCCGTACCAAACGTTATCTCAGTCAGGAGTCAGGCAAGACATGTACAAAAAAAATGTTGGCATATACCTTTAACACTATTTCTGTGACTGTGGAGGTTTTGTGACAGCAGTGTGAGGTCTGGACTGGAGGATCACACCCCACCACTTTTACATCGTTATAAAATGCCTCTAATCTGATTTATGTCAATTATAGCTTGATTAATGCTGGAATCTTTGTGCGACCTACATCTCATGTTTTATGATTTCATATCATCAGAACATGACAGGGCTAAAGCATTTTGTTGGCTGTTTACATGATGTACATTATCTATTGTGTGTAGGTGTGTTTTGTGTACTTATGGTACATACTGGATAACCTGAGTTTGCTGCCATCCTGAGAGTCTTGTACATATTGTTATTTATTTCATATGAATGTGTGTTAGAGCGTGTGTGTGTGTGTGTGTGTGTGTGTGTGTGTGTGTGAGGGTTTATTGGAACATGTGTTAATTTAAAAAGCAGACACTCACCATGTTTTTGTACCTTGTAATGTTGAAACAGATGGTAGCCGGTCCACACGTCGTCGCCGTCGTCATCATGGCTCTTTACACAGAAATCTGCACCTGAGTGAACAACACAAACACATGCACCATCCTGTCTTCTGCACTGTCGCCTCACAGCGTGAATCTTTTTGGCCTTAAATAATCTCAAACAGTCTCATCCTGTCTTCATGCCTGAGCCATATGCTGCTGTTTTCTTTGTTTTGGAAAGGAACTGTAACCTGTGGCAGAGGAATCTTCAGAGGGGTGTTTAATAAAGATTACAGTCTCCAGGGAGTGAAACAACCTAAACCTAAACCCTAAACATGGGCCAGGGCTACAGCTGTACAAGAAAAGAAGGGGTCTTTCAACCCCTGGTGAATAAAATGAGTAAGGTAATTTAAGATGGATGGCTAAACTCACAAACCTTTTTCTGCTTGAACAGCTGAACAGTGAACAGCTGTTAATGCTATCGTTAACAGTGTAGCAATAGCAACAATAATCCAACACAGTGCTAGACATCTTCTAGCCTAGATCTGGCGCGTGAGAGCAGCTGGTGCACTAGTTGAAAATCTGAAAGCACAGACCACAACACTTCACGCACCAAATTCAACTCTCTCTTTACTTCAGTATATTTTGTCTTTTATCATATTTTTAATTTGCATGAGAGAAAACGGTAAGGCCTTAGCACAGGTTCAAACATATGACCTTTGTGTTGGAACCTCAACACATTACAACTTAGACCAGTGGAAATGTTGTTTTATCTGATTTGCTGAATGTCTCCATCAAATTTAAATATATTCCCTGCAACAGTCTGAGGAGCTTTCACTCTGAACTACTAATCCTGGAGACACCAAAGAGATTTACTGTGAAAACAAGTGAACTTTTGACCTGACATAACAGTTCAGGGTTCACCGATGTCAATTGGATTCTTCATATGGGAGCAGGAATGTTTTGTGGCAGTCCATCAAAGAGTAGTTTATCTTTGTCTTTATCAAACACCCCTCGGTCGCACAAGTGACACAACAAAGTGCTGCTGGAAGAAATGATTGGTGGAAACAGGATATGACAGCACTGACAGTTTTCCTCCAGACAGCTGTAATGTGTGTTTGTGGTTGTAGTGTTATCACAGTGGCAGTGTCAGCTCTCACCAATGGCTGTGGCCTCCCCTTAGCTTTGTAATTGATGACAAAATGTTGTTTTCATCCATTTACACTGTCCGCATCCAGTGCATGTTTTGGAGAAAAATAAAGTCTATTACTCACTAAACTGTGTTGCTCTGGGTCACTGTGTTTGTGAATCCTTCATCTTGTCTTTGTGTTTTTGAAAACTATTGTTCTTGTAAAAGCTGGTATAGGTTTACAGTAGTGCTCCAATAAATTCAAGAAGGTTTGTGAAAGAGATATATTTCATTTTCATCATGCATATACAATTGTACTTTGTAGGCTATTATAGTGCAGTGTTACTTGTATTACAGCAGTGATAAATTTCCTTTGTGTCATCTCTTTGCTCTCGCTTATTGGATTTATGATACTGAAATTAAAACTGTATTGATCAATACCAGGGCTGGTCCAAGCCTCCATGGGGCATAAAGCAAAATCTTTATTTTAAATATAATTAATATTTAGTACATTTGTTATAAGAAAATCTAGAACATTTGTTGGATAGAAGTTGTGCAACAATTCAATAATTCATTCGTGAGATTATAAAAATTTAAAGGGGACAAGCCAAGGCAATTTATGTGGTAGAGAATTCCAATAAACCTTTCCAGGAGGTGTTATTTTCCTTTTATTGTAAAAAAACAAACAAAAACAAACAAAAACATTTCCTGATATGTAATTGGTACATTTGTAACTCAAACTAAATTAAGTGTAGCCTACTTTGAGGGCTGCTCTGTATTAGTTCTATCAAACCACTAAGAAGAATATAATAAACTAGATCAATATTTGTCAGGAGCTTCAGGCGCATTAATGACATCATTCACAGGACAGGAGCTATAACAGTTGAGTATTTATATATCATTCAAATTAACACTGAAATCGATGGCGCTGTTAGGGAACAGATAGAGGAACTTCAGAGCTCACCTTAGTGTTGTTACAAGACGACAGAAATGCAGAGTGAACTGAAACTGAGGGTGGCAGTAAAGCAACACCGTGGACGATCACTGCTGGAAAGCGTCGAAGAAGAAGAAGAAGAAGAAGAAGAAGAAAACGAAGAAGTAGAAGTAGTGGTGTAGTGACAGTCCACGCTTGTAGAAGCCGAACCTGAGGTTTTATCACAAATAAAAGAAAATCCCTCTGTGCACAGACGGTTCTAGCTTCAACAGTGAACACGATGGGACGTAAAGTGACGCTCGCTACCTGCTCGTTGAATCAGTGGAGTTTGGACTTTGAAGGCAACTTGGAGAGAATCCTGAAGAGTAAGTGTTGGGACAGTATGAAGCTGTCAAAGCTGCACTTTAACACAGGGTGGACTGACTGACTGTAGAGCCTGCACACCACTTGTGGAGTTAGCGGACGTGGAGGAACGTAGTAAATGTGTCACCTGACTGTAAGCACACACAGATTCAGTCAATGAACTCCTTCCAATACTTCTGGCAGTGGCGGTCGTAGACGCCGAGGGGGCTCCAGGCAAAGTCCCCCACCCACCCCATGATGCAGTGACTCGTCCAATCACAGTACTTGCTTGGAGCTCACTGTGGTATAAACTATGAATTAATTCATAACTAGCAGAGAAGCATCAGCAGCTGTGTCACCCGGCAGTGCAGCATTTTGTCAGAGTGTGTGCCAACTGCTGCAGGTTGTTGTTGTTGTTTTTTTTACTGCTGTTGTATTCTGCTGTTAATTCTAGGAGCAGCTGTTTATTAATTTTCTTGTTTATGTAGCTTAATATTGCCACATAAAGTCAGCGGACTCCTGCTGAGGTGTCCTGCTGTTTCTGCTCTCTGGTCTCTTTTATAGATGGTGGGATTAATGAATATGCCTGACTGGAATTAATTGGTTGCTTTATGTGCCACTCTCATCTGGACTTCTTGTTAAAATACAAATACATGCATGTAGCCTAAAGATGTTTCTTTAATAGTTTTATCATGTGCTATTGTTAAAACCACCATTTTCATTCCTCCTCTTCCCAAATGTCAAAAAGGTGAAATGATGCAGTGACACTTAGTCTTGTACATTTTTAAGCCCAAAAATAACATATTAAGTTGAATGCACCTTTGAAGTAAAAAAAAAAAAAAAAAAGCATGAAGTTTTAGTGTGATTTTGACCTTTGACCTCTGAAATCTAATCAGTTAATCCTTGAGTCCAAGTGAACATTATAGTTTTATAGCTAAGAGGAAGACAGTGAAAGAGATGCTACATTCACAGTAATGATACAGCCATATTAATAATGGATGTCCGCAAAACAATTTGTCTGCAACTCTGGCTGCTACTGAGGAAGAGGCATGAAGAACCTTTTATGCCAAAGTGAAACACATCTCCATATATTGATCTGCATTCATCATTCATTCAAGTCTTGCATTTTTCTGTAAGCACTTACTATACAGTAAGTGCAGTCTCTGCCTCCACTGTTCATCAATGCATGTACGTGTGTGTATGTTTCTATGCAGGTATTGAGATCGCTAAGACTCGTGGAGCCAAATACAGACTGGGCCCAGAGCTGGAGATATGGTACGCAGGGAGTTAGATGATACATCATCCCCATCTGAAAACAATGTACCGGTCATCTGGTTATCATTGGCCAAAGTTGTCTGGTCTTGGATTCTGTCTTGAACACCCTGTAGTTTTATAAGCTCCACACATTGCCAGAGTTGACTTTGCTCCCCTCTCATCTCTTCTCATCTTCACTACCTTTTTCCAGTGGGTATGGCTGTGCAGACCACTTCTATGAGTCAGACACGCTGCTTCACTGCTTCCAGGTCCTAAGGAAGCTACTGGAATCTCCTGTCACCCAGGACATCATCTGTGATGTGGGAATGTGGGTATCACCTTCAGATACTGAGACCAGAAAAGCTTTGTATCCAAGGATTTAAGTATCTCAGACTTAATGGTAGCTAAACTAATGGCGGTAGCAAAGGTAACATCAAGACGTCAGCTGTTAACGCGACATGAAACTACTCCAGTTAGCTCAGTCATGACCGTTTATTGAGTAACTGAGTTATTTAAGTTAAACAGGTAACCGTTAGCCCGGCTAATCTATGATAACCATGTCTAAGCATGTCTAATTGCAGAAATGTGCACACATAAATAGTAATGTTTGTCTAATCATTGGTTTTATAAACTTTACAAACATCAGATAGTCTAAACGGTGATGTAGTGACATGAAAAATGAGATATAGCGAAACTCTCATCTGTCACTATTGTTCTCGTGCTGGTTTTCTACCCAGAAATAGTTGTAAACAACAACCACAGGTGGTTTTTAATTTCAAGTAAAGGGATAGTTCAACATTTTTGCAAATTGGCCTATTGCCATAATCACTATAGTTTTAGCAGTAGGTTTGTTACCTTTAATTGTCAGTACAAGCTGTTTTTAGAACGGCAGGGCAGAGACACAAGATGCACCGTACTTTTGCATTTCCCTCATCAAACTAAATACACAATACACAATAAATACAAATACACCACAACTCCAAAACACTCTGGTGGACAAGTTGTGGCCTGCACATTCACCACGTTATGAGATAATAACGTATAATTATGTAACATAACGACACATGAAGCAAATACTCAGAACTACTTGATTATTTCAAAGTGTGGTGAATGTGCAGGTCACAACTTGTCCATCAGAGTGTTTTGCAGTTGTTGGATTGTGTATTTATTTAGTTTGATGAGGGAAATGTGGAAATACTGTGCAGCTCGTATCTCTGCTCCGCCGATCTAAAAACAGTTTGCACCGACAATAAAAGGAAATGAACCAACTGTTATGACAATAAGGATTGTGGCAATAGGCCAATCTGCCAAAAAGTAAAATTGTTTTCCTGTCGTTGTCTGCCTCTACCACTCAGACTAGTTTCACTTTTCATCTCTCCTAAGTCATAATCATAGTAATCATTGTTAACCAATTGTGAAATATGGTCATGACTTCCGTGTGAATAGTTTTCCTAGATCACACTGACCTTGACCTTTGACCTTAAATCATCCTTGGACTGGTGGTCTGCTTTAGAGAACAAGGGAGACTCTCCTCTGACTTAATCTGAGACATCATCCATCACATTATCAATCTGTCCCTGCTGATCTGTGCTGGACTCTGTCCCCTCAGGCCCATCATGCATCATAATGTGCGCTACAACTGTAGAGTGCTCTTCCTCAATAGGTACGTCTTCACACCACATCTATACATGATATACCGTTGTATGTGTGTGAGTGAGTGAGTGTGAGCTTGTGTGTACATTTGCATGGCTCACTCAGAATGTGTCTCTTGCTGTAGAAAGATACTGCTGATCAGACCAAAGATGTTGATGGCTAACTATGGGATCTACAGAGAGGTGCGCTGGTTCTCACCCTGGAACCAGCTGAGGTGGGTTGTCTCTCTGGCATCATTCACATGTTCTTATCTCTCAGTACGTTTACATGACACTTGAGAAAACCAAATTATTGCTTTAGTCTGACTATAACTGGACAACTGAGTGCATGTAAACGCGTAGTCTGACTAATATCATAAAATGTAATATGCAAAAAAACAAAAAAAAAAAAAAAAGAACATAAAGATTAAGATGAAGTTTATTATGTCAGTAATGGGGGCGGGACTCGACAAGCTTCGGCTTCTCCCGCTTTCCCTCTCGGTCATGTGTATTGTATTATTGAACTAAGATGATGTGATGTCTGATGATCAATTGAAATGCCCGAGATGAACTAAATAAATAAATATCGAAGTTCTCCAACTCTGACTAAGGCACCCAGATGATGCAATTGGAACTCGACTTTCTCTGGCATGTATATGCCTTAAAGGGATACGCCAACAGTTGTTTTTTTTCGTGTCTTGCCTCACTCCTGAGTCCATGACAAGCAGATAGACACCATCCTTTCGACTGTGCGTGCAGTAACAAGGGAGATAGAGCCTGTATCGCCAGTAATTAGCTTAGCTTAAACAATGGAAGTGTATAGGTAGTGTTAGCCTGCCTCCACCTAAAGTCATCAATTCATCCGAATAAAATTGTAAACAGCTGATATTTAGACAAATTAACGACACACTGCTGATCTAAACGGCTACTTTCTCACCTAAAAATGTTTGAAATGTCGATAAAGTGATATATTTACAGAGTTTAGAGCTAAAATGAAATCAGCTTCTGACTGCTGACTTCAGCTCAGGTAGGAGGCAGGCTAACACTACCCATACACTTCCAGTGTGCCAGTGTGTTTGATACCGGCTATCTCCCTTGTTACTGCACGCACAGTCGAAAGGATGGTGTCTATCTGCTTGTCATCGACATGTTTAACAGTTGGTAGTATTCTCCCAAAATTTAAGTCATATTACAATATTTACTAGCTCCCATGAATTGTGGTGCCCTTATGACCACGTCTAGTACCAGACTACTGTCAGCACTCAAATATGACGGGTGTCTAATGCAAAACCCTATAAATAAAACAAGCATATTTAAAATTTCATGTGGCACTCCCAAGAAGACAGATGATGGAAATCACAGAGCTAATGTGTGTTCAGAGCTGGAGCAGTGGCCAGACCTGGACTAAGTTATTGCAGCAATTAAATACACAAAATTCTTTTTGAGTATGACCATGTCACAGTTAGTTGAAATGTCTATTGTGAGATTTTTCTTGTTTTTCTACAAAACCAAGTCCTTGAATAAACATTGGCATACAGTATCTCTGAGTGATAGCATAAGGGAGAAACTCTGATACAAAGTGAACAGAACTCCTCATGCACTGGTGTTATAGCCTACTGTGTTAGTAATCAGCTGCTGGTTGGTCACAGGAACTACTGTCTTCACCTTCATACAGTGTTGGGAAAGTTCACTTTCTACATGAACTAGTTAAAAGTTCAATTCACAACTAGTTCAGTTCATGGTTCATAATAATTTTGAACTAAGTTCCAAAAATGAATTAGTTCATAGTTCTTTTGTTTGATTTTGTTTTCAAAAATATTGCCACAGTCCATATAGAACCACAGACAACAATTATTGTATCAGTTTTAATACTCAAACTATGTGTTGTTGACTTAATTTTACTGAGTGAACCTGAAGACGTCACAGGCCAAACATGATGTAACCATCACTGTTTGACCTGTGGAAATGGATGGCATAGAAAGTGAATGAGTTTTTGTTTTGTCTCCTGAAGGAAGGTGGAGGAATATTTCCTGCCCAGAATGATCCAGGAGGTAACAGGACAGGTAAAAAAAAACACCACGGCCTGTGTCGTACTAATGCCACTTCTCCACACTCAGTGGGAGTCATTGTTTTGTCCCCTTGTTTTTGTGTGCATAGGACACTGTCCCGTTCGGTGACTGTGTGCTGTCCACAAAGGACACCTGTATCGGCACCGAGATGTGTGCAGAGCTCTGGAACCCCAGAAGGTAGAGCACCAGAGGATTGTGGGTGTTGTAGTAAGCTGGGGTATTTTGGAAATACTTTCCATGGGAATTATGTGAATTTACATAAATAATGGGAATACAGTATATGGGAATTAACTGGAAATTGGGGGTAATTTGAACAAACGGTATTATGTCTAGGGTTGCAAAGGGGAGGAAAATTTCCAGTTAATTTCTGGTAAATTTTCAGAAATTTTCCATGGGAAGTTAAGATGGGGATTTATGGAAATTTATGGGAATTAACTGGAAATTGGGGGTAATTTAAACAAAACAGTATCATATCCAAACATAAATGTAAATATTTTTTTGTCTTAAGCAGACATCCATGCAAAATAATACAACTAAAAACATTTCAACAGATTTATTTGTGAGTAGAACTTCATCACGTTTTAATTCTTGTATGAACAATCAATTTACAACAAAAACATGAATGCTGAGTAAAATATTACTCACCCCCTCCTCCCAAGTTCCCTGTTAAGGGCCTACCTTCAATTTTGTAAATTTCTGATTTATTTCCATTTATTCCCATTCTTGTTAATTCCCATATATTCCCGTTAATTCCCATGGAAAGTTTCCAACGTTGAAAATTCCCAGAATTTTTCAAAACTATGTAGTACATCTGTGTAGTAACTCCTGATGACTGAATGAGTAGTGCCTCTGTTCCTCAGCCCCCACGTGGACATGGGTCTGGATGGGGTGGAAATCTTCACTAACTCATCTGCCAGCCACCACGAGCTCCGTAAAGCTGACCAGAGAGTCAACCTGGTCAGGTCAGCCACCACCAAGGTGAACGGCTGTCCATGCATTCTCATACAGTGTCACTAGAGGGCAGAGTTACACCACAGACAGTGTACTGTATGTTCTCCTTTGATGAAAGCCAGCTCTGCACTCAGTGTTGCTGCCTTTGTTCCAGAGTGGAGGCATCTACCTGTACGCCAACCAGAGGGGCTGTGATGGAGACCGTGTCTACTATGACGGCTGTGCCATGGTGGCCATCAATGGGGACATTGTGGCACAGGGAGCACAGTTCTCCCTCAGTGACGTGGTGCGTATGGACATGTGGACGGAGCAGGACAGGACACAGCTCCATCACCTTAGTCAGACTGTATCTCCAATACCAGTGAAACTTGTCCAGTGACGTCAGCTTTGTATTTGAGTTAGAGTACTGGAGTTCCTGATTGTAAAATTACTCATACATTCAAAATTATATTTGTTTCTCTGTGTCAGTTCTGGAGTTACACACAGCAAACATTTAAAACTAAATGAACCCTTCAATAAGATGAGCAAGGTTTTCTGTATGTACAATGTTTTGAAAAAGTAATTGCCCCCTTCTCTGATTTCTTACTGTTTTGCATATCTGTCAAACTTAAATGTTTACGTTCATCAAATACATTTGGATATTAGACAAAGATAACCCTAGTAAATATAAAATGCAGTTTTTAAATGATGAGTAATTGCCCCCCATGTTAAATCATGAACTAATCGTGTAGGGCCAGTTAGGGTTGGATAGCTTTTTTCCCTTAAAAAATGAAATCATTATTTAAAAACTGCATTTAATATTCACTTGGGTTATCTGTGCCTAATATCCAAATTGGTTTGATAATTGTAAACATGTATGTGTGACAAATATGTAAAAAAACAAACAAACAAACAAACTAAGAAATCAGGAAGGGGAAAATATTTTTTCACAGCACTGTATGTGTACAATATGTGTCCCAGAGCAGGAACAAAGTGTGAAGAAGATATCTGGAGGGTCCCACTGATCCGTGTGTGTGTGTGTGTTTTGTAGGAGGTGATTACAGCCACAGTTGACCTCGAGGATGTGCGTAGCTACAGAGGAGAACTGTGTCAGCCACTCATGGTGAGACAACACTGGCAGCCTTTCAGCCTTGTCATGTAATGTGATGTTCCTTCAGGAGTCCAGCAGCAGGTCTGAGTGTGTTGATTCCAAGACAAGTGGATGTCATCATCACACATGAAGACACTCTGCCATTAAAAAGTCATTTTTATCTGGAAAAAGTCAACTTGATCAGGGACCAGTCTGTCTCTGGCACCACTGGTGCAACTATTTTAATTCTGGTTTTCCCAAGTAACCCTGTCATTTTCCAGCATAATGTCCCTTTTTCTAGTGATAGGAAGTCCCCTGGGTGTAGCTGAGACCAGTTACTATCTGGATCCCTGTCCCTGGGTGAACTCAAAATCACCTGATGATGCTTTATACAGTTCTTTTTACACGTCTCAGACTCTTCTTCTGAACATGTGGCTTAGTGTAGTTTATTTTATTTTATTAGTTTATTAGGGGACAGTGTGCAACGACATTAATCATTTGCAGAAAATTAAGAGATGGTTGCACCAGATTTTTCCAGCTAATTTCCATCATATATGATCAATGGGAAAAAAAAGCTAAGTAATACATGATACAAAATACAATAAAACATTTTAAAATTCCCCAATTCTTACTCCACAAGATTTTAAGATAATTTCATAGATTGAATGCGTTAAGAGGTACTAAAACACATTTTTTAAGTGACTAACTGAGTAACAAGTGCCTTGCTTTTAAGCGTGCTGGCAACTTTGGTTCTCCAGTAGCCATTGTTTTAAATTATGAGAGTCTTCCTCGATGTTTCCTATTGTGCTCAGTGAAACAGTTTGAACCTGTTGTGTAAGATTTATTGCAGCAGAATCTTTTCTCTGTTTGCTGATCCTTGGTTCTTTTCTTTCCACTGTCTGTGCCTTCTCTGCTGTAGGAGAGTGAACCTAAACCTTGCCACAGAGTCAAAGTGGACTTCTCTTTGTCCAATGCTGATGATTTGTACCTGCCAACTCACCAACCAATCACGTGGCACTTTCATACACCAGATGAAGAGATCAGGTAAAATACATTTAATCTTCAACACAGAATATTTTCCTAGACAGAAAAGCCATAATCAGCTCTTAACTAATACTGAAGAAAACTCTACTCACTGTCCAGCTGTTGACATCTGTGTTTAGTCTAGGGCCAGCCTGCTGGCTGTGGGACTATCTGAGGAGAAGTGGACAGGTGAGAAGGAGCACTGACACACGTAGATGAAGTTGTGTTTGGATGGTGACATGACAGACTGGTTCTGACCTTTGCTGCAGGCCGGTTTCCTGCTGCCTCTGAGTGGAGGCGTCGACAGCTCCTCCACCGCTTGTATCGTCCACTCCATGTGTGTGTTGCTCTGCCAGGCTGTAGAGGACGGCAGTGAGTATGCTTCACTTTTAGTTTGTTGTAGGAAAAGCCTTAAACTGATATTTAGTAGGCTAATATCAAATATTACAGTATTTCATGAGTTCTTTGCTGTTTTAAAAAGTCATTATACATGGTGGACTTTAGTTTTCTGCATTAATTGGTCATTTAATGTGATCCAATCTACATCTAGGTTACAAGTATAAACAAACAAAATGTGCGAGCGTACCCTAATACCACTCAAACAATTATAAAATTTCATGTCTTTATTGAACATATCCATTAAACATCAACAGTGCAGGTGGAAAAAGTAAGGGAAGCCTTGGGTTTATTGACTGGTTGAAGCTCAACCAAACGTTTCCTGTAGCTGCAGATCAGAACTGATCAACACTCAGGATGAATTCTACAGAACCGCTTCAGCTCAGCCATGTTATTATGGGATGTCTGGTGTGAACGGCTCTCTGGAGGTCATTCCACAGCATCCCTATTGGATTCAGGTCTGGGCTCTGACTGGACCGCTCCCAAAGTTGGAGTTTCTGTTTTTGAAGCTCCTCTAGATGATCTAGATAGTAGATTTACTTCAATGTTTAGGGTCGTTGTCCTGCTGCGTCACACAACTTCTACTGAGCTTCAGCTGGTGGAGCCACCATGACATCATCCTGAGGCAGCAACGCCCCAAACCATGATGCTCCTCCACCGGACTTCACCTCTGACATGATGTTTACATGCTGCTATGCAGAGCCATTTCTACATCATAAAATTATATTATAATATATAATTATAAAAATACTAAAAATAAAATAGAATGAATTTTAAAAAGTACAAAAAATGTAATCTAAGTTTCATCAATCCACAAAACATTTTCCCACTAGTGTTGCCTGCAATGGAAAGCAAAGCAATCAATGCAGAAAACTAGGAAATTCCAAAGGGTTCTTTTACTTTTTCTTGCCACTGTAAGTGTAATAATACATTGAACTGCTGTTTAGTAGCATCATCATTTAAGTAAAACATCCATCCATCTGCTGGCTATATTGGCAATGGGGGACTGGAGCCAATCCCAGCTGACGTTGGGCGAGGGCGGGGTAGGCTACACTCTGAACAGGTCACCAGTCCATCACAGGGCTGATGACCTTGCAGCGGAGCCGCAGGCAGCAACAGAGCGTAGCAGAGCCAAGTTTTGAGATAACTTGCACTAGAAAGAAAAGTGAGTGGAAATGGGGAAACCTAAAGCTAACCCTAACCCCAACACCAGGGCCACAGATGAGTCAGTGTTGGAATCTTTGAACAAAAGCCTGAAGGCGATGAGAGAAGAGCTGAAGGAAATTATGACCGAAAGCCTGAAGGAGATTAAAGATGTAAAGAAGATGATGGAACCTCCCCAAAAGATGGCGATGGCTGAAGTCGAACAGCTCTGGGAAGAGAATGCAGAAAAAGAGCAGCTGCTAAAGGAGCTGGTGAGCAGAGTGGAGGAGCTGGAGCAGCAGGGAAGACTCAACGAGGTGGTTGTGACTGGCCTCGAGATCAAATCGGTCAAATCTGTGGAGAAGCAGGTGTCTGAGTTCCTGGCTGCCAAAGACATCGATGTGGATTTTAACAACGTTGAAGTCTGTCACCTCTTACCCTGGAGGAAAGGTTCTGCAACACGAGCTGTCGTGCTCAAATTCACCAACAGAAAACACAAGACTGCACTGCTGAAGCAGGGCAAGAAGCTCAAAGGCTCGGGCGTCTACATCAACGAGAACCTCACCAAAAAGAACGCAGACATCGCCAGAAAAGCTCGCCAACTGAAGAAGGGGGGTAAGATTCAACACACCTGGACGGCAAACTGCAGAATCTACATCAAAACAAATGGAGCATCAGCGGAAGAAGTCAAAATAATGCAGATCAGGAGTGTGGACGAGCTGGAGAAATACGACAACTAAGGTATGGCTCACGAACACTCCATAACTACAGCACAGCAAAGGACAAGGGTTCTTACACAGACTGAAAAGAGGGAAATATCAGAAAGGATTGCTGAGCACGACAGTATGGAGCTGAATCACACCTTAACAGACCCGGATAATCACTGAAAAATGCCATTACTACACTGAAGATCAATACAGCTCCGGCCACATCAAAGAATACCTAAATCACTTCAAAAACCCTTTCAACATCATTGCGGTGTCGGAAACATGGATTAAAGCAGACAAAGGCATGGGTTTTTCCCTGGATGGATATAAACTTGTATGTGTTAACAGGAGGAACAAAGGCCAAGGACATTCCTGACTCATCTCTACACTGGGACCATTTTGATAAGGATGGAGGCAGAAATCCAAGCTCAATGTTTCTCACACCAGTGAAGGACACAGAGATTAAACACCTGGTCAACAAATGCGTAGCAAAAACATCTCTGTTTTGACTGCCAAGAGCTGGACTGCAGCTCTGGATTACCACCTGCTGTTGTAACATGTTGTGTCAAAAAAAGAAAAAATAGTGATGGGACTAGATTAACTGTTGCTTCTCCCGCTTTCCCTTTAGGCCATGTTGCTTGTATTACCTAAACTAAGATGATGTGTGATGATGATTGATCTAACTGACATGCCAAAATAAACAAACAAATAAGAGACCAACAATCTCGCATTTATTCATTTATTTTATTTTAATGTTTATTTAACAGGGACGATACATACAATGTGTACTGTACCTTGCACTGAAAGGGATGATTGACAGAATGCTGTCCTGCACCTGGGTCTTCATTATATAGTGTGCCATATGCCATCTTCCAATAATATGATTATACGGTCCCCTCCAAAAGTATTGGAACAGTGAAGCTATTTCCTTTGTTTTTGCTTTACTCTGAAAACATTTGGGTTTGACAACAGAAGATGAATATGAGTTCCTACATCCACCTAAACATCTGGTGTTCCACTGCAGATGAGGCTCTTCTAGGTTGTTACTGTAACATACCTTGATGGAAACAGGTCTCTCTTGAAAATGAGACCCAGTGTCTCCACAAGGTTACTCGTATAAATAAAGAAAAAAAAAATACCAGGAAATAAAACATGAATATTGATCTCTGGTCTCATATTTTGTTGTTAAGCCTAAATGCTTTCAGTGCACAGCAAAAATAAAGGCCTCACCATCCCAATACTTTTAAAAGGGGACCGTCTGTTATTTAAAACTGAAACATGTGTAATGTAAATGGATTAGATCAAATAGATAAAAATCTAGCATTAAAAAATGTTATAAGAAAATATACATGATACACAGTGAAACCCAGTAATATTGAAAAGTTTGGGCTGGACTGTCTCAAGACATTACCCGAGTAATGTTATATTTTTGCATATTCTCAAACCACCAGTGAATGTCTCTGAGCGTCCTTCACACACTATTTTTATTTATTTGGTTCATTTCAGGCATGTCAATGAATCATCAGACCACATCGTCTGAAGATATTTCCTCCTGTTTGTTAGTGGTCCCACAAATATGAAGAAATATAATAGACATTACCTGTGTCCCTCATTCCACATTATACATGTATTGTCCTGCCTCAGGCTCTAAGTTTGATTTCTTATTGTATTGTTTCTAGCGGTAGTTGTTTTAAGCAGGAAGATAGCCTGTCCCTTTAAATGTTGTCATGTGACTTATGGTTGGCAGCCTTTTTGTTGTCATGTGACTTATGACCGGCAGCCATTTTGTTTTCTTGGGCAAGCTAAGGATCAGACGCGCTTCATCCGCTGCCATCCTCTTCTTTGCGCTTGTGAACGCATCGTCTGTAAGTAGATTGTTGTAAATAAAGTGCAAATGCATCGTTATAAGTTAATATGTATACATTAGAAAGTCATGTAACACGAAATGTGTAAAGAACCATAATTTAGCATATGTAGCATAGCCTTAGCTAGCAGTTAGCTACACTGTTGGTTGAACAGCTCTGTAAATTTAAGTTGCTGATGTATTTTATTTTGGTGTTTTTCTACAGTTTCACTCTGTGTGAGTGCAGCTAAGGCATCTTATTAAAGAGAATTACGAAGATGATTCCTGACTCCGGCACTTATTAGAGTTTGGCTTGCTGTTGAATCATGTCCCGCATGATGAGAACAGTATAGTGAAAAGACGATAATCCTACAAGCAAAAGAGCTTCGTGGCAGTAGACTGCATACAGATCCTGCATCATGGACAAAGGAGGCAAATCAGCGACCCCGGCAGCCGATAGTGGGGCCATCGCCGCGTCAAAAGAAACTTCAAAGGATCTCAAGTCAGAGACTGGCTCGACATGTTCCAGCGCATCACGACGGTCGCATCGATCTGGGTCGTCGCATCGATCTGGGTCATCGACCGCCGCAGCAGCCGCCAAAGCACGCGCCCAGGCGGAAGCGTCAAGAACACGAGCACTATTTAAACAAAAGGAACTAGCGATCAAATTCGACAAAATTAAACTGGACATGTCTCATCAGCTCGACAAGGCTAAACTAGAGGCAGACTTAGAGGTGTTACATCACGAGAAAGAGGCAGCCGCCGCTGAGGCTCAGGCCGAAGTACTAGAAGCGGTAGTGGAAGGAGAGTTCGAAGAACTTCAGAGGAAGTCAAGCCGCGCCGTCTCACCACAAGGCAGAATGGAGCGTACAAGAGACTATGCCAGGGCACACGCTCGTTCCTCTGAAAGGGAGAACCCAGGTTCACAACGCTCATATAAAAGAGAGCCGTCACTTGAAAACCGTCCCTATCCAGCTAAACCGTTTGCTTCTACAGAGCCGGCCTTCCGAGAAGAAATCCCTTCATATCCGAATCCAACTATGCAGGATTCATTCAGCCCGCATCCACAGCAACGCGGACATGAGCGCGTTCCTCAGGCGGGTACATACTCGGCAACTTATCACCAGCCCGAAGGTCGAAACATGTTAGACTTCGCTAGATTTCTAGCACGTCGTGAACTCGTTAATACGGGTCTTGTGAAGTTCGACGACAGACCAGAGACTTTCAGGGCATGGAAGTCAGCTTTCGATAATGCCATTCATGGCCTCGATCTTAGAGCGAGTGAGGAACTGGATCTACTCACAAAATGGTTGGGCAGAGAATCATCAGAGCACGTGAGAAGAATCCGGTCGGTCCATGTGTCTGACCCCATTGCAGCTCTGAGAATGGCTTGGACTAGGTTAGCTGAAAGTTATGGCGCGCCCGAGATGATTGAAAACGCACTTTTCAAGAAGCTGGACACCTTCCCAAAAATCTCCACTAGAGATTACGGCAAACTCAGAGAGTTGGGAGACCTCCTCATGGAACTGGAGGCAGCCAAAAGTGACGGATACTTGCCAGGACTGGGATATTTGGACACCGCGAGAGGGATCAATCCGATAGTGGAAAAGCTGCCTTACTATCTACAAGAGAGGTGGATTTCACAGGGCACAAAGTACAAGGAGGAACACCACGACACTTTCCCTCCTTTCTGGTATTTCACCGCCTTTGTCTGCCAGGAGGCAAAGGCGAGAAACGATCCCAGTTTCAATATTGCCAGCAGCAGTAACCCTACTAGAGGCGACAGATTTACAACCAAATACGACAGTCTGAGAAAGCCTATCGTCATCAATAAAACAGACGTCTTCCCCAAAAAACCTCACAATACAGGTCTGACTCTCAAAGAAAACGACCCTGGTAAACACTGCCCCATTCATAACAAGCCTCACCCCTTGAGGAAGTGTCGAGGCTTCAGGATGAAGACCATAGAGGAGCGTAGAGCTTACCTGAAGGATAACGGCATCTGTTTCCGGTGCTGTGCATCTTCCTCTCAC
Source organism: Decapterus maruadsi (assembly GCA_030347415.2). Taxonomy (NCBI): domain Eukaryota; kingdom Metazoa; phylum Chordata; class Actinopteri; order Carangiformes; family Carangidae; genus Decapterus; species Decapterus maruadsi. Next base: position 23,675,253 of record CM064900.1, on the reverse strand, counting down.
CTGGCACGTAATTGCAATGTGGCGGTTAAGTGTACAGAGTGCGACAGTGAAAACCACAGCGCTGCCTTGCATCCAGGTCCACCTCCTTCAGTCTCTCGAGCACCCAGCCCCTCTACAGGTCATGGCGGGGAGGAAGAAGACTCGTCTGCATTACCATCTGTGAACAGTGCATGTACAGAGGTCTGTGGAAAGGGGTTTACAGCCAGATCCTGTTCGAAGATTTGTTTGGTCCAGGTCTATCCTAACGGTAAGCGGGAACACGCTACGAAGATGTACGCAATGCTCGACGATCAGAGCAACCGATCATTGGCGAAGTCGGAGTTCTTCGAGCATTTTCACATCAACGATGATGCATCTCCTTACTCACTGAAGACCTGTGCCGGCAGCAAAGACATGGTTGGCAGAAGAGCTGTTGGTTACCAGATAGAGCCTGTCCATGGAGGACTCAGTCTGTCGCTCCCTACGCTGATAGAATGCAACGAAATACCGGACAATAGATCCGAGATACCTACACCCGAGGCAGCCCGTTACCATCCACACCTCAAGTCCGTCGCCCCGCAGATCCCGGAACTGGACGAGGAAGCTCAAATCCTCCTGTTGTTAGGCCGCGACATCTTGAGGGTCCACAAGGTAAGGAAACGTGTGAATGGACCTCACGACGCCCCCTTCGCACTCAAGTTGGATCTGGGCTGGGTTCTGGTGGGGGATGTATGTTTGGGCAGCTCTCACGTGCCAACGGTGCAAAGCTTCAAAACCAGTGTATTGGAGAATGGACGGCCTTCCATCTTCACACCCTGCGAGAACCACGTCCATCTGAAAGAGAAGCTGAGCGTCAGAGACAACAAACAGCATGGACTTCATCATGTCCTCAGATGGGACTCGTCAGATCAAACAGATACAGACCGACTTGGACATTCGGTGTTTGAGCAAACAGGGAATGACAACGAACTTGCGCTCTCCATGGAGGATAAGGTCTTCTTGGACACTATGGGAAAGGAAATCTTCCAAGACGAGGCCAACAGCTGGGTGGCACCCCTTCCCTTTAGACACCCAAGACCTCCTCTCCCCAATAACAGAGAGCAAGCGCTCAATCGTCTCCTCTCCCTACGACGCACCCTGCAAAGAAGCCAATAATGAAACAACAGTTTATTGATTTCATTCAGAAAATATTTGACAATGATCAGGCCGAGCCAGCACCCCTTTTAGCAGAGGGTCAGGAATGCTGGTATCTGCCATCATTTGGGGTCTACCACCCGAGAAAGCCTGACCAAATTAGAGTCGTTTCGATTCTAGTGCGCAGTATCAGGGTCTTTCTCTCAACAGCGTCCTTCTAACCGGTCCCGACTTGAACAACAGTCTCCTGGGCGTCTTGGTCCGGTTCAGAAAGGAGCCAGTTGCGATAACGGCGGACATCCAGCAAATGTTCCATTGTTTCACAGTGAGGGAGGATCACAGGGACTATCTGAGGTTCCTATGGTTCCGCGACAATGATCTGGACAAGGACATCTTGGAATATAGGATGAAGGTCCACGTATTCGGAAATAGTCCATCCCCGGCGGTGGCTATCTACGGACTAAGGCGTGCAGCAAGAGAAGGCGAACCCGAATACGGAACCGACACCCGCAGGTTCGTAGAACGCGACTTCTACATGGACGACGGTCTTAAGTCGCTACCTACCGCAGAAGATGCGATTGATCTGCTACAGAGAACCCAGGCTTCCTTAGCAGAGTCAAACTTAAGGTTGCATAAAATTGCATCCAACAGTGCAGTGGTGCTATCGGCATTCCCTCCTGAAGACTGTGCCAAAGGCATCAAGGATCTCGATCTTGGAGATGACGCTACTCTCATTCAGCGTAGTCTTGGTCTGTGCTGGGAGATCACGACGGACACGTTTACCTTCCAGACATCAAACAGTGACAAACCTTTCACGAGACGTGGAGTACTTTCAACGGTCAACGGTCTATATGACCCCATCGGCTTTGCAGCCCCAGTGACAATACAAGGGAGACTCCTTTTGAGAGAACTCTCCAAAGAGGTAGACGACTGGGACACTCCACTCCCGGCAGAGAAGTGCAGGGAGTGGGAAGCATGGAGGGACTCCCTTAATGATCTGCAAAAGCTTCACGTTCGCCGGACATACAGTTCAGAATCTCTCTCGAAGGCAGAACGCACCGAACTGTGTCTCTTCTCGGATGCCTCTACCAAGGCTATTGGTGCGGTGGCATACCTGAGAACCATCAGTGAGGACGGAAAGTGTGACGTTGGTTTTGTTCTGGGAAAGGCGAAGCTAACACCTCCAAATGAGCCTACCATCCCTAGGCTGGAATTGTGTGCAGCCGTATTAGCTGTTGAGATGTCAGATTTCATACTGCACGAGATGGATCTCAAACCGGATGAGGTGCGCTTTTACTGTGACAGTCGAGTTGTACTGGGTTACATATACAATGAGAGCAAACGCTTTTATGTGTATGTGCACAATAGGATCCAGAGGATAAGACAGTCAACCAAGCCCGAGCAATGGCATTATGTGCCCTCGGAGATCAACCCAGCTGACCACGCCTCGAGGTCCGTTTCGGCACTTCAGCTTCAGGACACAAGTTGGCTCACAGGCCCGGACTTCCTCTATAAGCCATCTGTGTGTCATCCTACAACACAAGCTCCCTTTGAGTTGGTGAGTCCCGAGATAGATCCTGAGGTTCGTACTCAGACCCAAGTCACCGTAACCTCCACCGGTGTGAAAGACAGGCAACTTGGTCCAGAACGCTTTGAGCGGTTTTCCATGTGGGTCAGTTTGCTGAATGGAGTCGCTTCACTTATCCATGTGGCCCGCTCCTTCAAGTCCTCTCCTGACAAGCAGCCACACAAATGCGCCGGCTGGCACCTGTGTGAACAACCACATCCTCAAGAGGAACTAGTTCAAGCTAAGAATGTAGTTATCCTCTCTGTTCAAAAGTCAGTTTTCTCCGAGGAATACATTGCTCTCACAGAGGGAAAAGACATTCACAAGAAGAGTCCTCTGTCTGCGTTGAACCCCTTTTTGGACGTCAATGGACTAATGAGAGTTGGCGGTCGCCTGGCACACGCACAACTGAACAGTGAGGAAAAGAATCCTGTTATCTTACCAAGCCGTCACCACATCTCCACCTTGGTGATACGCCACTACCACAACCGAGTCCACCATCAAGGCCGCTTGTTCACTGAGGGAGCCGTGCGCACTGCGGGGTTCTGGTTGGTCGGTGGCAAAGCATGTGTAAGCAGTGTTCTTCACAGATGTGTGGTGTGTAGGAAGCTCCGTGGGAAAACCCAAACTCAACTGATGGCCGACCTGCCTGAGGAACGATTGAGTACATCTCCTCCATTCTCATATGTCGGCCTGGACGTATTTGGTCCTTTTACAGTCTCAGCGCGAAGAACTAGAGGAGGGCATGCCCAAAGCAAGCGCTGGGCTGTGCTTTTCTCTTGCATGTCCACCAGGGCAGTCCATATTGAAGTTATTGACACCATGGACACTTCAAGTTGCATTAATGCCCTTCGCAGGTTCTTTGCCATCCGAGGACCGGCAAAACAGTTGCGTTCCGACTGTGGAACGAACTTCGTAGGGGCAAGCAAAGAACTGGGATTCCACAAGATGGCGAAGGAACCCGCTGTACAGAAATACCTCAGAGACGAGTCTTGTACGTGGGAATTCAATCCGCCCCATGCCTCCCACATGGGAGGGGCTTGGGAGCGTATGATTGGGCTCGTTCGAAGGATATTGGACTTCCTGTTAACGCAGGTCAAGAACCAACCTCTCTCCCATGAGGTTCTCTGCACGTTCATGGCAGAGGTCAGTGCGATAATCAATGCGAGGCCTCTGACCCCCGTGTCTAACGACCCAGACTCACCCTTGATACTTACACCGGCCATGCTACTCACCCAAAAGGTTGGTGTACCCCCTCCAGTAGGCGTGTTCTCAGAAGGCAACCACTTCCGACAGAACTGGAAATGGGTGCAAAGTCTAGCAGACCAGTTCTGGTACCGCTGGAGACGCGAATATCTTCCCACCCTGCAGACTCGCCGTAAGTGGCGGACAGCACTGCCAGACATTCAGAAGGGAGATCTCGTTTTGATGAAGGATGCTCAAGTGGCGCGCAACGAGTGGCCTATGGCAGTTGTCTCAGATGTTGTCAAAAGTCCAGATGAGAAGGTGCGCAAGATACAAATCAGGGTTTTCAAGGATGGATCGTGCAAGACATATTCCAGACCTGTCACAGAAGTCGTCCTTCTGTTGTCAAGAAAAGATCAAGATGGTTAAGTAGTTATGACATCTTATAGATGCCAGGCGGGGAGTGTCCTGCCTCAGGCTCTAAGTTTGATTTCTTATTGTATTGTTTCTAGCGGTAGTTGTTTTAAGCAGGAAGATAGCCTGTCCCTTTAAATGTTGTCATGTGACTTATGGTTGGCAGCCTTTTTGTTGTCATGTGACTTATGACCGGCAGCCATTTTGTTTTCTTGGGCAAGCTAAGGATCAGACGCGCTTCATCCGCTGCCATCCTCTTCTTTGCGCTTGTCATCGTCTGTAAGTAGATTGTTGTAAATAAAGTGCAAATGCATCGTTATAAGTTAATATGTATACATTAGAAAGTCATGTAACACGAAATGTGTAAAGAACCATAATTTAGCATATGTAGCATAGCCTTAGCTAGCAGTTAGCTACACTGTTGGTTGAACAGCTCTGTAAATTTAAGTTGCTGATGTATTTTATTTTGGTGTTTTTCTACAGTTTCACTCTGTGTGAGTGCAGCTAAGGCATCTTATTAAAGAGAATTACGAAGATGATTCCTGACTCCGGCACTTATTAGAGTTTGGCTTGCTGTTGAATCATGTCCCGCATGATGAGAACAGTATATGTATAATGTAATTAAAACAGTCAAAAGTAAAAACTACACAACTGATGACATTTACAATGTGATATTTTATTGATATTGATTTAATGCTATAAACAAACAAAAAAATATAAGTAAAAGACAAACTGAGCTCAAACAGTGAGACCGTCTCTCTCTTTCTCTCTGTCTCAGACACACAGGTACTGGAGGACATCCGCAGGGTGGTCGGGGATGACTCCTACTGTCCCCAACAGGCAAAAGAGTTGTGTGGTCGCATCTTCACCACCTGCTACATGGCCAGTGAAAACTCCTCTGAGGACACGCGTAACAGGGCCAAAGAGCTGGCCAGTCAGATTGGCAGGTAAATACATAGTGATAGTAGTATAGTAGATTCCTTGGTTTAATGTCTGTCTTGCGCCGGTCCAAGAATTTCACAGTGCGCGCGGAGGCTCATGGGAAATGTAGTGTGAAAACACTTTGCTTTCCAAAACTCCTCATTGTCCCTTTAAGTGTCAGATAATATTAAAGTAGAACAGTGTTTCCAGTATGCAGCCTTGAAGTCCCCAGTCAGTCAAAGCAGTCTGGTTATTCCTTCAGTTCTGATTAAAGAATGTATCCTGTGTTTTGCAGCACGCACATGAATATCAACATAGACATGGCGGTGAAAGGTATTCTGGGTATCTTCTCAGCCGTTACCGGGGCTTGGCCTAAGTTTCGTGCCAACGGAGGAAGCCACAGAGAAAACCTCGCTCTGCAGAACATACAGGTCAGACTGTCACTTCACTACCTCACTTCACACACAACAGAGTTCACAGTGATGCTGCAGCAACAAAACTGCAACTAGTTTTTATCAGAATCACTCAGTATAGATAGACGGACGGACGGACGGACGGACGGACGGACGGACGGACGGACAGACAGACAGACACGTAGAAGCTTTATTGTCATTGTAAAAGAATACAACGAAATTGCAAATGGCCTCGGTGTAACACACAAACAGTCTGGCCGGCAGCACTGCAAAAACTCAAAATCTTTCCAAGAATATTTGTCTTATTTCTTGTCAAAATGTGTAATTTCTAGTCAAAACTAATCTCATCACCTAAAAATGAACTTGTTTTCAGATCATTTTCACTTGTTTCAAACTAATTTTCACTTGAATAAGTGGAAAAATCTGCCAATGGAGCAAGTTTTTTGTGCTTGTAATAAGAAAGAAAAACTTAGTTTGAAACAAGTGAAAATGATCTGAAAACAAGTTAATTCTTAGGTGATGAGATTAGTTTTGACTAGAAATGAGACATTTTGACAAGAAATAAAACAAATATTCTTGGAAAGATTTTGAGTTTTTGCAGTGAGGGAAAATATCTAAATAACTAAAATATATAAATAGGCTAAAAATAACAGTGCAATGGCACAAGTGCATCAGTGATTCTGGTTCAGATTAATTCTTACTCCCTCTGTGTGTGTGTTGTGTTTTCATTCCTAGGCTCGAGTCAGGATGGTCCTGGCATACCTGTTTGCTCAGCTGAGTCTGTGGGCGTCAGGTAGGCCAGGTGGACTGCTGGTGCTGGGATCAGCCAATGTGGATGAGAGGTATCAGCAGACTCTGCACAAGTGTGATGCTCATCTTTCTCTTTAATGTATTATTTGAAGGGACACAGCCTCCCAGTGGTCACATGGTGCGTGTGCTGGGAAGAATGTGACTATAGAACACACACCCTGCAGTGGGTTGATCATATGATATATTGTGATGATATATTACCGTGTTTTGTTTCCAAAAGTCTGTTTTTGGACTTTTTGACAAAGCCACTGTCACCATGCAAACTATTGATAAGAATATAGAAACAGCACCCCAAAGAATTGATTTAAGGAGGTTATTCTTATCTTATCCTTCTCAGCCTCACAGGATACTTCACCAAGTACGACTGCTCCAGTGCCGACATCAACCCAATAGGAGGAATCAGCAAAATGGACCTGAAGAGCTTCCTGCTGTACTGTTCTGAGCAGTTCCAGCTCAGCGCTCTCAGAGGGTGAGGAGGATGCTGCAGGTCAACGGACACCAAACACAAAGAGGAAACCACACCACAGAGTCAAACCAGGGTTTACGGGAACTATGACAAACTCTTCATATGGGGTTTCATGAAGCTGGTGTTTTATTAACCGTGTCATATCCTTCGACCACACATGCAGCTTATAGTGTGGTTTTCAGTTTGTCTGTGGTTTTGTTTCTTCTGCAGAATCTTAGCTGCTCCCCCCACAGCCGAGCTCGAGCCGCTCACAGACGGACAGGTGTCTCAGACAGACGAGGTAAGACAGAAGTGCTGCTGATGGAATTACTCTGAGGAGAATTTTCCTCTGATATCTTATCTTTTATTCTCATAATAATATTTTATTATTTAGTTATTTTGCTTTTCTAATGGGAATTAAGGTGAAACAGTTCACTTTGAATTCATTGACTGAACATAGAATATACTATTTCAACACTCATCCCAGATCTCCTCATTCAGTTACCCTGGTCTACAATTAACTCTATTGTGTCTATTGTCAGCAGCTACTGTAGTTGACCGGGTTGTCCACCCAGGTTTTAATCCTTAAAGTTCCTACAGTGTATAGATATCATTTCTGGTGTCAAACCTTTTACAACGCTCCATGTCTGTTTTTTTGTGTTGCCCCCTGGGTATTGATGAACATTGCTTTAATTCCTGTCCTTACTCTATACATTCTTCCATTCTTCTCTTTTTATATTTTACCCCCTAATGTCTTTATTGGATTTTCCACAACACAAACATGTCGTAGACGTTGCATTGTTGTGCAAAATGTAACATGGAAAGTAACATGACATGTTTCCTCCACCCCTCTCTGACCCCTCCTCAGGCAGACATGGGGATGACCTACTCTGAGTTATCAGTGATTGGACGCCTGAGGAAGATCTCCAAGTGCGGCCCCTTCAGTATGTTCTGTAAACTCATTCACATGTGGAAGGATGCACTCTCACCGACAGAGGTCAGTCACCTACTTCTATCTCGGAGCTTTGAAGAACAGTAATTCAGGAGTTTTACTGAAAGCAACAGTGTACCTGTTGAATTATTTTTGTTATTAATCATGAATATTAGGGCTGTCAATCTTCCCCCCAAATCAAATTTGAATTTCTAATGCTTCTTATGTTAAATATTCAAATTATATACATTATATACAGCTGTATAACAGCTGATTATTATACCACAAAAGCTAAAACTAAAATGTTCCTCAGGTGGCCCAGAAGGTGAAGCACTTCTTCAGGATGTACTCGGTGAACCGCCACAAGATGACCACGGTGACGCCGTCCTACCACGCTGAGACCTACAGTCCTGATGACAACCGCTTTGACCTCCGACCGTTCCTCTACAACATTCGCTGGACCTGGCAGTTCAGGTGCATCGATGACCAGGTAGGAATCAGCACAGTGAATGCGTTTCACCTGATTCCGGTGTCAGAGCAGCAGGTTAGACAGAGATAAAGACAAGTTAACAATCATCACCCAGAAGTTTCTTCCATCTCTCCTCTCTCTGTCCCACAGGTGTCCCAGCTGACCGCAAACACCTCAAAGCAGTAACAGCCTGAGGTTCTCAGGGTCCAGTGGAAAAATCCCTCTGAACTGGTTCGGATCAGAACCATCAGTTATCAGGAATGTGGTTTCTGCAGCTCAGTGAAGTCATATACTCAAGCAGAGTGTGAAACACTGAGCTATAGCCATTTGTGTAAATCATTTTCAATGAAATTGAAATTGTGATGTGTAAATCTTCAAGAAAACACTAACACCAAAGGTCTTTTAATTTGCATTAGTACAATCATGTGAATAAATATTACACAATTATATAAAGTTCAGTTTGTACATTTGTTATAGAAACATGGCAGTCAAAACCATTGACTGTAGTATAGCTACAAAAGTAAAGGAAAAAATCCAGGTACGTATAAGAGTTAAAGTGTGGATTTTCTCAGCTCTAACTCAAAATACTGGAGTCGGAAAACTAAGAATGACACACCATGGACAGAACTGAAAATAAAGGAGTTTATTCCCTTTTATAGGATAAACCTGAGCCAGCATCTTGGAGCTTAAGTGAATGCAATGTACTCCAAAGGTAACCTTCAGGTGAATCCCCAAATGACCTTTAATTGATGTTTTTAGCTGAGTCTGCAGAACGCCTGCTGGGCTTACAATAAGTTTATTTCCTCCCTGGGGCATTATATAAGGTTACAATTTGTGGACCTGAGCCTATTTCTGGAGATCTGGAGATACATTAAAAAAAAAAAAAAAACTATATATATCTTTCCCATTCAGTGGTTACAGACATTATTGTCACATTGTTGTTTAAGGCCTAATTCTAATTAATCAGAATCTTCTATGTTGTGGAGGTGAATGTAGCCTTTTTAATTGTGGAGGGCAACACTGAAGATAAAGATGATTCTTTTGAATAAAAGGTTAGCATGCTGGTTTACAGTAAAAATGTTAAACATCAATCCAGTATAGTCAGGACCGAAAATTGAAAAAGCCCCCTAGAAAACAACATGGTAGGCATTTTTGAGGAAAAGCACTTTAAGCATTGTTTCTACTATATGTGATTTTTTTTGTGCTGAATCCATTTCTGCTGGTTGCCCAGCTGTAAAAGTTACCGTTTAGTCATAATTATTGATTAATTAGCATAATTATTGATTAATTAGAACTGCCTATCAATGTTAATATTTTATATATGATTGTTTGGTCTCATTGTAAAGGGGACCTTCTAGGCTTTCATTTAAGCCCATATTTGTATCTTTCTGACAAACACAGAGGTCACACGACCTACAGTATTTAAACCATAAATTTCACACATTTCCTCACAATTTTCGCCTAAATTGTATAGTTTCTGATATCCCTGTGGGATCAAGGGATATCAAGGAGCCAAAAGCCACCAACCTCAATACTTTGTGGACTGGTCTTTTCCTCCAAGAAACTCAACAAGCGCCAACTCTTGCTCTTGTTTAAGTTCTGTAATTGATGGTATTTCATTTAGAACTTCCGCTGTTTGACGCTCCGCCATGTTTGTTGTAGGTGAGTCCAGTCCATGTAGTGATGTTTTCAGGCCGATTGGCCAACGTGCTGTGTCAATCACAGCGGCGACGCTGATTGGCTCGGTTGACAGACGATTTCTGGCGAAACGGTTACAACGGGGATGAGGCCAGACTCCCCCTCTGAAATGAATGAAATGCATTTCCGGGGGAGGCTGGTTTACGAGGCTAAGTGACATGTGGGACTGACCTGGACTACCATGGCCAGCTGTGGTCACTGTCACAGGAGTTATTACTGTTTCATTTTCGTGATGTCTATGCATCTGCTTTTTTCCCTCACTAGTTCTTGTTTTCATATACAGTAACATTCATTTGTAGTGTAGGGCTGCTCATCTCACAACCAAGGGGGCAGTTGTCGGTCTGAGAAGTGAAGCTCATTTCCGCGTTCAAAAAACTGCAACATCCTGATCTATCACAGATAGATCAAGATGTCTGAATTTTCTGTTTTATTTGTTCAATTTTAAGTTTGCTGGTGAACAACGCGTAACAGCATTTACACCATCACTGTTTTTCCACATCTGTTACAGATATTTCATTTATGCAATCGATTGGTGGCTGGTTGTCTCGAGTCTGTGCAGAACATTGTGTCAGATCCCTGCCGTCCTCTTTTTGATAACTTTTCATTTCTTTTGTCTTCTTTTAGAATTTCCATGATCAGGCTAAAACAGAAATTATACTGCTTATTTAGCCAGCTTGTTTTTATAATGTGGTTTACTTAAAATGTCAAGCAATTTAGGAATGGAACTAGATGGACTAATAACTAATTAATAGTTATTACTACCTATAACTACCACTGCTCACGAGTAGGCTATAGCCTGCTGGCTGGGCTATTACTGTAGCTGAAAATCTTTGGACTTTTCAGCATTACCTCATGACTTATAAACATTATTGACATTATGTCAATGTCTTAACACCCGGGTTTGTAGGGTTAGGGTTAGCTGAATGACACTTAATAATAACATTATGACATTGACATAATGTTTATGTTTATGACATGGCCATGACTGTGACATGTCACTCTTATGTCACTTTTATGACAGTGTCATGTCACTCTCACTCTTATTATGAGACCTTCAATAAATTGTTACCAATATCAATTAGAACAAAGTTAAATAAACTTGGGTTAGGCCTATAGCCTGGTAATGAAATCAATTAATTCCATGAAGTAACGTTAGCTTGCTAGTAAATAGAAAATAGCTCAAATCTATGGATAATCTAGCTAGCTTTAATCTATCTATTTAACTTCATTGACTTACATAAACACATTCATCAAATCAAAATGAATGTTAGTTCCCTTTACTAGAGTAGACGGATAGTCAGGTTCTAGGCTCACAGTAATCCCCCAGATTGTAATATTATCATATTTGATGCATTTTCTGAACCTCCATAGGCAAGTGGGTGCTGCAGTATCTGTTTTGTGTATCCCTGGTGTTCCTATGTACCACAGGGTTAAAATAAAGAAAAATAACTTAGGCGGAAATTGTGAAAAACAATAATGTTCTTTATGGTTTGAGGAGCTCTAGTGACCTCCATGTATGCCAGAAAGGTCCATAGTTGGATTTGAATGAAAGCTGCATATGTCCCCTTTAAAATGATCCCAAACACAATATTATTGAACATTGAGAAGAGCCTAAATCAGGATAGGCAACAGCGTTTAACATGCAATTTACAGTGAAAGGGGGTTAAATTTGAGGAGGAAATACAGAAAACCAGGGGCCTTATTTGAAGGGCAACCAGTGGATTCTTATTTGGGACACCTTGAACTTTCAAAAAATGCTGGTTGCCCACTTTTCCTCAAAAATGGCTACAGGGTCACATGATTCTGAAGTTACAGCCCAGTCTAATGTGCATGTAGTGTGATTTTAAAGCAGCTCTAGTTTCTATATTGGTCACTGCACACAGCTAGTCTACTCAGAAACTGACTGAGTCTATTGCTTTGTGGTGTCACAACAGAGGAGACATTGTGCATACATGTTTGTCGGGTTAGACACATGTCAATAATAAGATCGTTATTCCAAATTCAACAGCATTCATTTCAATTTTTATTTTTATCTATATGTATTTCTTATATGGGAATCTATACACCCCCCCCCCCCCCCTGCAGAGCCGCGTGGTGGTCGCTGTGACTCAGACTGTATGTGACTGTAACCTGCAGCTTGAGCTCAGCTCACTGGGCGGAGTTTGTTTTTAAAGTCAGTGAAAAGTGATACCAGAGCAGGGGGAGGAGCAGAGCAGGGCAGCAACTTCCTAAAAACAGTCAGATGCCTCCAGCTGTTCTGCTTGTTGTTTAGAGCTGGGAACACTGGAACTGACTGACTGGACGGAAACCAAACCCGGCACCGCTCCGGCACCACACCGTGTCTCACTGTCCCTGTCAGCTCCGGGACCGGGACCAGCTGTAGACCTGCTGCATGGAAACCGAGTGTCTGCTGAGCGGGAGTGTCAACGGGGCCCCGGGGGACTATGGCTCTCGTTCGGGCCCAGACCATGATGAGGGTCCCCCCGGCAGGAGACGAATGTCTTACTCCGTCGCCCGAGAGACGTGTAGTGTCGAGAGGGACCCAGGTGAGTGAAGAGTGACGTTATGACGCTTTCAGGTCGGGGACGTGACGTCCAGCGGAATGTGGAGGACAGCAGACAGGTGACTGACAGGTCATGTTAGGCTACACAACTAGACCAGGTTACTGTATAACAGCCTGGAAGTAGGCTACATCTAGTGTAGCCTACATTGGCCCTCACCTTTGGGTTATAGCTGCATATTAAGGTGTAATAGTTGGGTCAATTGACGGAGGACATGAGACTTCTGATGATGACTGATTTCTGTTGTAGTGTCAGTTAGTGGTGTGTGTGAATCAGGGTGGTGGGCCCTGCTGTGGAAACCTCTCCTGTCAGTGAAGCAGACACCTAAACATCAGATCACTTATTTTCGATGGCGCAATTGCTCATTAACTTGGTGTTATTTTTTTCTAACTCAGATTCATTCTTTTTATTTTTTATTTCCTCACATCCACTTTTACAGCAATGGTAAATCAGCACCGTTAGAACAATTCATTTTACAATTGGTCTTATAGGCTAGATGCATTAGTTTGTATGAGTTAAAAAAAAATCAAATTAATCAGAACAGAACAGAAACACCAAACAAACAAACAAGATTCATTATTAACAAGGACAGTAGTCCCTAGGGCTGCATACTAGAGCTCAGTGGTCACTTTATTAAAAGGATAGTTCACCCAAAATTCAAATTTCACTCATTATCAACTCACCCTCATGTCGACTAAGAGCTGGGAGAATTTTCAGGGTCCTCCGTTCCTTCTCTGAATTACGGGGGGTCCGCGCAGCAGTAAATTTGTCCATATAATGGTTGTCAATGGATACCAACTTTCTTTGTCCAAAAAGACACAAAAAAAAACATCCAAATACCTCCATACTGCTCGTCTGTAATGTCCCTCTTGTATTGAAGCCTCGACATGAGAAATTGTTCCGAAAAAAATTAAATAAGTCTATTTTAAGCTTGTTTGTAGCAGAAGCTCCCAGTGTCTCAGTTCACTGCTCTACCTGTGTCTCTTCCACTGACCGGCGGAACAATTTCTCATGACGGGGCTTCAATACAAGAGGGACAATACAGACGAGCAGTATGGAGGTATTTGGATGTTCTTTGGTGTGTCTCTTTGGACGAAGAAAGTTGGTGTCCATTGACAACTACAACAAATACTGCTGCGCGGACCCCCCGTAACTCAGAGAAGGCATGGAGGACTCTGAAAATTCTCACAGCTCTTAGTCGACATGAGGGTGAGTAGATAATGAGTGAAATTTGAATTTTGGGTGAACTATCCCATTAAGGACAGCAGTGCAGCTCTGTGTTGACCTGGCAGCGTCCCTGTGATGCTGCAGGTAGCCTATGTCAGGTGCACGTTCTTGCAGCCACACTTGAAAGGTTTTCTACTGCACTGGGACCTGGAGAATGAATGGACCACTAAAGGGACATTGTGTAACTTCTCCTGTTATCTATTCACGAAAATCGATTATTTCATTCAAAAGTATGTTTTTCATTAATCAGTAACCCCCCCATCAACAAAGTGAAGTGTTCCTTTCAGCTCTGAATGAGCCGTTCATATCATTCATATCTCCATGGAGCGGGTAAGCTCGCTGCTGGCTGCCATGTCCTGTCGCCATGTTTTTACCTTCAGTGGCAGCGTGACGGTAGGAAACCACGGAAACTCAGCGGAGACACCGGAGCTGTCGGCTCAGGTCCAGGTGGCATCTGTGAAAAGTCACCGTGGTAACGCAGTGAGGAGGAATGGAGCGTTACACTGATGCTGCATTCAGGTGCAGAGACGGCCGTCGGTAACAAACTAGATGTTATTTTAGAAAGCTAGTAAAACATGGGTCAGGTAAACAATACAACATCACCATGACAACAAATTGTCATGTGTATTGTTTTGCCTCGTGCTGACGGAACACTTGTTTACATAGAGGCTTGTTTATGCCGTTACATGCAGCGACTGTCGTCCGTCTGCCGTCTGCCCAATTTCACGTGAATGCAGCATGAAAAATAATGATTGAGTTGCTTACGATCTACAACCACAACGCTAGATTGGAGTAATTCCTACACAATGTACCTTTAAGTTCATGGTCATGTGACAATACTCAGATAGACTGTGGCATTCAAGTGGCACCTAGATGATATCTACCAACCGGTTAAAGAGTCTGTTTTGAAAACACTCCTCACACCGTCAGCCCGCTGCCACCAGCACCAGCAGCCTGAAGCTTTGCCACGAGACGGGATGGGTCCATGTGTTCCTGTTGTGTAAACTCTGAAACTTCTTTAGCATGTTGCAGCAGAACCCAGGGTCCGTCAGTCCAGTGTCAGTGAGGCCACAGTGGGTTATAATGCACTGAGGCATACCAGGAAAATGTCTGGGGCCTTCAAGGGGACAATGTCCACCTCTATACAGTCCATGGAGCTGCTGCTTGCATCTGTCCAGTCTATTTATAGTGTAGAGACGTTTAGAAGACACATGTAAATTGACTGCCGCTAATTCATTTCAACTGGTAGGGAGCAACAGAAAACCAGAAGAGAAACCCCAAACATCTATTAATATACCTGAATGAAGTGAAGTGCAAATATAAAAGACCAAAAGAACCACACACCAAAAGACTTAATATTTCCTTGCATTTTACTCTGTAGCTCTGTAACTTATTCTTAATAATAGGACTTTGCAGTTGCAATTCATTATGCCATTATATTGTTATATTAGTTTGCAATTCCACACTTGTTTGTGTTTTAACGAACCAAAATGATGGCACATTCATTTTCTAATCAGTGCATCTGAAGCATCACAGCTGATTCAGTTCACTGAAATGATGTTTGTGCTGATGTTTGACAAGTGAAGCGGGCCAACAGGGCTTCTCTAAACTGGGTGGGGAACACCTCAGGATGGTATTTGCAGCTGTCAAACAGAACACAGCAACAGCACCACAGACTGGGAGCAGGGAAAACTACTGGAGGAAGGGCACCTGCCAACTCTGACTAAGTTATTAGTATGCTGAACACATTTTTCTTGATTTAAACACAAGGACATTACTGAACTTTGGCACTATAGCAATGTGAGGGGATAGGTTACTGGTCTATCCCAAGGCTATTATTACAATGACAGATACTGAATATTAATGGACCTTATAGCCAGAGTAATGACAGTCGGTTTAGAAAAGTGATGAAGCCAGCAATTTTTCAAATTCTATGCAGTAAAGATGTGAGACGTAGTGTTGGATTTTCTGACAGTTTCTAGTGTGATTTTTAATTTCTGGTGCTGTGGTGTGTGAGAAGTTTGAGAAGAAGTGCAGTTCACACTTTTTTTGCTAGTGTTGGGCGTGTGTGATAGCAGTGTTGCAGGTGTTGCCATGTCAGAGGCAGCCACCACCACCTCCACCTCCTGTTCTGACACATCCAGCCAGCAGCAATGTACGTATGTGAGAGAACAAGAAGAGTGTGGCCAGAAGTGAGTCATCATGGTGTCTGAGTGTGTGGAACTGCAGGGTGGAAAGGGTTAGTCAGTCACTGAACATCTGACAACACGGCTGTTCGTCTTTTCAATGTAGCTCTCCTTTACACTGCTATTTATTAAAGATAAGAATTACTTTACTAATCCCAGAGGGTCTAATGTGCACATCGCCAGAGTGTAAAGTTGTATTAAATCACTCAAATTTGAATATCACATCTTTAAATTCACCACCCTTTTTTTCAGATAGTCTTAAAGAGCTACTGCCCCCTACTGGTCCTGTCGGGTCCATGAAAGATCAACAACTGGAATAGGCTTTATGCACAGCTCCAAAAGGCTACTTACTGAATTTAAACAAGCTAATTAATCCAAGTGTGACTGTCGTCATGAGGGTGAGTAGATAATGAGTGAAATTTGAATTTTGGGTGAACTATCCCTTTAATGCGAGCCACCTCTCCAACCTCAGCCTCAATTATCAGTGTATGATGACTGCTGAAAAATGTGCTGACTCAGCACCTATGCCGGAACTGGCTGCAGGATTTGTATAACAATAGGTGCGTTTCCATCAGCTGTTTAGATGCGCATCTAAATGTATCGCATCAGAAAATGATGATGGAAACGCCGTGATTCGAATTAAAATCCCTTGATTCGCACAAACTGAAATACGCTCGCTATGGCCGGGTTTTGATTGATTCGAGTGGGATGGAAACAGCTGTATGCGAATTAAGTGTGACGTAGCGCACTTTCACCCCGTCTGGTCCCGTGTTTGCAGTTCATTCACAAGACAACATCAGGGTTTCCGCACCGCCACGGCAAAATAAAAGCCCCCATACACCTTCATAATGATGTTACTGCAGAGTTCTTCATAGTTCCTCCTCAGTAAAATCCGGTAAAAACTAAACTTATCAACCAGCGCATCCAACGTTTATCATTAATAAATCAACTCTCTCTCCCTCTCTCCACACACACGCACACGGACAGGTCGCATTATGAAGGTAATAAACATATCGCGCTAATGTGTTCAAATCATACCGTCAATCCGTCCGGGGGGGGGGGGGGGGGGGGTTAAAAGTCTGTAGATGGAAACACTCACGATTCGACTTTCTTTTAATGCGCATTTCCCACTAATTCGAATCACTTTGGATGGAAACATGGCTAATGTTAGAGGGGAATGCAGTCATATTATTATTCATTTATTTCCTTTCTGGAGATTTTATGAGGTTGAATTCTCTCTGGTGTGGAACATGAACTAAATATGTAAAACAACATCATTTCAATATTGAGCTAAAGATCAGTTTAAATGACAGATATCCTCTGAATTTCTTAACTGTATTCAACGGTACGTTCCACTTTTCTTCCACCCCACTTCTCATTCAGCCATGTGAGTTTGTCCTTCAACCTTGGATAGAACCTTTTGTATGATCATGACAAAAACCAGACAAAAAAGAAGAAAATAAAAAGCTAGGATCGCCTCCTGGTTGTCAGACCAGTTCCAGGTTACACCCAGAGTCACACTGGACCTTGGCTCCAAAATCTAATTCACCAAGTGTGAATAAGTTCCTTCAAGATGTCACTGTCATGTTGTGTCTTTGAAAATAAGGCGAACACACGACCTGAGAACCAAGTCGCTCCACCTGTGACTGTGAGCAGCATGGAGGCATCAGAGACATTCAGCTCATGTCTTGTCCCTGTTTGTTCAGGTGGCTGAGACCAAACCCTGCAAAAAACTCAAAATCTTACAAAGAATATTTGTCTTATTTCTAGTCAAAACAAACCTCATTATACTTAAAATAAGACTCATCATATAAAAAGTTGTTTGTTTTTAGACATTTTTCAAGCATATTTTCACTTAAAATAATCTGATAGTGGGGCAGGTTTTTCTTTCTTATTACAAACACAAATAACTTGCTTTCACTGACAGATTTTTCTACTTTTTCAATTGAAAATTCATTTGAAACAAGTGAAAATGATCTAAAAACAATGAGACAAATATTCTTTGAAAGATTTTGAGTTTTTGCAGTGTACCTGTGATATACTCTTTCTATATATAAGTGCTGTAAACAGGAAACAGTTGATTTCTTTGTTTACATATACGTAACAAGTGGATTGGAGCTTTGTCTGTCCTCATCTGACTTTCATCAGGCATCACTGACCTCAAATGACCCCGAGCTGTGATGGCTGCTACATTATTTGTACAGTATACTGTACAAATAATGTTGAGTGTGATGAAGATCTTTCACGCAGATTAAACCCTGTGGACCACACCCTCACTATTACACTCGGTCGTGTCCTTGTTTCTGTTTTTCCCAGTTTGGCCTGAGGTAAAAACAAACCTTAACCTCAGCTCGTGATCCAACCAGTTCCACAGACAACAACAGCACCCCGCTGGCTCCTGTCTGTCAGAGGGCATTCTCTGCTGTGTCCAATTGTCAGCATGTTGACCGAGGGACAGTTCTGATGGTGACTCAGGACTGTGAAGGTCTCAGTTCTCGGAGCAGCTGTTGGATATATGAAGATCTGTTGTTGTTTTTTACGCCGTGGCTGCAGCGAGCGTCCAGATGCTCCTGTTACTCTCTTTCTTATGTCTGCCCGCAGGTAGTGAGGATCTTTACATCCAACAAGCTGTTGTCTTCATCGAGGATGCCACACGGGTGAGTGCAACGAATATCCTCATTCCTCCACTGTTGCTGCTTCTGTGTCCTGTGTTTTTTGAAGGGGCCACACCAGCTTCAGTCTCTGTCTGCCAGCTCCTACTAACATTCATGAATGACTTCAAAATTCAGTTTTAGACCATTGAGACAAACTTTACTTTACTTTATTTGTTCATTTGAATGGGACCGTGCACATTAATGGACAAAAACATGTATGTAAATGTGCCGGATTATAGCAACGTGCTAATTTCCGTCCGGAGTCCCATAAACATAAAAACAGTTCAATAACATTACACATAATAACGTAGACAACACAAAAAGACAAAAAGGCGGCTAAAAACAATTAACAAACACATTCCACAGGTATAGGCGGACCAGAAGAGTTTTGTTCTCGGATATAAAGTTCATAAGTGCTGGGTTAAAGTGACAAGTGCTAAAGTGCAAGAGTGCATAGGTACCAGGTTGTATTGCACGATGCCCTATAAGAGTATAAGTGCTAGATAGTATTGCACAAGGCCCTAAAGTGCACATCAGGTTAAAGTGCCAGGTTGTGTTGCACAATGCCCATTACACCCAGTTGCGCAAGCAGAAGTGTGTAGATATTGCACAAAATATTATACATAATTGTATTATAGAACCAAAATGACATACACAAAAATACTGTGTAGAATTAACTGAAAAAAATAAGAACTCAAATGGTCCCACCCACGGCAGTTGTTACATACAGGTTACAAGTGGTTGCATGTCTGGTTTAATTTTCCCTTGAACATGGTAAACGTGCTGCTCTCCCTAATTGTGACTGGGAGGTTATTTCAGGTTTGCCCACCGTTTATAGATAAAACATTTTGACCAAAAGTTGTCTGACACTAACTGTTTGTAAAATTGGACTAAACAAAAAGAACTGCATTGCATTGCTTTGCATATTTGAAATACAAAGAATCAGATGTAGTGAGGGACAGAGTTGGTCAACAACAATAGGTTGTTAAGTTCAGCTCTTCATCCGCTCTCTTCTTTCCTCCTCTCTGTGTCACATACACAGGATGTTAATACAGCTGAATTCACAATAAGGCTAATTTCATTGACATGTTTCACTGCAACACAACAAGTTTCAAGCCCCAGTGTGTAACTTATTTGGCTTTTTATCAGCAAAAATCAAATATTTCTTTCATAAATACGTATTTCACTGAAGTGGAACCACACCCGCATACAAATGAAAGCTTTCTCGTACCTTAGAATGAGTTGTTACAAGTCGTTACGAATACATAAGTGGACAGGAAGGACGGAGGCACTGATGTTGCATTCAGGTGCAGTCAGACACCTGAATGACGCTGTTGGCAAACCAACCGAATGTCATTTTACTCGACAAGAGAAAGACGGTAAAACGTGGGTCAGGTAAACAATATGACATCACCATGACAACATATTGTCATGCCTGTATTGTTTTGCCTCGTGCTGGCGGACCACTTGTTTACATAGACGCTTGTTTATCCTGTTCCATGCAGCGTCTGTTGTCTCTCTGACGTCTGACCGATTTCACGTGAATGCAACATCAAGAATACGTTCCGATATGCAACCGCACCGCTAGATGGAGGGAATTCCTACATAGTGTACGTTTAAAACAGTGACTCAAACATGGAGCCATGTCCACACCATGTTAACCAGCAGTCACTTCCAAGTTGTGCTTAAATTTATTCCTTGTTTAGTAACCATGACGTTGTACAACAACACCACCAAACACTTGAGTGAAAGACAAAGACTGAGCTGTCTCTGCTGTGCGGTCAGTACACAGAGGTGTGGCAGTGGAAGGGAAGTCTGATGTGGTGCTGGCATGGATGCACTGCAGACTATCTATGGAAAGTAGCTTCTCCTGTAAAAACATTTATTTTGAAGTCCTGTAGTAAGATTCAGGTTGTGCAATATGTTGTTATTGTGCATTCTATGTATGATGCCTGTGTGTGGTCTTCTGTCTGGTGCTGCTGTGGTAATCTCCTGCAACTGATTAAAAAAAGTGTCTTTAACTTTAACTTAAGATCTCAGAAGCTGGAGGAGAGTACAGTATGTTAACCTGTGTTCTTTCAAGGTCTGGCACTGTTTAATACAGTTTAAGATTCTACACAGGTTGTATTAATCTTTTCAGATGTGTCACAATATTGTCTGCAATATTTATATATTTTTTTTCCAATATTCTTAAAGGGATTGTTCAACATTTTGGCAAATTGGCCCATTGCCATAATCACTATAGTCATAGCAGTAGCTTCTTTTATTAATTAATTAAAGTTACCTTTAATTGTCGGTGTACAGGTAAGCTATTTTTAGAACGGCGGAGCAGAGCCGTGAGCTGCTCAGGGCTATGCTATGGAGGCTAATGGAATTTCTTGGTTTCCCTCATCAAACTCATCAAATACACAATCCAACAACTCAAAAACGCTGTTGTGGACATGTTGTGAGCTGCACAACCACCACGCTACGAGATAATAATTGAACATTACGAGACTGAGCTGTTTTAGAGGTAAATTCATGCAAAACCGCTGATGTGCATTGCCTTCAGGGACAGTTTTTCAGCAAGCAGTCTCTGCCTTTACCCTGTATTTACCTCGAAATGGCTCAGTTTCGTATCGTTCTGTTATTATCTCATAGCGTGGTGGTTGTGCAGGTCACAACTTGTCCATGAAAGCTTTTTGGAGTTTGGGGATTTTGTATTTGGTGAGTTTAATGAGGGAAACCAAGAAATCCCATTAGTCTCCATGGTGTAGCTCTGAGCAGCCTGCTGCTCCGCTCCGCCGTACTAAAAATATCTTACACCCACAATTAAAGGTAACGAACCTACTGCTATGACTATAGGGATTATGGCAATGGGCCAATTTGCCAAAATGTTGAACTATCCCTTTAAAGGACAAAATAAGGATTCTGAAACCTCAAACACTCTGTGGCACTCCTTTGTGCAAAGAAACTGATTCTCCTGTTATGGTAAAAGAAAAAAGAAAAGTCCTGTCTTAATAAAGTATATTTGTGTCTTTGCAGTTTCGGTCCATCAACCACCGGGTGGATGCCAGCTCGCTCCGCCTGTACCGATGGTACTACTCCAGGATCTGCCAGTGGTACGCTCACACCTTCTAACGCCGTCTCAGGTCACACAGGTCATTCAGAGTGTCTTAGTATTGAGTGTCAAGTGAACATAACGCAGCCATTATTAGACTCACTGCAGAAATTTCTAAAGGTAAACACACCGTCTATTGATCATAGGAAAGGAGGGAAAGATCAGAGTCAGAGTCAGAGTCAGAGAAAACTTTATTAATCCCAATGGGCAATTCAGTTTGCAGTTTCACCTCGCCATGGTGAATAAATAGATAAATAGTAAACAAAAACAATACAATACAATATAATACAACAACACAACAACCAGCATAACACAACACACTCAGACCTACCTACTCATAACAATCTTATTCAGGAGCCTAGAGGATGGAATAAAAGAAGGAGGGCCCTGAGGGTAAAGGGGAAGATGCAACATTTCAATGTCAGACACTAAAAGTTGTCACGCACCTTATATCAGAGGATTCATTTCTACAAGCTGCTGCTTATTAGTTTATTTAATCAGTAGGAAATAAAATGTGAGACAGGAACTGTGGGTCACATTCCTGTAATAAATCACCAGGTGCTGGTGAAAGGGGCGGCGTGGTGGTGCAGTGGTTAGCACTCTAACACACACAGTCCTGGGCGGAGTTTGCATGTTCCATACGTCAGCTGGGATTGGGATCTCATCTTCTCTAAACTTCATCTGTTGTTCTTTTTTATTTACTGCGTATACGTCTTTCAACCTGGATTTAATGAAAAATGGAATTTTGCACAAAGTTTGGGCTCCATCGTCTGATAGATGAGTTATTACACTAATGTTAAGACCCACAGTGGAATCAAATTCAATTTTCTTTTCTAAATACCTTTCAATCCTGTTTGTACCTGTGCACATTTACACATCTATTTTAAGTTTGCTTCCATAGTGGGGTTAGGCTAACCCTAACCCTATCCAACCAAACCTGCAATATGTTCAAATAAACAAGCAAATTACTACTGTTTATTTGGGACTTGGTAAATTAGGCCATGAGTGTTATAAGTAGTTAGATAGTCAAAAGTTAAAAGTAATAGCTGCATGGAATTCATTATGTCTGCCAATTTTCAAAAGCAAAAGAGAGGATGTTCTTTTATACATTTGCATGTTTTGACGGATTCTTCCCTCTTCTTTAGAAGCGTCACCAGGTGTTGGTGTGACGTGTCCGTCAAATAAAAGAGCTTATCTTGATTTTTCCACTTGAGCCCATGCAGCTGTCCGCCTCACCTGTCCCTTTTGTCCTTTTTCAGGGGCCTGGGCCTGACCATCAGCGTGGTGTTGTTGCTGGCCTTCGTGGAGCGCCCGTCCTCCCTGTCGCTCTCGTCAGACCCCCGGTATCGCTCTCAACCCTGGGAGCCTCCCTGTGGCTTCACAGAGAGCATCGAGATGATCTGCCTCGTCATCTTCTCTCTGGACCTTGCTGTCAAGGTGAAGACTGCCTGGAGAGCAGGCTTTCCATATGAACTCTCCACAGTATGTTTTCAAATAAACCTATGGCTTTATGTCTGTTCTGTCCTTAGAGTTACCTGATTGGCTGGGATGAATTCAGGAAGAGTAAATGGCTGATTGGCTACACTGTGGTCATCTCGTTCTCCATCATTGACTGGGTGTTGTCTGTCAGCATGGTGTGTGATGAGGTAAGGTCCTCTCTATCCTCCTTCCTGAAGAACTTGCTTAGTGTTATTTAATCAAACAGGTTTGGTCTTGTATTTAATTATTTTGGATATTGCAATACTAATGCCTTTTACTTTAAAAAACAAAAACAAAACAGAGACTGAGAGTTCGACGACTCCTGCGACCGTTCTTCCTCCTGCAGAACTCCTCTCTGATGAAGAAGACACTGAAGTGCATCAAGAGAACTCTGCCAGAGATAGCCAGGTATCAGACTCTCTGCACTTTATGGTCATGGTTACGTTACAAATACATACTTCAAGCTGTTTTAACACTTCTTTGTGTCTATGGCCACAAATGACAGTTACAGGATAATGGAATATTTTAAGTGTAATTTGGCAGTAATTAGTTATTACAGTGATCGCCTGAGATTTGACTTTTGAAACTATTGATTGAGCTTCTCCGCTGTTGCCATGGCAGTGTCTGACCTGGATTAACTTCAGTCAATCCAAAAATGGGCAAAGAGGCGGGGTGTGTGACTCCTTAGACTCACTCACCTGTCTCAAAGAGGCTGCACCGTCAATTAGACATAACTCAAATAAAACCTAAATAGATTAACTCTCCTGTTGTCCTCCTTGGATGGAAGGACGAAGGGAAGGAAGGAAGGAAGGACAAAGGGAAAGATGGGAGGAAAGAAGGAAGGAAAAATAGAAGGAGGAAAGGAACAGATTGGGTCAAAAAGGAAGGAAGAAATAAGGATGAAGGGAAGGAATGAAGGAGGGAAGAGAACAGATTGGGAAGGAAGAAAAGGAAGGAAGAAATAAGGATGAAGGGAAGGAAGGAAGGAGGGACTGTGGAAAGAAGGAAAGGAAAAAGGAAGGAAAGAAAGATGGAGGGAGAGAACTGATTCGTTTAAGGAAGGAAGGAAGGGAAAAAGGATTGTGGAAAGAAGGAAGGATGGAGGAAGGAAACAGATTGGGTCACCTTGCCACAAATTGATTTTTTAAGTATATTTTTGGCCTGTTTGCCTTTATTTGATAGAGACAGGAAACGGGGAGGCAGGTAGGGGGGGAACGACACACAGCGAAGGGCCACAAGGAGAGGGGGCTCCGCAGCGATGGTTTTATTCAGTGTACAAAGAGAAAGTGCAGTGAATTCGGAAATGAACTTCATTTTAATCTCTTATCTCAGGAAATAACAGCCACTGCTGCTACTAGAGCAGTCTCACTTCTGCCAGGTCGCCACTGCTTCCTCATACTGAAGCCACACATTTTGAATGATATACTCTGATTTAGTTTCAGTGTCTAAAAAATGAACTCTACAATTAGATTGAACATATGGCCTGAGCCGACTAAATGTAAATGTAGTAGCTCCATATCGCCCAGCACAAATATCATTATGTTCGAATGTATTGGTGTTTGTTATGGACAAAGGTGGCGACTCTTGTGATGAAAGATGAGCAGCTGTGATGGAAAACATCTGGCTCTTACAAATAGTTAAAGGAGCATCTGAAAAGAAGGATATCCAGTACAAACCTAATTCAACTTAATTTAATCTTCCACATCCTCCCTGAATGTGTGTTGTGATGTCTCTGCAGTGTGATCCTGCTGCTGGCGCTCCACCTCTGCCTCTTCACTATGATTGGCATGCTGCTGTTTGCTAAGACTGAGGTGAGTCTACAGTAGTCGTAGGTCCTTATGCCAATGCCCTGTTAACTGTGTGTGATAAGACACCACACATCTTTATATCCAAAACCCATCTTAGTGTAGTTTTTTTCAACACTTTATTTATAAAGTTTTTAAGTCTAAACCACATATAGAACAACAGAGACAATATACAACAAAACAAAAAGAACAGGACAAAACAAAACAAGTTACAGTTATGCATGTCAGCTCACACACTGAATCAAAAGTGTACAGGTAGGAGAGGGAGGAGAAACTGATTTCCAGTCTCTAAGAATAACTCGTTTAGCTACAACCATACCAAACATAAGGGCTTGTTGTTGTAATGATGAGGAAAGACTGAGAGAAAAGTTGCAATAGCCCAATAATATCAGATGACTGTCAGGGATCAACTCTTTACTATATATAACGCTGTACAAATGGAAAATGTCTTCCCAAAAGTTCCCAAGCTTAGGGCAGGACCAGAAAAGATGACCCAGAGTCCCGTCATCTGATTTACATTTCTTGTTTTGCTCCTTATCACAATTTATCTCAATCCATTTACTTTCTTGCTGTGTTGCTGTGTCATGTCTTTCCTGTCTTGTGCTGTGTCATGTTTTTATGTTTGTTTTAATGTTTTTCACTGGTATTGTATTGCACAATAAAATTTAAAAAAACTGTCAGTGCTTTATTAAAGCCTGCGTAGACAGTAGTTCAGTGGAAGCTGTTAGTCTCCTCCGGCCTCTGGTCTCTGGTCATCACTGTTTTTCCTCCGGTCTCTGATCAGGATCCTACGAAGAACGAGGAGTGGCGTTTACATTTCAGAAATCTGACCACCTCCCTCACCTCTCTGCTGGTGCTGCTCACCACAGCCAACAACCCTGACGGTATGCAGTCAGTCAGCCAGTCAGTCAGCCAGTCAGTCAGCCAGTCAGTCAGTCAGTCAGTCAGTCACGTGATCAAACAGGCCACGTTTCTTCAGAACTGTTCTTTGTTTGATTGTTTTCTCTCCATGTCCTCAGTGATGATCCCTGCCTACTCCCTGAACAGAGCCTACGCCATCTTCTTTGTTGCCTTCAGTGTCATCGGTAAGCAGAGATTAACACGACCCTTAAGTGACCTGTTGCCTGTCAAACAGTGACATCCTCTTATTTGTAACATTACGTTTCCACCAGCATCTCTTACCTGTTGCATCATAGCTGAAGTCATGTGTGCAGCATGTGTTGGTTCCATGTGTCTGAGTGAAATGTGTTTTCCCCTGTCAGGAACCTACTGTCTGATGAACCTTCTGACCGCCATCATCTATAACCAGTTCAGAGGATATTTACTGGTGAGGCGTCTTTACACTAATTGAACAGATCATATTTAATGAGCTGCCCCAGGTGAAAGTGGCTGTGCCAGTGGAGCTGTGACTAATGCATTGTGCAGCTACATTGTTGTTTGCTTATCATTGAGCTTTTAAGGTGCTGGCAGGTCTGAACACACATGTATGTATGATGGGTGTCAGTCCACACATTTCACCCTTGAAGAAGAAGTAAATAATCCTGTTTTTAAAATGTGATACAGTCACACTAATCAGCGTCACATTTGGGTCCAGATGTCTGTCCAGACGTCCATCATCAGGAGACGGCTGGGGATCAGAGCTGCTTTCCAAGTCCTCAGCTGCCAGGGAGCCCGACAAGCCAATGAGTAAGATTACACACACACACACACACACATACAGAGATGGTCATTTAACACTGACTTTGATCTTACACATGATCTTATAGGCTACCGTAGCTCCTTTAAATTAAATCATCAATAATAGTTTCTCAGCAAGCATTGTCTGCATTTCCCTCTAAAACAACTCTGTCTGGTAACGTTGTGTTATTATCTCATAGCGTGGTGAATGTGCAGGTCACAACTTGTCCACCAGAGCTTTTGGGAGTTGTTGGATTGTGTATTTGATGAGTTTGATGAGGGAAACCAAGAAATCCCATGAGCCTCCATAGCGTAGCTCTGAGCAGCTCGTGGCTCTGCTCTGTCATGTTCTGTTCTCTCCACAGGGAGCGTGTGCGTGTCAGTGCTGTGCTGGAGGTGCTGTCCAGAGCTCAGATGAAGGGCTACTACAGAAAAGCCATCACTACGGTCAGAACAAACGCACTCACACCTGCGCACCCACCAGTGCATTATATCCCTATCAGTTTTAGAGTGAAATACACAAAGCCAAGGACAACACCTCCTCTGTGGTCTGACTCTCCTCCTCTGCTCTCCATCCCATCAGGAGGCTCAGAGGTTTGCAGACGTTGGCTTCATGGATCGAGAGCAGTTCAAGAAGATATTTGAGGAGCTGGATAAAGACCGCATCAAGGAGGTAGAGCTCAACGTCGTTCTGTCTTTGCTCTCTATCTAAAAGCTCAAATTCACTGTAACGGCTTGTTCTTACATGTTGGTGTGTGTGTGTGTGTGTCTTCCTCCCAGCATCCTCCTCTTCCTCAGTTCAGCTCTCCGACCCTGCAGAGACTCCAGGTCGTCTTCAGCCACTACTATCTCACTATATTTGGCAACATAGTGGCATTGGCCAATGTCATTTGCATATGTGTAAGTGTGCAACACGAGTGCTCATGCACACACACACACACACACACACACATACACACACATAATGAGCTTGATGAGTCAGAGTGTGTCTGTGTGTTTCAGACTGTCCTGGTGTTGAACTCTGAGAAGTCCATAGCAGAGAGAAACAACTACATCTTAGAGGTGAGAGGGGTCCTCTGGAGGTCTCTGATCTGGTCTGTGATCAGTTCTAGACCAGGTCTCTGATCTAGTCTGTGATCAGGTCTATGATCAGGTCCTTACCAGTGTCTCTCTTGTCTCTCCCACCTGTCAGATCATCAACCTGTGCTTCATCCTCTACTACCTCTTTGAAATGTGTGTGAAGATCTTTGCGTTTGGATGGAGAGGGTATCTCTCCTACAGGAACAACATCTTTGACGGCTTCCTCACCGTCCTGCTCCTGGTAAGGTTGCTCTGTAAGCCATGTTTGGTATAAGGACCTAAAGACCTAGAAGAAGTTAACCTTAGTCTCATCCTTCTCCTCCTGAGCTCTGTCACCGACAACATCCTTGTAGAAGTCAAGTGCTGCAGCAGAAGTGCTGATATCCCAGAGCTGTATGAGGAAAGTCAGAGGAAGTTAAAGTTTAGAAGTTTTGAATAAAGCCCTGTGGACTGGTTCAGAGAAGAACCAGTTGATTTTTTCAGGATTTTCAGGATTTTTTTTACCACCATTATCCAGATCTGCTGCAATGTAATAGTTCACAAAGTTCCTTGTAAGATTTGGTTGAGTTTATCAAACAACTTCCTGTGTTTGTTTTCTATTGTGAAATCATATACAATATACTGTGTCGACATGATGTTTCTTTCTTTGTAGAATTGGGTTCAGTTGCCTGTTTGTGTATTTTCTGAAGGCTCTTTGGACAGTTCAGATAGTTCCCTGTTTCTCCACACAGAGCTGACCACCAGTTGTGTTTATTATGTGTCCAGTTGCCAGAACTTCCAAATTCAGAATTGTTGTTGACAGAAGTTAGTGGGGCTAAATACAGGGCGGATGGAACCTAACATTCAGTTAAAATGTTATATATAAATCAACAGTCGCAGTCAAAATTGAAAAGATTCACTTTCTTAAATTCATGCATTTTGGTATTGGTTTGTCACTATGGATCTCCTATACTGTAGTTTTCAAAAATCTTGTGTCTTGTTCAAAAAATGTGTTTTTATTTTTTTCCACCAGGTCCTGCAGATCACTATTTATGCCACCTACAGGCTTCCTTACTCTCAGTGGTGGGTTTTTAATGTCTTACTGCTTTAAGATGGATGTTTTTTGTCTCTCATGTTATCATTGTTTTATATTGGAAATTCTGCAGTGATGATTAATGTTCAATAAATTATGCAGTGATATATCAAAATGAACTTTTGGTGCTTGTGTGTGTGTGTGTGTGTAGGGAGCCGACCTCTCATGGAATCATGTCTGTGTGGGAGATGGTTCGTTTGGTCAACATGTTGATTGTCTTTCGCTTCCTGCGAATCATTCCAGACATCAAGGTAATTATAACACTTATATTTATTATAATTGAACAGATTCATAGGTAATCTGCTGGCTAAAGTGATTCCCATCATCACTTCAGATCATAATGACATCACTAGCGTATGCATTGTTTATCATTGAACCAGTGATTAAAGCACTGCTCATATACAATTTGTAATATTTAGAAATATCATTTGGAATTAAACAAACTACAGGATTTTTTTTGATTTTGTGAAATAATTTAGATATTTTATAAACTCACTTTGTTTTGATATATAATTTGTATTCATGCCACAGCCTGCTCATCGTCCATGGCATGGTCTGCTGCGACAATGTGATTACATTTTATAAATTATATAGCATACAGACTTTATTTCATGATATTTACTGACTCCACGGCAACATCACACATCTTGCTTATACTGTATCAGCAAAGACAAAGTCCTACATCATATTGATGAGAGGAAATAGTCTTTGTTATCATCGCTTAGACAATATAAAATATACCTAACCCTAGCATCCACTGACGTCTGGTCCAATGTCTTCAGTGTTTTCACTTCCACATCACATGACTGTGCAGTAGTGTCAGGTATTCATCAGCTCCTGCTCTCCTCAGCTGCGATGGAAACATGACTCAGCACAAGACACTCAGCTGTTTCCTAACCCTGTTTATGTGACAAACAGAAGGAAATATATCAGTCACCTTTACCAGTGGTTGACCTACAGTAGTAGGACCACCCACTCTGGGTTTAAATACCTGGGTTTCTGGCATTAGTCTCTGAACTGAAGAAGCCTCTTGGATGAGGGGCGAAACCTCCAGTTGCCTTTTACTACTGTACAACTCCACAAGAAGAAGATGACCTGGTTGACTGAGAACCGTCATGGACATTTTAAAAACCAGCGTACTAAGATTTTCCCATTAAAGGAAAACTAGATGTGTTGTACAAAGCCAACCATGTCAACCATCTGTCCTGTTCTCCAGCTCATGGCTCTGGTTGCGAGCACTCTGCTGGACCTGGTGAAGAACCTCAGAGCCTTCGCAGGGATCCTGGTGGTGAGTCACATCAGCTGTTCATGTCTCGATTGGAAATGAGACCCTGTGTCTTAATGAGATTACCTGAACAAACAAAGGCTGAATAAGAAATAATAAATAAACATCTGGTAAAGGAGCTGGTCTGTGTCCTCTCCATGCTCTCTGCGCAGGTGGTGTACTATGTGTTTGCTGTAGTTGGGATCTGGCTGTTTGAAGGAGCCATTAAACCTCCGCCAGAGATGAGGTATGAAGTGAGAATATCATGGCTGTACAGACCAGAAGCTGAGGTAGAGATGCACCGTCAGAAAATAAAATAGATCAGTGAAATACTGTATATACGGCCATCATACATGCTGGAATCTGACAAACTGGGTTATTTGGTGCTTCAGAGATCTCTGATTGTGTTTGTGCGCTAATATGCATATCCTGTATGTGTGTGTGTGTGTGTGTGTCTTAGTGTGCTCTCCAATACCACCTCCATGGAGAACATCACCTCTAACCTGACGATGGAGTGTGGTACATATGAACAGCTCCAGTACTGGCCCAACAACTTTGATGACTTTGCGGTGAGTAACAACATCAACTGGATTCTTCACCGTTGTGGTGCTTCAGTCGATTGTGTTGCTGATTCACTTACACACAGTGATTGGAAGGATCAAATCTGGAGGTAACAGACATGATCCATGTAGAGAGTTGAGCATGTGAGTCAGTTTAACTCTTAAATTCTCAGCATGTCAATGTGACCTTTGGTAAACATAAAGACAGCGTGATTGAGAGATGATTGTAATCACTGTCCTGTTCTTGCCAGATCTTGGAATTAGAATGAAATGTTTTTGAACAGTTGTGACATTAAGAGACAGTAACTCAACACCTCCTCCTCTCTCAGGCTTCCATCATTTTGCTGTATGATGTCATGATAGTTAACAACTGGCAGGCCTTCATGGAGGCATACAGCAGATACACCACTGGGTAAGAGAAGCACATGATGATGATGATGATGATGATGATGATGATGATGATGATGATGATGATGATGATGATGATGATGATGATGATGATGATGATGATGATGATGATGTGGATGTGGATGTGGTATTTCTCCAGGTGGGCTAAGATCTACTTTGTGTGTTGGTGGCTCACCTCCTCTGTCATGTGGGTCAACCTGTTTGTGGCGCTCATCCTAGAGGTCAGTTCACTGACGTAACACATCCGTACTCTACCTTCTTTTATTTAAACGCTAGAAACACCTGAAAGCATCAACGGCAAGTGGAACACAGGAGTAACACTAACCTGACGCTATGTTCCTCGTTGTCTAACAGAACTTCATCTACAAGTGGGACCGCAGTCACAGCTGCTCTGTCACCGACGTGGAGAAGATCAGATACGAGACATCTGTCCAGCTCATGTTCAAGTAGGTCAACACTGTTGTTAATGTTGTGAGTCTGTGAAGCTGTGGAGCCACAACTGACCTCCTGTTCCCATCACTCCTCTGCAGGGAGCAGATCCAGGAACCGACGGAAGAAGAGTTACTGTGTCAACTACACCAGCACCCCCACTTACACCTACACTGGTGACACACACACACACACACTGAGAGGTCAATCTTATAGTTATCTACTGTAGTTTATTTGAATGTATTTTATTGTCATGTGTATGTGTGTTGAAACCAACACAAGGTTTTGTTATTGGTCATTCATGAGTTAAACCACTACTTTGCTGCTGTGTCACTTGTGCGAAGACCTCCCATTGGTGTGGGCCTCAGGTGTCAGGTGTAGTTTCATTGGCTGTGTGAACATGAGAGGGCGGAGCTAGAGGACTTAGACATTCTACACTCTACTTGTGTTGTGTTTGTGCAACAACTGTCCAATTCATGTCGTGTCATGTCACGCCAATTTACAACATACTGTAGATGAATCTCAAGGCACTTTACAAACAGATTAAAGTCCAATCTTTATTTAGAGCAACACGTTGAGCATAACAGTGCGTTCACGGGCGCGAGTAAAATATTCGTCTCGCTCGAGTTTGCCCGCTGGAGTATTTGTTTTTACTCAGTTTCAGTTCATTTATTTGACAAGGGACGATGTACATTAATAAAAAGAACAGATGTAAATGTACCCGAGTTAGCTAAAAGAGCTGATTTTCATCACCAGTCCTTCTGCCTGATGATAAAAGGCAACTTTAAAAAAGAGCAACAATAACATAGAAAATATCAGAGACACATTAATAAATATACAGTACATTTGTCAGACAACAACACACACGTGATGGTACCAAAACACCAAAAGCACACTCAGATCGCATCAACAAACCCACATCTGCAAGGCCACAACACACGCCCGCGATGTCACAAGGCAGCTGGCGCTCACAATATATTCTATTCTCAGTGCTTACATCATAGGACATCAATACATTGTATTAAGAAGGGAGATTCATTAAACGAATCGCTATTATCTAGTTACTATATAGTACTATACTATATTATACTCACAGCATTCACGTGAATATTTCGCTTAAGTTCAGTATTTTGAACTTGCGCGAACAGGCGAATTTCACGTGTTCACATTGACTTTGTATCTAATCTTATTGCACCAAAAATTCGCCTTGCGCCTGGTGGCAACATACGGCTTCTTCAGACTCGTGTTGAGACCAGGAAGTCATGGAATTTATAGCTATTCTACCATATCATTATACCATATTGAAAAATATGTGTTTTACCTATTTTCAATATGATATAATGGTAGTCCCCAGCATTGAAGTTTGATTATTTAGTATGTGTTTCACCTGCTCAATTACCTATGTAAATTCATGAGCCTGAAGATGCCTTATGCCAAACGCGTTGCTCTAAATAAATCATAGATCCTCTTCACCCAGTCTAGTGTGCGGTATGTTCCCACATTTTGTGTTTTTTTTCTATTGATTGTACTCTTACGCCACACTACCAGCACCTTGACTATCGCTGTGCATGGGCATTCTTAAAGTATTTACACAAACCCAACAGTTCCCACGGAGCTGGTATGCATGGCATCACAAACAATTGAGACATCAGAAAATTAGTATTAAGTTCATGCTTTGTTTGTTAAACAGTGGCACTGAGCTACATGGTGCTTGTTTACCAAGACAGAGCACACGGTGGGCCGAGGGAGAAGGCCGTTTTCTCCTGGAGAACAACACGGTGCTGGAAGCACATACATAGCCCCAGGTCCTCCGTTACTCCTTCCTGTGGTTGCATGACAGCATGAAACCTCATCCATCAATGAGTCAAGCTGTGTTCACATTATTGCAAAAACCTGTAGCTGCTCCCCCTCCATTATGGTGGCTTAGATTCCCTCAAACCTCCCAGGAATCCAGCTCAAAGCAAGAGTCTTGTTTCGTCAGTAATGTGAACACAGGTTGGTGGTTTTTCAGCCAAGGACCTGTTGATCTACTGGAAGCTAATAAACAGGTTCTCACATTGCTGGGATTCCACCGACAGCTTCTCCTGTTGGTCTCTGTGATGAGACTAGAGCGTGGACAGCAGCATGTGTGATGGTATAATTTGAAGCATGAGTGCCAACCCCTTCACTTTAGGTGACTGTGTGCTCTGTCTCATGGAATGACTGGATATGGTGCAGGAAGCATCAGAGTGAGCCACCAAACCATGTTACAAAAAAAACAAAGGGAAGCATAGGTGAAATATATATAAACCTGTGCCTGTGCATCCGAGCCACTGTGCACATTACTGTACATAATTAAACACAGTCATCAGATTCATGTGCCAGGTTATTTTTTTAGAGGAGCTTCAGGTGAATATGCTCTGGGACTGTGTGTGTTGCACCAGAGGCCGGAGACGGCAGTGCACACTCAAAACAGGAGACAGTTGCCATGACATCGGTGTCTTCAGATGCTTGAACTCAAAGGGTAAAAAGGGATAAATTCACTGCCTGTGGTGGCTGACTCCTGTCAGCTGAATGGAGATTCTTCCTCATGTGCCTTGGTGTTTTTATAAATCCAGATTAAATATATTTTATTTGGGGAGATTTTTATACAAAGTTAAAATCTATATTAAAGTGACCATGCAATATAGTGATATTTGACCTGTCGCTGGTTGAATCCACATGTTGTGAACTGTTTGTAAAAATGGTTTAAATTTTAAATAAACATTTTACAAAAAATCCAAAACCTTTTTTTGTGAGATTATTGATTGCAATGAAGAGAAAAACAACAGACAAACATGATCAAATGTTATTTCCATACGGCCTCATCTCTACGCACAAGGTAAACTGAAAGGTTTAAAGGTTACCTTGAATTTAGGCTCAAACATGAACAGACGTGTTGACACAAAAATGCAAGCAGCTAAAAAACATCAGTTGATACGGGGGAAAAAATGCACCAAAAAAGCTTTGGAGGTAGTTTCATTTGTGACTTTTGATTATGAAAAGTTACGGCAGTACTTAAAAAGGTCCTTAAAACATCCTAAAAAAGGACCCAAGTGGCAGCCCTGATAAGAGCTGTGCAGTTCTGTGACTGTTGAAGGCGTTTTCTATCTCTAATCTCCATTAGCGCAGGAACAGGACCTATATTATATTATGGTGTGGTCAATTCTAATGTGATTGTCTGCACTCCCAATTTATAAATGTTGGGATTATCAATAATTACTGATCTGACAGTAATCTTTTATATTCATATTCTCAATGTGGTAGCCTATTCAAGCTTATATCCCTGCGGCGATAGCTCGTTTGAATTCCACCTAATGTACCCACTGAGTATTTATTCATTTATTGTAACATGTTTCATTTGTAGTGTGCTGCTGTGTTCTGCATAGACAGATGCCCTTGGGGATAATAAAGTCCGATTGAACCATTGAAGCCAAGAGAAGGTCTCGTATCTCTTTAAGAAGCTGGTTTCTGTGTCTCTCTCACACACCCTTGAAGTCATGTGACATTTGGATCTTTTGCATGCAGTGTTTCTTCCTGTTCTGTCAGTCCTGTGTTCTTCTGGACTTACTTCCTGCTCACAGCCGGTATCAAAGGTTTGCCACTCACACTGACTGAACAAGAAGGCAAGGCAAGGCAATTTTATTTGTACAGCTCATTTTTTGTCTCAAAGAAGACAATTTGTTTGTATGGAGGAAGACGAGGACTCTCAAGGATCCATCTGAGTTTCCAAAGATGATCC
The DNA here is from genome assembly GCA_030347415.2 of Decapterus maruadsi. NCBI lineage: Eukaryota > Metazoa > Chordata > Actinopteri > Carangiformes > Carangidae > Decapterus > Decapterus maruadsi. The sequence goes on along the minus strand of CM064900.1, from coordinate 23,640,025 downwards.
TGCAGCCCTCTGTAATGAACCTGCAGCTACAAAGTGAAAGTGGCCGACAAACTTTCAGCATCCGGTGTCTGCTTTTGATGGCTGACAGCAGAGAAGAGAAAGGGAAATGAGACTATAGACAGAAAGTTGATTATAGTAAAATGTAGTAGTTGTAGACAGCTTCAGTGTCTCTTATTCACCACTTAATAAATGAAGTAATTGTATCTGTGGTGATTGTGGATGAGTCCTCTCTTTTTAATTGTAAATCTGAACAACATCACAGGAAATGAACAACTAAACAACTAAAACTCAGAACACTACATAAAAAATGTGTCACTCAGATGGTTGTGGTCTGCATCTGACCATCAGGGCACACTACTCAGTCTGGACCCAGCAGAGCGGAGAGACTTGTGTGTAACTATACAGCAACAGAAAAGGATATCAGTGTAACATCAGAACAGCGTTGGACTCACAATGACACATAGACGATTAATTTTGGTTAGAAATTAAAATGAGTTTAATAAAAAAAAAAATTACATTATATTTGGGGTCTTTTACAACATAACATAACCCAACAAGAACTCAACATCTCAATATCAACTGTCCATGTTTCTGTAGCGTGGGCTGAAGGAAAGAGGGGTTCTGTTCCAACAGAAAGTTACCCTGATCTGTGACTTCTCTTGCCAGGATTTCAATAAAAGTACAGTAATTTATATAAATAAAAAAAAATCAATTTATGAATCCCACAAATCATGAAACTATGGGTCATGGTCCAAGATTACAATCATATATCTATAAACCTGGGTGCATTTTCTTTTATAAAGCAAAAAAGAAACAAATCTAGTGACTGTTTGAACAAGCCATACTTTAAATTAAACAGTGACCTCTACTGATCCACAAGCCAAGTCTCCTTTAAAGGCATAGTTCAACATTTTGGCAAATTGGCCCATTGTCATAATTGCTATAGTCGTAGCAGTAGGTTCGTTACCTTTAATTGTCGGTGCAAGCTATTTTTAGAACGGCGGAGCAGAGCCGTGAGCTGCTCAGAGCTACGATACAGAGGCTCATGGGATTTCTTGGTTTCCCTCATCAAATACACAATCCAACAACTCTAAAACGCTCTGGTGGACAAGTTGTGACCTGCACATTCACCACGTCATGAGACAGATTTGTTTTAGAGGTAAATGCAGAAACTGTCCCTGAAGACAACACGCATCAGCAGTTTTGCATGAATTTACCTCTAAAACAACTCTGTCTGGTAACGTTCTGTTATTATCTCATAGCGTGGTGAATGTGCAGGTCACAACTTGTCCACCAGAGCGTTTTGGAGTTGTTGGATTGTGTATTTGATGAGTTTGATGAGGGAAACCAAGAAATCCCATTAGCCTCCGTAGCGTAGCTCTGAGCAGCTCACAGCTCTGCTCCGCCGTTCTGCTCTGCCGTTCTGCTCCGCCGTTCTAAAAATAGCTTGCACCGACAATTAAAGGTGATGAACCTACTGCTATGACTATAGGGATTATGTCAATGGGCCAATTTGCCAAAATATTGAACTATCCCTTTAACAGGAAGTGCTACCCAGGCTCTGTGTGCTGAGCTGTGAGGAGTGATAGAGGAACGGAGAGGCAGAGGAAGGACAGAGAAGAGAGAGGGAGTGAATAGCAGCATGCAAATGCTATCAAGCTGGGAGTTTTGATGGAAATGATGATTTAATAATAAGGTGCATGCCATATCCCTGATGTAAGATTTTATAGCCTACATTGTTTTGCAGCCTGCTCATTGTCAGCTGGTTTCTCTGTGCTCATGTATACAGTAGCTGTTACAGCTCAGTTCACAATCAAGCTGTTCGGTAAAGCTGCAGATCCTGTTTCTGTATGTAGACAGCACCTCACCCAGAACAGCGGGTGTCTCTTGTTCTTGTGTGCTGTGACTCTGCTGGATGCAAAGAAACCAGGGTTTATTCAAAATCAAAACACTAGCAGTCAAGACAGGTGTTACTCTTATAACCAACAGAGCTTTAGACTGAGCCAGGAAGATCGGTATAATTAATTATGGACACCTAAATGCAGAAAAGAATAAATGAATCCTTAAATAACACACTGCTTGCCTCAGAAGTGAATAATGGTATCATTTATCATTCTGTGCTTCCAGTGTCACAGGTTTAACTCTTGGCTCAGAAGAGATGAGTGGGTTGGAGGAAGAGCAGAACAGAGCAGAGTCTCCAACTTCCTGCCAAAAATCTGAGGCGAGTGACCACTCCAAGGATCTTCCTCTACGCTTCAGAGATCCTCAACCCCCAGGCCCTCAGTGAGACCCACTTTCTACTGTAAAAAAGACTGAATGTGTTTTTGCATGTTGTGCAGCTCCACTGTTCTCTGTGAATACAACTGTAACTCAAGTCACTGGACACAAGATGAACAACACCGTAATGCGAAATAATTCCAGTGACTTGTATTCTTAAAGTCTTTCAGCATCTTGTCAGAGGGCTCTTGAACAACCAATCAAGGGACCTGTGAAAAATTTCACAATAAAGTTTGAGTTTATTCTTTGTGTCCCTAGAAGGCAGAAAAGGAGTCCTGTTTCTGAGCAGGACAGTTGCTCTGCAGACAACCTGAAGGATCCGGTCTCTACCAGTAGTGGACTCTGGTTCTGCGGACACTGCTTTCTGCAGCACAGGGACCAATCACGTTGATCCAGATCGGCGTGACCGGAAGACCAGAGAATCAAATGTCCGTTTTTTCAGAGCTTTTGTTGCACCTTCGGAGCACACATGGCTGCTCTCCACCATATTGGGCACAGAGCAGGAAATCCGCCACACAGACACATGAGGAGGAAGAGTGTGTCTTCAAACGAAATGAGATTTGGAGCTTCACAACAGTGTTTTCTCTGTGAAAAGTCCCAGGTAAGAAGCATTCACAAATCTTGTTGTTATCCTCTGATCAGTGAAACAGTGATAAAAATGGTAGTTTTGGAATCTGTGGAGTGTCTGCTTTCTTCTGGTTACCATTAGCACAACAAGATGCACTGGCTGTTTCTCTGACCAAGATGTTCACAAATTGTTTGGTTGCTTTTTCATCATCTATCCTCTATTGATATGATGTCCATTGTGTGCTACGGGCTTGCTTATGGCTTTTAGTTCCTTTCTGTGATTGCCCCCATTTGGGGGCTTCAGGGAACAACAGGTTAAAGTCTTTCAGCATCTTTTCAGAGGGCTCTTGAACAACCAATGAAGGGACCTGTGAAAAAATTCACAATAAAGTTTGAGTTTATTCTTTGTGTCCATAGAGGGCAGAAAAGGAGTCCTGTTTCTGAGCAGGACAGTTGCTCTGCAGACAACCTGAAGGATCCGGTCTCTACCAGTAGTGGACTCTGGTTCTGCGGACACTGCTCTGCCTCAGACTGGGACCAGTGTGTCCTTTTAGAAGACTCATCCTGTTTCCAGTGTGGCAAAAAAGCCAGATCAAGGCCTGGACCACAGACCGAAGGTAAGATTCATCATCTGTCCTCTGATGTCATCATTGTGAATTGTTATAGCACACAGCACTGATGATAACAAGCATCACAATATTGCTTTTCTTTTCTTTTCTTCTGTGTAGTCCTTTAGTGTTGAGTTTGGGTTAGGGTCTGTAATAATGTCTTTAACAGGGGTGTGCCAAAAAATCGATTCACATAAGAATTGCAATTCTCATTTAATACGATTCAGAACAGATATAAAATGTCCCAAAATTGATTTTAGAAAATAAAAAATTAAATGTTTTAATAAAGAGGCACTTTTAATTTTTTTACTTAAGCAATATGTGATATTGCTTTTATGCAACAGTTTCAACAATTCCATCTAAGCATGGATAAATGTTTAAAACTCGTGACTGGAGTAGATCATGAGAATCCTTTGCACACTGATAGACTGAAGCACAAATCAATAAAAATCAAATCGTTTTGAATCAAAAATCGATTTTGAATCGAACCGTAGCCCTAAAAGATTCCCAGCTAGTCTTTAACAATCAGCCAAGTCTCAGATTCTCTCTCTTCATTCTGACATCTCTTCTCTCAGCAGATGGTGGTCTGCAGGAGGTTTTACATCAACATAAGATCAGTCTGAGGAGCAGATGTGAGCAAGTGACTGAAGGAACTGATGGAACAGGAAGTGAAACCCTCCTCAACAGGATCTACACTGAGCTCTACATCACAGAGGGACAGAGTGAAGAGGTCAATACCCAACATGAGGTGAGACAGCTGGAGACAACGTCCAAGAAGAAGACCTTCTGTGACACTCCGATCAAGTGCAACGACATCTTTAAAGACTTACCAGACCAGCAGAGCCAACGCATCAGAGTGGTTCTGACCAACGGCGTCGCTGGCGTTGGAAAAACCTTCTCGGTGCAGAAGTTCACTCTGGACTGGGCCGAGGGCTTGGAGAACCAAGATGTCACTCTGCTGGTCCTGCTTTCGTTCAGGGAGCTGAACCTGATCAGAGATCAGCGGTTGAGTCTTCTCAGGCTGCTCCATGTTTTCCATCCAACATTACAGAAGGTCACAGCAGAGCAGCTGGCTGTCTGCAAACTTCTCTTCATCTTTGACGGCCTGGATGAAAGCCGACTGTCACTGGACTTCAACAACAGGGAGGTTGTGTCTGATGTCACACAGACGTCATCAGTCAACGTGCTGCTGACAAACCTCATCCAGGGGAATCTGCTTCCATCGGCTCTGGTCTGGATCACCTCCAGGCCTGCAGCAGCCAATCAGATCCCTCCTATGTGTGTTGACAGGGTAACAGAGGTCCGAGGCTTCACTGACGCCCAGAAGGAGGAGTACTTCAGGAGGAGGTCCAGTGATGAAGATCAGTCCAGCACAATCATCTCACACATGAAGATCTCCAGGAGCCTCCACATCATGTGTCAAGTCCCAGTCTTCTGCTGGATCACTGCTATCGTTCTGGAGTACATGATGTCTAAGGACAAGGGAGGAGATCTGCCCCAGACCCTAACTGACCTGTTCTCACACTTCCTGTTGGTCCAGACAAAGAGGAAGAAGAACAAGTATGATGAGGGACAAGAGATGAGTCCACAGGAGCTGATTGAGGCCGACAGGGAAGTTCTCCTGAAGCTGGGGAGGCTGGCGTTTGAACAGCTGGAGGAAGGAAACATCATGTTCTACCAAGAAGACCTGGAGCAGTGTGGTCTGGACGTCACAGAGGCCTTGGTGTACTCAGGAGTGTGTACTGAGATCTTCAAAAGAGAGAGTGTGATCTTCCAGAAAACAGTCTACTGCTTTGTTCATCTGAGTGTTCAGGAGTTTCTGGCTGCAGTCTACATGTTCCACTGTTTCACCAACAGAAACACAGATGTCCTCAAGAAGTTCCTGGGGAAAAAACATGACAATTTATCCCTGGATGTCTTCCTGATGACAGCTGTGGAGAAATCCCTCAAGAGTAAAAACGGTCACCTGGACCTCTTTGTTCGCTTCCTTCACGGCCTCTCTCTGGAGTCCAACCAGAAGCTCTTAGGAGGTCTGCTGGGTCAGACCGACAACAGTCCAGAAATCATCCAAAGAGTCACCAGCAACTTGAGGAAGAAGGACCCACTTTTTATCTCTCCTGACAGAAGCATCAACATCTTCCACTGTCTCATGGAGATGAACGATCGCTCTCTAAACCATGAAATCCAAGAGTTCCTGAAGTCAGAGAACAAATCTGAGAAGAAGCTCTCTCTGATCCAGTGCTCAGCTCTGGCCTACATGCTGCAGATGTCAGAGGAGGTTTTAGATGATTTGGACCTGAAGAAGTACAACACAACAGATCCGGGAAGATGGAGACTGATCCCAGCTGTGAGGAACTGCAGAAAGGCTCGGTGAGTCCAGACATGATCATTTTAATTATTGATCAGTATAATATGAGAGTAATGAGAATTAATTGTCTTACCTCAAATGCAGTAATTCAAGATGTAAAAATGCCAACCTGAGAAAAACAGCTTTTTGTGTTTTTCATTGTCAGGTTTAAGCATCAATTTATGAATAACTATACCCAGTCTATAATTTATTAGAAAAAGGTGGACGGAATTAAATGTATTTTGTAGTTTGTCTTTCTGACCAATTTTGACCTTTTTTATGGCAGATACTGCACTTTTGCCTTGGTTTCACAGTGCTTTTTTGGATGGACAGCAAAATAAAAAGCCCAATAACTCACAGTAGCAATATCAACTTCTACCAGATTGAAGAGAATATGCCAAACATTTGATTGATCAAATAATAAAATGAAAAATGCAGATACTGCACTTTGCCTTTGTAGGGCAGAGATGTTAATTATCTTTATTACAAGCACAGACTTGCTCGCTGTGGACTCTCAGACACTCACTGTGAAGTCATCGCCTCCGCTCTGAAGTCCAACCCCTCCCACCTGAGAGAGCTGGACCTGAGTGGAAACAAACTCCAGGACGCAGAAGTTAAGCTGCTGTCTGCTGGACTGAAGAGTCCAAACTGTAGACTGGAGGTGCTGGGGTGAGTTGAATGAGATCACACACGCATGTGCACACAAGCAAACACACACGGTAGGAATCCTTTACATATTGGATGACTGGGCTGGTAAACAGTGGCTGCTACTTTCCTCCACAGCTGTGGCATGACGGCAGGGAGAGGCAAGTTTATATGTAAATCTACTTATTTCGTTATCTATATACCTACATATAGTGCTAAGTCTGGTGTATTTACAGTGAGTACTCGTGTACTTCCCCATCTACAAATAAATAAATAAATAAATACTGTATGTCGTCTATAACCCATTTTTACATACAGTTTGTCTCAAAGGTTTACACAGCATGATAATGTACTGGCAAGTTGAAGTGGTGAAAATATTTAAAATGCACAATTAAATATTAGATTGATGAATCTGGTGCTGGTAATCAGATCCAAGGTCTCCGAAACCTTAAACTTGTCATTGCCCCAACTGTGTCATCATAAATCTACTGGTCACACCCTGATCTAAAGTAGGCTACTGTTAAAATATTCTTTTTCTCATTTTGAGGAAAATAAGAGCTGTACTTAAATGAGACAAGATGGAAACTATATAAGTGGCCTCTGCTCTACTCATTTTAGAGAAAAGACAATTTATTAGAACATAAATCGGATTGGCTTGTCAGTGACTTTATGTAATGTTTTATTCTCTCTCTTTTCAGATTGGAGTCCTGCAGTTTTACAGAGAACAGTTTTTCTTCCTTGGCCTCAGCTCTAGCGTCCAATCCCTGCCATCTCAGACGCCTGGACCTGAGTCATAACGACCTGCAGGACTCAGGAGTGAAGATCCTGTGTGAATTTCTGAAGAGCCCAGACTGTAGACTGGAGAGTCTGGGGTCAGTTCACTGATTGTAGATCATCATTATCATCATTATCCCACAATTGTACACGAGTTGTCTCTGCAGAGAATTTGAATCCATTCACTGTGATTTAATTCACCAGTTGCACTTTAGATTGTGGTTGTTTCATTTCCCCCCTATAATAGAATTATCCTTCCATCTCAGGCCAGTTCAGTTCACCTGCTAAGCATCACTCACCCTGGAGAGCCCCTCTTCAGGGCTTTGATGATGCCAGATGTGTGTGGAGCCCAACTTTATTTTGTAAGAATAACAAGACCTGTAAAAGAATATTATGCCACCATTAAAAATTATGTATGGTTTGTTTAATCATTTCAATAATCATAGTATGATCATCTTAAATGATCTGTTATTATTTGACTTGTCTGTAAAAGTGATGTTTTCTGACTTATAGTCAAATGCTACTTTAGAGAGGATGAGAAAGTACAGGTCTGAGATAGCAGCTGCTTGGGCCTCATACACACTCAGCTTGGGGAAATTCCACAGTTATGGCCCAGACACCCCCCTTCTCTCTTCAGGATGGGTGAGGCACCTGCAAGAATGCAGCAACTCTTATAGGGATGCAGGCAGACAGATAGCAGGGAGATTCACACCTGCATTATTTTCTTACATCAAAATAGGCTACATAAAAACATAAGACATAAAAATATAAAGTGGATTAAAACACAAAAATAAATATAATGACAGATGCGTGTAAAAGTTAAAAATGTGCTGGGTCCAGGATGCTTATGGTGAAGGAATGAATCAGATTGAGGAAGAATACATTTTAAGAATAAAAGTCTTTTTCTCTCAATTCAGATTGTGGAACTGCTGGTTGACAGAGATAAGCTCTGTCTCTCTGGCTTCAGCTCTCAAGTCTAATCCCTCCCATCTGAGAGAGCTGGACCTGAGTGAAAACAACCTGCAGGATTCAAGAATGAATGAGCTGTGTGGTTTCCTGGAGAGCCCTGATTGTAGACTGGAGATTCTGGGGTAAATTCACCAACAGTTACTGCTGTCTGTCTCAAGTCTATCTTTATCCTACAATTGAACATAATAAGATCTTGAATCGGTCCACTTTGATTTAATGAAACAGTAATGTTTTCAATTGTTGATGTTTTTCTCTCAGACTGAGGATGATTATCCATTTCCAGCTCATTTCAGTGATAAAGAAAAATAATAGAGGATCATACTGGATCTTTGAAGTTAACTTTTACCCATGAATAACTGAAATCAATTCTTAGTCTGATCCGAGGTCATCAGCATGTGATGACGCTGCTGTGTTGACATGAGGAACTGTTGTGCTCTGGATGATGTCTGTGAACGGTTGACTTTAGGATGATCCACAATATCATTGTTTATCTGCATGTCTTATTCTGTATTCAGGCTGATGAACTGCAGGTTGTCAAAGACCAGCTGTGCTTCTCTAGTCTCAGCTCTGAAGTCCAACCCCTTCCATCTGAGACAACTGGACCTGGAACGCAACGCCCTGCAGGATTCAGACCTTGAGGAGCTGTGTGGGTTTGTGGAGAGTCCAGACTATAGACTGGAAATTCTGAGGTTGGTAGAGAGGTGTACTCAGTCTATCAGCCTTTCAACAGCATTGTACTAAGTTAATTTCCCTGTGAATCCTTTAAACATCTCCCCAAAAAATCCATAATCCATGACTGCATCTACCAACATCTACCCTTGTATCATCATGAGCAAATAAAACACAGCAGATGTCTGAGGTCCTCCTAGAAGTGTGTTTTGTTTATATTGGAATCAACCTGAACACTTTGCAAACTTCAGATATTTACAGCATTGAAGCAAATTAGAAAATGGTGGGAACAAATTCTAACTGTTGTGGTGTTTGTTCCTGCAGGCTCGACGGCAGGGAGATGAAAGCTTCCGTTGACAAAAGCTGTGAGTGAAAGCACTGTCTCCTCCTCATTGGTATTTCTGAGTGTGGCCTGGCTTCAGATAGACCTTTGGTTTGACCTTCATAATATATGCGCTCTCACTTTTGATAGTGTTTGACACAGAAGGTATGAGAAAAATTCCAGTTGTTGAGGAAATCTTTCATGGACAGGACCAGTAGGGGGCAGTAGCTCTTTTACAAACAACACAACAGACCTTTGTGGTTTCGTTTCGAGCGCCTAGTTTTTCGTGACGGTTGGGACCACATCCATGGTTGTGACCCGCCCCCCTCGTGAATCAGCGGAGCAACAGTCAAACACTGTGTCGGTCCTACTTCCTCATCAGGTTTGTGTTGTGTCTGAAAACTAAAACGAAATGATCGTGTGGATATTGTATTGTATAATCATGCAGTATGAAGTAAATGTCAGTTTGTCGATGTTTTACTTTATTTCTAACTTACTGCAATGTTAGATGAGGGTGATAGCGCTGTTAGAGGTGTGAACTGCTTCTCCTTGGAGCCTGAAGCGGAGGGGGGTCGGTTCCCGAAAGTGAAAGATAAGACATAGGCCTACCGTAGCCTACATAGACTGGATAAATTGAGAAATTGCGAGATACAAACTTCTATCTTTAATATCAAAATGGTGTATTTGGAGATGCTTGTTTTCTTTCACAGGCAGGTTTCCGGTGGTTTGTGTACTGTAGCTAATTAAGCATCCAGTTCAAAACATCTGCTCAGATCTGAAACAGCTGCAGGTTGTATTTGCTTGGATGAAACTTATATTATTATTAGTCTTTTAAGTAGGAGCTGTGTGTAGGCCACTGGACAGAGTCATGCTACAGTATCATTATTATGAATCACTTTAGCAGCACGTGACACATGCGGAAGAAGATCGACAGACTTTGTCAGTTGAGCATGAGGAGACTTTTATATTTTTTGTGTGTTTGTTTATTGTTTGTTTATTGTATGTAGCCTATGTAAAATAATAGTGATAAAAACACAAAGCATTGATGATCAGTGATTGGTTCATTCAAGGTACTGTAAGTCCTTGTGATGGTGTAGGAACAGCAAGTAAGATGGGACTCAAACCAAGCTGGAGTTTGTGTTACTGAGTTTATTGCTGCTCTATCTGAACTCAGTTAGTGTTGCTGTTCTCTTCATCACAGTGTGTGAAGTGTAACCAGACAGATGGCATAGAGCAGATGGCTGCAGGTCAGATTAAGACCAATGGCCAGTACCCCACTATAAATGAATAGCCTATTTCATTGACCATCTTTTTGAAAAATGATGATTCCCATAATCTGAAAAAAAAGTTTAATGTCAGCTGTTCTCCTCCTCCCGTCAGGGGTCTCTGATGTCAAACTGAACCCAATCACAGCAGAGACAAAACTCAAAGCGTCTGAGGACGACACAAAGCCGACGGTATCTGAGGAGGACACCGAGCTGACGATGGCTGAGGAAGGCGCCAAGATGACGGCGTCTGAGGAAGACGCCAAGCTGATGAAGGTGAGAGAACAACCAGTGTGTCACATTTAAGGGCTCAACACACAGCAAGCAGATAATTGAAGAATGCAGTATGTCCTGCAGCTGGGAACTCCTCCACCCCTTAGCATTGTGAAACTGACAAAAAGGTCTTTGGCATAGAAACTGAGTCAGAGTTTACAATTTGGTTTGACTATAGCGCTTTACAGATGTGCTGTTCATTCATAGAAGGACTACACTTCACAAACATTGAATTGTTTTGTACTTTTTATTGTGACCTGCCAAGGGACTGCAGATGTAAATTAGCTCAAAGCTATAATCTGGTACAGTGCATCAGATGGCAACATTTATGTTTTAACTGTACACTGTCCTTTTTAAATAAAAATGAAACGTGAACAAAATGATCTGTATAAACTTCCAGTATTTTTATGTTTTGATGATTTACTTTAGAATAGTTTTCAATAAGACATTGAGTCTATTGATAAACATGCACCATGAGCAGTGTATAATTTAAAAGATAAAAGATAATATACCTACAGATCCACTGCTTCACTGCATTAACAAACACATCACCATCGCTTGCTTTACTACTTTATATAATATAAATATGAAAGACTACAGCCTAATGTGTATATATTAACATACTGTACCATACAGCTCTGCAAAAAAAATAAGAGACCACTACAAAATGATCAGTTCCTTTGGATTTACTATTCAAATTTCTCGCAAATTGGAAATAAAAATATTGTCATTTAGAGCATTTATTTGCAGAAAATGGCAACAGGTCAAAATAACAAAAAAGTCCTGGTGTTTTCAGACTTTGTATAATACAAAGAAAACAAGTTCATATTCATTTTAAAACAACACAACACAACTTTTTAAACTTAGGAAGAGTTTAGAAATCAACATCGGTTGAATAATCCCAATTTTTAATCACAATAGTGTTTTATTTTATTATTTATAACACTTCTCATTAAATATGATTTGGTTGAGGTGATCTGCTAAGAGTGAGGTGTGCTTGTGTTGGAGTTCAACAGACACTGGAATCGATGGCTGCCATACATGTAGAGAAGCTGCTCTAAGAACATTTTGGAGTCGTCTCTTTATTTTTTTCAGAGCATATACAATATCTTTGTAAATATCCAGGACCCCCTGGAAGACGAGATGATGCATCTCAAGGGGTTATCCCTTAATAAATGTGTTTGTATATCAGGATGTAATGCCCACCCACATCCTGTCTACAGTCAGTTATCTGTAACACAGCATCATTCCACACACGTTCTTCAGTTCAGTCTGGACTGAGAACATTGGGTTGTTTTCCTCAACACCAGTTGGTTATTTGATGTTGTCTCTCTCTGAATCACAGCCTCCGTCCAACTTCGTACCTGAACTGAGAACTGAACGTTCCAAAGTCACATTCAGGTAAAACATAAATCACTTAACACTGTTTTCAGCCCTCCTTCTTCCTCCAGATGTGCAGTCTCCTGGATGGCTCCTCTACCCTCTTTCTCCTTGTGTCAAGTGACATCATTTTGTGAAGACATCAGCAGAGTTGCATCAGTCATCTTAAAGGGATAGTTCACCCAAAATTCAAATTTCGCTCATTATCTCCTCATCCTCATGTCGACTAAGAGCTGTGAGAGAGCTCCGTTCCTTCTCTGAGTTACGGGGGGGTCCGCGCAGCAGTATTTGTCCATATAATGGTTGTCAATGGACACCAGGTTTCTTTGTCCAAAAAGACACACCAAAAAACATCAAAATACCTCCATACTGTTTCTTTGTCTCTTGTATTGAAAAGAAACTGTTCCGAACAAAATTAAATAAGTCTAAAAGCTTGTTTACCTCCAGTGTCTTGGTTCACTGCTCTTCCTGTGTCTGCAATTCTATGATTTGTCCCTCTTGTATTACAAGAGGGAAGCCCTTTTTGGACAGAGAAGGAACGGAGGACTCTGAAAATTCTCACAGCTCTTAGTCGACATGAGGGTGAGTAGATAATGAGTGAAATTTGAATTTTGGGTGAACTATCACTTTATCACACTTGACTGTGTTTAATCTTGACCAAACTTCAAACTTTTTTGTTATATTCCAGGCTTGGACAGGTCACTTGTGCTCATTCAGCCCTCTGTCTCCTACAGGTTCAAGTGTCCTGGTCAAGGGAAGTTCCAGTGTGCTTACACAGGCCTGGTGTTCGTTATGGATCAGGAGGCGGAGCTGGTCTACAGGACTATCCAATGGGATGTCTTCGGCCTAGAGGCCATTTTCAAGACACCAGCAGGTCCACTGTTCAACATCGAGTGTCCTGACGAAGCCATCAGTGAGCTCCACCTCCCGCTCTGTGACGCAGCGACTGGTGAGCAAAGCATCAAGCTTTTGTTTTTGTTCACTTTCTACACTATTAATCATCAACTGGACAGTGTTACAGTCTGATGACAGTCATACATTTGAAAGAAACTACATTTTACATCCACCAGGGTCTAGTTTACAAGATATATTTAAATAATATCTCTAACTCATGAGCCTGTTCAGAGTCACTGTGCCTGTCCAGGTTTAGACCAAATAGTGCCTACCATTTTCCTGCCTTTATCTCAATCTCTATCAAATCCTTAGATTTTTGCTAGCTAGTTGTGCTTTTGTGTAAAATCAGGAAGTAAGTATCGGGAAGTAATCAGAATTTGTCATTTGGGGATGATCTTTCATTACCTTCAGTCGGTGTCTTCCCAGCTTCGTCCTCAGGTCTGCTGTTGGCCGCCCACGTTACTGAGGATGGAACCAGCATCATGACGCCACACCAGGTCACAGACACTCACGTCATTGTCAAAGTCCCTCATCTCTCCTCCTTCGGCCTGGTCTGGGCTTTGGAGTATTTATGGAGGTTCTGGAACAACATCAAAGAGGTCAATGGACAGGTGTTGCTGTTCCTAGCACCACAACTAATGGCACGGAGGCAGAGCGTCTATGTTCATCTCCTGCCAGGCAACGTCAACCTGGAAGAGGTAAAGATGGAGGAAATCACACATCCTGAATTTGGATTTATATTCTAAAAAACAAACAAAACAGAAAATAAAAATGAATGTCCAATAATGGTGGAGAGAAGGGCTGGGCTCTACACTACAGCGTACTCTGGTATGCAGCACAGAACCTACAGCTAATAAATAAATAAACTCTAATTACATTTCTAACTATATCATTTTCATTTGAGATATTTTATGGTTTAAATGGACAAAAATGTCCATTCTCCACTGAACATTTGTATATTCATTGATCAATGCTGGTTATATTGCACATGTATGGTTACTGTAGAAGGTTCATACATTGTAGGGCTAAATATTATTTCCCATGATAAAAGCAAAAAAAAAAAAATTAAATAATGATAATTATAATAACATGATATTTAAAGGAGTCATCACCTGGTTTTTTACGTATCCAGCCCCCCTTGGATCGCTTTGGATCAATTCGTAAAACTTATTAATAAAAAAATAAATAATTTTAATCAAACATTGAGCTTGTTCTGAAATGCGACTTTATCACGCGAGATTACGCGCGAGGTTTTGACTGGTCTGGATCTGGTCCGGATGTGCATTGTATGAGGCACGCGTTGATTCGCCGCAGGAAGGACAGAGCCGGGGGGCGCTTGCCTGCATGCAGACTCCAAAACATAAACAGCCCCCTGGTACCGCTTCGGCGATTTCAGGTAGCCGACGGGCGGGGTTGGGTGGTGAAAGAGGCAAGTAGCCTCCGCCGTTGAGGTCATCGTCGGAGCAGAATCAAAGATCTCGTGCTTTAGGAAGGCACACCATTGTGTGCTATTCCTGTTCGGAAAAAGAGCCGAAGCGAAAAAACGGCGCCGCTTTCAAACTCCAGCTTTTCAGGCAAGTTTCAACTGAGGTCAAACACCAGTATGCATGTTTTAACAAGAAAAATTGCGATTTCCGGGTGATGACTCCTTTAAAAAACATATGTACATACAAAGAAATGTGGCTGTTAAATAACATACCAGTTAATCCTGCTCAGAGAAACGGTGTATTCTCAGCTGTGACACTCACTCTAGCCCAGTCACCCACAAGCAGAGTCACAGGTCTATGGTCTTCAAATGAAGTTTTACAGAGTAAAGGGTTGTTTTGTTTGTGTATGATCTAATTTGTATGTTCGTAGATATTTTAAAAGACACTGTTTAATAAAATAAACCTATGCTTGAAGAGCTGTTCTCTGATTTCCTTTTTCTTCAGGTGAAGATAAGGCACGACGATAGTATGCTCATCATGAAGCCTCCTAGCTGTAAACTCACCACAAGTCATCATTACAATGTTCACTGTGAAAAAGCCCATTTAGTCCAGCCTGCGGTGAGTACTTTTTAAGATTTTAAGTAATTTGACACCATTGTCACCATTTGTCTGCTGTCTGTGACTGTGTAGCTGCTGCTTTTCAGAAACATCATTTTAACCTGGACTATGGACCAAATTACCACCCATCATTTGAGATCGTCCTGGATGCAGAGATAGACGAAGCCGACGTAGAGGTCCGAGACCAAACAGGGAAAGTTGTCTGGAAGTGTGAAATTCACTTGCCAAGTAAGGACTCCACCCACCTGCAGCATCACGATCACAACAGTGGTAGTCACTGACCCATGGTGCATTTGATCAGCTTCAGGCTGCTTTTTTATTCCATAGTCCACTTTAAGTCATTATAAAGGATCTTATTAGTCAAACAGCTCCAGCCCAGTTGTTCAAAGGTAATCTGATCGGATTTTGGATCATGGATTGGATCAAATCTGGAAAATGGGTTGTTTCAAAACCAAAAACGGATTCTGAGATCAGATTAGATCACATAATCCAGCCTTGGTTTTAATCTGGATGAAACCCTTAGTTTGTGTTGTTTATAACTTTTTTAGTAGGATCAAGATAACTTTGATCCCAAAAAACCCCCAAAACAGATTATTCTGATCCCAGCAGTCGGGTGGATTCAGGGTGGATTTCAGGAACAAAATGTGATCAAACTGGTCAAATAAACAATATTTATAATGTAGTAATATACATTTATTGATTTAGATGTTGCACCTAACTTTTAAACCAGACTCAGTGATTAGTAAATAAAGTTAACTTTTGAATATTTCTTTATAAACTATATATATATATATAAACTTTTAACTATAAACTTTTCCCCAACTACTTATTTCATGAAATTTGAAACACATGGGGAAATATTCACAATTTCACTAATACACAGAAAACAATACAGACTCCGTTTTCAAATGAACACACTCTGAGTGACCCCATGCTGCTGTTCTACCCGATGTTTACAGACCAATCAGCCTTCAGCGTGATGCACAGTCTCATCTAGAGCACTCATTATCCGGATTTGGTAAACTTGAAACTTTTGGATCTGGATCAGACTGATCCAATCCTACTTTGCTTTGAACAACTGGGATAAAATTAAGACGGATTACATGATCCTGGATAGCAAAAAAGAGGGGATTTCAAAATCTGGATAATTTTTATCCAGATTACACCTTATGAACAACTGGGGACCTGTAGGTATCACAACTGTAAGAAATTGATGTAAAGTGTTGTAAATATATCTACATGTCAGCATATATCTATTCTACCTGGAGCTCTTAAATTCTCCAACTGCTAAATCTACTTGAGACAGTTTGACAGGAAAACCAGTGACTACTCAAATTCCATAACTGCTTCAGATGTTCCTCTGATCATTCACTTTTGCCCCGACACATGGTCACATGTCACTGTCCCAGTGTCTCAGTACAGATGTGATTGTTGTGATTATTGAGCACAAGTATGTTCACCTTCCAGGTCATGGTGCAGCGGGGGCTTCAGGAGTCTCACGACACACGGCCATTGAGAAGCTGGGGTTTGTTCGGGCAGAGTTCATCCAAAGAGTCTCTGAACCTGTTGCCAAAGAAGTGCTGGATAGACTCCTGCAGGCTGCGGTGTTAACACATGATGAAAAGGATGCCGCTGTTGCGACACCAAACAGGGCCGATAAAGCTCGAGTATTGATTGACACAGTGCAGAGAAAAGGATCAGAAGCCAGTTCAGAGATGGTCAAAATTCTATGCGAGATAGATCCATTCCTCTCAAAACAGCTGAAGCTGGAGTGAAGCAGAAACAGTGTGTCAGGGCGTTTCGTCTGATAGCAGCATCTTTAGGCTAATTCTTTAGTAGTTTAGTTTTTATGTTTTTGTTTGAGAACGAATCACATTTACCTGAGCTGTCCTGGCACGCCTTATAAATTCAGTCTAATGCACAATTCTATACTAATGTACTTTTAAGTTAAAGCATAAGTTAGCGATCCGGTTGTTTTGGCTAATGCTGCGTTCCAGGCAGGCTTTTGAAACAGTAAATTTAGGCTTCAAGTCACGACTTATGACTTTGTAGCGTTCCAGGTAACCTGTAACTTTTTTTCCGGCGTGTTGCCTGTGAAAGTGCACTATAACGGCCACTCGTAACTTCCGACCCGTGAACTCGTACCAGATCGAACTGGTACGAGTTCACAGGTGTGAAAAACACAAGTTACGAGTTTCCTTGAACGCACCATGAGTTAGTAGCCCCCGCCCTCGTCATGGATTGGTCCTCGTCCCTACTGTACGTCACCACATTCACGTGCATCCCTTGGCTGCACACACAGCCGTTCTCTCTCCTCATTGGATAACACTTGTATCCCAGAAGGAAAATTTTCTCCTCTGTTTACAGCAGAGCAGAGTGACAGAGAGACCCGTATTTCGGCCCAAACACGCCATGTAAGTGATTGCTGACAGAAAATAGGACTATTTAGGACTTGTATTAACACAAACATTCCGCTGACTTATGCTTTAATACCAACAGTTCCCTTTTCACCTCCTCAACCTCTGTGGATTCGAAATATGACTATTTTCAAATAAGTGGATATAAATGGATGTAAAAGGCATAAATGAATAAAAACTAGAAATCCTGAAATAATGTGGGAATTAATAAACTGATACAGTATAAGAATACAGAAATAGCATTGTTATTTTGCATTTAATTGTTTATTTCTGAATATTTGGCTATTTATTCATTTGTTTATGTCATTCTTGTCCTGCATACCAGTGAAACCTGGAGCTCACATTTCTGACAATACCATTCAAAACATAATTTGCAAAAAGCACTGTAATGCTAGACTGAATACATTTTTTATGGTTTTATATATTTCTTATGTCTGTCTTGTTCATGGGTGTAATCATGTCCCTTGAGGGGTTAGTGACTGTCAAATGAAAAAAAAAAAGCAGCTTAGTTTGGACATTACAGATGTGCAGTAGTAAAAGTAAGTAAGTAATACTTTTACTTTTACTACTGCACATCTGCAAATATGTCCAAACTAAGCTGCTTTTTTTTTTTTAATTAATTAAAATCACTGGTCTGTTTTATTCTCTGAACTTCCTAAACACTGACTTTTATTGTAACCCAAATATCAGGACATGTTTGTAAAAAACAAAACAAAAAAACAGGCAAGTTTTAATCGGTTAATCTTTTATTTCATTTATATATAGGCCTATTACTTTTTCAAATGTTAAATAAAGATTTTCATTGGAAAAAAAAACATATCACAGTCACATATCCACACATCAAGAGAAGTTATCCCTCCATCCACACATCAAAGACACACATCGCTGGCACAGTAGCATTTTGACGTCATCAGTGAGGTCATAACTTCTCCGGAACCGAGGTTGTAAATACAGGTGGTGTTTGCAGTCACACTCCGCCCCGCTCTCCCTCAGGGAGGCGCAGGAGGCCGGTGGTCGCAACATCCTCGAGTCCCGGCTGTGCGGACAGACGCAGCCCTGGATCTCGCACCTGCTGACCTCAGCTCTGAAGTCAGCGGAGGAGGAGCTCAGGGAGGAGGAGCGTGCATAGGAGCCGCACGCTTGTCCCCCTGGGGCTAGGCTGTATGCCTTGGCTAAGCGATGAGGCCGAGCTTTCTGCGATTCACCTGAGTCTGCAGCGGGGCCCCCTCGGGGTCACCGGGACCTGTCTCGGTGTCCTGGGGGTTACACCTCCCTCTGTCAAAAATCAATCATCTTGTGCAGGTCCAGTGGCGGGTCTTAGCTGTTTCCTCTCACCTGTGTGAGGCGGCCACGCTGCAGCTGCACTGTGTCAGAGACGTTCAACAATTAGTAAGGACAAACTGGTTGTTGTTGCTCTTTCTTTTTCTTTACTTGGAAGTAAAAAGTCAGGCACTGAGCTTGAAAAACGATGAGCTAGCATATTTTGACAAATGTTTTTCAATGAAAATCTTACAACAATCAGTCTTCAAACAATCAGTGTTCATTGAAACAGACCCCGACAGCCAGTGATTTTGATGTGTGGAGCACCATGACGTCATGCCAGGTAGCCTAGGCCCCCCCATTCACACATCAAAGGCACACTGGCATTTTGACGTCATTAGTGAGGTCATAACTTCTCCCAGCTGACCAGCTGCCTCGGGGAGCTGCAGACCCCGGGCGTCTTCTTTTTGTTTTTTGTGTAAAACAAAAAGAAACACAAACAAATAAAACAGTGCACATGTAGAAAAAAATTAAATTGGAGTATTATTAAACCATTCAGAATGTATGGTCATGGTCGGATTTCGTGACCATGTTCCTGTTGTGACCTGGTTGTGACTGCTGGGGGCAGCAGCATGGCAGCGCCACGACGGAATGGCTCCGGAAGTCCAGTAGAAGAAAGGGAAATGAGATTACTTCGCTTATGATTGGCTTAGCCTCATATTCTAACCAATCATAGTTCTTCTGAAATCACGTTGCCCGAGTGCTAGCCAATCAGGGCCGGGGTAAGGGGCGGGCCATCACCTCTTCGGTGCGCGTGCCGGTGCTGTGGTTTTCGTTCGTGTGTCTTGTTTGTCTTCGGCAGAGAAGAGGCGCTGTAACTAACATCTCACTCTGGATAAACACACACACGGACAAATGGACGGTAAGTGAGAGCATGAACTGAACTGAAGTGAAGTTATTTCATGTTAACGACGGTTCCTTTACACCGCCACGATAAATAAATAGGCTACCACTGTTGATTTCACCTGAGCTGTGTATGGGAGTCATGCTGAGCCTCATATCAGGTTCTGTCTGAACTGTAGTTTATTAGTCTATGGAACTCCAGGAGGCATGGGCAACCGGCTCGACTGATCAACGATGTTTTTATTGACTGTCATTATTGCTCACTGTTTTGGTAGCTGTACTTTTAGCGATTGTCCTGCATTAACCAGAGCATGCTAGCTCCATGCAGCACCGGTTACCACGGTGAAACTCCGTAGTGATGGTTAGCTGACCAATCTAGTCATAAAGGGCTAGATAGAAACACGTGGAGATTTGTTTCTGTTTGGCAGAATGTCTTGTTGCACTGATGGTGCTGAGATGGGGTGGTAATCTCAGTGTTGAGATAACATACTCATGTACATACAGCACAGTGACAACTGAGTTTTCATTTCCCTGTCTTCACAGAGGTAGTAGTTAAAGTGATTAATAAGAAGCCATATGGACCACTCCCAGTGGTCTATGTGATCACTCATATGAATTTCAGATATAGTTGTTATTTCCACCTGTGCTTGATGCTGTAAATTGTAAATCGTAGAATACAATAACATCATATCATTGTGCAATGCCATTGCATCACTGCCTGTGTCTGTGAGTTGATGAGGTTTCGTGGTTCACCGGTTTTCTCTGTGTCCTTTCAGCTGAAGCTGTTGTTCGAGCCAAGATTCCTCAGAACCTGGTGAAGGTTCTTGGTGTTGAGGTGAGCAGAAGCTGTACTGTGCAACTATCATCTGCAGCATCCAGTCCTGTTTCAGCAGGAGAAGAAGTCATATGATATGATAGCAGCTGCTTTGCTTATCAGTCCCCTGGTTGCAGCCATCAAAAAATGACTGAATGAATTCCTGGCTTCAAGCCCTAAACATGAATAAACTTGTTCCAGGTATTTTTTGAACATTTACAAACAATAATTTAGATAAATCAGTCAGATGCTTAATCTATACTAAAAGGAATTCATCATCATCATCATCATCATCATCATCATCAAATGAATTAGTGTCTGTTTTAGACACTGCCCATCTGTTGGTGAAGTTTTCAGACTATCAACATAAAATAATAACACGATATATTTATTTTTCCATTAGTTATTGTTTTTTAGTTGGTCAATTTAAAGGAAATGTTACAGAGGAGTATGATCAGTGTGTGCTCAATGTCTGATACTTTGTTTAACAATCTGTAGTGAGTCAGTAAAATGATGCTTCAGAAAGCATCTGCTGAAATAATTCAGTATCACAGTGTGGACAAGAACGCACAAAGTGGACTTTGTTTAGAAGATGTGGCACATAAATAATCTCTGTGTCTTTGTCTGACTGTGTCAGTCTCAGGGCAGCATGAAGGCGCGGGCCTTCACCGAGGCCTTTCTGAAGAGCAGCATCGAGCAGCAGCAACATCATAACCTGAGGAACATATTGACTCACAAGGCTGTGGTGCTGGGCTTCTCCAGGCCCAAGAAGGACAAAGTCAAGAGCAAGAAAGCCAAAGGTCTGAACGCTCGCCAGAAGAGGGAGCTGAAGGTCTTCCAGATCAAGCCTGAACAGCAGAGGTCAGTGAGGGAAGGGACATTTCCAGATAACTTGGAATTTCTGAGTTGAAAACTGATTTCCATCTTCAAAGTGTTCCAGATGCACCACATCAGAACATGTAGCACATTGCAGCAACAAGGCAGTAAAAGTGCTTCATGCATTTAAAGCCTCAGTATGTAGTATTAGGGTTAAACCATGACATCCAGCGTTCAGATTCTAGATTGCAGCGCTCACTCGCTCACCCCTCCCGTCGGCAAAGTGACGGTGGCCACCGAGGACAAACACGTTCGCAAACTAACCGCTAACTGCTAACAATAATCTCTGACCAATTACTTGCGGTTTTTAATCATTATTATCTTTTTTAAAGGAGTCATCACCCGGAAATCGCAATTTCTCTTGTTAAAACATGCATACTGGTGTTTGACCTCAGTTGAAACTTGCCTGAAAAGCTGGAGTTTGAAAGCGGCGCCGTTTTTTCGCTTCGGCTCTTTCTCCGAACAGAAATAGCACACAATGGTGTGCCTTCCTAAAGCACGAGATCTTTGATTCTGCTCCGACGATGACCTCACGGCCGGAGGCTACTTGCCTCTTTCACCACCCAACCCCGCCCGTCGGCTACCTGAAATCGCCGAAGCGGTACCAGGGGGCTGTTTATGTTTTGGAGTCTGCATGCAGGCAAGCGCCCCCCGGCTCTGTCCTTCCTGCGGCGAATCAACGCGTGCCTCATACAATGCACATCCGGACCAGATCCGGACCAGTCAAAACCTCGCGCGTAATCTCGCGTGATAAAGTCGCGGTAGGAAAAAGGGTCAGAACAAGCTCAATGTTTGATTAAAATTATTTATTTTTTTATTAATAAGTTTTACGAATTGATCCAAAGCGATCCAAGGGGGGCTGGATACGTAAAAAACCAGGTGATGACTCCTTTAACACATGTACAGACTACTTCAACTCATGCCTTCAGTCATATATTACAGCAAAAAATTACACGGGAGGACTTACAGGATGTGCCATTTACGCAGTCCGGTCCCATGAAGGAAGATCAGAGGACAAACATACTTGGACATACAGTAGATACGGTATGATCAGCTGTTAACAATGGCGCTCCTTAAAAAAAAGAAGAAAAAAAAAAGACGTGGGTCGCTGTGCTCTCCAGCCGGTTGAGCTGTCAGAGGAGCCTCTGTTGTCCATCTCTCTTCAGCCTGGTGTTTGGCTGCACTTTGTATAAAAACAGTTCAACATTATAAGATGTAGCTTAGCTGCTAATGCTAACTAGCACCGTGAGTGTTTTGTAACGGCAGAAGAAAACAAAAAGAACTACGTCGATCATTTCAAACGTTTGAGATTACCGTATTCAAAGATGGCGTTGCAACATGACGGCCTCCGATGGATGCGCCTACCACCATGTAATTGTAAACAACTTATTCTGAGCTACGAGACAGTTTTCATTTGTATGCAGTCGTGATTAGACCTCAGTAAATACGTATTTATGAAAGCAATATATGATTTTTGCTAATAAAAAAACAAATAAGCGACATACTGCCCCTTTAAACATGACATACCATCCATAACAGTGGATGTTTACATCTGTAAACATAAGTAAATATTGTACTGTATATTTCATAATGTTTTAACTTATTTTGGCATTAAAAATGCATTTAAATTGATGTTTCACCATTGGTGTGGTTCTGTGCGGATGCCACCATTGTTGTGTGATGTCAGACAGCTGAAGAGAAGTTGGAGTAAATGCCAGCATTATACTGAGTCATGATGTTGCTCCTCCTCTCTCCTCCCTTTGCTGTTGGTATCATGTTATTGCAGGTACGAGCTCTTCCTGCCTCTGCATCAACTCTGGAGACAGTACATCATTGATCTGTGTGGCGGCCTGAACCCAACATGGTAAATTGGTATTATGGGTTATATGATATTATACTCTGCGTCCATTCACATTATGAACGTTAAGTGTTGTATCATAAACCTGTGTTATGTCGACAGCTCCCCAGAGTTTGTGCAGCAGAAGCTTGTGAAGGCTGACTTCCATGGAGCCATCATCACAGGTAGAGTTCACATGAAACCTCAGACTCGCGCACACACACACTGTGGAGCTCCAGTGTTTGTCATGGACATAGAACGAGGTTTAATGACTGTGACAGTTGGTTGTAGTTGTGTGTTTTCAGAGCAGCTTTGTGTTTGTGAGTATTAGAATGTGAGAAACTGAGTTAAAGTGAAAGCCTCGGGGTAAATGGATTACAGATGTTCTGTTTCCAGCCTTCAGTTTTATGCTAAAACCATGTATCTGTCAAGTTATCATGTTGTTGGTGAAACCTCACAAGTACCAGACTCACCTGATGCACTAGTGTTATACTAATGTTGTGTTGCTGTTCTCATTCACAGTGGTCCGATCTAAATGTCCATCCTATGTAGGGACCACTGGGATTCTGGTCCAGGAGTTCAAAAATATCCTGAAAATCATCACCAAGGAGGACAGACTAAAAGGTGAGAGCACCTGCAGCTCATCAGGAGTGAGCTGTGATTGGTTAGCCAGCCACAGGCCTGGGACCTCATCTACATAATAGTTGAACATTAGAATTTGTGTCACTCCACATCTTCAAGTCTGGCACGCAGGATTGTGCAGGGACACATCCAGGTGTGTGTGCTTAAATAATGGGAAATACAAATGCAAAGCTGTTCACAGAGAGCAGGACAAAGTGTTGTCTAAATCAGCCCACAGCTGCTTTATCTAACAAACAGACCGGTCAGGAGCAGGTGACAGGCTGGATGAAGTCAGTACATGATCACTTAAATCAATCTAAAATCAGCTCCTAGCACACACAGTGTGTATGAAACATCATTATACTAGAGAATCAAATCTCTTTGGAGAGTCACTGAGTGTCTGTGGGTTATTTACTCGAGTCCTGTGCATGAGCTAATGTGTAAAATTGGAGACGGTTTTCTGGTGCATATTCCTGAGTGTGTATGGAACAGTGTGGAAAGTGTTCACTGATTTCTACTTTCAAACCACAGCAGCAGTCACAGCCAGTCTCCACATTTTTTTCTGCTGTTTTTGATGTCAGTGGTAAAACATGTTTTTCTAAGGAGTTGTCCAGGATGTATATCATTAAAGGAAAATTCCGGTCATTTTTGACCCCTAAATTGTTGTCCTGATGGTCACCCAGTGTTGGGGGGAGGAAAAAACTAAAATTGATGCAGGCAAACCAGAGTTACACCATGGCTACCCGGCGCTAGGGATAGCAACAACGCTAACCTATGGGGGCAATTCTTTCAACCACAACAAACACTCAAAAAACAACCAGATATCTATGGTACGTGACTGGAATCCTTAGAGACACCACTGAACTCATATAGTGTACACTATATACAGTGTTAAAGCAGAAGTAAGTGATATATTTGTGTTAATATAAGTCTTAAATAGTTATATCTTCCGACAGCAATCACTTACATAGAGTGTTTGGACCAAAACACGGGTCTGTCAGTCACTCTGCTCTGCTCTGAGCCGAGGAGAAAACATTTATCGTATCCTACAGTTTTTATCCAATGAGGAGAGAGAACGGCATGCAGGGCTGTGTGTGCAGCCAAGGAACGCCGTGAATGTGGCGACGTAGGGACGAGGACTGTTATGGTGCGTTCAAGGAAACTCGTATTTTTCCGACCGTGAAGTGGTACCAGTTCGATCTGGTACGAGTTCACCGGTCGGAAGTTACGAGTGGCTGTTATAGTGACTTTCACCGGTAAAACAGGTCGGAAAAACACAAGTGGGTTGCCTGGAACGCTACAAAGTCGTAAGTTGTGACTTGAAGCTGTAATTTACGATTTCAAAAGCCTGCCTGGAACGCAGCATTAGCGAAAACGACCGGACCACTTACTTCTTCTTTAACTTTGTGTTTTTATATGTAGTCACTCACCTCAGATAGCCGAACTCTGAAACATCCTGGAAAGACGTTACTATCAGATCACAGAGCGCCTGCTCTCCCCGCCACAGAAACAAACACTTTTTCCTTGTTGTTGTGAATTCTTTACAAAAATAACCGGTCGAGCAGTGCAGTGGTGATGTCCATAATATCTCCGACTGGTTATTTTTGTAAAGAAATCATCAAAAATGACCGGAATTCTCCTTTAACCTATTAGATTTAGAGGGGGAGAGGGCAGAGTGCGATATTCATGCATGTGCGCTCAATTCCACGTTCATTAGAATGTTCAGAGAACTTCTATTTGGCATACACGTCTTTCCAGCTTAGAGCATAGATAGACCATTTTATGCTAAAAATGTATCACTTCCTCCTAGAGAGATGGGGAATAATGTAATGTCATGTAATTCTGGCAACTATCCCTGTAAATTCATTAGCATCCTGTGAATCAGTGTGTCAGAATGGTCTGTGCGTGCGAGTTGACGGATGTGGTTACTTGTCACCAGTGTAACATGTTGCTCACCTTGTTGTCTCTCTCTCTCTCTCTGCCCGTTGTATGACAGTGATCCCAAAGAGGGGCAGTGTGTTTGAGATCGAGATCAACGGCTTCGTCACTCACATCTATGGAAACAGGTTCACGCTGCGAGCGGGCGAGCGCGCTGCCAAGAGGTTCAAAGTGAGAGGAAACATGGACCTGTGAATAAGTGTCACTGTAAGTCAACAAGCACAGTCAGGACAGACACCACACACTCTGCTGCTGCTGCTGCTGCCGCCCTCCACTGTGTCACTGCGCTCATCACATCAGCTCACAGAAAAGACGCTGCCGCAGATCGGAGGGACTCAGTTTGAAATACATGAGTGACACTGCTGAAATATATTATGGGAAGTCCCGGGTCCAGGGTTTTGGACAGTTCTGCCTCTGCTGATTCAGACTCATCAGTCTCGGTACATTCCTGTGAGTCAGTGCAGAAACACTGAGGCAGGTTTTTGGCTGCTGGTGTGTGTCGTCTGAAAGCAGCAGCTGCTACTGTGATCAGAAGAGTGGGATGTAAACACTGGAAACATCCATTCAATCTTTTCTACCAGCTGGATGAAGCTTGTGCTCTAGAATCAGTGCTGCTATCAGACATCCATATTTTTAATTTCTAAATTTAAATGATACTTTTTGGTTTTCACTGCTTTGTCTTTTTCAAGTGAGAAGAAACTCTGTCTGAGAAGTTCCTCTAATTTTACAAGATTAGAAAAAGTGTGGATTTGGGAAAACTCTGTTTATTTTCTTCAAGACAACAGGACATCTCTATCTACTGAGTCACTCAGTGTTTATAAAAACTTTTCTGTTTGGCCAAGTTGATTGAGGTTTTTCATGCGTTGAATGGAAGATGACATTTATGTTTTTTGGAATCTCAGATCTCAGAGAATTCTGCAGGACTTCCTTTTACTTTTTGTAACAGGACATGTTGAATCTGGTTTTACACATTCACGGTTTACAACATTGAGGAAGTCTGTGGTCATGTGACTTATTTGAAACTGTCCATTGCTATTGAACTGAGCCTTTTCTTTACAACAGGTTTTGTTTTGATGTCACAACAGGACGATAACAGAAAGGCTGAGTCAAGGACTGACTTCATGTTTGTCCTGTGGTGTTAATAAAGGCACTGCACAGATCCACACGTGTGTGAGCTGTTTCAGCCTCTGTAAGCTCTGTTTTGCTTTTACTGTTCATGTTTCAGCAGCAGTCCTGAGCTCTGTCAGACCAACTGGTGCCCGCTAAGTGTCTGGAGACAATGATTATTTCCTTATGCTGAGGCACGAAATTATAGTTTTCCTCGATTGCTAAGACACATTTCTGGAAAGCTGTTCTCCTTTTCTCTAAACTGTGAACACAAACCCCAGACTCTTCTTGCAAAAGCAAACTTTCATCTCAAAACAGTTGACACTGAACTATGTTGTCAAATCGAGTCAATCAAAATTAAAAACACTACTGAGCAGTCACTAAACACTACATAGACAAATAGAAAACACAATGCTCAGGACATGAAGCTGTAGAAATAAATGTTTATTGTTCACTGTAGGCTAAATGCATGTTGCAAAACAAAAAACCTGTGCATTTAGTTGTACATACAAAAAGAAAACAAAACAAAAAACAAATCCTGTGCATTTACACGTAGCACTTGTACAGTACAAAAACAAACAGAAATCTGGTGCATTTAGCACTTGTATGCAGTAAGGCTACGTAAAAATAAAGTACAAAAATATAGAAATGAGAAGTGCATTAGCTACTCAGCCACAGCATCATTTCTCTGAACTGGATCAGGCCACAGGACTTCATCCTGAACTGGTTTATGTTCCCTCA
Source organism: Decapterus maruadsi (assembly GCA_030347415.2). Classification (NCBI taxonomy): domain Eukaryota; kingdom Metazoa; phylum Chordata; class Actinopteri; order Carangiformes; family Carangidae; genus Decapterus; species Decapterus maruadsi. Next base: position 23,612,476 of record CM064900.1, on the reverse strand, counting down.
CATCATTAGACACAAGTGTGATCAGTTTTGAGTTGTTGTGTTCAACCGGTGAAACCCGTGCTTTGATTGTGTTTGACTTTTGCCATCTGCTCACCATTACGTATGCAACACAGGTGCATCTCAATGAAAATGTGTTGGTAAGTTGTGTCTAAACAGGTGAAAGTGCTGATGGTTTTGACTGTGACTGGTTCAATCAGTGGGTTCAGACAACTGAGCATTTGGTTCAGACAACAGGGTTTAGTGTTTTAGCAACTGATGAAAAACTATAACTTCGACATTATTAAGGAGACCAGGAGAAATCAAACAGAGTTGTCTATATCTTCTTAAATAGAAAATGAATACCTCATGTACAATGTGCAAGACAGCTACAACAAAAAGCCTGTAACAACAGTTTACACAGAATAAATAAAATAAATACTAAGTATCATTCTAGATGTCCTTTGAGATTTAAAAGGCTAATGGCAGGTGGATTGAAGGACTTAGAATATCTATAAAAAACAGTGACTGTAACTTAACATTCAGGGTGAGTGACCCCAGGACTCCCATGTTATTTTAACCCTAGAGACACTATTGTCTTGTTTTACTCTAATTACTAAAAACAGTCCTGTTTCCTATAATGCTGCAACAGTTCCAGAGTTGCGTAATAAAACCAGAGGCGTCAGTACTTCTCTATCTCTACTCAGTGGCATGGAGGCCCTGGACTACCTGGAAATTCAGGTGTGTTTTCACATCTGTTCTCTCTCAAAGTGACCAACAACTCGATGCAATGTAAACAGTTTTTCATGTGCAAAGTGAAATGGCTCTTCCTGCTCGTCGTGCGTAACTTTTGCCATCACCCTGCTGATCTGTGTGGATGTGATGAGCATCAGCCTGCTTCTGCTTAATCTGCACATCTCTTCACACCTCTAGTAAGAATCCCCTTGTTGTTCTCATTTTTGAGTTTGTCGTGCAGACATCCATTCGTGTCTCACAGTCTGCACAGTGTTCTTAGTAAACAGACATGACTTCTCCTTCTACAGAATTTCTTGTGACACCTTATCTGATCTCAGTTCACTTCCTGCCCAGTGTCTTAGTCTGAAATTACTTTGAAAACCTCTGTTACGTCACAGAGAGCTGAGGGTATAAGTTCCTCTGCTCATCAGAGCGACGGCATAGCACGGCAACGTCTCACATCTACAAAGGAACTCTCAGCAGAAACACTCGTATCAAGAGCTCAGCGCTGACAACAGACACCATGGTGGACCAGCCGAAAAACTGGGAGCGGATCCACGCTGTCGAGAACTCGTTCGGGCCGCTGGGAAGGCCCCTGTTCCAGCCAGGTCGGGTTCTGATCGGAGAGGGCCAACTGATGAAGCTGGGCCGCCGGAGGCCAAAACTGAAAGTCTTCTTCCTTTTCAACGATGTTCTTGTGTACGGCAGCATCATCCTGAGGGGCCACTGGCACAAGAACCAGCAGATCATCCCTCTAGGTGAGCAGCAGCTACACACTGCGAGCTGGTCACGATGCTCTGATCACATCTCTGCCCTGCAAAGGCAAAGTGCAGCAGCTGTAAAAATGCCAAACTGAGATAAACAGCTTTTTTTTGTTTTTCATTGTCAGGTTTAAGCATCAAATTATGAATAACTACCAAGTCTGAATTAAATGTATTTTGTAGTTTGTCTTTCTGACCAATTCTGACAGTTTTATGGCAGATGCTGCACTTCTGCTTGGTATTAGCTGCAGATACAGCACTTTGCCTTGGTTTCAAAATAAATAAATAAAAAGCCCAATAACTCTACTAGATTGAAGAGAATATGCCACAATTTTGATTGGTCAAAAAAGAAAAAAAGAAAAAAAAAAGTAAATAATGTAAAAAAAAAAAAAAAATTGATTGTTGACCCTCCCAGGGTCTGCACTTGTGTTACCTCAAATTAAAACACAGTTGTTTCATCATTTCAGAGGACATCCAGCTGGAGGACCTAGAGGACGATGCCAGACTGAGAAACCAGTGGTTGATTCACACACCGCACAAGTCCTTCCACATAGCAGCCGCCTCCTACGAGGAGAAGCGGGCCTGGATAGAGCACATGGAGGACTGCCAGTCCAAACTGCTGCAGAATGGCAGCCACAGACCCAAGCCCACCTTCCCCGCTGCCAGGGTCCCCGACCAGGCCTCTGCGGTCTGCATGCGCTGCTCCGACAAGTTCAGCGTGACCCAGCGTCGACATCGCTGCAGGAAATGCGGCTCTGTGGTCTGCAGTGCGTGCTCCAAGGAGAGAGCAGTGATCCGACACATCCACCCCACCAAGCGGTTGAGGGTCTGCTGCCTGTGTCACGCGACTGAGGAGCTCATACAGGAGATAAGTCATGAGACAAAGAGGACATCTGGGAGGGACGGCTCAGGGGAGGAGGAAGTGGAGGGGTCCAGTGAAGAGGAGGAGACGGGGGAGCAGATGGTGTATCATCATCATCCCAACTCCTGGTTCCCTGTGTCTACCCCAAACCATTAGTGGCTCAGGATCCTACGTGACATGGACCCTGTTTAAGGAGATGTCTCAGGAACACAAGACAATACTGTGTATACTAAATACTGTATTTATTGAAATGAATCATTGCTCTTTTCCATTATGCTGCTGTGACGTTCACTTTTATCTTCTCTGAGTTTCATCAGTGGAATACCTGGCCTCCGGTGGCCTGACTACATTTTTGCGTACATTTATTTATTTTTACTCAGTGTCCGTTTTAAAGTTTGTCTTTGAAATGATGAATTGATAATAAAGTTTTCATTACAACTACACATTAATTGTTACTTTATTTCTACAGTCACTTGAGGTAAAGGGTTTAAAGTCTTGTATGTACCAAGGTGGAGCAGGTGTAGATTTAAAAAGAAAACTTTATTGCAAAGCTTCTTGCCTTCACGCGCATAATCAGTCCTTCCAATCTCTGTGTACTTTTTTTCCCCCAATACATTCACAAAGTGAACAACAAGAATAAATGAAAACAGAAACAAACAAAGCAAACCGAGGTGCTTCCCAAATTAGAGTCTCTAAGAAATAAGGGGAAAGAAATATAATAAAATAAAACTAGAAAATTTCCTCTCGGGAAATTTTGAAAGGGCACCGGAGCTACTGCCGTTCTAACCATCTCTGTCAACATGGGAATCAAACCCACGATCTTAAGGTCAAGACAGAGCTGATCAGACACATGATCATCTCTCCATAAGCACTGATATGGAGGAGCTGTAATCACATGAAGTTACCTGTGTTAGAGTGAGAGAGATGAGTGCGCGCTTACGCGCACATTTGATGTGTTTGTGTGTCTTTAACTGTAATCACAGGAAGTTACCTGTGTGTGTTAGAGTGTGGGAGAGGAATGCGCGCTGACGCGCGCATTTGTATGTTACCTGTGTGTTTTTAATGTGTGTGTGTGTGTCTGTGTGTGTGTGTGTGTGTGTGTGTGTGTGTGTGTCTATAACTGTAATGACATGAAGCTGGTTCTAGAGTCTGTGTGTGTGACTGAGCTGCATCCTGTATCAGTCTGATTTAGCTGTGTGTCTGTGTTTACAAACATCTTAACGAGCTCCAGGTGGATTGTTTATGGAGTTAACGACCCTGGCCTGAGGATCAGAGGTTACCATGACAACTTGAGCTGGTTGCCCATGACGATAGGGGCCACCAGGCTGAGGCAGACAGAAACGTCGAGAAAAAGACAGATTTTCTGCCTCTGCACTGGTCACGCATTTAGGCTTATTCTGACAAAACGGTAGCTCCTATCAGAACAAGACACGGATCAACGGTGCCCTAAGGCCTTCCTGAAAATTTTGGTACGATTTGGAGTTTCTACAGTAAATATTTTGGCGACACGGGCAGTTTTAAAACATCGGTCCGTTCTGTTCCTCTCAGAAAGTTTTTGTATTGGAGTCAATGAGGCGAAGAGACAGACATGGCCGCACTCAGAGGCTGCTAATTCAAATTCTGTAAGTCTCTCTGATATTTTGAACACATTGTGAGAGACAGAACAAGTTTGTCTACAAAACTGTGAAAAATTATGTGTCTACAGTGTAAACTGTGTCCAAGAGGAGTGTGGAAAGAGAAAGAATCAGGAGTTTTTCTGGGCTCTCCCCAACTCTAGCTGATGACATCACGCACTCTAGCACGAACATTCCGTGCAATACACACCCATTATAATCTCATAATTTCTCCAAAAATGATCATGGTCATTGATCAGGGATTGATCAAAAACTATACAACCTATCAAAACATGGAGTAATACACCAATACACAAGACTTGTGTCTACTATTTAAAGTTTAAACGGAGTCTCTAGGTGAAAGTATGCCTGAGCAGTAGACAACAGTTGGCAGTATGAAAAATCCGATGATTTGTTCGTTTTTTGACCTTCTCCCATTCATTCTCTATGGGAAATTTTTCGCAGTTTTTCGCGACTTACATCGCGAAAAATTCGTAGACTGATGAAAAAAGTAATAGCACACCGATCCCGATCAGGACGCACGTTTTGATATATAATATGTCCTGCAACTCTTCGAGTTGCAGGACTAGTAGCGAATCAAAAATCGTCCGGAAGAGGAAAAATAACTAGGAAAAAATCCACAGAATAACAATCCCTACAGCTATTTCATAGCTGTTGGGTCGAGTGCCCTGGCGATGGCCGGTGCCCTAATAACTGAAATATAATAGCAGGTGTAGATCTGATCTGTCAGAGCAGGCTGTATTCACCACTGCTGACCAGGATTCATTCAGCTTCACAGGATGATGTTGGAATGCCTCAAGTATTGTTCAGGCTGACAGACATGACACATCCTCTGTTGCTTTGATGCGGTGTCCAACTGTGGTGTTTGGGAGAATGTTCAGTACGTTGAAGAGAAGACTTCTTTGGCTTCTCTTCAGACGAAAAGCTGTCACTTGTGGTTTTCTACAGTAATGATGAAACATCCCTGCTCCACCAGAACAGTTTGAAATGTTAGACCAAGCTAACAGTTGAATGTTACCACAGCTTCGCCATTAAATTTGGGGACTTTGTTTGAACTAAGATGATGTCAATTCCTCATATTCCCCTGGGAAATGTTGGCTTTAGACGGTTGGCTCAGTCTGTTTATTTCCTCAGTAGATGGCAGCAGTATCCTGTATGAGCCAGGAGCATTTACAGTGAGAAATCACATCTACTGTTTGTTTGTTTTTCAGTTGACAAGATCTGATGGAATCTGAGCCTCGCACACCTCACCGGCGTCACTGTCAGTCAGTGAGCAGGACCTCAGATTACTGTATAAACTTTATGGGAGATAGTGGAAAAAAACTGAACTCTGACAGGTCAGTGTCAAAAGAACCAAAAGGGGATGACATCATTGTACAACATTTGTTCAGCAGCTCTGAGAAACATCAGTCTGTTATAAGAACTTGGTTATTTATGGGTCAGTGACACAAAAACCTACTTGAGAACTTTAAACACATCCATCCTGACATGCCAGCAGCGGGCCATCTTAGAGAGCAGAAACGTACTGTTTTCTATCTATCTAGGCAAGGCAATTTTATCTGTATAGCCCATTTTACAGTGTCTCAATGGACTTCACATAGTATCAAAACAACATCCTCTGCAGATTTAAAAAAAAAAAAAAAAATTCAGGAAAAAAAGAAAAGTAAAGAAATCGCCTCCAAGCATCAAACGGTTCTGATTTAATGGCGCTTTGAGCTCTGACTCAGTCCCCAATACATCTGTCGGTTTAGCTGATAAAATGTTTGACTGGGTTTCATGTGGGCAGGCAGCTGAAGAGAAAATGTGTGGGACTGTTTCTTAAAACGCCTGCTGGATTTCTATCAATTACCATTACCATGACCGCCAACTCCCACAGCGTGAGGTCCCATGTTCCAATGCATTCTGTAAGATAACAATACAAAGACTAATGATCGCTGGTTATAAGAAAGCAAAATGACATGCATGCTTACATTAAGTTTCACATGGTCTAATTAGCACCTATACTATGTCAAAATAATGCAAATGTATATTACTCATTACATCAGAACATGTTCTTAGCAGTGGTTGCTTGTAAAGAGGAGCCACACAACAGTCAGTGTGAGTCACCTGCTGCAGCTGACTGTTTATTAAAACCATAGAGATTAAAACACAAGAGGGCAGGTTTGGCCAGGAAGCCAACCACAGACTGAGGGTAGCATACCTTTGACAAATCTAACTTCATTTATCCTTTACTTTATAATTAATTCATGAACCTTTTTTCCCCTGTAGGATTGCAGGTAGCATGCTTTCCCTTTCTTTGACACTGTTTTGAGACGTTTAGAATTCTTTTAAACTGCTGTACTTCTGCATACTAATGTAGCCTACTGCCTAACAACAGCTCAGCGAGAGCACTACATCTACTAAACACATTACTGTGTTGCCAAGCTGACTGTTCACACAGCCAGTATCTCACGAACACACCACACCTGCTTCAGCACTGGTGGTCCTGGTTGGTAAACGCAGCCCTCGCCAGGAACCCGCACCAGTGGTTTTGCATGAATTTACCTATAAAACAACTCCATTTCGTCCTATTATCTCATAGCTTGGTGAATGTGCAGGTCACAACTTGTCCATGACAGCATTTTGTCAGAGTTTGCCACAGTTGTTGGATTGTGTAGTAGGCTATATAGGCTATTTTATGAGGGAAATCAAGAGCCTCCATAGCGTAGCTCTGAGCAGCTCACGGCTCTGCTCCACCGTTCTAAAAATAGCTTGCACTGACAAATAAAGGTAACGAACCTACTGCTATGACTACGGATTATAGCAATGGGCCAGTTTGCCAAAAATGTTGAACTATCCCTTTAAGAATTGCTGAGCTGTATTTGAGACAAATGAACAGTGTCCATTAGTTCATTAGATTGGGGAGCAGTTTTTGACTGGTGAACAGATTAAAAAGCTTGTATCTATATTTTTGTCCTAATTTATTGCCAATGCGCCTTTTTAAGAAGGACTTTGATTATACCAGCTCATACCAGTTCGTTGTGGTATTGCCCTTTAAACTCATCACTCCCTACCCTACACTTTTGAAGCTTCTTTCATGTTAACTTCATCTCATTTGACATACAGTTGGCAAAAGCAGATGTTTGCCTGTTACCTGCAATTTCATCTAAACATTCCTTCATTCTATTTGAAAGGATTGGGTTATTGTTAGGGATAAAAATATATTTATATGTCATGTAACTTCATCCAAATGTCTGCAAAAAGCCTTCCAGTTTTTTTTTTGTTTTTTTTTGTGCCAAGTGTTTTCTGGGTGTTTGGAGCAGGACGTGGTTCCAGTGCAGGTGGAGGCAGGCAGCAGCTGCGGTCCGCGGACTTCAGCCTCTGTGCGCTCGGCAGCGGCGGCATGGAGACACATCAGGACGGACTTGACTCACTCCGAGCTGCGCAGCGCACTGAACTAAAGCTCCAGCTCCTCTCCCACGAAGCCACTGCAGTCTCGACTGCGCAGACAGGATGTTCATACTTTGGCTTCTCACCGTGTTCTCCGTTGATCTCAGTCACTCGCTTTCAGGACACGGACACTTTGTGAACCACTGGGCGGTGCGGATCACAGGTGGCCCGGAGCAGGCTGATGACATCGCAGACAAATATGGATATATAAACTTAGGACAGGTAACCATGCATTCTGTTCCTATGTGAATGTTTCATGTTCACTATAGCTGCATTGCGTAACGTTCCCTGGCAGGTTTTATTATGGCGTTAAATGATCTTTAAACTTCGGATAGAAACGGTTTGATCAGACGTCGTGGATTTTTTTCATTTAGTAAATTAATCAAAAATGCTTAGAGGTTGAGCAGCTGTGATTACCGGTATATTAGACAAACAAACTGTTATCCAACGTTTGGAAACAGTAGCTACATGTAAAGTGGTGACTCTGGCCTGTGTTTCAGTAGCCTATCTGTAGCCTATTAACTTATTTACATTCATGTCTCTTGACGGGGTGATCGTTCAAAGGTGAACAGTCAAAGCTGAATACAGACATGTCCCCAAAAAGGACTTTTCTGGTGACTTTTGGATTAACTGTAACAAGCAAAACTCGTCCGTGATGCTGACAAGTCCAGCAGGACTTGGTGGTAGGGAATAGGGATGTAGGCTAAGGAAAATCTCGCAGCCTACCTCAATGACAAGTCCATTTGTCAAAATCTCACTCCTCTCTCCACAGCATGGATTTATTCCTATTTCGAAGGTCCAACATAAGCAACAATAAGCACAAATATTTGGTCAAACTAAAACATCTTATCTGCCTCCCTCCTTCCTCTACCCACCCTCACCTGCCTCCCTCCACCTTCCTCTCTCCCTCACTCACTCCACATCTGCAAAGTCAAGGCTCTAACCCTCCTACCTGGTACCTGATACTTTTTTGGCCTCGCCTCAGCCAGCCCAGACGGTAATTAATGGTACACAGAGAAAAATAGGGGTACAGAAAGGGGACATTTCTGTATTTAAAAGTACAGTTCTGTATAGGGCCAAGTATTGTACTCTAGAGTACCTATGTGTACCTTTTGAAGGTAAAAAAAAAAGGCACATAAATGTTCCAGAATGCTACAAAATTGTCTGTAAAAAGGTACGCCTGGAGTGACAAGGGATTGTACCCTTTTGAGTACATATCCGTAGCCTACTGCTATTTTTCTCTGGGTTGAAGATCCTGGAAAAACGGTTCTAGCCACAAATCGAAAGTCCCTTTTACTCAGACTTCTCTCTGAAGCCTAAAATTCAGTAGGCCTATCAAATGTAGCTATAATCATTACAATTAAAAGAAATTTACAGCCTAAATAAAGCAAAGACATGAAATGTTTCATTCTGTGTGTTATGGATCTAATGTAGCCTATTAGTTTGATTTTTTAAATTGAATTACTGACATGAGCTAAATAAACTTCTCCATAGCCTATTCTGATTAATTGAGGTGCACCTAGCCTGTAAGCGCCACAGCGTCTCCCAGACTGTCATATGTAGGCCTACCGTAAACTCTCAAATAAAAGCAGATTCAGATGCCAGTCTCAACTGTAGGTTTAAGCAAATAAAAGCCGGTCTACAAAACCTCTCAAAGCGCACGACCGCCCATTTGAGCAGTTTTTAGGCTGCTTCATTCCTCCAATAGTTCTCAAAGACCCAACACAATCTGGTGCATGTTGAAGCCTGGACCTGATGCGGCCAGACTCACAAGGATTAATTCTCAGCGGGACCACGGGGGAAGAAAAGAAGCAAAGAGAGAAGCCTGTGGGCCAACCAATTTTTGAGCATTCATGCACATTCTAGGATGCATGCTTGCAGCGCTGCGGAAACCCAGACTTTACCCGACAACAAGAAATACTATTTTTCCTGATTGGCTGATGTGGCGTTTGAACTAATTGAGAGACTTGAGACCCCTGGCACTGGTCAAATGCCTAAATATGATCAGCAGAAGTGAAAAGCTCATTTCAAGCTATATGGTCACATGACTGGATAACCACTAATGTTTGGTTTGAATCATAACTTCTTCTATATCTTCAGCCTGTAAAGGTGGACAGGTGTGTAGATCAGTTTCCATGTTCAACATGATGATGCTTTACGTCCCAGACAACCTCTGTAGTCTCATTTGTTAACAATTTATATTTGTGTCATAGAATAACACATCAACATGTCTTGCTCCTGTGTACAGTGAGTGGTGGTGACTGTCCATCGTGTTGACATGACAGCAGGTTATTATGACCTCTGCTCTGAGGCCAGACAGGAGGCTGTACTGACTTGGGAAAGAAACATATGGGCCAAAGCTAGCTGGTTAGCGTGCTAACTGCTGCAGCAGAAAGGACATGGTTGTGTCCACCTCTGGGGACAGATGTTGGCAAGTGAAGGAACTTTTACTCCAAGCAGACATCTGTCGAAGCTAATGTTATCAATGAAGCTTCATTTAAGTTACGTTCTATTTACTCTCCTTACAAGTGATCTCAGAGCAGCATTCTGCCTGACAAAGCATGGTCTGTTTTCTGCAGGAGGCCGCTGTTTCTGGATGTCAGCCTAGCAGTCATTGTAGTTTAAGTTTCTGTCGTTGGCTGGTGTCTTGTTGACAAAGGCTTGGCAGCAGTTGGCTTTTCTGTAAAAGTCTAAAACATAATAAAACACACAATGTACTCCAGCATTGCCACCACACAAAAAGATAAACACCAGCCACATATCCCATGGTTTAAATAAGGAATTCAACATGTCCATAGTAGTGTGTTGGCTACAGCCTTATCATAGTATTTTCAAAATACATAGATGATATGTTTGTCACCAGCTTCCTTACTTGACCAATTATAAACAGTAAAGTTGGTATCAAAGCTTCCTCTTTATCAGTTGAGAGTCTGTAAAAGAGAACAAAATATAGTGTAAGTGAGAGAATGAAGAGGGATGTTTGGAGTCAGAGTAGCAGTAGTCTGCAGGCTGACTGCGTGCCAGCTCTGCACATGTGCAAAGAGTCCTGCTCACATTTTTGGTGCAGAGTCAAGAGAGAGGATGCATATTTATTAAATGATGCAACATATTATATACAGATGACTGCGGTGTGTTTTGAATGTGGAACAGTGAGTTTTAGATCACTTAACCCTCTATGGTATGGCAATAAAACCCATTTTAAGCCTTCTACACACAGACAATACATCATGAATTAGGATTCAGTGATGAAGAATACAAGCAGCTGGCAACATAGCAAGGAGAGAGTGAAAGATGAAGACAGTGATAATGATGAAGACTATGAGCCAGAGAATCAGGACAGTGGAGACAGCGAGGGCAGTGGAGACAATGAGGACAGTGGAGATGGTGTCCACACCATCTCCACTGGATAGCGAGGATAGTGAGGGTAAAAGTGCAGTGAAAAATGTCTTTTTAAAATGGTTTTTACTTTCTAATGAGATGCATTCTCAACTGTTCAGGCTGCTGGGGATTGTTGAGACTATAACATGAGTTTTTAAATATATGTTATTACAATTTTAAACAAAACTCTATTATTTTCATTAATTTCCACTATTGTACGGTGTTGCCGTATGACAACGAACCCTAAAAACTACAAAAAAAAATAGTATTTTTTGAAAATTTCTCTTGATTATGTTTAATTGGTCTATTTTAAGACAAAAAGCACCCAAAACATTTTTTTACCAACTGGGATAATAATGCGTACCATAGAGGGATAAGGGTCAAAACCATTAAAATACTTGTGATTAGAAGCTAAATGCTAATCAGATTGATTATTGGTGGTGTGTTTGATCAGATAGGAAGTCTGGAGGATCATTACCACTTTTACCACAGGAGAGTGGTTCGCAGGGCTCTGTACTCCCTGAAGGGCCCCCACAGCTTCATCCATATGGATCCTAAGGTGAGTGGAGTTCAACGTACAACAGAGCAGACATGGTCACGTGCACATTTCCCCTCTTGTCTAAAACCTTCCAAGCAGAGCTGCCAACCCGCAGCCACAGTTTAGAGTACAACACTGGCAGCAGTTCACAGAAGTCTGTCAAACTGTGTTCCCTTCGTTTCGTCAGTCCATCAGTGGTGTGAAAGTACGCTGCACTTCTGCTTATTTAACACTGAAAAGAGTGATCTCCAATTTTCTTTTGAACTTCAGCTGTTAGAAAGTTATAGAATTCTTTATACGCAGAATTCAAACAAAAATTAACGGGTTAATGAGTTCATAAGGGGAAACAGATTCTTGGACAGAATGCCAGTGTGTCTGAGAATTTATTACAAACTATTTTGTGTTTTGTTGTGAAGCTCTCATTAGATCAAAGTGTTGATGCCACATTATCCAATTAACAAACAGCTGCAAAATAAATGCACTGCTCACTGTCACTGGTGAGTTCTAACACTTTTTCTGACCATCTTGAAACAAGCAACAAGCAGGCTTCAGGTCTGACAGCTGAGGAAAGCCATCAGCCAGTTTCAAGAGCAGATTCATACAAGACAACACAAAGAATTCTCTGATCGTATAGGCCAACACATTCATATACTGATGATTTGGTTTTAACACAGAGATTGGAGGAGCCATGGACTGAACCAAAACATATTATAGTAGACTGATTCACACAAGCCATCTGAGCCTCTGTGGGAGACGGTTTTATTGAGTTTCCAACAACAAATGTCAGGGCACAAGGGATAAAGATAAAGAAATAAATCTCTAAAAACAATGCCAGGGTCGTACAGAATCACATCATACCAAAACAATGCAAGTTGGATAAAATAACCATATAAGAAGCAGAAAAAAAAGAAAATTAAATAAAAGTAAAAGAGACTCACACTCTTGTTTTACACTGTTTTCATTTCTGTGTCCGTCTGCAGGTGGCCTGGGCCCAGCAGCAGGTAGTAAAACCAAGAGTTAAGCGGTATGCCCAAAGTGATCCAACTTTTAATGACCCTAAGTGGTCCAACATGTGGTACATTGTAAGTACAGGACACAAACTCATATCTACTATTTCTGATGAAACAAGATGAGAGGTGGTGTGTTTTTCTTCAGCACTGCAGTGACCAAAACAGCCGCTGTCGCACTGAGATGAATATCCTGTCTGCCTGGCAGAGGGGCTACACCGGCAAAAATGTGGTTGTCACCATTCTGGATGACGGCATTGAGAGGAACCACCCTGATCTCGTGCAGAACTACGTATGTGTTATCAATGCTGAAATCTACAGCGACTTTGAGAAGCCACAGGACGATGTAGGGTACACTGACTCCTCTTTTTGTCCTCAACCATTTCTGCAGGACCATCTTGCAAGTTATGATGTGAATGGAAATGATCACGACCCGATGCCTCGTTATGATTCCCGCAACGAAAACATGTAAGAAAGAACCATCAGTGTCACCACCAGCTGCACCTTTCATTCGGCTCTAAAGATGTAGCTGCTCAGAGGAAGCCTTATAACCTCTTGTCTTGACAATCACTACCGCCGACTGCTGAGAAGCAGAAGAGAAACATCATGACAAAACTTTATCAGGACAACATAGCATTACAAGATCCAAAAGGAAATTTTCTAAATTCAAAGGACAAGGAAATAAGTTTGGCAAAGTGCTGTATCTGTAAAAATGCCAAACTAAGAAAAACAGCTTTTTGTGTTTTTCATTGTCCAGTTTTGACCGTTTTATGGCAGATACTGCACTTTTGCCTTGCTTTTGGTGCAGATTCTGCACTTCTGCTTGGTATGAGCTACAGGCACTTTGCCTTGGTTTTACTTTGAATCATAGAGTAAATTATAGAATGTACAGAGTACTCTTTGCAGATACTGCACTTTGCCTTGGTTTCACAGTGCTTTTTTGGATGGACAACAAAATAAAACGCCCAATAACTCTGGAAATTTTAGCAGAACCAATATCAAATTCTACCAAATTGAAGAGAATATGCCACACTTTTGATTGGTCAAAAAAAAAGTTTGTAGGGCCAATTTAATTTCATGCAAGCTATGTCAGAGCAGGGTATTGTCAGCCTGTCAAAGTAACCAGTCAGTCTTACATTCACACTTTAGAGTCAGCAGTTAACCTAGAGAACATACACGCACAAAGATGCCCCAGACTCAGGGTATGAACCTGAGGAGCCAGTGAGGTGACGACATACTGTAAGAGTTAGGATGACATACTCTGTCTACTCCACAAAGGTTGTGGAGAAGTATGATGCTATAGAATACCTGTTGAAGACAATGCACATACTGTATATTATCTCTCTCCAGGTGGTGTGGTTTATAAAACAGTCCTTGTCACCAGTATTTACATGTTTACAGGTTGTTTTATACTGGACATGTTCACAGGAAACAGATCCCAGCTTGTAATTCCTGCCTGTGTTCACATGTAGACATGGAACTCGGTGTGCAGGTGAAGTAGCAGCGGCTGCCAATAACTCCCATTGCATCGTGGGGGTTGCCTACAACGCTCACATTGGAGGTACGGTTTGCTTTTCCCAACAACTGAAAAATAAATGCAGATTTTTAAAAACGCCTTTATAGCCAAACATACTGTATGTTACCATGGGCGCAGGAATTCGGATGCTGGATGGGGATGTGACTGATATAGTTGAGGCCAAGTCCCTGGGAATCCGACCGGACTACATTGACATCTACAGTGCTAGCTGGGGGCCAAAAGATGATGGCAAGACAGTGGATGGCCCTGGGCCGCTAACCAAGCAGGCTTTTGAGCAAGGCATCCAGAGGGTATGATCAGACTCAGAAAACACAAACATGTGTACTTTTGATTGATTTTGTAATAAACCAAGTATTCATCCATCAGGGTCGCAAAGGCCTGGGGTCCATTTTTGTGTGGGCTTCAGGTAATGGTGGCCGGCAGGGTGATCACTGCTCATGTGATGGTTACACCAGCAGTATCTACACCATCTCCATCTCCAGCACCACAGAGAATGGAAATAAGCCGTGGTACCTGGAGGCCTGCAGCTCCATCATAGCCACCACCTACAGCAGTGGAGAGTTTAATGAAAAGAAGATTGTAAGTACTGGATTCATCGACACGTAACTGCAACCATGAACCAACACATGTACAATTCCTCCTGGTGATGTGACCAGGAAGAACATTTGACTGGTTACCAGGAGAGTGATTCAGAGTTAATGCCATGCATTTAATTACTGTCAGGTTAAGACTCAGCCAGACAACTTAAAGGGACATTGTGTAACTTCCCCTGTTATCTCTACGCAAAAATTGATTATTTGGTTCAAAAGTATCCCCCCATCAACAAAGTGAAGTGTTCCTTTCAGCTCTGAATGAGCCGTTCATATCATTCATATCTACGTGGAGCGGGTAAGCTCGCTGCTGGCTGCCATGTCCTGTCGCCATGTTTTTACGTTCAGTGGCATCGTGATGGTAGGAAACCACGGAAACTCACCGGAGACCCTGGAGCTGTCGGCTCATGTCCAGGTGGCGTCTGTGAAAAGTCACCGCGGTAACGCAGTGAGGACTGCACGTGAACGGGTTGCCTTGAACGCACCATGAGTTAGCAGCCCCCGCCCTCGTCAGGCATCTATTGGTCCTCGTCCCTACGTCACCACATTCACGTGCATCCCTTGGCTGCACACACAGCCCTTCATGCCGTTCTCTCTCCTCATTGGATAACGCTTGTATCCCACAAGGAAAATTTTCTCCTGGGTTTACAGCAGAGCAGAGTGACTGAGAGACTCGTGTTTCGGCCCAAATACTCTATGTAAGTGATTGCTGGTGGAAAATAGGACTATTTAGGACTTATATTAACAAAAACATTCCACTGACTTATGCTTTAATAGTTACCATCATTAAGGCAGGTTGTGAACCCAACCCAGCAGGTTCGTCTAAAGAGCAGAGAACAGGGATACCCAAGGCTGAGGGTCAGGGCTGGAGGGGAGCAGACAGAGCTACAGGCAGAAGAACAGCAGGGTTAGTCGGGTGCAAACCCACAAAACAAGACTTTGCTCTGCTTCCAGCACACCTGTCTCCATTCAGGCACATGCACACACACACACCTCCCAACAAAAGAAATACTGCTAAGTCATTCATACTGGGAAACTGTTTGCCATTAAAAAGTGCCTTTGTAACTTGTCGGTTCCATCTGATCTGACAGTTGCCCACTTATGCATGCAGGCATTTATGAAGTTTGCAAAATTCCTTATAGTCCCTCAACACCTGTTTTTGTCCAGTTTCCCTGGAATGCTTTCTGAATAACACATTCCTGGCCAATTGCTGATTTTTCCAGGATCTTGGTAATCCCTCTCCAGATAATACAGTGTATTTGCAGCATGCTCTTTTTGTCTATAAATGACATGAAGGAGTTTTTTCCATGCAGTAAAACTTACTGGCTCCCCATTGAACACTGTTGGCTATAAGAAGCCAGCATCTTTGAATCAGTCCTTCTAAGGTAGAGCAAAGAGCAGGATGACATCGGTAGATTACATTTTTCCCATATCCCATCGTCGAAACACCAAATACATCCTTCTTCGAAATGAATGACTTTAGTGCAGTTTCTGCTCAACTTTTAAAGAAAATGACAAGTTTAATTCTTTCAAAGTTGATGCCATTGCCAACGCCAATTCAAACGATTCCTTTGCCAAAGCCATCTTGTCATGTTTTTCACCGTAGCCTATGTCGTCGACATCGCGTTAAGCCCGCCCAACGACTGTCTAAACAGATAGAGCGCTGTGATTGGTGAACACAAACGGTGTTCGAGACTCAAAAAGTTCCTATGGCTCGTTTCTAGACCCACCCACCTCAAATGTATTTGCTGCCGCTAGGGTGCGTCTAGATTTCTAGGCTAACTGTTGTGCTCTTAAACAGAGAAATAGTGAGGAATAAACACAGCTTTCATGTTCACTCATGTGCATGTTTAAGATGTACATTGCTGATCTTGGCTGCCCTGCAACAAATCAGAAGTCACAGCTTGTGTTAGTGACAGAATGCTATGCAGTTAGCCACATTGTTGAAGCTGAGCTGTATATGTGTTCATGTTCTTGTTATTTGACCGATAGACTGAAAAAACACTGTTATCATCTGTTGACCAAAGCTCTGAGACTTTTGATGTGTCATTATAGTGAGATCGGCTCCCTAGGCAACCTTCATGATGAGGTATGAGCTGAGCTGAGGCATGTAGCATGTAGATTCAGAGTTGTGAAGCCATTGTGTACAAAGGTTGTTACAAGGTTGTGTATGTGTGGATATGTCAGTGTGTGTGCGTGTGGATGTGTAAAGACCAAAGATCAGAGAAAGATGTGTTTGCCCCGACAGTGGTGAGAAATGATCACATGGAAATACATGATGAGACATGGCCAATCAAGACAAACCAAACACGTAAAACGGGCATATGTTTATTTTTGTTTCTATTCTGGACCAGTGGTGTCTGCTCTTTCTCAGGATGAAAGACGACCTGGCCTTTTATAGATATGGGAATAAGAAACATGATGCCATATTCCTGTGGCACAACAGGAACAATAAATATTTGGAATGACAACAAGTGTGTACACAGCTTTACAAGTTAATACAGAAACCGTTGCAAGCTTTAACTGCTCTGCTACCAGCACATTTTCCGATTTCCCTACCTCTTTGTCTTCTGTTACTCATTACTGCCACCTGCAGGCTGTGGGACAGGAATGTGGAGTTCCTTCAAATGCGGAAGCTGCAGTTTCAGGACTGTGTTGTTTACAGTAACATTGCCACCTAGTGACTTGGACGACATTTTGTGTAGAAGTAAATGGACGACAAGTATGTGAATGACCCAGTCACACTTAGAATAATGATATATCATTTTGAATACACAACTGTGTTCCTGGAGCTACATTGTCAAATACTGGAACATATCCTCTATGATATATTATGCAAATTCTACATATTAGCAGCATTAAAAGGATAGTTCATTTTCAGAGTCCTCAAAAAGACACACCAAAAAACATCCAAATACCCCCATACTGGTCGTCTGTAATGTCCCTCTTGTATTGAAGCCCCAACATGAGACATTGTTCCGAAAGAAATTAAATAACTGTATATTTTACGCTTGTTTGTAGCAGAAACTCCCAGTGTCTCAGTTCACTGCTCTTCCTGTTTCACCGGCAGAACAATTTCTCATGTCGGGGTTTCAATACAAGAGGGACAATGAGTGAAAGATAATGAGTGAAATTTAACTTAAAATGAATATTTATACTAGAAATTTGGTCCTTAACTCAGCTCCTATGTTCTGTCTGGCACTGTTGTGAAAAACTATCAGCCCCTGGGCCTGCAGGCACTTACTACTGGAGAGAACATACTTGAATGCTGGTTCAAGGTCTGTGGGCAACAGTCCAAACCCAGTTCAATAAGTTATGACCCACTGTGCGCACACACACACAAACAGACACACACACACTGAGTCCAGCTGTTTCAGTGGCAGGTATACAAATATTCCACCTCTTCAGTGTAAATATGTGACGATTTCAGTTCATTTCAGTTTAGTTTGGACTCTGTGGACAGATCTGACCCAGATCATCTGAGTGGTGTTGACAGCTGGTGACACTGTTCATTGCTTTGTAGGTCAAGTGTATCCGAGAAACAATTCAGTCAGTTGTCTTCTTTTTTCTCTATTTACTGTACTATTATATTCATAACAGTTTATATGGATTTCTATGGATATTCCCATTCCCATACTAGGTAGTACTTTTTTCACATCTTTTGATTATCACATCCACTTTCACCACTGGATAGTACATAAACTCCTCCAAGGTGGAACGACCGATCAAATGATGTCATACTAATTGAGTTAATATTTTATGTGGATGGCTTCTGTTGACAGACACGTCCGTGTGATTGTGCTCTCCCTGCAGGTGACCACTGACCTACGCCAGCGCTGTACTGATGGTCACACCGGCACGTCGGTCTCTGCTCCCATTGTGGCTGGGATCATAGCCCTCGCCCTGGAGGCCAAGTCAGTTCTGTTGTCTTGGTTGTCATAATCATCTCTCCCTTTCTCTCTGCTTCAATATGTGTGTTTGTCTGTCAACCATTGGTGTTTTAATTCCGTTGAACATGACCTCCAGTGGTGGTCTTCATGCTTTAGGTTTGGTCAAGAGGGTTGACTCTTATTCTTGGCCAAATACCGGTCCGTTGCGGTCTCTAGCTCCAGGTTGACTGAGCCTGAGCTGGAAAACTCAGAGTTTCCACTAACCCCGCTTTCTGGAACGGACCCCTGCACATTCACGACCACGCTATGAAATGATAATAGACCGTGTTGTTTTCGAGGTAAATGCAAAGCCGCTGATGTGCCGATGTCCCGTCGTTTTTCAGCAAGCAGTCAGTCTCTTTGCGGCACAACACCTCGCATTTACCTCAAAAATAATTCCGTCTGTTAACGCCCTGGTTCTGGTTGCTCACCAAAACAGCGGGTCAACAGCCTCAGACTAGAGTGAAATACCCAAGTAAGTGAGATAATTAATAACATGGCCCACACCAAAAGGTGGCAAAGTAACTGGACTGATAAGTTTTATTTTATTTGACGCCAAGAGGCCAGCACTTATAACTTCACGACCAGAACAGACTGAGCTCTGTGTCCCCAGGTTGGGAACCAATGGCTTCAGAGGACCTGTGATACTGGTTTGATTCTTCTCATGGGGTAATTGGGGTATTCTACCATTTACAGTAGAACAATATAGAATCATTACCACCCTGATCCTTTCTCACTTCTTCCTAATGTCAGTGTGTCTACATGTGGGAATTGACCGTAAAGTCAAGTTGACCAAAGGGCCGTAAAAAAAAAGAAAAAAAAGATCACTGGCAGAGACAGAGAGGATGAGCCAGTGTGTCTGGTCAGATGATCTGAGCTGGGTCTCTGTTTCTGCAGCCTTCTGCTGACCTGGAGGGATGTCCAGCATCTTCTGGTGAAGACATCCCGACCTGTCCACCTGAAAGCTGATGACTGGAAGACCAATGCTGCGGGACACAGAGGCACACTGCATTCTACCTCTATACTAACATAGTACATCATCCACTGGTTTATACTTGAACACTTGAAGTTTAAAGATGTGGTTTTGAATAAAATGAGGTTACGCAGGGTCTCATACTCTCCTTCTTTGCTCTGGGTTTTGTGATCAGTCAGCCACCTGTATGGTTTTGGTCTGGTGGATGCAGAGGCCATGGTGCTGGAGGCTGCAAAGTGGAGGACGGTTCCTTCTCAGCACACCTGCAGTAAGAAGCCTGAGCGACGCACCAGGTGAGGTGAGGGGCAGGTAGGTGCAGTGTGTCAGCTGAAAAAAACTCAACCTGGTTGGGCACAGGAGCATGACTCACATCATGGGATCCGACCAGGTTGAAATTATATTACTTTATCTATTACATAAAAGGTTTTTGTTAATGGGACATTGACTTCTCCTGTTATCTATTCATGAAAATCGATTATTTCGTTCAAAAGTATGTTTTTCATCAATCAGTAATCCCCCCATCAACAAAGTGAAGTGTTCCTTTCAGCTCTGAATGAGCCGTTCATATCATTCATGGAGCGGGTAAGCTCGGTGCTGGCTGCCATGTCAAACCAGGGAAACTCACCTCGCCTCATCTCAGGTCGAGGTGGCGTCTGTGAAAAGTCACAGCGGTAACGCAGTGAGGAGGAATGGAGCATTACACTGATGCTGCATTCACCTGCAGTCGGGTAGACGGCTGTTGGTAACAAACCAGATGTCATTTTAGTGAACATGTGAACGCAGCATGAAAAATACAATTGAGTTGCTTACGATATACAACCGCAAGGCTAGATGGGAGTAATTCCTACACAATGTACCTCTAAATTGCCCATAGGTGTGAATGAGAGTGTGAATGGTTGTCTGTCAATATATGTTGATGATGGACTGGCGACCAGGGTGTACCCCGCCTCTCGCCCGAAGTCAGCTGAGATAGGATCCAGCTCACCTGTGACCCTACTGCAGGATAAGCGGTATAGAAAATGGATGAATAAATGAATGCACCTTTAAAGATTTTTCATAAATATCTCCAAGACATCCATCATGAGACACGTGCACCCCCTGCTCATGTATTTTACATGGACATCAATATATTCTAACAGCTATTAATCTTCATGATACATGTGCTAACACTGATGATCTATGCTCAGGTACATCCATGCTGGTCAGAGTGTAAACAGCAGCATCACCACATCCGGATGTTCAGAAGATCCTGAGCATCACGTGGACTACCTGGAGCATGTGGTAGTTAAGGTTCTGATAGTCCACCCACGACGAGGAGACCTGGAGATCAACCTCATCTCTCCATTGGGGACGAGAACACAGCTGCTGGCCAAGAGGTGAGAGCTGAACTATGTGCACTGATGTACAGTTTAGGTCTGTTTGTATGAAGATCATCATGGCTCAGTTCTATCAAATAGTCCAGTGGTTCTGGTTCTGGCAAAAAGTCTCTCTGTCTATAATTGGAACAAATGTCAGAACAAAACTTATTCTAAACTGGTCGAGCCCACATTAATAATTTAACATGATGCCCCAATCAAATACCAATAAAAACCTTCTCTAATGAGAAGAAATCATCATCTTCAAACCTGTAGAAAGAAGAAGGATGTGTGTACCTTATTATCACCTTATCTGCCCCCCTCTTGCCTCACTGTCCACAGGAAGTATGACAGCTCCAGTGAGGGCTTCAGGGACTGGCAGTTCATGACAGTTCATTTTTGGGGTGAGAGGGCAGAAGGCACATGGACTCTAGAGATGATTGACTCACCGTCAAAGCCACGTAACCCCGAGGTACTGGGTAAGGTCCAACCACGCATACACTTAGGTTCACATTTACATTAAACCTCAAAAGATGTATCACGATTATTATGATTGCTCCTCGACTCAGGCAACCTCAAAGAATGGACACTGATCCTTTATGGCACATCTCAGGACCCGTACCAGCCCCATGGAGGTCAGAATCCCTCCTCGAGGGTTTTGGAGATCCCAGAGCCAGAGGAGCTCCTGGAGGAGTCAGAGGAAGACGAGTACAATGGTGAGAAGATCCAAACACCTCATCGTCCTCACACATTGTGGTGGTGGTGGTGGTGGTGTTGATCATAATCCATGTGGTGTCCATCAAGGACCTTGTCACAGTGAATGTGGAGACCAGGGCTGTGACGGACCAGATGCTGACCACTGTCTCAACTGTGTCCACTTCAGCACAGGCAGCCTGAGAAGTGGAAGGTAAGACCAGGCTGAGGCAGACCAGCAGAGGTTATAGCTTCCTATAGCTGATTGTTTTGGTTCCCACAATCCACTGTGTGCCAACTGCATTTGTTCCCTCTCTGTCCGTGGAGAAAATGTGTGAGCCATTGTCCACTGGGACACTACGAGGACACAGCGTCCCATCGCTGTCGACGCTGCTTTAGAGGCTGCGAGAGATGTGAGGGTCGATTACCTGGAGACTGTCTCTCCTGTCGCCGAGGTCTTTACCTCAACATGGTCAACTCCAGCTGCGTGGAAGCCTGCCCCACAGGCTACTTTGCTGACCAGAGTAAGTTCACACATCTAGTTCTTGTTTTTATTTTGTTTTTTAAAGCCCCAGTAAGATATTTATTTGGCCTTTTATTAGCAAAAATCAAATATTGCTTTCATAAATACGTATTTCACTGAAGTGGAATCACACCTGCATACAAATGAAAGCTTTCTCGTACCTTAGAATGAGTTGTTACAAGTCGTTAATACATAAGTGGGCGACGCACCGAACCGAGTTGAATCGCCATTTTTTACGTTGAGTGGCAGCGTGACCGTAGGTAACCACGGAAACTCAGCAGAGCTGTCGGCTCGGGGAGAAAGTTTTCCAGGTAGCGCCTGTTAAAACTGTCACCACTGTGTAGTGTGAGGAAGGACGGAGGCACTGATGTTGCATTCAGGTGCAGTCAGACAGACGGCCGTCGGCAAACCAACCGGATGTCATTTTACTCGACGAGAGAAAGAAAACGTGGGTGGGTAAACAATACAACATCACCATGACAACATATTGTAACACCTGTATTGTTTTGCCTCGCGCCACTTGTTTACATAGACGCTCATTTATCCTGTTACATGCAGCGTCAGCCTGATTTCACCTGAATGCAACATCAAGAATACATTCCAATATACAACCGCACCTTTAAATAACTGATCATGTATGGTCACATCCATCAGGGCTTCACAACCTTTCTCTTAAGTGTCAGTTTTCTAGCTCGGCTGTGGGACATACTGGGATGTGTTGGGTACTCATGATCCGTCTAGTTTCAGATTGTTGAGACTCTGTAGTGTGTGTTGTTTGTGGCAGATCAGAGACAGTGTCTGAGGTGTCACGACACCTGTATGACATGCCTAATGTACGCAGACAGATGCAGCGCCTGCAGTGAAGGCTACAGGTACATAAACACACATGGTAATATTTGAGCTTTTATTTTGAAGAAATATTGTAACATAGCTGTGTTTTTTGTTTGTAGTCTGGCAGGGATGACTTGTGTTCCCGAATGCACCAATGGAACCTTTTTTCACCTGGAGGAGATGACATGCAGCTCATGCCATTCCTCCTGCAGGACTTGTACAGGTCAGTGTGTTTGTATTTGCAGAATCCCGAGAGAAGCAGACCAGTGATTAAAAAGATTCAAGTGTAGGTGTGAAAATATTTGATATCTCCTTATTTCAAAAGCTGCTGGTGACATATGACCCAGTGACCTGCAGGTTTCTATCTTGCAGGGCCAGGTAAGGAGGAGTGTATCCAGTGTGCTGGGGGCTACATGCAGCAGGGGTGGAGGTGTGTGCACACCTGTTCTCCTGGCTACTATTCTGGAGAGGCAGCAGGAGTCCCTCATAAACTGTGTCACAGGTGAGTGATTCACAGACACCACTGACTCCATCATTTGCTGATCTCAGATCTGTTCTGCTGGCTTCATGTTGCTCTGTGGCTCCAGGTGTGAAGAGCACTGTCTGAGCTGCACCGGCCCGGGAACAACCTGCATCAGGTGCAGAGAGGGTTACAGTCTGGTCAGCAGGACATGTATTGTGAATGCATCATGTAGTAACGGTGAGTTTGTAGTTCAGAGCCACAGCTGATGTTGTGAGCATGTCAGCTCTTGGCTTCAAGTCTGGGCATGAACAGCCTGAAAAGGGATATTTCAGCATTTTGGCAAATCTGTATTCCCTTTAGTTTCAGGAGTAGGTTCATTACCTTTAATTGTCGGTGCCAGCAGCAAAGATACGAGCTGCTCAGCTAATGCAAGGGAGGCATGTGGTATTTCCGTCTTTCTCCCTCATCAAACTCATCAAATACACAATCCCGTGGACATCTGCTGGACAAGTTGTGGCCTGCACATTCGCCATGCTATGAAATAATGATGGAACGTTACAAGAGTTGTTTTCGAGGCAAATGCAGCGGAAACTACATTTGTGATTTCAAAAGTGCAAGTAGTTCCAAATATTTTCCTCATGTGTTGTAATGTTACATAACTATACACATTATTATTTCATAGCGTGGTGAATGTGCAGGTCACAACTTGTCCACCAGAGTGTTTTGGAGTTGTTGGATTGTGTATTTGATGAGTTCGATTGGGGAAACTTGGAGATACTTTGCACCTCTGTAGCGTTAGCTGAGCAGCCTGCATCTCTGCCCCGCCAATCTAAAAACAGCTTGCACCAATAATAAAAGGTAACACACCTACTGCTATAGAGATTATGACAATGGGAAAATTTGCCAAAATGTTGAAATATCCCTTTAAGCTGCACCTGGGCCTTAACACGACTCATTTCAGTGGTCCAGTGTATTTGAAATGGAGGTGTGGAAGGATCTCTCAGTTTGGAAGTGATAGCTGGGAAATATCTTCAAGGATAACATGAGGTTGTTTTTTTTGTAAAGTCATTCTCTCTGTGTTATCCCGAGTCATGGTTTTGCAGTTGATCATATTGAACTTGTCAGACAGTGAAGTTCATGTATTCTTAGTACTGTGCTGATTCTCTGTCCCTGTCAGCTGATGAGGTCTTCTGTGACATGGTCAAGTCCAACCGTCTCTGTGAGAAGAAGCTCTACCGTCAGTTCTGTTGCCGTACCTGTCTGATGAACGGATGACACGCTACCTGCTGCTCTCTCACTCTCTATCAGGGTTAAACCTAAGTTACTTTCCATCATTTATCATTTAAAGTTAAAATGACTTTTAATTACTTTTCAGCAAAATGTAACAGGGCATTAAATACATCTCTTTGAGTGAAGCTCTTCAGTTGTTTTTCTGCAGGCGTTAAAGGTCTGAGGTCTGATTTAAATGTATGTGGAATGTGTACAAATACTCAAATGTGTAAATGTACAAACTGCATAATGATGTATGTCATATTGTTTAAAACATTGTTTATTCATATACTGGGATGAATGGAGCTCAATCTAAACTGTGACAAAGAGAGAAATAAATCTTTTTTTAGTCAGTTTTGGTCTGGTATTCACCTTTTCCACCCACAGTTCACAGCAGCAGCAAAAGAACAATAAATAATGGTTAGTGAGACAGACAAATATTTGAAGACGTAAACGACATATGTATCAGTGTTTAAAACATTCTCTTTTGTTGTTTTAAAGACTCTTTTATACTACTGACTAGTAAGTAAGAAAATAATCACATGAAATTATTAATAGTGGTCAATGACGTGATGCATCCCAAAGTCAAGTGGTATAACTGGTATTTTCTCATACAAATCTGACTATATACAGGAAAATAAATCTGGACTCAAATAAATATAATTCACATTTGCATTTTAATTATAACAACTCCGATACATGCTTTTAAAACATTTATTTATTTTCATTTATTTAAAACAACAGTTTGACACTCACTGAAATAGGGTCACGCAATAACAAAAATGACTGTCTTCATATTGTAGACTCATATAATGGACTAAGTCACTTTGTTTCCAGGTCTCCATCCACATTCACATTCACAGCTATGTGAATTTATATTTACCCAAAACTTCATGTAGGGCCTATTGCCTGTTGGAGGGAGAGCCTGTGCATGCGTGGGGTCTCTCTGGGAACAGCCCACATACACACTAGGTTAGTGTTGCATCAACAGCTGACGATGGAGCTGGTCAGTCTATGGTGGCTACTCTGCAAAGCTGTGGCAGATTTTATATTTGTTTTAAGTATATTTTTTGGCTTTTTCATGCCTTTATTTGACAGTACAGTTGAGAGAGAGGAAATTGGGAGGCAGAGAGAGGGGGAATGACACGCAGGAAAGAACTGTCCGATGCGGGATTCGAACCGGGGCCGCCTGCACGAGGACTAGCCCGCTTAACCCACTGCACCTCTCGGCGCCCCAAGTGGCAGATTTGAAGCAATAATTGATCAAAACTGCAGGCCATAATAATATTCTATAATCTTTGCAATATTAATATGAAGTAGCTGACAGTGTCAGGTTGTTGTGAAGCTCCTTTCCAGTGTTCTGTTGTGGTTCTCCTCCACTTGAGACGGAGTCTCCCCAGTGTTCCTGTGGAGGAGTCAGAGACAAAATCAGGACCAAACTATGAGAAACTGCAGCACTTAATATCTTCACTTTCTGGGCAATAAGCTGAAGGAGTGGACTGACCAGAGCCACAGGTTGCAACACATCACGTCCCTCCTGTGAAAGGAGACCGGAGGTGAAAAGTCTGAACCATGACATCAGATTCTACATCCACATGCTGCTCTGTCACTCACTTAATGACGGCAGTATCTGCTGGTAGAGATCTGACACGTGGAGCTCCTGGAAGGCTGCAGAGAGCTCTGCTGAGGACTGGTAGTCTACCACCGCAAACCTCTGAAGCCTGAAGACAAGAGCAAGAGACATTATAGCTGCTGCGCAAAATTTAGAAGAACATTTAGAAGAAAGAAAGAAGGATTCCTCGAAATACAATAGTGTCCTTGCAGCTTAGTCCGTTTTTACAAACAGTGTCTCAAAGGGCTTTACATGGCATCAATAACAACATCCTCTGCCCTTAGACCCAAGGCTCATTCTCATTCAAGTCATGTGATTCCTACCCATGTTCACAGGAGGAAGACGAGGGGGCTTCGATGAGAACCTTCATCATCCTCTCCTTGCATTTTTTGCCAGAAGAATCCACATCCACCTTCACCGTCTTCAACAGGCGACAAAACTCCTGCGGAGGCAACGGTGACTCTGAAATAAGTAACTCATCATGTGATCACAAAAACACTGTTGAAAACATAACAGTGAAATGTGGGACGCTCCACTTAAGGTTCAAGTTACAGAGCATCACACACAACGTGAAGGTAAAGTGAGTGGGAGGTGGACGGCGTTCCTCACACACACAAGGTGCAACAACAAAGTGCAAGGTGCAGCGACCATGTGTTTTAATTTCTAGTTGTCCCAGTGGAATCAGACTTTAAAGGGGAACTATGCAGAATTTTGCCATCATTAAAGGGATAGTTCACCCAAAATTCAAATTTCACTCATTATCTACTCATCCTCATGTCGACTAAGAGCTGTGAGAATTGTCAATTGTCAATTGGTTGTCAATGGACACCAGGTTTCTTTGTCCAAAAAGACACACCAAAAAACATCCAAATACCTCCATACTGCTCATCTGTAATGTCACTCTTGTATTGAAGCCCAGGCATGAGAAATTGTGAGAAAAAAAAAAAAGTCTATATTTTAAGCTTGTTTGTAACAGAAGCTCCCAGTTTCTTGGTTCACTGCTCTTCCTGTGTCAGTGCAATTCTCACGTGATTTGTACTGACCGGCAGAACAATTTCTCATGTCAGGGCTTCAATACAAGAGGGACATTACATACGAGCAGTGTGGAGGTATTTGAATGTTTTTGGTGTGTCTTTTTGGACAAAGAAATCTGGTGTCCATTGACAACCATTATATGGAGCGGACCCCCACTCAGAGAAGTAACAGAGGACTCTGAAAATTCTCACAGCTCTTTCATGAGGGTGAGTAGATAATGAGTGAAAGTTATCCCTTTAAGCAGCTCCAGAGTCCAGCTGGTTAAATCAAGACTTTCCAGGGAGAATGGGGGCCTTCCAACTGAAAACCAACCTTGTAAGATCAGAGGATGTTGTTCCAACACAAGATTGTGTGGTGATGGGTTAGATGTGGATCAGTACCTTGATGTCAGCTCTGGCTCCCTGCAGAATAACCAGTATGACCCGTCCCAGTAACAGCCTCCCGGTGAGCTGCAGCTGCTGGCTCCAGCCCTCCAGCAGTCCAACGTAACGGCTCCGAGATCGTATGTGGTCCAGAGACAGCACAGCAGTCCACTTCTCCTCTCTGTCTCCGTCTCCATCTTTCACACCCTCCTCTGCTCCTCTGGTGTCCTTAGTCCCCTCCACATCCTGCTGCTGACACACATCACACAGCAGCTTCATCATTCAATCCTGCTGATGTAGCTGTTGCTAATATTCATCCACGCAGACAGGAAACAAATGTGTTCTTATCCAGGATTTGTTCTTAGCTAAGAACTCCCCCAAACCAATGGGTGACGTCACAGGTGCTACGTCCATTCTTTTTACAGTCTATGTACTGCACGCACAGTCGAAAGGATGGTGTCTATCTGCTGGTCATGGACTCGGGAGTGAGGCAAGACATGAAAAAAAATATGGTCTAAGAACACGTTCATGAATCTGGTGTAGAGAAACTTCTTAAGAAGAATTTAAGAAAATACTTAAGAAGAAATTGGTGAATGAGCCCCAAAGTTTACCTGGATCCACTCTACCAGCTGATGAACCATTGGCTCTGGTGATAAGGTTGCAGCTTGGTCCAGCAGCTTCTGTCTGATGCTGTGACACTGGGTCCTGGAGAAAGCAGTGGAGGAGACGGAGATGTCGGGGGGGCAGGAGGGGTACTGGGGGTGCAGGTGGAACAATAGACTCAGGTTCAGTGCTCTCTCCCCTCCGGTCGAGGTGTTTATCTGGACCAGGAACCCGTCCTGCTCTGTAAAACAAAGTCACAGCATAGAAGCAGAAAGGAAAATGAAACCAGCAGCCATTTAACTGTATGCCCTGGCTATCCTCCAGGACTGACTGAGAATCATCTGTTTCTTGACCTTTTCATGTTCTTTGCATAACCTTCAGAGTAAGACCTGAATTCTCTTTCAGGTAGTCATCTCGAACACATTACACCCACAAGACCTTAACTTTTCAGATTTGGTCTACACCCACAGAAGATAGCCTATGTCACAATTTCTGATTTTGGGAAACATGTATTCTATGTAGTGCAACAAAGGGCCCTAAGGCTTACAGCATGTTTTTGTCTGCATAGTTGACCCAATCGGAAGCTGACCTCAGCGCGGTGCTGTTGGCTGGGACACTCACCGGACTGCTGCAGCAGCTGGAACTCCCCCTGTCCGCAGTAGATGGCCGATAGAATAGAAACCTCTTCTACCGCAGCCTCAGACATGTTTCATGACGTCATCTGCTCCACCGCTGCACGAGACACATCTTTTAAGTGGACTTTTTTTAGTCTCAGTGCACTTACTAGTTTCAAACAGGTTTCAAAGAATTTGGCTTGTACCTGTCCGCAGCTACGTTGTCCGGGTAGCCCCTCACACCAAGAACAGTAGTTCCGGTCTAAGGTTCCATTCGATGAAGCGCAAGAAAAGACGATTTATCTTTGGCGCAAGTAAAGAAGAATTTCTAATGTTTGAGTTCTGCAGACTGGCTCTGAGTAAACAGAAATAATTAACCTTCCTCTTCTTCTAGGATTCCGGCAGGCTGTACGCTGTCCAGAGTAATACTGCCCTCCATCGGTCATATCCATATCCAGATCCAACTAAATTCTCTCATAACCCAGTAAACACAAATATCATCAAGGTCAAGGAGAGATGTATAATTATGATTTTATTTAGGACCATACAAATCTAGAGGTTTAAAAACAAGTTGCAGAACAATATCTCTATCAGATATCTCAAGGAAATGTAAATCGAATGCAACTGGACTTGATTATTTGTTAAGACGTTTCACCTCTCATCCAAGAGGCTTCATCTGTTCATGTTCACATCTGACACATGAACTGATAAGGTGGAAGGTCAAATAAGCAAGTCCAGTTGCATTCAATTTAAATAACTATGACCTGGACAAATGAGAATAGGCTATTCACAGGCTTATCTCTAGCAGATGTATGATGGTGTTGCATTCAATATGGCACCCTAGTGTTAAGAGACATCCCACATATGACTATGCAGCTACTCCTGCCTCTCAGTAGTAGCTGTGATGCCATTTACTATTTCTATTTTTTATTTAATGCAGGCCTTTGTGGCTTAGTTTAAAATGTGCAGTGATTTAACAAGAAGACATACCTGAGACTGTGAGAGCTGACAAATGTGTCAAAGACCTTGTGTCAGGTCTGGATGACTCAGAAACACACAGTAGGAGCAGAGAGTGGTACAACACATGTGAAATTTATTTATAGACATAAGAAGACTCCAATCAGATTATAAAAAATAGTCATCAGGTTGCATTAGACCACAGAAAAAGATAAATAGTGTGATTTCCCTCTTCAAAGTGCACAATCAGTTTGGTAGCAAAAATACTTGACACAACACCACTCACTGTTTCCATTTAAATCACCACAATCATCCAGTTTCCACCAGACCACCTGACACTGACTTGCTGCTTGCTACGAGTAAAATTTAAAAAACATCATTTAAATAATTATCTACGGATCTATACACCAGTTTTCCCAGAGCAGTAAAGAATTACCTTTAAAAGTTCCCTCTTCTCAAATGTGGACCCGTTTCATATAAAATAGTACAAACGTAAAAACTAAAAGAACTTAAACAGCTTTTTTGGCAGCAATTGCATCAGTTTAAAAATCTACCAGAATCTGTTCATCATTAAAACCGGCTGGTGTGAGAATGAAGATGAAATACTGCACAAAGCAACTGCTGATTACAGAGAAGTAGGCGACACGCTGTTTTCTCTGTATGTCGACAGAGGTGCAGGCGTCCAGCTCAGGGAATAATAATAATGTGGACACATCTGAAAACACTGATCACGTGTGACAGTTATCATACAGATGATATATATAATAATATCAGTGTTTAAAGTGTGGGGAGTGAGGGCTGACACTGGGACTGCAGGTGGGTGGTTTACGATGCAGCCTTGGCCTCTTATGTAGTATTTTAACCATGTGCTCCGTTCCTGTGTGTGATATGCATTCATACATGATCATGTAGACGATCACAGAGAGAAGGAGCTCATGTGCCAATGCTAACATAATTCTACAGTTCTAGACACATTCATGTACAAATGGAGCTAGTGTGCATCTCAGATGTGTTCACAGTATAGTAGTTAGTTAGCAAATGGAGTGACCGTCGACAGAAGTAAAACGTCACCGTCTAGAACAGAAGAACTTCACCACGGCTGCAGAGTAACAAGGTGGAAGGATGCATTCAGACAACAGTCAGTCAGGACTACTTCACATTCACTTTCTGCACATGCAAACATTTGGACTGTTAGCTGAAAGCCTCTGGTTGAATCATTATGAAAGAGTTAAAAAAAAAAAAGTACAGGGCTGTGTGCTTCAAAAGAAACACCAACAGGAGCTTCAGATGACACTGTGTAGGGATCTAATTTCTTCACTTCAGATCAATTTAGATAAATAAAAAAAAAACTCAGATGTTGGAATTCATCTACTTCTTGAACCAGAGCATCCTCCTACTTTGTCACCCTTTTAAAGCAGAAGTAAGCGATCCGGTTGTTTTGGCTAATGCTGCGTTCCGGGCAGGCTTTTGAAACCGTAAGTTACAGCTTCAAGTCACGACTTACGACTTTGGGGCGTTCCAGGTAACCCGTAACTCGTGTTTTTCCGATCTGTTGCCTGTGAAAGTGCACTATAACGGCCACTCGTAACTTCCGACCCGTGAACTCGTACCAGATCGAAGTGCTACGACTCCTCAGGTCGGAAAACCATGAGTTACGGGTTGCCTTGAACGCACCATAACTTCTTGTCAGCCGATCGAGTTAGTTCGGCCGAAACACTCTATGTAAGTGATTGCTGACGGAAAATAGGACTATTTAGGACTTATATTAACAAAAACATTCCACTGACTTCTGCTTTAAATTCTATGGAAACGTGAAGAATGTACACCTGAAGCACTTGTGACTGTGCAGCTTCCAGATGGCTTGCATGACACAACATATACGAAAAAAAGAAAAAGGTCTGGGTTGAAATCACTCAGGAGCCAACATGGCTGCCCCTCGCACAAAAATAACAAGATCAAATTTACTGATCTGACATGATGAAACTACAGTACATTCAAGTCAGTAATTGGTTGGACTCTGATTGGCTATTGCAAATGCTGCTGGTGGTGTCAAATGTTGTCACATCCCTCCAGGACCAAACCATTTCCTCCTCAGACCCAAGAACATATTAGGACCACAAAGAAAGGACCTGACACCTGGTCTGTGGAGTGTCAGGTCCTTAGGTCTGCAAGTGTTCATACTGTAAACGTTGTTTGTGTTCTGCTGACAAGAGCTGAGAACTCCCAACCTGACAGAGACAAGTCGTGTGACTGTTGCTCTTGTAATTTCATGAAAGGCACAGAATCATTGCTGGTGAAGGTGAAGGCCATGGAGACGGAGGGAGTGGAGGCAGATGTGAATGCACTTTTATGTTCTTGGAAACCTGAGAAGAGAGGAGGTTTTCCTGCCTCTGATTACAGTACTAGACCTCCTCTGGTTAACGAGACGGAGGTTGAGGAATGGTTGTAATTAATGTCCAGAAAAGTCCTTATTAACAAGCTGTGTTTACCCCAGGGATGGAGCTGCAGCCCTGGTTGGGAGACTGTGAGGTCTTACGGTCTCAGCGTGTTCTCCTATAGTAAACAAAGGCTGCTACCAATGCTACTGATGCTACTGTGGCCAGAGTCCTCCACCGGGAAAAGCCACGGATCACCCCCTCCTAAAAAACAACAACAAAAGAACAAGAGAGCAAAAATGAAGGGCTTTGGATCCTACAGACGAGTCCACGCACTGGAGCATAAAACCACACTTGGCTTCACTTACCCAGCCTCCCTGCTGTATGAGCCAGGTGTAGAGCTGCTCTCTGATGACTTGGAGAACCCAGCTGATGACCCTCCTGATGTTTTCTAGATGGTTGGTGGTCAGAGCCTTTAAAACACGAATGACAAGAACACAATAACGGAACGTTATGAGACAATTGTTTTTGAGGTAAGTGATTAAAATGAATGTCTCATGTACCAGAAGCAAAGCCAGCAGCATGGGGTTTGTTTTCTTTACATTGTGGATCCACGTCGTGTAGTTAAACAGTTAATTGATGGCATTTAATACAGTTTGCACTTGCAAACCCTACATAGTCAGCAAATTACCTGTGAAAAATGTACTGCCAGTCCATTTTAACAGGAGGGATGTACAAAATGTGTGGAGATACATAAAGTGCACTCATTTACTGTCGGCTGAACAAGGTGAAGCTGAGCTGCAACAACAAACACAGTGAAGCCGCGTCGCGTCGCTTCCGTGCCTAGTGTAGCAGGTAAAACGCTCCGCTCCGCCCCGCTCACGTACTGCGTCGCGGACGTTCCCAGTGTACTCCTAGCGTGTCATGCAAAACCGCTGATGCGCATTGTCACATTTGGGCTATGTACCATGTAAGGTGTGTCTTATGACAGCTGTGAGTCAGTAATCGTAATGGTCTGTTTGCGTGGAGGCAGGTCACTGACTCTTGTGAAAGATTTGTGATTGGTGAAAAGAACAAATCAGAGATACATAAGGTTAAGGTCATGTATCCATTAGTTGAATTGTTGAGGTGTCTGTACATCACGAGTTGTCAGGCTGTCCACAAGGTGAACAACATACCACATGACATCACATCATCTTGTCAGATGTTCTCTGTAAGTCTTGGAAACCACTTAAACACAACAGTTCACTTTTTTAAATACACACTAACCCAGCATTGTCTTGAAATCTGGTCCCTGCCTTCTAGACGTGCTGTGCTGAGAAGCGCTGCTCTGTGTTACCTTGTGTATGAGCCTGTAGGCAAGGTGGAAGAGGGCCACCACTCGGCCCCAGTTGATGCCGTCAGCAAAGATGCTCCGGGCCACCTGCATGAAGATGTCTTGAGCACAGTTACCCTGAACCTGGCTGATCAGTCTGAAGGGAGGGAAAGGACACACATTTAATTAACAACATTTATTCAACAATTTACTGTTGGGTCCACAGCCTCACCCCACCTATCTAGATCCATTCAACCTCAAGGTTTGTTTACCCCTGGGTTTAGAGTGAATGCAGCAGGGACAAACATGAACTGTTTATCTGTTACTACCATCTGACCATTTTCAAGATATCTAAACAGTGATACCCGTGATCATTTTGGTCACTACAAATGTCATATTTAATTTTTCAATACTATTCTTGTCCTTTGTCTTGCCAGTTGCTTCCAGATTGAAACTAAATATTAGGTGCTTTTATTTTCTTTTTGGCAACAAGCTCCTCCATGAATCATCTGATTAAAATGGTGTGTGGGGACTTATGACTAATATATCAGCTGAATCTATCAGCGTTTACCAGCAGTTGGATCAATGGAGGAAGGCTCAATCGCTCAATCTAGGGACACTAAGATGATTAATAACCCTAACCCTAATGTAACTTTTCAATCTTCATATAATATGTTTTGTGATGATACATCGACTTACAAAAGGTTGAATGACACCTCAGTCATGGCCTGAGGGTCTGTATCGCCTTCACTGGCACTAAGACAGACAAAACCACACAAAAAACTACAAATGTGCTGACTGCCTTACGGCATACCTCACTTCCCACTTTCCCCATTCGTGTGGGTTACCACCATCATGGCAGGAGCAGCAAGAAAACTAAAGAAATTTTTTGTTTTGTCTGAGGAGACTAAAAAGTTGCACGCGAGTTGTTGCACGTGACCGGGAGATCAGGATTATTATGACCCTACGCGCCGGTGCTCATGGGAATAAAATAATGAAAACATCATGGAAACCTGGTGTTTGTTCTATAGATTAATGTGAGGATCCTAGTCATCGTAATTTATTCAACTATGTTTACATGTTACACAACAAACACTTCATAGACTGATCTCTACTCCTCTAAAACATATAGAAGGTTTTTGCTGCTGTGTACAAAATCAACAAGTGTGAGTGAAGGAGTCTGAACACTGTGACCAGTGAAATCTTACCGTTGGAACTCGACGTTCCTGTTGAGATCATCGGCGATCTTGAGCAGCTGCTCCACCACCTCTTTGACCTGCGGGTCCCGCTGCTCGTCTGGATGTCCTCCCAGGTCCTCGGAGCTGACGTGTCGAGCAGGGTCCTCTGTGTTTATGCGCTCAATCACGTACCTGGGACAAAGGAAATCTACTTCAATCAAGAGACGATCACAGGTCGTTTCTTCTTTGTTTTTTCAATGGAGTTACAAGTAGTTTATTTGTGGGAATCCCTCATTAGCTAGAGCACTCACTGCTAGTCTTCCTGGGATCCAAGCATCAAAAAGGCTTAGCATAAATAACTCCTAGAAACTGTGCTGGAAATGGAAACCCATAGTAATGTCATGAATATATATTTTAATTAAGTAAGGAACATGCTGAGGAAGAAAGATACAGTCTTTTTTTTTTAAAACCAAATTCCTAGACAAGACTGAAAGGCCTAAGTAGATTGAAATAAGTAGAGGTTAGATGAAATGAAGTTCCATATTAAGAACAAAGAGCAAGTATTCTGTTGCTTTACTGCTCTGAAGAATCTTTGTGCGTGTGACTGTAGGTGATCAAAATATTTGGTATTTAGATAAAAGGATCAGACTGGTGTTACTCCATTTCAATGAATCAATACTCAGCCCACAACTCCACAGTGGAAGACATTTTTAGCCATTTGAAATAGAAAGATGAAAAGAGAAAATCAATATTTGGTTGGGTCAGTGTTGATGTTGTGTTGGGCTGCCTGTCAAAGCATGGGACGCTTTGCACTTGTGTTTCGGTGAGATGAGACTTACCCTCTGAGGACCACTGCCCCTGTCTCCAGGATGGGATCATCGATGACATCTGTAACAGTAAGAGGACCAATCAGCACAAGATCAAGGAAATCAATGTGGTTTCCAATCACTTTATCATCATACTAATAATGAATGATTATAGAATCAGAACATTCAGTAGTGTGAGCTTGAATGCATGTGTGTATGCAGAGATGGACAGAGTACCCGACCCCAGTACTTGAGTAAGAGTACAAATACTACTTGTCAAAATTTACTCTGTTACAAGTAAAAGTAAGTGAGTAAGTTCGAGTAAATTTCTTATTTTTCCCATCCATTAATTATTATATTTTTTTCTAAATGAATTTAAGGACCTTTTAGCTTCTATTTCTGAGAATTAACTCTTTGAAACCACCTGCCCTGCTTTTAGAACCACAATGTAATATAAAGCCTGCAGAAACACCTATAAAAACAAATAACATGAATGAGATCATAAGAGGGCAGCAATAGTCATTTTCATGTGTTAGCGTTAACACACAC
The DNA here is from genome assembly GCA_030347415.2 of Decapterus maruadsi. Taxonomy (NCBI): domain Eukaryota; kingdom Metazoa; phylum Chordata; class Actinopteri; order Carangiformes; family Carangidae; genus Decapterus; species Decapterus maruadsi. Next base: position 23,576,587 of record CM064900.1, on the reverse strand, counting down.
ACACACACACAGAGGGAGAGAGAGAGAATGGCGAGTGCAGCAGTGCACGCGTGGTAAAAGCGAATCTATACGGTCCCCTCAGTGCGTGAACTTCAACAGATCTCCGACTCAGACTCTTTCAAATGACGTTAAACCTTAATAAACAACATGGAATTCTTGGGATTCGTTCTGTAAATTAATATGCATATTATTGTTTTATTTTAAACATTTTTAATATGTTTTTTTAAGAGAGGTACAGGATCTGCCCAAATAAGTAGCGGAACACAAGAAGGCCAAAAGTAAGAGGTGCCGGATCTTGTTCTGGCACGATCCAGCTCAAATTAACCCCTGGTGTATACTCATGATAATAGGCATGTACAAGTGTTTAGTAGCAGTACACATATGTAAAGTGAAGTATTCGGTGTTGACCTGGGGTGCTTCTCATAATGATGAACTGGTTCAGAGTAAAAAGTAAAAGGCAAACAGCTAGGATGTGCACGGCAGCTGCACCACGACATCACTAGTGGAAATCACTGACAGTGTGGTGAGATGAATGATGCTGTGAAATACCAGTGGCTGGGCTCTGGTCTGTATTTGTGCTGCCGCTCAGTGAATAAGGGGGGAGACGATGGAGTGAATACAAACATGTTAAACAAAACCTGACACTGTGGCTTCATTCATAACATTAGCTGCCTTTTTGTATTCATTAACTGGTGGTATTTTCCACCACAGCATGAAGGAAATATCAGTAAATGTAAATGAACAAATAGACTTAACCCTGATATGTGTGTGACACCTGACTTTGTAAATGAAGAAAAATAAATAAAGACCTTGCATTACATTACATTAGTCCGCACAAGTTATTTTCTCTGAGGGGTGTTATCACGTTACGCCCACTTCTTCTGCTATGGTTCAAGGACACATGAGTGTAGCTACACTAACTGTCTAAGAGCTTCATTTTTAATATTCAATGCACTTGTATTGACATTGGCATTATGTTTAGTTGCAAAGTGTAAAGTCAAACAGAAATATAATTTATATTCATGTGCCAATGTTTAATGTCAGTAAATGGCTCTTCTTCTTCATAAGGTGTATGTGTAGGATTAAACTATGTTAAGGCTTAGTTACTATAGTATAACAGTTGCATAAAATGATCAGAAGAAGACAGTTATTCACAGTTATTTGTATGGCTATATTAATCATCAACTAAAATGTTCAGGGTTTATGAATTGCTCATTGTTATAATTACTGCAATTTATTACGATATCCTGTTTGGATAGATTTCCAACATCACTTTTAATAAAACAATAGACATCAATTAGGGTTTGAATCTTTTCCTATTTCCTATTAAACCAACAGGAAGCACACACACTGTTTGCCTGAGGCTTTACAGTTACAGACCGTGTTACAATAATAGCCAGAGGTCTGATCTGTTTTGTCTCTTACAAACGGTGGATTGAAAAAATTAAAAGTAAATTCTTAAAATCCTGAGGTTGATCTTAAACTGTATGGATGTGCTATTGTGTCTGGGCTCTGGTTCTGGCTCATTCAGGACATCAACCAGGGGGGCGACAGACTGAAGACAGACCTGAGATCTGTTTGGGTTAGAAAAATGTTCTTTGGCTCCACAGGTGATGAGTAGGTAAATGGTATGCGGATTCTGCTTTATTCAGTCTGTGTCATGGTGATCAACACAAACAGATGAAACAGCTACAGGCTTTCAGTTTCTGTCTGTCTGTGCACACAGGACAGTCGTCATTACAGATGAATCACCTGTTGCTTCATGATGTTAACTACACAGAATGGTGATGTCTGTGGTACAGATTTGGTTTTAGGGAAACCAAAACTATTCAAAATCCAAATCACAATAGAGTCATCTGTGATATCCCCATGTCAGTAGGCCTACAGAGTCTCTCTGGATAGGGGACCTGCTTGAGTTGGTGTAAAGTGTGTCCTCCTCAACAACAGTATTACTGCTTAAATGTTGCTTTCCTACATCTATTGCATAGACTACACAGTTTTAAAAAGTTTCTTTCACTCGTCCTCGGGTGACGTCATCTTCTTGAAGCCATCAGCCTGTGGTTATGTCGTCTCCATCTTGAGTCTGTCCTCTGCCGACAAGTCCTCAGCCAGCTTCAGGTTGTTGTTCTTCAGGAAGGATGATTTCTTCGCCGCATGCCAGATGGCATCGCGGTAAATGCGAGAGGTGAACTGCATTATGATGCCTCTGGGTTGGTTGTTGGTTGGCTTCCTGGGCCCAAGGCGATGCACCGTGTCAACGACGTCTGGTAGTTTATCTTTGGCCTCTGGTAGAAGAGCCTGGCACACCTGGATGACTTCCTTTCGAACGTCTTGCTTTTCTTTCTCTTCCAAGCCATGGAGTTTCAGGTTCCAGCGGCGGGAATAGCTCTCCAGATGAGCTAAGCGCTTCTCTCTTGTGTCATGGCTTGCGTCGTGTTCTTTAATCTTCGACTCGACGCGATCAACTCTGTGCTTCACGGTCTTAATGTCAGCAGAGATAAACTCAAAAGCTTCCTGGAGACCTGTAATCTGTGTAGCGTTTTCTTTGACCGCTTCTTTTACCTCTGCAATCACTCTTGAGTTGCCTCTAACCATCTTTTCCAGGGCGTCCGCTCTGTTGTTTATCAGTTGCGAGAGAGAGGAGAACTGGGACAGGATGGCAGCCGTGTCCGTGTCTTCAACTCTTCTCTGTTTAACTGCAGGAGGCTTCGACGGTGTAATGGGTAGAGGTGGAAACTCTTCTTCCATGAGTGATACCTGTACTTGGTCGTTGTTCGCATCGAAGTAGTCATGCATGGTGTCAATGAGTGTATTCTTGGCTCCAGTTAGCCCGTCAGGAGCGGGAGGCGTGGGCGTAGCAAGCTTGCTAGGATAGTTAGCAGTGCTCGTTAGCATCTTCAAAGCATCACTTTTTCTTTTCTCAGAAGTTTTCGTTTTGGATTTCGACATTCTCCAGAAGTATCCGGGTGAAGATACAGTCGTTATCAATTAAGGTAGTTCGTCTGTTCGCACTTTACACTTTTAAAAAACAGTTAGGTTTGCGGAGCTCGTCCAAACGCGGGTGATTAGAGCGCCATCTTGTCTACTGTCACCTCTTTATTTTATTACTATTTATTTACTTTTATTGCTACTAATATCATTTTTATTTTTCTCTCTCTCTCCTTTTTTTTTCTTTTTTTTCCTTCACCTCTCATCTCTTTGTTAATGTTTTGTTCTCTCGATGTTGTGTAAATGTTTACACCAGCAACAACGTTTTGTATGGTATTTGCATTTGTATATGCTGGTCACTTTCAATAAAGTTTTTTGAAAAAAAAAAAAAAGGTTATGTCGTCTCCATCTCGCCCTTTCACCTAACAATAAAGCTGTAGGCTAATCAGTGTTTGGTCACGTATCTCACTGTGGTTTCTCTTCAGTGTTTCCAGAGTGTGAATGCTCCACAGAGAACAGCCTGTCCTCCCCGAGCAGCACCGCTCACACTGCGGTCAGGTCTGACTCTTTTACCGGGCTACGTTGTTTGTCAGCAGCCGCCGCACCGAGCCCGACCTGAACTCATCCCTGCTTTACAACCACTAGCCTACATTAGCTTGGTATGAATCCAGTCGTATAGTTTTCACTAATAATAACCCAGTACTGTTCTAGAGTCAGTTCAACCCAGCCGCTCTGTCGGACACCCAGACTGTTGAGCAGCTCTCTCAGGACAGAAACCTCCAGGTGTGGCCCACAGCGGCCCCTCCGTAGCCGGGGCTCGGGGCCGTTTACCGGCGGAGGTGGGGTAAAGGCTGGGGTCAGGTTAGCGACAGGAAACGGTCGGTTGGAGTCAAGCTTGGTTTCATGTTAACAAAGGGAAACGTTTGTCGACACTGACTTTTATCGGCTGCCCACTTCCTGACGAGAAACACGGACTTTTAGCCTAAAGACTGGCGGAATTTAAAAAGTTGTCGCGGGCCGACTCGGCTGTCGGGTCGGCTCAGCGTCAACCTGACATGGCTCCACATACCTTCTCCACCCACGGCTCCCTGAGGCTCCTGCTCTGCGCCGTTCGTCTCCTCTTCTGCCCGCCTGTCAGCCATGACTCACTCCACACCGACGGTCAGCTCTACCACCACAAGCAACAAGTTTTTCTCCGACATGTACAGTGTTCAGTTTACTCGGTTCGTTCACGGAGCGGCGTCGCTCCCCGGGTCGGTCCTGTCCGTGAAGCTTGTCGCTTCCATGCAATAACACGGAAGTGACACGGAAGAGACAGAGCGCAGCAGAAACCGGCTCCCGCTGTAAGTTACACACTGCAGGCTACGTACGAGTCTCTTACGTTTGGTTTTTTACAAAATAAAGAAAGGCCTCCCTCATTTTCACTCCTCCCTTAACTTATTTTTAGTTCAATAGGCTTTGCCATATCCATAAATACCATAGACATATGACGTCATGCGTTACAACCCACTTAAACAAAGTTTGCTTTTCATCTAATCTTAATTTACATACAGGCCTATCCGTGTCCCAGTCTGTGTCACTAGCATAAAACTGTTATCCCTCACGTTCACGTTGGCCTATCGTAGCCTAGCAACTGTGCAAAATTTTAGGCAAATGCAGTGAATGAACAGAAGAGAAATCAAATCAGTAGCTATTTGGTGACAACAACCCTCTGCCTTCAGAACAGCATGCATTTTTCTACTTGCACACAGGCAGATTTGCAGAATAACCACAGATCTTGTGTGTCGGCCTCCTCAGATCTGTCTCCTAAACCCAGACAGACTCCATGATGGTGAGATCAGGACTGGTGGCCATAACATAACTTCTAGGACTTCTAGGAAATGATCCATTCTTTGATTTTAACATGGCGTAATATAGGTAGTAGTATATAGGTCTCGTTGTTTCTAAACCCTTACGTCCTCTGTTATAAAAAATGCCACCACAATGGCATCCCATCCCTCAAGCAGGAGTTGCTGAAGGGTCACACACACTACACACCACCACATGATGGCAACAGCCAACCTGAGGTGTGAAGCTTATGTTGGGCTTTACTGTAACAGTAGGCTACTGCTGACCACTCAGAGTTCTTTGAAATACATCCAACAATTCACTCACTTTTGTACATTCCTCAACCAGGAGTTGTTGAAGGTCAACAACCAAGCTGATCCCACAAGTGTTCAGTTGGATTGAGGTCTAGACTCACAGGAGAGCAGGCAGGTCATACACCTGTGACTGACACACACCTGTGAATACCAAAAGGAGAATATTGCAGGGAATTTTAGCATAATATTTTTGGGTTGCTCATTCTACAGATCCTTATAAGTTGTACTTTGTTGTAAAGGTGATAAAGCAGGCTTTCCAATGATCTAAAAATACAACACCAATTGGTGTATTAAAGGGGAGAAAAGATCGACTGAAATAATTATACAGTATATGAATTTATTTAGACATACAATTGCCAACCTGGTTGGTGAAGACACATAATAGATTTGTAGGAAGTGATGATGATCTTTGCGCTTGTTTTTCTGGGTCTTGGCTGGTTAGCACATACCATGTACTTGTAATGTTGTTGTGCATGCAATGTTGTAGTTCGTTCAGAAGGACGCGCTCTTCGGTTATTATTGTGTTGGTAAAAGCCGGAAGAAGAGGAAAACATGTGCTCACTTGCTGCCTTTTCTTTTATTGAAGAACTAACATTGCTCTGCTTTGAAAATAAACTTTTACTATGACATTTTTCCATTGTTTGGGTGTGGACAGGCAAATTTCAACGTAAAAATCATACAATGATAACGATAGTTTTTTGTTGTAGAATGGTATTCCTTTCCAGGCAACACAACCCGAGCCGTGTCAAAAGATTGGTAAAAAAGCAGGAGAAAGAAAAAGAGGAAGGACAAACACAACCACATGAGACTCAGCGGGACACAACTGATATATTTTTGCATATTTTTCATATTCTTGACATCGGTTAGGGAAACCTCTTTCCCCGCCTCCTCATTCCAACCAATCATATCACGGACCATGATCACATTGGCCTTTACATTCCCCAGAATCGCTGAATAGACAAACTTTGTTTAGTCATGGGCAAGACACAAAGTGGTTCCCCTGGCTTCACACCTAAAGCTGTCCTTTATCTTCTTTGAAGAGCTCTGATGGTTCGATTCCAGCCATTCTCTTAATGTGTCTGCCAGGTTTCTCTACACCCCTGTGCTGTGTGTGTCCCAGTCCCAGCTCAGTGTTAGAGCTGATTTTCCCACCAGAACATTGTGTTACATCCTGACTCCTCCACTCAGTCCCTTTAAAAAGTTAAAAATGTAAGATAATTAGTTCAATGAAAGATAATAAGTTCACAGGTTGTGGTTATATGAAGTTACATAATGCAATCCCAAAAAAATTGTTATCACGCACACATACCAAATGTATGTTTTACAGACCACCACACGATGGCAACAGTGAACCATATACTGCATATAACTCTGATGTTGGCACTGTGAGAATGTGTCTGAGTTGTGACAGCCTGAGGTTTGGTTTTTTTTAGTGTTTGTGTACCTAATCAAATGTTAAATGTTTAACCATAATATTACACTGAGCACTGTCTGTTGTCTGTAGCTGAAGGACATATTGTGTTTAATGTGAGAAGGTTGAAAAAGAAAGGGTGAAAAATAAACCCACAACTGCCAATCATCAACACACACTGTACATTGTGTGTTTAAAGGGATAGTTCACCCAAAATTCAAATTTCACTCATTATCTACTCACCCTCATGTCGACTAAGAGCTGTGAGAATTTTCAGAGTCCTCCGTTCCTTCTCTGAGTTACGGGGGGTCTGCGCAGCAGTATTTGTCCATATAATGGTTGTCAATGGATACCAGGTTTCTTCGTCCAAAAAGACACACCAAAAAACATCCAAATACCTCCACACTGCTCGTCTGTAATGTCCCTCTTGTATTGAAGCCCCGACATGAGAAATTGTTCCGAAAAAAATTAAATAAGTCTTGTTTGTAGCAGAAGCTCCAAGTGTCTTGGTTCACTGCTCTTCCTGTGTCAGTGCAATTCTCACGTGATTTGTACTGACCGGCGGAACAATTTCTCATGTCGGGGCTTCAATACAAGAGGGACATTACAGAGGCAGTGTGGAGGTATTTGAATATTTTTTGGTGTGTCTTTTTGGACAAAGAAACCTGGTATCCATTGACAACCATTATATGGACAAATACTGCTGCGTGGACCCCCCGTAACTCAGAGGACTGAGGAAAATTCTCACAGCTCTTAGTCGACATGAGGGTGAGTAGATAATGAGTGAAATTTGAATTTTGGGTGAACTATCCCTTTAATCTGTGCATCAATAAACTCATGAGTTATTAATGTTCTGAAACTATTTCTTGGTGAACCACAGTTGCAGAGGTGTGAAGCTAAATGGATTTACATTGGTCTTTAACAGTGTTACTGACCACTCAGAGTTCTTTGAAATACATCCAACAATTCACTCACACTTTTATACATCACCTCCATACACACTCTGATGGAACAGCAGGGTTGTGTATCCTCCCCAAAGTTCACAACTGAACATAACAACATACGCCAGCAGATCTAGTGCAGTCAGAACCTGTGCTCACAAACTGTATCAGTTAACCAGTGACAGATGGACTGTTGTTTATCAAAGTAACAGTTTGAACACGTACACTAATAAACCCATATCGTTGTATAGCAATTATGAAGGTCTTTTAGTATAAAAGGTAGGTGCTGTTTGGCACAAGATTAAATTTGCATTGCATATTGTTAAAAGAGTGATTTACTGCCGTTAGCTTTACTTTGTAACCCACATCCCTAAGAAAGCACAAACACCAAGACAACAACAATCTGTGTAACCTGACACTTCAGAGAAGGATCCAGAAAACTGACCCCTCTTTAGATGGAGCAGTGCTGAGCCACAGTCAAACTCACAGTTCTGTTTTAGTATTATGGGCTACTCTATTCACCTTATTCAAAGTCAGAATTTTAACATCTTGAGATAAATATCTGTGTTTTTGTGTAACATTTATTTACAGTGCTGTGAGACAACATTGGGTACAATAAATTTAAACTATTTATATGACACATTATAACAACATTGGAATGCTATTTTACATAAGCACTGTAGCACTTTACTACACTGTATATATTAAATATTAGTATTGTAATTTCATTGTGAATCTGCTGCTAATATTCTGTTTTCTCTTATATTTATGCAGATAACGATGCAGCGCTGCATGGCATCGTTATCTGTTTGATACCTGCTGCTACTCTGTCCCCTCTTACATGCATGCAGGTTGCTATCTGTTTTCTTATTGTTGTAACTGCCGTTAATACGTTTTTCATACATTTACGTAGGTAGCTTCCTATTGTTATCTTTTTGGTATGTCTGCCCATCTTTAAATGTGAGGAGTACGGATGGAAATTAGCTTTGAGCGAAATCCGGCATATTTACACAATGTGATGTGCATGTCACAAATTGTGCATCAATGTGCATTGTCCTCGTCAAATAAACAATAAAATGAAAATCTATATGCATGCAATCTAGCTACAATTGATACATGTAGTCACAATATTTCCAACTGTTTTGTGGCTTCAGGTGCTCATTGTGAGTTGTATGAAACATTATTTTGTACAATTGTCTCATGTAAGGTCTAAATGACAATAGTGAATGTTTGATAGTCTTTGTGTGTAGGTGTTTGTTAGACTTTCACCTTTTGATAAACAAAGCAAACTGCTCATTGGTCGGTTTGTACAGACTCAAGGTATACTTTCAAGTACTTGTTTTTGATCCCAGTTATTTCTATTGTTGCATTGTATGAAAACACACAGACAAAGTTGTGTCCCATAACTCCACTGCAAAAAACTCAGAATCTTTCCAAGAATATTGTCAAAATGTCTCATTTCTAGTAAAAATGTACTTGTTTTTAGATCATTTTCACTTGTTTCAAACAAATTTTCACTTGAAATAAGTAGAAAAATCTGCCAATGAAAGCAAGTTTTTTTGTTTGTAATAAGAAAGAAAAACTTGCCCCACTATCAGATTATTTGAAGTGAAAATATGCTTGAAAGATGTGAGAAAAAACAAAAAAACAAAAAACGGGTCTAAAAACAAGCTTCTTTTTAATGTGATGGGTGTTATTTTAAGTATATTGGGGTTCATTTTGAGTAGAAATACGTAAGACAAATATTCTTGAGTTTTTGCAGTGGCACCACTGTCTTTCTGTGAAAGACTGTGAGAAAATGCTCCTAATCTCACTGTCGGCTACAGACTGGTCCAAACTGACAGCATGTTTTAATTTCAGCCTTGTCATGACAGGAAGTCTGTGTGTGTATGTGTGTATGAGAGAGAGACGGAAAGATAGCTATAGAGTGTGTTTGGAGGAGTGAGGGGATAACAGGAAGTGGAGAAGATGGTGCATGGGAAACAGTTAATGGGGTTATTTTTGCTGGGGACACTGGTGTGAGGAGGGCTGCTTGACCTAGGTCCTGTTCACACTGGTGCTAAATATGGCAACCAGTACTAATATTAGTGTAACCGGTCATCTGTCACTGAGCGTTCGTAGTTCAACTGCAGTAACAAATGAGCATCAAAATGAGCAAGTTAAGACAACTAAACTACACAAAAGCAAGAGTTCATTTAATCTAACCTAGCCTATATAACATTTACTTACAGTGTCATACATGTTTCTGTTATTCAAATTCATAAAACAAGGTTGTAGAAAGTAAACAGAGAAGCTACCTTCCTCTTTCAATATTTAAGTTTCTATATTGTTTCATATAGGAGAGGGGAGACTGCACAGCTCCATCAACTACTGTCAGACAGTTTTTGCACAGTCACTGTGGCATCAGTGTCAAAAATAAGGAAGAATAGAGTCATGTGTTTGTGTGTTTTAAATGGCTGGAACAGGACACAGGTGTCATATTTCCTCCTTCTCTTCTTCTTTATGGAAATCTGTTTTGACTGCAGACGTGCACAGAATTTCTCTGACAGTTCGCTGAATGCAATATCTTCATTTTACGTCACTTGTACTGTACATAGTTAACTGATAGCAGTCAGCCCTTTGCTTTGTAGTTTAGTACACTGTAAAAAAGAGAATTAAATGATATATTTGATTTTTAAAATTTCGATAGGTTTGTATTTGTGTCGGTACATTTACTCTCAAGTTTAGCTGCTTTGTTTCTGCCTGGAACAGTTCATATATCATCTGACTGAGCTGTAATGATCATAGCCTGCAATGGAAGTCAGGTGACAAAGAGGGACATTTAGAGCAGACTACACCAAAATTGTGACATAGTGAACATGTTTAATATGACTTCTTTAACCCCCAAATACATTATGTTCCTACATCATATCAGGTGGTTTTGTACCAAAACACCCTAATCCTAACTAAACCAACTGGTCTGCTCCTTCAGTCACGTGAGTCCTGTCCCTTTGTTGGGGTATGCTGTTCTACGTTGTACCATAATGGGACAAGCAACCTACTGTATCGATTCCAGGAACATGTTGATTGATGTGCAGTCATGTCTTTTACTTAATTGTCACATCAAGGAGAAATTATTTTCGACTCATTTGACAAAATAGAACAGAAGAAACAACACTCCCCATCCAACCGTACACAATAAAACAGTTGTGATCACACTCAGGGTCTGTTGTTGTAATGGCTGAAGGTATCAGGCTTCTTCCAAAGCCTTAACCTAACCTCTCCTGCACCTCCTGTAGCTATGCCCTGAGGGCAGTTGGGCTATTGAGTGGGTGTGTGGATTCCTGTTCTATTGAAATTGTGATGCCTGTAATGGTCCTGTTAATGCATTTAATGAGGTTGGGTGTGGGAAGACCTTTTTTTGTTTTGTTTTGCAGCAGTGTTTGGTCACCTTTGTAAGTTTGGTCTTGTTTTTGACAGAGAGCATGATGAAAAAATAGATGGAACAACACAATTAAACTGGCTGAAAGATTCTTTCAGCAACATGGAGTCCTTTAAGTTTATGTTTTAAATTAATGCTTTGCATTTATCTTTGTGTCTTTTGAGTGGATGACTGACAGGTGATTGGTTTAATGTTCTGAGCTGGTGTGAGGAGGGCTGCTTTGACCTGTTCACACTGGTGCTAAATGGCAACCAGTACTAATATTGATGTAACCGGAGCATTCGTAGTTCACCTGCAGTAACAAATGAGCATCAAAATGAGCAAGATAAGACACAACTGAACTACACAAAAGTAAGAGTTCATTTAATCTAACCTTGCCTATATAACTTTTACTTACAGTGTCATACAAGTGTCTGTTACATGTGCATTACAATTCATAAAAAACAAGGTTGTAGGATTTTTTTTTCTCCCATTTCCTCATCAGCTGCATTTTGTTTGTTCGATTTGGGTGGCATTTTGCTGATTATATTAAGTCTTTTGATGATTATTTAAGGAATTTTCACCAGCATGAAACACAGAGATTGTAGCATACACACGCATCCTCATAAACAGAGAAATAAACAAAGAAGCTACGTTCCTCTTTTAATATTTAAGTTTTTCTATATTGTTTCATATAGGAGAGGGGAGACTCTACAGCTCCATCAACTACTGTCAGACAGTTTTTGCAGTTGTTTTTTTTTTTTTTTGACTCAAGTCAAGTCATTGAAAGTATAAATTGTCTCATGTCAAGTTGCTAATATTATAGAGGGAGCTCTTAAAACAGGTCACAGATATACAATGAAATGCGACAATAACAGCTATACCTGTTTAAATCTTATGCTGATCAGTGTATTTGAAACAGGTGGGTGTCTAGATGTGAAGTTAAAGGGAGACTTCAGTTTTTTTCAACCTGGGGCCTTGTTTTCATATGTTTTTCTGTATACGTGAGTGATGGATAATACTTTTATTGAGGTTGACAGGCACATACTACGCTCACCAGGCAAGTGGAGGCATTTTTTTCACACTGACAGGATCAGATAGTTATAATGAGTGTCTGACAACATACTATCAAGGAGAAATGAACGTATGTCTCTTCTAGTATGTTGTTGGACACTCATTGTAACTATCTGAGCCTGTCAGTGTGAAAAAAATGCCTGTTTATGGGGCGAACTTTGACAGGAGCCACTTGCCTGGTTGAAGAGCGTTAGCTGGGCTGCAGGCTGCCTGCCCGGCTCAAGACTGGAGCCACATCAATAAAAGTATTATCCATCACTCACATATACAGGAAAACATAGGGCTCAGGTTGAAAAAAAACTGAAGTTTCCCTTTAAACAAGCAGAGTAAATGTGGGACAGCTCTGCCGCCAACCCTTCCCTGACTGTAGATGTGAATCCAGAGGCAGAGGTTCCTGTGTGTGTATGTGATCTTATTATTATACTGAAACTCGAAACGTGGAGAAGTTTCTCAGGTAATGGAAGGTGTGGTTCCTGTGGCAGGGGGAGGGGGAGGGGGAGTTTTGGTGTGATGTCAGTTTTGCTGCTCTCCCTCTTGGTTGGTCAGGTTTCTAACAGTATGCCTGCCACCGATCTGATCTTCAGGTTGTATCTTGCCTGGGGCTAAGAAAAACACCACGGGCAAACAGCTTGTGGGAGCAGACACACGGTCCAGCCAAACAGCCAAAAGAAAACAACAGAGATTATTGGTTCAGTGTTCAATTGTCAGTGGATCTTTTCTTCCACCACACCTGTACCCACATACCTGCAGAACTTGTAGATGTCCCACAACATTGCAACATCACTGGAAAAGCCAGTTTTGGGGCCTGAACACACTAGAACACAGTCACTGACTGAGACACTGACTGTTTAGTGTCAGAGTGGTTTCAGTTTTTGGTTGGAGTCACAACAGGAAGTGGTAGTTATAGATCATCAGGAGCCAGGGTTAGAGGGCTCCCCTCTCTCCCTCAGATGATTTATTTTCACACGTAGGCTATCGGGTACAAGACGATCGTTTTCAATCAGCGGACTGAAGAGGTATCCTCATCATCTCAACCCACGCACTCACTTTGAACAGTGGATTTATTATACATAATTGGTCATCATTGTAGTTTTTATTTTCTAAAATGAAAATAAAACCATCGGAACTGCACAGATTTACATGATGTGATGTCTGTGTGCATATGGTGTCTCAGTGTCAGTGTTGCTTTGCTGTGGTCTTCACTCAGTGGAGACACTGAAACATTTCCTGGAGCGAATGTCTCCCTTGAACCTCACAGACCCTCTGAGAAGGGTTATGTTTATTCATCTGTTTGCACTGAGTGTTTCCAAACACAGCATGGACATCTGCTTCACACTAATTTCAATTCACTTGTGAGGCTGCAAATGAACAAGTGCAGATAATTGTAGTGTGCAGCACTTTTATTTTCGGCATCAATGGTGTGAATTCACGCAATTTTTCCCCCATGTATGATTCTGCAATAACAATTATCAACACACGCAGCTTCATCCGCTCCACCAGCTCTACCAGCATCACACCACACACAATTCAGTCTACTCTAGTGAATTTTATTTTATTAAATCCCATTCTTTTTGAAATTCTCTGTATTGGATGCATGGAGTCTGACACTAACCAGTTATTCCTCATCCAGTTGGCTACGTTCAATCGCCAACGATGCCTCCAGCTTATTTAGCCTGTGACTTTACTCACAGTTGGTTAGCTGAATTAAACGGAAAATAAAATGTTAGCCTAATGCAAAATTCCTTCCCATGGCCTATATAACCCTTTATGCAGCTTATCAGCACTGACTCATAGCTCTACATACTTTTTACACATGTTGGCAGGATATTCTTGGGTTTGATTCTTGTCATGATCGTGTTTCTATTTGTTGTCTTCAAACAAGCCCCCCCAAAAAACACATCCTGGTCTGTTGTCACCTCCCACACATAGTGATCAGAGGTGTAAGGTCAGAGGTCACATGCAGAGTGAAAAACAAGGCCATCTGTGTTTTATGTGAAACTAAGCAGCATTTAGACATTGAACTATTCAACAATTACAATTTTAAGAACCCCAAAACAACATTTTAAACCCCTGGCATCACCTTTGATGATTTAAATTTAAAACTTTCTTGCTGTCTTGCTGCTATCTGGTGCAATTTATCAGTATGATACTGTAATGAATCCTCAATATAACTCCTCAGACATCTTTACTGTGCATTGGCTTGTCATCTCTGCTTGAACAGCAAGACTCCTGGTTGTTAAATTCACAGACAAGACATTTAGGACAAAGACTGAGCTTTGATTCCAGCTGTATTCACTGTACGCTGAACAGACAGAAAGTAAGAGGAGACAAAATATCATTCTTTCAAAGTATTATTTTCAGACTTTAGTCATTATTTTAGTCAAAAAGGGAAAAAGACATGAAAACACAGAGAGACAAAGAGGATGATAACAAAAGCAACAAGGCGTAACAAATTTGGACTACAGCTGCTTTAATGTGGTTATTGATGTAAGATACTAATCACAAATATTCATAATTATGAATAATGAAGCCATTGTGGAAATTCCACATTCAAGTGAGTTTTTTATGAACAGATTCCTCTTCGCATTTCTGTACAGCACACTTTGTTCTGTGGGGAGGAGATGTGAGTCCACAGAGGTGAGGGAGGTGCAGAGATGCTGGGAAACTCACACCTTCTCTCTGAGAGACGTCTCACTCTTCAAATAAGTGTGTGCACTCTGCACCCTCATAAATGACCTCATGAGGACAGAAAGACAGAGATGTCTGCATGTGTCCATAATGCACAAGCTGCTGCAGTACTGTTGTTGGATGTTTACATAGATATAGATGCCGCCTTCTGCTTCTCAGCGTACGTCAACATGGCCGCCATCTTGGTCTAGGATTCCTGACCATAGACATACGTCTGACAAGCAGTCAGACCCTTATAGAACAAATTTCCGTGTATTTATGCATGTGGGTGTGTGTCTGAGTTTGTAAGTGTAAGTTTAATACATTAAAAAATCTCCTAAGGGATAAAATAAAAAAACAGTTTTGTATCAAAGGATGTGAGTTCGATTCTCCTGATGAAATGGCACAATACAGGTGTGATATCCACTCACCTGTCAATGGTTGCACCTTTATTCTGCCTTACCTTGCTGTGTGGATGCCTTTGTGCTCCACTCTGCTGCTGAAACCAGACTTTGTGCAGAGCTACTGTAGTACAGGAGAGGAATCAGATGGAAGCACCGGGAACACATGCTGCTGTAACGCCACACGCCAATCCAGTCACAGCTTCAGTTACCAGGATAACTGGTTCAGTTTCTGGAGCAGGAATGATATCACTGCTGGGTGTTGTATTGCTGTCAGTGCATCTGATTCAGCAACTAAAACTACTTGATATTCACATTTTAAAGAAGCAGCGCTGCTACTCTCTCTCTGACCCTCAACCATCCTTCCAAGGAAGACTCGTAGAAAATTTCAATGTAACATTAGGCACAAGCATACAGCTAGAAAAGAAGAAGAAAGTTTTTCTAACCAGATAACAGATAATCATTTGTCAAGAGGGTGTTTCCACTAGGTGAACACTGGAGGGGTCAGGGGTTAATCAGGGGTTAAAGGAGCAGACAACACTCACACAGTATTTCTTCAAGATCGCAGCAAGGACTGATAATGATTAATGATTAGGCCGTAATCCTGTTTTCTTTTTGGCAGAGCTCCCCAACAAAGACGTTCCTATAAGAGGTACAAATTTGTATTGTGACACAGCCAACAGCGTCCTGTTCTGAAGAAACTCCCGTCATGGCAGTCATTCACCCTAACCCTAACCCTGCCTACCTGTTTTGCATGCTACAAGGCTTGGCTCTGTTTCAGCATTGGTGAATGCGAGTGAAGCTCTGACTCACTCCGTGGAAAATACTTTCTACGCTGTGTGAAGTGACAACAGAAACAAAGACTTTCCCTGAAAATATTTGTGCAGGGTGATGCGCACACACTAGATGTAGATCTGTGACCTTTTCAGACTTTACTTCCAGTTTTTCTGCATCTTTTTGTTGTTGTTTTCTTTGTTCTTTTCAGTATCATTGCTTAGGTGAAAGGTTATTTAAAATAATTACCAAATGCAATTTGGGTGTTGAGCCTCATTGGGTAAAAAATAATGGAACAACTTCTGCCACAACACATGGTCTCTGTGTGCAGGATTTGGGTGTGGTTTGTAAACCAACACCCAGGGTTATAAAGTCTGATTCTTAGTGAGAAACACAAAAGACAGTCTAGGTTCACGCAGATGCACAATTGCCTCCTCTCCGACCATGCCCTGCTCTCTCCCTTACCTGGGGGATTAGATTTCAACCTGCAAACCTGCTCCCACTAGAGTCCACAATCACACATATGTTGGAAATATTTTGCAAACAGAAGTCTGTGGCTATGATTTGGCAGTGTGAGAAAAAAAGCAGAAGAACAAAAAAATCGAAGCTGTGGTCTGTCAGCAGACGGGAGTTTAATAGTTAGTCAGGTTTGGTCACTTTCTGAAATGCATTCTCTCTGTGAGGCCTTCTGGACTGCACAGCGCTGTATGGATGAATGCAGGAGTCTGCCCTGTATGCAGGTGAGCATGAAGACACACCTAAGACAAATACACAGAGAAAAGCCTTCACTTCTCCACAGACGTGAAACATGGCCGTCACATTCTTGTTAGATTCCTCACAGGTTTGATATCTGCACAACAGTCAAGGTCTCTTTCACACAGGTCCCAGTCCTCTCAGTGTGGCCTTTCATGCATGTGCTGACAGAAAGAAGTGTGAATGTTCCTGATGCTGAATACCGTTCCTCCCTCACACTTAACAGCTGGTAGAAAAAATCTATACAGCCATAAATAACAATAAACACACTAGGGTATTTATTCTTTTTTTAGATTTATCGAAAGCCTTTGATTCTGTTGACCAATTTACTTTCCAAGTTACATTGTTATGGTTTTTATGATTATTTGGCTTGTCAATTGAACTGAATGAAGTTTTTGTGTTATCAATATCTGATTTATGTGATTTTTAAAGAAGAACTATGCAAGATTTTTCTTTAACCTTGATTACAGCTTCAGAGTAATAGTGATGGTTAAATGACTCAACCTTGGGGTTGGGACCCATTTGGGGTCGCCTGGAATTCAAATGGGGTCACCTGAAATGTCTAGTAATTGATAAAAATATGTTTTAACTAATATTTATTCTTTTTAAAATTATGATTAAAACACCACACGCAATCTTAAAGGGACCCTAAGAGTAGCAGATTCATCCACATTAATGTGAGACTTTTTTTTATAACCAAATAGAAACTCCTTGTTGTCCCTTTAAACAACTGTGTTCTATTTTAACTGTCTCAAATCGAGTCCAAATAAAAAGCATTATATAAAAATATCTTGATTGACAGAGGTCGCCAGAAATTTATAATGGGGTCACGAGCCAAAAAAGGTTGGGAACCTCTGACCTAGCGTCTATTGGCCAAATATAACAACCTTGCAAGATCAGAGCCTCCGACCCAGTGTCCCAGCTCTCGTCTCATGAGAAACATGGACTGTTTTACAAAACGTAAACACGCCCGGCCATCCGTACACATCGCTCCATTGGATTGCCTCAGTGTCTCGTACTATCTCTGTGTTTCCACAGATCTCTCCAGAGCTCCATCCCTCTTCACCAACCGCTGCCTGCATCACCTCCTCTCCCCTGCTGTTAAACCAACCCCTGCTCATGAACCAGTCTGCCATCAACTCCTCCCATCAAGCTGGCCTGCTTTCCCTATACTTTCCTATACCCACAGGAAGCTGCCTTCACCAGCTCTTATTAAATGAACGATTCCATATTCATGTTTGACATTATTCCATGTTGTCTTGTCTGTAACAACATCTATTGCCCGTCTGTCCGTCCTGGGTGGGGGATTCCTCCTCTGTTGCTCACCCTGAGCTTTCTCCTGTTTTTTTCTTGGGAGTTTTTCCTCAGTGGATGTGAGGGTCTAAGGTCAGAGGATGTTGTTATGATGCTGTGTAAAGACCTTTGAGACAAACTGTTTGTAAGAACAGGCTATACAAATAAAATTGCCTTGCCTTGCCTTCTTGTTGCCTCATTAAAAACAAATGCACATGGCCATGCATGGTTCCACTTTAAAATTCCACTTAGGAACAAATAAGGTTTCTTATATCAAATTGAATACTGATACACTGACACTTCTCTTCTGCTGCTACGACACTAATTGTGTAATTGTGGCTACTACTAAGCTGACTACCTGTAGCCTGTGGAACTGCAGCAGGTAGAGATGTGTGGCTGTAGGAGGCAGTGATGTTGCATCAGGCTGGTGCACAACTCCTGGAGACAAGAGCACAGAAGCAAAATTTGTCATGATGAGGCTGTTGTATGTCTGTGATTTCTGTCTTCACCATGACAGAATGACAAAACACATCACTGAATAACATCTGATTTAAAAACATCAGTGTCTCCTTCTACCAATTCTTTTGTTTTGTTTTTTTACAGAGATGGCGAAAGTACCAAGATTCTGTACTTAAGTAAAAGTTAAAGTACTGATCCAAATATCTACACAGGTAAAAGTAAAAACTGCAGGTTCTGAAATGTAGACTACTCAAAAGGGTTATTAAAAGTAAAGTAAGTATTTTTATTGCACGATTCACTGCAAAGCCTTGTTTTCACTTTTAGCACTCCCCCTCCCCCCTTCCCCTCCAGGCTGCACTTGAAAATAAGAAATTGTTCTTAATTTGCTCGCCTGGTTAAATAAAGGTTGAATAAATAAAATAAATAAACAGCAAATAACCACATGATAATTAATCTGGAATCCATTTCATCAGTGTTTGTTTGAACAAACATTATTCACTTTAGTTTACCTGCGAGACACAAGATGTATCCTAATGTACTTCACTATTATCAGTCATAAGCATTTGTATTGTACACTTCAGATTTACACAGCACAATCTTGGACCTGAGGATTGGCTTCTAAACTGTGTCACAAATCATGCTCATTGTCCCAATTAATCAACTTTTTTAATAGCAGGACATCAGGCAATAATTGTTTATCATTTTACAGGTGGTGTGTTATTGTGAGTGGCACACAGGGGCAACAATAATAACTAAGCTTCTCTAGACATTATCTAGTACAAAAAATACTGTGCACTGTCTCTGCCAGTCAGTGAAGCTCAACTGAAAAACCCTTGTGCTCCTCAGATAAAAGTAACTCAGAACTCAGCTCGAGTTGAGCTGTAATTTTCTTCTTCCGTGAATTTATTTTGCCGTAGAAACCCTGATATGAATATAGAAAAGGGAAATGTAAGGAGATATTTGCATCAAAAATGTACTGAGTAAAAGTGAAAAGTGGTCAAGGCAAGGCAAGGCATCTTTATTTAAATAGGGTATAGGGTAAATTTATGACCGTTTTCTGGTATAAGTTAAGTCAGTCAGTGGGTTCTGTGTAAGTGTTCAGAGTGTTGCTGTACTGGAGTCATACGTGATCAGGATAAGGTAGATCCTGCTGGAGCTGTGGACTATCAACACTCACCATGTGTGCGTACATCTGCTGCAGATATGGTAAATAACAACATAGTTATCATCCCTGTCATATGTATTCTCCAGTAATGCAGCAGATTCTGTGTGAGTGCTGCAGCGAGGGCAATGCTCAGCTCAGCTCAGCAGCACGACTCACAGCAGCTCCGTCTCCAGCTCAGTGTGTCAGTGGGTCCTTCAGGGAACAGCAGCTCCAGTTCCCAGGCAGCAGCCAGCAGAGACACTTTGAATATGGAAATATGGATGAAACATTTGGCAGGAAATCATACGAAGAGAAGCAGTGTTGTTGTTGTTGTTGTTCTATATGACGTTCATGCCTTTCCACATGTAAACTACCTGCATCCGCGTTCACCTTTCACCACATAAATGTTTCTATAGCATCAAGGCTCAATTTAAACAAAATAAAACAAAAACAACAAAATTCTAAAATGCTCTTGTTAAAATTATAACATTTGTGTGTTAGGGTCAATTTTGACCCAGTTATAACAATAACAACAGTTACTGAAGTCATGAGTGCAAAAACCTACCTTTTCATGGATAAGGAAGCCTAACAACTTAACCAAGAGATCAGAAACTAATGGGATGATGAATAATTGTTTTCGTGTGTTTTACAGTTGATTGAAGACTGGGGTCAGAACCGACCCTAACACCATAGATGGTAGCAGAAAGCTTACATTGAAGTCAAGGGGTAAACTGACAAAAAGGTCCAGGGAACCACACCAAAAAATATTAAAACCAGCCTAACAATGACCAAGAGATGAAAAACAAGTTGGATGAAAAAAACAACAAAATGTTTTTAGTGTATTTTACAGCTGATTAAAACACGGGTCAAAACTGACCCGAACACCATAGATGGCAGTAGAAAGCCGGCACAAGACGAAGCCCTCTGAGAGGGAGTTCGTGGGTGGGGTCATGTTTCGGAACTGGAGCACTATGAAGTAGTCGCCTGCTGCAAGTCCACACCTGTCCAGTGCAGGAATGTATACCAAACCCAAACACCCCCTCCCCTTTTTCACTCACGCACACACACACGCGCACACACTCCTCCCTCTCTCCAGTGAGTTCACTCTGTGCACAGCAGCTGTGTGGGAGGAGAGAGTCTACCTGAGGAGGCCAGAAGCACTTCCTCCTCCGCCCTGTCTGCACACAGGTGAGGGGGAAGTGTTACCTGGTGGATACGCCGCTTATTCCTCCTCAGCCTCTACACAAGTGGCGTGTCTTCAACTCTGGAGGAAAGGTAAATATTCACTTGTTCTTTATTTATAAGCTTTGCCTCTCTCAGCCTGGTTGCTTTATTACTGTTTCCATGCATGTGTTTTCTATAGCTGTTGGTTGTTGTTGTTTTTTCAGACTATTGGATTTTTTTTAAAAATGTGATTTGTGAGGACCTGCTCCTCAAACTGCCGCTTAGTGTCACGTGAGGCCGGGTTGCCTTCAGCCGCCCTGAGGCGGGTTTCTGACTGAGGAGGATTTTCTGCATGGGCTCCGTGACTCACACACAGACACACACACACACACACACACACACACACACACACACACACACACACACACACACACACTTAGACAAGTGTATACCGAGTGACGAATGATGTGAATTTACGGACTGCAGGATTTATAAAATCGCGTGATTCCTGTTGGGACTGGGAGTTCTGCTCTGTGCTGCTCCGGTCTGTAGTCCGCATCTGTCTCTGAGGTTCGGGTCTCACCCGGTAACCCGGAGAGCAGGCGGACCGAGAGGAGGGAGCATGGTCTCATGAGGGATAGGCGGCGGCTTGTATTTATAAACGCTACTGTTCATCTAGTGTGTCTACATTCCTTTAAATCTTTTTATAAGGTGTCTCTGCCTCACTGTCAGTCTTTGCGCGAGACCACTACAACGCTCGCTCGTGCGCTCCGATCACCTCGCGCCTACTGGAAACAGACTCAACAGCGCGAGTGGGCGGCACCAGCTGGTGCGCTGATGCTCGAGCTGGAGAAGGATGCTGCATTCAAGTTCCGCAGGAAATAACAATTCTTTGTTAGAGAAACCCGGAGCGCTTATTGCCCTAATTTACATTTTCCCTATCATTTATCTAGGGTGACCTATTTTGATTTCCAAAAGAGAGGACAGGCGGAGGGCTGCTGGCTTTTCTAAAGGTAACAAGTAGGCTATAGATCACAGACAGAGCATGCAAACTAAGCACCTGCTTAGGGCACCATGAATGGCCCCCATGAGCAAAAAACTTTCTGTGTAACTTCAGTCAATCCCTGCAGAAATCCTGTGTATTTACAAAAGCCCTTAATTGTTGTGGTTGCACTTTAAGTTGTTGTTTCACACTGGTGTTGCAATTTGTTTAAAACCAAAAAGAAATGACAACATGTTTCTGGACAGTACCTACGGTCATATAGCCTCTGTCTTGAGTCTGTCTTGAGGCCTAGAAACTTCTGACTTTTCCGCACATGGGATCAACGTCATTCTCTCCTTTATTTTAGTACCCTAGCCTAAGTGGAAAGAATTTTGTTTTATTTTGAAAAATGACACACACCATAGTAGGCTGTGTTCATCACAGGAGAGAAAACAATCGCTGGCAGCCACAGCCCCCACACTCAACTGTCAGTCATCCTGGAACAGCTCACTTTGAATTGTGTTTTGTGTCCATGTCTACAGTTTGTGTCTCGTTAGTCAGCATCTGCAGTCAGTCAGTAGGTTGTCAGAGCCACATGTCTTATAGACTGTTGTCTTGTCCGTATACAACATCTATTGCCATCTATTGTTAAGGGATTCCTCCTCTGTCTCTCACCCTGAGGTTTCTCCTGTTTTTTTCTCAGGAGTTTTTCCTCAGTGGATGTGAGGGTCTAAGGCCAGAGGATGTTGTTATGATGCTGTGTAAAGAAGACCTTTGAGACAAGCTGTTTGTAAAATTGTGCTATACAGATAGAATTGCCTTGCCTTGTCATTAGATTCTGCAAATTTGCAACAAAACAATGTGAAGGCTACTGTAGGCCTACCTAACTCAGGACTTTTCAACAACATCAAGTCCTCCAGTACTTCACAGACTGATCCATTGGAGTCATATTAGACCAGGATGATCTACTCTGATCCTACAGTACATGTAAATGAGGTGATGAAGCTGTGTAGACTTTATATGCATGAATAATGAGGCATCGTGCATTATGAAAGTTTGAGTGGCTGGCTCTCAGAGAAGTGAACGGGCTACATGTGATCTTTGTCTACAGGGATGTTAAATGTACTTCCTGCTGCTCTGAATGTGTCCAGAAATGTCAACAACTTGAAAAAAAAAATTCCAACTTCTGCATAGTTAAAATATTAATTTCAGGTGATTGTTACAGGTATAGCTGTTATAGTGAATCACAAGCAAAACAACAATGGTGTCTTTGTTGAAAGTCCTTTCACCAACATGTTTGGGGGAACTTCAACGGTCGTTATGTTGATTTATTTGGAAAAAAAATATCGTGATAGTTTCAACATGAAACGAGTAGACCAAGCTGTGATCAAAGTGACTCTAAACCTCTAGAGCAGCTTTCACACACTCCATCTGAAAATTGCAAACTGTGTCGCGCGGACGGTCTGGTGAGGTGACTGCAGGCGTGGGTAGATAAGCAGGAAACTCGAATTCCCCTGTTTTTTCTGTAGACATTGAACACAACATCCTCGTAGAAGCGTTTTGGCACGATTTTCACCAAGGCTCCGCGCGCGTTATCTCTGCTGTGTGTGAGGGGATCATCTCATTTCCACACAGCGGCTCCTCACGCGGAGGAGGTGTGCTCGATCAGAGAGCAGAGTCAGGCTGACAGGTGATGTCATTTAAACCTGGAGGAGCTCCTCTGTTATTTTACTGACACAGACGCTTCATCTGGACGCACAATTTTGGACACATCTGACAGGAAACAGTTTGACTGCGGTCCATCAGCTCTCCATCAGCTCTTCATCCGCTCTTCATGGGAATGAATAAGTGCTAGTTCTCTGGCCAGCGTTTCCATGCAACAGTGCAGGCAGGCTGTGAAGCCACGGAGCTCATAGATGCTGTTGTTGCAGAGAGCGTCGGCGCAGTAGATCTGCTTTTTGGGGAGGGGGGGTCTCTGAAGGAAACCCGAACCCGCTTCTCTTAAACTAGATGGAGCGACAGGATGATGGAGAGGAGCAGGAGCCGCTCGGGGGCTTGAACCACCATGGCAAAACACAGGAGCCAGGTAAGCGCGCTCTGCTCCTGCGCACATTTCTCTCCAAACTCTGCAGAAAATGCATTAATATAGCATAATGATGATGGTGGTTGTGGTTGTGGTGGTCGTGATGATGATGATGCATGTGATGATGATCTGTTTGGCTAGAGTTTATTTCTGAGGGAGATGTTTGATTGGTTCAGGCGGGCTGCATAGTTGTTGATATGAAGCACATGGGCGCAGAGTCTATACCCGCTGTTCACATCAGAGACACTCCAGTTTAGTCCTGTCATCTGATGCTGAGGAGGCTGAATGTTCACATGCACACACGGTGTCGGTTCCTTTAACCTTCACTTTAAAGGCTTATAATTTAAGAATTATGTATAGAATTTATAAATCTATTCTTGGACTTTTGCCTACATATTTGTGTTTACACTTTTACCTCAGCCGATGGTAAAAGTGAGAACGGAAATGGGCAAAAAGTATTTTTTTTTCTGCCCCGTCAACTTGGAATTGACACATCTTGTAACTCTGGGGGAATTCAAGTCAAATATAAAAGACAGAGAACTGAGCTCAATCGGATCGTGTGATTGCATTGTCTAATCATGTTCTCCTGAGATGTGTGATTGTATTTTATTTGTGTCTTGTGTGTTGTGTAGCCTAACTATTTTGCTTTTGTGCTGCAGTCTTGGCCAGGTCACTCTTGGAAAAGAGGTTTTCAATGTCTTTCTTCTTTTTTTTTTACCTGGTTAAATAAAAGATATTGATATTGATTGATTGAAAGGGAAAGTTCAGGGTTTCATCTTTACAGTCTGGAATTTATTTAATTCATTGATGTATAGTAACTGTGTTCACCTGATTCCTAAAGATGACTTTTCCAATTAGGACAGAACGAGCTGCTGGTGGACACAGACAGTTCAGCTCAGTTTCACAGTTCTGGTCTCGGTTTCCTCTGACATTAGAAGGGATGAATATTCACCGTTAATATTTTCTTAAGGCTTGAGGTTAGAATTGAGGGTGTGGCCTCTTGAGTGACAGGTGAGTGAGGATATGCTTGTTATAAACCAGCATGCACTGAAGTGCCAGATCCACACAGACCTATGATCTGGGAGTGAGGGCCGGCGTGCGCTATTGGCAAGAAGATGGTGAAAAGATGTCTCAGTCTGATCTTCAGAAACCTGTAGCTGGTGTCACAGCAGCTATATCCGCTTATACAAGTGTGTTAAACACAAAAGATGCAGCATGTTTTTGAATTAGTGAGGTATGATGAGTAATTGATTACTATTCTCAAATAACCTGTACCAGCTTCCGTCTGTGCTGCATGGGCAAGAAGAATGAGCAGGAGTCCAAGCACATTTTCATTTATCTTGTTTGTGCAGCAACTTATGCTAAATATGTCACCATTTTGCCAATATTTAATCAGACAGCAGGAACTAAACACAGAGAGGATTTAAACACTTATCTCTGTAGCAGGAGGTCAGTGTCTGGCAGAACACGTCCAGAACCAAGTCCAGCCAATGTACTAGAAGAAAATGTTAATTTAAGTGTACCCTCATGTTACAGTAGGAGAAAACTTATTCTAAAACATTTCTAGTAAACTTCTTTCTTGAAAAAAAAGAAAAGAAAATCTCATAAGTGTAATTAGAAATAGACTTCACTTTGATAACTTCCTGTTCCATGTTTGGCTTCCCTATAGTTATTAAGAACAATTTCAGATTTGCATGACAACATTAACATGGAAGCAGATGCTGGCACGCTCCTGTTTCCTTTAACCAAATAGTGGCAGCCTGTTTAGTTATAGGAAACAAACAACCATAGTCAAAATGACTGTAGCTTTTCAAGGCAATCACTTTCATTGTTATCTCCATCTTCACAACAACATGATAGGGAGGTGATTACAAGCAATAGAATTACTTGGGAAACAAGACTGTAATTAATGATGGTTTTCATTTTATTTCAAGCCTTTATTTATTCAGAGAAGCCAATTGAGAGCAAGCTCTCTTTTACAATGACACCCTGATCACTTAGATAAAAAGGGATTTCTTCAGAAATCGGTTTCTGGAATAAACTGATGCTGACTTAGAGAAAGTCTCAACATTTACCTATTTAATAGACAGAGAGCCTTTCATGCATTTACAATTTGCTATGCTGTGGTAAACCTATTTGTCTCCACTGTTCACAATGCGATAGATAATTCCCTGCCTCGTTCATGTGTGATGATGAAAGTAGTTCTTTTGCTATAATGGAGCTGAGACTGTATTGGAACTGCCCATCCTCTTCCCTGTAGTTTCTGGTCAGTCAGTCAGTCAGTCAGTCAGTCAGTCAGTCAGTCAGTCAGTCAGTCAGTCAGTCTTTTGAGCGGTGTATACACTTCAGACACAAACTGGTGTTGATGGCTGTGTAAACACACTGCGAGTTCACACATCACCCTGAGTCAACACTGCCAGTAGATGCCATTAGCCTATCTCCTGTTAGATCTTTCTTTATATAATAGAAGGCACAACAGGCCAAAGGTGCCTGAGAGGTTAATTTTATACACACTTTTGGATATTATAACTTCTTTAATTCATATAATTCATATGATCTGTGGGGTAATTCTAGAGGCCTCAATGTGTTGCCACAGAGGTTTTGTATTTTAAGTGGGTATAAATAATAAAATGACACCTCATACAGCCAGTTAAATGTCACACAGACTCATCCAGTGTCGGTTTACACAGAAAATATCTTGTGTTTTGAGAATAAATACCTGTCCATCTATGCTAGTTATTGTCTGTCTCTCCAACAACATATTTGGCAGATGATATCAGGTCATGGGGCAGAGTTGTGTTGTCATGAAATAGATGTAGGCCTAACTACGTACATAACACAACCAAAATATAATGTTTTCCCCTCTTTTCTATTTTACAATAAATAGACTCTTTCAGATAACTTTTGTTGTGATTTGGTGCTATATCAAATAGATTGGCTTTTTTGTTTTTAAACATAATGCATTAATCGATTGAGTACTTTTTGCACTGTTTAGTAAGATGACTGCACACAGTTAAAGCAGAAGCAGAAAAAGATCTAGATCTAGAAGACATTTGGGTAGAGACTAGAGAGGCATGCTTGGGTTTACAGGTGGTATGTGGAGGTGGATGAACTGTACAAACTGAAACTTGTCATGCCAGACATGTAACGTCAGGTTTGCCTCATGTGTCCTAATCTACAGAGGAACAAGTCATATCTGCTCATGGTTGACCTGATCTGGGTGTCACCTCACAGCACCGTGGCGCCTCCCTGCTTTCGTTCCTACTCTTTCTCTCTTTAGTAGTAGGCCAATTAGTTTACTTAGGTAACTGAAAATTAAAAAACCTGAGTAAAACATTAAATAAAGGCAACTAGCACTGAAAAGATGTAGCCAAACCTTTTTCCTGCCTTATTCGAGGCTCCATTTATTTAGTTTTTATTTTCTGTGTTGCATACAGTAGATAGTCCTGCTTCTTATAATCTCCATTTGACACATTTATACATTTTATTAATTTCATTAATTGTGTCTGGACCAGTGAAGTCAACGTCAGATTGATTCTGGTTCCTTGGTCTTACTGCTGTAAAGAAAGTCTCTGTTTGTTTGACTGAAGGATTTCCTTCCACTGACTTTTGTGTATTCAGCTGTGGTTGCATCGACAGAAGGAGGCTGCTCCAACTCTTTCTGCTTGACTACATTCAAAATCCAATCAGTAGTTTGTTGCTGTTTCTTAATTATGGTTCGATTTATATTCAGCAGAGAGCAGCTAGGCTACTGTATAGCATCAATACTTGTGCTGGTAATGTGGTCTTGGCTGAGAAGCAAAGACTGCTATTTGTGCTCATTTGCGGCCACTAATGTGAATCTGTAAAGAACCACACAGCTCCATCGGGGTCTTTGAGTTCTGGACATTGAGATTTAAACAGTCTTCAACACATTACCGCTCTGAGCCATGACAGTAAGTCATTAAGCGCTGCTTTCAGGGACTGCAGTGGTGAGTCTGTGTTTTATCCCATTAACTAAATGGTTCATTCTTCACTCAAAGACCACCACTAGTTCAATGCCATTTCAAGATGTTCTGAAAATCAGTTTGCAGAGTGTTTTATTTGAAGTGTTCATCCATTAGAAGATATAATTCTGGTTTGAAGATCTCCTCAGGTGTCTCCCTGGAGCCAATCAGATGAGAGGAGGTTAGGATCCTCTCAGCTCCCCTCTGAGTGATCCAATCAAAATACAGTTTTAAGGTGAAACACTCAGAGAAACCAAACCTGGCACTGTTGGGTAGGGGTTCAGAGGGGCGGGGCTATGGGCTTGTCTGAGCTTGGCCACTGCTTTGTGTTGACATCACAAAGGAACAGAATTCCAGATTTCAAAGCTCAGTTTCAGGCTTACGTACGTATACATGCACGCAAAGCTCAATATTTATGACTTTCACGACAATATTTATACTTTCTGGGGATGACCAAAACAGTGTGAAACTGGTGGATGTTTCAATCTAGAAATAAAACAATAATCAAATCCAGTAATAACATATTAGACAATATGGGAAGCACATGCACTTTCACCTGGGGATGACCAAAAAAGAAAGAGAAGAACAATGTTCATGCAGGTGAAACTGGTGGATGTCTGGAAAGTAACGTGTCAATCTAGAAATAAAATGATAATCAAATCCAGTAATAACATATTGATCTTAAGGTCATTAATCTAGCCTGGATTTCCTAGTTGCCTCCGGAATGATTACTGGCCCTGAGGACATCATCAGATCTGTCAACCTCAGGAGTCTCACGGAGGGGAATAACACTAGTGTATCATCACAATAATTCGAAATGAACATCATCATCAGACCAGCAGAGAAAACAATCGTATTTGATGCTAGAAATAAGGTCCAGGTTGTAAAAAGGTAATTAATCTACATTCCTGTGCCTCCACTGGCCCTGAGGCTTCATCTGTCTCAGTCTCACATCACAATTCACAAATTCATACGTCATCATCAGACCAGCAGAGAAAACAACCGCGAGGAAGTGTTAATGGAGAAGCTTTCTGGCATCTTTCAGTCGCAGGGAACAACTTTTTCTTTGTGGGCTGTTCAGCAGAGAGGAGTGAATGTTGGACTTATTCTCCAGAAAGCTCTCTGGACTTATTTATATCTGATTTATAGTTTTTTATTGTTAGCGGTTATTTCATTTTTTACTGCAGTCACACAATTTCTGGAAGTGATGAACGTGTGTGAACGTCATTATGTGTGGTGTTGAGCCCATGCAGCAGACTGACCGAGGGTGAAGAAGGTTCTCTGTGTGGCTTGATGTTAGATAAGGCTCATTCACAGTAGGTGTGAAGAACATTCAAACACAAACTGTGTGGTTGTGTTTGGAAGTCACAGAAACAAAGACTGACTCATCTTAACCCAGACGCTTTAGACACCTTACCCTCAGGCTAAGGCAAGACCACTGTTACTATGGTGACAATCAGTGACACTTGTGTGAAGCAGTTACGCCCACATAAAGAACTTGCAATAAAAAGTAATAAAAACAAACAGAATAACTGAGAATCATTGGGGTGAGTCTCTGATCCACCTGTAGGTGAGTGTTGATTTCTTCTCCTCCCTGTTTGTCCTCTGTCCTCTGTCCTCGCTCTCAGCCTGATGGTGCAGGTTCTGATAACCCCAGCTTGTGCTGCAGTGTGTGGTGACAATAAAAGAGAGAATATTGATTTGTGTATGTGGGAGTTTTCTCTCCACTTAAGTGTGGAGGCTTCTCGTCTGGACTGCATGGACCGACATCCTCCCACTGATCCGTGTTGACTCCCACTTCCTGTGTGACCTATAGGTGTCACCCACACACCTAAAGGGGCTGAATCCAGCTGTGCAGGCCCACCCGCTCCTTCTACTTCCAAGATATTGAGAAGCTGCACAAAAACATTGACTGGATAAGTGCTGAACTGTTGAGAAAGTTTAAAGGGATAGTTCACCCAAAAATGAAATTTCACTCATTATCTGCTCACTCTCACGTCGACTAAGGGCTGGGAGAAGTTTCAGAGTATCCATATAATGGTTGCAAACGGACACCAGCGGTCTTCGTCACAAAAAAACACACCAAGAAACGTCCAAATACCTCCATGCTGCTCGTATGTAATGTCCGTCTTGTATTGAAGCCCCAGAATGCGAAATTGTCCTGAAAAAAATTTAATAAATCTGTATTTCAAGCTAGTTTTGAGCTTCTCGAAGCTCCTCTTCCCGGTTCGTCAAATTTGTACGAACCAAGAACCTTCCTCTTTCCAGTTGCCTTATTTAATTTTTTTCGGGACAACTTTGCATTCTGGGGCTTCAATACAAGACAGACATTACATACGAGCAGCATGGAGGTATTTGGATGTTTTTTGCTGTGTTGTTTTGTTACGAAGACAGTTGGTATCCATTTGCAACAATTTTATGGACATGCACTGCTACGCCGAGACCCCCTGTAACTCAGAGAAGCCACGGAGGACTCTGAAACTTCTCCCAGCCCTTAGTCAACATGATATGAGGGTGAGTAGATAATGAGTGAAATTTCATATTTGGGTGAACTATCCCTTTAAAGTTACACTGAATGTGTCAGCTGTAGCAGAGTTTATGCTGAGCCAAGCTAACCACCTGGCTCCACCCACCTACATACTTCATTTCCCTTCAGTGCTCTGCCTGGGTTTGAAATGATTTAGTGGCTTTTCTCTTCCAGAGAATCTAGTGAACAGGGAGTGGCTGAGAAGTGCGATAAGTTTATAGTTCATGAGATCGATTCTTGCGAAGCCTCCCCCTGACTTGGCCATGACTTACCTTTTGTCCTTTGTAGTTTTTCCAGAAATATTGATTGGATTACTTATTGCACACTGTAAACTGCATGTGATGACACTGCTACTTACAGTTTTGTGTCCTGAGATTAAACACAGAGATAAAATGTGATTGTCACTTGTAAAGAGATTAATCCGCTTTTATTAGAAGGTTTAAAATAATTGATTATGCCAGCTAATTAAAGCCCCAGTATGTAATTTATTTGGCTTTTTATTAGCAAAAATCAAACATGTCTTTCATAAATCTGTATTTCACTGAAGTGGAATCACACCCGCATACAAATGAAAGCTTTCTCGTACCTTGGAATGAAGTCGTTACAAACATACAGGCTCGGGGAGAAAGTTTTCCAGGTAACGCCTGTTAAAACTGTCACCACTGTGTAGTGTGAGGAAGGACGGAGGCACTGATGTTGCATTCAGGTGCAGTCAGACAGACGGCCGTCAGGCAATCTACTGAACTCCAGCTGGATGGTCGTGTGTGTCTGAATGTGGCATGTATTGTCAGTGTGGAGCCCGTCTAAACACTGATGTCTCACCTACATGTGCAGTCTGAGGTTGGTGCTGCTGTGTAGGAGGGAGGTGGGGGCTGTCATCGTCTGAAAACTGTCTCAAAGGCAACACGGAGGCATTAACACTCAACTGATGTGAGTTCACTCTGTTCTTCTCCCAGGTTCTCCTCCCCTTGCCCGTGAGCACTCAGGCAGTCTGCAGCAGGACGAGCCCGGCATGATGAGGAGGAGCGACAACTACCTGCCAGTCCCTGGCGAGGAGAAGAATCTGGATGCAGACTTTCTCAACAACAAGGACAGAAGCAGCGAGTCCATAGTAAGCATCATTTATACTCCTTCCACACTGTAACCCCTGGTGCAGAGCTCAGTGAGGTGACAGACTGGTACATGCAAGTGATCTGAAAACAACAGGAAGTTATTTTGTTTGTTCCGCTCATGCAGCGGGAGACTGAGGTTCTTTCAACCACTCTCTCCCTGATTTCTGCATTTTCTTTGAAACGTCTGTCTCCTTCTCCCCACTCTTTTCTGAGCACACACATACATGCAGTTTTAGGTACAGTATTATCATCTCCCCAGGATGCGATAGCCACACAAAATGCAGGACTCAGGAAAGATGACTGTTTGTAGTTTGGGCCGTTTTAATGAAGACTTGAGAGCAAGGGTGGAGTTTGTGAGGCAGCAGGCAGGTGAAGGAATTGAAGTGGAGTTACATGTGAGGACTGGGCTGGATTTGATTTGAAAACAGAGGGACCTGATGATGGATGGAGGAGACAGAACATCTGTCAGAACGTCTGGAGACGACTGTGCTGTGAATGCTAAGGCAGCTTGTTGAGCTCATGAGATGACAAGTTGCAGGCTGTGTCAAGGCGGATGCCAGGAGCAAGAAAAAAAAACAACCACCCACCTCCTGGGCTGCAACATGAGGCCAGCACCTAAAATGACCATACAAACTGCAGTTCCTCTAGTGGCCACTAGAGTCTGGTACCAACAGTGAGTAAGTCCCCATAGACCCATAGAGAGATTATAGCTGCAGTCAGATACTGATACTTTTATTTTTCTTCTTGTTCCATTTTTATATTCTTTACCGATAAAATTTATGTTTGACAGTATCATTTCTGTTAAATGAATGGTTATGGCTGTAGCCTCCAGAGCTCACAAACAGCTTCTACAATATCTTTTATAATCACCCAGTGTCAGGGAAGAGGAGATTACCTCTTCTACATACAGTATAATGCAGCAGAGTACTTGAATGGTGACAAGTGCAGCACTTAAAGCAGCATCTGAGCTGAGGGATATTCCTTCAGCCCTTCAATAACACAGCATAACACAAATGTGGGCAATACAATCTTAAACGAAACAGACATTGTGCACTCGCTTGAGGTGATGATTGCATCATGTGATTGGTGTTGTTGCTCACCTCTCGCCTGCGCTCTGCTCACTTGAAGTCACTATTATACTTTCCTGTGTCGCACAATATGCAAATGAAGCTGCTTTTCATGGCCGCTGCTGATGTATCATCATATACATGCTGTTCTCACAAGACTGTTGATCCACTGGAGCTGCCTCTCCTCCAACCACATCGGCAAGATGGTGACAGATGTCCAGTTCACACTCACATACTGTATGTGCACCATTCAGATGCTTTCCTTTCCTCACCTTGGTATTGTAAACATATTAATACTCTCAGTGTAGCACGTTATGTGAGCAGTGCATTCATCAAACACATTGCATTGTGGAGCAGTAGTACTTGTAACCATGCATCTTTCACATGTATGTTTTGAGTCGTGGAATTTTTATATATTGTATTGAATTTGTATATAATGTTCCAAAATGTTTTATTGATATAAATAACATTTAATTTGGTTACTCACAAAGTAAAGCCTGCTGGGAAATCTTTGTGACCACTGAGTTCACACCTTTTGGTAATTCTACAAGCTTTTAGCGAATAGTCTGTAGCTTTCTGCTACCATCTATAGTGTTCGGCTACTTTGACCCGTGCTTTAAATAAAAAAAACTAACATTTTTTTTCATACAATTTGTTTTTCATCTCTTGGTTACATTGTTAGGCTTCCTTATCCATGAAAATGTTGATTTTACATATCTTTGGTGTGGGTCCCTGCACTTTTTTTTGTCAGTTTACCCCTTGACTTCAATGTAACCTTCCTCTTGTCAGCTTTCTGCTACCATCCATGGTGTTAGGGTCGGTTTTGACCCAAGTCTTAAATCAGCTATAAAACACAGTAAAACAATTATTTATCATCCCATTTGTCTCTCATCTCTTGGTTACATTGTTAGGCTTCTTTTTTATCCATGAAAGGGTTGGTTTTGCACTAATGATTTCAGTTTGAACTCTAATTGTTGTTCTTCATCCACACTTTTAAGCAGAGCATTTTAGAATTTTGGGGGAAAAAAGTTTGGTTTTATTTTGTTTAAATAGAGGCTCCTGACGAAGTCAAAAAGTCTTGACGCTGCAAAGAAATGTATGTAGTATAGTTCTATGCATTTAAAACCTGAAAACAGGTCACTGATGACCTGAACACAAGAGAAAGGTTAAGCCAAACGAGAAGTGGTAGTTTTTTTCATCTCTTGGTTATGTTGTTAGGCTTCTTTTTTATCCATGAAAGGGTTGGTTTTGCACTAATGATTTCAGTTTGAACTCTAATTGTTGTTCTTCATCCACACTTTTAGTTGTAGTTACGACGGCTCCACAGCTCCACAGTTGCTTTTCTAATCACCCAGTGTGAGGGAACAGGAAATGATCTTGAGGGTTGAGACTAACAAGTGGGGTGAGAAAAGGAGTGACAGGAGAGAACAGGAAGAATCTACTGCTGAACTAATGACATTATATCATATGTGTTTGTTGTTTGTGTTAGTGTATGCGTGGGTGCTTTCAGCTCGATGTGATTCATACTTTCATACATTCATACT
Organism: Decapterus maruadsi; assembly: GCA_030347415.2. Classification (NCBI taxonomy): domain Eukaryota; kingdom Metazoa; phylum Chordata; class Actinopteri; order Carangiformes; family Carangidae; genus Decapterus; species Decapterus maruadsi. The sequence goes on along the minus strand of CM064900.1, from coordinate 23,542,736 downwards.
TTGTAGATCTGTAATGAGTTGTTGCTTCTCTTGATGGCTGCTTGTCCTCTGTGTTGATGTGTTATTATTGGATGTATGTATGTGTTTTAGACATTTGGTTGCTGTGGTTGTTTGAGTCCAGCTGTCAGAGCAAGGCTGACACATCTGACACTAAAGGCTGCTGATCAGAGGCCAGTCTTCAGAGTGGAGAGTTGCATCGTGAGCATCTCCAATGGTGACATAATTGCGTAGTGGTTGTGGGTGTATTTGTGTGTGTGTGTGTGCATCAATCACAATTAAACCTTGAGCTGCTTGTTAAGACATTTACCATGTCACATCTTTATACACACACCTCAGGTCAAAACCCATGAGTACAAGTAGAACAGGAGATTCTGCTAATCATAACTTAAATGAATCATAATCCATAATAATTCATTCCTTCATGGGCCAATCACATTTAACCTGTTAGATCAGCACTATTATTCTTGGCCGTAGAGACTGGTTATATCAATATCATAAATTGTTGAAGTCTTAGGAGATTCGATAGATTTAACCTGAGCACAACAATGCATGATTGTTTTGAAAAAAAAAAAATACAATGATCAGTCAGGACAACAGGATGATGACATGGCAATCCTGGACTGGATGAAAAAGTATCTCATAACTGAGAATGTTGCTTTTGTTGTAAAACACTAACAGGCCTAAGAAAAAAAACAATATGAACATAAAATACTGTAGGTTTTAATAGCTAGCTGTAGCTCAGATGAATAGATGTAAAACCATGGCCTCTTTGCTTTACTGTAAGTAGGTTAGAATATTTTGAAGCTTCAGTTTCTCATCTCCTTCTAGAAGTATTAATCCATGCATAATGCTTTGGGTTTTATTTCCCAGGATGTAAGTAAGATACCTACTTTGCTGTCAGCAGATTTCATTGGAAAAAGTGTCAACTGAAGAAATAGTCACTAAGAAAACAGTCGACACTGAGGTCTGTGAATTTAAGTCATGCCCAGACATGATTAAAGCTGTGTGTTGATGTGCTTTGTGAATATGAATGTGTTTGGAAGAGGAGCATTAGATACTGACACTGCTGCTGGTTATGGAAGACTGATGTCCCTAGTGACACTCTGAACCTTCAACCTTGAACATGTCCCCATCACTGCATGCTGTTGCACAAACACTACTGACTGTTCTCTCAGCCTTAAGCTTATTATGGCTCAGACATGCACATGTGTGTGTGTGTGTGTGTATGTGTGTACATGTGTGGGTGGTTGTGTGCATGTGGAAGCCCAGAGGAGAGGAGAACCTTATTTCCCAGTGACTTGGTGAGAAAAGAGTTTCTATTGGTGGATGATACATACACCACCGCATCCTAATGCGGCCTCCGAGAAGCGACCTCTGACCTTTTCAGCTATGACTCCTTCCTGTTGAGATGAGGGCTGAGGACCAAAGTGCGTGTGTGTGTGCAGGGATGAATCTGGGGGCCATACACACTCTCCACACAGTGCTGCTACACAGTGGGTTGGTTGGTGGCTGGAAAGAAGAAAAGCAAACCACTCTTTCAATATTGGTTTTGTGATTCAGCGAAGAAAAGGCAATTATTCACCAATTCAGTGTACGACTCTGTTATTGACAGCGATCTGTGTGATCTTCTGCATGATTTGCCATGTAATTTTCTTTGTATTGCTGTGTAAACACCAGGGGCCAGGTGCATAAAACTTGTGACTAAAAGCATACACTTAACTAAAACAAACACAGACACATCATTTTCATCAGAATTGTAAATGTGTGTGTTTGCATGGTTCTGCTTTATTAATCTAAAACTCTGAGATAATGGGCATACACACACAAGGCTCAATCCTACTACTAATTAGCCACAAATTAATAAAAGCACTTTCTCACTCACTCACATAAAAAACATTGCCTGCAGAGAACACATGTGCAGCTTTAATTTCTCCATAAAAACAGTTTGCATTCTGAGTGTTGGTTAACCAACATATAGCAGACAGGTTGTGCAGATTAAAGGGATATTTCGGTGTAACTTTAACCCATGGTCCAACGCACTGTGACACTGAGTTAGACCCCCCCCCTCAAGAGATGAAGTCTGCTAACCGCTAGTCTCTTCTAGTTGTAGCAACTTTAGCAATGACCGTCACCGCCATAATACATCCATGGTCACTGCACCATAACAAACAGCGCAGTATATGGATCCGATCAAAAAGCCACTTATAGCCACAAATAATGTTCAGAACAGCACCAAACGTCATCAACAGTACAAACAGGGTCCCAGCCCATAATACGAGGCATCAAACATCTGTTAGCTTAGCCTGGTTTTTATTGAAAAGAGATGAAAACAAATCACTCTCCTCCAGTTATACGCTATGCAGCGACTTTCCACGTCCAGCATATGTCCAGGCACTGACAACACACAGTGGACTGTCAGCACAAACATCTGGTTTGTGTGGCTGGAAACTTTGTCTTATTTTGTATTGTTTTAAAACAAACCTCAAGAGTACATACTCCAACACATACTTACACACATACATTTTTATATGGAGGACACTACACATTCGTGTTCTATTTCTCCCTGTTGTGTCCTTTTTAGTGCTGTAATTAACATAATCTCCCCATGGGATTGCAACAGAGAGTTTATCTCCTGCAATTTATACGGTGATAAAAGACAGTAGTTCTTACTGGAGGTCAGTGAAGGCAGCTGAGGATCCATGTTTGTTTGACCCTGTGTGCTCGCTGTTGTGTCAGAAGTGTGTCGCTGCATCTCAGCCAACACGCACACACATACAGTAGGCTACATACTGAGCAGTGATATACAACTAAGCAGAAGGGCTCAGGGGGAAAAGCACCATAGAGAGTTGAGTGTGTGCGCGCACACACACACACACAGAGGTCTACAAATAGCCTGGAGTTTTTGTTCGTCAAGTGGCAGTGTAGTACTCTCAGATGTAATCAGATGGATCAGAATGGAGGTCAGACAGAGGACATTTTACACTCAGATCACATGAGAAAATAAATTGGGGAAATAAATCATGACCACTGATGGTTATGCTCCAGGATGTTTGAAATGAGAACAACAAATGAGGTCAAAATTTCCATATTTGAGGTCTTCCAGGTCAGCCTGCAGTAAAAATGTAATACTAACTGAATCCTAGTAAAAAAAAAAAAAAACCCATGGTGTTTCAGCTGTGTTCACTGGGAGAGTTGACTCCGATGTTCCTCACCAAGATGACCCCAGATTTCAGGCAAGGCAATTTTATTTGTATAGCCCGTTTTTATAAACAGTTTGTCTCAAAGGGCTTTACAAGGGGGTTAGGGGGCGATGGTGCAGAGAGATGGAGCTCCGGTGGATCCGTGGAAACACAGACGGAGTGCAAAACACCAAGGCGGAGGAGAGGAGAGGAGAGGAGGAAAGGACAGGAGAGGAGAGGAGAGGAGAGGAGGAAAGGACAGGAGAGGAGAGGAGAGGAGAGGAGAGGAGAGGAGAGGAGAGGAGGAGAGGAGAGAGGAGAGGAGGAGGGAGAGGGAGGAGGAGGAGGAAAGGACAGGAGAGGAGAGGAGAGGAGAGGAGAGAGGAGAGGGAGGAGAGGAGGAAAGGGAGGGAGGAGAGGAGAGGAGGAGGAAGAGGAGGAGAGGAGGAGGAGGACAGGAGAGGAGAGGAGGAAAGGACAGGAGAGGAGAGGAGAGGAGGAGAGGAGGAAAGGACAGGAGAGGAGAGGAGAGGAGGAGAGGAGGAGGAGGAAAGGACAGGAGGAGAGAGGAGAGAGGAGAGGAGAGGAGAGGAGAGGAGGAAAGGAGAGGAGAGGAGAGGAGAGGAGAGGAGAGGAGGAGAGGAGAGGAGGAAAGGACAGGAGAGGACAGGAGAGGAGAGGAGAAGAGAGGAGAAGAGAAGGAATCAGATGCCAGGCTTTGATGGGAAGGATGAAAAGGGAGGATCTGTAACCTGCACATGGGAGGGGCTTTCTAGGTGGAGAGGCACAGAGAGCATGAGGAGAGGCATTTGTCAAAAATATTGTAGGCTATATAATCCACAGAGAGGACAAGAAGACCTGTGTGTTTTTGACTATAAATAGGCAGAGTACACACTATGTGATGAGGAGGAGAGGAGAGGAGAGGAGGAAAGGACAGGAGAGGAGAGGAAGGGAGGAGAGGAGGAAAGGACAGGAGAGGAGAGGAGAGGAGGAGAGGAGGAAAGGACAGGAGAGGAGAGGAGAGGAGAGGAGAGGAGAGGAGAGGAGAGGAGAGGAGAGGAGAGGAGAGGAGAGGAGAGGAGGAAAGGACAGGAGAGGAGAGGAGGAGAGGAGGAAAGGACAGGAGAGGAGAGGAGAGGAGAGGAGAGGAGAGGAGGAGAGGAGAGGAGGAGAGGAGAGGAGGAAAGGACAGGAGAGGACAGGAGAGGAGAGGAGAAGAGAGGAGGAAAGGAGAGGAGGAGAGGAGAGGAGAGGAGGAAAGGAGAGGAGGAGAGGAGAGGAGGAAAGGAGAGGAGAGGAGAGGAGAGGAGGAAAGGAGAGGGAGGAGAGGAGAGGAGGAAAGGAGAGGAGAGGAGGAGAGGAGGAGGGAGGAGAGGAGAGGAGAGGAGAGGAGAGGACAGGAGAGGAGAGGAGAGGAGAGGAGAGGAGAGGAGGAAAGGAGAGGAGAGGAGAGGAGAGGAGGAGAGGAGAGGAGGAGAGGAGAGGAGGAAAGGAGAGGAAAGGAGAAGAGAGGAGGAGAGGAGAGGAGGAAAGGAGTGGAGGAGAGGAGAAGAGAGGAGGAGAGGAGAGAAGAGGAGAGGAGAGGAGAGGAGGAAAGGAGAGGAGGAGAGGAGGAGAGGAGAGAAGAGGAGAGGAGAGGAGCGGAGAGGAGAGGAGAGGAGAGGAGGAAAGGAGAGGAGAGGAGGAGAGTAGAGAAGGAGAGGAGATAGGATAAACCAAGCCATTATTATTATGGAATCAGATGCCAGGCTTTGATACACACAATACTTACTTTCATGGGAACTGATGATGAAAAGGAAAAATATTATCAGCTGTGTCCTTTATCTGTAACCTGCACATGCACAGCCACTGCTGAGGGGCTTTCTAGGTGCTGCATTCTTTACAAGGCACAGTACAAACATACAATAATGCCTCATGCATACAGCATGAGGCATCATTGAATGTGTGCATTTGTCAAAAATATTGTAGGCTATATAATCCACAGAGATACAAGGACAAGAAGACCTGTGTGTTTTTGCAGTTGTAAAGTGTGAACTATAAATAGGCAGTGCGGGATACATATACCGTATCACCCTGTACACACTATGTGATGTATATGTTCAATATTAAATGATTCAGATGCAGAAGCACATGTTTGTTGTACAGTATGTTGCTCTCAGTAGAATGCAGATGGACACTGTTGTCTCCACTGAGCGTCTCTGGATGAGAAAAAGTCATACAGTACGTTGATGGTGTGAAAGTATATGGTGCCCAGAAATCCATTAGTCCAGTGAACCATGATGTACCAGTAAATGCACTGCAGAGAATGAATACCATGAGGTATGTTATCTGGCTCACCCTCTCCCCCACCCACTGCTCCGATATGTCTCCATCTCTGTTTGTTTATGTTCTCTCCAGAGGGAGCTGAGGAAGGGTATATGGGATTAAATGTGTGTGTTTTTTGACATGCTATCATGCTATTTGCTGTTGCAAAGTGTTACACAAGTTTTCAGGTAAGAGACGGATTGAGGTGTAGTTAATCGCAATCCACTTCATCTAACAAGTACACATGTACACATTATCATCCTTATCCTTATTGTCTCTGTTTGTTTCCAGCCGATGAAGAACCTCTATGGGGACGATGTCTCATCACTGTATCCACTAGGTCCCTACTTCAACGATGGCCGCCGGCGGGTGGACTACGTGCTGGCCTACCACATCCAGAAGCCCGCCAGCGTCCGTCGCCGCTCGTCCAGGTTCGGCGACAACACCTTCATTCGACGGCTTCGCCGCAGCCTGAGCATGAGGAGCAGCCGGGCACCGCTGCAGCCGAAGGAGGACCCGGAGATCGCCGCTCAGGAGCAGCAGGTGGATTACCACGAGGACGATAAACGCTTCAGACGGGAAGAGTATGAGGAAAACCTCCTGGAGACGGGGCTGGAGCTGGAGAGGGATGAAGGGGTGAGGAAGAGGCTTGATTGCCTTTTAATTTCAGCAGCTGAGGTGATCAATAAATCAGCAGGTGTCAGTGTGATTATGTCCCAGGATAATGGTGCAGGAGGACCAGATCAATGATCCCCTGCTCTATTGTTCCGAAGTGGGAACCTTGGGGCCTGAATCTGCAGCTCTGTCCTCTTCTTTTAATACACGAGGGGGCGGCCACAATAGTCCATTGTGTTGTACTTGTGGACGCAGCATGACGATAGGTGGTGTGTTTAGAATCACAGAGACCCTGTATTGGAGATCTGATCACCACATTTAGAGCTGATCACATCTGGACCAACACTCTCATTCATCACGTCACTGTTTCTCATCAGGAGGTATCAGGGTATCAGGAAACAGATCGTTATAGGTGTGATACACACAGTGCTCTCAGTTGGCTACTTTGAGTTGGATGTTATGTATTCCTGTATCCAGACAGGTCAATGTACTGAGGTGTATGAAGAGAGTCTGACTGTGAAGGAGGTTTTACATAAGTGAAGAGGCTGCAGGAATAATGTGATATGCAGCAAAGTAGTGACTGTTTATAGTGGTGGTTTAGACAGTTTTTGAACTGCCCAGTGTTTCTGCTGTGTGTTCCTTTTGTATACTATATGCAAACCTTTTTGTGTTTTGTGTTTCAGGGTAAGATCCCTGGAATCGGCTTCTTGAAGATCCATGCTCCCTGGAACGTCCTGTGTCGGGAAGCTGAGTTCATGAAACTCAAAATGCCAACAAAGAAGGTACTGCTAGGGGCGGTGTTTAGCTCAGTTGGTAGAGCAGCTGCCCCATGTGTTAAGGCTATAGTCCTCACTGCAGGCGCTGGATGGGAGTACTTCCTACACAATGTACCTTTAAAGCCCCAGTATGTAACTTATTTGGCTTTTTATTAGCAAAAATCAAATATTGCTTTCATAAAAAATAAAAACAAAATGGCAGCGTGACCATAGGTAACCACAGAAACTCACTGGAGCTGTCAGCTTGGGGAGAAAGTTTTCCAGGCAAACAAACCGGATGTCATTTTACTCAAGAGAGAAAGACGAGATATTGCCACACCTGTATTGTTTTGCCTCGTGCTGGTGGACCACTTGAGGCTTGTTTATCCTGTTACATGCAGCGTCTGTTGTCTGTCTGACGTCTGCCCCATTTAACGTGAATGCAACATCAAGAATACATTCCCATATGCAACCACACTGCTAGATGGGGGTAACTCCTACATATTATACCTTTAAACACAGCTATTAAGTCCAGCTGTTTGAATCAGAACTGAAGAACTGGTCTGGTTTTAGTCAGGAGAACATGGATCTCATGCTCAAGAGATTGAAGATTTCATGCTTTGGAATGTGGCTTTAAAAAAAGAAAGAAGATACAGCTCCTTGTAGCATCCACTGCTCCCTGAGTGGAGATTCCTCTTTTCTTTGCATTCATGTAGTGTTGCGACACCCTGATGGGGCCATTGTGGTGACATCCTGGTAATGAGGGTTTGATAGAAATCCAATACGAATGTAGAGTGAATAACCATCAAACACCTGTCAAGTGCCACAGGGAGTGTACCACGCCTACAGTAACCACAATCTACTGGACTGGCTTCACTGTGAGTGTGAGGAAATCCTGCAGCCTCCACTCTCTGTGCAACAATGCTGCACCTGTGTACAGTAGTGCTCACAGACATCCAAGACATTTAGTAAAACACTGCTAGCACCCTGACACTAGGACGTGTCACTGTGAGTTATTTACATCGTACAGTCCGTTGTCCGCTGTAATCTGTCTGAATGATGGACGACCTTCAGAATTTTCCTCCATTCTTTTCAAATTCAGTCAATAAGTGATTTAACGTGACCCCAGGTCACATGGAGATAATGGATTGTGCAAAACATCAAGTGACTGAAACCAAAACCAACCGCATCCTTAGAACCTCGGAGTCCCAGTGAACAGATAATGTGCATTGTTTTCCAACCTCGGTGGTTTGGGTGCAGAATCAAAACCAGCTCAGAATGAGCAGGGTTGCCAACTCTCACACATTGAGCGTTACAGTTACGCATTCAGCCTCAATCTCACACTCTCACGCTCAAGAGAGAAATCTCACGCCAAATGACGTGCAGCTCTGAAGTCCTGCTCCTGACATTACTGTAAGCTGGAGTTCTAACGGACTTGAAAGTTAAAAGCTGACCTGGCTCGATCCGTGTTAAAGCCTGGACCCGACTTGGTCCGAATCTACGGTGGCCAAAAAAACCCAGCCCCCCTCCTGTTGCTTTTTCCCTTTATTTTCTTCTCAGAGTACACCAGAATGCGTCATTTACATGTTAAAATCACCACCGCGCCGCCAACAGAATCTCAGTCCTGCCCAGGACCAAAAGTTGGCAACCCTGAAATGAACCAGTTTGAAGACTCCACCCTCCACTCTGTTCATCTGTTCATGTGACATTATAATGGCATTTTAACTCTGACTCTTGATGAAGAACTAACACTGATCTCAGTGACCAATTTGCTTAACTTCCTGTTTAGGTGTATGATGTGAAACAAGGCAGCAATGTGGTGGAGAAGATCCGACTGTTCATTCACAAAGTCACAGCTCCGCTCCATCCGAAGGTGGACGCCAACCGACAAGACAGCGTCAAATCCCTCTCCCATCCTTTCTCCAGGGAGAAACAGCATCTGTGAGATAACTTTTTAAATTCATAAGCTAAGAATATAATCACCTGGTGACTTCTCTGTTTTCCATCATTACCACGTGAATGCAACATTAAGAAAACGTTCCGATACGCAACCGCACCGGCTTGTAAGATGTCCTCAAACATGTTTTAATAATTTTATTTGTAAGCGCTTTTACTGGTGCTCAAAGTTATAAAGATTCAAAATTATAAAATATTTTGAGCAGGGATTTGAAGGTTGGGATGTGTGTGCAATCTCTGATGGATGGGGGGTTGCAAAAGGCTCTGTCCCTCCCAGGTTCAGTGCTACAGTATACTAAGGTTATTTCTGTTTAATCTGTTTAATGGGCAAGTAACATATCCAGAGAAAGTGAAATCCATCTCACAGCGTCAGAATTCAGGTTTCACGTGAGCAACCACAGAGCTGTAAATGAGATGGGAATGTGGCCAACTCGCTGTCTGAGCAGAGCAGAGCCAGAGCAGGAGAGTTCAAGCTGAAGCCCTCACTCTTCAACTTCCTGTTTCTGCTAAAACAAGCTCAGAGAAACAGATTGAATTAGACTGTTAGAATTAATCAATAGTAACGTAAAGTAAAGAATAAATAAATACAAATGAATATTTAGGAGTGATGAACTGAATGAGCTACCTGTCTTCACTGTCAGGGCCGTTGCTAGGAATTCTGGGCCCCTGAAAGAATACAAAAGTGGGCCCCAACATTTTTTTTCTTAGGCTAGGCTACGTATGTATTATCATTTTTTATTTAGCCTACTTTGTCTTGATGCTAATGCAGTATTACTATGAGTAGGCTATTAGTCAGGGTTTTATGCAGAATAAATCAGTCATACAAAGATTACACTACTGGTTTTTTTTGTGGGCCCTACTGGGCGCTGGGCCCCTAGAATTATCATCACCTTTCTCCCCTATACAACGACCCTGTTCACTATTGCTTCCTGTTCAGTCCCAACAAGTGGAACAATTTTCAAAGGCAGTCTGAGCATGAACAGCGGCCTCCGTCAGGATGTATAGAGGAGAGAGTGGGCAGTGGGCAGCTATATTTACAGCTCTGACTAACAGCTAGCAGGAAGTCTTCCTCCACATCTTTTCATCACTGAATCTTCTTCATCAGTTCCTACAACACCCAGGACTATTCCCTGAGATTAAAGATATGGATTTTACACCTTAAGTACATCTGTCTTCAGAACAGAAGTCATGTATTTTAATCCTGCTACATTTAGAGAAGATTCATCAGTATCAAGACTAAACTGAATCTTTAGGTTCTCTTCATACTAATTATCGGTGAAGGAACACAAGAAGCAGCAGCTAAGTGAGTGCTAGCTGACTGATAGTGAGCTGCACACTGTCTCATTTGGATGCAGTGTTTTCACACCTTTAGTCCAAAAGTAGTTTTAACAACTCATGAATACACAACTTGCCAATTTTATGTCAAGTTGCGGTAAAAAGAGAATGTGAAGCAACAGATGGTTAGTCATGGGCATGTAGCTGGAATGTTAGCCAGAAGCTAGCTGCTGATTTCTACAAGTATTAAACACATTTGATATGAACATATCTGATAGACATTAGGCTTTGGCAATATGAAAAAAAGAAAAAGAAAATCTGAACCTCCTCCTCATAAACAATATAGCCTACAATATAATATGATATCTGGAAGATTAAATTGTGATTATATAATTGTATTTTTTTGACAATATGACAAATATTTCACATTATCGGAAATTATATTCGATAGCCTATTGATAAATATTGTTATCATTTTCACTTTAGCTCATTGTGGTCTAACTAGTTAGCCTAAGTCAATATGAAACAAACCTAATTAAAACATCATACAACACCTAATGTTTATTAGCAGATGCTTTTCAAACCTACTGTATGACACATCTCATCTCTCTCTCTCCTTGTATTATGAAAGGAAGAGATGCTGCGGGTTAAGATAGGCTTGTAGGCTAATAGGATGCAAGTTAGTAAGACAGCAACAAGGCTCCTGATTATTGAAAAATGTTTCAGAAAGTAGGTAGAAAATCTAATATGACTAGGCTGAGCACATTAATAGTGAGAGTTTTTAGACCCCTGACCTCAGGATTAGAACTGAGCCTTATTAGGAAGGTGTTAAAACCTCTTCAGTTTAATTGACAAGATCAGGGCAGTAATTATCCATTTTCACAATAGATACGAGACAAGCAATGTGTCCACAGTGTTGCCTTCAGGAGGTACAGTCAGTGGGCTGTAGACTAATTATCGGGCAAGACAGTGAATCTATGGTTTGTGTGTAACTGGTGAATATAGTACAAAGTCAATAAGACCATGTAAGTGTGGTCCATTTACCATCCACTGTGCAGACAGTCCTTATGCCAGTAAATTATGAGCATAATTAGCCGAGGACAGGGTTGACCAACTGAGCCAATAAGCTCCTCCACCTCCCATGATGAGATAAATTGCAGACTTCACCTGCCACAGTTACACAACTGCATTTCTTGTTGATGTACTTCTGGATGAACGCTGTTGTTGTGCAACATCTTCAACACTGCTTTAAGACCACATTTGAAGTAGGTGATAGATTTATGAATGTTTTATTCTTGTTAACATTTTATTAATAATTTAGAATGTATAACAAATTAGATTAAAAGGGTACAGTCTGCTGTCTGCCAAAATTGTGGGCCTGTCCGCAATTCAGCCTCTGATCTAGAGTTCATCCCTCAACTGATTTGGCTAACACACTAGTTAGTAGGCCTAATGAGTAGTAAGCAACGTGAGCTTGCCAAATAGTGAGCCTGTATCACTGAATGCATAATGTATTGCTCACTCTCAGGATAGAAAGACCATTTCACTCAGTGAAAAGAGTTTCTGAACGTTTCATTTCATTTCATTTATTGGATCTCCATTAGCACCAGCGCATTAGCATAGTCCAAACATTCAGTCAAAATTGACTATTATATTCTTCCAAGTCCATCAAGGAAAAGTAGAACAAAAACAACTAGGCTAATACAGTCACAACACACAGATACAATCATAAAAACATTTAACACAAGACACAAAAAACAAAAATTAAGAATCAATAAAATCTCACAGGGCAGGTAGAGAACAGGCACTATATTATATAGCATATACCAACTACTGCAGCTGCAACATTTGAAGAAACTGTTTGAGCAAGAATTTATACCTCTCTTTAGAATCTATTAACACAATCTAAAGTGGCAACAAATTCCACTCTAGGATGGCTCTTAAGAATCTATCAACACAGATAATTATGTTCTAAAGTGGAACAAACAACAAATTCTTATAAGAAAACAGATTTCTTCATTGTCTTGTCGGATAACTATGTTGACTCCACTGATGTGAGAACAAACAATACAAAAAAATTGGAGATTTATTAACAATGATATAATCCTAATCCATATAATCCTAAAGAATCTCAACAAAATGTAAGAACATGATTACCAACCCATCTTGTCGATGTTAACTGTGTGCTGCTGCTGCTGAACTCTCCTGTCGCTAAAACCAGACGTGTTGTGCTTCTTGTTGCCAGGTTTGATCTATCAGACAGGGATAAGTTCTTTGACAGCAAGACAAGGAGCTCCATAGTGAGTATTGGTTCACTACACGAGTGTTTCCTGATGTTTATTTATTTTACTTTACCTCTTTCTGGCCTATTAGAGAAAACAACTCATTTTCTGCATCATACATGTGCTGATGCAGTGACACACACACACACACTTGCTATGCTTGTTCATTGACTGGGTAATGTGATTGACGTCTCATTGCTGGATGGAGCTCCTCAATCACAGCAGTCATTGGCTTCCAGCTGAACCTAATCTCAGATCGGCCCTCTGTGGAGGGTTGTGTGTTTTACACTGAGCTGACAGGAAGTCTCCCTGTGGACACACACTCTAAACATAATTTCACAAGTGCCATTCTACGTGTATACAATCTGTCACACAAAACTCATCCTACACTGAGCTGACAGGAAGTCTCCCTGTGGACACACACTCTAAACATAATTTCACAAGTGCCATTCTACGTGTATACAATCTGTAATACAAAACTCATCCTCCAGCTTTTAAACTGAAATCCTGAGAATGTAATGTTTTTGACATCAGGTCTATGAGGTACTGAAGAGGACAAGATGCACCAGAGCCAAATACTCCATGGGTAAGACCTATGCAGATCACCTAATTTCCATCCTTTGTCTTTAGGCAGGTTGATGTTAACAAAGACAGAGATATACTAACAGTAAAATGTACAATAGCAATAAGAGTGACAGTACAGTACTGTACATCATAGACAGGCAATGAATCTTGTTATTCATGACAAACAGACATATACATTGAAAGAGTGATGTAGTCATGTATCTGTGCTGTATATCTGTCTTTTGGGAGACGGTTATTTAAAAAAAAAAGTATAATGGACATTAATGGTATAATACAATATACTTGTAGGGAGAATGTAAAATAGAATACAATATAAGTAATATTAAAATAGATATTATAATGTTATAATTAGATAAACACGATTATATTGTGTAACATTTATGATTTATTTTTTTGTAATCAGAATTGATTGGTTCAGTCAGACTCTAACACACTGGACCAGCCGATGTGCAGTTAATCTGTGGAGTAATTACTCGCCCAGAGGAAAGCAGGGGGTGTGGTTATCTATCTGTATCTGTCTTTCTCTTCATTTATCAACATATGCAATTTACTGAAATGGGCTGAGCCTGGATTTAGTGACAGTCATTTGGTGTTTGTGTTAATGTGTGTGTCCCTGTCTTCCCCTGGTGTATAATCCCTCTGGATGTGTCTTGGATGTGTCTCCTCACAGGGATCACCAGTCTGCTAGCCAATGGTATCTACACATCTGCTTATCCTCTACATGATGTGAGTATCAACGCCTCCTCCTCTCTCGGAAGGCCTGAGAACATCTGATTATCCACTGTTATGTCCACAGAGAACCATTTTTTAGCTATGAAAATCAAAAAAGCATTTACTGCTCATTCCCAAGAATTTATATCTAACAATCGGCGACTAGAATGAAACACTGTTTAATTAAAAGCATCACTCATACTCAATGAGAAAAAGAATATCTACTTAAAATGAGACTGTGTGTGTTGCAGGGAGACATTGAGGAAACAAATGCAGGACCTAATGACAGGAAGGTAAGTACAGTAGAGCCGGTCCCCTCATCAATAAATTGAATCACCAACATTTTTCCATTTACAGTGTCTCATTAATCAGGCCAAAGAAAGCGCAGACATCAGCAACCCACATCCAGATGTGCTGTCTTTAATGACAATAAAATAACTATAAGATTTTCAAAGTAATTACATTTTCATTGAGAACATTTTTCCTTTTGATTAAATCCATAGACCATATAGACTTCTTGTAGCAGGAGATGCAGACAAGTATTTAAGAGAAACCTACTTTTGATTTCCTATGATCTATGATCAACTCCTGATTTTACATCTGACAAAAATCTTAATGAAAAACAAAGACTGAGCTGTGATTTCAGCAGAATGGTAATGGTACAGTTGGAACATACATAGATGGGGGAAGTTCCTACAATGGAAATGCACCTTTAGGGTTGTTGGTGTAAACTCTTGTTACTTTGTTGCTTTCCTTCTCTCTCTGTTCTGTGTGTATGACATTCTAGTGTTCCTCTTCCTCCTTTAGTAATAATGATACATATAATAAAAGTAGTTTTATCTGCTCTAATGGAGGGGAGGCTCAGTGTGTTGGAAGCACTCTGCCTCTTCCCGAGCAGCTTGGGGAACCAGGCGACACTGTTGCCATCCAGGCAAAAATAGTCAGAAAATATATTTTACAACATTATTATACTTTCCACACATCACAATAAAAATATTATCCTGTTGGTCTAATTAATGGAAATTAATGGAAGGGATTAATTTATTAGCCTGTGAATATTCTCATTTGTCCAGATCATCGTTATCCCCAAAGAAATTTAAATAAAAATATAATTATATATAATTTATTTGGAGATTCATTCATTCATTTCAATGATTTCATCTCAGTGGTAAACCTCTCCAAAGTTGAGTACTAGCTTGATAATTTACAATGTGACAACTCTGAGTTATTTACAGTATTTACTTTTTATTGCACTTAATCCTATTTTGGAAATGATAATGTTTTTTCATGCTTTACAATTATTTGTGCACTTTTTACATTTTGACCAATATAGGGAATTTAATTTATGTATAAATGATCTAGGTTATTATTATTGGATTGAATAATGACCCAGGATAGATCCCCATGGTAACCCTGGAAGTAAAGGGCTATCATTTTAAAAAGAATTAAAAAATATATATGTTTGTGAAATCATAGACATGTCTGTGTGTGAAATAGTTAATTTAGGGTGTCAGTAAAACACCTCCGTTACATCATTCTGGATTGTTTAAAGATTTTCCATTTCTGAGCCTCCAGCCTTTTTTGAGAATGAAATATTCTCGACAACTGGAGAGAAACAAGAGCTCATGCTCAGTCTGAAGCAAGCTCCTACCCTGCAAACACGCTCCATAATTACACTGCAGGCTGTGTCACTAAGACAACCGCCTCAGAAATGCATTAGCCTGGTGTTTATATACAAATTAAACAATCACACATGCACATAGGCTAGTATAATGCCCATTTGTCACCAGCAGCTTGCTGTGAATTCATTGTGTTAAAGTGTTGCACCATCTCAGAGTGATTTATGGAGTCTTTGTTGTTTCAGCAGAGCTTGTGCACAGAGCAGCAGTTTCATGATAACTGATCATACTGTAATGATAAATTATGTTTGACCACAAATCGTTTAAATTCTATACATTATCAATAATGAAGAATGCATTTCTCTCTCCTTAAAGGGATACGCCAACATTTTTTTTCATGTCTTGCCTCACTCCCGAGTCCATGAAAAGCAGATAGACACCATCCTTTCGACTGTGCGTGCAGTAATAAGGGAAATCATTAGCTTAGCTCAAACGCTGGAAGTGCATAGGTAGTGTTAACCTGCCTCCTACCAGAGCCAAAATCATCAGTCAGAAGCTGATTTCATTTTAGCTCTAAACCCCCGAAATCAACATTTCAAACATTTTTAGGCCAGAAAGTAGCCGTTTAGATCAGCAGTGTGTCGTTAATTTGTCTAAATACCAGTTTACAATCTATTGTCATGGTTTTCTTTATTGTAAAGAAAACCATGACAATAGAATATGTGCTTTATCTTTGAAATAGGAAGATAACCTACCCTCGATGTAGCTAGCTTGAACCAAAATAAACCATCTTTGCTTGAGCTAAGCTATGGGCGATACGGCTCTATCTCCCTTGTTACTGCATGCACAGTTGAAAGGATGGTGTCTATCTGATGGTCATGGACTCAGGAGTGAGGCAAGACATGTAAAAAAAAAATGTTGGTGTATCCCTTTAAAAAAAAGATAATGAACATTTAGCTCCTGTTCACTCATTCAGGTGTTGTTTTACTAGGCCTAGAGCAGCTACACTCCTCATGTGGCTCCAACATCTCCCATAGTTCAGCTGGACTGTGCTTTTTCTTAACGGAAAAAAAATGTTCAGACAAATGTAGCTGAACGGCTGTCTGTAGATGCTCAATCAGCATTTATTTTCATTTTATCTATTCTTTGGTTTTATCAAGCTACAGTCAAAGTCTGTCAGAGTCAAACTTAGCCCTGGCGACTGTGAGTCTCATAACATTCAGATAATTTTCATGCTCATCAAACTTTTCATCCGTATGACGTACTGTACATGAAAATAAAATGATTCAGATAACAGTGAATTCAGTAGCCTATTGTTTGCACCGAACTGCATCAGTATCTGGTATCTGTAGCTCAGCACTAGAATTTAAATGATCAATAGATAGAGAGAAATGTGATGATCATAATTAAGTAACAAATAAACTAATTGTTTAAGCTGGTTGGTTGCAGCTATTGGATGTGTTGTCAATTAACCAAATATAGTAAATCAAGTAAAGAGCAACATAGAATGAATGCTTAAGTTTCTACACAGAATATACGTCGGAGTGAATTTACCAAGACAACAGAAGTGAATGCAGATATAGGCCATGTCTTATTATGATGGACTCCTGCCTCTCTTCACAGCTTCTGTACGAGGAGTGGGCCAGCTACAGTGTCTTTTATAAATACCAGCCCATCGGACTGATCAGGTCAGTGCTGTTATCATGCCTGGGACACAGCCCGTACAGCATGTCCTCTACACTGCACACACCATAGTCAGGATGTAACAGGTTGCAATACAATACAACATGATAGAATCATAAGAGCAGCATTTCGCTAATAATTAAATCATTTCATCTGCAGCAGAATGCATGTTTGTAATATCAGTAGTGGCAGTGATGGTTGATGGGTATAAATTAACTCCAACAACTAGAAACAGCAGGACCATATATGATCTAATCATATAGACCATGATGTCATTAAATTAAGGGTGACACTTTATGACAGTACTTTGTCCTCCCACAGGAAATACTTTGGAGAGAAAGTGGGTCTGTACTTTGCCTGGTTAGGAGTCTACACACAGATGTTGATCCCTGCAGCCATCGTAGGAGTCATCGTGTTCCTCTACGGCTGCGCCACTGTTGATGACAACATACCGAGGTACACACACACAGAAGCTCAAAAACTCAGACCAGGATCAGAAACTAGTAGACATTCACAGCAGTTAGCACAGTTAAAGGGATAGTTCAACATTTTGGCAAATTGGCCCATTGCCATAATCCCTATAGTCATAGCAGTAGGTTTGTTACCTTTAATTGTCGGTGCAAGCTATTTTTAGAACGGCGGAGCAGAGCCGCGAGCTGCTCAGAGCTACGCTATGGAGGCTAATGGGATTTCTTGGTTTCCCTCATCAAACTCATCAAATGCACAATCCAACAACTCCAAAACGCTCTGGTAGACAAGTTGTGACCTGCACATTCACCACACTATGAGATAATAACACAACGTTACCAGACAGAGTTGTTTTAGACGTAAATTCATGCAAAACCACTGATGCACAGTGCACAACTTGTCCAACTTGGAGTTGTTGGATTGTGTATGAGTTTGATGAGGGAAACCAAGAAATCTCCGTAGCGTAGCTCTGAGCAGCCATTCTAAAAATAGCTTGCACCGACAAATAAAGGTAATGAACCTACTGCTAAAACTATAGGGATTATGGCAATGGGCCAATTTGCCAAAATGTTGAGCTATCCCTTTAACATCTTTTATGTGTTTATGTTGTTTGTTAGCACAGATGTGCTTTGCCGCTCTATACTGACAAGGTTTCAGGTTTCACAGGATTGGTTAATTTGGTTTGTGATGTATGAACCTCTGACTGTCTGAATCTGTGTTTTTGTTGTTGGCTCACTTTCACACTCGGTCATAATGTTGACTGATTATTATTCTCACCATGTTACTGAGATAAAACTGCATTGCCATTTCAATGGAGATGATCTACCTTGGTGGTCCAGTCAGAGCTCAGACCTGAATCAAGCAGAAATGCAGTTGACTAAGCTAAAGACGGAACTGGTCCAAACTTCCTCGTCAGCATTGAGCAGCTCTGACCGTCAGTGTTTCAGGTTAATGAAACCAGAGGATGATTAAGCGGTTATTAAATCCAAGGTTCACTGTGATTTAACGACTCTCTACTGACCATGTTTAATAAAGACACTGCATTATAATGGGTTGTTTTATTAGCTTAGGGATACTGTGTTTATTTATACTTGTGACTTACAGTAATTACTGTAAGACCAGTTTAGATCTTATGAACAAAGAAAACCAGGTTACTCAGATGTTCACTGACATTTTCTGATCCCAGGATGTTGTAGGTATCCTATCCAGATGTGAAACAAACAGGTTCTCAAACAACAACATGAATTTTATAAGATAAGATTATGAAAAACACTGAGTAAAAGCTGAGACTCTTTTCAATACAAGATTCTGTGAGTATCCCTATTACCTGTTCCTAGGATGAGGAGCATGTGTAAACTTGAGATAGAGATGTCTGTAGTGTGGAATCCAATTCAATGTAAACATCAGGCTTAGACCACACCCTGTAAACAACTCCACCTCTTCCCATAATCACAGAGCTTTAGGTTTATTGCCACACAACCAAACCATTACAGATTATACATACACAGAACGTGTCTGTGGAGGTTTGGAATTATGATGAGACAGTGTATTCAGCTGTGTAATGGATTTTTTTTTTTTTCCGAAACTGGTTACACTATAGTTACTTTCCTTTTAATGTCCGTGAGAGTATGAGCTCGTAATGTGCCGTGTTAAACATCGATGGGCGGGACTTCCCTGTGGAAAGATGTCATGTCAGCATTGTGTCATTACATCAGCTATTTACAGTAATTTACTGCATCGGCAGCTTTTATATTTCTCAACTAGTTTTCCTACATTTAAATGAATGTTGATTCATGTACTAGGATTTTATCCAGATGACAACCAGACTGAGTACATTGGACCATTTTATATTGCTGTGAGAATTATATTTAAAATATCTCCAATGAAATTGAGCTGCTGTGTAAAAAAAAGAAAAAGATAATGAACATGTTCTTGCATGTAACCCTGAGCTTACTGTAACTCTGCGCCTATGGATTCCTCATGTCTTCCTCCACCTCTGTGTTGTCAGTATGGAGATCTGTGATGCCAGGAACAACATCACCATGTGTCCACTGTGTGACCGCGCCTGCAGCTACTGGAAGCTGGTGTCTGCGTGCGGCACAGCCCGAGCCAGCCACCTGTTCGACAACCCGGCCACTGTTTTCTTCTCCATCTTCATGGCCCTGTGGGGTGAGGGCTCTCTCACACTGACACATACACAACAGAAACTAAAGGGTGCAGTAGAGACCACTACTGTAGATGAGCAGACAATACAACACAGACTAGTATGGATCGATAGAAAGAACTACATACTGTTGTAGATAACGATAGAGAGGGGTAGAAAGAAAGCAAGAAGTAAAAAGATGCAGAGAGGGAAGAAAGAAAGAAAGAAAGAAAGAAAGAAAGAAAGAAAGAAAGAAAGAAAGAAAGAAAGAAAGAAAGAAAGACAGACAGACAGACAGAGAGACGGGGTAGATAGAAAGAAACAAAGAGAGAAAGGAGGAGATAGATAGATAGATAGATAGATAGATAGATAGATAGATAGATAGATAGATAGATAGATAGATAGATGGATAGATGGATGGATGGATGGATGGATGGGTAGATAGATAGATAGATAGATAGATAGATAGATAGATAGATAGATAGATAGATAGATAGATAGATAGATAGATAGATAGATACATAGATAGATACATAGATAGATAGATACATAGATACATAGATAGATAGATAGATAGATAGATAGATAATACAAGGCTGTGGATCTGATCCAGTTCATAGACGGCACCATTTAAACCGGTCAACAGAAAAATATGGAGTAAATCAGACAGTGTAAGAGTCCACAAAGGTAACTCATGAGTAAACATAGCCACGGGCTTCCTCTAATGTCCTGCCAGGACTCTCTGCCATCTGTCAGCAGCAGCAGGACTTAACGTCAGGGAAGTGTTATGTGTTTAGCTGAAGCTCATGTCTGACAGAGACCGCCATCTGGATTTACCTAGAGGGGCCTGATGATGGAGAATACCATAAGACTGTGAAGGCATTCTCACTGAGAAAATATATCACTGTTTTTTTTTCCTTTACAAAAAAAACCTGTGTATGCGATTGTGACCAGATGAAAATCTTTAATCACATGCTGCTGGTTGTTAACAAAGACCCTGTGAGTCCTGTGTGTGTCACCATCCGGTCTCATCTTCAATGATCTGTTTATCTTGGCAAGTTAAGGAGACGCAACAGGTGAATAGGGTAAAAAATGTTAAATAACAGATATCACCATGAAACTTCCCAAGTTCATCACTTACATTAAGGCAAATATTTTTTGTATTACCCAGTGTGTCACAGTAGTAGCATGTGAACTTATGGCAAATTTAGGAGAAATCTACCAACAAAAGAGACAAAATGAAGTAAAATAACCACCTTAATGTGGATTTCTTTTGACTTTACTGAGAGAATACATATTAAGGAAGAAAAATAGCCCAAATTCTCAAAAGTTTTTGCCTGTAATTTCTCGCCTACACTATCAACTATCCCGTACAAGAAATTATCCTCAAATAGACACTCTCTACTTTTATATGTGCAGACCTATACGATTCCATCTTATACTTTAGATACAGATGTATGTCTAGAAATATGAAAGTGTTCAGTAGTTGAAGTGTAGACATGTGGTAAGAGTGTTTGTTGTGTCTGTGTGCTCGTAGCTGTTCTCTTCATGGAGCACTGGAAGAGACGACAGATGAGACTCAACTACATCTGGGACCTGACAGGCTTCGGGGAGGAGGAGGAGGTGAGACACTGTCACAGAACACAGTTTCAGAAACATCCTGAAAGATGCTCAGTCACAGTTGTATGATGCACAGCGGCAGAGCACTGTGGGAAATGTGTAGTCGTTTTACCAAAACCAATCAGTTACATGTGATTGGCAGATCTGAATATCGGTATTTTTTGTTTAGTGTTGTCAAAATCAAAGGGATAGTTCAACATTTTGGCAAATTGGCCCATTGCCATAATCGCTATAGTCATAGCAGTAGGTTTGTTACCTTTATTTGTCGGTGCAAGCTATTTTTAGAACGGCGGAGCGGAGTGGCAAGCTGCTCAGAGCTACGCTACGGAGGCTCATGGGATTTCTTGGTTTCCCTCATCAAACTCATCAAATACACAATCCAACAACTCCAAAATGCTCTGGTGGACAAGTTGTGACCTGCACATTCACCACGCTATGAGATAATAACACAACGTTACCAGACCGCTGATGCGCGTTGCCTTCAGGGATAGTTTTTCAGGAAGCAGTCATTTACCTCTGTATGTGCAGGTCACAACTTGTCCATGGAAGCATTTTGGATTTTTTGGATTGTGTATTTGATGAGTTTGATGAGGGAAACCAAGAAATCCCATTAGCCTCGGTAGCGTAGCTCTGATCAGCCTGCCACTCCGCTCTGTCGTTCCAAAAATATCTTGCACCGACAATTAAAGGTAACGAACCTACTGTATTGCTATGACTATAGGGATTATGGCAATGGGCCAATTTGCCAAAATGTTGGACTGTCCCTTTAACATGTTATTTTTTGCAATTATTCTTAAATGTTTAATGCTTAAATGCAGCAGTGTTGTGGTGAGCTGGATCCTGTGAGCTCTGCTGCTCTAACTCTGAGGAATTAAAGGGGGTCCAGGAGGATTGCATGTTCTCATCAGCGACTAGGGCACACTCACACTAGGACCAGTTGTTCCGTACCGTGCTGAAGCAGATTTGTTTTTCTAGAATGTTTAATTGATATCTATATATCTATACTATCTATAATGTTTATAGTAAGGTGAGAGAGAAATGGCTTTTCAATTCTTATAGCCTACATGTCCTGGAAATATAGAATTGACAATTCAAATCTTTGAATCTTTCAATTTCCATTGAGTACATGTGTATAAATCAACACAACAATTAACAGGTTGAAAGTTGAAAAGATAAAACATTTTCAAAAACCTTAACAGTGGAAATTGTCTCACAAACGAAAGGCTATAAGTGTTCATTCTGTTGCAGCTAAAGAACACAGATCTCTAGTCAGATACAGGCTGCAGTCCAAGTGCAGGTGTTGGACTGTGGCATACAGCATATTACTGACACTGACAGTGTACATCAACTTTGTAAAAGTTCCCAACTGCTGCCATGTTTGGTTTTGGTGGCCTGTGGTAGTATTTCACTCTCTGCTGCAGTATTAACCACAGCCATGGGAAGCATTAATGCATCATTAAAATGACCGATAATGATCACGGCTATCAATAAACATCAGTGAGAGTAGGATGTCCAGATAAATCCAACTCTACAGTACATGCTGATTATAAAACACAACATTCTGCACTGATTGGACCCCAGTGTCTTGGGTTATAATTTCAGGCGACCACTCACTTTCACGGTTTGTGAAGTGAAAGCTTCCCCTCATCGTGCCTCTGTCTCGGTGTCTCAGATTTTCAAACTGAACCATGTGTTTGCTCAGTCACAGGCAGATGTCAGGATGTCCTCTCCTCCATTTGTGCAGTGACTCAGACTTCATCTGAAATGTTCCCACTCAAACAGCCTCAGACATCAGCGCTGTGGCATTTTAGGGCATTTTAATGTTTTCTTTTTTCACAGATATGTGTTCATCATCAGATATGGTGCCAGCTGACTGATCATGTCCTTCTGTGTTTTTGTGTTTTACAGGAGGAACATAAGGTTTGGATCAAACTTCACTTCCCAGCCTCTCATATTTAAACATTCTTTCTTTGACCTTCCTGTTTCAGACCTGTCCTGCAGACACTGGTTACTAACACTGACCCTTTCTCCCTCAAAGTGATTAACAGTAGCTGCTCTCTCTGCTCCTGATGATGCTCATCCTCTCCCTCTCTGCTCCTCTTGCTTCCTTGACTTTTCTTCTCATACCTTTGAGATCCACAGCACACACTGTCGCACACCGAGGACATACATGTAAAACCCCAGCTGCCTGGGTGATTTAGGGAATGCCAATATAGTGCTCTTGGTCCAGTTGTGGACTGTTGTTAGGATTCCTGTCCCATCCCACAGGACTCCTGAGACGCTGTCATGCAGCTTCCTGCAGCTGAATGAAGCTGAGACAGGAGGGAGGGAATGTTTGACTGTCTCTTCATCAGGTGCTTAGGTGACATGTTCACTGTGTCAACTTTAAAAAGTGACAACATGTCACTGTTGTGTCGACAACTTGTAGCGGTGACTGACAGCAGTAATGCAGAGTGCTGATGAGCTACGGGGACTGTTGTCTGTCTCCTCCTGTCTTCACTCCTCTGCTGACTGCAGACAGAGGCTACTGTACACTCGCCTCTGGCTGCATCTTACATAACATAAAATATTCATATTATATTCCCCCTCATCGTCAACACATTATCTGACAACAACACACGCACACCAACGTGTGGAAGTTTGTGTATTAACTGGTAAACAGCTGGAGTTATAACATCTAAATCAGAGTCAGCCACACGCACACACACACTGAGAAATGGTCCAACAGTGGGCTCAAAAGATACCACAACGTACTGGGGAAAGTCATTTTCATGCAATGGTCACTAACCAAGCAAATACACCATCATGCATTGCACTTAAATTCAGAGTGACATTACTGTCAAAGAGACTTTTTTTGTTTGTTTTAGCATTTTTGCTAACTGTTGCTAAGTCTCACCCTGTTGGACACATAGAGATTATATTGATGTCTGATTAAATTGTCTATTATGTATTATTATTCAGTTGTTGAGACTCTTAAAGTTCAGTTATGAGTTATTAGTTTGGTTGTGGGTTAGGGTTAGATAGTGATTTGTGTTTCCTACTGTTTCTCAGTGCATGGTTAATGCTTTTTTTCTCCTCTTGCACTTAAACGCACCATGCTGATCTCAGTGTCTCTACTGTCCTGCTCTCTGACTGCTCACTAACACACAGTGGTGGGCTATCAATGACTGTAACATCTGGAATGGTTTCTCCTCCAGGACCACAACCGAGCAGAGTACGAGTTCCGGGTCATGCAAAAGACGATGAGACTGGAACATTCAACTCCCAAGGTAACAAATAGTTCACTCTGATTTGTATCTGGGTTTAAACTGAACATTATTCAGTCAGATGAGTGGAGTTCAGAATCGGCTTATATTTATAAATGACTCTGTTTTTTCCCACAGTGTTAAATATAGCAGCTTTAATACCACACTAAAATCACCACTTTGCTCAGATGCACCATCTCAGTGGAGGACCACCACGGATGTCAAAAGAAATAAAGCATTCCCTTAATCTTATTGTAAAATTTAGTATATTAAGATAAGAATCCTGGTTCTTCAGTGATGGTCAATGGCCCAGGGTGACCATAGGCTAAAAGAAGAAGCAGATCAACTAGCTAGTTGGGAAGAAGCTGGAAAAAGGATCTGTTTTTGTTTCGTTTTTTATTTTAAATAGGAAATAAAAAAGCTCTATTTTTAAATAATGACCATTCATTGGTGGATTAAGATTATTTTTATAATTCATATTTTAAGGCCTCTTTAAGTCTGAACCTAAGTTCTAGAGAGACACCCTTGGTCCTTCATACATCAGTACTGTGCCAGTTTATCTTGAGTTGCACATAACACACCAACTGAAAATGAAGTTATGAAGATACAGAGTCTGCTTGATGAAAAACTGCCCCCGATGGTAACCCTCTAAAACAACTCTGTCTGGTAACGTTGTGTTATTATCTCATAGCGTGGTGAATGTGCAGGTCACAACTTGTCCACCAGAGCGTTTTGGAGTTGTTGGATTGTGTATTTGATGAGTTTGATGAGGGAAACCAAGAAATCCCATGAGCCTTGGTAGTGTAGCTCTGAGCAGCTCACGGCTCTGCTCCACCATTCCAAAAATATCTTGCACTGACAAATAAATTAAAGGTAACAAACCTACTGCTATGAATATAGGGATTATGGCAATGGGCCAATTCGCCAAAATGTTGAACTATCCCTTTAAATGATTGTCATTAATTTCATTTGATCATGACAGAGTTCTTAAAATCCTTTATAAATATATATTATAGCAGGTTAAAGTAGTGAGTCCTTTACTTTCAGGAAAGACACACTCAGCCCTGACCAGTGGAGCAGCCTCATCAATGTGTGTGTGTGTGTGTGTGTGTGTGTGTGTGTATGGGGTGAACACATTCAAGATGACATGTAGTGAAGGATGTTCATGTTGGTGATCAGCCTTTAGACATTTGTCTTGTACTAAGGTCGCTTCTCCTTTATCATCTTTTCATGAAACACAGAAGAGGACACGCTCAACTGTGCAAATACATAAACACACACAGTCACTCGGGCTCCCTGACCCAATTCTCAGTAGGCTTGAATGTGACACAATAGCTCGAGGCGTGGTTATCTTTGCTCCACTGGAGCCGCACAGTGTGTGTGTGGTTAGGATGTGTGTACTGTGTGCATCTGTGTGCCAAGGGCATAAAGAGCTGCTGCTGACAGGAGAGTGTCATACGACCGTGGCGGCAGAAACACACATTAACATACAGCATGATATTATATTTACTGAATGAGATTATACATTATATTTACTGAGATCAGCTCCAACTGTAAGCACTTTTAAATCAAGGTTAAAAACATTTCTCTTTTCATGTTCTTATAACTGAGCTGTTTTTAATAACTTTAAATTATCTATTTTCTTTTATTTTACCTTTTTATTCTTCTTTGCTCCTGCTTTAAACTCTGTGTTTTTTGTTCTTATGCTGGTCCTTTTTTTAAAAAAAAAAGTTTTGTCCTAACTGTATGTAAAGCACATGGAGTTGCCTACTTGCCTTGGTATGAAATGCGCTACATAAATAAAGATGCCTTGCCTTGCCTATATTCATGGTATAAATGAATACGTAATGCGGTGTGTGTGTGTGTGTGTGTGTGTGTTTGTGTGTGTGGTGCAGGGCGAGAAGGTGAAGCTGACGTGTACAGACAGAATGCCAGCTTACCTGACAACTGTGGTGATGATGTTCTTCCTGGTGAGTCTCCAGTCTCCCTCCTCACTGTGATGAGTTAGAGTCATGGAATAATTCTAGTTAAATATAAGGTTTACAACCTACCAATGGGTTTCTGTGTTCACTGCTTCTATTCTGGGTTTGGTCCCTGCTTCCAAAATGCCACCAAATCCCTTTGTTAAACCTTTTATTAAAGGACAATTCTGGGCAAATTCAACTCAGGGCTGTATTTTCCTAACATTTTAGGTCTAAAAGAAGGAATCTGAAGATTTCCAGTTTAATTGCTCCTGTTTTGCGGTAGTTGTGTCTGTCCCCATCACCATGGCAGCAATGATGGAAGTTCTGCTGTTTAGACCGTTTACATCCCTCAAAGCCGCAAT
Organism: Decapterus maruadsi; assembly: GCA_030347415.2. Taxonomy (NCBI): domain Eukaryota; kingdom Metazoa; phylum Chordata; class Actinopteri; order Carangiformes; family Carangidae; genus Decapterus; species Decapterus maruadsi. Next base: position 23,515,970 of record CM064900.1, on the reverse strand, counting down.
GTTTTTCCACAAACGGCTACTCAAACATGCACTGCGAAGTTTATTTACTTCAAGCCAAGCCGACATGTTTGTAAAACTAGATCTAATTCAGAGTCTCCCAGAGTCTGGCGCGAGACCCAAGTTGACGCTTGGTGTGTTCACATGCAGTCGGAAGCTCACGTTTGTGTCATAAACACAGGAATATCAACTCTTGACTTGCTTGAAGTCAACAAACCTCTCGGTGCATGTTTGAGTCGCCACCTGACGCACTCTGTGGAAGAAAATTGCAGCTTTGAGGGATGTAAACCCATTCATCGCTGCCGTGGCGATGCAAGGACAGACACAACTGCTGCAAAACAGGAGCAATTAAACTGAAAATCAGATTCCTTCTTTGAGACCTAAAACGTTAGAAAAATACAGCCCCGAGTTGAATTTGCCCGGAATTGTCCTTTAAGTTTTCATTTTGTTACTCAGCAAAAAAACAGCAGTACTCAGTGACAGAGTGACACAGCTGATGACCCTCAGCGAAGGTTTCAAAACTCCTTACATTTAATAGGCAGATGTGATACTGGTCTCAGATCAGATAAAATGCTTGTGCGTGTGAAATCCAGCCCTAATAGTATGATTGTTTCTACAGAAAGAGGCAACAGCCAAAACAAAAAGCTGGACAAAAATACAAGATCGACACAGATGTAACACATGTGTAAACTGTCAATTTTTTAACAGCAAATCATAATCACAGACAGCTTTTCTGTCACAGTGGTTATTTCCGTCAGGGACCGATCAGAACCAGGCTGCACCCACCTTGACACTGACGTCAGGCAGAACCACAGCAATACTGTTACAACCAGTCACACCAAAAATAAATCAATGAACATGTTCAAGTTCTGCAGTGAAGAAAAAGAAACAGACAGTATCACAAGTAAATCGTCTGAGAGCCAAACATCATATCTCTGCTGATGTTTACACCAGTCCTTCCTGCTGCTGCTGCTGCTACAGTAACTAAGTTTGATAGGAGGAAGGTTTAAAGGACAGGAGGTTGATCCAGCAGACTTTTTATAAGGTGTCACATACACAGCCGCACTTTCTGCTATAGAGAGCCGAAGCAGAAGCAGGAAGTAACGTCGCCTTGGGACCTCAACTCGGAAAAAATCTCCATGTAAGTGAACGGAATAAAACACTAAATAAAACTTTGACTCCCGTTCACATGGAGACTTTTTCCGAGTTGAGGGTTAGGGTTAGGCTTCTGCACTCTATTGATCAGTAGATATTAGATGTTCTCCTCCTCCTCTCCTGTAGATCACTGTGACCTTTGCCATAGTCTTTGGGGTCATCCTCTACCGGATCAGCATTAAAGCAGCGCTGCACATGAGCAGCTACCCTGCAGCGCGCTCCAACATCAGAGCCACAGTGAAGACCACCGCCGCCATCCTCAACCTCATCATTATCATCATCTTAGACGAAATCTACGGCGCCATCGCCCGCTGGCTCACCACGCTTGGTGAGGAGCATTTCATTAAACACACTCCGACACTGACTCCACCTGTTAAAGGGATAGTTCAACATTTTGGAAAATTGGCCCATTGCCATAATCCCTGTAGGTTTGTTACCTTTAAAAACAAGCTACTTTTTTATGTGATGAGTCTTATTTTAGGTATTATGATATTTGTTTTACTAAATAAGACAAATATGACATTGAGTTTTTGCAGTGTATATACAGTCATGTTACTGCATGAAGTCATGTGACCTGTTTTCTCTTCCTCAGAGGTCCCAAAGACAGACAAGAGCTTCGAAGAGCGTCTCATCTTCAAAACCTTCATCTTGAAGTTTGTCAATGCCTTCACACCCATCGTGTACCTGGCCTTCTTCAGGGGCAGGTAACAGAAAACATGAAAGGAACACAACACAACACATCCTGTCCACTTCCTTTTTTTCCTCACCAGCATGACAACCTCTATTACTGTAACCATGTGTTTACTCACAGGCTTGTTGGGCGTCCTGGAAACTACTTGTATGTTATTGGATCATACAGAATGGAGGAGGTAATTCTCTCTATACTTTGTGGTTTTAGCAACAAGGTTATCAGAGTTAGAATCCAAAAATGAAATGATTGTGGTATTTTAGGTCATATCTTTTGGTCATTGGATTTTCTTTTGATTAATGGGAATTACAGTAAAAACAGTTTGATTTTCATGTTCTATTTTATATTCAGTTGTGTTTTTTGTATTTCAAAACAAGAATAAACCAAAATGACTGGTCTTTTTGAAAATCATTGTTTTGACATTTTAGTTAATTGTTCTTTGACACTCAAAAACAAGAACACTTTGTGTTTCAATTGTGTTTTTTGTATTTCAAAACGAAAACAGAATAAACCAATGATTTTTGTTTTTTAATTCACATTCATCAAAAGAAAGTCCAATGACGAAAAGATACACTGACGAAATGTTAATATACAGTAATCAGAGCTGAACTTTGTAAAGATGAAGCCTCCACTGTACAGTATATAAATGCAGCTGTGATCTATTTCTGCTTGTTTTAATGTCTCACAGTCAGCTCTGTAAACTTTATATTACACTTTGATTTGCTGTCACCTCCTGACACCTGTCCTCCTGCTCCCTCCCCAGTGTGCCCACGCAGGCTGCCTCATGGAGCTGTGCATCCAGCTATGCATCACCATGCTGGGCAAGCAGCTCATCCAGAACAACCTGTTTGAGATCGGCATACCGTGAGTGCAGAGTGTGGCCTACACGCATTTCTACACTAGCACAGACCCACAACACCAGTGCACAAAAAGACTGAGCTGAACAACACATCACAACATGTGGGTGCAGAGCCACAGAACAAATTATGCACACCCACTCAAAGAGCAGCCATTTAAACGGCTGTCTGCTTTTCAGACACACTTACCTGGAAACCAGACATACCTGCTGAACTCTGGCAGCCTGCAATTTTCTCTGTTCTCCTCCTCACAGTTAATTCCAGCAGAGTTTACTGTACATGCAGTCCACAGTGTTAAGATACAGTGTGAGTGCACTAAGAGACAACACGGCTGCCTTCTACCTGTAATCCAGATGATATAAGAGACAGAGGGATTCAAGATTTAAAAGAAAATGCAAGGCCTCAGGTCATCACAGTGTTTCTCAGTCACTCCGATGCAGTTTTCACGTCAGAAACATTATTTTCATAACTCTTAATTCACCTGTGCAAAGGGCTCTGATCCAGTTGCCACATTAACATTATTATTGAAGATATTATCACCTGGGAGCTGAAGCTTTTCTCTAGAGCTTCAAGACTCAGACACCAACCGTTGTTATGTTTTATGAAAACTGGACTGACTGAGACAAAGACCTGCAGAATGAATGAAGTAAAAACTGCTCAGACACAAAACTCTACTGCAGTTATAACAGTAAGATGTTTCCGGCGTTTTTAGAGATGGAGTCGGGTTATACATTTAGTTTCAGAGAGAAAAAAAAGTGACAGAACAAGTTGAAGGCGGGGAGTAGTATCTTATGCAGCTCAAAATAAAAATAAAAAAGCCTTCCGCAGTTCATTATCCCCCAAACATTATCCATCTCATACCCACCCACCCAAATGAAAATGTTGTTGTAAATAAATACATTAACAAAAACAAAACAATGTAAAGACATTATATCAAAATGGGCGCCATAGCCTCCTCCATGTAATAAATTACCACAGCATCCTACACCTTCACATAATAAAACAATTAGACAGGGCTGGTAAATTCCAGATCTACCTTGGCAGAGACCACATTCCTTATACTGTATCGGGACGTTACTCCCAAACCAAATCCACTTCACTATCACTCAAGCCATAGCAGAAAAGAACATCATTTTTTTTTCATATTAGTCCACATAGTTTGTGTTGACTCTTTCCAGTCTTGCTATTTTGGTGAATACGTTGAACCAGTCTTGGATAGTAGAAGTGTTCTTCCATTGACAATATAATAACTTTTTTAAGCACTGTGAAAGCTATTGCTATCCATTTATTATTAATCAGGACTTTCTGTGTAACACTGTCTACTGACAAACAAACCTCTGGTCCTCTGAGCAGGAAGCTGAAGAAGCTGCTGAGGAAGAGGAAGTCAGAGCTGGACTCAAAGGAAGAGGAGGAGCTGAACAAAACCCTGCACCGCCACGAGAAAGACCACCTGCTGGGTCCTTTTGTCGGCCTCAGCCCCGAGTACATGGAGATGAGTGAGTCTGAACACAAACACACACCAGGTGTCATTAAACTGAGTTAAATAGTTTCTCTGACAAGACAACGAGTGAGCTTTTGAAGAGTTTTAACAGTTGTTAACAGCAATAAGTAAGTTTAAAGTCCCGGTGTGTAACATATTTGGCTTTTTATCAGCAAAAATCAAATATGTCTTTCTGGAATGAGTTGTTAAAAGTCGTTACAAATACATAAGTGGGCGACGCACCGAACTGAGGCGGCTATGTTGCATCACCATTTTTTACGTTGAGTGGCAGCGTGACTGTAACCACGTAAACTCAGCGGAGCTGTCGGCTTGGGGAGAGTTTTCCAGGTAGCGCCTGTTAAAACTGTCACCACTGTGTAGTGTGAGGAAGGATGGAGGCACTGATGGTGCATTCAGGTGCAGTCATTTTGCTCGACAAGAGAAAGATGGTAAAACGTGGGTCAGGTAAACAATACGACATCACCATGACAACATATTGTCACACCTGTATTGTTTTGCCTCATGCTGGCGGACCACTTGTTTACATAGAGGCTTGTTTATCCTGTTACATGCAGCGTCTGTTGTCTGTCTGACGTCTGCCCGATTTCACATGAATGCAACATCAAGAATACGTGCCGATAAGCAAACGCAGCGCTAGATGGGGGGAATTCCTACATATTATACCTTTGTTGTGCCACAGTTGCTAGGCTAACAATAAGGCTAGCTCTAGATAAGCTTTGGGCACATGAACAAGGGTTTATGAACTACACACACCGCAGCAACAGAGAGATTTACACACTCCCTAATTCCTGGTGCCGTGTTTCATTAATGCAAAGGCAGGAACACAAAACATTGACAGCAGTGTGAGTGAAACTCACTATGCACCAACAAACGCATCTGTTTCTCTGTTTGACCTTTGCTGACATTGAATGTCAGCTCTATTCAGCGTGGTGTGTTTGCTTCAGGGTAACACCATGCTCTGATAACGGCAAGCTGCGAGCACACTGATCTCCTCAAAGGTCTCTCTGACGGTTCACTGTGATCAAGCTTCAATTAACAAATCCAGTTTTACAGGATCCAGAGGCAGAGCGAAACCTCAGCTTCATCTGTGCGTGTGTGTGTTTAAGGACAAACAGTAGATTCAGGGCTTTACTGTGTACATAGTACATACAACATACTCTACTACTACATAAAGAACAGAGATGATCAAGATGGTTAGAGGAGGAAACTTCTGCCAGACATTTCAAAAGCTGCAGCTGAGTGATTAGGTTCCTAAGGGTAGGAGTTCCTGATCTCAGTCATTCATTTTCCTGTTTCTCTTCACTGCTCTGTCCCCTTAATGCATTGAAATGTTGCAGAATACGAGAAATTCACTGTTCCACTGCAGACATTTCTCCTGCAAAAGCTCTCCATATCATACTGTAGGTGATATCAATAGGTGGCCTGTGAGTTTTATTTAAATTGTTAAGTCCTTGTTATGAAAAAGTTGTAGAATCACTGCTCTTGAATGTTGCTCTGAGCCGCCACAGGCAGCTCTTTTCGAAAAACATTTTAACATTTGTAAAAAAGTTTGTTCTGCTGCTCCCAACTGGTTAAAACTGTAAGGACTGCCTCTATGATTCACTTTATATTTAGAGCTATAATCCAGCTTCCAGACCTGCTCAGTGCTCCATTACATCCATCTTTTCCACAATCTATATAGTGAGATGAGATAGTGGTGCAGTGAGTCCGCTACTATGAAGTTGTTCTCAGTCTTGGACGAACAGAGGGAACAGGTGTAGGTTTAGAGTTAGTGGGTTGATGTTGTTCTTCTCATAGATGTTTAGGAAGTATAGCTTCTCTGGTATAGTCTCCTTTACATAATTGTGTCATATCAGCAGACAAATGACATAATTTACATAATATGGGTACTGCATTTGTGTATGGGCCACAACACTGAAGCCAGGGAAGTCTGTCAATACAATACCAGTGCCAGTTTAGTGCAATTGTTGCTACATACAACAGGGGTTCAGACACTTCAGTGACTTTTTTGTGTGGATGATAACAACAGCAAAACCAGCGCTATAATCTCTAATGTCACTGACTGACTGACTGTCTGTCTGTCTGTCTGTCTTTCTGTCTGACTGATTGACTGATTGACTGACTGTCTGACTGACTGTCTGACTGACTGTCTGACCGACCGACCGACCGACCGACTGACATTTCCACTGCTGAGCCACAGTCTACTGAGTTGCACTGGTTTTGCGGCCGCTCAGCAACTGCAGCGAAGAGGAGGAGCACTTCTACCACACTGAGCCTCACCCCCATTACAGCAGATAAACTACTTTCATTACATGTATCATTATTACTGAAGGAGGCAGAGGAAGAACTGAACATAAGACTCACCAGGCAGACAGAGCATCAGAGGAAGGGAGAGAAAAATCTTCAGAAAGTGATCATGTTACAGTGAATCTAGCTCAGTGTAATATTTCATTGATGTGTCCAGGGATTTTGTCCATCCAGAAATCCATTGTCTCTTTTTGTCCATGCAGAGTCACAGGGGGCTAGAGCAAAACCCAGCTGAGTTTACAGTTTTTCTCGATTGCTAAGACACATTTCTTGAAAGCTTCTGTCCTTTTCTCTCAACTGTGAACACAAACCCCAATTTTCAAGCTACATTCACAAAACCTCTGACTCCTCTTGCAAAACCAAACTTTCACCTCAAAACAGTTCAATCTGTGCCCAAAACTGAACTTTGTTGTCAAATCATGACCCGAGTCAGTCAAAATTAAAAACACTACCGAGCAGTCACTAAACACTACCTAGAAAAATAGAAAAAATAGGCTGAATGCATGTTGCAAAACAAAACACCTGTACATTTAGCACTAATTCCCTTTCTTTCACCCCCCCTCCCCTCATCCATTTCATCCCATTTTCCTCCCTTCTTCTTTTTTCTTCCCAGTTCATCCCTCCCTCCCTAATCCTCTTCCTTCACCCCGTCACCTTTCATCCTTTTCTCTTGAAAAACAAAAAAACCAGTGCATTTAGCACAGAATAAATGTATCTTAGCAATCGAGAAAAACTGTAAAAAAAAAAAAAAAAAAAAAAAAAATTAAAAAAAGTACAAAAAAGTAGAAATCCTGTGCATTTTGTACATACTGTACACGTAGCACTTGTACTGTACAGTACAAAAGTATTGTGCATTTAGCACTTGTATACTGTAATCCTACGTAAAAAATAAAGTACAAAAATCTACAAATGACAAGTGCATAACTCAGCCACAGCATTACAGTATTTCTCTGTATACGTAGTACTGGATCAGGCTACAGGACTTCATCCTGACCTGTAGGCTACTGGCTTATATATGTTCCCTCACATCATTGGACACAAGTGTTATCAATTTTGAGTTGTTGTGTTCAACCGCTGAAACTTGTGCTTTCGTTGTGTTTGACTTTTGCCACCTGTGCTCAGCATTCTGCAGCACAGGTGCATCACAATGAAAATGTGTTGGTAAGGTGTGTCTAAACAGGTGAAAAGTGTTTATGGTTTTGCCAAAAGAGTGACTGATTCAATCAGTGGGTTCAGACAACTGAGAATTTGGTTCAGAGAACAGGGTTTAGTGTTTTAGCAATTGAGAAAAACTGTAATGCAGGGCTGACGCACAGAGACGAACAACACTCACGCACACAACAACAAGGATTTGACCATAAACAGTCCAGACCCAAACTCTTTTTCCCCCTTAAAAGCACTTAGCAACAAAACTAGAGACCTTTTGGACAAACCTATAAGCTACTTCCTGTTTCCTGTGTAGGTCAACACATGGTCCAGACATAGACTAGGTTTAGAACAATAATTTTCATTTTTTTCAGCCTTTTTGAGCTGCCTATAAATCACGTTTCATGGGGAATCACAATGTAGCCTTCTACTACTGAGTTGTGTGTGTCCTGACAGTGTGTTCATCCAGCCTCCTCTCCTCTCCTGTCTGCTTCTGTAGTCATTCAGTTTGGGATGGTGACTCTGTTCGTGGCCTCCTTCCCCCTGGCACCGCTCTTTGCTCTTCTGAACAACATCATTGAGATTCGCCTGGACGCCAAGAAGTTTGTCATGGAGCTGCGGAGGCCGATCGCAGCCAAGGCTAAAGACATTGGTATGTGTTCTCTTCATCATATTAACTTTATTTTGAAGGATGAGGACTGTGGACTTAATTGTTTCAGAAGTGAATGCCTTCACTTATACTAGGGACCAAACTGGTTTCAACCAACATGAAACATAACTGTTGTTCTTTAAACCAATGAAATAAACGGTCCCTGTTTGCTGCTTCATTCACACAATAGTCTGCAACCTGAAGCTGACAGTGTGAAAGATTATAAAGGGTTAATTTGGATTTTTGACAAGAGGAAATAACACTTGAATGTTTGTTTTATGTAAAATATTTCTGCAGTTTATCTTCCTGTGAAAAAAGAACATTACTTCTGCTTTACATTTTTTTTCAAATGCCAACTATTATTTAGATTCTTAGGAATCTAAAAGCTGCACAATACATCTATCTCATAAAACAACTATCTCATCTATCTCATAAAACCCCACAACCTCACAAAACCCAAATTGATTCTTTAATGCAGAAAAATGACCAAACAGCCTCAATCTATGCTTCTCTTCTGCAGTGATATAAAGAGCACTTTTCAAGCCTCAGCTGACACACACATACAGCACAACATACCACGGTGAAATCTGTCCACTTAAAGGGACAGTTCACCCAAAATTCAAATTGCACTCATTATCTACTCACCCTCATGTCAACTAAGGGTTGGGAGAATTGTCAGAGTCCTCTGTTACAGCATTACAGTTACAGCGGGGGTCCGTGCAGCACTGCATGTCCATATAACGGTAATGAATGGGGCTCACTTTTCTTCGTCCAAAAAGACACATCAAAAACCATCCAAATACCTCCACACAGCTCATCTGTAATGTCCCTCTTGTATTGAAGCCCCGACGTGAGAAATTGTTGAGCTTCCACTACAAACAAGCTTAAAATATACTTACTTACTTATTTAATTTTTTTTCGGAACAATTTCTCATGTCGGGGCTTCAATACAAGAGGGACATTACAGACGAGCAATATAGTAGTAGTAGTAGTAGTATTTATTTGTCCCCGTAGGGAAATTGGGTTGCAGCAGATCACCCTCTTGACATTTCATCTAAAGAAGACAGATAAGTCAAGTCAAGTCAAGTTTATTTATAAAGAATATGGAGGTATTTGGATGGTTTTTGGTGTGTCTTCGCTACCGTCATTTGAACATGCAGTTCAAACTCTGAGAAGCTATGGATAACTCTGAAACTCCTCCCAGCCCTTAGTCGACATGAGGGTGATGGGTGAGTGCAATTTGAATTTTGGGTGAACTATCACTTTAATGCTTAGGGAGCATGTCATATCGTGGGGACATGCTGAAACTCCTCTTCTCTTTTCACACCTACAGGTATTTGGTACAACCTCCTGAGAGGCCTCAGCAAGGTAGCAGTCATCGTCAACGTAAGTCTTATATGACTTTATCAACACTTTACAGCTGAAATGACAAATCGTGGAACACAAGTGTGTCCACGCTTTTTCTAAAAGCACTGTTCCAGGATCAGTCATGTGAGACCTCAGACTAAAAGGCTATCTGTATAGTCATGTGGAAGTCTCACACACTGCATTGTTCAAAAAAGTTGAAGCTGCCAAACAAATAACTTCACATGAGAGGGGTGTGCAATTTTGTGACACAATGTCTGAATTTCCGTGCAAGCTGACTGCTCGGTTCAACAAGGCTGTGACCTCTCCGTCTAAAAATGGTTTCAGAGCAGAGAGCAGCTTCAGGAGTGTCCCAGGTCTGAAGCTGTACAGTGTGTAGGTGGCAGATTATGTTCCTACGTTGCATATGAATTCCCAACAGGCAGGGACACACAACTCCAAACCCCTGGTAGAGAGAAAGAGCGCGCAAGGAAGTCAGCATGTGGAGCGATGTTGACATCTAGTGTTCACTATGAGGCAAGGCAAGGCAATTTTATTTGTACAGCCCATCATTCAACAGTTTGTCTCAAAGCTCTTTACAAAGCTTATTTTTTAACCTTCAGAAAACCTTTCTCATTCATATACTTCTGTGGTTGAAAATACATTTATATAGTTAAATATTTCAGATTTGTATAATGTGGAATATGACATCAACAGGTCTATATCAAATACTAGCAGAGACCTATGATATTAAGAGGAGGTCCAGTTTCAAAATCATGTAGCTGCGATGTGTGACTGGCCCTGTGAGACTTCTACAAAAGATGAGTCACAGTTGTTTGTTCCAATTAAGACAGCAGGAGCTGATCTTTATCTCCCTCAGGCCTTCGTCATCTCCTTCACCTCTGACTTCATCCCCCGGCTGGTCTACCAGTACATGTACAGCCCCGACGGGACCATGCACGGCTTCATCGACCACACACTGTCTTACTTCAACGTCACTGACTTCCAGCCGGGCACAGACCCCCTGCAGCCGATGCACCTGGGCTACAGAGTGGAGATCTGCAGGTAAAGGATTCACTTAAAACCTTGTTGTGGTCTCAGGTCAGGATCTCTCATATAACTGACAAAGATTGTGTGACAAACTGTTGAATCATCAAATGAAACCTCTGAAGCCTTCTCCTCTGTCTCCAGGTACAAGGACTACAGAGAGCCGCCCTGGTCCAACACTCCATATGAACTGTCCAAAGAGTTCTGGGCCATCCTGGCAGCCCGCCTCGCCTTCGTCATCGTCTTTCAGGTTCTGAACTACACAACACTCAGCACCACACACACATGGATACACATGGCACTCATTTTTTTATGTTTCATTGTTTATATGAGCAAAGCAAACAAACAAGTCATGAATAATTGATGCTTTATGGCCTATAGGGAATGTGAGGTTATTAATTATTGGAAATTAATTGGCTCTTGAGAGCAGGGGGATGATTGTGGTTAACTTCTAAACCCAGAAACACACACAAGTACACACACAATCGCTGTCAAAGCAGTAGGTTCGTAACCTTTAATGCAAGCTATTTTTAGAATGGTGGAGCAGAGCCGTGAGCTGCTCAGACCTACGCTACGGAGGCTCATGGGATTTCTTGGTTTCCCTCATCAAACTCATCAAATACACAATTCAACAACTCCAAAATGTTCTGGTGGACAAGTTGTGACCTGCACATTCACCACGCTATGAGATAATAACAGAACGTTATGAGACAGCTATTTTAAAAATAGCTTGCACCGACAAATAAAGGTAAAAAAAACCTACTGCTATGACTATAGGGATTATGGCAATGGGCCAATTTGCCAAAATGATGAAGTATCCCTTTAATAGTTATTTCACATGCATCATTATGCTTTATGTGTTACTCGAGCAGAGCGTCAGCCCAGAGACTCCTCTCCTCTAATTGGTTCTCTAAGCTGTTGTCACTGAGAGAGGAAAACTACATTGCGGTGGTTTTTGGATAAAGTGTAGAATTGTTTTCTTGTAAATGGAAAGTTTTCTTCCCCCAAATGAAACCATCAGTAAACAGTGTGTGTGTGTTTTATTAAAGCCGCTGTTTACTATGGTTTTCAAAGTTGAATATTATCTGCTGCTACTGTTTTATCAGTTCAGCACAAAATAAAACAAGGTGTTGTCACACTGTTTAATAGTTCTGCTTTAATGTTACTGTGGGGAGACGTGTGGTTTATCTCTGAGGTGTTGGATGTTTGGATGAACACCTACTGCATTAATAAATGTCAATTTGTTTCTGTTTACTCTGCAGAACGTGGTGATGCTCATGAGTGACTTTGTGGACTGGCTGATCCCAGACATCCCCAAAGACATCAGCCTGCAGATCCACAAAGAGAAGATCCTCATGGTGGAGCTGTTCATGAAGGAGGAGCAGGGCAAACGACTCGCAGGGCGGGACAACCACAACCAGGACTACAGCACCAACCCCTCACCGGCCAATCAGAGCCCACCGCAGCCCCGCTCGCGGCCCGTCTCGCACGCTAACTGCAGTTAAACTGCTGCCAGGGTCTGAGGAAACGAGCACAAACAGCAACAAGCAAACAGCAGGACCTGCACTCAGACTGTAAATACATGAATCAGCTACTTCCAGCTGGCTGCTAAAGGTCAACCGTTCATCCATTAACACATCATCAGTTTGACATCATGTGCAACGCTTTCGCTGCTGCCAGATTGTTCAGCAATACTTTCATAAAACCTGAATTGGATTCCCTCAGTTTACCTCCTCTTAACATTAGTTTGTTACATTTTACAGTAACAAAAACACACACATCACTCACTCACACAAACATCATATTCTGGATGTATTCGAAAGGAACAAGCCATTAGTTCACTGGGGCAACGTCCTTGTAGGTGAGAAAACCTTCAGGATGTCTGAGAACACAGTGCCAAACCTGCAGCCTGAGCTCATATGTGCCGCTTCTCCCGCAGGACTTGAATGAAGCTTCTGCCTCCGTCAGTCCGTCCACATGGTCCTGCTGAAGACAGTGTGTCCCCGTACTGCTGTCAGATGTCAAATTTTTTAAATTCTTTTTTGCACAGATTTGTACAAAACCAGGAATGAATACTGATGTATTTAGTTTAGGACACATGTGATCTGGCTGTTGTATGAGGCCTGTTGATTTCTACCGTTCTCTCCTTGTTATATTTATGTCGTATGAACAAACAGCAGCTTCGTGCCTGGATAGCTATGAACTGGAAGATTAACAGTATAAATACATAGTACTGTATGATGTCATCTGACTGTGCTGCTCCGACACTTAGTGGGGAGTGAAATCTTTCCCACACAGCCAGAGGGGAAAATATGGTAATTAACAATGGTGTTTTTTTTATAAATGAAATGATTTCATGCCTTCAACAAAACAAGCAGGAAACATGTTAGAAAACCTGGTTTATTCAACATGTACTCAAATAAGCACAAATCATTAATTTCCCTCCAAACTAATTAGATATGTATTAATATTTATAAGTATGCTATGTCATGTCAACCTGAAAGTGTCACAGAGTGAAATCCTTTCCTCCACACAGCCGTCAGCTGTGCTGTCAGGTCAGCTGACTGGTGATCCAAATGTGCTCACCAAATTTGCTTGTCAAGGTGAAATTTTAATTGGACGTTGTGTTGTATTTCTCACCTCTGAGCAGCAGCACCAGTGATATCTCTCCTTCATCATCTTCACCATCAGCGGCTTATTTATCAGCTTTAACACAAAAGGGACAGAGTGGCAAACCAGGAGAAGCGGCTGTGTTTTCTTCTTATTATCTCGCCTTGTCCTGAAGCTGCAGCTCTTAAACTGTTCAAGCACAAAGACTGAATATTAGATTTTATTTTTTTGTATTTACCAAAACTGCAAAAAAAAAAAAAAAACATGTGGGAGAGACTGGACAAAAGCTTGAAGAACGTATAGATTTTACTGTTGGCTGAGACGTGCAGGCCCAGTCTCAAACACTGCCCCCTGCTGTAAATATTCTGAACTACCCAAATTGAGGCCATCAGCCCAGACTGACAGAATGTATTAGATTACTGAATTTGACATTTTCAGTCATGATCAGTCACATTGAGGTCAAACTGTTTATCTATTTTATTGTTTTGTTTTGTTCTGAGTTTTATGACAATGTGTTTCTAAGTGCTTCTAACATGTTGAAAGGGAACCCCCGACCTACCAACTTTAGACTTTACTTTAAAGTGATACGCCAACATTTTTTTTTGTGTCTTGCCTCACTCCCGAGTCCATGACCAGCAGATAGACACCATCCTTTCCACTGTGTGTGCAGTAACAAGGGAGATAGAGCCTGTAATTAGCTTAGCTCAAACGCTGGAAGTGTATAGGTAGTGTTAGCCTGCCTCCTACCCGAGCCGAAATCAGCAGTCTGATTTCATTTTAGCTGTAAACTCTGTAAATATATCACTTTATCAATTAAACATTTTTAGATGAGAAAGTAGCTGTTTGCATCAGCAGTGTTGTTAATTTATCTAAATACCAGCTGTTTACAATTTCAAGCTAGCTGTGACCAACGCACCTCCGGTTACTTTCACAAAATAAAACACCCGTTGCCCTTTACATACAGAAAACCATGACGATAGAATTTTTGTTCTTTTACTTTGAAATAGGAAGCTAACCTACCCTCGATGTAGTTGTTTGAACCCTCCGTTTTGACCGATCTCGTCCTGTTATCGGCATTTGACCGCTCAAGATGCCTTACCAGAGAGTTTTGTCAGCTCTGAGACGAAGATCGGCCCACCGGTTTCCATTTAGAGCATAGACTGTAAAAAGAATGGACATAGCACCTGTGACGTCACCCAGTGGTTTGGGGGAATCTGTTTGTGCCGCTACTACGAGGGTTTGAACTGCGCCATGTTGGATTTTACTTCCCTATTTGGAAAGGTGCGGCAGTTAGCCGGCCGAGAACCCGCCCACTGGCCTCGTAGCAGCGGTCTCCCGACCTGTCACTCAACATTTCTGCGCCCTAATTGGCTAGAATTTTAAACATAACAGCCTAACAGTAAAACGGTAGAGTTTTAAAAAATTCACCCCCCTCAGAGTGTGTGCGGGGGTAGAAACGGTTGAGACCAAAAAAATAAATGGTAGCCTACCAGGCTGTAAATATGTTTTTTTAAGCTGTAAGATCGGCTATTTAACATGGGGCTCAATGGAGAGTTGCTCCCTTCTGGTACCAGCCCCCAGAGGAAGCCGAGGGGATTGCAGTTTTTTGAACGCGGAGGTGAGCTTCACTTCTCAGACCGACAACTGCCCCCTGAAGAGTTTCTCTGGTGACTTTAGGTGGAGGCAGGCTAATGCACTTCCAGCCTTTGAACTAAGGTAATTACGGGTGATACGGTCTCTCCCTTGTTACTGCATGCACAATCGAAAGAATGGTGTCTATCTGCTTGTCATGGACTCGGGAGTGAGGCAAAAAAAAAAAGTTTGCGTATCCCTTTAACATCTTAAAGCATCAGTACGGACCTATTCCACTGTACCTGGAAGAACACCTGTGTAAAAAGTTCCATGTTAGCCAACAATGTCACTTCTCTGTGGGCTTGACTCATTTGTTTGAGCAAAAACTGCACATTTATTTATTTTTATTTTTTTTAGCAAATCTTAACACTGTTTTGTGTCTGTAGAGGTTAGTGTTGATATTCAGTGATAGGTCATGAATTAGAATCTCTAATAACCTTAGGTCACATGTGAGACCCCACCGCCACCACCCCATGTCCTCCTCCTGTTGCCATGTTGTATTTACAGCATCAGTACATCATTACAAGTGTGACATGCTAATATCTATTATAATGTGTGTCAGTGCCCATTTCACTACATGCATGGTATGCACATATAACAGGCTTGTCTGTTTCTGATACTTTGAGTCTTTTTTTTCTTCAAATAAATGAGTGACGAGCTCCTGGACTGTACACTTTCATTAAAACTCCTGCATTTCACCTGCTGCTGCTGCCTCCTGGATTTTTCATAAAAATGTTTTGTGTGTGTGTGTGTGATTTTTTTTTGTAGCAACAACATGTAAAGTGCACTTTTGTGGAAAAACAACAACTGTAATATTAGAGTGATGTCAACAAAACTGTAGGCTAATGAGATCAACTGATGGATAGGCTCAGTAAAACATGATGACGGTAGCCTATCAGTTATTTCATTCTTTAATGGCAGCAAAACACAGGCTAAGTATGAAGTTTAGCACAAATGTTCACCTGGAATCAAGGTTAACTGGAAGAATTTGGTCCATGGTCAAGGTCAAGGTCTGTTTTGACACAATTTCAAACAAATGGTTGCTTTACAGTATGACACGTGAAATAGATGTATAATAGGATGTGACCTGACAAGAGCTGTGGGAAGGTGATTCCAGTGTGTCTACATGAAAACCTTGGAGTGGAAGCGTGGAAGTAGGCTATTCTGCCCGTGGTGTCTGCAAGTATGCTAATTTAAATCAACAGTAAATAAATACAAATATGCAATAAATTCCGAAACAAATGAATTAGGTAAAACTTAACCAAGTGACTCAAAAATAAGTCAATAAATAAAAAAGTAAACACATTATTTTAATAGTGTGTTTTATTTAATGGAACTTTTTCTTTTCTTTCTTTTTTTTAATCAAGACATCTTATAAGGCCATATTTATTTCCCAATGCTCTTTATTTCCCAGTGTTTCAAATATATTTGCTATTACAACAGAAGGCGGATAAGTGTTTGGGCAGTTAGGTTACAGTAGGCTACGTCTAAGTCCAAAATGACAAAGTGATCTGAGGACTGCCTAAACTGTCTACTGTAAACTGAACATGTTGAAAACGAAACAAAAGCTGAAATGAGGACCTGGTCCGGGGTCAGGACCATGCAGTCTGGGAAGCCTTTGACAGAAAACGGAAGTGAAAGTAAGAGCGAAGTGTTTCCTAGTTCAGAGTGAGATCAGATCGAGGTTCAGTTTGTCAGAGAGTCATGAGCTCCCGAGACATTAAACCCGTTTTACTGAGGATCTCAGAACAGCTGTCCGAAGATGAGCTGGGACAGTTCAAGTTCCTGTTTCAAAACGACATCGGGAAGAGGGACATGGAGAAGATCAAAAAAGGGTCCACGCTGTTCCAGTTCCTGATGGAGAGAGGCCAACTGAGCGCCGACAACACCGACTATGTGTGCCAGCGGCTCAGGGAGATTCACAGACCGGACCTGTCAGACCTGTTACTAGACGGAGAGTCCGGGGAGAGCCCAGAGCAGCCGGACGAACTCGAGAGAGGTAGCGAGGGGGAGGGGGGTTATCAAGTCAGAATAATAGTAGGCTAATACTAAAGTAAGAACAATAAGATATGATTTGTAATGTGTCGTGACACAGGTGTGTTGATATCATGGCTAGATCCATGGCTAATATCACTGATACAGGAAGTGAACTGTCGTTGTCCGATTCTGACGTCAGGCACAGACTGCAATGCATAAAGGGAAATCGGGGAGTGTGCGTGCGTGCGCGCGCGTCGCGTGTGTGTGTGTTTGTAGGCTACAGTATGCGACAAGTTTAAGTGTAGCTAATGCACGGTCAAAGACTCGAACAGAGATTAGAGGTAAAACCACGTTATTTTTATTTTTATTTTATTTTATTTTATTTTAGAAATCTACTAAAAACAGCAAGAAGAATTATGTTAGAGTGATTTTGTATACACATAATGTAATAAATAATTTAGATTTGTTGGATTTATTCTGATTTTGTATTTGAGGTTATAAGACTGCCTATTAGTTAATAACAATGCTCTCTTCTTATTGGCTGAGACGTGCATAACGTGATGTGTGTGTAGGTCTAGACTATGGAGACGAGGAGGGCACTAGGCTATGTAGTTTTTGACTGTGCTCTTAAGACACGCATCAACTATGCTCGCGCTCCATAGTTTTAGTATAGCCTATGTGTTTAAAAAAGGAAAAAAAAAAAAAGGACAGAGCCACACTTACAAATGAGTCATGACAATAAACAAACAATAGCCTCATGGCACAGCTCTTCTTGCTGTGATGATGAAAATTTTTGATTCCAACAAGACAAAGTGATTTGAACAATAGAAGAAGTGAGTGCTGTCCTGGGTGAGGGTGGATGGACCGCTCAGGTGCTCTTCAAGGACACACAGGATGGAGAAAAACTGGAGATAACACAGCAAGCGACCATCCTGGTGCAAATAGTGGTAAAGAGTAAAAGGCAATCCAAAAAAGCTTCAGCCTGTAGCCTACACTTGACATTGTAGCAAAGTGTTCAGGCTCTATACAATTCATAGATAATGATGGAGTTTCCTGATGCAGCTGTTTGAAAGTTGGGTGTCATTCAGTGGAGAACACAAAGCTTATTATACAGATCCACTACGGAGAACACAATTAACGAAGCCAAATCCATTATTATTTCATTTGTATTCATTTCATCTCTCTGAGTTCTTTTTATAATCTGTGTAGGAACTTTCCTTTACTGTGATTTAGGAGAATAAAACACCATGTGAAAACAGGGATTATACTCAGTCAGATGTTATAAATGTTTTATTTTTTCCCTAAACCCTCAATGTCTCCTTTCCCAGCAAAACTGGACATCGCCACAGATGTGATTGCAGACAATCTGGGAAGTAACTGGCGTAAACTCGGCCGCAAACTTGGATTAAAGGAGGTCACTCTGGAATCCATCAGCAAGAGGCATCCCACAGACCTGGAGGAGACGGTGCGGGAGCTGCTGAAGGAGTGGAGGAGGAGACAAGGAGCAGAGGCTCGAGTGGAGCAACTGACAAATGCTCTGAGACTCTGTCAGTTAAACATGACTGCTGATAAAGTGGAGGACAAACTGAAGGACTGTAAATGAATGAGATGATGAGGACCCACAGATCATATCAGATTAGATCATCTATCAATGAAAACCAGCAATCTGAACATAGTTTTTTTTTTTTAAACTATGCAAAAAGAATCATGTGTCATGTCTAAATCATGTTTGTTGGGGTGAATGAAGCAGCCAGTGATCACAGCTCATCCTGCTTTTTTTTTTATCTAAGGATGAAAACAGAGATTTATCAAATAAAGATCATGAAACTGAAACCGACATACAATCTCATGGTGACCTTGTGGTCAAGTGATGAACTGCAGTTATATACACTACTCACAAAAAGTTAGGGATTTTCCACTTTTGGGTGAAATTTATGGAAAATTGTAAAAGTTCATATGCAGTGATATATCATTTGCATTTAAGTATGGGATGGTAATGTATTGAAACAAAAGCTAACAACATTGGTGGGTAGCACAACTAGAGCACTGGAATAAGAGAGTAATGACACTTCCATTGTCTCCCATGGTGGCAGGATATAGGTGTCTTGGTTATATCAAATTACATTTAGCCTATAATTTGTTTATTATAAAATGTAGATTGAAACATTAATGTAGACAACTGTTTGTTTTTTCTTTTTACTATGTGTTAATGTAAAGGGTCCTCAATGATGCTATTAACTTGGGTGATCTAGAAATGTCCTTAAATTATTGAAAATACCACACTTGCTCATTCACTAACAATGCAGAGATGTCTGTTCTTTTGCAATACCCATATTCAGCCATAGGGAGGCGCTTCCATTGGACCAATGCGTGTCGTTACTCTCTTTTCCAGTACTCTATAAGCACAACATGTCAACACATCCACTTCTCTGTCTTTCTGTGACTCTTCAAGTCTCTCTGTGTCTGTGTTCAACCTGCTGATGACACTCATTTATGGACCAGACACTTGTTGTAATGTTTGTTAGAGAACAGCATGTCATGTGAACAGCTGGACTTTTTTTGTGATCAAGTTTTTATTATTTAATTTTCTATTTTAACATTATACCCACATTAAATCATATATACACAGCCACATATTTCAAATACATCTTGTCAGCATATTGCAGGCAGTGTAAAAAAAAGTCCAACTCTTGTGCCACCCATACCTCCCTTACCCCTCTGGCTTACTCCTCCCCTCCCCTTGCTGGATTCAGTCATATCTGAACATAAAGAAGGAAATACATAGCAGATAATTTGATTAATTAATACAGGATTGTATCCCTCCACCCCTCTCCTCTTTAACTAATAAACAATAAAATAATGCACAGGTAAAAGAAAATAATGATAGTCATGAGACAAAGGTGATCCCATCAGTTTACACTGCTAGTTTCTTCCCAAACACTAGGTGTGCTGCACATACTAAATGCAGGTACACACCCATTCACACAAATCCATATGCAAGGAATTACCTAAACATGTAATATACGGGAGACTAACCTTATTGAGCAACCAGTCATGGTTGCTCAACTCAATCATCTATGTACAGTAGCTTGTCTAGCGTTCTCAATTGCCCTAGACAGGACCTTGATATTGCTTGCTATAGCCCCATTCCATTCAATCGAGCAATAGAGAGTAGAGAAATAATGTCATACAATAGGCAGAGATACTGAGTGTGTGTGACAGTTTCCACCTTTGTATTACTTTTTTTTATGCTGTCAGGCCTAAAAACAGTAGTCTATCTGGGTGAACTTAAGCAGTAATTGAGAGTCATCATTTAACAGCAAAAAAACTGTGTTTTTTGGGGGGGGGATTGAAGTTGACATGCTTTGGTCGCCCCCAATGTATGACTTTTAGCTTCAAGTCATGTGGTCAAGTGATGAACACATTTCTCAGTAAATTATTTTGAAAGATTGGTGTCTGAGTGCCACTGCATCTCCCAGTTACAGTACGTAATTTATCCACTTGATGCCAGATCTGTATAGAGTGGGCAATTATAGGGCCAAATTTTGATTTGCAGTATCTTGAGGGTAAACCACAAAAACCACAAAAAAGTCTTCCAATTTGTAAAAGAAAAACAATACCACGTTCCATCTGGAGCCACAAAGGGTTTGAGTCTTGAGAAAACCATTTGCAACAGTTGGACATGTGCATTCAGAAGTTTAGAGAGGGTAGTTCACCGGTAAAAGTTATAGTCCATTTTAGGTGCATTCTGAAATGTCATCCAAAAGCCCAATATCCCAGACTTTTTGTGAGTCGTGTATGTCCGTAACCTTTCACTCTTTGTGATCTCATGCCATCAATCCCATAAAGGGATGGATGGTGTTGTTGTAACAGAAGTGCTCTGACTCATGTGAGTAAATAAATGTAGCATAAGTAGCAGTGCTTTCTATCAGCGTCCAGTCAGTGGACGAGTGTAGATGATGTGTATTAGTTGGGAAATCAACAGCACTTGAGTTTAGCAGTTTTATTTAGGGAACAAACAGACTGAACATGTTAGTCTGTGTGCAATGTAACTGTTGCACAGAGCCAGGCTAGCTGCTTCCCACTGTTTACAGTCTTTATGCTAAGCTAAGCTAACTGTAGCTCCAAGTGAACTGGCTGTGGATTTATTTCCTGATGGGAGCTGATTATTATTAATATCAAATGCCTCTCATTGAACAGCAGTCAGATTTTTGGTTGAAGTTTGCACATTTATTGATACAGGAGGACTGTCTGAGCTGCCTGAAGTCCTTCTGAACAGCTCTGATGTCTTCCATGCAGCAGGTCAAAGGTCAGGTGCAGCCTCTGTGGAGGCAATGCATGTCATTAGGAGACAGCAGAAAGGTTGGACTGGTAGATTCTTGCTGTGTGACTGTAACTTAAGCCATTGTGATGTGTGATGTCACACCTACGGTGGCCCTGAGGTGCAAATCAGAAAACACAACAAAAAAGAGAAAACAACGACAAATTACTAAACTTTTTTTTTTTCTTTTTTGTTTTGTTTAGCAATTTGTCGTGTTTTCTCTTTTGATGTTGTGTTTTCTCTTTTGTTGTTGTGTTTTCAGATTTGCTGTTGTGATTTGCACCTCAGGGCCCCGGAGCTGTCACAGTATAATACCTATTTGTAACTTGCAGTAAAGTGCTCACATTGGAAGAGAGAGTCACCGGAGTCAGGAGGGCATGACAGACGGTGGCTATGTGTGATTTGACCTGTGTGACGTAGCCATGTCCCAAAGTACTTACAGCACTTGTACAGCCTGTTCAGCCTGTCAATGTCGTTCCTGCTCATCTGTGTGGCCTGGCCAAAGGACACATTGCTGTTGGGGATGGGCACCATGGTGGGACGGTTGTTCTTGGAGAAGGCGTACCTGGAGAATCACAGATGCCACAGTACAAGGCAGATGAGGTTATTCAGTGAGGAACACACCCTGGTGATTTACTGTAGGTGTTTGGAGGTGTAGTCTGGAGTGCAAGGAATGTGAAAGATGAAGGAAAAAGTTGCTCAAAGTTGATTAATGATGATGATGAAGTTATCCATGGTACCTCTCATACTGCATGACAGAGTTGTAGTCATAAGGAGTTCCCTGGTTCAGAGTGTCAATCTTGTAAAAGTTGTACGCCATGCCTGCAGATATGATAGAAAATACCAATGTTAAATCACATACAGTTGAATTGAAGCTCAATGAGTCAAAGAAAGGAATCCAATCAGGATGTACGCTACATTTAACCACAAATAGCATGTCACACTCTAATAAGTCCGTGATTGATTTGCATTTTGGGTAATGAAACCCAGTTTGGGTTTAGGGTAACAGAAGCAAACTACAAGATTTGACAAGCGTTTAAGTCATGCGGTGAAAGTTTCTAACCATCAATGATGTTGTCCCAGTACACCTGGATGTGGCTGTCCCTGTCAGAGCGAGTCTGCTCGTGGTTGAAGCCGAGGGCGTGGAGCAGTTCGTGCTGGACGGTGCCGTGGTAGAGACATCCCTGACGGCTCAGAGAGACGGTCTGAGCGCCGCCCTGACGACCTACGTATGAGTAGCAGCTATGGAGACAGACATGAAGCCATGCGTTGAAAGAATAAGAAATAATTCAGTAGATTTGCTGCTCTCAACCAAACATGTTCACAAATGTCAAAATAAACCAGCCATGTTAAAGGTACATTGTGTAGGAATTCCTCCCATCTAGTGTTGTGGTTGTAGATCTCAAGCAACTCAATCGTATTTTTCATGCTGCATTCACGTGAAATTGGGACAGACGGCAGACAGACGACAGCCGCTGCATGTAACGGCATAAACAAGCCTCTGTAAACAAGTGTTCCGTCAGCACAAGGCAAAACAATACACGTGACAATATGTTGTCATGGTGATGTCGTATTGTTTACCTGACCTAACTGTCATTCTGCCACTGAACTTTTGTAAAAACATGGCGACACGACATGGCAGCCAGCGCTGAGTTTACCCGCTCCATGAACGGCTCATTCAGAGCTGAAAGGAACACTTCAGTTTGTTGATGGGGGGGTTACTGATGAATGAAAAACAGACTTTTGAACCAAATAATCAATTTTCGTGAATAGATAACAGGAGAAGTTACACAATGTCCCTTTAAAGCCTGTGATCACCAAAGATCATGACTGAAAGGGAGGAGATGCCTTAAACCGACAGACAGGCTATAAGACACATGTTATGTTACAGTAAAAACCACAGGTTTGTAAAAGATGGCAACTGGTGGCCCAGAAAGAAAAAGAGCTCCTGTGGGGTGACTAGTGACCTCAGGACCAGACTCTTACCCGTCCCTGGACTCGATACTCAGATATTCATGATCACCATTCTGGTAGGGTCTGAAACGGATGCAGGAAACTGAGGAGAAGGAGTCCAGTCCACGGGTGATGATGGCCGCCTCTCTGGAGGCTGGTAGGACAGACAGGGTGGCATGAGAAGGTCTGTGATACCACTGTACTGTGCTTACTATTTACTACCTCTGGTCCCTATATGCTAAGCTTTTACTGAAGACAGGTTGTGCACTGTGGAAGGAAATATTTACATCTATCAATTAGCAATCCTTAGAAATCATTAATACCCACATTGGCCCATAGAGGTCAGTGCACCACAACATAAGGAACTGGATGCAAACAGACAACAAGTCATTTTCATCAGTTTGGCATGTGAGCTGTAGATAATCACAATACAGCAGCCGTTTTTCTGGGTGGGTCACTGTGTTTAACATTGGAGGAGTCCACTTACAAGACTAGCAGCACATGGCCTTGCCACTCTGTCTCTTCTGTCACTCCCTTTCCCTGACTTCCCTGTCTCTCTGTCTTTAGTGTCTGCTGGATACCCTGCTGCAGTGTTGTGTGTGTATTTGTAGCACGCAATTTGTCGAACTGATGAGGTTGTTTTCTGAATTGCTGTTTGCATGTGTGTTCTCAAGAGGCCGCTCTGGGGGTCAGGCAGGGGCGGAGCTATGGGCCCACCCAGATTGCCCACCCACTGAGATTTTTTTTTGTAGTAGCCTATTTTTTTATAATTTGCTTCAAAAGTGTTGGGGTTTTTTTTCTTGAATATTTAGAATACACACAAAAAATAAAAACAAACACATTCAGCTGTCTCACAGACAGGCTTGGGGAGTAACGGAATACACGTAACGGCACGTAATCAGGATACAAAAAAAGGTAACTGTAGTCCGTTACAGTTAGAGAAAAAAAACCTGTAATCAGATTACAGATACATTTGACAAAAACGGAGATTACTTAGCTGATTACTTCACGTTTTTAAAATCAACCACGGGCTGTAGAGCGGCCGTAGAAGCCACTCTCCGTCTCGTTGTATTTCAGAGGTGATCACAGACGGAGCTCTGCCCATACGGTGTGTGTGTGTGTGTGGCTGAGGCTACGCACACTACGCTGCCTCATTACGTAATTCTACTGAGTGTGAACGGTACGTACGTTTACGTTGCTTTCGTGAATGTAAACACAGAGACGGCCTCTCGGTTTTAGCGTCCAGCAGTTTAGCGGCTAATTCAACAACAGTGATGGATAACTGTACCGGAGAACAACTTCATGAGCTTCATCTGAGGAATGAACGGCAGCTTTTACCTGACGAGAGACCGACGTCTGAGCCACGGTAGCACGGTCAGCTAACAGTTAGCAGCTTTTACCTACTTTCTGTCTCTCCCTCTCTTTCTTACACACGCACGCGCGCACACACACCCACACACACATACACTGCGCAGCATGTCTGTCACTGTTGTAAACCTTGTAATAATAGCTTGTTGAGTACAGTTAACATTACTGTTGCTTCGGTTTGAGTGTGGATGAATATCAGGATGAGTTGAGTTTTAACAGCTGATCTGTGTAGGCTACTAGATGGCGTGGATTGTGATGAGAAGGTGTTGCACAAATTTTAAGACTTCCCAGCTGGCATTCGACCGACATTAAACGTTGAAATTTGGTTGAAATAACGTCAGTTGATGAAAAAACGTTGATTCAACGTCAAACCAACGTTGAACACCAAACCGTTGAAATGGTGTTGTCAATTCACTATGGATTCAACACTTGAAATTACATCAGTTGAAAAACGACGTTGTTTCAACTTCCAAACAACGTTGATCAATCAACATGTTGTTGGGGCGTACGCGCGCTCGCGAATGTTGCCGGAGATCTTTGCCAATCTCGAGCTGGTACCGATCTTAACAAAATTTTCTCTTTATGTGTCCGTATTGCAATTGTAGTGTAAAAATGTTCAGGATCGACTGATGCAAATTCGCTCGAGAGCTAAAACCCATGTACTCGTGCTTGCGCATGCGCAAAGTGGGTCTGTGACGTCGTCATCAGTTTGCCAGCAGCCGGTTCTGACCGGTGCGGAGGTCACTTCAACGGCCGCTGGAACTGACAGGACTGACGGCAGGCACGTCCAAAGCGGTAAGCAAAGTTATAAAGTCATATTTTATTATAAACCTGTGATGTTTTGTGTACGGTTTGGTCAACGCTGTGTATGGTTTATGGTTGTGTACAGTTTGCTGGTTGTGTAACGTTATAGTTTGGTTAACGGTTGTGTACAGTTTGCTGTTTAACGTTAAAGTATGCTTAACGGTTGTGTTTAAGCTAACGTTAACCGTTAACGTTACTATTGGGCCAACAGCAGCATTCGCCAACAGTCTTACTTTTTTTCTTAACTCCTAGCAGTGCTAACGTTAGCCCAACGTTTTTATTATTTGTAACTGTATTTGTGTTGTTTTATTTGTCATAAACAAGAGATTAGTGCGTTTTTGTCGCGGACTTGTGGTGCTCGAACTTTTATTTTCACCGAGACGGCCAGTGTTCACCTTCCGGCTCAACCTCAAGTCCCGGCCCGTACGGTACTAAGCTGGTTATCATTATTGTGAAAGGCCGGTGGTCGTAAAGTAATGTCTTGTCTATGACCGGCGATTGGCGGTCCGAGTTGTCAATCACCCCCGTCCTCCTCCTCCGTCCAATGCGAGCTGCCTGCATGACTTGTGTCACGTGATCAAAACAACTACACAATTCTGATTATGTCAGAGGTGTAAATTCAAGCCTCGCTCTCACAAAATCTAGATAAGGGAATAATCCGGGATATGTTGGTTATTGATTTGTTGTTTTTGTTTTTCAAACAAAATAAAAATTAAAACTCTGTCCAACATCAAGAAAATAAAATAGCTCGCACACCACAGTGTTCCAAAATGTAGTCCGTTTAATCACAGGAGAGATCTCCTCTATCTCCTCCTCTCTCTCTCCTGTGATTAAACGGACTGCATTTGTGAGCCCTGTGGTGTGCGAGCTGTTTTATTTTCTTTTTGACTCTTGTATCCTTTCAGCTCGGCACCTGCCCAAAATCAAGACCAAGAACAAGACCTGAAGGTTTCCTGAAGGTTTCCTGCAACGGTGAGTTGTCCTGCAATGGTGAGTTGTCCCCAAAACCTAACCCAACCATCTCTTTGAATATGAAAATAACTTACTCTAACCCTTAAAGATACCCAGTGAAGGTTGCTCTTGGTAATAAAACAGTCTCATATTAACGTGGATTAATCCACATTAACCATACTTGTATCCGTTTTCAAGAAATATATCCGTTTGTCTATGACCGGCGATTGGCGGTCCGAGTTGTCAATCACCCCCGTCCTCCTCCTCCGTCCAATGCGAGCTGCCTGCATGACTTGTGTCACGTGATCAAAACAACTACACAATTCTGATTATGTCAGAGGTGTAAATTCAAGCCTCGCTCTCACAAAATCTAGATAAGGGAATAATCCGGGATATGTTGGTTATTGATTTGTTGTTTTTGTTTTTCAAACAAAATAAAAATTAAAACTCTGTCCAACATCAAGAAAATAAAATAGCTCGCACACCACAGTGTTCCAAAATGTAGTCCGTTTAATCACAGGAGAGATCTCCTCTATCTCCTCCTCTCTCTCTCCTGTGATTAAACGGACTGCATTTGTGAGCCCTGTGGTGTGCGAGCTGTTTTATTTTCTTTTTGACTCTTGTATCCTTTCAGCTCGGCACCTGCCCAAAATCAAGACCAAGAACAAGACCTGAAGGTTTCCTGAAGGTTTCCTGCAACGGTGAGTTGTCCTGCAATGGTGAGTTGTCCCCAAAACCTAACCCAACCATCTCTTTGAATATGAAAATAACTTACTCTAACCCTTAAAGATACCCAGTGAAGGTTGCTCTTGGTAATAAAACAGTCTCATATTAACGTGGATTAATCCACATTAACCATACTTGTATCCGTTTTCAAGAAATATATCGTTTTACCTTTGTACTTATTTTGGTATTATTTAGGGCTGTGACTTTGCATTAATTACAATTAATCAATCACAGAAAAATAATGTGACAAAAATACTCAGTTGATATGCAATTCATTGAGATTAGGGCTGCAGCTATCAAATATTTTAGTAGTTTAGAGTACTCTACTGAAAATTACATCAATTGAGTAATTGGATAAAACATGTTTTTGCTTGGTTAAAGAGCAATTATGAATACACAAGAGAAAATAACATATTTCACTTAATTATTAATTATAATTATCGTATTTTTAGTGGTGATAACGTTGCGTAATCAGGCAATTTTACCGGAACATCTTTATGGGTGTCCATTATCACTTTTTAATGGACACCCAGCAGCCAATCAGAATCGAGGACTCATCCAGACCATGGTATATATATGTATATATGTATATATATACAGGGTTTTTTCTGGCCAAAATTTCGGTTGAGGCGGCGGCGGGGGGGGGGGGGCGTCTCAACACCCGCCGACACGGATCACTAACTGAAGAGTCCAGTCAGTGTTTCCTCTACATTCATTTAGGAGTGACGGCCGCGGTTCCTAAATCCCAAATACACCACCGCCGCATGTCTTCCGTTCATACATCTCCGCATAGCGCTGTTTCTCATTGGCAGAGGCACAGGCAGAGAGAGGCACGCATGCATGATGTGGCCGCTCTGTCTCCTTCTCTCTCTCTCTTCACGCTCTGCGCCAGTGCACCGGTGGGGTGCGTTTACTCTCCGCACCAGGTTTGACCGGAGCGGAGCTCCACTGAGCCCCGCCCCCGCGGGCACACAAGCAGCATGGGACAAGCCGCGCATCAACGTCATCTTACGGCGTGGCCTGGAGTGGAAATCATACACACTCCGAGTTGAAAACAGCGCTACTGAGCTTTCATACCGTACATTGACTTTCAATCAAGATTCCAGCGAGGCGGCTGATAATTTCAGCGAGGCGGCCGCCACAAAATTTATAATGCAGAAAAAACCCTGATATATGATCGTCTTTATAAAGCATTTAGGCTTAAAAATATTTATTTATTTAGTTTGTTTTATTTTTACTCCTAGATGTACCACAAAAAATGGAGACGAAAACATGCACAATTACGTGCTTTGGTGGAATCTAGTGACTCAGACGAGAATCCAGGTCCCTCTTTTGCTGATAGATGTACAGACACAGTCGTACAGACACAGGAGCAGTCACAAGGCAAGTATCGAGGCCATCACCACCTGCCAGACAGCGATGGTGATCACCACCCGCCAGACAGTGATGGTGACCACCACCCCCCAGGCAGTGATGGTGACCACCACCCCCCAGGCAGTGATGGTGACCACCACCCCCCAGGCAGTGATGGTGACCACCACCCCCCAGGCAGTGATGGTGACCACCACCCCCCAGGCAGTGATGGTGACCACCACCCCCCAGACAGTGATGGTGACCACCACCTGCCAGACAGTGATGGTGACCACCACCTGCCAGACAGTGATGGTGACCACCACCCCCCAGACAGTGATGGTGATCACCACCCAACAGACAGTGATAGTGAATGTGTTTCAGAGATTGCAACTTTGTCTGAGGAAGAAACAAGTGATCTCAGAAGCGATTTGGCGAAATGGGCTGTAAAAAATAATACCACTCGTGCATCACTTGACGAGGTGCTCTCTGTTTTACGTAAACATGGCCACCGGCTGCCAAAAGACGCCAGAACTCTCTTGGGAACTCCAGCACAAGTCGATGTCATTGATCTATGTGGTGGCCAGTTCCTCTACTTTGGAGTGGAGACAGGAATTTTGAAGTTGTGCGCACAGTATCCCAATTTCTTTTCATGTGAAAACGAGATTCTGCTGAATTTCAACATAGATGGTCTGCCCCTGTTTAAATCCTCAAATTTACAAATTTGGCCCATTCTTTGCAATGTGAAAAAATTCGACCCATTCGTAGTTGCACTCTTTTGTGGCACTACCAAGCCAAATAGTGTAACTGATTTCACTTCAAGTTTCTTAGAAGAACTTAAGACACTACAGCAACAAGGCATTAATTACAAAGAAGTACATTTGAATATAAAAGTGAATGCTTTCATTTGTGATGCCCCAGCGAGGGCATTTCTAAAATGTATAAAATCCCACAATGCCTACAACAGTTGTGAGCGGTGCAGCATTGTAGGGCAGTATTTAAGTCACCGGGTAACATTCAACTACCAGTCCCAGGAAGAAATTGATGCGAGGACCGAACACGAATTCAAACATCAGGCATATCCCCTCCACCAAACTGGCCCTTCACCCCTGATTGCTGCAGGCTTGCAGTGTATAAAACCATTTGTCCTTGATTATATGCATGTTGTCTGCCTAGGGGTGGTACGGAGGTTGCTCAACTTCCTAAAACAGGGACCTAGGGAGTGCAGGCTGTCCCCTAGGCAAATTAATGACATTTCAAAAAACCTCTTGTCGCTAAATGGAGAGATGCCAAAAGAATTTGCCCGGCAGCCACGAGGTTTAACAGATCTCGACCGTTGGAAGGCAACAGAATTTAGGCAGTTTTTACTGTACACTGGACCAGTTGTCCTCCGAGGCATTCTGCCAGAGACTTTATACCATCACTTCTTGACACTGTCAGTTGCCATGTCTCTTCTGTTGGCCTCCAATACATCTATGTCATCTATTGGCTATGCTGAAGAGCTTTTAGTATACTTTTACAAAACATCTTCTAAGCTCTACAGCCCAATTTTCCCCTCATACAATGTCCATGCCCTCATCCACCTGGCAGAAGATGCAAGGCATTTTAAGACATCCCTCAATGACATTTCTGCATTTCCTTTCGAAAACCATCTGCAGAAACTCAAAAAAAGTGTCAGGAATGCAAAAAACCCCATAGCGCAGCTTTACAAGAGAATAGCTGAAATGGACAACACCAAAACACACGTCTCGAGAGCAGCACTTGAGACGTGCGTGTCAACAAAGAGAAAGGACTCCTGCTTCTTTTTGGGACATGCCTTTGCATTGGTCAAAGAGAGAAGGCCAGAAAAGACATGCGTCTGTGAAGTGTACAGACTTGACGCTCTGGACAGCTTTTTCAGAAGTCCGTGCGACTCAAAGATGATAAACATCTGTCGACTGGCTGATCACACAAGACACGGGAAAAGAGAGCTCATTGAGGAGAGACGTCTCAGTCACAAAGCAGTTTGTCTCCCCCACAAAAGAGGATTTGTATTCTTACCGTTACTACATGGCTGTGAAAGGAGCTAAGATGAGAGTTAGTCCACTTACTAGTTTTTATTCTTTTAAGTAGGGATGGGATTTTTTTTTCGACAAAACGATCGACAATTGACATGTGCTCACCAGGATCCTGAGATTGGCTTTTACCACACTCTCCTCTGATCAAGAGAATAGTTACCGACAATTCGTAAATAAAAGCCAGGTCTATTTCTATTTTCTGCAAGTTGTTGTGAATGTACAAAACCTCTGATAGCCCACAATCACCCATTTGAGCAGTTTTTAGGCTGCTTTATTCCTCATCAGAGTTCTCAGTTGGCTTTGGGTGTGTTGTCCCCATCCCTACTTTTAATGTTGGAGGTTTTTAGTTGTAATGTAATCATGGTTATTCACTTGCACTGTTGGATAACAATTTTTCTGAATTTCCTCTCTTGTTTTTTTCTAATAGACCACAACAATGTGGAGCAGAGCGGTGTGGAGGGAGGAAACGGCAGAGATGGAGGAAGTAGTCCCATCATGTTGGATTAACAATGGTGATTTATTGTGGCCTACGGAGGGAGCTGCAAGAGCACTAAAAGACCAACAACAACCCGAGGATTCATGGATGAGGTTCCCATTAAAGAAAATTAAGATTCAATCAGGTATGTGGTTTTTATGGTATGTCTGTTTGGTTGTTTTGTTATGGTCGCTGGGCCGGGCTATAACAGTAGTTAAGGCAGATTAGTAGTTAAGGCTGACATAGACACACAAACACGGGCGCGCACTTGCAACCACCCCCCCCGCCCCCCCACCCCGGTCGGTCGTGCCACGGTCTCCTGAAATCTTGTGGGAAACACTGTATTAAAACTTACTCATTTGTATGCATTTTACCATTGCTATGTCTACTTTCAGATGACAAGAATGAATGCGAGAAATACGACTTAACAACAACAGCAGAACTGAGTGAGGAGGAGTTGCCAGCAAAGAGGAGGACAAAAAAGAAACGATATCCTGATTTCCAAATGGGTACACTTTTACTACTCATCATCATTTGCAAGACTCTTTTTTTCTATCTTGTGTAATGCTGAAACATTTGTAATTGTCTATCAAAGATTTATTGACTTTTTTTTTAACTGTACAGCACTTTGGTCAACTTGTGTTGTTTTTAAATGTGCTTTAGAAATAAATTTGATTGATTGATTGATTTTCCTTTTTTAGGTGAGCCATCTGTCAATGACAGTGAAGAAGAATCGGCTCTCATGATAAAGAGTACAGGTATGCGATGAATTAGATTTTTTGGTTTCACATTTAATTTAATTGACCCTTCGTGTAACCCCCGCCCCCTTGGTTACTGTTGGTACGCCGGGCAACCTGTCACTCCCAGCCATGCTTCTGGCAATATTTGGTATCGATTTTAAAGGAAATATCAGCAAATTTCTGGATAAACTGTTCTGAGATAATAGAGTGAAGAAGTCACAAAGATCATTCATAGTTTTCAGTGACGTGACTTGCGCAGGAGAATAAAACATCTGTTGAACGACACGACTGGACAATGTACAGAGCAGCAGTAAGGGCTGGTCATTTTACCGTATATCAACCCACCAAGACTTAGGTCATCTCACTGGTTGTCAAACTGCAAGTTTTTGGGCGATCGTGAACCACATACAGCTTTCGCTGCTGTTTTTTTTCTCCCACCGCTGTATCCGTCAGTGAAAGCAGTCCCTGATCCCTTGCCTGAAAAAAGCCCAGGTAAAAGCCCTAAAAGTACAGCTGTCATTTTGGATGTGAACATATGGTTATCCCCATATTTACACTTGCTCAATTCGAAAAAAAAGTCAGCTCGTATCTGAACATCTCCATGTTGCTGCTGCTGACGCTGCCGTAGTAGCAGCAGCAGCAGCAGCAACAACAACATCCTTCTCTACAAACAAATGTTTTTTGTCTCAAAATGTGTCCACAAAAGCAAACGTAATGACTCACTGCCGAAAAGCTTGCCAGGCCTATAGTTAGGGTTGCTAACATAGGATTGGACAATAGCCGTTAGTGGGAGGTGTTGGCGAAGGGTCAATTTAGACACTCAGTCAACTCAGGGTTAGGGTTAAGGCCTAATTGTTTGAAAGATGACTACTGTCTTACAGAATGAATATTACTAATTTCAGGTGAAAAGGCTACCAAGAAGTCTCAAAAATATATTCCTTGTGAAGGTATGTATATGGTTACAGGAACCAATGCACTGAAGGCAATAGCCTTGTTTCCAGTAACTTCTACAGGAACCGCCCTTTCACTCGGGCCTCTCAGCTGTGTCTCCACTGCAGACAGGCGACATGCAACAGTTTCAGTCATGGAGAGGTCGTTGTGGAGCGTTTTTTTTTTTAAATTGCCCCAGTTGTTGTTCTTTTCCGGCAGTATACGCTTTCTAAAAAAAAAAAAATGCCATCGTCACGTAATGCTGCTATTGTCTATTTATCACCCTTTTTTTCAGGCCTACTGCTATTCTAGTCTTTTACTGCCTGTAGCTTTTTCAGTGTGCGGTGGTCAAAGTAGCTGTTTTGATTGTAATTTTAGAGTTTGTAAAAGTCTCTGTTAGAGCCACAATGGGTGCTTTTTGTTTTTGGGGTATGCCACACCAAAAGGGGGCAGTGGCACCTTGGTGGTGGGTCATCATGTCACACAATCATGTCATATGTAAACATGGGTGGGCTCATTATGTTTGAATCATAGGAGAGATGTAATGGTTTTTACTGCAAACTCACAACAAAGTCACACTTATCGATAAGTATTGCACAACTACCAACACAATGCCAAGTACTTTTTTAAATGATTGTCTGTTTATTACAGATGACTTTCTTCTTCCAACTCCTCCCAAAATGACTACCAACACAATGAAAAGGCGACGCATGCATCATGCAAATACAATTGGTAAGAATCAAGAATAACAAAAGGTATGCACATCCAGAACACATCATTGTAGCAGTTTAATCATTGTGTGGCTATGTCAGTATCAGACCAATTAGTCACAACGGGTGACTTTATTCTTCCAACTCTCCCCAGATGACAGATGCACAGTTTGGTAGGGGGTTTGTCTAGTTTAGTATGCTATACTATGCTATCAGTGCTGAAAGATTACAACTTCAATAAGATGCCACAAAATATATATTTCAATAGTCTTTTATGTTAATGTGAATCCGTGTAAAGTAATTGTGAATTACTGACGTGTTAACCCTTCCCAGTGTCTAAAACTTCTAAAATCGCAAAAAGAACCCCGATGGACATCCCCTCAAGCCCTCAATCTCGATCCTTGGCACACAGTGGTAGCAGAAGTTCCTCTGTGTCTCTCTCTAATAGTCAAAGGTATTTAATTTAAATGTGATCAAAAGTACAATATGCGGAGTCTTCCAGGCATTAGTCTGTTGCACTGGCCAATGCCACATGTTATTACTTTTCCCCCCAGAACGATCAGTCCCACTATTTTGAATTTTACTGCTTTTTCTTTTTAAAGAAGATCGTTCAGCCCTGGTCAAGAAAGTGTGTCAAAGTCCCTTTCTCAGAGACATCGTGGGGGTTCCTCTGGGTCTTCCACTAATGGTCGAAGGTATTTAATTTAAATGTGATCAAAAGGTACAATATTGCCAGTAAATGGTATTAAGCACTGTGAAGGTGCAGAGAGTCTTCCAGGCATTATAAAATGTTTGTTGCACTGGCCTCAGCAAATGCCACATGTTATTACCCCCCCCCCCCCCCCCCCAGTAGAAATGGAATTGTGATGCAGAATGATCAGTCCCACTACTTTGAATTTTACTGCTTTTGAAATGCCTGCTAAAGAAATGTCTCTTTCTTTTTCTTTTTAAAGAAGATCGTTCAGCCCTGGTCAAGAAAGTGTGTCAAAGTCCCTTTCTCAGAGACATCGTGGGGGTTCCTCTGGGTCTTCCACTAATGGTCGAAGGTATTTAATTTAAATGTGATCAAAAGGTACAATATTGCCAGTAAATGGTATTAAAGGGGTCCTATTATGAAAATCCACTTTCTAGAGGTTTTGTAGTGGTCCTATGTGTTCCCGGGGCCTTTTCTATGACGCCTGAAGGTGAAAAAAGTCTGTTCACTCCCTCAATTGATTTTTACACTTTTTTGAGATCGTGTCTCCAAACGGGCGAATTGAAAGTGCTGGCAGACTTGACGTCAGGATGTGTTGAACTCGAGTAACTCCACCTCCTGGTACTTCCTTATCCTCCCCCTGGGCAAGTCTGGAAAAACGTTAGCTCCGCCCGGTGAGCCATTTCCTGATCAGCGAGAGTCGCACCACCTCCACCCCCCTCCTCGTCCGTCAGTCGGCCCGTCATTTCACATGAAGCGTAGATACGGGAGCAGCGGTCGGTAACGCTACCGCGGCCGGTAGATGATCATTTTGAATCACTGACTGAAAAACAGCTGCACGTCATTAAAAATTAAACCGCGGATATTGGCCTGATACGGCTTCTGATCAGCGCTGCAGTGCAGTGGTCCTCATCACGGAGTGAGAGACATGATCCTGATCTGAACGAGGAAGTCTCCTCTCACGGCGCAAAACCATATTCTCCGGTAACTTCTCATCAGTCCATGACAGTGTAGCCTACAGTTTGTGCTGCTCCTCAGTTTCACTCGTTTTTTTTATTTGACAGTTTGATGGCTGTAGGAGCCTCTCCATGTAGGCGATCTCCTTCTGTCACAGTGAAACATTAGTATTTTTTCAGACAAGATGCGAGTCTCATAAACTTTTTTTTTTTTTGGAAATCAATACCCGACCCCTGCTGTCTCAATGTCAACATTGGCACATGTACCTGTAGTGAAAACCACACCCTCTCCCCGTGACAGCTGTGGAGTGGACGTGGTTTACACATAATCATTTGCATTTCAAGGTGCAGACACAGAAACAGCTCGTTCTCAGGAGGGCTCTGGAGAGACACTTTTAGATTACTGAGATCTAGAGCTGCAGATTGATTTGGGGACAATACACTATGAATACAATATGCTTGGACAACTTAAAACCATATGAAATAGATGAAAAATAGCATAATATGGGACCTTTAAGCACTGTGAAGGTGCAGAGAGTCTTCCAGGCATTATAAAATGTTTGTTGCACTGGCCTCAGCAAATGCCACATGTTATTACCCCCCCCCCCCCCCCCCCCCAGTAGAAATGGAATTGTGATGCAGAATGATCAGTCCCACTACTTTGAATTTTACTGCTTTTGAAATGCCTGCTAAAGAAATGTCTCTTTCTTTTTCTTTTTAAAGAAGATCGTTCAGCCCTGGTCAAGAAAGTGTGTCAAAGTCCCTTTCTCAGAGACATCGTGGGGGTTCCTCTGGGTCTTCCACTAATGGTCGAAGGTATTTAATTTAAATGTGATCAAAAGGTACAATATTGCAGAGTCTTCCAGGTATTTTAAAATGTTTGTTGCACTGGCCTCAGCAAATGCCACATATTATTACTCCCCCCCCCCCCAGTAGAAATGGAATTGTGATGCAGAATGATCAGTCCCACTACTTTGAATTTTACTGCTTTTGAAATGCCTGCTAAAGAAATGTCTCTTTCTTTTTCTTTTTAAAGAAGATCGTTCAGCCCTGGTCAAGAAAGTGTGTCAAAGTCCCTTTCTCAGAGACATCGTGGGGGTTCCTCTGGGTCTTCCACTAATGGTCGAAGGTATTTAATTTAAATGTGATCAAAAGGTACAATATTGCAGAGTCTTCCAGGTTTTTTAAAATATTTGTTGCACTGGCCTCAGCAAATGCCACATGTTATTACTCCCCCCCACATTAGCGATACAACGGCCGTAGTGTCCGTCGGGGTTACTGCAGCCATCAGCCAAGCTGGTGCGGGAGCGCACATGAACTCTCCACAGCAGTGAAGTTGATGCTGTGTCAGTCAGCCCTCTACCTGCTGTCTCTCTCGCTACACACACACACGTCGTCCTTGGCTGTTAATAAACTGAAAATGCGTCATACCGCGCTCATTGTACAGTGCTCAATTAACCGCGACACCCGGAGGTTGACCACCCAGGCATCAGGTCAGCACACCAGCCACCGCTAACAGATGCTGGTCCCGCTCGGCTGCTCTAGTGCCTCTTTACTTCTCTGGAAACATCTGAGAATTTCCTTACATGTGTTGTTTGGATAAACTGACCACGGATGAATCTGACCACGGATGAATCAATCAGCTCATTGTAAAACCATTTATTTATATATTGAAGTAAATACTGTATGGTGATTTTTACGTACATACAGAGCCCCAAGGCTGCGCTGCTCACACACACACCTGAAGCTTCACGTTTCAACTACATAAATACAAATACAACTGCCACAATTGTGAGATTTTCCCAATGAGATCAGCATTTATCTCCTAAAATAATTCAACCAGCTGGCAGAAAACCTCTAAAAACCTGTGGGTAAGTTACTCAGCTGGTTTTCTTATCTGGGAGGAGG
Source organism: Decapterus maruadsi (assembly GCA_030347415.2). Classification (NCBI taxonomy): domain Eukaryota; kingdom Metazoa; phylum Chordata; class Actinopteri; order Carangiformes; family Carangidae; genus Decapterus; species Decapterus maruadsi. The sequence goes on along the minus strand of CM064900.1, from coordinate 23,479,117 downwards.
ACAGAGAGAGGCTGCCCGGCCGATGAGCTCAGCCCCCCGGCTGCAGCCTCTGTGACAAGCCGCCGCTGCTGCTCGTGTGTAGCTCTGCACTCCTCCGAAGAATGTCGGAGCAAATCTACTTACAGACGTTATTTGGATAAACTGAAAACAGATAGGGAATCTAAATTGTCACTTTCTCACATGAAAAAATGTTAAAACGTAAGAAAGTGACATTATTTCTCTACTCGATGCTCATAAAACCAAGTAGTATTCGCTTCAAGACATCCGACAGCCAAGCCGTTGAGGACGTGCATGCAGCGTCATTTGACATCACATCCACAGGACAGCGTGTGAAATTCGGACCTAGAATTGCAGCGCATTTTGCAAACCATACCTAATAAATCAATTACTATGAACATTACAGTAACCTGATGCTCAGAAAAACTTCTCACCAGCAGCCTGCCATTCTTGTGACCAATGGGTGTGGATACTTCACTCTGTCAGACAAAAGTCCTGCCCCCTCCCCCCCTACTTCACAGCTGTTTGCTTTGAACAGAAAAAGCGGTTCTTAACAGTAGCTCACAATTCAGTTCGTGGGCTAAGTGAAGAAATTTTGTTGTGTTTCATGTAATAAATTTCCCATGTAGGCTAAGCGGAGCTGAACATAAAGCCTCGATTCAAAACTCCAAGACACACGTGCCAGACGCACAGAGCCATGTGTAAAAAAATCAATCAATCCATTTTCTTTGAAACAATGAGATTACAGAGCAGCTAAAAACCAGATCAGCGGCACCACGACGCGACTGGGAGAGAGTGCAACAAGCAAATACAGAAAACCAAAACATGATTTGCAGCCTTAAAATTAAATTATTAAACGCAAATATTCTGCCCGATGCAATTCCGATGCAAAAATAATCATTCCCACCAATATGAATTATACTTCATTTGTAATTTTATTTTTTGAATCAGATCATTCAGCCCTGGCCAAGAGAGTGTGTCGAAATCCCTTTCTCATAGAGAGCGTGGGGGTTCATCTGGGTTTTCTACACATGGACGGAGGTATTGTATTTAAATGTGATCAAAATTATAGCACTGTAAAACTGCAGAGTCTGAACTACAAATCTGCATTCAAATTATCATTCTCAGTAATTTGGGAATTAATGGTCATAGCAATTTCCTTTTCAATTTATTGTTTTTTTTTTATTTTTTAAATCATATCATTTAGCCATTGCCGAAGGAGTGGGTTCAAGTCACTTTCGCAGAAACGAGGGCGGAGTTCCTCAGAGTCCTTCTTCTCATGGCGTCAGACTGCTTCAGAACCTACAAGGAACAGGAACAGGTGAGGGTGTTAGGAACATATTCTGGCATATGGGAAAAATACTCTTTTAAGGTATATTGTGTAAGTTATTCCGTTATCTATTCACAAAAATCAATTATTTCGTTCAAAAGTCTGTTTTTCATTCATCAGTAATCCCCCCCATCAACAAAGTGAAGTGTTCCTTTCAGCTCTGAATAAGCCGTTCATATCATTCATATCTACAAGCTCGCTGCTGGCTGCCATGTTGTGTCACCATGTTTCTACGTTCAGCGGAAGCTGACGGTAGGAAACCACGGAAACTCAGCAAAGACACCGGAGCTGTCGGCTCAGGTCGAGTTTCCGCATTGCAGCAAGGTCTGTGAGTTGGAAAAACGGCTGTCGGTAACAAACCAGATGTAATTTTAGTCACAGAAGTGTAGAGAATGCCGGTCAGGTCAACAATATGACATCGCCATGACAACATATTGTCATGTGTATTGTTTTGATTTGTGTCACTCGTTTAAATAGACGCTTGTTTATGCCGTTTTCCTGCAGAGGCTGTTGTCCATTTGCCGTAAGCCCGATTTCATGTGAATGCATGAAAAATACAACTGAGATGCTTGCGATCTACAACCACTAGATGGCAGTAATTCTTACACACTATCAGTGTCCAACGTAAGATTTTTTTCTTACTGGCCCGCTTGGCCAGTAGCTTTGAGTTTTACTGGCCCTGAGTGATGCGACCCTGCTAAAAGCCATTAGCCCTCTGCTCTCTGTCCTGCTGTAGCTGTTAAAGCCACAGATTTCAGTTTTACTTCAATTAGTGTCTGTTGTACCGAACTTATACCGAACCATGACTTGTGTGTACAGTTACACTCCTACAGAGCACCCATATAGAGGCCTAACATAAAGGAGAACAATTAGAAGAGGTCAGTAGTTGTGTGTGGAATATATGATATTCACAGTGGCAAAAGGCAAATATAAGATATTAACACTTTAACAAGAGACACATAGCAGGAAATTAGCTGACTTCTGACTTTTCAAACATCTACGTATGCATGGCATCAATGCCATTATTGAAGATGTTCAAGTCCATATGCAAAATGTTCACAAATACAGCTGTTAGCAGCATCTGTACAACCCTCCACCTCAAGGAGAGCCACCTGACAAGTAAACAGAGGGAGAGAGAGCGGATGGGCGAATGATCCAGAGAGACCGTTTGGTGTTGGTTTGTCACTCTCAGCGTCGGCATGGTCCGGTAAAATAAAACAGAACTCATATCTAGTCACTTTGCCACCTTTTGGTGCAGTCATGTTATTAATTATCTGACTAACTTGTATATTTCACTTTGAGGACAGGCAGATAAGCCACAGTGCAGGCGGTATGTTTTTTTCTTCCCTTCCTATTGCGCCGTGTGTCTTCAAGTCATGTTTCATACTGTAAAGGATAAGGTGTGTGGATCGTTGCAGCCAGATATTTTCCTCATCTGGCCTGCAGGCTGTCTATTGGGGATGAATGCCCCAACTTCCAGACCCAACTTAGTGAATAGATTGATGTGTAATAATGTTCTTATTGTGCAATAAGAGCTGCATTAACGCTGTTAATGGCACAGCACTAATATTATGCAACCCATTTTCTCCATCAGCGACACCCCAAGAACAACTATCGACCGAAGCCTCAGGCAGCCTCCTGAGAAGTCTATGAGGGCTGAAAGGGATCCCCCAAATGCAGGCAAAGCAATGTCTGCGCATACACACTCAAACAAACTGAGGAAGGAAGACTTCCCGATGTCTGAAAAAAGTAATGTTTTTTCAGTGCCCCTTGCTGTCCCCAATGTTTCAGTTTTATTTTAAGTCTGAGATTAATTTCGACTAGAAATAACACAAATATGTTTGGTAAGATTTGGAGTTTTTATAGGGCAAATAAAAAAACAATGATCTGACAGTGTAGAGCATACTCACTACATTATAGAAATAACAATCTTCTTATTTGGCTAGAATTCCAGAAGAGAGTTCTTCAGCTTCTTGTCGAAATCAAGGATTCAATTCACGTTGCCACCTCATCTGATGGAAGGTATGATGTGAAGCCGGCAGACACTGAAGAAGAGCTTGAAGCTTTAGAGAATCGCCTGGAGGACAAGAATGAGAGAGCAGAACTGGCAAGTTACACTAGGAATACAATATGGTTGGACAACTTAGAACCATGTGAAATAGTTGAAAAACAGCATAATATGGGAAACATGGTTGCTCTATTGCCGGCTGTTGCTGGCTATGATCACTACCATCTTTACTATTGGCTATCAAGAAATCTCCCATCTACAGTATACGTGAATGTCTGTGTGAACCTCATGTAATGCCAAGGCTTCACCGTGGTTTGGATTGCCAGTGTTGTCGAGAAGTGGCTTGCCGCGAACAGCATGCAGAGCTCGTCAAGCAAGCACTTCTCGGCACAACACCGGCTTTCCACACACAAGATGACTTTTGATTGAAACAGCCGGGTTGTCGCCCTCATTAATTGCAAATATTGAACATGTTTAATATTTAGAATTATCAGCGCCAAACATTTTCTGAGCCGATTGTCGGTTAAATTTTGACTCTTAACACACCACACACTACAAGACAACTATAAGATAATCTTAAGAGCTTAAAGGGATAGTTCAACATTTTGGCAAATTGGCCCATTGCCATAATCGCTATAGTCATAGCAGTAGGTTCGTTACCTTTAATTGTAGGTGTAAGCTATTTTTAGTACGGCGGAGCGGAGCTGCACGCTGCTCAGAGCTACGCTATGGAGGCTAAGGGAATTTCTTGGTTTCCTTCATTAAACTCATCAAATACAAAATCCTAAAACTCCACAGCGCTTTTGTAGACATGTTGTGAGCTGCAGAACCACCACGCTATGAGATAATGACGGAACGTTACGAAACGGAGCCGTTTTCGAGGTAAATTCATGCAAAACCGCTGATGCGCGTTGCGTTCAGGGACAGTTTTTCAGCAAGCAGTCTCCGTATTTACCCTGTATTTACCTCGAAAACGGCTCTGTTTCGTATCGTTACGTTATTATCTCATAGCGTGGTGGTTCTGCAGGTCACAACTTGTCTACAAAAGCGCTGTGGAGTTTTGGGATGTTGTATTTGATGAGTTTAATGAGGGAAACCAAGAAATTCCCTTAGCCTCCATAGCGTAGCTCTGAGCAGCGTGCAGCTCCGCTCCGCCGTACTAAAAATAGCTTACACCTACAATTAAAGGTAACGAACCTACTGCTATGACTATAGCGATTATGGCAATGGGCCAATTTGCCAAAATGTTGAACTATCCCTTTAAGGTAATCGGGCCAATTTTTGTCCTTGGTCAGAGGGGGGAAAATCGGGGCAAAATCAGCCTGATTATCTTTATGTGTGTCATGGTAAAAACACAGCTGCATGGTAAAAAAAACAAGCGATGTACTGACAGCTCTACAGCGTGAATCAAAACTGCTTTTAGCTGCTTTACACTACAGTACATAACAGTAGGCTATCGTCGTAAAATGTGCCATGCGCACAAGTGTCTGGACGGATCTTACCAATTGGGTACTTACAGGGCTACAGATGTGGCCATTCAAAATGACCACTTTCCATGATGGGCTCTTGGCTGATCCTTGAGAGGCTGCCTACAGGTCCGTGGGGTGATCCTCCCTGTGATGCCGTAGTCATTGAGACATCGACTGGAAACGCCACTAAGCAGCCCGAGTAAAAATGTCAACGGGGAGGAGCAGTGATGGTCTGTTCTCAGTCAAAACCATAGACTAGACTTTTTATTTTTTTTTTTTGGCTTTTTGGCTTTATCTGATAGTAGTGATAACATTTATACACTGTACCTGTCTGCACTGATCTCCACAGTGACCTGCTCAAATGGCTCCAGAACAGTGCACGCTTCTTGCAGTACGTCCCATTCCTCTTGGCTCAGATGATCGACATGTGCATTAATGACGGCCAGGGTTGAGATCACTGCATCCTTGGACTCCAGAATCCGTTTTAGCATGTAAAATACACCCTTGTTTGAGCTTCAGCTCAGGCATGCCCATCTGCCGTTGAGTAGACTTGAGCCTCTCTGTGGCTGTTGTACTCCTGTGGAAGAATTCCACTATTGCCTTCACTTTGTCCACAGTCGGCTTCATCACCTTCAGAGCATCTCTTATGAACAGGTTGATAGTGTGTGCAAGGCACGGGTGGTGGGTCCATTTCAGGATTTTAATTGCTTTGGTTATGTTAGCTGCATTGTCACTAACACAGCAAACCACTTTGTTTTCCACACCCCACTCTTTTGCCACTTTGAGCAGCTCCTCTGCTAAGTTCTCAGAAGTGTGTCTGGCACTGAACTCAAAACAATCCAGCAGACATGACACCATTTTGTAATTTTCAACAAAGTGACATGTGACTGACATGTATGATGTGGTGGTACAGGATGTCCAGCAGTCAGTTGTTAAACAAACAGCTGTGGCTTTTTGGACCCTTTCCTGCAGTGAAGCACGTTCTCTATCATATAGGCCTGGGATGATTTTTTGGGAAAGTGTTTTTCTGCTTGGAAGTGCATACATTGGATTGAGAGCATGTGTGTAGCTTCTGAATCCTTTGTCATCCACAACTGAGAATGGCTGGAAATCACGTGCAACCATTTTTGCAAGTTCCTCATCAATTGTGTTCTGTCTGGCTGGGGTCATAGTCTTTTGCAAAAACTGGCTCATAGAGCTCTGGGTAGGTCTAGGTGGTGGTGGTGTACTGGATGATGATGCTGCAGCAGCAACAGTTGCAGTGGACACACTGGCACCTTCATTTGCAGGTTCCTTTGCTTGTCTACTTTCTTCAAATTGCACTGTTGGGTGAAGGGTCCTCATGTGCCTGTGCAGGTTATTTGTGGAGCCTGCTCTATATGATATTTGCACCTTGCACAAGTTACACTCTGCCTTTGAGCTGCTTATAGCATTGAAATGGGTCCAAATTCTACTACGTTTCCGGCTGCTGTCACTCATTTTCCTCACCGTTTGTTTGTTGCGCTCTCTCTCTCTCTCTAGCTCACTCGTTCTCTCGTCCTCTCTCTCGCTCTCTTGTCTCCCTCCGTGTGCGTGTGCTGTGCTCACTGCTGTGTGTGTCTGAACCTCCCTGTTCCCCGCCCCCACTGCTCTGTGTATGGACACGCAGTTGCCGCCACACATATTGACTAATCACCTGTGGCTTTCACCAAAACTAGCGGACGGAAAAAAAAATAAAATAAAATTAATCGGCTCCCAATGACGAGCCGGCTCCCGTCGTTCACTTCAAAGAGCCGGATCGTTCGCGACCGACACATCACTAGAGGGGAGTTGATTGGGAGTTGCAAGGAAGTCGGCTGCCTTTTGACTTTAAGGGGCTGTTTTGAATGGTTACTACTGTGTTTCAAAGTTAAAGATTTGTCGATGTTCTTAGGCCTCTCCCTAATCGGGTACAATAAAAAAACATTCAAACTATATCTTCATGGGGGATTTCACATTTTGATCAGAGACAGACAGGATGAAGAGGTGTGCACGTTATGTAAGAGCATGGGGCCTGTAGTGTGCAGAGTTTGTTTTCATGGGTATATTACCCTTTAGCACAGAAAGTGCCGTTTCCGGCTTCATTGCACAACTCTGTGTGTGATGTTGTTATAGTAGTAGTAGTAGTAGCTGCTAATGTACTCTGGAGGACAGTGCTATAAAGTGCAAGTGCTACAAAAGACAAATGTCATATCTCAGCTTTGTGGAGGTCTGGACTCATAAGTTTTTCTGTTTCTTGTTGCTCCTTTTCAGAGTAAACATCTGAGGAGGTTGGGGGGGGTTGACGCTGCCGACTTCGTCAAGAGATCAATGGCTGCGTAAGTTTGTTTTTTGCATTGAATTATAGTGGTCCAGGTAATCTGAACAACACAAACTACACAATCCAGTAGTTTGGATAAATTGGAGAAAAGTCATGAAATGGAACAAATCACCTTGTTGTTTACAACTACTTCCAGGTAGAAAAGCAACATGTAATTTAGCTATATATAGTATATCATGTTTTTTAGACAAATGTTTAGACAAATCTGAAATGACTGAAGAAGTATTTCTGTGTGCATGAGCAAGGCAGTTTTGTGTGGCATTTAATCAGTTTTGGGGAATTGCAACTTGATTACACTATATAATACTCTTATATAAATCTGTTTTACCATGGCAGGACACTAACAAATAAAAGGATGGCCAACATCAGCCTGAGGGGAAGAAATGGAAAGTTGTCCTTTGGGGGGACAAAACTCTACGATATAATCTGTGGTGAGTTTGCTTAAACATAGTAGTTGTGACCATGTGTAAAATAACTGAATATATAAATACTGTATACAGTGTAAATCGCTTATAGTGATCACGTTGGTCCCGAGTTAATGCCATCATCGTTGCTGGTACCGGTGCTGGTGCTCAGCAACGTGTGTTTTGTGTGTCACTGGAGCTCAAGAGGGGAGGCTGGCCGGTAAAGGGCGCTTATATAATAATTAGGGGTAACGGTACGCACAAGTCATGGTTTGGTACGGTACGGTTTTCTGTAAAAGAGACACTAATTGAATGTAAAACTAAAATCTATCTTATATGTTATAAAAGTAGAAAAAAATAGAATATAAAGCAAGTGCATTAGTAGTGTTGGCAGGCCATTTATTAATTCTGGAGGAAAAAAACTTGCACTTGACAACTAAAGACTATTCATTAGTTTCAAATGTAGTCCTAGACCTGCCATGTTGAGGACCAACACAGGTGTTTCAATTTGAGTTGTGTTTCTGATTGGAGTAGGGCCAATTAATTAGTTTGAAACACCTGTGGGTCCTCAACATGGCAGGTTGTAGGACTACATTTGAAACTCATATAAAAAAAAAAACAAGAAATCAATGTTGGTTTACATAGTAAATATAGACAAGATGCCAGTTGCTTTGGTGCTGTTTCTGGCCCTGTCTGTGTTCATGTCAAGGGGCTTAAAAGCAGCCGGATATGTTGTTGTGCAGTTGTCTTTTGTTGAAATGAGGGGGGGGGGGGTGATTCTGTCCCAATCCTTTTTGATTCATATAAGCGGTTGATCACTTTATGCTGTTTGTCTTTTCCCCTCTTCAGACGCTGTCCTCAGCTCATTCAACGTAACCCAATCCAAAGTGGACGAGTACATGGGGAAATTTCTGAAGTACGCGCCTGAGAGGACCGGTGGCGGCGGCAGAGTAAAATTAGTCCAGTAATTATAGGCCAAAAAAGGGGTCATTTTTAGGTTGTTTAACCCTTGAGGCCTCCTCACAAAAAGTTACCCTTGTATCCCTCGGGTCCCCGTTTGGGTCCTCTCATAAAAGTGCCATAAAAATGTCATATATGAAGATTTTTTTTTACTTTTTTCACATGAAATCTGTTCAGCTACTTCAGACCTATTCATAAACATAAAGTTTTTTATTATTTTTTGTTATATTTTATGTTTTTATGCCCTTTTTGTCAGGCGAACCCCTGTTTTTTTAGTGAGGAAAAAAAAAAGAAAAAGCTATATTTCCCAAAAATGGGATCTGAAGTGGACCACTCCATATGATTTTATTAGAGGCTTGAATATGTCAACAATTGATACCAACATTGTTTTGAATGCATTATTATTTTTGGAGCTATATATAACAGCCCTTGTTATATAAATGCCATAAAAAGGTCATATAATTTTTTTTATTTTTTTTTACTGCATCAAATCTTTTCACAAACGTCAGACCTCACTGTAGATATGGAGTTTTATATAATTTTTTTCTATATTTTGTATGTTTTGGTAGAGATTTGTATGGAGATACCACACAAATGGGAGATATGGATTCTGTTTATAAACACCAACATAAACAAAGCCTATGGCCTTTGACGAGGATCCAAATTTCACACACACAGACAAAATATTCTTCTTACCCACATCCACACCACTCTTCTGCATTGGTCCAAAGACACCCAGGCCAGTTTTAGGGTTTTTATTGTTTTTTACTGCTGTATATGTTGATTGGAACGATAAATTGGAACGATACAGCAGTTTGAGTGAAGGCCTATTCTCTGGTGGTTTAGGGAGACATCTAGTGGTGGAAGGGGGTCTAAAACATATTTTCCCTTTTATTTGAAAGTTTAGATTAATTCAGTTTTTATGGGAAAACATTATAATATGCCAGATACCACACAAATGGGAGATATGGATTCTGTTTATAAACACCAACCTAAACAAAGCCTATGGCCATATAGGCTTTGTTTAGGTTGGTGTTTATAAACAGAATCCATATCTCTCATTTGTGTGGTATCTCCATACAAATCTCTACCAGCACATACAAAATATAGAAAAAAATTATATAAAACTCCATATCTACAGTGAGGTCTGACGTTTGTGAAAAGATTTGATGCAGTAAAAAAAAAATAAAAAAAATTATATGACCTTTTTATGGCATTTATATAACAAGGGCTGTTATATATAGCTCCAAAAATAATAATGCATTCAAAACAATGTTGGTATCAATTGTTGACATATTCAAGCCTCTAATAAAATCATATGGAGTGGTCCACTTCAGATCCCATTTTTGGGAAATATAGCTTTTTCTTTTTTTTTCCTCACTAAAAAAACAGGGGTTCGCCTGACAAAAAGGGCATAAAAACATAAAATATAACAAAAAATAATAAAAAACTTTATGTTTATGAATAGGTCTGAAGTAGCTGACGCTTTGACGAGGATCCAAATTTCACACACACAGACAAAATATTGTCCCATTAGGGGAAAGTTTGAATAAAATGTCTAATATGTTGTAAACCTTGACAATAAAGTTTTATTATTGTATTGTATGCTTTTTTTCTCTGTGTGGTTCTTATTGCCCACTTTAGGGTCCATGATGTCCTCCTTTGTTTAGGCTTAGGTAAAAAATAATCTGTCTTAAAAGTAGAAAAAAATATAAAGCTAATCAGTTGCCTTCGCTGACTGTCCATTTTGTGAATGCTTTCCATTTAGAGATTAAGATTTAAATACTCACACAGAAGATCTCCAGAGAGCTATTCACTCATTGTGAGATTTGATTTCTGCATTGAACACATCACATCACAACAAAAATTATTTATTATTCTATTTGTCATATGTGTAAAAGCAGGATTTTACAGTGATGTTGAAATTTCAACCTTGGCAAATTCACCTATGTTGAGAAATGTGACGTTGAAATGACGTTGCTATTTCAACGTTGATCCAACGTTGGCAGATTCACCTATGTTGAGAAATGTGACGTTGAAATGACGTTGCTATTTCAACGTTGATTAAGTTTGCAAAATCAAATCAAAATCCAACGTTGATCCAACGTTGGCACCTGACGTTGTTTCAACGTTGATTCAACGTTGAAATGCCAGCTGGGTTAGCTTATCTGTGCAATGTGCAAACCATTGTGCAAAACCTGTTTGTTGTGACTTTCTTGCGTGATAAACTGTGATAAGCTACCCTCCCCTCCATTGTGTTGTACTTTGAAAATTACCGGATGCTCGGTGCGTTTCATTTCCTGTTTCCAGAGTGATCTAGTCTATGGCATGGATGTATTATATTAACGGTCTATGGATGTATAATACATCTATGGTCATCGTGAATTGAAGCGTGATGGCTGCGTGACTTAATTTGCATATGTTTGGTATTAAAGTAATCCCAAAGTAACTAAAAGTAATCAGTTACATTACTTTAATTTTGGGATACTTAGAATACGTTACTGATTACATTTTTAACAGGTAATTTGTAATTGTACTGGAATACATTTTTAAAGTAACCCTCCCAACCCTGCTCACAGACCATTTGGGTTTACATTAAACTACAGGTCTCTCTCTATATATATACATACATGTCTCCTGTCCTAAATATAGGCTACAGTAGGCCTATGTGTTTGATGGTTTCTGAAGCTTACAACTTATTAAGATGAAACCAACTTGATTTCTGAGCATTTCAGACAGCTGATAGCGGTCGCTGCACATTAACAGCAGTTATACATTGTGCCCAGCTGTGGTCACAGCAATTATTACAATCTTTTCATTTTTCGCTCATCTATTTTTTTTGTCACTTACAGGTTTTCATTTATTTTTACCATTACATGTGAATCAGGTGTGATTCACTGACCATCATGTTGTGTATGAAGACTTACAGAAGTGATTGGCGATGTAGTAAGGGATGTAGACCTTCCCGTCGCTCCACTTTTGCCACAGGCAGCCTCTGGTGGTGCAGGGGTCAGCGTTCCTGTCAGCCTCAGAATTGATGGCGATGTCACCTCCGATCAGGATGGGCTCATCAAAGTCAGGGGCTGAAAAACCAACACAGATGTCGATGTAAATGCAGCACAGAATCATCTGTACTGTCGTGAAGTGGTGGTTTGGAGAAGGTCAGGGGACAGCCGGACACTCACTGCGGTCTCTGTTGGCTCTCTCCAGCAGTTCACTAACAGAAAGCTCCCTGGATGTGTCCTCCTCAATGGCAGCAACGTCTGTACACACAACAACACATAAGATATACAAGCTGTATGCAGCACCAGTATTTCATACATAGGCCTATCAATGTAATGACATCACGGGCATTTTAAAGGGATAGTTCGACATTTTGGCAAATTGGCCCATTGACATAATCCCTATAGTCATAGCAGTAGTTTTGTTACCTTTAATTTACCAATGCAAGCCATTTTAGAATGGTGGAGCAGAGCTTACGCTACGGAGGCTCATGGGATTTTTTGTTTTCTCTCATCAAACTCATCAAATACACAATCCAAACGCTCTGGTGGACAAGTTGGGACCTGCACATTCACCATACTATGAGATAATAACACAATGTTATTAAACAAAGCCATTTTTGGGGTTAATACATTGTCATAGCTCTGAGCAGCTTGCGGCTCTGCTCTGCCGTTCTAAAAATAGCTTGCACCAACAATTAAAGGTAATAAACCTACTGCTATGACTACAGCGATTATGGCAATAAGCCAATTTGCCAAAATATTGAACTATCCTTTTAAGATATTCAATATCACCAGAAGGATATTCTAAACCTTTTATAATCATTTAAATTGATAGAGTTCAGTTTTATGTAAAGTTAAAGAGTCTTTGTAGGTATATTCTTACCTTCCTGTGGTGATCCAGAGTGACATGGAAGAGAACAGAGCAACATGTTAGAACATTTCATTGATAAGATCAAATATAACTGAAACCTGCATCTATGTGAAGTAGCTGCTACAATGGGAAATAATGTTAATGGATATGATATGTTGCAATCTAAAATAAAGTCAAAGGCAAAAGTATAGGCTACTTCCATCAAAAATATAGGAGCAGGAGCAGCAATATGATTCACACATCCCTATGTACCCAACACATAATATCACACATTCCATACCACACATAAGTACAAGTACTGGCAACAAAGGTGAAAAAAGACATACTGTACAAAGATAAAATTAGTTAAAAACGGGTTAATTGAAAAAAAAAGAAAGAAAAGGCTATGGTGACATGGTATCGGGTAAAATGTCAGCATGCAAATGGATATTTGTGAACGGAAAAAAAAAAAAATAATAATAATAATAAATACTGGAAATAATGAAACTTATATTATCAAGGATTCATTCCTCATCTGCTTTTTTGTACATGTTGGGTCATCTTTATAATTTTGACATGCAAAATTGTAGTTTTATCTTGCAGTGAACTCAAGTCAATTTTAAAATCAGGTTGTTGCCATCAGTATTTCACTGTGTGCTTTTTATCATTTATTTCTTTTTTCCCTCCCCCCTAAAATGAGTGTTCTGTACACGAGGTGTAGCCTTAACTTTAAGACATTACAGGCAGCAGAACCTGAACCTGCATGAACACTTTGAATATTCATTCTGAATGTGTGGCCTTTCTTCATGTTTGTGAGATGAGGTGGTTTCTGGGATTTTCTACCTCAGCCCAGGAGGATGAGACCAGCAGCAGGGCCCAAAGAGACCAAGAGAATACCAACATGGTTGCAACAGACCTGAAATAACAACGAGGAAGAAGATGACAATGGACAGAATGCCTTACAGGAAATCTAGAAAACAAAAAATGCCAATGTGACATTATTGTGCAGTGGGTGTTGGTTCTTACCTGAGAACCTTAACAGTGTCCTGCTGTCACCCACTCAGAGGTTTTATACTGTTCAGGTTCTCCAAGAACAAATAAACAATATAACACATGAACACAGGCACGCACAACAACACACCTTTATCACTGCGCATGGAAACTTTGCCCTTGTAGTCTGTGAAACTTTACATCTGCTTCTAGTGTGTACTTGGGTGTGTGCATCAGAGGACAGTGCCTCCTTTCTCTGTGCAACTAAACAGGAGTACCTTTGAATATCTTATGACAGAATAAACACCGACATGTGTGATGAGTAAGCTTCCAGATGTTGAACGCAGCTACAGAGACACAAGAGCATTAAGTGAGGTGATGGCTCTGACTAGGGATGTCCTCATACTTTTGGCCAGCAGTGAATACAGTATGGAGTGTTTGAGATAAATGGCCTTAGGTTAACCTTTGTCTTGACTCAGCTTTCTGCTATCTAATGGTGTTCAGGTCAGTTTTGACCAGTGTTTTAAATCAGCTGTAAAATACACAAAAACTTTTTTTTTCATCCAATTTGTTTTTCTTCTCGTGGTCACATTGTTATGCTTCCTTCTCCACGCAAATGTTGGTTTTAATATTTTTTGTCAGTTTACCCCTTGACTTCAATGTAACCTTCCTCTTGTCAGCTTTCTGCTACCATCTTCTGACCAGAGTCTTAAATCAGCTAAAAACAACTATTGATTAATTATTATTAATTATTATCATCATAAATCATCATCTCATTAGTTTCTCATCTCTTGGTTACGTTGTTAGGCTTCCTTATAAGGTTGGTTTTGCACTTAGGATTTTAGTTTGAACTCTTATTATTGTTCTTATCGTTATTACCAGGTCAAAATTGACCATAACACCACAAATGTCATAATTCAGAAATTTGTGAAAAATATTTTTTGGTTTTATTTTGTTCAAGTCAAAAAGCCTTGATGCTGTAAAGAAATCTATCTGGTACTTGTATGCATTTAAAACCTGAACACGGGTCACTGGTGACCTGAACACAAGAGAAGGGTGCGAAAGCAAACAGATATTCAAATATATGAATATGTATATTCGAATTAGAAGGGGACTGAGGTCACACTAAACATGGAGTCGTGTCCTGGTTGCGCTTTGGACTGGATCCTTCCTGATGCCCAGGGTTTGAGTCTGAAACATCTGTTTCACTTTGATTGGAATTGAGCTTCACACACACACACACACACACACACACACGCATGCACACACACACACACACACACACACACACACACACACACACACACACACACACACACACACACACACACACACACACTCCTGCTCTTATCAGTGTGAGACATTCAACACACTCTTGTGAATATGAACCCACCCATGGCAGACAGGCGCACCCACAGTGACAGAACCAGGCCGATACGATCCGACATTACAGTTTGTTTTTTTCGATTGCTCAAGCATGATTTCGAAAGCTGTGCCCGATTTGTCAAAACACTGCACACAATTAGCACAACCATACACCCAATCAGCAGAACGTCTCAGATCCTTTGCAAAATTAAACACTCTTGTAAAAACTATGCACTGACTACTTTATAAAAATCATGTTTTGTTACCCTAATCCTGTTTGAACCAGTTACTGCTGAGTTCACAGTTTTTGCTGATTGCTTGCACACATTTTGCAATATTTGGCTTATTGTGTCAAAACTCTACACTACTTGTTGTAACACCTCACAGCTGTGTCAAAATGAAAATCTGCAATCAAAACCTAACAATCCTATGTCATGCTAGCAACAAAATGAAACACGTGCCATTTGAATTCAAATGGCACAATTCATTTCAAATCAACAGCAACACAGACAAGGCAAGGCAATTGTATTTGTATAGGCTGTTTTTACAAACAGTTTGTCTCAAAGGGCTTCACATGGCATCATAACAACATCCTCTTCCCTTAGACCCTCACATCCACTGAGGAAAAATTGTACTTTACACAAAACACTTCACTTCACACTTTGCTATCACTATTTACTCAAACAATTCTGTGTGCTCAATGTGGATCCGACCACAAGACCTCAATCACATCACAGACAAATTCAGATGGTTCCTGCTGTAAAGAATTTCACTGGAAAATAACAGTAAATACTGGCAGCAGGGAGGCCAGCATTTTACTGTTATTTTACAGCAGATCCACTGTTATTTATTTTAACAGTGTAATGTGACAGTGGTGGTCCTGTCACTATGCCTCCAGTTGGTCATGTGCCCTGGCTACTTGGCCAAGAGGATGTCCCTTTGGCCAACTGGTTAGCGCACATGACTCTTATCCGGGAGGTGTGGGTTAAATCCCCGCCCGGGCCCTCTTCACCTTGCCACAATAGTACCGATAGGCAATGAAGGAAGGAGTTGGTTAAGTTAAGACCAGGTAGAGACTAGACAGGCTAGAAGCATAATGAACATTATGTCATTAAAGTGCTTATTGTGCAGTTATGTTATTATGCACATGATCCGTTTGGCCAAAAAAGGAAAAAACGTGCAGCCTCCATTTCCTTTCTGATTGTGTCCGTCTGTCTGTTCAGAGTGGGGGTGAGTGTGGAATGGAGGGAGTCTTTAGAAAAAATAGTAAACCCTATGGAAGTCTATTTTCAGGAAGCTGGGGTGTAACCCTTCCTTGGAGAGGTTTGCCGTCTGACGTCGCTGTCTCCTCTGTCCATGTTGGACGACAAAATTGCAGCTAGCCTCCAGTAAAATACTGATGGAGAGAAGAACGGTGCTGAGGAGGACTGGACTCTACATCCAATCCGTGGAGCTATTTTGTCTGTAGATGTTGTCTGGTTAATTGCAGCAAAAGATGGTCCAACAACTGGATGTAGGTCACACTTTTCAAATTTTTATTTGTAAAAAAAAAAAAAAAAAAAAAAAAATCTTGAACAGCATGTATAATTTTCCTTCCACTTCACAATTATGTAATATTTGTACCAATATAATAAGCTAATAGGCAAAATGTGGAAAAGTTCAAGGGCTGTGAATACTTTTGCAAGGCACTGTCAGTAGTATGTAACTGTGAGCATGGTCTTCAGTGAGGACAGCAAACAACATGACAGTGATGACAGAATGAAGAGAGACAGCTGTGTTTGAGTCAGAGTAACTTTATTGGATGATCAATGTTGTGCTGATGAATTCTGTTGTGCAGTAAACACCAGGAGACAATGTCCACTCTGCTCTGTCTGGACGGGCTTCCTCTGTAACAGTCAACAGAACAGAGGTCCATTAGGCCAAAACAGCAAAGAGTTATATGTGTGTGTGTACTGTTAAAGATCTCATGTGGACACTCACAGCACTGGTAGAGGGTGTTAAGCCTGGCGATGTCAGTGCGGCTCATCTCCTTGGCGTTGCCAAAGGACACGTTGGAGTTGGGGATGGGCAGCATGGTGGGCTGGTTGTTCTTAGAGAAGGCATACCTACAACAAGACACAGCAGTCAGACTGAACCACAGCACACACTTGTATCATTACAGGCAGCAGGACAGGAAGTGCTCTCACTTGTGGTACTGCATGACGGAGTTGTAGTCGTAGGAAGTTCCCTGGTTCAGGGTGGCGATCTTCCTGAAGTTGTGCTCCATTCCTAAAAGAAATGATGGACAAGATCAAGGTCAAGATCTTCTCTCTGGAAGGAAAGGAGTTGAGCAGGAGAGTTTGGTGCTGCTGACGGCTTTTTATACACAACCCTGAGTCAAACACCTCTCTTCACCTGTCTCATGTTTCTGCTTTTACCTCAAAGACTGGATGTGTCTGTCTTCTGTTTGCAGACGTGGCTAATGTCAATGATCTTGTCTGGATATCAGTTTGTATTATCTTGTTGTTCACACAGCTTATACACTGAATGTAGCCTACTTGAGGTCTATGAGAAGAATGCACTTGTCTCTAATATTAATAAAGAGCTCCATTACCAGACTGAACGTTCTGCAGCAGGACTTTGATGTGGTTGTCTCTGTCAGAGCGGGTCTGTTCGTGGTTGAATCCCAGAGCGTGGAGCAGCTCGTGCTGGACGGTGCCGTGGTAGAGGCATCCACGACGGGCCAGAGACACCACCTGCTTTCCACCACGACGGCCAACGAAAGACCAGCAGCTGGACAGGATCAGACACAAGGTGAAGACAGTGAAGACTCAGATCCAGCTTTCACTCACGTGCTTCATTTCTCTGACTGTCTTACCCGTCCTTGGACTCAATGCTCAGCCAGTCACGGTCGCTGCTTCTGCTGGGCCTGAAGCGGATGCAGGAGAAGGAGGAGAAAGACTCCAGTCCACGGGTGATGATGGACTTCTCACGGGAGGCTGGCAGGGCAATGTCAAACATTTAGCTTTGGACCATTTTGTCACATTGTTGGATATAAAAGAGTTTCAATCATCAGTTATTCTGCTTCCACAACAGCAGATGTTTAGGAAGCCAAGATGCAACAACAGCTCCTACAGAGAGTATTCACTCGAGGTGTTTTAGGCCTTGGTGTTGACTCAACTTCATTTAAACTGTGTGAATTGAGCTGCTATCTATAGACAGAACATATGTGGACACCCCAGACCTGATACTCACAGAAGTGGCTGGCGATGTAGTAAGGAATGTAGACTTTTCCATCGGTAAACTTGCCCCACTTGCAGCCTCGGCTGGTGCAGGGGTCGCCGTTCTTCTCGGCCTCGTTGCTGACGGCGATGTCTCCCTCAATCAGCATGGGGTCATTGTCGGAGCGGACTGACACACATCACACAGCAGATTACAAACCTGTTGAACTGTCAGTCAAGAAGAAACATGGAGGCTGCAGCAGATCACACTCACCCAGATTCTTGTTGGCTCTCTCCAGAAGTTCAGACACAGAAAGACCTTCTGTGTCCTCTGTTCAGTGACGACAACAACAACAACAGAATTTTAGTTAATTAAAAAAAACGCACCAGTCCTGATACTGTGAATGTCAATACAATAGGAGTGAGTTACGTACCTTCCTGCAGGCGGGAGAGAGAAGACAAACATGTGAATTAGAAACACAACATGAGACACATCACAACAATAAGTTAGACACAAACAACAGGTTCTTCAGAGATGAATCAGCAGCCCATGAAGCTGACAGCTCACCTTAACCTGTGACAGAACTGAATCTGCAGCTTTTTAACATCTACATTGCGATGTGATGGGCTTAGAGATTGTCCTACCTGGCTGTCGGCCCAGCAGTAGGCAGACAGGAGCAGCAGAGCCACGGCGGAGAACCTGAACACAGACATACGAGCCATCCCAGCTGATCTGCAGGACACAGGCAGGAATCAGCTGCAGCGTCTTCTCAGAGGACACAGACAGTCTTTGGACAGAACAGACACAGTCAACGGCTCAACTCACCTTCTGATCTTCTGTGAGAACTTGTGAGTGTGAGGTTTCCCTCCAGGTTTTTATACGTTCCTCTTTCTCCTTCAGCCCAAATATGGATGATCTGTTTTCCACAAAACCTGAGAAATCAGCTACAGCCTTATCAGTCTATACCTTCACTATAAGTGTGGGAAGTGGACATCGTGTTATTGGACTCTGGACTGAATTAGTGAGGTGGGGGCAGCAAATGAGCTGCCAAACTGTATTTTGTATGTGTGTCATACTACCAGAATGAAGGAAATACAATTTAAGAAAATAAATGAATGGATTAATCAGGTACATTAACCAGGGACAGTTAGATGGAGGTTCTGCTCTGGTGTTATGGAAATAATTCTCTATTGAGATGTAATGTATGAGAGGTGGTTTTCGGTGAACCATAGGTGTGTTGTCTGATTTTCAGCTCAATATGTTTTTTTCTTGGTGACAGAGTTGTGAGAGTCTGAACAGAACAATAAACCATTTTAATGAATCTGGAGTGTGGAAGTCAGAACGTTTCACTGATTTGTTTAATGATACTGTGGTTGTGACTTGTCTTTACAACATCTACACTAATAGGCCAGTCACAGTTAGTTTACTACAATAAATGTTTATCCTAGGGATTTCTAGAGTCCAGTAATATAATATTCGATTACAGATGGGGTGGGTCCAGGGTATTTTTTGGAAAATTTTGGAAAAACATTAGAATAGGAAGACAAGAGTGTTGATCTTATAATATTCATTTTGCACCATGTGACAAAGTGGGTGAGGCCGCACCATTTGCCCCTTTACATTTCATTTCTATTTGAGTTAGCATGCTTGTGTAGTTTGTTTATCCAGTATTCCATCTTTGTTCAATACTATGCAGACACATCCCATCCTGGGTTTGGTTTGAGTTTGCAGTATATGTTTAAGTACAGATCATTTACATCAACATGTCCAGATAAATCAAACACAGACAAGTAATTTTAAGTTAAATTAGTTTATTGGTTCAATTCAGTTGATGTGCAATTAAGTCACTTTTACAGATACATTGTTTGGTTGCTTTTGTTTTATTATTCACCATGTGGTCCAGTGGCAAAAGGAGGAAAGGTCCAGTACTTCCTGCTTTCATAACCTGCATGACATCATCAGTGAGGTCATCGGGTGAACCATCTATGGGGGAGGTAGATTGTGTGGGGGTGTTAAATGTGTATGGTTTTGATATTATATGATGTATTGGAACACAGATGTGTGCGTGTGTGTGTGTGAGAGAGAGAGAGAAGATTATATAAAGTCCCTGTGTGATCAAGTGAAGATTAATTGTATGTACGTATGCTTACCTGTTTCAGGAGAAATAGTCTTCCCTGCTGCTTGTTTGAGTCCAGGTGGATTCCTGTCTTTGACTCCCAGCATGCAGTGGAAGTCAGTTGAGTGTGTGGTGTCAGAGAGAGAGGACATCAGGTGTGCAGGAGAGTGCACAGTGTGTTTTCACTTAGAGTTGAGTTGAGTTTGTTTCACTTAAGCTGAGTTTCTTTGATACTTTTTGTAGGTATCTTTTTTTTTGTTTTGGTTCACTGTGCATTTTTGGTGGCACTGCTTCCTACACTCCTTCACTCAGGCCAGCCCTCCCATATTTGGTGGCAGCTGGTGGGTCCCAGGCCATTAGGAGGCAGTGAAGAAGTCAAGTAGAGGAAGAGGAAGGAAATTCGGAGCAGCTGAGTGTTCACCAGTGCCCGCCATGCCCCAGGATGTCCATGATGATCAGCAGGGAGCAGCAGGAGGTCAACCTCAGGAACGAGAGAGCATGGCTGAGCTCTCAAGTCTTCTGCGGTGCCTAATGTAACAGCAGGCAGATTGTGATGCCAAGGCAGAGCAGGAGGGCAGACGACAAGAGGACAGGTGGCAACGATTACAACATCAGCTTACCAAGCTCCAACAGGAAGGTCATCAGGACCGTGTGGACCTCCAGAGAAGCAGCAGAGTTGGCTGAATAATTCCTGGCTGCACGGTGCCCCCCAAAAGAATACCTCCCAGCCAAGCCCCGCTCACCCATACCACCAAGTAAGCCTGTTGACAATGAGTTGAGATCTAGGTCCATAAGACATAGCCCCTCCTTTTCAAACCCGGCTAAATTTGAGCCAACAAATAAGCTCTCTTAGCATGTCATTCTTGTGGTCAGAAATGTCATTTTAAGACAGTGTCCTAAGACACATGTTGGCAAAAATTATACGTGTTTTGCTCCTCAGCTAACTATTAAAGGGGTAGAAGAGGATAATGTCTTCTAATGTCACCGTGAGGAACTCACAATAGGTGTGTTAATTGGAGACAGACCCTGTGTAGCCCTCTTAGACTCAGGAAGTGACCGCAGTCTGGTCAGACAGGACAGTCTCCCCAAGGATGTTGTTTTTTGTGGTGGAACTGTTGATGTCTTTTGTATCCATGGTGACAAAGTAGGGTATCCCATAGCCGAGGTAACTATTGAGGTTAATGGCCAACAGTACATGTTATCAGTGGAGGTATTTGAACATCTGCCCTATCAGATTGTGCTGGGCTGTGATGTTCCTCTTGCCGAGTTGATAACTAGACAGTGGGGACTGTGAGGACTGGGCTATTGCACCAGTGACAGTTTGTTGGTGGTCATAAGATCCAAGAGCAGACAAGAGCAGGACAGCTCAACAGGAGGCTGTGGCTCAGGAGATAGAGCGGGTCGACCATTAACCGGAAGGTTGGTGGTTCGATTCCCGGCTCCCCCAGTCCGCATGTTGACGTGTCCTTGGGCAAGACACTGAACCCACACTTCATGTCATCAGATGTATGAATGTGTGTGAATGATTAGTTTCCATTACACTGTAAAGTGCTTTGAGTGGTCCAAGTGACTAGAAAAGCGCCATATGTACAAGTCCATTTACCATTTACCAACAACAAATGAGGACAGCATAAGACAGCATAAGAAGGGGAAAAGCAAGAGACAGAGGCTACAGGAGAAATTGAAGGGAACCAAGGTAGCTGAGCATGTATTTGAGCCTGTGGACTCTGACATTTCTGCCATTCCAGGGGACATTGCTAAGTTACAGAGAGAAGACCCTACACTCACAACCTTGTTTTCTAAATGTGTGCCTGAGTCAACCCAAGTAACAGAGACAGGAAAGGAAGTGTTTGTGATTAAGGGAGACAAGCTGTATCGCCGTAGTCAGATCAGTGATTAGCTGGTCATTCACCAGAGTTTGAGACCCAATCCTTAACCTGAGTCATTCTATCCCTTGGGCCGGACATTTGGGGCAGGCAAAAACATTTACAAGAATGGTCCCCCATTTCTATTGGCCCCAGCAGTATTCTGACACAGTTAAATATTGTCACTCCTGTCCACAGTGTCAGTTAACAGCTCCAGGCAGGAAGGGAGAAAGGGCCCCTCTGATTAACATGCCCGTCACTGATGCACCTTTATCCCGCATTGCTATGGACATCGTAGGCCCACTAGAAAGGAGTAGTGGAGGCCATAAACTTATACTAGTAGTCTGTGACTATTCTACAAGATCCTGAGGCCTTCCCCCTGAAGAAGATCAAGGCCCACCAGGTTGTCAACTGCCTCATTCAGCTGTTTTCCAGAGTCGGCATCCCAAAGGAGATCATTACAGACCAAGGTACAAACTTCACATCAAGTTTTCTAAAAGAGGAGTACAGTCTGCTGGGAATTCAAGGTGTGAGGACCAGCACCTATCATCCACAGACTGACCGCCTCATTGAACGCTTTAATAAGACACTCAAGTCCATGCTGAGGAAGTTTGTTAATGACTCTGGGTCTGATTGGGACCAATGCAGTGGTTTCCATTTTTGTTGTCTGCATACGGGGAAGTCCCGCAAGCATCAACCAGCTTTTCACCTTTCCAGCTTTTGTATGGTCATCCAGTGAGGGGGCCAATGTCCTGAAGGAGGCTTGGGAGTGTCCCAGGCCACAACAGCAGTGCAGTGAGTTATGAAGATGAGAGACAAATTAGAAATGTTTCAAAAGCTTGCAAATAATAATCTGGTTCAAGCACAGGAGAGACAGAAGCAGAGTTACGACAAGGTGTCAAGGAGGAGAGTGTTCCAGGAGGGCCAAAAAGTTCTCCTTCTGCCAACATCTGACAGTGGTCTCCTAGCCAAGTGGCAGGTGCCATATATTGTCAACAAGAAAACAGGTCCAGTCACTTATGAGCTCTTGCTGCCGGACCGCCAGAAAAAACATCAGGTTTTCCATGTAAACCTGTTGATAGAGTGGGTAGACCAACCAAAGAACTCTGCCACCTTGTGGGCACGCACAGTAACTGACTGTACTGTATTTTAACATCACATTTTAACATCTTAACGATGTGTTCCAACGCATCAGGAGTGCAGGCCTAGTTATCAACGCTAGGAAGTGTCACATTGACAAGCTGGAGGTTCAGTACCCTGGCTATTGATGATTGGAGGTGGTGGTATCCGTCCCCAGGTAGGAAAGGTGGAGGTGCAGCTTCTCCGTTGCCTAACACCAAGAGGAGGCTACGGTCATTCTTGGGGTTGGTTAGATGGTATCACTGTGTCATTCCTGACTTTTCAACAAGGGCTGCTGTATTGACTGATATGACTCGTAAATCCAGCCCAGTTAAGGTTAAGTGGACTCAAGAAAGTAATAATGCTTTCAATGACTCAAGAGACTGTTTGTGACAAGAACCTGTTTTGCAATGTCCAGATTTCACTCTTCCCTTTGCTGTGCAGACAGATGCCTCCGACGTTGGTCTTGGAGGGGTGTTACCGCAGGGTGAGGAGGCGAACCAGTTGCCTGTGCAGTACATCAGTTGTAAGCTTTTTCCAAGAGAAATTAGGTATTCCACAGTTGAAAAATAAGCTCTAGTACGGTGTACATTTTAGGACATCCTCAGGATCAGGCTTCAGCTTCAGACCTCAGGTGAAAAGGCATAAGGTCTCAGGGAAACCTCTGTCAGATGTCCACTAAACAGCCTCAGAAAAAAGGCATCAGACCAAAACCAAAAGGTGTCAGACCAAAAGTTGACAAACCAAAAGGCATCAGACCAAAAGCTGTCAAACCAAAAGTTGTCAGACCAAAACCAAAAGTTGTCAGACCAAAAGGTGTCAAACCAACTGTTGTCAGACCAAAAGGCGTCAGACCTAAAGTTTTCAGACCAAAAGGTTTCAGACCAAAAGGTGTCAGACCAAAAGTTGTCAAACCAAAAGATGTCAGACCAAAAGTTGTCAAACCAAAAGATGTCAGACCAAAACTTTTGGTTTGACACCTTTTGGTCTGACAACAAAAAATTCACCCCCCTCAGAGTGTGTGCGGGGGTAGAAACTATCGATTGAGACCAAAAAACGTCTTGACACCAGGCTTTGATTATGTTTATTTAGGATGTAAAGTCTGCGATTTTAACATGGCAGTCTATGGAGACATTCTGCTTTCTGACACCAGCCCCCAGAGGAATCCGCGGGGATTGCAGTTTTTTGAACGCGGAAGTGAGCTTCACTTCTCAGACCGACAACTGCCCCCTTGCTCCAAACAGTATCTCCAACCCCTAGTATGTTGTTGGACACTAATTGTAACTATCTGAAGCTTTCAGTTTGAAAAAAATGCCCATTTATTCGGCGAACAATCCTCACCCTCTTTTTTGTCAGCTAGTCTGGGGCCGTTGCCTCACTGTTTTGGCAAGGAACCAGATCCAGGGCGAGAGAGACAAGCCTTTCTGTCAAAATAAAAGCACCAAGCTAATAAAATGCGGTGAAACTCCTTGATTTAATCTAGAGACACAGCATCTGAGCTGACAGCTGGGTGCAAAGACAGCAACCTGGAACTCAGTGTGGACAGACAGTGGAGATGGTCACTGACCAGAGACATGCACCCACTTCTTACCAATCTGTTAAGTTCCACCACAGTCACCTGTCACTTTAAGTGGGACGCACACTCACCCTGAGTCCACCAGAGTCCTGCACTGTGTACCATGGACAGCTGGTGAATAAAATGGCTCTGATTCTGAATCTGAGAGGCAAAAAATGTCTCAATTTCCCATGAGTTCTTACATGACATGTCACAACACTAAACACCTCTGTTTAGAAATGAGCTGGTCTCATTCTTGCAAAAAGTTGTTGCAGCAGCTGAAGAAAGGCCTGATGTCTGGAACAAATGAATGACGTAAAACCTCTGAAGAATGAATTCTCAGCGATTATGTATTTGATTCCATATTTACTATTACTTTTAATATATTTTATTTACAAAAGAAGTTGCCTTATTAACAGATGTTAATGCAATTGTATGTGTTTTTTTTTTTTTTAGATTCTGCAAAATGAAATTATTTGTTTCTGTCTGTAGCCTATATGCATACATCTAACATCCTGTTTTTGCTCAACTGTGTGAAAACCAAACAGATTGCAACTAGGCCCACTGTTTGGAGAAGTTCTCATGAGCTTTTGCAACTGTTAAACCATGAAATAAGGAGAAGAAATCAGTTAAGTCAGTCCTGTGATTGCCCCCCCTTACCCACACACACACACACTACACACGCACAGATTAGATTCAGTGTTGAGTTGCAAATTTCTTGCTTTGATTAGTCTATCATAGAAGTTAGTAAGTCATCTGTACATAATCCATCTACTCCTCTTTGCAACTGTGTTAGTTGTCAATAAATTGATTATGGTCTGTAGCTGTTTTCAAACATGTTATTGGTCAAATGGCATAAAGGTATCCTTCCCCGAAGCCTGCCAGTGTGGATTGGTGGCACTTTTGCCAAATGTTTTTGATTCCATATGATACTAATGCTTTTTTGTTTTGTTTTGTTTTTTTCTTGTTTAAATATTTGCAGAGCTTACTGGTGTTGCTGTCGTGTGGCACTTAATGGTAATAGTGCACCTTCCAAGTCCACATACTGTACATAACACTTCTGCACACAGTTCTCACAGCCATGTGGCACAGGCCAGATGAATATACCAGGATCGTTTGACTCAAACACTGTACAGAAGTGTTTGGAAATGATAGAGCCACCCATGTTACTTCAATATTATTTTGAAGAATCAATCCCAATTGAGTTAGTCAGTCCCACAGGATCTGTCTGCCCTTACCAACTTGCCACAATGTGACTTATTAACTTATTCATAAAATTTGCTCTATGAGAGTGCATCTAGCCAAATTTAATAAGAAAATGTGTATTGATCATCTTAATGCTTCACTGCTCTCTGGGCTAAATCAAAAATC
Organism: Decapterus maruadsi; assembly: GCA_030347415.2. Taxonomy (NCBI): domain Eukaryota; kingdom Metazoa; phylum Chordata; class Actinopteri; order Carangiformes; family Carangidae; genus Decapterus; species Decapterus maruadsi. The sequence goes on along the minus strand of CM064900.1, from coordinate 23,453,174 downwards.
TACACCATTGTCTGAGAAGTGTATAAGATACATTTGCAGGGTGAGGATGGGAGTTAATTCTATGTCTATATGCCTCAACTTTTCTTGATTGATGTTGGAAAAAGAGTGCTGTGATTTTTTTTTTTTTTTTTTTAGATTTAATTCATTTGCACAGTTCAGTTTTTTCAGTTCCACTATTTAAAGTGCAGGAAGAGGCAAAAACTCAAGGAGCTTATCAGGTGTCTCTACCTATGATTAACAATAAAATATAAGAAAACAAAATATACAAATGCGTGCACTTGCCAGGAGACAAACAGCAGAAGTCCACCGGTAACACAAACCACAAGCTGTCGTAATTATTGCAACTGTCAGTTGGAGTGAATTTGTCAATATTTCTGTTGAGCAGTTTGTTTTTCCATGCTAAGACTGGGCGTTTTTTTCTCACCTATATAAGTTCCAATACTTCTCTTTCTCATGGGCATTTGTGTGTTTGCAGCTCCTGTCCTGTAACCAGCCATGATTCTCCAGACTGCTGCTCTCAGCCTGCTCCTCTGCTCTGTCCACACTTTCACTATACAGGTACGTTTTAGCAGACTCTTGCCAGCAACCATTGTGTTATATTCAGATTTGTTTTCAGCACTTTCCACAAAGTAAGATATCTGCTGGAGTTGAACTTGTGATCTCAACTTATGTCATTCAGAGAAGCTCATTATGGTGCCATTATTCACCCAGTTGTATTGTACCTGCCCTTTTCCTCCTTGTCTTATTACAGGCTCCTGATGAAAAGACTGATGAATCCTCTGGTGAGGCTTGACTAGTGTTCATACAATACAATGCTGCAACTTTTACATCCTGCACCTGATAAATGAAGACTTTCTCTGTTTCCTAGGCAACACCATTGAGGATGACGACATGAGCGTCTCCACACTGTTAGAGAAGGCCAATGCTAATGTTGGTATGTTCCTGTTAACCACATCTAAGAACAAAAAAATAACATTGCCTGAGCTTTAAAATATGTATTTATTTATATTGATCATGATGCTGCTGTTACTATAGTCTATCCATGCTTTGTTTCCCAGGAAAGGACTTGGATGACCCTGTTGTTATGTTTGGAGACATAGCGGTGCCAACTGGTTTCCAGAACGCTGATCCCTGCACCGCCCGAGGCTGCCTGTGGCCCAAAGCCAGCGATGGCAACGTCTACGTGCCGTACCGCATCTCCAACCAGTACTGTGAGTTTAACAGCAGGCTGAACTTTAACTTCTGCAGCTGAAATGCTTATAGTCCTTAAAATGTAGCTCTCATTTCTCCTGCTCTGCTAATGAACAGTCACCAGCACTTTTTGTGTTCCAAATCCAGACACTCACTGCAAAAACTCAAAATCTTACCAAGAATATTTGTCTTATTTCTAGTTAACATCAAAACAAAACAAATCAAATTATACTAAAAATAATCACATTAAAAAGTAGCTTGTTTTTATACACTTTTTGCTTTTTTTTCAAGCATATTTTTTACTTGAAATGAGTAGAAAAGTTTTTCTTTCTTATTATAAGCACAAAAAAACCTGCTTTCACTGGCAGATTTTTCTACTTGTTTCAATTGAAAATTAGTTTGGAACAAGTGAAATCTGTCTAAAAACAAGTTAATTTTTGAGGTGATGAGTCTTTTTAGGTGGAAAGAGGTTAGTTTTGACTAACATTGAGGCATTTTTACAAGAAATAAGACAAATATTCTTGGAAAGATTTTGAGTTTTTGCAGTGCTCAGTCAGCTCAGTTGATTGGAGGTAAAATCTGTAATTTTCACCCATAACTCCATCAGGTTGCAGCAAAGTTTACCACTCCAACTACTGCATGTCATTCCCCCCATCTCTGCCTCCCATTTCCTGTCACACTCTCAACTGTCCTGTCAAATAAAGGCATAAAAAGCCAAAAAAAAAAAGTGCATGTTGTGCCAGTGACCATGTGGAATCTCCAGCTTCCTCCCACAGTCCAAAGACATGCCCACTAAGTCCATTGCCAGTAGATGTGAATTTGAGCATGTCTTCCTTGTCCCACAACTAACTGAACATTTCTTTGTGTTAAGCCCAAAGAGAGAGAAACACCATTGTTGCAGGTCTGCGGTCATTTTCTCGGTCCACTTGCATCCGCTTCACCCCCTTAAACAGACAGAGAGACTTTGTGGACATCCAGTCTCGTTCAGGGTATGGACCACCACACAGTGCACGTACAGTAGATCCTCTTCACTCCCAGATCTGGCAGATTTGGTCTCTGGTCCATGAAAGCAGCATGATATATTTTCAAAGGCTGTATCTACTGCTCTCTTCCAGGTGTTTCTCTTTCGTTGGGCGTCGTGGTAATGGCCAGGTGGTGTCTTTGAGTCGCCAGGGTTGTGTCTTCCAGTCCACCATCCAACATGAGCTGCTCCACGCCCTGGGCTTCAACCATGAACAGACCCGGTCTGACAGGAATCAGCATGTTCGCATCCTGCTGCAGAATGTCATCCGTGGTGGGTAACATCACAGACAGTCTTCTCCAACTGTGAGAGTAGAGGCTTTACAAACAGAGCATATATTAATATTAAATAATGTCTCCGCAAAATACCTGCATGTCTTTTTAAGATATACCCAATAGCAGGTGCATAACAGCTGAGATGAATTAGTTGGAACTTTCTGCAGATCTAGATTTGAATTCTTCTGCACTTTACTGCACGTTCCTCTTCTGACATGTTTTGATTGACTCTTTGTAATCTCCTGCAGGACAGGAGCATAATTTCAGGATCATCCAGACGAGGAACCTTGGCACTCCCTATGACTACAACTCTGTCATGCACTATTCAAGGTGCGAGGTCAACAACAGTACTGTAGAATTAACCACCCCTGCCTCTCAGCAAGAAGGTTCTGGGCCTGGTGTCTGTGTGGATTCTCTCCAGGTCCTCCTGCTTCCTCCCACAGCCCAAACACAGACACGTGTCGTTTATAATTATATGTTGGCCCTATGATAGACTGGCAACCTGTCCAATGTGTGTCCTGCCCTCACCCTGGAATTGCCTCCAGACCCCTTAAAATTCGGTATAAACAATGGATGGATGAATATTTATAGTGGTTGTCATTGCAACGTTCCTGCTGTCATTGTTATTAGTATAAGAAGTAGTAGTCCAACCATCCATTGCCTATACCATCCATGCAGGGTTGCTGGAGACCACTTAAAAATGATCAGTTCCTCTGGATTTACTATTCATAGCTATGTGTTTAAGTAAAATGAACACTTTCATTTCATTCTATAACCTACTGACAAAATGTATCCCAATTGGGAAAAAAATCAGGTGTTTACTACTACTTTTTGAATTTAGGAAGAGTTTAGAAATCAACATTGGTGGAATAATCCCAATTTTTAATCACAACAATGTTATTTATTTATTTATTTATTTATTTATTTATTTATTTATTTATTTATTTATTTATTTATAATCTTCCTCATTACGGTGATCATCTCTATTGGAGTGAAGTTACATCTTTTATCATGACTGTGTGTTTGTGCCACAGGTTTGCTTTCTCCAGGAACAGGCAGCCAACCATCATCCCCATCCCTAACAGCAACTCAGTCATTGGCAGAGCCACCCAGATGAGTCCTGTTGACATCCTCCGGGTGAATCGCCTGTATCAATGCAGTATGTATCTATTTGTACTATTAACCAACCACCTCCCTCAACTAATTAACCATGTATTTGTTTCAGTTGATTTCTTCTAAGCTACCTATATTTTCATTGCCAGCCTACCTACCAGCTAGCCCGTTCCTTCTGTAATGACAAAATGGGTGTTTTAATGAACACAAAGAATTGAAGCAGCTTTCACAGATTTCTCTATTTGAATTAATTACAGATAGAACCAGATCCAGCCCTGATCCAGAACCTGTGCAAAGGAACGAGTTCCTTTAGAAGTAAGTCTACAGGCCTGCTGTATCACACCATCATCATCAGTGTGCTCGGAAGTTACCATGGCTTTCCTTTATACAAATGCACACAGGACACACAGGAAGTGTTTGTGTGTAAATTGAGTGTGTTTGTGGGCACATTTTGCATTTACATGCAATATTTCTCAGTATTTTTTAATGTTTCCTTTCTCCATCAGGTAATCCAGAGGAAATGAGAAGAGGCAACTGATGCAACTTTTTTAAAATCTCAATGCTAAAGCAGAAATCAAGCTTATTACGCTATAATGTAATCAATAACGTGATTGAATGAACATTTGCACTGCTCTAATGATAAATTGTCATGATACATTGAAATGCAAAAGTGCTTGTGAACTTGAAGGAGACCAAATAAATGCAAAGGCAACATGAATGTTTCTGTGGTCTTTTTTTTTTTTACACTTCAAACATATCAAACATTTACACAGGAAGAAATAACTTGTTACCGGGTTTTTAAAAAAAGGAAGAAAAAAGGAATAATAGGTTCACACAGGCATTGGTCCTAAACCTGGCTACATAATAACACCATGAACATTACCCAGAATTAATTAAAGATGAACTATGCCAGATAAGAAAATATATTATTAATAAAAGAATATTGTCACAATTAAAAAGGATTGTAATCTGAAAGAAGAGGAACACTCCTGTAGAGGCAGAGCTGAAAGCTGGAAGGACACCTGTGCTGGTGATCAGCAACAATCACACTGTCGGCCATGAACACTGATCTGCTGGGTAAACAAGCACAGGTGATCAAACGTAGTGAATGCCAGTGTCAGTGATAAGACTGCAGCTGAGTCCCACACTCAGCAAAGTATAACTCCCCCAACACACACACACACAAACACAGTGTTCAATCTCCTATTAACAACAAGCAAGTTATAAAATTTGTGAGCTTAGAATTATAAGGTTCTATCTCCATTTTTTTCAAAATTGAGTTTTTTGCATAATATCATCCATTAGTGGTCTGTTACTGTGTGGTGTTATTTTTAAATTTTCAACATTTTTTAATTAATTAGAATAAAAAGGTTCTATCAACCAAAACACAAGCCGAGTTGGAACTTTGATGCGCAATATCTCGGAACTACCCAAAACAGAGATAGAACCCTATAATTCTAAGCTCATGAAATGTAAAATATATAAATAAATAAAATGATGGACATTGAGAATATTATAAGGAGAAATCAGTGGCTGTTTTGTAGAGTACATTGAGAACTACTGTATGACAACTTTCCGCTACTGATAATGGTATGGAAGTGTTTGTGTATATCTGTACATTATGTGTCTGATAAGCCTGTAGCTGATTTCTCCGGTTTTGTGGAAAACAGATATCCATATTTGGGCTGAAGGACAAAGAGGAACGTATATAAAAACCTGGAGGGAAACCTCACACTCACAAGTTCTCACAGAAGATCAGAGGGTGAGTTGAGCCGTTGACTGTGTCTGTTCTGTGCAAAGTCTGTGTCCTCTGAGAAGAAGCTGCAGCTGATTCCTGCCTGTGTCCTGCAGATCAGCTGGGATGGCTCGCATGTCTGTGTTCAGGTTCTCCGCCGTGGCTCTGCTGCTCCTGTCTGCCTACTGCTGGGCCGACAGCCAGGTAGGACAATCTCTAAGCCCATCACATCATAGTGTAGATGTTAAAAAGCTGCAGATTCAGCTCGGTCACAGGTTAAGGTGAGCTTTCAGCTTCTACTGGGCTGCAGGTTCAGAACCTGTTGTGTGTGTCCAACTTATTTATTTATTTCAGACTTCATCACACACAATTTCAGTTACACAATACAAGCAACATGACCGAAAGGGAAAACGGGAGAACATAAAGCTTATATCAGGTCCCGCCCCGATTACCATTCAGTATACATTCATTTCACATTTCATCCAGCACTTTACTGCCTAACTCTAGCCTCTGCTACTGACCACGTGTGCATAATGTGAACTATGATTGTAATGTACTGTAAAATGTGTTATTATGTGAATGTGATTGTACTATTTTTCCTTAAAAAGAAACAAGCAGGAAGAACAGAACATTTTAAACATTGTACTTGTATTTTCCTTAAACTTTTTTAGCTGGGGGGACTACCAATGGAAGTTAGCTTGGTAGCTAGATTTGGGTAGATTTACATTTTATTTTAAAGTGTGTATTAATATACATCGTCCCTCTTTATCAAATAAACTACATTGAATTGAATTTTTCTGTCTTAGCATACATGATATAACAGCAGCTAGTTCAGAATAACGTTAAACCCCTTTCTGTGGGTTTAAATCATTTTATAATTGTCTAGAATAGAGTTTCATATTTAAAAGCCTACAAGTTTCTTGATTTTTTAACCTCATCATCTAGTTTGTTCCACTGTTTGACACCAGTGACTGAGATAGAAAAGGATTTTTGCGTAGTTCTCTCCTCTGCCTAAATAACATATTTTAATTTGCAGAGTTTTGTAGTTGATTAAGTCGTGTAGTTTGAGGATTTTTGCATTGATGAACAACTGTACTGGGCATAGTGTAGAATAATTACGACTCTGAACAGGGGGTGCATGACACCCCCTTGTTGTTGTTGTGATGTGTCTGATGTTGTTTTTCTAATTCACATGTTTGTCTTCTCTCTCCCACCTGCAGGAAGGTACGTAACTCACTGTTGTATTGACATTCACAGTATCAGGACTGGTGTGTTTTTTTTAATTAACTAAAATTCTGTTGTTGTTGTTGTTGTTGTTGTTGTTGTTGTTGTTGTTGTTGTTGTTGTTGTTGTTGTTGTTGTTGTTGTTGTTGTTGTTGTTGTTGTTGTCACTGAACAGAGGACACAGAAGGTCTTTCTGTGTCTGAACTCCTGGAGAGAGCCAACAAGAATCTGGGTGAGTGTGATCTGCTGCAGCCTCCATGTTTCTTCTTGACTGACAGTTCAACAGGTTTGTAATCTGCTGTGTGATGTGTGTCAGTCCGCTCCGACAATGACCCCATGCTGATTGAGGGAGACATCGCCGTCAGCAACGAGGCCGAGAAGAACGGCGACCCCTGCACCAGCCGAGGCTGCAAGTGGGGCAAGTGGACCGATGGAAAAGTCTACATTCCTTACTACATCGCCAGCCACTTCTGTGAGTATCAGGTCTGGGGTGTCCACATATGCTCTGTCTGTAGATAGCAGCTCAATTCACACAGTTTAAATGAAGTTGAGTCAACACCAAGGCCTAAAACACCTCGAGTAAATACTCTCTGTAGGAGCTGTTGTTGCATCTTGGCTTCCTAAACATCTGCTGTTGTGGAAGCAGAATAACTGATGATTGAAACTCTTTTATATAGACCAACAATGTGACAAAATGGTCCAAAGCTAAATGTTTGACATTGCCCTGCCAGCCTCCCGTGAGAAGTCCATCATCACCCGTGGACTGGAGTCTTTCTCCTCCTTCTCCTGCATCCGCTTCAGGCCCAGCAGAAGCAGCGACCGTGACTGGCTGAGCATTGAGTCCAAGGACGGGTAAGACAGTCAGAGAAATGAAGCACGTGAGTGAAAGCTGGATCTGAGTCTTCACTGTCTTCACCTTGTGTCTGATCCTGTCCAGCTGCTGGTCTTTCGTTGGCCGTCGTGGTGGAAAGCAGGTGGTGTCTCTGGCCCGTCGTGGATGCCTCTACCACGGCACCGTCCAGCACGAGCTGCTCCACGCTCTGGGATTCAACCACGAACAGACCCGCTCTGACAGAGACAACCACATCAAAGTCCTGCTGCAGAACGTTCAGTCTGGTAATGGAGCTCTTTATTAATATTAGAGACAAGTACATTCTTATAAGACTCTAAAAGAGACACTGGTCTAAGAGTCTCATAGACCTCAAGTACATTCAGTGCATGAGCTGTTGACAAGATCCTTGACATTAGCCACAGCTTAGAATTATAAGGTTCTCCATTTTTTTTTCAAAATTGAGTTGTTGTTTTTTTTACATAATATCATCCATTAGTGGTCTGTTAATGCCTGTGTGGTGTGCTTTTTAAATTTTCAACATTTTTAATAAGTTATTCATAAAATAAAAAGGTTCTATCAACCAAAACACAAGCCAAGTTGGAATTTTGATGCTCAATATCTCGGAACCACCCAAAACGGAGATAGAGATCCAGTCTTAGAGCTAAAAGCAGAAACATGAGACAGGTGAAGAGATGAAACTCAAAATCTTCTTTGTTTTGAAAGACTGTGTCCCAAAGCTTTCTGCTCATCACAACAACTCCATATCATTGGTCACATGTGCCTCCTAGTGGACAGAGAACTGAGGCTCAAATCTGAACAGTAGATGAAGAAGCTCGGTGTTTGACTTGTGTATAAAAAGCCGTCAGCAGCACCAAACTCTGCTGCTCAACTCCTTTCCTTCCAGAGAGAAGATCTTGACTTCAGACCAGACAAACACTGACCTTGTGTCCATCATTTCTTTTAGGAATGGAGCACAACTTCAGGAAGATCGCCACCCTGAACCAGGGAACTTCCTACGACTACAACTCCGTCATGCAGTACCACAAGTGAGAGCACTTCCTGTCCTGCTGCCTGTAATGATACAAGTGTGTGCTGTGGTTCAGTCTGACTGCTGTGTCTTGTTGTAGGTATGCCTTCTCTAAGAACAACCAGCCCACCATGCTGCCCATCCCCAACTCCAATGTGTCCTTTGGCAACGCCAAGGAGATGAGCCGCACTGACATCGCCAGGCTTAACACCCTCTACCAGTGCTGTGAGTGTCCACATGAGATCTTTAACAGTACACACACACATATAACTCTTTGCTGTTTTGGCCTAATGGACCTCTGTTCTGTTGACTGTTACAGAGGAAGCCCGTCCAGACAGAGCAGAGTGGACATTGTCTCCTGGTGTTTACTGCACAACAGAATTCATCAGCACAACATTGATCATCCAATAAAGTTACTCTGACTCAAACACAGTTGTCTCTCTTCATTCTGTCATGTTGTTTGCTGTCCTCCTCAGTGGACTAAACCAGATATCGATGCGAAAAGGAAGTTAAAATGTGTTTAATGGTGTCTGTCTTTGACTTTGGAAAAGAACTTACACTGAGGTCATGTGGGTAAGGAAGATAAATCCCTTTAAAAGTGAGGGAATCACAACCTCAGTGGGCATTTCCAGAGAATTTAGAGTCCTATTATGCTACATGTAAGCCAGTGTTTTTCAACCTTGGGGTTGGGACCCCATGTTGGGTCGCCTGAAATTTAAATGTGGTCGCCAGGAATTTCTAGTAATTGATTAAAAAAAACACTGATAAAAAATATTTTAACTAATTAATTTTCTTTTAAAAATTATGATTAAAAACACCATACACAATCTTAAACAACTAATAATAATAACAATAAATTGTATTTGTTGGCGCCTAAACTCAAGGTCATCTGTACAGTATGTAAAAAGAAAACAAAAAACAAAACAGATATGAATTACAATAGAAGAGTTCATTTGCAAAAGCAGATAAGTGCCATTTTGAAAAAAATGAGCTTAGGCTATGTATTTATTCCTTGCATAGTGTTGTTTTCAATAAAACTTTATTTTTTTGAGATATTTTTTGTTACATCAAAAAGTCACTCAACTTTGGTTTTACTGATATCATCCTATGTAAATTAAAAATTAAAAATGAAGATTCTGGAATTTTGCAAAAACAGAGTTATCTGCTTTTGCAAATGAACTCTTCGGCACATAAAGAAAATACAATGTGGCTAGAATAGGCTAGAACTGTAGGATATTCTACTTCATTTTCTCTCATATAAATCCAGTTCAAATAAAATGTAGCATACAAACATCTGAGCTGGTGCAATTCATTGCAGGGTCGCCAGTAATTTGTGATGTCAAAATGGGGACACAAGCCAAAAAAGTTTGGGAACCACTGCCCTAAGCCTATTGTATTCATCTGTCTCCTCAAGGAGGCATGTGTGAACTTGAATGACTGCAGAAAATAATCACCACTCCCAGAAACTGCAGATGCAAGGGTTGTGTCTTATAGATCTCCAGAAGTTTCTGCTCTCAGTGATTCCTTAAAGCTCAAGTCCAGTAACAGAGTAGGCTATAGGGTTGCACTTGATGTTACAGACAGTAGGCTATGAGCCAACCTGTACTTACTTGATTTCATTTTGATAATGTGCTACATGCAGTAGATGACAACATAACCACAGGAGTGGTGTGTTGGAGGAAACAGCCATCAAAAACAAATATATTACAAAAGGCGTATGGGAAGGCAATAACCCACAACAAAGAGGGGAAGTGATTTAAGGAAACAGAATTTAATGCAGCTGCTGCTGCAGTGAGCATGGTAGCTATGGATTCACAGACCAAATCCACATTAAGCGAAAATGATCACATCATATCGGATCCAGCACTGATGATAACTAAATCAGGGGTGTCAAACCCATTTTAGTTCAGGGGCTACAAATAAAAAGAGCCTTTAATTTTTCCCTTTGTTAAAGTAGCCTATAGCCTATTATAAAGATATTTCTACAGTTAATGAACTACCGATAATTTAAAAACATGTTATGAACAACCTGATATAGCCTATTGATGTGCAATTTTCAACATTTTCACACTTGGAAAATTCATCCTGAGGGCCGGATTGGACCCTCTGCCGGTGCAGTTTTGGCCCACGGACCGCATGTTTGACACCCTGATCTAAATCAAAATCAGTGATATATTAGATCCAAAATAGTTTCATACAAAATGTGATTTTGTAGCCTGCTTTTCATCCTTTGTGGCGGACTGTACCCTTTGTGAACACTGGATGGCGGTACCGTTATGTTCAGATCCAACATGGGCGCTGTCGACTCCTCAGACGCAATGAATAAATGCGACAAGAACTTCCTGTCTACTTTGGCTCTCCAAAGATGGCGGACACGTGTGGCCAAGTATTGCTGGGCTCAGGGCTCACCGTCCTCTCTCACCCTTTGATGTACATCAAAGTCCTGATCCAGGTAAGACGGGCAGAGACCGTGCAGAACCCGCTGTTCGCTCGCCTTTGTAAATCGGCATAACTGAGCCAGTTTGCAGCGGTCACCGGCAAGTGTAAAGAACTCCATTGAAAATATTGCTGTTTAATGGTGGCTCGCTTATCAATATGCAAAAGTAGAGTACAGGACATGGCCGAAGACTTATGCTGAAGCATTATCAAGGACACCTAAATACGGCTAACATTTCATATACGTAGCAGTTACAGATTGGTAATAATATCAGCTCCATTATCGGCCTGTCTCTTGTCCCCGTGACCTTCTGTTTCCAAAATACTCTGTAGTGGGCGGAAGCGGGGTGAGTGAGTGAACCAATTATTTCAGTTAACACAGATTTTATTCTTAAAACGTCTGTAACTTACGCTAAATGTAGGACAGGGACACCCCCATCACCTTGAAACACATTACACAGAGACAGTTTAATGCTTCAGAGGCTGAGCAGAGGCGCGCATCAGGTTGTAGTGACAGTGACCGTCTCGGTGGAGCTGGTTAGCCGGGACACGGGCAGCTCTGAGCCGCTGTCGAGCCTCGGAGCCTCCGCGGCTTTTTACACGGGGATAAGTGAGAGAAGAGCCGGTGGTGGTCCGCCCTCTGTGGCTCTGTTGACCTACTTCAAAGCGAAAGGTCAGCGGCGAGATAACGAGTTTCTTTTTGTTGTTGTTAGTGTTAATGTCGTGTTTGTTTATATCATGTGATTGTGTTTCCTAAAAATTACAGGTTTGTATTATTATTAGTAGGATAGTCTTGCACTTCACCCGGCGTCCTGGCTCTCTTTGGCCCAATAAAGTAACGTTAGCTAACACTAGCTAAAGTCAACAACATGTAAGTTAGCTAATTGGGTTAAATGTATTTAGCCGCAAATATTGAGTATTGAAATGTATTTTTTAAAAGCGCAAAATAAATAGAGAGCCGTTTGTGTAAAGTCTCAAATGCATGCAGCTGTCAAAGGGAACAGAACAATGAAGGGAAAGCAGGAAGTGCTGTTTGTTTCTTATCAGTCTGCTGTCATGTTGCTGTGTGTTGTCAGGTAGGACATGAGCCGCTCCCTCCCACCCTGGGCAGGAACCTGTTTGGCAGACAAGTGTACCAGCTGCCTGGACTCTTTGCTTATGGTGAGTGAGTGACTCTAGTCCAGAACAACTGAAAGATGGATTTGTTTTTAAAGGGAAACTTAGTTTTTTTTTCAACCTGGGCCCTGTTTTCATGTTTTTCTGTACACATGAGTAGGGATGTAAACGGCACAGTTAATTAATCATAAAGATTCCTAAATACCTTCACTTCCCAAAAAAGATTATGTTGGAAGTTGGAACCATGTTGGTAGATGTGCGTCAAAAACAAAGGTAAATGCTCAGATACTGGTCGTACGTAACATTGAATTGGTAGGAATTTAAATTTTAGTATATCATTTGCATTTAAAAAACAACTGTAAAACACAACAATTACAATTCATGTAAACATTTGGTATAGATGACAATTTATGACCTGAGTACTGGGGGGGTAATAATTGGTTATAAATTAATGGATACTTGTTGTGAAACAATGAGTAGGCTAATGTAATAATATTTTGACAATATTTGATTTTACACATTCATAGTGTTCTGAAATGAATTAATGCATAATAATCGTGATAATTGTTAATACATTGATTATTTATTTGACAATAATCGTACCAAGAAAATGTATAATTGTGACATCCCTTAACGTGAGTGATGGATAATACAATTATTGAGGTGGCTCCAGTATTGAGGCAGCCTGCAGCCCAGCTAACGCTCTTCAACCGGACAAGTGGCTCCCGTCAAAGTTCAACCTATAAACGTACATTTTTTTTCACACAGACAGGATCAGATAGTTACAATGAGCGTCCAACAAATATTAGAAAGGAGAAATGAATGTATGTGTCTACGTTTAGCCATAGCCTTTAGCACGTCTCTTCTTCTGACTGGCAGTAGTCATCCCCGGTCAAAGTGGTCGGCACGGCGCAGTGCATCGACAGGAGTGTTGGCATCCATTTGTAGCACAGCTAGCCATAACTTGTGAAAGCTGCACCAAGAGTAGCCCAACATTTTGTAAATTCTCCGGTCGTCTCTCTTCACCTCAGTCAGGTAACAGTAGGCTATTACACTTGCCCGGTTGAAGAGCGTTAGCTGGGCTGCAGGCTGCCTGCCCGCCTCAATACTGGAGCCACCTCAGTATTATCCATCACTCACAAAAACACATGAAAACAGGGCCCAGGTTGAAAAAAAACGAAGTTTCCCTTTAATCACAGTGCTCATCAGGAGGCAGGACAGGGGCCTCTGGATGTGCGATGATGTAACAGTTCTGTCTGCAGCTGTATTGAAATGTTGTGTGGATTTTAACATCACTGTTTGATTTATTCAAATACAGTGTCTGCCAGGACTATAACATAAAGCAGTTTTGTTTTGGGGAGATGTGACAACATCTGCTTCTGTCTTCTTACTGTGTATTTGACGTTTCAAGTTTTTAAAAAAAATGGTTTGGTACAAAAGAAATGGGTTTAGGGGAAATTACAACTGAACTTAAGTCATTACTATGCAATCATAAAATCATGTTTACATGGCATGGTGTGTATCCTTAGTATTTTGTTTGTAGTGTAGCTCTGGGCAGCTCACGGCTCTGCTCCGCCATTCTAAAAATAGCTTGCACCAACAATTAAAGGTAGCGAACCTACTGCTATGACTATAGCGATTATGGCAATGGGCCAATTTGCTATAATATTGAGCTATCCCTTTAAATTAGTGGTATGGTCCAGGAAAATACATTTTTATATTATTTGCGCCTAGGGCTGTTGAAACGAGGAAGAAGCATTTGATGTCTGTGTCTTTTTGGATCTCTCTAACTTTCTAGATCTTAGATTTAACCTCTTCCACTCCCACCCTATTTTTCAGTCACAGGCTCTATGAAAGTCTGATAGTGGAGAGGAAAGCAAACACAAAGTTAACAAATGTACTGGTCTGCTGTGTAGAGAACATTTCATCACATTCACAACCCTGCAGTGAAAAACTGCTCATGTTTTGATAATGACTCACATTTTTGTTCAAACATTGTGTTGTAGGAGTGAGTTCCTATGGTTTCTTTTTTCAAACCATCTGTCTGTGTACTTTTTGAATGTTTCAGCAAAACATATCATCAAAGTTGATGGAAAAGTGGGTCTCTTCAAAGGACTTGGACCCAGGCTCTGTGCTGGAACCATAGGCACGGTGGTGCACAGTAAAGTTGTTCAGGTGGGTTTGGTTCTTCTATCATATCGTGTTTTCCACAAGTGAATAATACAGTCACACCTGCTCGTAGGTACAGGACAGGTACCTGTACATGTAGGAAGCTGCATGGATGGAGTTCTAGTGGTGTAGATTTATCCTGAAAGCTTTTCCTGGAGAATTGTTGGATAACAGAGACTGAACCTTTGTCTATGTGTAAACATTGTGCAAATGTTGTTAGGTTTTTTGGCCCCTCCATTCATCACTTTGACATTTTTATCACCAAATTTGACATGTTACAAAAATATAATAAACTAATTGCTTTGTACTTAACAGTAACTGAGTAAATATATGTCAAAATGCACAGTTTTTTTTAAATGTTCACCACTGTTTACTTTCAGAAATGTCAGGAACCAGGCACAGCTCAGGTAAGAGTCTTATTCTTTCTATACTAATTTGTCAGTGACTGACAGAATACAATATAAAAAAGGGTTTCCATCTGCGTGTGAGATTCAAGTCTCTTTGACTTCATCTCATTGAGCAGAGCAGCCTGCGTTATTACACCTCAGACCACACTCACTGTGTAGTGTAAAGTCCATGTCTCTGGTAGTGCTGATTAAGTATAATCATGATATGAACCAGGGCAATAAACTCATTCATGGTTGCCTCTGATTATACTGATAAATAATACCTATTAGCTTCCAGTGTAGATGTGCAACATGCGCGCTCACGTCACAACCCAAAGCGGCGCCGTAGCCACGTGCATTGGGTGCATTTCCCGGTGCATGACGTCTGTGGAGCTGTGCACCACAGACGTGCACAGTTCCCTACGTTGCTGTGTCGGGCAGGTGTTTCCCACTGAGCTCTGCCCCGTTTGAAAGGTGAAGGAAGCCCTAAGTGGAAAGATGTCGCCTCTGCGATGTAGAATGTGTTTTCTAGAAGAGAATTTCAGGACGGCTGACTTGTATCATCAGAACAGACAAATGTAAACACAGAGGGCTGAAAAACACTGGACATGTCTGTTGGGATTATACAAATCAGCAGTGTAAAATAGAGCTGTCAAAATGTATGCAGTGGTTAATTTTTGCATATACTGCACCTATCCTATTGTTTCTGATGTACAGGTGCATTAGAATGTCATGGGAGAGTTTATTAAAGCCTGTGTCACTAATTCAATTCAAGAAGTGAAACTATTACACAAACAGGCCTGAAGAACCATACTTCACAGACTGAAGATGAGAGAATAGAAAACAATATCCTTCAGCATCCGATCAGACTAACCTGTTCTTCCTGTTCCACACTGTTAACAGAGAACCAGAAACCAATAAATTCACATCTACTTCTAGTAGTAGGGCTGCTTACTTATGGGATATCATAATCATCACTATTTTGACGAGATCTGTCCTTAACAAAAGATTTGATCACAACTTTATGACTCAAAAGCAAAAGTAAAATGTTATCAGTTGCACAGCTCTACCTCCTAGTGGCAGTTACAGTACTGTAAAGCAACATTGAGGAGTTTCAGCTCAGTGCTTCCACCATCAGGTTGAGAAGCGCTATCGTCTGAGGGGGGAAAAACGAAATTTAACAAAATCAGCCAGCGCATCTAGCGTTTATTCCCATTAATAAACGACAGTATTTCCCACATGTTTGCAAGGAGACTGTGTAAATTTCGCTTTTACCCACCACGTCTCTCTCTCGACACAGAGAGGAGGGGAGAGGGGGGGTTTGTAGGAGGAAAGTTAGCTACATAGTGCAGTTTCAGCCAACGTGACCCGGCTCAGGCTGCAGCGGCAGCACCATTCATCCTATTAACCATTTTTCTACCATTGCAATGAGTCTGGAAACATTATTTTAAGGCTGATAAACTCTGCAATGTTACTTTAAATGTAAAACCAACAGTAGAGGATTTAATGTGGATATACCATACACACAGACATACATACACACACTACTGGTCAAAAGACTTGGTACAGTCTAGTTTTTATTTAATCAAAACTTCATATTTTAATGTTCATATATTCTTTTTGTCATTATTCTGTTGTATAAAAATACCTGTGTAGAAAAAAAGTAGTCTTTATTAATCCAGTGTACACATACAGGTTCATTTCAATACATTACAATATCATGTGAAACTTAAGTAGTTCAATTCAAACTTAAAGATTCATCACACACAAACTGAAATATTTCATCTCTTTGTTTCTTCTTAATTGTAATGAGTAATTGGTGATGATGCTGAGGTTTTGTCTCTGTGGTGCAGGTATTGGGTGGCCAGCAGAAGGCTGTGGAGGGCTCCCTACAGCACGTTGTTAATGAGGTAACGCACAGCACCGCATATTCAGAGCATCCAAAATTCACACATGTTCGTTCTTTTAGGTTCATACTGCAGTTACAACTGACCAGAATCCGATTTTTTCACTCATATGTGACCCATATCTGACTTGCTTTTTACAGTGTGAACAGCACAAGTTGCATTGAATCTGACATTTTCAAGTTATTATGGTGCAGCCTTGCTAAAATTCTCGCATCAGTCAAGTCTCACATCCTCATAATAAAAAGTGGAAATGTGTTCAGTAGTCGCACACTTGACTGTAACATGAGAAGTAAAGATCCCGAGGTGGAAGGAGCTGCCTGCAGAGCTCTGCATATTTGTATGTTGCTAGGACCTAACCGATACAGATTTTTGGGATGTCAACATTAGGGGAATGAAAAATTCAGATAACCATGAAAAAAAATCAGACAAACAGCTGCTTGAATATAGTTCAAACACTTGTTACAAAGGTATAAATTGCACGAGGAACACTATTTTCAATCAATCAGATCAATCATTAGCCTGATGCATCAGCCGCTTATTTCATTACATTTCATAGAGCGTCTGAACACGAGCCATAGGGATTCGTTTGCTTCCGGGAGGCGGTTGCTTACATTTGCTTCAACTAATCGCTGCTGCTTGGTGGTCACGTGTGCTATACACCGGTGAAGCTCATAGGTTAGCTTGAGCGCTTGAGTTCAACGTCATGTTCTAGGACTTACCCATCTGTTTTGATTGGTCCGTCTGCTTAGCGGATGGAGATAACCATGAAAAAAAATTGACAAACTAGTTCCCTGACTATATGGTTGAGGCAAATTAAATTTGCCGGAACCAGTAGGCGGCGCTAGCCTGGCTAATCAATCATAGCATAAAGACATAATTTCTTGGTAAAACCAAGTCATATTCCCTGCACTTTTTTAGTGAAAGTATAAATGTTAACATCGGTGTCTATGACAAACTTTTGGCCCATTAACCATATTCTCAAAGGGCTATTCGGCCAGCCGAAGTGGACAGGCCCTAGTTTTCATATGGGTTGTCGTGTAAATGTGAATTTTGTATCCCACACTTTCAATGTCCCAACAAAGATGGTGAAAATGCTAAAATGTCAGTAAAGGCTACATGGCCTTAAAGGGATAGTTCAACATTTTGGCAAATTGGCCCAGATTCTACGGAGGCTCATGGGATTTCATTTCCCTCATCAAACTCATCAAATACACAATCCAACAACTCCACATTGCTCTGGTGGACAAGTTGTGACCTGCACATTCACCACGCTATGACATAATAACACAACGTTACCAGACAGATTTGTTTTAGAGGTAAATTCATGCAAAACTGCTGATGCGCGTTGCCTTCAGGGACAGTTTTTCAGCAAGCAGTCTCTGCATTTGCCTCTAAAACAACTCTGTGTGGTAACGTTCTGTTATCATCTCATAGCGTGGTGAATGTGCAGGTCACAACTTGTCCACCAGAGCGTTTTGGAGTTGTTGGATTGTGTATTTGATGAGTTTGATGAGAGAAACCAAGAAATCCCATGAGCCTCCGTAGCGTAGCTCTAAGCAGCTCACGGCTCTGCTCCGCCGTTCTAAAAATAGCTTGCACTGACAATTTAAGGTAACGAACCTACAGTACTGCTATGACTATAGGGATTATTGTAATGGGCCAATTTGACAAAATGCTGAACTATCCCTTTAAGCCTAAACTGAAAGAAATCCTGTCCCAATCAGATCTCTATCTAGTGCTCTGTGTTACATTGTTGTGTGTTTTGTCTCCTGTGCCTTCACAGACAACCAAAGAGATGATAGCTCGTTCCTGTGCCACCATCGTCACACATCCTTTTCATGGTACGACTCACTACAGCACTAATCCTGTAATGTGTGTAGAGGATGTTTGAAGCAGACTCGTTGAAGTTGGACCCGAGTCTCATGAATGTCTCCTCTCGCTTTTTTTTTTTCAGTGATTACCTTGCGATGTATGGTGCAGTTTATTGGCAGAGAAACAAAATACTGGTAAAGTTAGACCATTTTACCCATAAACCTCAGTGAGCACAGCCATCAATATTGTCCATATTGTTCATAAGTTGACAAAAGCTCCTCTGTTCTCAGTGGGGTGTTTGACTCCATCGTCACAGTCTACAGAGAAGAAGGAATACTGGGCTTCTTTGCGTAAGTGTGACTCTCCCTGTCTCTTTGATCCAGAGGTTGCTGAAGAAATAATGGAAATTGAGTGGGGGGGGGGGGTTGGCGGCGGTGGCAGGCGCTGACCGTAACGAGGTGGGAGGGGGCGTGAATGTAGCGGGAATAATGAAAGTAATGGCAAACAAACACTGCATATCTCCAAAATCAGGCAGGTTTCCAGGAAGCCTCATTTTAATATAGCATTTGCCGATGAGAACCGGTGTCAAAAAGGGAAAAGGGAACAAAGCAAAAAAATCAATCACGGACTTTCATGATCGATTACCGTGGCAACGAACGAAGCTTCCCCGACCTAGTGGGAGCTTTGAGGCGGTGGTTCCCATCCTTTTCCAGCTCATAGCCACCTATGATATGAATGTATAAGTGTAATGTGATGTATGTGATATATTGTTTGTTTGATTCTCCCCAGAGGGTTGATTCCTCGTCTGCTCGGTGACGTTCTGTCCCTGTGGATCTGCAACATGCTGGCCCACCTCATCAATACGTACGCCATCGATGACTCGGTACGCCGCTCCTTTAACATGACTCAGCTCAGGGAAAGGCTCTGTGCCTCCTATAGGGTTTTGCTTCATTGCAGCACTTCAGGCTGTGTAGGGATCAGGAAGGACCAAATCTTACAGACATTTCCTCACTAATGGCGCTTTCACACCGCTAGTTCGATTATTTGGTCCGCACCAGACAGTAAAATTATTATGTTGTAACTACAGACCGCGGAGTGGTCCGCGTTCACACATGCAAACAAACTAAAATTGGTCTGAATGATGTCTCGTCATTTTCCAGTAGAAATAAGTACCAATTTTGACTGAATCAAGCGGACCGAGACCACCCCTTTTCAGAGGTCTTGGTCCGCTTGATTTAGTGCGCACCCTAGTGCGATTGATGCTTTCACACCGATGAAAACGAACCGAACTAAGAGCTTTTGGTTCTAATAGACCGTTTTTAGTGTGCACCTACTGCTGTGAAAGTGCCCTAAGACTAAATAACATGTGTCAGTGCTATTTGATTAAAACCATGATGTCATGGTCACATGCTCTTGTAGTTCTGTTCCTCCTGAGTGGATTTTCCTTCCGTCCTATCCCACTCCCAGAGAAAAATTCCCATCCCATCCCAATCCCAGGCCGGAGTAAAAAAATAAATCCCATCCTGTTCCACTCCTGTAGAATGACTCCCACTCCCATTCAAAATTACTCCCACTTCGTTTTTTTCAAATGAATAAGTTAGTCATTAAACTTTGTTTAAATGGTTTTGTTTGTCCTCTAGTCATAATCAATCATATAAACTTATCTGTAACATTTCAAACTTGGTCATGCAGGGCTTTTTATCACCATTTTGTGGAGGTTTTTACTTGTTATGCTGCTGCTGCCATGTTAGAAGAGCTGGTAATTCACAGCTTTGACAGTTTTTGAGATAAACATGATAGTTATTTATGTTTCACTTCCAGTCTCACAGGTCTGATCCAAACCCATGTTTGTTCATGTCTGTGTTTAGACCAGAATTAATGCCTGACTTTGTTTCCTCTGCACAGATGAGTCACACTGGAGAAATCAAGAACTGCTCTCAGGCTGTGACAGGGGTGAGTCCAACACACACACACACGAACACTCAGTCCTCACTCACACTCTCACAGTCCGTTGTCTGACCACAATCCTCTGCTCTGTTCCAGTTCTTTGCCAGTATGCTCACGTACCCTTTCGTTTTGGTGTCAAACCTCATGGCTGTCAATAACTGCGGGTGAGTGGACCTGTTACTTTCTGTTTTAATCCTGTTGAGTGATGGATCAGACTCAGTCATGTCTCTGCTCTGTAGGCTTGCTGGAGGCCTGCCGCCCTATGCATCAGTATATCCCACCTGGGTGGACTGCTGGAGGCATCTAAGCAGAGAGGTAAGAGCCTCACACACTGACCCATGGGTGGCTACTTGAGTCGGTGAACTATGAATTGTGACATTGCTGATTTCTCCATTCCTCTCTTTTGCTCCAGGGCAACATGAGCAGAGGCAACAGTTTATTTTTCCGGAAGCTTCCAGTGGGAAAGATGTACGCAATTGACCAGAAGAGATTTTTTTAAAAGCCTCAAGAGAACTGAGCTGAAGATAGTTGTGATAATAAAACATAAAAAAAACTCAGCATTGCTTGATCTCGGGGCAGAGGGGTTGGACAGGTGGCACTTAATTATTTTGTATGCACTTGTTTACTTGGAGGTGTTTTCCTTGACAACCTGCCATTGTGAAGAAAAAAACCAACCTTTTATTTCGAGTTAATTTCCAGCAGGTTTTGTTTCATTAACAGAAATTTAAGAGACAATGTGATGGAACATGAAAATGTTTGTTTTTAAAGCCACATGTAAAATAGTTTGAGGACATTTCCTGCTGTCTGACAGCCTGTCTGTATCATGTGGTGACAGACCCGTGTGTAAGTGCCACCCTACCCCGGGTTTTTTATATACATTGCCCATCAATAATGACTCTACATCCCATGTGATGGCATTTGTTTGTTGAAAACAGCACTTCAGTCTGCATGTGGTAACGTCTACTAATTCACACGTTAATGATCAAGTGGGACCTCTTGTCATGTGATTTTGTCTTGTTAATTATTGTTGACACTCACTACTGGGTGAGCCTGTAATGCTAATGATCAGAAGTTAAAGGGATATTTCAACATTTTGGCAAATTGGCTTATTGCTATAATCCCTAAAGTTTTGGTAGTAGGTTCGTTACCTTTAATTGTCGGTGCAAGCTAATTTTAGAACGGCAGAGCAGAGCCACAAGCTACTCAGAGCTACGCTACCGAGACTCATGGGGTTTTTTGGTTTCCCTCATCAAACTCATCAAATACACAATCAAACAACTCCAAAAGCTCTCATGGACAAGTTGTGACCTACACATTCACCACGCTATGAGATAACAGAACATTACCAGACAGAGTTGTTTTAGAGGTAAATTCATGCAAAACCGTTGATGCACGTTCCTGTCAGGGGCAGGCTGTCTCTGCGTTTTCTCTTAACCTTCCGTTATTATCTCATAGCGTGGTGAATGTGCAGGTCACAGCTTGTCCACCAGAGCGTTTGAGTTGTTGGATTGTGTATTTGATGAGAGAAACCAAGAAATTCTATGAGCTTCCGTAGAGTAACTCTGAGCAGCTCACGGCTCTGCTCCACTGTTCCAAAAATAGCTTGCACCTACAATTAAAGGGTAACGACCCTAACCCTAAAAGTATTGGGATTAAATCAATGGGCCAATTGGCCAAAATGTTGGACTATCCCTTTAAGGGACTGCGGCGGTGGTGGGTGTCCAGCAGCATGGAGAGGAGCCTGAGCTGACCACCACCAACTCTCAACAGTCAAGTGCTTGTATCGAATCATTCTGACTGACCCAAATAAAAACAGCTTTTTTTGACCTTGTTTCTCTTGTGAGGGTGTTTGATGTAGATTTCAAGAAAACTAGCATTACAATGCAGAAGGTGACATATTCCTATCGCATGGTTGACTACAGAGAAAACATGTTAGTGAAAGTAAACTCCGCGACTTGGTTAGAAATTTCAAGACAATACACCTTTAAATGAACTTCTGCCAAGCGCCCTCCCGCACATGTGCAGGTCCATGCACACAAAGTTGCAGAAGCTGTACCGTTTCCATACCAACCATGAAACACACTCTGCTTGTGTATGTCTTGAAATTTCTAACCAGTTGCAGACTTTATTTCACTTTGGTCAGACGTGTAGGAGCTGTGATTGGCTGCTCCTCCTGCTCCCTCTACCTGACTGGTGGAGAATCTTATACGATTACAGGCTGTAGGTGGAGCCAGAGGAGTTGGATTTTATCCTAAATTACTGACCATTTTCTGACCATCAGAATGTAGTGACGGTTTCAGCAAATATGAGACTGAATAATTGTTACCAACTGAAGCTTTCATTCATATTGTACAAAAGGTGTGCAACCCATATGTAGTAAATTCCAACCGAGCCATGCTGTCTGTCTGTAACACAGGACCAGCTGCTAACACAATGCATCTTACTATATCCTGGAACGTGGGGACTTGCAAAGATGTTTATCTTCAGTTTCAGACACCACACTGTGACACAGCATGATGCTGACTCAATGCTGTCTGTCATTGGATTGAACTCCAGAGATAAACACTAAGTGCTTTGTGTGTGACAGCAGAGCAGTTGAGTACAGCAGGTCCTAAACCAGAGTTAAAGGCATTACTGTACATCAGGGCACTAAAGGAACAGCAGAAGAATGACAGAAGACAACAGTGATATGTTTATAATTATTTGCAATTCATTAATAAATAACTGGTTTACACTTCACCAAAACTCCTTTTAGTTTTTGTTATAAGCCGTGAGCATTGACTAGATGTTACCAAATGGTGAGAAATGCATCAATGTAAGCAAACTGTTATTTGTTCTGTTTAAAATGTTAACAAGTGAATTACTAACCTAATTATTGTGAAGTACAATGCAGAAAGTGTTTACTGAAAAAGCTCAAAGTAAATGTTAAAGGGATAGTTCAACATTTTGTCAAATTGGCCCATTGCCATAATCCCTATAGTCACAGCAGTAGGTTTGTTACCTTGAATTGTCGGTGCAAGCTATTTTTAGAACGGCAGAGCAGAGCGGCGAGTCTCTCAGAGCTACGCTACAGAGGTTAATGCTGTTCTAAAAATAGCTTGCACCGACAAATAAAGATAACAAACCTACTGCTATGACTCTAGGCATTATGGCAATGGGCCAATTTGACAAAATGTTGAACTATCTCTTTAACAACACTGACACCAAGTAACTCATTGACAAGCTCTTCACTCGCACCAATGATGTCATTGTGTACCATCAGCCTGACAGACAGGCCCCGTGCATCCATCCTATGTAGAAGAGGCAGAGCTTCCTGCGTCTTCAGGCTTATTAGCACTGTGGAAAGTGTTGATGTGTTGAGTCATCTCCTTGCGGTTTGTTGCTGTGTGGCCACACTGCACACATGTGTAGCGCCCTTTGGTGTGCTCCCAGAGGATGCGTCTGTTGCAGGCTACACCTAAAGCATGGAGGGACAAATTACTGTCTGCACAAAGGAGATTCTAAATAGTTTTTTCCTCATGGAAATGTTTCTTTTATTTATACAGAGACCAGCTTGTTTCTTAAAGGTACATTGTGTAGGAATTACTCCAATCTAGCGTTGCGGTTGTATATTGCAAGAAACTCAATCGTACTTTTCATTCTGCATTCACGTGAAACTGGGCAGATGGACGGATTAATGAAAAACAGACTTTTGAATGAAATCATCGATTTTTGTGAATAGATAACAGGAGAAGTCCCTTTATGACTACGTCGTCAGCCTGATATCTACAGACAGATGTTAGCTGCTGCTGCTGAATAAAATACAGTCTACACACACTGTTCACTTTAGATTGACATTTAGCACCATTTTTGTGCAATTTTATTAAGAAAAGATGCACATGCAAAGATGGTAATGTGTCTGGAAGGTATTGTTTTAGGTTCTTCAGACAAGAGAGTGGTGCCACACACACACACACACACACACACACACACACACACACACACACACACACACACACACACACACACACACACACACACACACACACACACACACACACACACACACACACACACACACACACACACACACTCTCTCTCTCTCTTTTTTTCTTTGTTAATCTGTTAATTATTATTAAAATTAACAATACGTATAATAATTAATTTCCCTTTGGGAATTAATACAGTAATTCTTATTCTTAATAACTTTAGAAATGGATCATTCTGTATGGTTTGTTTTTGCCTGTGTCCAACAGCTGAACTTCAGCAAGTGGTCCTGAGGATAATGTTGACGTTTAAATGACAGCTGACCACATCTGGCAGGTTACAGGTGTGTGCTTTAGAGTGAGAAGAGGCTCACCTTGATTCTTCTTCCAGACTGCTGAGGACCCTGGAGGAGACTGAGGAGCTGATGCTGGGGCAGGGGCAGGGGCAGGAGCTGGGGCAGGGACAAGGACAGGGGCAGGGGCAGGGTGGACCGGCTCAGGAGACCTGGTCTGTGTGTGGGTCTGACCCTCAGAGGAGGGATTGGGAGTCGCTGACTGAACATCCAGGTTTAGAGATGGAGGCGGGTTTGAAGCTCCAACCCTGAGCAGAGGCTGGGCAGCTCCTTCTGTCAGAGGGGTAGGGGGGGTCTCTGGGTGAGACTGGAAAGGGGGGCCAAGGAGTTGGGGGCCAGCAGAGTCTGCCTGAGGAACAGCGGTGGGGAACGAACCGTCTTGATTCAGGAATTGAGACGGCGGTTGCAGTGGTTTCAACACGGAGTCCAGCTGTGGGGGGGTCTGGTCCATGGGCGTGGGGTTGGGCACAGCAGCAGGCTGAGAGGGCGCCGGTTCAGCCGCCTTTGGTTTGCCCCGTGGCACCTTTGAGCAGGTGTGCAGGTGAGTCAGGAGCCCGCGGTAGGACCGCAACTTAGTGCGACAGCTCTCACACCTGCAGAGAGCGAGAGAGGCGACTCAAGATACTTTCCATGTGTGCACAATGTGATGTGAGCACAACAGAGACCAACTCACAAGAAGTATATGTTGGGTTTGTGGTGATGCCGCATGTGTTCCATCAGCTTCTGCATGTTGGGGAAGGAGCCGGTGCAATTGGCCATGGAGCACATCAAGACTTTACCTGAACAGAGACAGACAGTAGAAATGATGCGTTCATAGCAACAACAACAAAAAACGGTGGCCCTGAGGTGCAAATCACAAAACACAACAACAAAAGAGAAAACACAACGGCTAAGAGATTTGCCGTTGTGTTTAGTAATTTGTTGTTGTGATTTGCACCTCAAGGCCACCGTTACAAACCCTGCATAGGACAGTTCTGCTACATGAACTAGTCTTCACCGTGCCACCTCACTGAAAGTGACCTGAGTGTCAGTGACGTGAGAAAGTAAAAACTTGATAAAAACAAGATAATAAGACTGAATGTGTTACAGTTCTGTGCCCAGCAGAGGGCGTATGGAAAATACACGAAATTACTACATTCATATATGAATGTACTAATTTAGCTATTAAAGTATTGACCTTTATGCAGTCTACTGACCCTGTGATTAAAGAAGCTGTGTAACTGTCCATTTGACTTGTTTTTATTCATGATAGTGAACGCACACGGGAAGAGGAAACACACAGAGTAGAGTGACGTCTGTTTATACCCTGCTTCACTTTGGTGTTAGCTTTGACTGAACCTGACACCAGGAGTTCATTAATTTTAGAACTGAATTCACTTTTATTCTTTTTATTATAAGTTGATCAGACATGTTACAGTACTTTCCACAGAAGCTCACCGGGCAGAGACTGAGCCGGGATATCATGGTCCTTTATGTGGCTCTGCAGAGCGCTGCTGTCGCTGTAGACTCGCCTACAGCCGTAAAACGGACACGGTGTCCGGCTGTTTACTGAAAGAAATGGAAAGGATTTGTTAATGTGTGCATATCTATATTACAGCAGCTGTGCAACATGTGTCAGCTTATTCGACACAGTTCAGCTGGTTAGTTAGCATGCTAGCCAGGTAGCCACTGCGGCTGCTGTCTGAACCACAGCACCGACCTGCGGGGACATTCTCCGGGGTCTGGAGCATCGTGCCGCCCGAGGACATCATCACTGAGGCGCAGGGGCTGTTGCGCTGCCGAGAGCTGAGTGACCAGAGGCAAAGATACTCTATTTACCGTCTTTGCTAGAGGCTGACCAGAGCATGGATGTTGACCAGAGCCAGTCTCTGGGCGGACTGCAGAAAACAAAACCCACAATGCAATGCGACTACAGACGAGTAGTCGCATTGCATTGTGGGTTTTGTATTAAAAATACAAACGTTTTGTTTTCTGCAGTCCGCCTCTGGTCAGCCCTCGGCAGCGCAAGAGCCCCTCTCGGTGATGATGCTCTCTCTTTACACATATTTCAGTTTGTGAAGTTCTCTGGTTTGTTCTCGTAACTGCTTCAACTATTCTCTACCTGCAGTTCTCTCCTCCTGCCGCTGGTCGGCGCCGTCGGCCCGGCGTGGCGCCACCGAGCAGCCTGAAATCTATAAACTTCCTGTATGACGCTCCGGTGCCTCTCTTCCACTGGTCCCAGCCAACATGGTGGGTACACGGAAAAACACTATCCTCCAGCAGACCCTCACAATCCTCCTTCATCCTCACCGTGTGTCCGTCCGCCGAGCGGCTGCCGGCACCGGGCTGCACACACACCACATAAACATGTTAAAACTGTGGATATGAGGCACTTTAGGGGAGTTGATGTGTGTGTAAACACGGGCTGAACGGTCCCGTCCTCCGGCGGCAGTTCACCGGTCACAGTCGGTCACAAAACTTGCCGGTGCTCGTGTGTTCGCCTCGAGCTCACGAAACCGCTTCTTATCTTTAAACTGTTGGAAACATTCCGTAACATTTTGTTTCGTTCAGTTTCAAACGTTGACTCCAACGTTTCACATGATATGAGGACACTTTTTAAATTGACGGCGAGATTTTATATCTGGAATCAGTCTCGGATTGAGTAGACTGTTTCTACTTAACGTTTTACTTACGGTAGATTTTTTATTATTTTGCTGTTAACTTATTTTGTTTAAAAACCGTAAGTGTGTTGAGATTTTCTGCCTTCTGGTGAGTCTACATGAAGAGGGAGGTTGGAGGGAAACCTGTCGATAAGAAATGGATTTGATAAACAAGAGACTGTGTCTGACCCTGATAACCTGGTCCAGATTGGAGAAGTGAACCAGTAAAGTGGTTTCTGATCTAGATCCAGTCTGTTGTGGTCTTCAACTTCTGTGTAGTCTCAGACAGAACAAACATGTCATCATAGTAAACCGACATCTGCAGCTGACTGCTGTGAACTCATGTTATCAGAAGACTCAGACTGATGTTATTTACTGTGAATGTGGTTACAACAACAACAACAACAATGCCTCATCCTAGAGATGTTGACCGTAAAGGTGTAAAAGAGATTAGAAGTCGTTCTTGCTGATTTCTAAAACACTGTCCTGTCTGTAAACCTCAACTAACTATCCAACTTTAAACCTCCTCCACCTTCGGATGTGTTGTTGCTGTAAAACTGAACCCTGTGTGTGTCTGTGTGTGGCCTCTCCTCAGGGTCGTGTCAGGACCAAGACCGTCAAGAAGGCCGCCAGGGTCATCATTGAGAAATACTACACACGTCTGGGCAATGACTTCCACACCAACAAGAGGGTGTGTGAGGAGATCGCCATCATCCCCAGCAAGCCTCTGCGCAACAAGATCGCCGGGTGAGTTGAGTTCA
The DNA here is from genome assembly GCA_030347415.2 of Decapterus maruadsi. Taxonomy (NCBI): domain Eukaryota; kingdom Metazoa; phylum Chordata; class Actinopteri; order Carangiformes; family Carangidae; genus Decapterus; species Decapterus maruadsi. The sequence goes on along the minus strand of CM064900.1, from coordinate 23,425,265 downwards.
CCCTGTCTGCTGCTGCTGCTGCTGATTGTCTATGTGTAGGCTACGACAGAAACACACTCCTGCTGGCTTGTGCAGACCTCAGATCAGTTGTGTTTGGCTGTTTGTTGCAACCTGGTTCACCTCCTGAGAAGCTGTTCTTCAGCAGCTGCTGCTTATTGATCTTGTGGAGCACAGCTGATTGATTGACAATGGACTGTTTTGATGATCAATGCATAGTTTCTGTCACTACTTGGAGGGTTGAACAGTATGGATCCAGTGATTTGCTGCCAGTCCTGTTGTTGCGCATGAGTGATGGAGTCTGATCAACAATAACTGGCATTTATTTCATCATCTGCAAAGCTGTGTCTTTAATAGTTGCTGTGGAGTTAATCTCATACAACAGCTGCTGTTGCTGGTTGTGGTTGTAGCTATTTTTAGGCTCAGTTTGTCTTAAAGATCCCAGTTATTTTCTTCACAGGAGTAGAAAGTGTTATCATTGATGCAAACATGCTGTTGTGTATTTTTGGCTCTGCAAGGCTTGACGTAATCAGGGATGAACTGATGCAGCTTTTTCAGTCTCAGTGCAGAATGCAGATATCTGGGTGGATATGGTATTGTCTGATATACCACTGCTGAATTAATAAGCAATTTTTTATTTAATTTTTTTATTTGATTTTTTTTAGAAATCGAAGAAGAAGAAAGGTTATTACTTTTTGCCACTGATTCTGGAAGTCAAGACAGTTAACATAAAACATAAAAACAAATCATCAGAAATAGGACATTCAGGAAAACATGTACACATTAAAAGATAAAAGAAACAAGTTGAGGCTCAACAAGAAGTGCTGCTACTCATAAAATAGAAGTTAGACATGAGACTAAAAACCAATGATACAGCAGATAATTTCAAAAAGATTAAAAAATGCTGTGCAAATTCCACACAGATATAGGTTAAAATAAATAATACAAATAAATACATGAAGCAATAAGATAAAAGATAAAACCCTGCTCCGGAAAGTGACTTAGCCAGTGTAATCGCAGCTGAATGCTGACGTTTTGATGTTGGACTAAAAACCTTCCAGAGGGGAGAAGCTTCACTTTTGCAAACTGTCATTTAAAATGGTTGTTCAATGTTTTTATTTGCTGTGGCTTTTTTACTTGAAAACAATTTGATTTAAAGATCAAAGATATAACAAAAGTGCACATGGCAGGACAGAAGAAACAAACAAAACAAAAGGCAAAACATACAAACAACAAAAAAACACAGAAAACATAGAATTGAAGTGAAGTGTTGTAATGAGTCAGCCCCTTTTCTGATACTTGACCTAGCTACTTGGTCGATATCTGATCTTAATATCAGATGGGTGCATCCCCAGATTTAATCAGTCGAGTCAACGGGGCTGCAAACATGTCGTCTGTTTCATTATCACCCTGAGGTTTCTTAGCCTCGTAAACCAGCCTCTCCCAGAAATGCATTTCATTTCATTTCACAGGGGGAGTCTGGCCTCATCTCCGTTGTAACCTGTTCAGGGACCGAAGAAGAAAGGGTTTTCTAGCGCCGACTCTTGCTCTTGAGTTCTGTAATTGATTTTCCTCACGCCGCTGTTTGGATGTTTGTTGAGGATCTAAGGACAGAGGATGATTTCGAACGGTTACAACGGAGATGTTATGATGCTATGTTTCTCCCATTTTTCCCTGATGGAGTTTTTCCTCAGTGGAGAGGGTCCAAACTGTTTGTGGAGACAAACTCTAACGGGCTATACAAATAAAATCACCTTGCCTTATAACAGCCTGGTCACTGATGTTGACGTTAAACGGATGAACAGTACTTGAGTGTGAAGGGAAACATGGAGATGGATAGGAGCGATCAGTCCTGTAGCTGCAGCTCAGCCATCAGAGCGAGGCCACGTCTCTCTGCTGAAGTACTTGGGGAAAAAAAGTCTTTAAGTAGCACATTAAATATACTTAAGTATCAAAAGTACAAGCAAAGTACAAAGTATTTTTATAGTACGAATAATAAGAAGCAAAACAACCAAAATGGTTCTGGCCTTGTTCTCTTTATTTCACTTTCAGGTGAATGAAATAGATGTGGTAGATGAAACAAAAAACACCTGAGCGAACGCGTAGAGTGTTGTGTTCTTAGACACACAGACATGTTTTTGTGTTGTTCTATGATAAAATAATCTTAATTTCTAAGCATGTAAGATACGATGTCATAGAGAAGTTGGAGCCATAGACCGCACATCTTTAAATCAGACTTCTGGGAGAGAGAATGAGAGAGAGGAATAACCAAAGCGTCATACTGTAGCAGCTGAAAATGTCCCGTAAAGTGCAGGAAAAGGAAAACGATTTCAAAAAATGAGTGGGAACCCTGAGAGTACCGTACGTTGTTCTTCTCGTCCTCTTGGACACGACACGCTCATTCCAGATAATCTTTGAATGATTAATTATATTTCTATTTTAATTTGTAACGAGGTGGCAAACATCAAAGTAACGGAGTAAAAGTATATTTTTTAACTTCTAAATGTAGTTGAGGAAAAGTTAAAGTCTTGATTTAAAAAGCTCAAGTAAAGTACAGATCCTTTAAAAAACTACTGTAGTGTAATGAAGTACATCTACCTCTTAAAGTTACAGTTGGTAAGTTGACAAAAGAGAAAATGAGGACGACTGTGTGTGTTGTGTGAGCAGAGTGAGTCAGCAGGCAGCGTGCTCCTCTCCTGCAGCCGCTCACCTAAATTAAACATTCAGGAGTCAGGACACTATTAACGGCGTTCTGTTAATGGAGGCTTTTTGTTGAGAAACTGCAATTAGCCTGAGTTTGTGCCGGGGAAGCAGGTGCCGGCCTCTTGTTCTGCTGCGTCACGGCGCTGAAGCTGATGGTGCTGTGATTAAAGCGCCGTTCCAGCTCACACCTCTGTGTGGACCAGACTTCAGCATCATAATGTTCTTTGTGCAGAGAGCTGCAGCTCAGTCATGTACCCACTCCATTAAACACAGAGCTGGTCGGCTGGATTCGGCTTTTGTCGCTTGATTGTGTTTAATGAATCAAACCGTGGCACACCTCAAAGTGGTCGCTGTTAGTTTTCTTTTGCAAATCATAGAGATAATCAGTTGGAAAATACATTTTGCTTTTATTATACAACAGTTTTCCTTTTGTAGTTTCTTCTATTTTTATCATCAAACATCACAGTACAGGTACAAGATCAGCAGCACACAGTCCAGACAGAAATGAACGTGTTGACATTATTGTCAATTGTGTGATTTCTTTCTAAACTTAAATCTGGTTGCACAATAAATAGGTTTTGTACCTTTTTGTGTTTTTCCTCTCGAGGGTGAAAACAAGTTTCCTGTGAAGGACAAATAAAGCTGAATCTGAATTTTATAATATAATAGGCGTTTGTTTTTCATTTAGACTGAACTATGAGACTGTAGAAACATAGAAAAGCTTGAATAAAACTATTTGATCTGTTGTAAAATATAGAGAGTGAGAAGTAGAACACTGTAATTTGACTTGTTTTGTGTGACCATGTTTTCCTGTTTGTGTCTCAGGTATGTGACGCACCTGATGAAGCGTATCCAGCGCGGTCCAGTCAGAGGAATCTCCATCAAGCTGCAGGAGGAGGAGAGAGAGAGGAGGGACAACTACGTCCCAGAGGTGCGTCCACACTGTAGTTGTCCCTGTCTCTGATGGGACGGAGCAGCTGCTCCTCTGGTTTACAAACCCACATCTCACTGTTTTTCCAAGAGCTTTGCATGTTTGGCTCGATAATAACTAATTTCTCAGGCTGCAAATTGGATTGTTTATGTGCAATTTGTTCAGTTAAAGTATGCTCATCATGTTTTCATTCAGTTGGCATAGGCATTTTCAGTGTTTATGGGTACCTACTGTATTACTTATTAAAGCAGCAGACTTAAATATAAAAAATAAACTAGACAAAAAAATAGACGTTTATTGCAAGTCATGTTGAACAATGTCATCACAACAGTAAGTTTGGAATATTTGACAAGAATATCCCCATAAAAGTTCATGCTACAGTGATATTCTATCATGAAAGCAGGCCTTTTAAGTAGAAGGATGCAATGGTCATGTCTTTATCTCAAACAAAAGCTTGATAATAAATAATTTCTCAGGCTGCAGCTTCAGGTTTGATGAATCACTTTGCAGAGGAGCTTTTTGGTGAAACTTGCAGAACACCTTTTTAACTTGTAGGCTGTTGATTTTGATTTATTTGTTTTCTCTCTCATCTTTTAGATCTCTGCTCTGGACCAGGAGATGATCGAGGTGGATCCAGACACAAAGGAAATGCTCAAGATGCTGGTCAGTGTCCAGCACATTCTGCTGCTGTTGAATGACTCACTGTTCACACACATAATCCACAGAGGTTTGATAAATACAGGTCTCGCACACAGATTAAAATCCCTACCATCAACTAAATTTATTGAATTCATTCCAAATGAATTGTGACCAAAGAACTTTACAGACACTTGATTTGCATTCAGATATGAATATTACACACATAAAATTCAAAAATGTAAAACTTCCTATCTCTCTTCCTCCTGTAGGATTTCGGTGGCCTGCCCAACCTTCAAGTCACTCAGCCAACTGTTGGAATGAACTTCAAAACACCAAGAGGACTGTAAAATCATGTGTAGTAACGCTCTTAATAAAGAGACATAATTATTCACAAGAATGGTCTTTTTTTCTTTTCTTTAAACCTAAATCAGTGAATAAATGAAGAGCAAAAAGGAGCAGAACCTGAGACAAAGTAACTCTGAACCTTCTTAAGTATTTTTATTTCTGTGCAATTTTATTCAACATGGCTTGAACCCCCTGTACAAAACTTGTAACAACTCATTCTGAAAAACCGCTCGTTTGCATGCGGGCGCGATTCCACTTCAGTGAAATACGTATTTAGATCAATAAAAATGATTTTAAATCGGTGAATAATATTGTTGAAAAAGTAGTTACCACAAAAAACCAGAGGTCCCAAAAAGTTCTAATTAGCACTTAATACTGGTTTTACTGCTGCATAAGCTTCACTGTCAGACACAGCAGAGTCAGACTGGTGGGAGTTATTACAACAGGGGAACTGTAATTTCACTCAGTGGTGATTTAGCAGCTGGAACATCTGGTTCAAGAGTTTATTACTGACTTGAGATTTGAGCTAATTTCATATCTGTTATTCTTAGGATAAAATCATCTTTTCTTTGTAGCCGCCACACTGACACTTAGACCTAATGAAAGAACAGTCTGGTAAAGAAATGTAAAAGCTCTCTATTGATCAAATACATATTTAAATGATACAGTACATTGTACACTCAGACTTGATAGTGTCTTCGGAAATGGTGTTCACTAGGGCTGAGCCGTTACATTAATCTTGTTCTCATCCTTGCTATGAACTTGTAGTTGCATGACATGCTAGGTGTGAGTTTTGTTTACAGGCACCGTGCCGTCACATTCAGCACGTTGACATCAGATGCGACACATGGGTGAGGGTTAAAGTAACATTCTGTTTAAAAATTGGGTTATTTATGTGCAATTTGTTCAATTAAAGTATGCTCATCATATTTTCATTCAGTTGGCATAGGCTTTTCAGTGTTTACTGGTACCTATTACCTATTAAAACAGCAATAAAATAACAATAAAAAATAAACTAGACAAGATAATAATTATAAAATAGACATTTATTGCAAGTCAGATATTGAATAATGCCATCACACATTTTGCTCATATCGTGAAGGCCTAATGTAAACAAAATTTGTCAGTTTGTGTAATTTTTCTGAATAAATATTTGAGGAGCTGGTAAACATTGCTGGTGGGGCGTCTGAGCTACTTTGCTCGTCCTGCTGCTATCGTCATCTGCATGGTAAAATTTCCACTGTAATATTAAAATAAACCAATTTATATACATCAGTTTAGGTGTTGCATTGTCAAATTACTCGCTGCAGGTTCAAACACACATTCATCAAAAACACATTAGCAAAGTAATGTAAATGTTGAAGTGTCAGGTGTGGCTATGAAGATCACTGGTGTGTTTTTTGTACCAATGTACTAGGAGACACTTCTCATAAAAAAGGTTACAATCACTGTTAATCCAAATTGTACAAATGTGACATCACCGAGTAATCCATGGTTGAATTTGGAGCCTAGAGATGAGGAAGAGACGAGGAAGCTCCAAGACACCGTCAGCCCTGGTTGTCACCATGAAACCTGAGATCATTTCATTACTAATTAGTCTAACTAGTCTATTTTCTCTCACTTGGACACTTGAACAAATGAATGGTAGTGAAGATGTTACCTTGTTGGAAAATGCATTTCAAGTTTAACCTCCATTTGAAACACTGTTTACCATCTTCTACGACAAAGGCTTAAAATTCTGAATTTTTATTGCCCAATCAATTTTCCGAAATCTAAGTTCAGTCCAAACGTGTTGATCCCTGCACATTAAAGGATTTTTAACAACACCTCAGGGTGCCTCGGACCCATCAGTTTTGGACTGCCTTGTACTTTTCACCATTGTTTGCACTAGGACGGTCTGCCTGCTGTATTTTTATCTCCAGTTTTTCTCAATCCTATGTCCTTGAAGAGCACCTGAGCGGTCCATCTACCTTCACCCAGGGCAGCACTCACATTTCTCCTAATGTTCATCTAAGTTTTTGAATTCAAATAATTGGTGGAAATAGTCAACTGATTGTTGTTTTAAGACTTAATGACTGGTAAACAGACAAATCAAAAAGGAAATGACTGACCAGATTTAACAATTTAACCATAACTATTTAGACAATTACACCAAAAAACTAATTACACACAAAAAAAAGTTAATGAGTCCAGACACAGCAAGTAATGCTTAAACACCTTTATTGTGCCCAATCTGAACATACTCCACAACTGTAAGTAGCAGCAAACTTGGCAGACCACAATGAGGTAGACTTTCAAAACTCTAAAAAGCAGCTGGGCTAAGGGACAACAAGCTCAGCATGACAAACCTAATTGATAAAGAAAAGACATTTAGTCTTTGGCACACAGCTTATTATGCATTTATGTCCAACTGGAACAGGAAGGCAAAATGGGATAAGAAAGCATGGAATCATTTACTGGGGTCTACTCAAGCTGATCGATCGATAGATTAATTTATCATCAGCTAAGTGGAAGTTCTTACATTCAACAGGAAACAAGCAGCTGTTTTAACATAGGCGTGTCCCCCTGCTGATGTACAAAAGTGATTAAAAACCACTGCCACCTCTCCACACGTGCAAATTAAAAAGTGCAAAAATCAAAACTATGTACAGTCAAATGTTCATTCTCTCTAGTCTAGTCTCAACAGGATCCATCAGATGTTTGAGAAATGACAGATTACCAGTTGAAGTATATCCAGTAGCCTACTACTGTTACATACATTTAATATAACTGGACCAACAAAGCAAGTTAAAGTTGTATTTCCAACATTTTGTGCCCATTCAGTTGAAATTTGGGAGGGCAAATTAAAAAAAAAATAGCCACAGAAAAAATTTATGAGAAAAAGGAAAAAAATAAAAATTAATTAGGGGGGGTTTTCCCATAAACAGCCGCCTGGTAGAATTCTGTTCAAAATTTTCATGTCATGACTTAAAACCGTTTGTGTACAAATTAGTAAAAAACTGCGTAAAAATGTCTGAAATGCGACTGGTTAAATGAAGCCCAACATTCAACTCCCAAAAGTAAGAAACACCAGTTGGCTTGCACAGGAAAAACAGATGCCAACTGGGGGTGGGGGAGGGAGGGAGGAGGGGAAAAAAATAAAAATTTAAAGGCACTGTATGGCATTTGCCAATGAACGGCAATGAGACTTGCGTGATTGCTCTTCACTATGCAACACATGTAAACAAAAAAAAAAGAGAAAAAAAAGAAATGGCATTTTCATCCACTTCTTAACCTTAGGCTGACTCCCATCTTTCTGTCTGGCCACGAGTCTGGGAAAATGCATAAGTGTGAAGGGCCCCCTGTCTCTCCCAATAAGGTCACTGTGCATAGTGCCACTGTGAACAACAGCAAAAATGTAGCGAAGTGCAAAAGTGAACATTTTCTACAGTGATATATCCCCAGTGCCTGGTGGAGTGCCATAGTGCCCTCGTGCTGAGGGGTTGTCTGGCACACGTGCTCTCCTTGGCGGGCAGCCTTGGCCCCGTAGCGGGGGTCTTCCTCTGACCCTTCAGAGCGTTTGGGTCATTCTGCTTTAGCTGGAGTCTCTGTTCTTCTGGTTGCGCATGAGGGGCCGATGGTTGCTCAAGATGTCCATGGAGTGCTGCCAGTGCCAGCAGGAGCGGCAGTAGTACTTGAAGCAGGCCTGGTGGTGGGGGGGGCAGAAGACGAGAGTGGAGTGAAGTGCAGGTAACTTTCACTGACAGACATTTTGTTTAAGCTAGAGCCATCAAGGGATTAAAAGGGATAGTTCAACATATGCCCAGTCGCAATAGTCATAGCAGTAGGTTTGTTACCTTTGATTGTCGGTGCAAGCTATTTTTAGAATGGCGGAGCAGAGCCGCAAGCTGCTCAGAGCTACGCTACGGAGGCTCTTGGGATTCCCTCAAACGCAAATACACAATCCAACAACTCCAAAACGTTGTCATGGACAAGTTGTGACCTGCAAATTCACCACACTATGAGATAATAAAACATTACCAGAAAGAGTTGTTTTAGAGGTAAATTCATGCAAAACTGCTAATGTGCGTTGCCTTCAGGGACAATTTTTCAACAAGCAGTCTCTGTATTTACCTCAAAAACAACTCTGTTGGTAACGTTCTGTTATTATCTCATAGCGTGGTGAATGTAGACGTCACAACTTGTCCACCAGAGCGTTTGAGTTGTTGGATTGTGCATTTGATAAGTTTGATGAGAAACCAAGAAATCCCAGGAGCCTCTGTAGCGTAGCTCTGAGCAGCTCACGGCTCTGCTCCACCATTCTAAAAAAAGCTTGCACCGACAAATAAGGTAACGAACCTACTGCTATGACTATAAGGATGGCAATGGGCCAGTTTGCCAAAATGTTGAACTATCCCTTTAAAATGTTAATGTAGTAATCTAATATGTCAGTTTTGCTGCAAGTATTTTCATATAATATACTAATGATGGCAAACTTACAGGGGGCTCCACATTTTATCCAACAATATTAAACAGATACTAATGGATTGCATCTGCAATATAAAACTGGTAGTGACTGGACATAACCAGTTTCCTGAAGTGTATTAAACATGTTGGCAGATGTGAAGCCTGGTAGGACAGGACAAGTCTCTTAGCATGACCAGGATATTGAATAAAAGTCAATGAATCATGACAACAATTGACTGACTAATCATCTGTCCCGATGGGTGATCGTTTACACTTGCATGCTGCATTTACTTTAATTCTCAATTCAATTAATGTCACTAGTGCAATGAGTTCGAACAGCAGCAGCCAAGTATGTTTTTAATGACCAATTCAGACCAAATGTTTACACTAAAACAACAACAACCAGCAGGTAATCAGAACAAAATGTTGCCTTTATGAGGGAAGTGACAGGGCTGCTCTGTTTTTTTTCCAGTCAATTGTACAATGGACATCAATGAAAAAAAAGAGAGAGAGAGAGAACAGGACGCCATACAACTCTTACAAATTAGTCTGTTGGTTTGTATTTCTTGTTGCCAGAACAAATACTTGGATGAATTACAGAATCCACATCTTTGATGGAGCATTTATAACTGTGTACTTGTCCTAAAGCAAAAACGCTTTACTGGATTACAGCAAACACTCTACCTCAGACATTTCTACTCTGACACCACCCCTACCCTTACTATTATGAAGCCCTGCTGTGAGCAAGTTAAAGTTCCCACTGACCTGGTCTCTGCAGAAGAAAGGTCCAGGTTGGCGAAGGCAAACTTGACACATGGAGTCTTCCAGGTAGGGGTCAATCTGGACCTGGGGGCAAAGAGCCAATGTTCTCAGTTTACAGTAATCGCAGCAAGTAGGTAAATTTCCAACTAAAAAAGCCATCACATTTACCTACATTCTACAAGAAAACTCAACAATTTTAATGTTAGTTTGTTAGTTTCCTCATTGTGCAACACAGATCTGGGGATCTGCTTTGCCAATATAAAGCTTTAATGAAGGTTTTAAATCATGCATTTTTTAAATTAAACTAGTGGCTGGAAATTCACCAAGTGTGATGCAAATGCAGTAAAAAAAAAATTGAAAGTTCTTTTGCTGCAAGTGAGAACCTGCCGATGAAGCACCAGTGTCTTACATAAAAAAAAAAAGATTTTAGACAGCTGAGCACCTGTACAGTTTCCAGTGAAGACATTTAATCACAGTCACTCAAAGCAGCAGATCAATTATAGAGAGTACAAAAACTAATTATAGAGTTTCTTACCTTCTTTGTAAACTTGGGTGTTTTAATCTCCACAAATGCTGCACACACAGCCTTCAGGTAACTGCGCTGATTGTTAAAAGTGACACGTCCAGAGCCTGTACAAGAAAAGTTACGTCAAAATTCATATTTTTATTTGCCATATAATCACATAAGCAGTAGGTTTATGTAAAACAAGTACCACCTTTTAAAAAAAAAGAAAAGGAAAAAAAAACGGAGTACAACTAGATAACTCGATCCAATGAACATTGACAATATCTATGAACTTGAATTTTTGCACACACAAAAAAAAGAATCTGCTCAACACTTCAGTCTCACCTATGGGATACTTGTGCTTGTCCGTGTCAATGCCAGCGTACATGACGCCTCCGAACAGGTCGTTCATGATGCTGGCCAGAGCTTCAGCATTCAACATGCCATGCAGCGCACCGACAAACACCGTCTTACTGGGGTCCAAACGCTGGGCGGGGCAGCGCACATAGTTGCTGTCGGAGATCACCCAGGGGATCACCTGCACCTGTAGCAGCAGGAACAAAACACAAAAGTCTGACAATACTTACTGAGCTTCATTTGCTTTTACTTTTAAAGGGATAGATCAACATTTTGGCAAATTGGCCCATTGCCATAATCGCTATAGTCATAGCAGTAGGTTCCTTACCTTTAATTGTCGGTGTACGCTGTTTTTAGAACGGCAGAGCGGAGCAGCAGGCTGCTCAGGGCTATGCTACGTTCCGTTATTATCTCATAGCATGGTGATTGTGCAGCATTGTGGAGTTGATGGATTGTGTATTTGATGAGGGAAACCAAGAAATTCCCTTAGCCTCCATAGCATAGCCCTGAGCAGCCTGCTGCTCTAAAAATAGCTTACACTGACAATTAAAGGTAACAAACCTACTGCTATGGCTATAGCGATTATGGCAATGGGCCAATTTGCCAAAATGTTGAACTATCCCTTTAAATGAAGACCTGAACTAGGATGAGGTAAGATTGGGCAGTGGTGCAGATGCTTTTGAAACTCAAATGTTTTATTCTACCTGTGATTTAGACTGAATATAATTCAAAAATGACCTCTTCCCTTTATTTAATTGTCAAAATATTCTAAAATTGGCAACACATAAAATCATGTGCTATAAACTCAGGTATTATTGATATTTCCAGTAATAGTTCTGCCCAACTAGAAGACTTGATCCCTGAAAATATTCTGGTAAATTGATGATTAATTGTAAGATTATTGCTAATTAATCTGCTAAAGTAATTATTATCTGATCACATTAGAGTTCAGCAACTAAAACCTCAACGTAACCTTTCCAAAACAAAAAAAAAGGCATTACATTTTTCAAATGAATACTGAACTGATGTAGCGACAGACAGATGGACATGTTTCATTTCATCCTGTATGCATCATTGGAATCACCAAAAAGTAGCTCCTGATCATTTCATCCATGATCTTCACATGACTAAGCTCCTTGACTTTGAAAGGTTCTGCCTGTTGGTGTAATGTAATCTGACCCATCCTTGGAGGAAACAAATTCTCAGTGGATTTTGGATCAATTTGGTCAAAAGAGTAGAAACAAAAACTGCTGAGCCAAGCCAAGAGAAAAACCCAAGCAGCATGACGGCATTTATAAAGGGTAGGCTAACGTCACCTTCATGTGTCGTAGATGTGGAGGTAAACTTCCGGTCGTTTTGGCTAATGCTGCGTTCAGGCAGGCTTTTGAAACCGTAAGTTACGGCTTCAAGTCATGACTTTGTAGCGTTCCAGGCAACTTGTAACTTGTGTTTTTCCGACCTGTTGCCTGTGAAAGTGCACTCTTAACGGCGACTCGTTACTTCTGACCCGTGAACTTGGACCAGACCGAACTGGTACGACTTCACAGGTCGGAAAACAAACCTACTGCTAAAACTATAGGGATTATGGCAATGGGCCAATTTGCCAAAATGTTGAACTATCCCTTTAACTGAAACTCTTTACATTACAGTACATAGTTATGTGCCTTATTTGTTTTACTCACATCCTTGCATCGCATTCTGCGGCTGGACATCTTGAAGTAGTACTCCAGTTTGTCCTCGGGGTGAAACGGGTCCTGGGAGCAGGCATGGAGCAGTGCCCGGACAGACTTCTCATTCTCAAATACCAGGTAAACATAGCCTTCAAAGCATACAGCAAAAATACTTTAGAATATTAAAAAAAAAACAAATGTGGCCTCCACAGTATTATGTGTCAGTTATTCAGGGTGCTTTCACACCTGCAGTGTTGGTGCGCACTAAATTTGGTCCCGTTTCGGTCAGTGTGAAAGCACATCGCACCAAATCTAGTGCGGCCTGAGGAGGTGGTCTCGGTTCGGTTCAGCTCGGCTCCAACCAAACTCTGGTGTGCACTAGTTGATGTGTGAAAGCAACCGCACTCGGTGCGACCCAACTGCCAGGCGAACGCAACAAGATTGAGCTAAAAGGGCTCCCGTAGTCGTTGACAACGGGTTAACACAGCGGGGAGCTTGCCCGGTGCTCCGGTCCTACGCAGCTCTGTCCTCACAAACGAAGCAGCAGCAGCGGGGCAACCGGTCGGTGCGTGTCCGCTGACTCCGCTCAGACACCGGACAGGTGTCCGAGCAGCAGAGGTCTGCCTGTGTTTAACATTTAACCGGAAGTAATGGGACCGAGCTGTGTGAACGCAACCGGAAACAAGCCAGAAGTACCAAACTAGAAAAGTAGATCGGAACTATTGTTTGCCAAGAGTTATACATACAAACAATATAGAAATAAATGACCAGAGTTACTAACAACCGGCCAGAGTCTTGAACGTTTTATCAATCAGCGCTTCCAGATTTCAACCAGTAGTCATGGAGACATGACGCTCTCCAAGTTTGGTCCGGAGTGACAAAAAGTAGGTGTGAAAGCAACCGCACTAACTGAAAAATGAAACAATGTATCATTTTAACATTTGGTGTGCACTAGGGTGCGCACTAAACATGTGTGAAAACACCCTTAGACTTCCAATTTAGGCAACAACAACAGCAACTACTTTTAATGTGTCATGAATTGGGCTGCATTGACAAAAGCAGCTTGGATACATTTTTGATCATTTATGCACATTAATAGTTACAGCCTTGGACATAATTTAGAACTTTCATCCTTGCATCCAGGCAATATGTGGACAAAGACATGGAGGGCTGAGGGGCAGAGGCCACAAATCAAACCACAAACATACAACAGGACATTTGCTGACCAGCACCAAGTGAGTCTTAAATGAACAGTGCTGACTCCAAACTAATCAAAACCTAATAAAACTGCCATTTACTCTCTTCTTCTAGCACCATGGTCCAATAATGCCCAGAATCACCGTCGTGATTATCTAGAACTCCCACAAACAAACTCACCAGCATACCATGTGTTCACCACAGTGCTACCCTGAAACCCCGTAGAAAAAAAAAATGCCTACCAAATTTGTTACCTTTGGCCACATTACCTTTGGGAGGGCACCGAGGGTGCTTTCCATCCTTACCCGGCCATTCCACAGTCAGAGGCCCATAGCCACCGAAGGTGTTGATCAGACCAGCTGGAATGAGGGAGAGATCAGACTGTTGATCAGACATTGTTTCACTAAATTCAGTCCTGCCTTGTCTGACATGTCAAGATAAAAAGTGAATGGGAATATTATATTGTGAAACTAAGCCTAATTTACATCATATCAGAGTGTGATGATAGGTGCGATCAATATAACTTTGGAGCAAGTATGCGATAAAATGTATCCTACAATGTCTAAAACAATAGAATATAGGCTACAAGTATTTAACCTAGACATAGGTTAAATACTGTGCTACTTAATTTAAGTGCAATACATAATTTAAAATGATACAATACTAGTACAAAATGCCAAGGGGCCAAAACATAATTTAAGAAATGTGGTGTGTTGTTGTGCTTAGACATAATTTATATTCCCCTCTTCTTAGCAAAGGAAGAGGAGTTATATATGTGCATGTGTATTCTGTATTTATTCCAATTGTGTTTCAACTGTAAAAAGCCACTGCACTGGAACATTAGGGCCAACAGATATGTATCTGGCATTGTGAAATTAAAGCAGACGGTGTTTTGGCAGCGCAGTTACCTTCTGTGATGTCCCAGGGCACGCCACCAAGAAAGACCTTACAGGAGTACAGAGGGTCCTTGTTGTTTCTAGGAGGGAGCTGACCACTCCAGGTGAATGTAGCCTCATTCACAGCTGATGGGTCAAGAAGAGCCAAGAACAAGTCACTTCTATTTGCAGAAAACACCACTATTATGCACACCGTTCAAAACTGAGCTTTAAAAGGGATACGCCAACATTTTTTTCCCGTGTTTTGCCTCACTCCTGAGTTCATGACAAGCAGACACCATCCTTTCGACTGTGCGTGCAGTAACAAGGGCGATAGAGCCCGTATTGCCCGTAATAGCTTAGCTCAAACACTGGAAGTGTATGGGTAGTGTTAGCCTGCCTCCTACCCGAGCCGAAATCAGCAGGCAGAAGCTGATTTCATTTTAACTCTAAACTCTGTAAATATATCACTTTATTGACATCCGGTTACTTTCACAAAATAAACACTTGTTGCCCTTTACCTACAGAAAACCATGACAATAGAATTTGTGCTTTTAAATAGGAAGCTAACCTACCCTTGATGTAGCTAGCTTGAACCAAAATAAACCGTCTTTGCTTGAACCCTCTGTTTTGACCGATCTTGTGCCGCTGCAGCATTTGACCGCTTAAGATGCTTTATCAGAGAGTTTTGTCAGCTCTGAGACAAAGATCAGCCCGCCGGTTTCTGTTCAGAGTTTCTCTGATGACTTTAGGTGGAGGCAGGCTAACACTACCTATACACTTCCAATGTTTGAGCCAAGCTAATTACGGGCTATATGGCTCTATCTCCCTTGTTACTGCACGCACAGTAAAAAGGATGGTGTCTATCTGCTTGTCAAGACACAAAAAAAAAAAAGTTGGCGTATTCCTTTAAAAAGAACATTACATTATGAATTAGAGATGTTTCAGAATTACCAGCAGCCTGCCTGTGCAGGCGGGCCTCCCTCTCAATGCTGAATGTGTCATCCGACTGGTCAAGCACATCTGCACCGGGCCACGGAGAGCCAGCACGCCAGCGGCGGGAAATGGCAGAGGAGGAGGGGCTGGCACTCGATGGTGGAGTCAGGGGGGAGCTAGAGTCCTGGGGATCCAGACGGGAGCCCAGTCGCAGCAGATCTTTATGCACGTTTGACGCAAGATAAGGCAGGGGAGGGGAAATCCGCAAAGTCGACTGAAGAGAAAGGACATGTCAATACAATTAACTATTAGTTTTTTGTCTTTGTCTTACCATTTCATTCCCCACCTGAGTCACAGTAAGCATCATGCGCCTTACCAGCATGTCACAGAGGTGGTCTGAACCAGAGCTGAAGCCACTGGTCTCCGAGTCTTCAGGACTGCTGGAGCGAGAGTCCATAAAGGAGCCGGAGTCCAGACGGTTTGCTGTGCGAGCCATGCCGGGGAACTTCTCCAGGAAGTCAGCAGTCATGCTCATGGAGTCTGGGGGCAGGTAGCCTTGGGGCTTTCCAAGGATGCTGCTGAACGGACTGTTCATAATACTTAGCACTGTAGAAACAGAACAATGTTTACAGTATAAATGAAATGACTGAAAGCAATTTCACAGCAGCTACAGCAATATTACCCACACAGCTTGTTTATATTTGACAGAGCTGAGGGAGGTTTATGTTGTTTCCTGTAGCAAATCAGTTGGTCAGGCGCTGCACTGCAGTTTCAAGTTTCTAAAATTTTACACCTTTCCTCTGAATGTGTTCCACACCTCATCGGCAAAACAAAACTAGCTTTGGTTAGCCAAAATAACGGCAACCTAATAAGCTGTAACTGAGGCATTTTTACTTTCACATTTAATGCTGTGTAACCTGCCTGCTGTTTGGTAAATTTTGCTGTGTAGTTCCTGTAACAAGATTGGGTTTCAGAGGTCAATTCATCCAACAACACTTTTCTCAAGCAAAGCCCAGTGTCAGCTAAGCAGCAATTCCTTATGCATTAATCAGTGTCTTCTTTCCTCTTGATAACCAAGTGAGTCAGCTGGCAACAGTGACAGATATGTACAGTGTGGCCTGTGACGGTGAACATGAGGCTCTGAGGGGATCATTCAGCTGTAGGCCGCATTTGAAGCTCTGCCCCACTTTGTAGCGGGCCCAGTTTAGAAAGCTCTAAATGAAAGTTATGCCAGGTCAGTTTGGACATGAAGCGATAAAACTATAGCTCTACAAATGGGTCAGGACAAAATGGGGCACAGTTTTAGTCGATGATGATGCTCATCTCAAAATTGTTGGACAGCTCTTATGTCAGCACTTATTTGGTCTAAGTTCACGCATGGCAAACCAGTATGTGGGGCTACGTTTATCTAGTTTTCTGACATACCAGTAACCTCAGCCAGAAAAACAACCATCCGTGTGATCAACAGGTAATATAGGTAAATATTTAGACCCAGCCTATAGCTCAAGCCGATTATGGGTTAATTAAAAAAAAAATTAAAAAAAAGTGGCTTCACTAGATTTGTTTTTTGTGCTTGCTAGATTGCTACAGATGCAGCAAAGCAAAAGTGCCACATCATCCTCCCTAGTGACGCTACAGCCTGTTCCCACACTCAGACACACCACTGTTAATAACCAGCCATCACATTTCAATATAAATGAGGGCTGTACAAATTAAGGCACATAACCTCACAGATGTAACAATATGGACCATCATGTTCAAATCAAGGGAGTCACGAGAGCGCAAATAAACTTGTGGGAAAACGGTTACCATCACCAACCAATACACAGGAGACCAGGTTGTTGGTTTTGCAAATCCTAAATACATTGAGGTAAACAAAAAAAGGAGGCCTGGTACTTACTGGAGGGTGAGCTGGTCTGAAGCTGCGAGGGGGAGGGATGCGTGTCTGTCTCCTGGCTGCTCCAGGGTCTGTCCCAGCTGGACAGACGGAGAGACTGGAGGCCCAGGCCCAGGTCTGTGACACCCGGTGGGCCCCTGGATGTCGGCATCTCCTGGGAGCCGGGCATGCCACCACAGTTGGGGAAGAGCATCCTCCTGCTGCCCACTGCAGCCAGCTCTGACTCTTTTAGGTCCGAGATCCAGTTCACAGATTTAGCAACAAAAAAAAAGAGGAGAGAAGTAGTGTTAGATAACTGTTTCAGTCTGCGTTACATAGAAAACAGCAGAAAGATTTGTCACACAAAACCGTTGTGAGAAGAAAAAAATACGACTAAATTTTTTTTTAAAAACTTCCCTCATCACCACATCTCCCCCTACCCTGGCTGACGGGGGAGCTAACCTGCTTCTGTGCCCGGTGCAACTGCCATGCATCTCCGTCCGCATCACTGACCCACCTAGCAGCATGTGACATGGCTGCTGATGCACTCGCACACCCCTGCTAATGACATCAGCCCCCACCACCACCACCCCCCACCTCCCTGCTTCCTTGCCTAACAACTGTGTAATGAAAAATTCCTGTCGGAGCTATTGGCTTGTTGATAGAAGTACTCCCCTCTCTGGTAGGCACAGCACGTCTCCGAGTCGGTGGGAAGACAGGCACTGCTGCTGCCGCTGTTACCGCTGCTGCTTACACTGTGTCTAGCCTTGTTTCCCCGAGCGAGCTGACAGAGGCAGGGAGGGAGGGGGAGGCGAGGGGCAGAGCTACAGCGGCATGGTGGGAGGCAGCATGGGAGATGGGAGCAAATGACTCAGCAGACTTGAACTAAAAAAGTACTTCAGGCTTGTGGATGCTCTGATAATTTCATTTTTTTTAAAAACCCCACTCTACTCACAGGCTGGTGAATTCTCCTGATTTTTTGCACAAAAACACATACACAGCGAAGAAAGAGGCAAGCAAAGCCTCGGCGTCGCACAAACAGCTGACTGATCAGATGTTGAGGACGTAGCGATTTGCACCGCCAGCTCCTCCCTGCCCTCTCCAGGTCTGGAAAGCTTCCAGCAACAGCCCTGATTCAGCAACACCAAGCTGGGGTGGATGGGGCAGGGAGGCCAGAACAGAAGTTTAGCTCAGTGTGCGTCAAGATCCAATTTACTTTTCACTTAAGTTACATAATATTTGTGCTGCTGCTCATGTCTAACAGAGCAGAGAGTTATAGTACAACTTACACATTGCCTTATACAAGTCTGATACTGAAATGCAGACACGTCCTTAGTAAATTAAAAATTCAAGGAAGGGACGCAGGGAGGGTGCTGAGCCTAAATGTTGGCAAATCTCACTCGCCGGGTAAAAAAAAAGGAACACTTTGAATTGCTGCAATGCTGCAGAAGGCGATGCACCATGAATCAGCTGCTGGCACACAAGAGATAATGACAAGGTGAAGGAGGTTTAACAGATGGCAATTCTGGCTGAGAAAGTGAAAGGACACTTATGAAAAAAAAAATTAATCCATGGTATTGTTCCTTGCAGTCAGGGTCATTTCATTTTAAAATGAGGCAATGTCAAAACAAAATGTGAAGAAACAAAAAACATGGCGCCTGGTTTTGCTTGACCAACAGTCCAAAATTTACGCCCTCATTTAAGAGGCTAGAATCAATAATAGGCACCATATCACCTTTTTTCCACTTGAATTTCTGAAATTAATCATTTAATTAATTACTGTGATTATGTATTGTTCAATGAAGTGACAAATTACTTAATTTCTAATTAAGGTACTGATGTCCCATCTGCCCCGACCTTCCTGGGAATCTGATGTTTCGAGGAAACTGGATTAAGATTCACCTAAACCTTGGGGGACATTTCTAGGCTGATTCATGCATTAAGTTAAAGTATGATTATGAGAACATTTAGCTGATTTCCTTTGCCAAGGAACAGTTTTGGTTGAAAAATACTCGGACAATATTTGTTTATCCAACGTGTTTTGGGATTATACTAAAATGGAAAATTCAATTTATGCATAAGTACACACTTTTTTTTTTTTGCAACAAATCTATATAGATTGTTCTACAGATGAGGCTCAGGAATTAATTTTAGTATTTCTGAAACCTGTTGAGACTGTCTATTCATGGTACAGTATAGAAGCAGGGACCTTGGTTTGCAGCCAAGTCGACCACCTCCTTGGCAACCAGAGGTGTGAATTACTCCTATTGACCTCGAGTCCCTCAGAACTATTGCGCAACCGCATGTTACTTTCGTTTGTGCTTCGAGTTGCTTCTTTGCCATCTCTGAGACGCATGCCACTGACGAAATGGCTAGATATTGGGTAATCCTTGGTCCCCACTTCTTTCAGCCATTCCAGCCATGTTTTCTGATAATGTTGTTGCTTATCAATACTCATTATTGTGCTAACTTCCCGTTGAACTGCTGCAGTTAATTCACACTGATTACCCAACTCCATATGTGATAAAGCTTCGCGTCTCACTAATTAGCTCGTGCATCGAGCTGGACAAAAGAAAAACGAAACACAAATGACACTTTACCACACAGCAGGTCTGGTTTTCCCTTTGTGTTGTTGGGTGTGGTGCACACACCGGTGAAATCCAGAGCGTTACCCAGCATGGTGTTCATCCTGCGGAAGATGTCTGCATTGCTGCAGGTGGACAGGGCCGGGGAGTCGGGGTCCGGGGTCTCCGGCCTTCGGGGGTCGTGTCTCTGCGGGAAAAGAGAAGTTAACCCGGTGTGAATGGCTACAGGTCCACCGCCAGCTTGCGACAAAATTAAAAGCCTTTCTCAACAGTTTTGGGTGAATTGTTTTAGTTGTCAACGCCAAAAAACAGATGTCTTCGGTAGTTGCGTGACACCAAAGGTCAAAGAGAGGTTAGAACTGGTAGAAAACTACTTCTGTTCACCAATTTAATTTGGGTTTTTTACTCACCAGGGAAAACGCCATGGTGCGAACTGCCAGCCTATGACAAATGTTACAATAATTGCCGTTGGCTAAAATAAAAGGTCATATTTATGAAGTTTGCTAGCCTGCTAATTAGTCTCAATTTACTAAACGTGCGCTCGGCGAATGAGTGTGCTCCTCGAGGGCCTCCGTCACTTCACGTGCACCGCATCAAAGAGGAAGACCGCACAAATAAATGTCTCGTGCCGTTGTGTAACTGCGGTTGGTACAGTATGTAAACAATACACAGAAACAGGCCACTTTACCCATATTCTTTTTGTCATCTGAATGAACAAAATAATTATTTATTAAGATTATAGAAGTTGAATTTAAAGTAGGCTATACAAACTACGATATTAATTTTTAGTTTGGGATACGTGTAGGCCACTCTACAGTAGGACTTGTGTATTTGAATTTTCTGCTACGTAACTGCTCCAGTTAAATCCACAACAATTGCAAATAGGATTTTTTTTACTTGTATACACATGAATTTCAGATTAATTTTACAAAACATAGGCTACTCAACCAAAAATATGGCCATATTCCTGGCAATCATGAGACCAGATTGGAATTTACAAAATAATTAAAATTTATCCCATCTTCTTTGCCCCTGCCAGTTTACTAATGAATGAGCCTGCTTTTTGAACGTGCACTAATACCTTGTAGTTGTTTGTTCCCTGACTGGTGAATTTTACATCTGGACTCATAATGGTCCTCAAGATTTCCTGTGTATTCTGGGATGCCCCACATTATGTAGGCTAAAACACACAATAATACACTACATTATCATAATATGCAAGTATACTGTTTTTCCTGAATATAATATTATTATCAAAATATGAAAACACCATATACCAGTTCACCATTAGTGAATGCTCGTTCTTAACTGAGCTGATGCTGCAGCTAATGGGGATATGAATAAACAAATCAACAGAATAATGAATAAATAAACCACACTGAATTACATACAAGATCAATGATTTATTTGAATCAAAATAGAAAACTGAGATATGGCCCTTTGATTCAGAAGTGGTGTATGAACAATATGAAGTTTTTTATGAGAAAAGAAAAAAGAAGAAAAAGGAAATAATATAATAAAATAACATACCGGTACAATAAAATGATGTTACAGGTTTAAAATCAAATTAATGTTAGGGTGGTAACAGTTCACACTGTGCTTTCCACCATATTATACAAACATGTTTGTCATTATTCTGATGATTTGTCTGTGGTTGTGTGACTGCCTGTGTTTTCTCATGTGTCTTATCTCTGTTCTTCTTCTGCTCCTGCATTTAAGTCTTGCTTGCAAAAGAAATGTTGACATCTGTGACAAGACCTGATTCCATGAAGGTAACAATCAGACACCTGGATGCTGTTAGCCACTGAGCAGCTTCAGTGAGCACATCAGAGATGGCATAGGTGGTCATATGCTGCTTTTCACTTTACTTATTCAGATTTCATTAATCCCCAGGTCCAAGAGAAAGTCGCAAGTTGTCATTACATTTAAAACAAAATCAGTAGAATAGACCAAAAAAGTGCCTAGCCTACATCAGTGTGCCATTGACAGAGAGAGAGAGACAGAGTTTTACTTGTGTTGTAATCTAGATTTGGGTGTGTTTTGGCCAATTAACTGTTCAGCCCTTGAAGTTATTAAACATTGAGAACATTAATTAAAATAGGCTAATTAAGGTGTAAAGCAGCAAATTGTCAGTTTTGAGTATCTGGAACCAACCACAAGAGCATTTGATATGTTACCTCACTTTATTCATTTATTCTCTCATTTGGTATCTCAGTCTTGCAGACAAAATTCTACAAGTGATACAGATACTGCAGCAAGGACTGTAGCGTCTGCAGGGTGCCTGCTCAACCCATGAGCTACTCCCGATTTTATGATTTTTCACCATCAGTGACATCATCATCACCAGCAGCAGAACCTTTGTTTGAGCCATTATTTCATCCTTGTTTATATATTTGCACATATAATGAGTTGTTAATTTCTCTTTTTTTATAACAATACCTCAGAGATTTAGAGGTCACATGAGAGTTGGTCTCAGACTTTACTGTGAGTGTGAGGATGTAACTAGATTTCCTCCAGGGGTCGGCCACCTGCCTTCTCCAGCTCCTTCTTGCCCACCGGTCATGTAGGTGTTCGGCCAGTAGAGGACGCCAAAGACCTGCATCAAAGAGAACAAACAATCTCCAGGCCTTTGTTGTCGACGGAGAGAAGCCATGTTTTATGTCAGCCATATTTAAACACTCAAAACTACCTATGAAATATCTTGATAGAGAAAGAGAGAGGTCTTGAGCTCTTGACACATAGGGCTTTATTCATTTAGATGTTTTTCATATTATCTGTTAGAATAAGTGCAAACATTTTCCTTAGAATAACAACCACTTGTCTTATGTTGTCTGATGCTTATCTAAGCCTTAAATAAACAGTTAATTAGATGACTGTTTTCATTTTGTAGAAGAAGCTGTCTAATTTCCTTCAGTAAAAGGTTTATTCCTAACTACAATGAGCCACCTCACCCGGGGAGGATGCCTAATAAAGTATATTTTGTGTTTTACACAGAACATGGCATACTGTATAACTCATAAGAATAATACCACTTGTGCAAATAATCAGATATACTGTGTATGTTAAGGTTTGTATCCAACACTGACTTGTGTCTGCACATGAAAAGAGAAAATGAAATGTTCCGTCTTCTAATTCATAGCATCCACATCTTCACACTGTATTGATTTCATGTCAATCCAGATATTCTTTGTGAAAGTGACGTTGACCCGTTTTCCTATGAAGAGCAAACGGTGATTCTTGAGAATTTGTTTCCTCTTCTGAATTGTCCATTTGGGTCTTAACACTCTAGTCTACATTTAACGAGTCTTACATCAGACTTAGCATCCAGTGATGTAGTGTGTGCAGTCCCATGTCAGGCTGCTGTGCATGATTGTTAATTAGAGCATGGATTTTTTTTTTTTTTGTTTAGTTTGAAAATGTCAAGTAGAGATTGTTTAAGTTCTGAGAGCAAACAAAAGCCCCAATAAATTATACTGGACAGAAAAGAAGCAGAGCCTATCATTTGAGAAATGTGTTTACTGGACGATTGACTTGCTGTATTCAATTAGTTGACATTTGTGTCAATACATTGTTTCTGCTATCTTTTAAATGCAGAAATTCAACACATTTCAACCCATAGTACCATGACATTAAAATTTTAACCTTAGCGCTAATGTTCAGCGGATGCTAACTTACTGATTTAAACATTCCGCATAGATGAAGCTGTCACTAGGTATTGTTATCACATGCTGTCAGCAGCAACATTTGGTGCAGCAGCACCAGTCTTGTATGGACTGTAACCTAATTGGGACAAGATGGACAAATGTTTACAGTTAACCAGCAGCACTGTTGGCACTACAATTACGCAGCTGGTCTTATTGAGGAGTCACTTAAATGTCCCACAAGGAGCCGTCACGGTTGAGTGAGCAGAGCATCTTGCCAGCCTATGGGGCCAGAGTGTGAAGGTCAGCTCCATGCATGATGCAAAGAGACATTAATGCAATGGTGCTTACAAAGGAAAAGTTTGCATCAATTATTTATGTCAGCATCTGATGTCCATCGAGTTCAGCCCATGGAGTCAGCATTCAGCACCAGAGCGTTTGTTAACTTTGATTGGCCGCCGATCCACCGCAGTGATAAATAACAGATGCCCAAACAGAGAAATGCATTCACTTCTTTTATTCATAAGATGGGATATTTTTCTTTTACATCTTATGCACAGCAGATACAAAGACAAACATGTTCTAAACCACAAACTAAATTCCTCCATTACTCTAATCCTGCTTCCCATTTCAAAATGGCCCCCCCCAAAAAGCACCCCATTACGTTTGTAGTCCAGTTTCACATTCTGAAAGATCGTTTTACAGCAATCTCATTTTAGCAGAGTGGCACAAGTACTTCCTTTTTTTGACAGATACCCACTTCCCCTTTAAACAAATTGCACTTTTTTCCTTCTTTAAAACTACTTCAACAGGATTATAGGATCAAAAATTAACACCAAAAACACAAGAGACGACTAAACATCAAACTTATACAGGTTCATTATTTAGTTGCACAAAAATGCATAAATATACATTACGCAAAAAAGTACAAAAATATTTGTACTTTCCTTTGCTCAAATTATGACAGACATTGATATGATCATAAAGGACTGGGATTGTCAGAACGTAGGGATGCATTCACAAGGTCCATGCGAGATAAGCCATTTACACAACAGCCTAACTTTCACAGAGGTAAGACCAAGGTTCTACAGGAAAACAAAACATTTCGCTGTCTAGGCCAAGGTAAAGAGGCAACACAAACACTAAGAAAATTAGGATACACAGAACTCTGCGTTCTATATTCATGCCAAAAAGACTTTAACATGCAATGACTCTTAACGCTTCTAAACCTCCCAGGAGCAGCGGTAACTCATGGAAGGACTAGCTTAATAACGGTAACTTCAATGCGTCAATTTTCCTCAGCAATTACGATCCTTTAAGTTTGACTTGGCTTTGCATGAGGAGTTTATTTTTTTATTTATTTTTTTTTTTTGAAGTGCTAAGATGGTACCGCAGTAGTTGCCAAGGATGAG
This sequence comes from Decapterus maruadsi, assembly GCA_030347415.2. Taxonomy (NCBI): domain Eukaryota; kingdom Metazoa; phylum Chordata; class Actinopteri; order Carangiformes; family Carangidae; genus Decapterus; species Decapterus maruadsi. The sequence continues at coordinate 23,400,388 of CM064900.1, read as the reverse complement.
CTCAGATTGTCGACAGCAAGATGGTTTCAACTCAAACTCCCCCCGGAGACAATCGGGAGGAGACATAAATACTGTTTGTTTATAATAATGCACATTTGTCCATTAAATAAACCTGATTAAATTAACGAAGAGCTTGGCAAACCTCACTTCAGCTGGACAAAGGTGTGGTTTCCAGAAGCCTGGAGAAAGACAAGGAAAACAGTAGTTAGTCTAACATTTGGATAAGGCTGGTTTTATTCTACTTCTCTGTCAAACCAATCAATGCTTTCTGACTGCCCTACTCCATCTGTGACAATTGTTACTTTCCTCAAGCTCTTTTAAAAGATCAAAAAGGCTTTTTGAATGGTTTCATAGTTTGGTTAAAAAAAAACATTTTGTTAAAAATAAACTTCTTATGGACGATTTTCAGTTGCAGATGAATATGCATTTCATACCTTGGTGAGCAGTTACAGCAGTGAGCAGGGTATGGGAGGAAAACAACATGTACACTAATGAACACGTCATCCAGTGCAATGTTTGTCAATTGATTTTATTTAATCATATCCCTGTGTGGTATAGACCTCTTTTGTCGAAAATCTGTTGTAAAATAAAATATCACCATCTTCAAAAAGGAAGCAAGTCTGTCTTTTCTGCATCTTTGTCAGCTCCATGAAAACACAAAAAGAATCAATCCTGCCAACTGTGTATTCAAGCTCCTTACAGTTAATTTCTCTGCACCCTAGTGCCCCATTGTTTAGATAAACATTGAGCTACACTGTATACTCATTCTTTCAAACGTGTATTAATCAGCAGATAAACATCTTCTAAATAAATGTATAATTTTACAACACCTAGTATCAAGCTGTTGTAGGGAACAAATTAGCATATTTCACATTCAATAAAAATGCAAAGTGTATATTATGTATTCAACAGGAACAAGTGGGTTTGAGGCTGAGTGAGACAAGATGCAGTTGGAAAGTATTGACTAACCTGGAAACCATTTACAATAACAATGAATATCGCCAACCTTATCGTTAACCAATAGTTATTTTCATCCGTCTGTTTTTCAGGCCATTTTCATTCATGTTGGCACATTCTGCAGTTTGCAGTTAAACATTGTGTCGGTGTCATTATGCAAGTTGAGGTGCGTGGTGTCGGTAAATCCAAGTTTAAGAAAGAAAAATAAAAAAATACTGGTTTGACCAAAGGTTACTCACTAAATATCTAACAAAACTGCCGGGATTTCCATCCAGGCTGGGAAGTCTCAGAGGGAGTAGGGTACCAGCGCATCTAAAGAAACACAAACATAGTCATGTACAAACCAGGCTTCAGTGCTTCAAACCCCACAACTGTTGATTTCATGATCATCCCTTAACATGCTTCAAATTGTACATTGACAAGCAGGTTTAGGGTGACTGTCCCTTTAAGCCCTGGTCACTGAAGCCATGGGAATGTGGGTCACGTAGCTGCTCATTGAGGACAATAGTCCTCCAGTAATTAACAGGCATGGAAATGTGGAGAGGTTTAAACCCTCCTTGTGTTAAACATTTCCACTAGGTAAGAGCTGTATGCCTGTACCTTTCCATACCTGTGACTAAACCCTGTGGCAGAATGAGGTCTCGTCTCTACACACTTAAGACAGAGGACATGACTTCGGAGCCAAACGGCATAATGTACTCAGGAGGTTAGCAATTGTTTAGAGACATTTAGAGACTCATAATGTAACCCAACAGCCAACAGTCAAACCAACGAGGGACAGAGGGAAGAGAAGTCAAGGCATTTCAGGGATCTTTCATCAGATTGCAATTAAAAGGCTTCCCCCTCCCCATTTGTGTGGCTACACATTCAGCTTATGTTCAACAGGAGCGTGGACAGTAAGTTGGCACCTCTGGAGAAGGCCATCAGGTCTGACAATTTCTGCAAGCAAATGCTTTGCATTCCTCTGCCTATTGTGCCCAACTAAACGGACTATGTCATAGCTGCCTACTGCAGTGCTCCCCTGTGCTCTTACATTGCAGGAGGACGTCAGCTCACAATGAACTTTAAATGACCCAATATGAGAAATATTTTCCATTGCTATTGTTACCTAAAGCCCTGCCCACTGCCTTTTAGTTAGCTGCACTGTTGCTGTAGCATTTATATTACTATAAGCGTACAATGTAAACACTTGCAAATACATCTTGGTAATGATCAGTTTTCAGCAAACAGGACTGAACTTGTGTTAGTGTTTAAAATGAACATTTGCAAAACAGATGCAAAAATTAAATGGGTAATCGATATCACACATGTAGTGCAGCCACAACATACAAACCTGACAATAATCTTGTTTGGGATCAAACTTCATCTTAAAAAAGGCTTAAATTTGTGTTTTTCCTGAAATGTGATTCTGTAGCCATGGGTAATGTTATCAGTAAGAGCACCTTTCATCCCCCAGCACACAGACAGGAAAGGGAAAAGTTACACCTCCATGTCTGCAACTCATCGGCAAAAAAGGAAGCCATGAGCCAAAGACAGAAGATGATTACAGACAGGGATTTAAGGTAAGTGCAGAGCAGAGTTTCACTACATCAACGAATCTACGCATCACCTCCACTGATGCTGCGAGTCGAAACTTTTTCCATTTCAAAACGACAAATCTTTTACGATATAACTGGTAGTTTTAACTTACATGCTTTTTGACATTAAAGCTGAGCACAAGTTGTGCAGCCAACAGCAATTTACAGTCTTGATATCTGGATTGGCTTCAGCCGAACAGGTCTTTGTGATGTTATTGTAATACCTCTGAGGACCACTGGGATCAATCAACAATCTGAACCTCTGCACCAAGTCCTCAAAATTTGATATTGCAGTTCATGCTTCATCATCTAATTTATACGGTTGAACTTGATTACACTTTTCCCCCTACAGTTTTGTTTAGACAAATGGGGCTAAGAGAAAACACCTGGACTCTGCAACTTTGCAAAAAATCATGGAGGTTAAAGGGATGCACCAACATTTTTTTGTGTCCTGCCTCACTCCTGAGTCCATGACCAGCAGATAGACACCATCCTTTCCACTGTGCGTGCAGTAACAAGGGAGATAGAGCCCGTATCGTCCGTAATTAGCTTAGCTCAAACACTGGAAGTGTATATGTAGTGTGATCTGCTGGTCATGGACTCGGGAGTGAGGCAAGACACGAAAAAAAAATGTTGGTGTATCACTTAGTTCACCTGGGCATAGTCATTCATTTTCAGTAAAGCTGAATATGAACAATGTCATTAAAAAAGAGATAAATGAAAGATAGGAGAAACACACACCGGTTGGTCCCTCACCTGGGCGTGGAGGGCTGCGGCAGCGGCAGCGGCCGCCGGGTAAGTGAAGGCTGCGTGAGGGAGGCCTGGGGTCAGCTCCGTGGTGTACAGGGGGTAAGGTGTCCAGGCATCTGGTGACGCTGGGATCAGTGCTGCCCCTGTCAGATCATCTGGGGAAGTAAAGTGTGGGAGGAAAACACTGACTCACCTACCCTCAAACACACAGGCTTATATAATGTAAACAGTCAATAAAAGTTATTTTTTTTAAAGCAAACGTAATCATGACATACTGCAAATAATTCAGTAGTTCTTCCCAATTTGTGTCATGATGTCATGTGGCTTTCATGTTTACTGGCCAGTGATGACTTGTCGAAATAGTTTGTTTGACTTAACTACTCAACATTTACAACTCAGCTGAAGCAGTCAGACCAGACGTTGCCTCCACTTATGTGTTTGCTGAATTACTCAAACATCCAGGCAGTTTGACAGTAGAGTGAACTGATGTCTAAAAATGGAAATATGCATTACAGTATGTTGTTTATAACTGCTCTGGGAGATAAAAGCAGAAGTGTGTGCCATGACAGAGATGGAGATTAATGACATACAATTCTGTAATTTGCAAGTCTGTAATAGCGCCAACTGTTTCTCTGCAGCCTTACAGTATGTACCATTTCAAGGTTTTTGCCACAAGATACCATTAAATTTCACCAGGCAAAATCTGGTCTGAGTGAAGCCTTGCACTTTTGTCAACAACCACCTGCCCTGATCTAACGCCTCGAGCAGGTGTTTAGGCAAAGAGAGCCGAGACGCAACTGCTGACTAAACCCTGTGAGAGTGGGATTTCCCAGCTGGATAGAAGCAAAGCGGCTGTCTTAAGAGACACATGCATGTGGAGGTGAGTTAGTCTTTAATTTGTTAGATACTGTTTTTACCCCCTGTCTGTTTGTCTTTTTAAAAACCACAACATCCTATAGCCTAACAGATCTTTAAAAAAAAGGGCAAATCGAGTACTGGCGTTGCCAAGGTGAGAGTGGATGAGAGAGCCTAGAGTGGTGCAGCCGTACAACTTACATGGGTCCCGTGCAATGAAGTGTGCTCCTAGAGCAGGGTGGATATTTGTGGGGTTCGGTGTGGCCATCAGCTTACTCTTTGCCATCTTCGTGTTGGCTTTAGCAAACTCTAAGCGCAGGGTCTGGGGACTTTCGGGGTCAAAACGGATACCCTGAGGGAGAGACGGAGGAGGGGAGGAGGGGGACATGATATAGTAAGGGAGGTGGGCTGAGTTTGAGGGGCTGTAACTCAGTAGTCTCTCATGGCCTCCTTTCCTAAAGCCATGTTTCAATACTCAGGATGTATCCTTCAAGCTTCCCTTGTGCTATAAACACTGTTCTATGCCGTTGTCCTGCAGGATGTTCAACCAGACCCTCTGCACCCGACTGCGTTCACTCAACTAAAAATTCTCCCCCAAAAATGTTCCAAAAAACAGAAAAGGAAAAAAAAAAAAGGGTAAGACTGAAGGATACACTGGAATATTTCAACATGCTTGCATCTCTTTTTCCTCATGACGAAATCAAGAGCACAGGCGACCGGAGGAGAAGTTCACCCCGTCGCATGAGCCAGGAGGAGAGGGAGACAAGGAAAAGGGCTGATGGTGAGACTTTTGAGTGTCAATTCCTTTTAGGTGGTTTAACCCTGCGTGTGTTCTTGTGCCCTAAGCGCTGTGCCCACATGCAGGTGAGTAGTATTTTGGTGTATGTGTGTGTCTGTGTGTGTGACTGCTGGTGTGTCTAAGAGGTGATGCTCATAAGGAAGGCTATACGGCTATGAGAGAGAAGTGTTAGATACTGCCAACGTGGGCTACTGGGTGACAAAATAAGAGGTTACACTACTGAGGATGTGTCCAAATAACACTACACATGTGGCTAGAGAACGAGTATTACAGTAAAGCAGTGAAAGCTATACCAGACTAACAAGGATGTGTATCAAGGTCAAAGTAAACTACCGTAAGGCTACGGGATTCTGGCCTCTTTCCAAAAATGGCCCTGCCATTGAATTATAAAAGACAAAATGGGTTGGCTTTGAGAAGTTCTATGGGAAAGAAGAATTTTGTAAACTCCCAATCATTTTTGGTTTAAACAAAGGTTAGAACAAATCTAAGAAATATAGACCAACATTTTACAGGATTTAAAAAAAAGTAAAAACAGAGGGGAAACTTGAAAAGCAACAGAGAGGAAATGTATCAATAAAACAAGTGCTTACATTTAGTGCATTTTTTGCAGCTTCAGCTCCAGAGCGACTGTCAAAGGTTACAAACCCGACAGGCTGGAAGAGAAAAGGTACAGAGACAGACTGAGAACACTGGTTGGCCACTTGTTTAGTATTATAAAATAGCACTCAAGCTGTTCCTGACACTGATGGAAGGAATCTCACCTGTTTTGAAGTTAACTTAATCAGTGACCCTTCATAACCCTGTGGGGAAGAAAGATAGCCAATTATCCACCGTGGAGTCACATGCACAAAGTCAGGAATGAACGCCTCGCACTATACAAAGAGGAACCTGCTTTGTGTGCACCTTCAGTTTCAGTTCGACAGCAGGACATCAGGCTCCTCTATGACAGTGTTGCAACATTTAGTAAAACAGTTGAATGGTTAAATAAAAAACAAAACACAAAAACAAACAGTTTTCCTTTCCCTGATCTGACAGCTTGTTTCATCTTACATGCTAAATAGAAATAAACAAAAAGAACACTACGTTGGGTTTTGTTTTAAGCACAGATACAGCATGAATTCCAAATAAAGCCTCTGGGCTTAAATCAAGTTAAAAACAGCACAGGGGTTGGTTAAAGAATGAATAAATTCCTGAGAAATGAAGGGGAATTTTGCTTGACCAGAGTATTGATAGATGGGATCTCGCCTGATCCTGATTTACAGCCATGGAAAATTAAACAACTTTCACTGGCTGTGATAAATCCTTAGCAACAATCCAAACCAGATTTACCTGCACTACTTCAGAGTAGAAAAGCAAGAGGGAGAATACAGTCAATATTAAAAAAGAGCTTTCTCTCTGAATGGAAACCTCAGATTAAACCCAATCTGCACACGCTATGGTGTGTTTGCCAACTGTAGACGCACAGACGTGATAAAAACCAGTGTTACGCTAACTTAAGAAAACAAGACATTTTAAGTGGTTTCACAATGTCCCAATGTTATGAAGGGAAATAAAAATTTCCCTACACGGTGGGCGAGCTGGGTCACGGAGAGGGTTGGTTGGCCAATCGCGAGGGCTACTCATTTACACATTCCACAAGATCATCCATGTGCGCGGGATACCACTTCCAATTTGGTTAGTTAGGACACGGGTGGGAGGGGTGTTTATGGAACTGGACTCCAGTCAGAAAAGAAACAAAAAAGAGCAATGGACGAACAATGATGTGGCCCAATTTCCATATATGCAAATATCTGGACAAGGGACTGTTTGATTCCAGCTATGCACAAATAAGGAGCGCTGATTTCTGCTGTATGAGCTGAAGCATCAAATGCTACAGGCATGACAGGTGGTTTAAAGAGGATTAGGTGCACACTGGATTACAGTTGCTTCCTCAATAATTTAAGAAAATGTTTAAGAGGTCTTCCTCTCTGTGCAGATAATCCTTTCAGAGACACTTTCCATGACTCTCCTCCAGCACCTGGCACACAGCGGCTACCTTACTGTTAAGAAGCTTCTGATTTATATACTTTTAATCATACAATTAGCCTCACATGGCTGTACAATCTGTACAACTTGTTACAATAAAATGCATATTGATGCCACCTACCTTAAAAGGTCTGAAGAGAAGGTAGAGTTCCCGTGGTTTGATGTCTACTGGTAGGCCACTGACAAACAGTGTTCGTACCTGCAAAACAAACAGCAAAACTGCATTTCATCATTCGGAAGTGACCCTATTATAGGCTTCTTGTTTTGTTTGTTTGGTTTTTAAAGTCTCATCTCTGAACATGTAACATGAACATGTAAAAAAAAAAAAAAAGGCTGACCTGGAGGTATGAACTGAGCTACAAAAGCACATGAATTCATCAGGTTTTCCTGAATCTTTCCTCCACTGATGGACAATAGCTAAAAAAAAAAAAAAATCAATACAGCTGGTCTATTTACTAACAGCATTGCTTGACCTTATCATTAGCACATGTTTACAAGCAGCGAGTAGTTCAACCAGTGAGTGATTATTCTGTGTGAATTGTTTCTAGAGGCCCAGAAGAGGTACATACGATTGTCCAGTAATGAATAAAGATTAGAAGGAAGTCTGGAAAGAATAAACCATATTTTTTGCATTGTTTGTTCCCCTGTTCTTTCAACCATGACCCCTTGGTGGGACCCGACCCCCATGTTGGAGACAACAGATGATGGCTTGATTTCAACAGAACCCTGTCAGGATTTTAGATTTTTCATAACAGGAGCTGAACAATCACCCGAGTGAAGCGGAAGATTAAAAAAAAAACAGTACATGAGACATCCAACATGTTAAGAGCTAAATGGTGAACATCAGACCAGTCCGTCCTGCATCTGAACCCCCAGATTCCCTTCGAGGACTCCTGGACTTGCAGTGACCATGCAGACAGTACTGCAAACCGATGCTGTGTATACGGACGGACCAGTGTGGCCGGGGGAAATAAACAGTGCGGTGCGAGGCCCATTAGTTCCCAGCCGGTGGGGAGGCCCTCAGTACAATGGGGGCTGCCAGAGGAACAGCACTTGGACAACAGTGCACAGCATGACACCATTTCCTTCCTCTGACCCGCAGCCCCAACCCTGCCAGCCCTCCAGCATTTTTCAGGTGCAGCACAGCAGCAATTCTCAGCCCTTTACAAGTACAAGCACATACGGCAATTGAAGGCCTGCGCAGCTGGACGGCAACTCAATGGAGATGTTTTAATCTGTCGTCCTGCTTATTGATCCAGCGGCTCTGCGACTGCGAGTGAATAAACCTGGAGCTGTGTGAAGCCCATACTCCTTTTAATAAAACCACATCAGTTACATATTTGGGCTAATTTCTGTGCAAATTCTCCTCTTCATCTGATAAGATACAACATCTTGACGACTTAAGGGGTTTTTTTCCCCCCTATGTCAAATATATTTCTGCTCCTTTTCTTTTGATGTTTGATCTAAATTACGAGGAGGAAAAAAAGACATCAAATTAGACCAAGAAAAGTCAAGTGGCCACATGAGGCTTTGTTGGAAGATAATGGGAACAAAGGAGGACCAACAAAAGGCCCAGCACCCCCCCTCAGTGTGTCTCCATAGGAGTCATTACAGAGGAAATATAGCTGGTCACACAGAAATGAAGAGTGGCAGCTGGAACAAGTCAACACTTTACATTTGAGGGAATTTTTTTATTTTATTTGTTTAAACATCCTGATTTACTTACCACTTTATTTGGAGCCACACATTTTTTAAAGGTGTCAAGTAACAGTTTTAGGCCATTTCAGGTGTCACTTTCATGGCCTCGTGATTTTTTCAAGTCAACCTTCAGCGTTTTATGTGACGCAGCTCTTTTTTTTTTTATTCTTCTTAACTATCTGTTTATATTTTTGGCACGTGAACGCAAACACACAAAGGCAGATGTCAGACAGGAAAACTGGGAAATATCTCACCAAATAATTAGGAGAATCTCCAGATAGCCTATTTAAATTATGGGATATTTCCCATTTTCCAGCCCACACAGGCCCCGCTGCTTTCACACATTGATGCGTATCTTTTAAACAACAGGATTATTTTTTCTTTTCTCTCTTATTTTTTTTTTTTTTTTAGCTTATACAGTGTTTTTACTAAACATGAAGACTGGACTCTGATGTGTAGCACATGTCACACAAACAAAATCGGCTGATTGGTGAGTGGCCAATGAAACAATATCTTTACACACATGATCCATATTTGTGGCTGATTGAGCCAATAAGCCACGCAGCTGAGAAAAATAATTACTGAAAATTAGGCGTTTAAGCACTTGTTGAATATAACGTGTTTTTTATTGTCTGACATGTAGTAGCCCTGGCTATAAACACACGGTTCCTGCAGGAGACGCCAGAATAAGCACGTTTCCCCTCCAGGCTGCGCCTTCGTCCTTAATGTTCCTTGTATTTCAAAAAAAAAAAGGGGCTTCACATTAAAAGGTGTGGGGGCCAAAATTAAAAACTACCTCGTGATATTTCATCCAAACTTAAAGCCAAAAGCCCGAGCGTGCGTCCGTGTGAGCAGATTGTTTTCAGACTGTCAGTGAACACGGACTGGACCGGACGCAGCGCAGGAATGAAAACTTTTGCCCAACTCACCTCCTCCTCGATGGAGACGTTGTTGTTGGGTTCTGCGTCAGCTTTCAGACTCATGTTGCCGGTCTCTTCAGCCGCTGCTGCCGCCGCTGCTGCTGCCGCTGCACAAAGTACTAAGTTTTTCCTCGTCGTGTGATATTTCCCCCAAGTGCGTCTGAAGCTCCCGTGAAAGTCCTGGTGTCGCTGCTTGAACTTGAGGAGAGAAGGTGTGCCGAGGTGAGGTCGTGCGGACGAGGACGGCGAGGTATCCGAGGTGACTCTTGCGGCAGGAGTCGTATGGCTAGAGAGAATCATTCATAAAAGGGAGGAAAAGGAAAGAGAAAAGGAAATACAGAGACGCGCTAAAACTAAAGGTGAGAAGGTGGATTAGTGCTCCGTGTGTGAGGGTGAAAGATGGGGGGAAAGAAGTGCGCGTAAAAAACAGAAAGCCTCTGCGCTCACATCAATGCCCTCAGCTGTGGGACTGTGCGGAGGAAGAACAAGTAAACTTTTCTCATTGGAGCGTCTCTCGCTCTCTCTCCTCCTGTCAGCGAGCGAGCCCCCCCTTCGCCCCCTCCTTCCTCCCTCCTCTCTCCACCTCCTCCTCCTGCTTTTCAATTAGGTCATCAATTATGTTGCAGTCCGCTGTGAGCCGTAATCAAGCCGCAGATTCGCCTCAGCTGTTGCACGGAGACCCGGCCCCTCTGCTGCTACATCACCGTTTCTATGGGACCCGAAGAGCCAATGGTCACTGAGCACAAAGCCCACAACTTTACATGACAGTACAGGAATATTATGTTATGAATAATTATTTATTTTGTTTTTTTTTTTATTAGCCTCCCAAAAAATAAAAATAAAAGGGGGGAAAAAGACATTCATTTAACAATATTTTTTGAGGACTGGGCTATTTCTGTGACCTTCTCGGCAGCATCTTTATTTGTCTTAATTATATGTTCATGTGTTCTGGTCCCCTATATCTTAAGAATTGAAGGTATAATTTCAATGATCCTTTTTATTTATAGTGAGAAGTAACAAATCCATATTCACAGGGGTGGTCTGACTCCTTCTTTATGCTTCTTTATACTATATTTGCCATATGGAAAATGCATTTTTAATTTACTAGATGCCACGACCAACCAGTTTTTGCCAGTGCACCCACAATAATACCATTAGAATTTAATATTAAATCACATAATACAAATAATTAACATATAACATTGACAGAGGCCATTTTGACCGTAGAATGAAATAAGTGGAAGGAAGGAAGGAATTTTACCTATAACATCTTTGAGTAAAATAGAATAGCCAACTCCCTCCACCTCAGATTTTGGATGATTAGATAACTGAATTTACATTCAGACGATAGTATTCTTGTATGTCAGAGTAGTCTGACATAAATGAAAAAGAAACAGATTTTTGTGATATATAAACATGTCACCTTCATGCAAAAATAAATAAATAAATAAAAAGGAAAAGCAGCAAAGAACATAATTTGTTATTAATTCATTTGATGTGACAATCATTCGACATTGAAATCAATGGACATGACAGGTCATGTTTACAGAGATATAAAAGAAATCTTTGTTGGTGCCACCACAAAAACAAACCAATACAATAATAATTGATATTATTAATAATAATAATAATAGTTGGCTTAGCGTGCTTTAATGATTTGGCTCCAGGTTGATGTAACAGGGGCGTGGGTGGAGTAATGGCCTGTGTTGTGTACTGAGGCTCAGCCCTGGACGTGAGCCCAGCATGCAGTGTGTTTCCTCACAACAAGGCAGCTCTCAAAGGCCAGACAGTTTCCTGACTTTGTATAGGAGCACAATCAGGCCTGCAGGGCGAGGAGGGGGGCTGCAGAGTGGGCGGACGTTCTCTCACTGTACTTCTCAGTGATTTCAGCTAAAAATAGTGAAGCTTTACCATGTGTTTTAAGTGTTTTCTGTACATACTGAACCCAAGTGGTCTACACACAGGCAGAATTCGTCAGCTGATGACAGGAGACGTGTCTAAATCGTGCCCAGATATTTGGGCAAAGCTTTAGTGACAGATGAGCCAGTGAACAGGGTAACACAATGTTATCTCAGTTTTATTGACCTCTAATCGCAGTAATTTACTGTAATTTGATACATTTTATATCAAAGCACTGATTAGCCTACACATCTAAGCAGGATATGTGAAATGAGAGTTGAAAGGATTATGCAATTAATTAATCCCAAGATAAAACATTAATCAGTAACATCTGTTTAACAAAAACAGAAACATTCATTCACGTGTCAAATGTGCATATTTGCTGTTTGCTTGTTTTTCATTGTGAATATATTTGGGGATTGGAAAAGAAGACGTCACATGGGAGTCTGTGTCTAGGCATTTTTCACTATTTCCTGACATGGATCAAATCCTTTGTGATTAATGGACGATATGATTTCCAGGTTAATCAGCATTAAAATGACATATTATCAATACTGTCTTTGATGATTATCCTACAACAAAATTTAGAATATAGGCTTACCGGTACACACAATTCTAAATTCGGCCAAAATGTTGCTAGATTTGATCCATGTTTGTGTGAGCGGAGAGCCTGGAGGCCTTCTTGCTATTCCCCTGGCAGCTGAATTAAATACAAAGTTGGTGATATTGTTGAACCAGACACGTGTGTCACATGTTTTTTTTTTTTAGTTTATGCATTTTAGTATTTTATGTTCAAGTCTTCCCTATCTCCTTTGAGAACAATAAAGCTGAATTTGAAAGAAAGGTGCACATGTATGTTTTATAAGAACAAACCAGAGGATACTGTAAACAGATGTGCAGTGATCTGGCTCTATTCTTCCCTCAGCATCTGTAGGCCTATTGTCCTTGAATTTTGAGAATGTTAAGGAACAACATATATTATGCTCTGTTTGTCATTTCGGTAACACCCTCTGTGCCTATGAAATATTGACAGGGCTGCTGAGTGATCATTAATTCATTCAGGATGTACAGTCCTTACCTTCTTCTCTGCGCCACGAGGTTTCAATGTGCAGGAGGCCGCCATCTTTATGTGCGTCATCCATGGATTCAGGACTTATTACATCAACCCTGCTTACACTTTTAAGACACCATTATGGACATAATCTGCATCTTACAAAACAGTTTTACAGGGCGTCAATTCAATGTTATCTCTACTATCCAAGCGATTTGTGATGATATGATCTCATTCATTTTGTCCAAGTCTCTGTTGTGCAACTAAAACCTGACAACGTTTGTGCCTTTATGTTCTTGCACAAATAAAAACGATCAAGTCTCATCTTATTTTTACATTAAGTCAATGAGCCTTAGGCATAAACGTTCAATACTTTCATTATAAATATCAACCTTTTGACCAGAATAATCATCTATACCACTGCCCAGCTCCATTTGCAACATACCGTTATTCATATGATGATGATGAATTGAAGGATTAAACTGAGGTAAATGAAGATTATCCACATTATTTTAGAAAATGATGAAAAAATTGATGTTTTTAATTATTAAATCAATGAATCACATTCTCTAAATTTACCCTGAAAATGTTTAGTGATAACTTTGTTTACTGTTTCATTGTTCTCTGCACAGTGGGTGCTCTCTTTAATGTACAGTAACTGTCTCAAAATACCTAAAGTTCCTTCAAAAAATAATTGTTTGACCTGAGGCAAAAATGAATCACTGAAGCTTTTATGCCCAAAGTGTAACAGCCATCTGCACTACCAAAGATAGCTTTGTGTAGATGTAAGGCACAATCAATGTCTTATTCATACGTCTCTTTGGTTGGATTTAAAGTAGTGCTTGATGTTTGCAGCTAGATTCACAGGCCACTTCTTTCTAAGTGTTGGCATCGAGTCTTTACATAATTGAGGGCAAAGACTTTTACAGTTGAAATTATCAAGAGGTTATCGAGACTGTTTTTTTTATAGTAAATGGATTTGCTTCAAGACCTCAGTGCATTACGACTGACGTCGTCACTGCTTCTCATAAATTGAAGAAGGTGGAGGAAATTATTTTTTAAATGTGCTGGATGGCTGTCTTCTGCTTTCACATCACCACCAGTCCCACAGGTCCGACACCGCTGTTGCCTGTTTGGAAATACTGTAAGATGCAGGGGGCTGTCGTGTCCTTTAAATATATTATTTTTGCAGGCTCTCTTCTGAGCAAATTATCAGCATTAAATGTAAGTGGATAGTTTTGGGAGGAAAGAAAACATAAAATTATCCCGTATTTCAAAATAAAATGTGAACAAAAAGGAGGAAAGCTTGTTGTTTTTTCTTTTCTCTGTCACTTAGATATGTCTCATGACCCCTAACATGCTCTCCAGTCCCCATTGGGAGCTGCTGATCTATATGTGTTGTAATGAAGGATTCTTGTCTGAAATATCAGAGTAGTTATTGTTACTATATTTTATACTGATTTATGGATGGTGGTGTCTCATCTTTTATATTATTTCTAATCACATTGCTGGCTCTTAATTCTTATGATGTTCTTACATATTCTTAGTATGGATTTAGGGTTGTGCAATAGTCTTATATATTTATCTATTGGTGCTGAATACTGGCCCATGCTTCAGGATGCCGTGTCATAGTATGGCGTTGACATGTGTCTGTACTGTGACGTGGTTTTGTTTTGTTTTTGTCTTGTCTTATCTTATTATTAATTTCACTCTGACATGTTCTTATAAAAATGTGGCTAAAGTGATTCACATTATCTCCACTATTGTAAAATGAAATTAAAACATGGAGACTCGGAGACTTGAGTATTAGTTTAACAGAGGTTTAAACAGTATGTAGCCTAATATACTGTATGTGTAGCTGGTTGGTTTTAACATTAAAGGCACTGAGGAGGTTAGAAAAAACTGGAATGCCAAGGAGGTATAGGAGGATTCTGTTTGCTAAAAAGTAATATGTCACTTAATTTACCCTTCATTGTCTCCACCAGATAATCCAAACTGCGATAAATAAGACCCCCCCGCCCCCCAACACACACTTTCTACCCACCAACACCTGACAGAAACCGAGACTGTATAGTTCAGAGGCTCTGGATAAGCCTCATGTTTTATTTGCGAAAAGCGGCCCCATTGTCCCATAAGTCACCTCACACAGCACTCTTCTGCTTCACGCCACACTGAGCCTGTCCTACTGCGTTAGCGTCACCCGCTGCTAAAGCACTTAGCTTGTGTTCTCCGTGTCCTCTGTGGTCCAGCCAAACATCCATTTGGAGGTCCTAGGAAACACTGAAGCTTTTTCACCCACACACTGAGCGAGGCAGGCGCGGGACACATTTGTGACGTTTCGTGAATACTTTGTCCAATAAATAGCCCGCTTCATGAATACATTGAAGCTAGTTCAAAGACACGTCCGCGGCCGCGCCTTCAGCCTCAACAGCATAATCCGTATAAATTGGATTTCCTCAGCTGAGGGATTCCACTGAAAGAGTTTAAACAAATAATATCTGTAATACTCTATTAGTGAGGGATAGCACCATTCATCCATTTGGTTGCCGTAGTTTATCTGTTACCCTTTTGCTAACACTTGTTAGACAGTGTCACACTTCCTGTGAGAGCCAACAAGGACAGAGGGCGGGCGGGCGGAGAAGCTCCCACATCTGCTGGAAATCAATCAACCCACATATACTGCACTTATAAACATACCCTTCTTCTTTCTTGGTCTTTCAATATTAAGATGAAGTCATTTGTGTCACAGCAGTTCACAGCAGTAAGTGAATTTCCACTAAAGAGACAGATCTGAGTGTAATTGCAGAGCGCCGTTGTGCCAGCTAGCGGACGACATAGATAACAATTTAATGTTTTGCTCTCATTTGATGCTACAGCTGCCAACCTCCATCAGCTCTGTGTGGTAGAAAGATTTACAGGGGACCTATTGTTAATGTATGATGTAGGCTACGCGAAATAAATAAACACGTGGATGTAAGTGATTCATTGCACCATTGGAGAAACGTTTGCTATTTGCTAAACTATTATGTAGACATTCAGCATGGAGGAATAGGCTGTCATCATTGTAGGCCTATCCCCTGTTAAAGATCTTAGCTATCCAATACCTCTGTTTTAGTCTCTACGAAAGGGTAATTCCTGTATTGTGTCCACAACTAGGCTACCTAATAGGACACCATGAAAATAGTTTGAAACTTAGGCTACTGCAAAGCTCCATTAATGAAGCAGAGCTACAGATTCATGGGATGTCAATCACTCACATTTGACAAATTGTCAACAACTGTTTGCTACTAGGTGTTTGTCCCCAGATTTTTAAAGTCACAATATGGGCCCGTAGGGTTACAGTTGCCTACAGAAGAGACACCGGAGAATTAGCATCCATCTGAGGTTGTGCTCCTGGCCACCTGATAAATATTACTCTATACACACTCCATGTGCTCAGTTACCTGTCTCATTAGCTGCTAGCTGCTCCATTATCTTCACCAGGCTCTTTGCTGGAGCGAGCAAGCTTCAAGAACAAAGTGGTTCAGGTCAGGCACATGGTCTCCTGTTCGGTGCCATGTAGCAAGTGTAGAGAGTGACTGTTTGCTCTAAAACAAAAAGATAAAGACAGAACATTCATTAAATTCAAGGCAGAACATTTAACACTTGATACTACCTACTACAACCTACATACGGTATGTACCTGTAGGTTGACAGAATTAATGCCTTGCTATATAGCCAATGTTAATGTCAATAGCTTTTTGCTCACAGGTCTAGAAAAAATATTGCAGGTTTGACATTGGACTTCAGTTAATTGTTCTACTGACATTAGCATACTGTAACTACCTAGCACTGCCCAGTTGGAATATGATATAATGACCTCTTGTACATGCAACAATAACTGAAACTCTTGTGAAGCAACAATCAATCAAACCAGCACACTGGCAGGAAACCACTTCTGGCAACAGGGAAAATGCACAAATAGCGTCTTTAATCAGGCTAGGTTAAACAAGTATTTGCACAACAAAACCACTGCATTACAGTGGTTTTAGTCAACAATGGCTGCCTACATGTAGCCTATGTGTTTTTCTCTCTCTTTTGTTGTTTTTTTAATAGCATTTTTTTTTGTATAGCTACTTTTATTTGGATACAACATTGACAGACATGGAGAGAGAGTGGATGATATGCAGCAAAGTGCTATGAACTTGAAAACTCATGGCTGCTGCAGTCAGGACCGGGCCCAAAGAACTCCTCATTTATGTTGATGTTATTAGCACAGCTTATCGAGGCAGTTACACATCTGCTATTCTTGGTCAGAAAAGTGACAGGGGAGCGCAGACCTAAACTTAGTTTGTATGTTTCTAATTTTTCCACTTTGGATCCCAAAGAAGCCATAATGATCCGATCCTTCATCGGCTCCCAGTCCAGATGTTCACGAGTGAACTGTTGACATCAATCAGGCCACTCAATGCCTCATTATGAGAAAAGACTATGAGAAACACTTTAAACACAGCTTTACTACACAGGCCTTTGGCTGAGGTTTCTTCATGACAATGGTGATATAAAAAGCCTGTGTCGGTGTCTTGCACATCAGTAACCATTAATCTCTCCAGGACTTCAGGACTCACAACAAAAAGATATTCCATCTGTCATTGGCTGGACACAGTAACCCCAGTTCATTGCCTCCGCCGCTCCTGGATCTCAAGGCTGTTATGTTTTCTACAATGACAACAAAGTCAGTGCCAGCAGTGACTCTGTTTATTGTTTCATACAAAGCAGAAAACAAAACTATGAAGTAAAAAATGTTCTGAGAGATTTGCCAGATTGGGGAACTACTGTGAGATTGTGTGTTGCATATTGTTTGCAGCTCAGAAATAAAAACAAATCTTTACTTTTTTTCCCTCTCTTTCTGGCAGCCTGTCACTGTCTCTGTCGTTCTCACACATATTTTGGGGATCTTGGAGAAAAGACAGTGCAGAGATGATCTTTTTCTTGATCTTATAAGTTGCTGAGACGGACTTAATTATTTCCTATTACACTGAAACACTCCCACTCAAAGCATTCCTAACCAGAGGAAACGCTGAAACAACGACCTACTGGGACCATTTAAACAGTCATTTTCTCATGAAGTGAAACTAGCAGATAAAAAAGGAATTCCTCTGAGATTTTCCTTAACATGGGAAAAACATGCCTTAACCCCTCATCTGAATCAAATTCCAAAACACAGAGTCGCTATTTAAAGACATTTCAAGTGGCAAAGAAACAAGTGAGCCAATGATACCAGCTGACTTTTGTCATATTTCAGAGGTGGTGCCGTATGAAACGCTGAAAAATAAACACTTTCACAACATCCTCCCTCAGCAATAAGGTCTCCTCGCTTCCTGTTTGTGTATGGAATATGGGACACGGAGGGTTATGCTATTTAAACCAAAGGGCAGCAGATTCCCAGCTCGCAGAGGCTGGCGGGATCTGGAAGTCTGCTGCCAGCTTCTCAAGGGGACGTGAAGTGGGTGGGAAAAGGCAGGAAAAGAAGGAAAACAAGATAATGATGCAAAAGAGAATGGGAAAGAGGATAATTTACCAGAGGGGATCAGGGGTGGTTGTGTGTCATGCAACTTCAAGGCAAACGACACGACATGCAATCAGCTCTTTAGATCAAATTTAAGATTATCATCAGCTAACATGTTGTGTCTTGTCAATCACGTATTTCGTATATTTACTTTGTTGTGATCTGTAACTGCAGCTTCTGGAAGTCTCCTCCTAGTGAGCTTTCTAGGTTTGGTACCATTGCACATCTGTACAGACCAGACTAAAACTTGACTGTGTCTGGGAACCAGTGCTGTAGCTGCTGCATGGAAGCACAGGGAGGACTGTGTATGACTGTTCATTAAAGGGATACGCCAACATTTTTTTGTGTGTCTTGCCTTGTAGTAACAAGGGAGATAGAGCCCGTATCGCCCGTAATCAACTTAGCTCAAACGCTGGAAGTGTATCAGTAGTGTTAGCCTGCCTCCACCTAAAGTCATCAGAGACACTCTTCGTCTCAGAGATGACAAAATTATGCGGGCTCTTCCTTGTTACTGCATGCACAGTCGAAAGGATGGCAAGACACGAAAAAAAATGTTGGCGTATCCCTTTTAAAAAATGCTTTTGTGACATTATTCAGTGCTTTAAAACCTCTACAGGAAGAAAAGGAACTAAAATCCCATGTGTGTTATTTAAAAGAAATCTGTTTCAAATAGGCTACATGATTATTGGCTGTTGTGCAGTGAGAAAATAAAGCTATCAATCCATCCGTTAGCTGTACCCCTTATCCTGGGCCAGTCCCAGCTGAAACCCGGGACAGGTTGCCAGTCTATCACAAGGCTTCACATAGTTATTCTGTTATGTAACGCTATAAAAAAAAAAAAGAAAGAAAAAGAAATTCTTGGATCTGCACCAGACACAATGTTTGTTTCTTGTGTTTCTTGGCCCACTGCCTAACTCTTACTGCAATCTGTAAACACTTTTTTTTTTTAGATATTCTGCAAACGAACACGCCGATAAACAAAACTCCTTGGTCGAGATAACAAAATGTGAAAAGTGGAGGAGAGACATGTTTAATTGAACCATTTTGCTTCTTCTTGAATCCAAGATGTGAAAATAAGCAGCTTATTATTCAGACTGACTATGAAATGAAAAGGACAGAGACTGTAAAGAGGCTGATTTGTCTTGTTAAATACTTAAATCTGACTGTTCTCTGTTATTGTATTTGTATGCACCTAAATCCATTATGAGGAATGATAATGATATTCAACCGGCGCAGAGGGAAACGCCTTCAGATAACAGTCAGACCTGCCCATGACTGTAATTGCAGGCACGTGCTTGACTCCCAAACAGCAGAATGTAGGATGAGACAAAATACCTGCTTATAGACATCATAACACAACAACTGGAGTAATGTTGTGAACCCAATAAAAAATATAGCTTATAAAAGCTCAGTTTTCCCACATATTGTGCTACTGTACCATCATGTGCCACATAAGACTAACTGGATTTGACATGATTTGGATTCAACTCAACAACAACAGTCATTATTGCTGCTGGGTATTATTTCTCATGGGGGATTCTTTAAACGAACTGTGGTCACTTTCACTTATTAGATTAGCAGTGTGTGTATTTTTGGTTTTATCAACACAAACAATGTGTTTGAGGTCATCAGTTTGAGGCAGCTGCGTGTTTATTGTGTTTATGTGAGGATGACGTGTGTCACGGTGTAGACTTCAGCCACTGGACTTACTGTAAGTATTTGTCTATTCCTGACATACTTTCCTCTTTCTGTTCCAACGGCAACAGAGTTACATTTCCTGCAACTTTCTGTGAGCAGACTGTTTGATAAAGATGGCAGAGCTACAAAAAACTTAACTTGGTCCATGACCTATACCACTTTGCACCAAAGATACTTTTTTTTGTCAAAGATTTTATATAGACTGACTATAAGAGGCTTTCAGAGCTCCGTGGCAACAGGCAGATAGACTCCAGTCTGCCACCAGCGCTGCAGAGAGAGTGAGAGCTGCAGTTGCTATTTTTGCGTCATGAGAGGATGAGGCAACAGTGGAGAGGATATTAAAGTTTTAACAAATCACTGTGGACTCTGACCTGTGATGCGCTGGTTTACATCCACTAAAACGTGACAAACACGAGCAATATAACAAAACCTGCTGCAGTGACTCAGCATGTTGGCCGTACTAAAATAAGTTATTCTTTTAAAAGAATAATCTGTTGCTCTATCTAGTGTCATTACAGACGTAAAGATCCACCGATACTGATTGAGGTCTATACAAAGTTGAAATGTTAATTTACATAGATACTGTAGATCGATACTGTAGAGAGAGGTATGATAGATAGAAAAGAGATAGAGAGTGGTAGACAGAGAGAAGTAAAGAAAAAGACAGCGAAAGGTGGTAGAAAGAAAGAAGAAGGAGAAGGGGTAGAAGAAAGAAAGAATAAAAAAAGGGAAAAAAGAGAGAGGGGGTAATACTGTAGAAAGGGGTAGATAGAGATATAGTGGGGTAGAAAAAGAAAGAAAGAAAGAAGTAAAAGATGTAGAAAGAAAGAAAGAAAGAAAGAAAGAAGACAGAGAAGGGGTAGAAGAAAGAAAGAAGTAGGGAAAAAAAAGAAAGAAAGAAAGAAAGAAAGAAAGAAAGAAAGAAAGAAAGAAAGAAAGAATGAATGAATGAAAGAAAGAATGAAAGAAAGAAAGAAGAAGAAGACAGAGAAGGGGTAGAAGAAAGAAAGAATAAAAAGAGAGAAAAAGAGAGGGGGTGATAGAAAGAGGTAGATAGAGATAGATAGATAGATAGATTTAGATAGATAAGATAGATAGATAGATAGATAGATAGATAGATAGATAGATAGATAGATAGATAGATAGATAGATAGATAGATAGATAGATAGATAGATAGATAGATAGATAGATAGATAGATAGCAGTAGGGCCGTAGCAGTGACAGTAGGTGAGTCTACCAGAGCATCAATCTGGACTCCAATCCAAACACATGTTAAACACACATTCTCCTGTTCCCTCTCCGCTCCACAGACCAGAGGCATGGCTCTCATCTAATGGACAATAACAAGGCAGTTAATAGCAGCAGGACATAGTTCAGTCCCACTCAGACACTAAATCAATCTGTTCCAAATAAACATCAGCCTTTTACGCCACTTGCTCATCCTGAAACCTGAGTTCAGAGTGTGACACCTCTGATTTATTACAGTCTAGTGACAAACAGATGAAAAGTTAATTAATCCTGGATTTAATACAGTACAGTCTGTGAACTAAACATCTTCGTTCCTCCTCATATTTCTGCTGCCGATCATGGTTCCTGTGTCAGAACTCTCTCATCTAAATATCCCTTCCTGCATTTAAGAGGAGCTGTTTCAAAAGTTCTCCATGTGTCCTTTGTTACATAAACACAAGGGCATGAAGGCCAGACACTATCCATTTTTTTATTCTGTTCAAATTATATTGCTTAAGTTTAACTTGATTTGTTTTTCCCATGGAAATCCTCCAAGTCTTTCCAGTTAAAAATTCTTGAGCTGACCCTCACATCAGACAGCCACAACTCCGCAACGTCTCTGAGAAATTACATCATCATCACTGCCACTAAAATTATAGTTTTTTCATTAAAAAATATTGAGAAACATTCATAATGAGCAAATCTGTCAAATCACAA
Source organism: Decapterus maruadsi (assembly GCA_030347415.2). NCBI lineage: Eukaryota > Metazoa > Chordata > Actinopteri > Carangiformes > Carangidae > Decapterus > Decapterus maruadsi. The sequence continues at coordinate 23,378,666 of CM064900.1, read as the reverse complement.
AAGTGCCATGCAGAAAATATCTGATAAACATGTTCAACATACTGTATTCATTTGAGTATAATTTTCACCTTATAACTAAAGCATTATTACATTTCTTCTGGTCTTGACACAGGACTTGGTTAAGGTTAGGAGAATCAGTGTTTTGGTTTGGTTAACTTGAAGAATGAAACTAGGTCAATTTAATTAACATTTAACCACAATAATTTTTTGAAAAAAAAAATAGATATTAACTCTGGCCATTTTGTTGTTGTTTTGTTTCACATCATGAAATAAATGTTTCACATACATTTTGGTTTGTTGTATAAGGTTAAAACTCATTGTGGTGTGAAATTCTCCTCTGAACTGGTTCCAATTGTTGTTTATTTCTGCCTGACAAACTGAACTATATCCCTTTGACGTGTTTAGACAATCGGCGTTTTCTCCCCCTCTCGCATGTGAGAGTCACACAAACACACATTTACTATTTCAGACAACACACTTCATCTCATTCAGTATGTTTTCACGGGTCACGGGCTGCGTACTCTGAAAGTTGGATTTTAATTAAATAGATTTCACAACAACTGCTCCCAGCTCATGAAAAACCAGGGTCCTGCAAAATCAGTATTTTCTAAAGGCTGCATTTTCTTTGCAAGTAGCTTTAAATTGTGACTCATTACAAGTAAGAAACAGCAACCATTAACTAAAAAGGAATATTCAGGTGGCAATTTAGGGCCTGGAGGCATTCAGCAGAAGTAAGAGCACAGGAGCAGTGAGCAGAACTAATTTCATCAAATATTAAACCTGGTTAGGAGGCTCAGCTGAGCGGTGCAGTCCGGTGGGATTTCCCAGTCTGGCTGCACGAGGAGAGCTGAAGGATCATGGGACATTTTGTACAGGAAGTGGACCTGATGGTAGCCATTTTGAAAAGTAATTAATACAATTCATTGTAGCATGATGTCAGAACAGATGTCTCAATGCATCGTTACTGGATTAAAAACTATACGTTCAGAATCAAAATAAGATCATTTGGAGCTGACTGGAACAGTCTGCTGAGTTATGGAAATAAAATGTTTAAATAAAAGAACATGTAAAAGTTAAACACTGGAATACAATAACAAAAGCATTACAGTTTGGGTACAATACAAAACACTCTGCTTAGAATGAAGTATTTAGGTGTATTTATATAATCATGGCTTTTATGTTTTATTTGATGGAGTGTTTTTATTCCTGTGCAATCCTGCTCCCTAAGGAAAGCTATACATTCAGAGGCTATCATGTTTAAATATGACTGAGAGTTTTCACTAAAGCCTGCCACACACATAAAGATAATCGGGCTGATTTTGCCCCGATTTTCCCCCTTCCGACCAAAGACAAAAGTCGGCCGATTATCTTAAGGTCTTAAGATTATCTTATAAGATTCTCTTGTAGTGTGTGGTGTGTTAAGAGTCAACGTTCCCCCGACAATCGGCTCGGAAAGCGTTCTGAGCCGACAATCGTAAATATTAAACATGTTCAATATTTACGATAATCGGCCCCGACTTTCGTGGCCGTTTTAATCAAAAGTCATCTTGTGTGTGGAAAGCCGGTGTTGTGCGGAGGAGAAGCAGCGCCTGCTCACCGGACTCTGCTCACCAAGCTCTGCTCAGCGAGCTCTGCATGCTGGTAGCGGCGAGCGAGCCACTTCTCCACACAACACGGCAACCACACAGAGCCGCGGTGCAGCCCTGGCTTTACATGAGGTTCACACAGACATTCACGCACACGGGAGATTTCCTGATAGCCGAGAGCAAAGACGGTAGCGCTCGTAGCCGGCTTAACAACAATAGCAACCTAGATGTTTAAACGTGACCGCCTCACAGCGCGTCATGTTACAGCGCCGCTTCTGCTCGGTGTCCGGAGCCACAGACACACACAGGTGGGATCACTGTAAAGGCTGAAGTGTCCTGCTTTCATTAAAAAAAAAATAAATAAATACGTCGCTCTCATTCAGTGTCCAGTCCAGAGCTAGAAAGATTATCTACAGCAATACGGATCTCTTTCTGAGTTTTCTGACCGGGGGGGTGAAGATTCTGAAAAATCGTTATGTGTGTGGTGTGTTGTCTTTGGAATATCGCCGCACACCACACACAATACGATCAAAACTGTTAAATGACAGATTTTTTATCTTCATGTGTGGGGTCTCTCACAGATAAAAAATCGGATAAGATTTTGAAAATCTTTATGTGTGTGGCAGGCTTAAGGTTCTGTATTTCTTCCTAAGGAAAAAAAGGCACTTAAAGCTGAGCGTCCTCTGGTGTTACAGTACTTTTTCTTTTTGATGAGTTTCATGAATGCATAAATGGGTATGATGAAAGTTTCAAGCATTTAAAGATGCACAGAACAGAAGTGAGAGTTATCTAAAGATCACATATGAATCATTTTGAAAATCCAGCTCACTCCCAGAAAGTGCAGGCTCTTACAACCCGGGCCGTCATCCCCTGCACTCTCCTTGATGCAAAACGACTGCATGAATTTTATTTTGGAAAGTGGAGGCTCTGTACTTCAGGTGGACATTTTAGGGCTGTGGTAAGGTGGGGGGGTGGGGGAGGGGGCTCTGACGGGGGAACTAGGAGAGAGGGAATGTTTTGGGGGGTAAAGTGAAGTGCATTACCCACAGGCAGCCAATAGGTTGGCACTATCCCGTCGCCCTCCATCGCCTCCACTCAGCTCCTCCATCTGAGGCGTACTTAGCACCATTCATAATGCATGCTCAGCCTCCCCCCTCCACGCACAGGCCTGTCATGGCTTGTTCCCTTCGACAACTCAGCCCAACTCTACTTTTGCCCCTAAGAGGATGCGGACGGTTGCATAATTTAGTTGCCGCCTGCTGTGTTCTGGGTTCATCTCTTATCAAAAATGTAACAGACGGAGTTTCTGGGGGTGTTTTATCTAAAGGGGGCGATGGAAGATGTTCCAGTTGAGACAATGGACGTAGGCGGGGGCCAGAAGTTCTCCAACTTCTTTCCCTGCAACTTTTCTCAATCCCCACAGAGCCAGTGACATGTATGTATGGTAAAACTGATCCACATGGTTACTGCAGAAAATCTAACCGCAAAACTTAAACCAGACATGTTGTTGTTTTGTGCTTAAGATGACTAAGATTTTTATTCTAGTCTTGAATTAAAGGGATAGTTCAACATTTTGGCAAACTGGTCCCATTTCCATAATCCCTATAGTCATAGCAGTAGGTTTGTCACCTTTAATTGTCGGTGCAAGCTATTTTTAGAACGGCGGAGCAGAGCCATGAGCTGCTCAGAGCTACACTATGGAGGTTAAATGGATTTCTTGGTTTCCCTCATCAAACTCAGCAAATACACAATCCAACAACTCCAAAACACTCCGGTGGACAAGTTGTGACCTGCACATTCACATTATTCATATGAGATATTAACGGTTCCCGTCGGGGCAGTTTTTCAGCAAGCAGTCTCTGCATTTACCTCTGAAACAACTCTGTCTTTTCTGTTATTATCTCATAGTGTGGTGAATGTGCAGGTCACAACTTGTCCACGACAGCGTTTTGGAGTTGTTGGATTGTGTATTTGATGAGTTTGATGAGGGAAACCAAGAAATCCCATGAGCCTCTGTAGTGTAGCTCTGAGCAGCTCGCAGCTCTGCTCCGCCGTTCTAAAAATAGCTTGCACTGACAAATAAGGGTAACGAACCTGACAATGGGCCAATTTGCCAAAATGTTGAACTATCCCTTTAAACCTGCACTAATAAATATAACATATTTTCAGATTTTTTTAAATCAAGTCCTTTTTTGGCAAACTAGACTTTCTTTCAGATATGTCTTTGAAGGTCTAACATGATATGTATCTGAACATATGCTGCACTGGGGGGATCGAGGTATATAACATACATTTCATAAATCAGAGCATTGTTTCATTGGAGCTGATACAGGGAAACAAAAGGCCCATTGAAGGTACCTCATGCAGCCAGGGTGGCCAGCTGCAGTTGGGCAGGTCAAGGTGACTGAGGTCACACGGAGAAGAAAGATATTTAAGAGAAGAGACGAACACCTGCTCAGTAACAGTGACAGACATTTACCTTGTTAGGGAAAGCTGAATTTCTTAAACCAAAAAGCAGAGGCCTTATTTCCGCTGTCCATCCTGGGTGAGGGATCCCTCCTCTGTTGCTCACCCTGAGGTTTCTCCAATTTTCCCCTGTTAAAAGGATTTTCTATGGAGTTTCTTCAGTGGATGTGAGGGTCTAAGGACAGAGGATGTTGTTATGATGCCATGTAAAGCCCTTTGAGACAAACTGTTTGTAAAAAAACGGCCTATACAAATAAAATTGCCTTGCCTTGCCATATTTCTCTTCTTTTCTTACTGACAGATTACTGTCTCAAAAATTCATCATACATACACTGTTTATTGTATACTATTGTATACTGCGCTTCCTTCCCGACTCTAGTCTGACTTGACATCACTGTCCTTGTCCTTCACATGCAAAAAAAAGCCTAAAGTTGCTGTATGTAAGTTTTCTGTGCTGCAGAAGATTAGCTCTGATCAGCACTATTTCTCCATCCTCCCTTTCTAAACTGTCACTCTACTCACTAATGCAGTGTTTTTCAACCTTGGGGTCGGGACCTCACATGGGGTCACCTGAAATTTCTAGTAATTGAAAAGAAAAAAAAATTGATAACTTTTAAAAAACGAATTATTATTCTTTTTAAAATCATGATTAAAAACACCACACACAACTGTATAGTCTACTATACTTTCACTTTCTCAAATATAAATCGAGCTCAAATAAAATGGTAATGGCAAAGGCAATTTTCCCCATGGTGGATGATAAAGATCTATTATATTGTACTGTAAAATGCAAATATCTGAGCTGGTGCTTCTGTGGGGTCACCAGACATTTGTGATGTCACAATGCGGTCATGAGCTAAAAAAGGTTGGGAACCACTGCACTAATGCAAAGTCGTAGTAGTCATAGTTACCATGCTAACTTCAGTCGAACCAAAGAAGCAATAGAGGCAGAAGAAAGTCAAGAATTAGAGTTGCTGTTGCCTTCTGCAGAGAGCTCTAAAGTAAGTAAATGTTTCTAAACTTCTTTTAAACTGGAAGGGAAACAGCAGTGAATGCTAACTTACAGCTGCCAGTGTGCTCATGCATATTAGAACAAATACACTGAACAATAATGTATTATTAAAAGATGTAAACATGATGGGTAAATGTCAGCTGCCACCTTTTACACTCGGTTGAATGCAGTAAATTAAGTTTGTATGGCAACACTTCCTAGATACTGCAGCAATTGGATTTATTCCACAATGCATTAAGATCAATAATTAAATGTGCGTTAATGTATTAGATCGTTTATGAAATATATATTCTGTTGCATAGAGACATACGTTTTGGCATGTCGCTTCCTGGCCTGTGCGATGTTTGATGGGTGATGTGGAGGAACTTACAGTGCACTGAGGAAAGACGGCAGGCGCAGCTTTACATCATGCTCAGCTTGTTTCCTGTAGAAACAGAAAAATGTAATGCTGATCAAGGTGCTGCTGTAGCGCTCTGAGCTCAGAGTGCTGCTGTGACTCTCGCTTAGCGTGCTACAGTCTGTACACTGTAGCATGTGAGCTATGTGTGTTTCATGCTGAACACTCTCACATAGTCAAACCAATCACGGCAGCAGATTCTACTGCAGAACTGCATTACTGCATTACTTCCTTTCCAGATGCAGTTTTTTCCTGCTTTTGTGTCTCATCTCTTACACATGGTAGTTTCATTATTTCTACCTGACACCCAGAATCCAGTCATAATTCGTTGATCAATAAATTGGTCAACTGACAGAAAGTTTGTCATTAACAATTTTGATGAGAGACTCATATGATACAGACGCATGTGAGCAAGAAATTGTTAAAGGGATAGTTCAACATTTTGGCAAATTGGCCCATTGCCATAATCCCTATAGTCATAGCAGTAGGTTTGTTACCTTTAATTGTCGGTGCAAGCTATTTTTAGAACGGTGGAGCAGAGCCGCAAGCTGCTCAGAGCTACGCTATGGAGACTAAAGGAATTTCTTGGTTAATCCAACAACTCCAAAACACTCTGGTGGACAAATTGTGACCTGCACATTCACCACGCTATGAGATAATAACAGAACGTTACCAGACAGAGTTGTTTTAGAGGTAAATTCATGCAAAATAGCTGATGCGCGTTGCCTTCAGGGACAGTTTTTCGGCAAGTAGTCTCTGTATTTGATGAGTTTGATGAGGTGAACCTGCAGCGTTTGAAGTATCATGTACCCCCCCTCCCATTTTAGTTGGTTTGTGACACCGTCTTGTCTTTGTACTTGTTGTGTGTTTGACTTATGTTATGTCTTGTCTCGTATCTATAAACTGAAAAACCTTAAATAATAAAAAAAACCAAGGCGCCTGTGTCATCTCAATTCAAGTTTTCTGTGTTCCGCCTTTACATCAACTTTCTGCGTGTCGTCTCGCAATAAAAGCTGACTGATATGTTTATCACGCTATTTAGGCCCTGTGGCTTCTTCTATTTTTTTCTCACAGAATTTTTTGCCGAGGTCCAGACCTCGGTGACCTCATAGCTGGCTACGGCCAAGAGCACTCTTGTAACTGAAGCTGAGTCAGGATCACGTTGTTGTTGACAGCAACTCTGTAATATTATTTCAAGGCCATGTAACTTCTTAGCCCCCAAAAACCCCTAACAATGCCACTATACTGTGCTGTGCCAGAAAGACCTGCTGCTATCACGTGGCAGCAGCCACAATAGTTCATATACCACTCCATAATAGGTCATATCAGCAGCACGGCTTGTAATTATTGTTTACTGCCACTCTGGCTCCATTTATGGTGAACCGTCTTGAACTGGTGGTGAGCAGCGAGTCTGTAATCTCAAGGATTTGCAGCCTGCTCGCAAAATTACTGTCATGGATGAGGAGGTTATTTAATTCCTGATTCCCAGTAAGGTCAGGATTTCACACATCAGTGAGTGAACTTGGCTTTAAATGGGAGCTTGATGGTTAGTGGTACAGTCAGCAGGAGAGGTAATGATGAGGAGTAATGCTGGATCTCAGTCTGTCGACATGTGCTGTGTTCTTACGGCAGAACATCAAGGCCACTCCAGGTTTTTTCAGAGATTTGGAGTTTTGCGGTGACCTGAGGTGCAGTTTATAGTTCAAATGAAAATTACACTTGGCACCGCGTGTGTACCGTTTAATAATATCAACAATCCAGCTTGACCACAGGTCTGTTATTATGGCTGCTGTCCACAAAAGCTCCACGCTGCAGTCGGTGGCTCAGGATCCACAGACTGATACTGTTCTTCTTCAGGGATGACAAAGATTGACATTATTCCTTATTCCCCAGTGGACTATTGACATTCTAAGTCCTTTGTTACCAGACTTGTTTTGTCAGATCCTGAGATGTATAGCAGATCACTTCCTGCAACATACTGAGCACCATTTGACGGCTGAATCTACTGCACTAATTTTACATGTAAAACACTTAAAATTAAATTTAAGTCCACTGTTATTGTTCCTGTGCATCAGGGTTATGGATGGATTTTCAAGGTTTAAAGGGATAGTTCAACATTTTAATCCCTATAGCTTTATGAGTAAGTTCGTTACCTTTAATTGTCGCTATTTTTAGAAAGAGCTGCAGAAGCTGCAAAGAGCTACACTACAGAGGCGAATGGGATTTCTTGGTTTCCCTCATCAAACTCATCAAATACACAATCCAACAACTCCAAACGGAACATTACCAGACAGAGTTGTTTTAGAGGTAAATTCATGCAAAACCCCTAAAACTAAATATGACAACGGGCCAATTTGCCAAAATGTTTAACTGTCCCTTTAAGGCCATTAAAGAATAAAGCAATGTCCTTGACGCTTGAGTTTAACACAAAAATAAATAAATAAGGGAGATGCCAGATTTGCCAACATGACTGTGATACAAACAGTATTCACATGTTTTGCCATTGTGGTGAGTCACATTTGTTCTGTGTTTCAGAACAAATATGGGTAAGTACATTTTCTATTAGTTGGTCTTTTGTGATTTAAATCAGTGTTACGTTTACTTACTATCTTACTACGCAGGGAGACACATGAACCGTCATTTAAAAACAACAACAACAAAAACCCCATTATTTCTTGACAAGGAAGGAAGAGCAGCTCTTGGACATACACTGACCAGAGTTCAACATGTTGACTCTCTAAACCATCTCGGACCTGCAGCTGGTGATACATGGTTACAACTCTCCAGATCAGTGACAGATCGAGATGAGGAGGACGAGACTCTGAAATGGCAGCAAGTCTCATGTCATGTTTAACCTCGTATGCTAACTGTTTTTTTCCCTCTCCTCTGGGGCTGAAGGAGAGATGGGAAGATGAATGCTGTGTAGAACCGCCCACCCACCCACTACCCATCTTGTTTCTGTCTCCTTCAGTCTCACATTCTCCCCCCTTTTCTCTCTTTTCACTCTTCCTTCCTCCTCCTATCTCCTCCTCCTGCTCCTCCTCCAGTGCTAGCAGGATAACATACCGCCTGCCTCTTGTTTGGATAAGTTAATGCTGAGATGTCAGCCTTGATTCTGATGTATACCACCTGCCTTGGCCTCCGGCTGACCTCGTACTCCAGCTCCCACTGCAGAGACATTCCAGTGCTTTTCTGGGACTGTGTTTACACTGCAACAGATTGCTCTAGCTCTCTCTGTCTGCTTCATCACAGTGGACAGTGGTGGGCCTCTGCGCCTCAGTCCAGACTCATCCCCAATACACGCTTGTGTTCTCCTGTGGGTGCACCATAAGTGAGCCAGCCAGAGATCCAGAGAGATGGTGTTGTTGTTCAAGAATAGGAGTGTGAGTACGGAAGTTTGAGACTCCAACACTAATTTCACCAGATTTAGATTCAGAGGTCAGTGGACTGGGCATCTCTGTTGCTGTGTTTTCAACTCGGCCTCAGGAGAGAAGGCCTGCGAGCAGCTCCAGTCATTCAGATGCCAGGATCCTCCCCCTCAGCACTGAGAGAGCTCATGTGAACACCATGACCTCACTGCGTCTGCCCTTAAAAATGAATTAGTGCTACTGATTTACAGTTAAAGCCCATGTAAGATCTTAAGCAAAAGACTGAAGTCAGATGAAAAGAGGTTTTCATTGCAGGAGCCTAGGCCAAGTCTTTATCGTAGATGCGCCTCAAATATCTCAGTCTTTAATGGGACGTCAACCACAGAGTTGGCTCAGAAACTCGGCAATAGAGGGTAACTATCACCTGACTGTAAGTGCATTTGTTTAGCAGCTATGATGATACAAATTAATGGGTTACACACAATGTAATGATGCTGAAAATATCAATTGTAAGTTACAGGAGGTTAGCTATTTATTAGGCTATACACCTGTGTTTTCTGACATTGTCCTGCACTACGTTTACACACCAGCCTCTACTTGCAGGTGTCCACGGGATGAGATAGCGTCGCAAATGACAATAGTTAATTACATTTTATACATCTTTCATGTAACTCAAGGACACAAACAAGTTAAAACATAAGTGAAAAAAAAGTTCAAAATTAATTTAAAACAACACAGAGGTGGAGAATTATTTAGCCTATAACAGCATTATTGAAGACTTGAATCTATGGCTTCATTATATTACTTTAAAAATATATTTTATACTGCCTGTAAATATTGAATTGTGGGACTCTAATAAAGTGTTACAGATTCCTTTGTATCTGTGTTTATTTTTGTTACCAGCACATAGGCAGATGTTATTCTGACCACAGCAATTGGTCATTCTGTTGCTACAGCAACTGGCATTACTACAGTCCCAAAGCGGTTACGCTGTAGCCTACGTGACAATATTACAGCTGCCATTTTGTCAAATCTGTATCAGGTTTATTTCATTTATCCCCAAGTGAGTGTTGCATTCAGGTACTTCTGTTAGATTACAGCTGATTGGTCAGTGTTTAACAAGCTATCTGTGACAACTGTCAGAGACCAATGTCAAGGCAACAATCTGTTGTTGTATTATTGTGGCCTGTTTGGGCTAGACATGAATTGTCCACTACTAGTTATATTGTTACCTTACAGTGTGGTGATTTAATACTTTCATGTGCTTCATATCAACATTTTTAATTTGTGGGAGGAATAAAAATGTGTCACTGTGGACTGTGGGAAATTACACTGGATACCCCCCCCCCCCCCCCCCCATAATTTGACATTTTATAGAGATGAAACATTTGCAAATGAAAAAAATCATTTAGACTATTAAAGTTAATTTATACAATTGGAGACTTAAATATTCATCTTTGTTGGTTTTGTACGAAGGACAAAACAATGTTACCTGCAAATCTTTAATTAATTTAACCAGCTAGTTATCATGATATGATACTAACTCTTTCATTATTTAAGAATTTGTTCAATTTGGTCTTTAAAATTATTTAAAGCGCAGCTTAGTAAACTTATCAGTCATTTCCAAACATGAATTATTATAATCATTGTAAGAAATGTTGAGTGCAGAATGTGAAAATATTGGCGAGCGAGTCTCTTCTGTACACAGGGCTGCAGCTTCCACTGAAGACACTGAGCTCGTGTCCACATGTGTTTCTGGGAATGTGTGGGACATTAACAAACTGAGGGGGAGTCGACTTTCTACTATTACGCACAAAATATACATGATGGATTTTCAAAGGCAGATTCAGGAAGTCAGTGGTCTCAACATACAGTGTTTGACTGTTTATGGCCAAAAAAAAGGACAATATAAGATTTCAATAAAACAAAGGGATATTATTATTCCAGCAGAATTACTTTTTCAGGTGAGGGGGAGAGGGTTTTAGATGTTCATTGGGAAGTAAAAATAAATCTAGCTGTCCAACACATTAAATGTAATTATCATTCTTATTTATTGGTGGTTATCGTGGTTCTGTTGGGGGAACTTGCACTCAGTATTTCCAAAATATTTATTTACCATAAAAATCCTCTTTTGCAGCTCCTTGCAACTTGAATTAAAAAATTGCAAAGAATCATGTCGGTGTCTGTTCAGGATCATTCCTACATGAGGCTCATCATCACTTAGTGAGATAAAACTGAAGGTAAAAATGTAAATGTTGCGTGGCAAAGGTGATGACAGTGGATTCTTCAGGAGTTGGCTATGCGGCTCAGCAAAACCATGATTAAAAGAAGTTGGGCACAAAATTATACATGTTCGACCTTGTGGTGGCCGTGTCATCACAGCAACTTTACTGCAGCATCAACAGCCGGTTTCCATCCAGACATGACTACCTACATAGTGAGTAACGGACTGCTCATTACTGATAAAACACACACTCATTTGTGGTCCCATTCACCACCTGCTCTTTGACTCAACACAACTCAGCGGCGCAGGATATTTAAATCACTACCTTAACACTGTGGGCTGTTTGAATATGCAAAGTTAACACTTTATTTGACGTCTGTAACACATTATAACCATACTTATAATGAGTTATAATGCAGTTATAGCACACTCACAAATGATCAGAATGCTTTACAACAATAATCACAACACATTATAAAACATTTTATCATGACTTAGAAGGTCAGGTATTATAATAGGCTACATTATAATTGTTAGTAACTTGCTGACAATGCCCACATAGAAAATGCATTATAAATATAGTTATGTGTTATAATTTGCTTATAAACGTGTATAACTATCATTATAAACACTGATTAATTATGATGAGGCTTTATAACAATAAGCATAACACATTATGGAGCATTATAACTCTATTATAATACCTGCTTATTGTTACAAAGCCTTATGATAATTAATCAGTGTTTATAATGATAGTTATACACTTTTAGAAGCTAATTATAATCGATGTAGTCATTGTCAGTGAGTTACTAACAATTATAACCTATTACCTGACCTTATAAGTCATGATAAAATGCTGTTATGATTATTGTTACAAAGCATTATGATCATTTATGAGTGTTTAGAATTATAGTAAGTAAGTATGGTTGTAATGTGTTATAGAGATAGGTGTCGAGTAAAGTGTTACCCAAACTTAATATGAAAGATGTTGATCATCTTAATTTAACCTCCTAATAAAGATAACATGAAGCAGTATCAAACTATGATGCAGTTGTTTTTGTCGTTACATAAAGTCTGCAACTCACTGTTCAGTATTTATTCTTCACCGTTTCGATTCCATACAACTACTGAGTTTAAAAATAAATTACATTATTTTCATGATTGATGAAGGAAGTAATTGTGGATCAGTTCTGATATTGTTTAGTTCAGTCCCATTCCTATTTTTATTCCTATAATAAAGGTTGACTGTGGGTTTAATTTCCACTGTGATGTGTTTGGAAGAGATTGATCAATAGAGTTTTGAGATGGATATACACTTTGATGGATAAAAACTTCATGGGCAGCCTCAACCTCAGGAAATGTTGTCAGTAAGTTTTATCGCCATCAAGTGGTACAGAGAACAAATAACACCAGGATGACAATGAGAATGCAAGATGTATGTCTGTTAACACAAGAGGCAGTTTATAACAGACTGACTATTGACAGAAATTGGTTTTATCTGATCATAGACATTTTGATAAAGTCATCTTTCCGCAATTAAATAAATCACCTGCTATATTTTTATGTTTGATTAGGCATGTTTTACAGCGTTTACAGACACTGGATTCAGACTTTAGGACACAATAATTGACCTGATTTATCAAGAATTATAATCTTTTTACTTCCATGTATATGTTTCAGATTATATCATCATCAGTTGATGCTAACAAAACTAGAAGTGTGTGTAATTCATCAGGACATAGATCTGTTTTAATGAATTTACAGTAAGTAGGTTGTAAGTGCACTGTTTAAAGTTATACCATTAGGAAATAAAAACAGGTTTAGGTATTTTTGATCTTAGCAAACACACTCCACGGGCCACAGCAGAGAAGTGTTCTCAGGACTAACGGCTCCATCGTGTGGCAGCAAACTGCAAGTATACAATACACTGCACTGTGCATGACCAAAGGAAAAACATGGCAGGGCAGAAGTTCTCTATTGAGGATGCTTTAACATCTGTGCCTGATTCTTGGTTATATGACATCGGATCAATACAGAAATTTCAATTTTGGAGGCTACTCATTATATTTTTACAATTACATATGAAGTTGGGTCTTTGAAAAGACAAAAACACGTCCATTGGTTTCCACACTTTTAATGAAAAAGACAAAACAACAGGATTTGGTGGTACAAGGGGGAAAAAAAATATAATGTGCTCATTTATCCTTCTCCTTCTGCTCCTTCTCTTTTTTGTCCTTTTCAGCCTTGGCCTCCTCAGCCTCGTGCCGCTTGATGAGTTCCTCTACTTCTTTCTGTTTAAGCACTTTGATTTTTGTTTTTCCACCTTCCCGTGTCAGGGTGGCAATCTCCACTGGAACATTAAATGTAACATTGTGTTATTATTGTGCAGTTTTTCATTTGAAATCTTACACTCCAGGCAGTTGCAACACTGCATTGGACAGATCCTGAGGATTGTGATTAAATGACTAATCCAGTCAAACTGTCACTTTGTCAAACTGATCTACATTACTTTCTAGATGCAAGGTCAAAGAATTGGCAACTCTTTGAATTTTATCTTTTGATAGATGTTGCCATTTGACACTACTGTTTATAACTAAGATTAGTCTCACAATAGCTCATTGAAAATCAGAGGCACCGTCGTCTCTAAAACATAAACTCCGAGGGAGTGGCCTGCTGTTGCTAAATCTCACCTTTCTCTGCTGACAGCTTGCTGACGTCCATTGTTTTGTTGAGGACTTTGACGGCCAAAGCCAGAGCGGAGGACAGAGTCATCTCCCCCTCTTTGTAGTCCTGCTTCAGCATGGACACTGCAGCCTGAGACCAAAGAGACAGGGAATCAAACACCGTACAGAGGATCAGTGCAAATTAACTCTACTTTAGTGAAGCGCAAGAACTCACTTCTTCAACAAATGTTATATTAGGCAGAAATTCATGACATATTTTTGCATTTTTCTACAGGCAAAGGTGCTTTTGAAAGGGATACTTCACCCAAGTTCCAGGGGGGGTCCGGCTGGCAACAGATTTTCATATGTTGTGAAATTAATGAATGCATAATAATCGTAACACCGTGATGATTTTTCTCTGAAAATCTATAACAATAATCGTCAGGACACTTGGGTCAAAGAAAATCTATGTTGTGTGTTTTAATCATGAACATCCCTAATGCAAACCTGTTGCCAGCCGGACCCCCCCCCCCCTGGAACTCCTAAAGCATTTTGATGACTCTGAAAGTTCTCCAAACCCTTCCTTGGCATGACGGTGAGTAGATGATTGATGAACTAGCAATTTTGGGTGAAGTATCCCTTTAACACTGAGAGTCTCTACAATGACACAACAACAACAACAACAACAACTGCAGAACATTGTCTAATGTATGTGTTGCGATCTTATCCACGTCATTTCAGACTTACAGCGCTGTTATTGCCAATGCAGGTTGCCTTCCAGCCTCCATAGTTACCGCTGGGGTCGCTCTGGTAGAGCTGGAAACCGTAGTGTTTGTCCCAGCCCATGTAGAGCAGAGACACACCGAAAGGCCTTTTTCCTTTTCAGACAGACCATACAGATGTTAGTGAACGTTGAAATCCATGAGTGTTTTTTTCTCAACAATGAAAACACTCTGGACTCTTGTGTACGAGTCAACTAGATAAACATAGATTACTGTGCGTTACCTCCAAACTGTGTGTAGGCTTGCTTGATGTCACAAAGGGCTGTCACCAACTGCTCGCAGGGTATTGGCTCCTGGTACTGCAATAAATATCTGCAGAAACAGGTCAACAGCTGACGGTGATGGTCATAAAAAACTAATACTAACTTAGGTCCAATATGCGACAGTCCCAAAACTTGAACGGACTCTCCTTGGAAATTTACCTCTGTGCAATTAGCCGCAGCTCATTTGTCAGTACATTGGCGTCTGATGTGATCCCAGCAACACTGCAGGCCATGTCTCTGAAAGAGAAAAGCAAACACAAAACCATAGGATGTTAGACCAACTTGTTTTCTTACAAGTCTGGGTGCTGAGTGATGGGTGAGCAGCTTCACTCACTCATTGAGCTTGTAGATCTTCTCGGAGAAGAACACCTCGTCAAGCAGCTTGTGGATGTTGCGTCTCTCTGCCGCTAACAGCACTCCATCGTTCGCCAGGATCCCTAGACATGTTCCAGCATGACCGATGGCTTCCATGGCGTACTCCACCTGATACAGGCGCCCTGTCATTCACAGTCAAAACATTTTATTGACTACTATTAATTAAAAGCTTTTCAAACATTTCAGGCCTAAATACCAGAAACCCATTGGTTCATTGTATGGTAAAAAAGAAAAAAAAACAGTTGGTAAAAGTAAATATGCTTCTTGACATATGCAAAAATGAGTCAAAGTTAACCAACTAAATTTCTCTAATCTTTACAAACACACAAAATCCACACTATTGTTTAAGTTAGGTTAGGTATGATATCCAATATGTCTCGTGATTTATGGATATATCAAGTAATATAATACATACTGCACACAGCTTAGAAAACTTGTAACATAATAGTGGGGGCAGAATAACTGGGAATTGTGTCATTGTGTGTGATTATCAGGTGTTAAAAAACAAACAAACAAAAACACGTACCTTCAGGAGAAAATATGGTTGTCCGGGAATCATATCTGCGAGACTGAACAGCAAAGAAACAACATAAAGTAACTGACAAGTCATGTGAAAAACTAAATCTATGTGCTTTGTAAAGAAAATTTAAATCTGTGCCGAATATAACAGCAACCTACCATTTTTTATGTGACTGGAACAATCCTGCAAAATATAAATAAGTTGTTTTAAGATGGGACAACCAACACAAATCATGACAGAAATTACACTATGTTTCTAATCCTTTTAGTCAGTTATACATTAAACAGCTATCAATAAAAGCAGTTTGAATATTAATGTTTTCAGATAATCACCCTAATAGTGACAATTTTGCAATAATAAGTTAAAGGAAACAGTTTCTGCAGGACCAACGCTACAACTGATGCGGTGAGTAGATTTCGCATCAAGGGATATCTCGCCACTTTCTCCCACATCAGACCAAGTAAAATTAAAGGAACACAACGGGTTGAATTATGCGGATCGGATTATCTCTAGCAAGATAGAGTCTTTCTAAACTAATTCTCATATTGTAAGATGTTTACACTATTTGTAAAGAACCCGACACTCAGTAATTAAAGTTTCAAACAACAGCGACACAGAATTGTGAGCCACCGTACGCCTGGTTTCTTAGATAACCTAAATCTCATTTCTTATATTAATTACACGAATAAACCCGTGAATCAACAGTCGCAGCATAGATTTGGACCAAATCCTCTGCACGCCTCTCTGTATGTCGGTGTCTGACAGCTAGCTGCTAACTGCAGCTACACACAATGAATCTGCAATATCCGAGCATGCTAACTCGTTAGCATGTAGAAAAGCTTGTTCCATAATACATAAACTTTTCTAGCTGGACCGTCGCAGTCCGAGGCAACAGTTACAACCACGGCCGAATAAAACAATGCTGTAGTTTATGGTGTTTTATCGGTTCCTCACCTTTAGAGAACAGATCCAAGTTAGCTTACTTTGGTCCAGGCAGTGAGCTCCGGTACTTTCAGTTTGATGCTCGCTCACACCGGATGGGATGACCGCGGGAGTTGTAGCTCGGCAGCGCCGCCTGTCGGCAGGAGGACCGGCCATATCATTCTCTGATTATTTACATACTTTCAGTCATGCCCTATAGTGTACATACATTTTACTTGTACTTGGTTATTTATATAGTGTAATAACATTTCACTTTTATAAATATTTGTGGATTTCTGTACTCCCACTGCATCTTAATTGATTCAAACTGGTATTGTAACCCAACTACCATTGAAAACAAAGCCAAGAGGTCTTGCTACTTCTCCCTACAGCCATGTACAAACAATGTTGGCAGACAAGCAAAAACTAAAAATAAACCTTTGTCGTCGCCTTGGGAGTGTCCATACATAATCCCAAAGTGACGCTAATCCTTCCACATTAGACAGACAGTCTAAAATTGCCTCTTTTATTATCTTACATTTTGTAGCAGTCCTTCACCAACTTAAACATCATAGAATTAACTTCTATGGATAGCATCTGAACCGAAGATTTGTATTAACTTCCACTGGTGTCAGAAATGTGTGACATACACATAGCCTCATCTGACGTGAACGTTTTTCCTCCTTGGTTATTCGTAATTCCAGTTTTAACGACGTGACGTGAACGCAACACGCCTGTGATTGGCTGTTTGAGAGGCATGGCGTTTGAATGGGAACAGGAAGAGCATTGACAGTTAGCTCCCCAGCTAGGAGTTAACCAGCTCGTTTTTAAAGAGTCCTCACATCAATTTAGCGGCGTTAATTTAAGTTATATATTCAAACCAACTGTTGGCACGAGGTTTAACGGCCAAATGACCCCAAGGATAGAGCTCTGAAATAAACATCTGTCCGAAGAGGTAAGTGTTTGAAGCAATGCTAACGCTGTTTTACACAGGGCTAGCTGGAAGCTAACACAAGACTAGCACATCCAGCAGGTCATAGCAGGCGTATTTGATCCAACATCTTGCTTTTGAAATCGTCTGTCTTGCTTTGTTATGGTTTAATGTGTGTTACTTTTTATCGTGATTACTCCTGTAGTTCTCGGTTGAGCTCACACCGGCTCGGGAACACGGTGTCCTCTGAGCAGTGTTGTCACTGGGGTCAAGTACAAACTGGTCTGATGATATACAGCGGTGGGCTGAGCAGGAAAACGACTCCCTCATATGCAACTGTGGGATAAGGGATCAGTATCACACTGATCCCTTATCCCTTATACGTAGCAGCTACGAGACAGGATCAGGTTTCATTTGTGTTGATAGTATAGCTCATTTGTTGCCATAGACTCTGTAACTTTAGCAGCAGCTAACTGCTAACTTACAATAAATCAAATATATACTTCTGACATATTATGTCTCTGTGAGTGGTCTTTGATCATGAAGGTCATGAAGAGATATAAGACAAACCAAATATCTGTAGTTAATGCCCCACATTGTCATCATGCTCAGTTTTCATGGAGATGTTCCAGCAGCCTTTGTGTGTTGTATTTACTGTAGGCCACATTACAGTGTCCAGTGTCAACAATGAAACTCAGCGCTTTGCGAAAAACTAATTCACTGACTTCACTATTGTTTTTTATTCCGTCAGGCAGGAATCAGTCTGATGAGGGGGCACCTACAGCTGGCAGGATGCAGCAGAAAAGGAACATCCAGATCATTGAATGGGAGGACCTCGACAAAAGGAAGTTCTACTCCTTCGGGGTGTTCATGACGATGACCATCCGGGCCACAGTCTACCCGGCCACGCTCATCCGCACCCGGCTGCAGGTGCAGAGGGGCAAGTCGCTCTACAGCGGCACCTTCGATGCATTCTTCAAGATCCTGCGCAGGGAGGGAGTGCGGGGCCTGTACCGTGGCTTCATGGTCAACACCTTCACTCTCATCTCAGGCCAGGCTTACATCACCACCTACGAGCTGGTGAGGAAGTACGTCTCCCAGTATTCTGAGGACAATACGGTCAAGTCGCTGGTGGCCGGCGGCTCGGCCTCCCTGGTCGCTCAGAGCATCACCGTTCCCATCGATGTGGTCTCTCAGCAGCTGATGATGCAGGGCCAAGGGGAGCACCTCACCCGCTTTCGGCTCAACTCAAACACGGACAGCGGAAAGCCCAAAAAGGTGTTCGGCCAAACCAGGAACATTATGGCTCAGATTTTTGCTGTTGATGGTTTCCGGGGCTTCTACAGAGGATATGTGGCTTCTTTACTCACTTACATCCCAAACAGTGCAGTCTGGTGGCCTTTCTATCACTTCTATGCTGGTAAGCAATGTGAACATGTACTAACACATTATCTAAATATCTCTCATGTTACATCTGTAGTTAGAATGAATTCCAGCATTCCTTGCCATGTTTTTAATAAAGGGTCTGTGTGTGTGTCTTATGTTTTACAGAACAACTCTCCAATATGGCTCCTAGTGACTGCCCTCATCTGATACTACAAGCCATGGCTGGACCTCTAGCTGCTGCCACTGCCTCGACTGTCACCAACCCAATGGATGTGGTTAGAGCCAGAGTACAGGTAACTGTCATTCTGTGCATCTGTAATGATGATAATAATAAGTGCAGTTGTTTTCTTTCTTTGTGGAGAAACTGAGCAGAAAAGTGCCTCAAAGTGCACAGTCCATTATGTTTAGTCACACATTTTTCAACAC
Organism: Decapterus maruadsi; assembly: GCA_030347415.2. Lineage (NCBI taxonomy): Eukaryota > Metazoa > Chordata > Actinopteri > Carangiformes > Carangidae > Decapterus > Decapterus maruadsi. The sequence continues at coordinate 23,359,346 of CM064900.1, read as the reverse complement.
CCAATGCAATAAATGTTAATAATTAGTCTCTTTTCTTTGTTACGTATGTGTAAGGTCACAAGTTAGCACATAGCTCCTCCTACATATGAAGGAAGTTTTTCCTGACCAGGCCACAAAAGTCAAAGTTTGTGCCGTGGTCACAGGTTCTCAAGCCAAGTTACTCCCTGGAGTGGAGTCAACCACCTATAACTGTGTACATATATACTATATACTGTGTACATATTTTTTACTATAGTTTTTTTCCACTATAGCTATTTTATTTTGTCTGTTTATTGTATTTTTTTGTTCTTAAACTTTTTGTTGTTTGCACCTCGTCACATTCCATGTAGGTGCAATAATTACTTGGCAATAAGAGCTCTTCTATTTCTGATAATGTCTTAGAGGAGCTATCCCGTGACATTTCCACCTCATTAAAGGGCATTTCCAGTCGTCATCAATGTTTGGACGTGTGGACGTTTTTATTTGTTTTTGTTTGTTTTTTCAATGTTCATTAATGGGCTCTGGACTCATTTTAAAATTGTTCTGTGGTCGCAAGTAGCGTTCTTATGGCCATCATTTAAATTTTAAAATTCGCTTTACAATTAAATTAAATCAACGGCTGGAAATGCCCTTTAACCTGAAATATTGCAGCAAAGTTTACACATAATTAATTGGCATATATTTAATAGTGAGCAAATTCAGCTTCCAATGTAGGTGTTGCCTTTTTCCCGTGTTCAGATCAATTTATTATGTCTTCTATGTGTGTTGTTCAGGTTGAAGGGAGGAACTCAGTCATTGAGACATTCAGGCAGCTGATCAAAGAGGAGGGCTTCTGGGGTTTGACCAAAGGACTGTCGGCACGCATCATCTCATCCACGCCCACCGCCATCGTCATGGTGGTCGGCTATGAGACGCTCAAAAAACTGAGTTTGCGACCCGAGCTGGTGGATTCCAGACACTGGTAGAAGAGCTGTCGAGAAGCAACATACGGACCACGTGCCATTTTAGCCCTCAGCCCCAAATTTAACCTCCTGTGATAGCACTGGATTAAAGAAAGGTTTGTTTTGAATAACAGCCGGGGAATCAATATGGAATCAGGCCACTTTAAACACACAAACTCTGTTTAAATCTGTGGTTGACCTTTCGTACCATCCCGTCGGTTACAGATTAAATGTCTGGCCATTAAAATTCATACCCAGGTTTGCCGTTCGTTTATATCGCCGCTTTACAAGGTTGCTGCGTTCGAGTGCAAATGGAAATAGCAAGTGCGATATTGTTTTAACGCAGAGAGATGCAGACGGATTGATGCAGCCTCACTCTACAATCATGTCTAAGTGTAAGAGTAAAGTGGAACTGATCGCTGACAGTCTGTTATTATCTTCCATAGTTTGTGCTGACAACAAACTGCACAGGGCCCAAATAAAAAACCTGGTTTTGATCAGGATTTGGAGAAAGGTCGAGTAACTCGTGATGACGCATTCACATCAGCATTAAACAAATCTCTCCCACGTTTTTTTTTTTCCTTCTTCTTTTTTTTTTCCGTATGCTCACCAGTCTGGCTTCTGTGTCTGTTCTGCAGCTCCTTTTTTTCTCTGCCTTTTTAAATTGCTGCCTTCATAGTGTGAACAGTCTGCTTAATGTTTTTAACTGCTGAATGTGCAACAGAAGAACAGTAGCTATTAGAAACTGTAACGTGGCAGTTTTTATGTTTATGTTGTGTTTATTTGTACAGTTGAACTGTACACTGCACAAATCATAATCTCCATGCAAAACATTATGCATAGAAGGCAACGTTTTCTCAGACATTTGGTGACATAGTCCTCTGCTGTATTATTGACACTATGGAGATCATATCTGGTTGATAGGTGGCTGATCTGTGGGACTGGTAACCACTAGGAGGTTTACCAGTGATAAACTGTGAGAGGAAAGGGAGTTGAAGTGCAGTAAGCAGAAATAATGCTGTTGTGCTATTGTAACAAGTAAATGTTTTAGTGCAATAATGTAAATGTTTTATCCTCTTCAGCACAAAATGTGATTGTACAGTATATTTCCTATAAACCGTGTGAATAACATCATGTGTTACCTAATTTATTTTATTGTTGTTTTTGGGGAGTTTCTTCAAGTTATTGGACTGATCACTACGTGTGATCCAAGTGTCCAAACTTCCAAATTTCACACTGTCATGTTTGTGTTTCATTTGTTTTAACATGAATAACTCTGGGCACTGAGACTCATGCTGTTTGTTGCTTCTTCTTCTTTTTCATTTCTGCTTTAGTAACTTCTTTGGGAATTTCAAAGTAATAGTATTTAAAAATGACACGAGCTGTTGTCACTGAAGGTAGATTGGTAAAAGGCTCTTTTCTTTTGATTGAAATCCGACACTTTGTTTAGATAAAGCCACATAATTCGATAATATTTTCTCAAATAAATTTGCTCAGGCCACACCAGAATGTGTCATTAACATTGCTGGTACATGACAAAATCTGGATAATCTTGTTTTATTTGACTATAAAACTAAAATAAAAAAAATAATAAATTCTGAAAGTAGATGGGGAAAATTGACTCTGGTCCATTTTCATTTTCTTTGCACAGCTTTAAGTGTGACCACACTAACCAGAACTGACCTGCTGTGTAGAGAATACATGTAGCTTCTCATCATGTGTCGTCCCAGCGTGTCATGGTTCATCTGTTTGCTCAATAAAACACCACAACTGCTCAACAAATGTGTGTTTTTACTGTGTTCGTAGCAGAAACTATCAATTTCTTATTTCCTAGTCCCATTCAGAGTGGTCTCCTTTAGGGAGTTCCTGCAAAAAGGGGGAATTGTTTATTTTCACTAACATTCCTTCCATGACGATGACCTCGTGTATTATTTGTTCATTTCTGTAATAAAACATGCCAAAGCCAAACTGGGGACACTGGAATAAAATCTTGTCAAACCGGGGTCTGTGGTTTAATTTGTGCTTTTTTTTTCTCCCCTCGTCCTCTGGGAGGTGGAAATGTGATTGTGTGGCCTGAGAAGTTAATGTGTTTCCTTGATGTTCTCATAACCGTGGGGCATCAATACATCTTACTGAAGGTGACACTCTGACATCAAAGGTCACGATGTGTTTCGGTAGTTAGGTAACGAGATGAGAGGATTCACTGCGGTACGTCAGCTTAGATTAAATACAGTGTTTTTCCTGACTGTTTTTTTGTCTGACTTGCCTTCAAGGGCAGCCTCATGACGTTCAGTACGAGCGCGATTCTTCAGTCGGTTATAAAAGATTCAACCTGCAGCGCAGCTTTGATTCTTCAAAAAAAAAAAAAAGTCCAAGGGCTTTGGAATAAAACAGATTTTATGTTATTGAAGTACACAGCTCTGCTCCTTTTGCATTTGTTTCATACTGATGGATAATGACAGTTTTCCCTTCACAAGTGCGACAGCTCACCTACAGTTCAAGTCAGATCAAACCAAGTAAAGCGTAGTTGTGCTCAAAAGTTTATAGATTTTGTAACTGTGTACCATTCAGACATGAGTAATCAAACAAAACAGATTTCTCTTATTTTTAATGGGATTCAAATTAAACTGTTGAGACATCCAGAAATAACACAATATAAAAATTAAAAAAAAGATCAGAGAGTCTGACCAATACATTTTTGATGGTACCACCGTGGCTTGGTCTTTCATGAGAGCTTGAACTCTGCTGACTGGCTTTCTCAAACCTTTGGATATCTTTTTTTTTTATATTCTTTTTCTGTTTTATAAAGTTGAGCAACCTTCTCCGTCAGGACTTTTGACAGTTCGTTTGCTTTCCCCACGGCTCAGAATCCAGCGAAGTCAGTGCAGCAATGGATGAAATGTGCAGGTGTTTGTCTCATTGACTTTTTATGCACAGACACTAATTACAAGCATCAAGTTCCAGGCACGGACAGTTCCCCTGAGTAGCCATTTAAACCAGTCTGTGTGTATTTTATCATGGTAACACTTTGAAGGTATGTAAACTTTTGATCAGGGCCATTTTGGTGTTTGCATTTATCATTAGGATTCAAAAAGATCAAACACATTGTGTGATAATAAATGGTTTCACCCAGTCACTAACTCTGAATAAAAAAAAGTTTTGTTGCATTATTAATGCTATTTTCTGAAATATAGCCAGTATTTAAAAAAATCTGCCAAGGTATGTAAACTTGCACAAATCTTATTAATTGAGTATCTTTCATTTTTCTATGTTAATTTGTCTTTCTTTTCTATTTTTTTTTTTAATGTTATGAATTTCTGTATTATCTTCTTACTTTGAAGACCACCGTTGTTGTTTGTTTTGGGTTTTTTTTTTACATAGAGGAGGTATTTTTATAAGCCTTTTTTGGCTTCTACAGTACCTCTCCTGCACAATGTTTAATTCTACTATTTTAATGGTTCATGCAGGTTATGTGCAAATAAAAAACTAACCAACTAAATTTCCATGCACGGGGCATTAGATGGCAGCAGACAAAGCTCTTACAGCTTGTATTTTTTTCCCTCCAGCCTCGTCACACATCCTCAAACTTTCCCCCCTGTGCTGCACTCTCAGACACTCACTTTCCCTCCTGGAAATAAAAACCACCCAGGGACCAACAGATAAATCTACTGATGAATGAAACAAGCAAGGAGGCCCGGGCGAAGATGGCGGGCGGCGCAGGCCTTCTTTGAGCTGACACTTCCTGGTGGGATGACGGAGTGCTCCCTGCTCTGCTCTATACATTAATTATCAAGCAGTGTCTGGAAGGCACTTTGTCAAAAAGACTGATGAGGTGGTGTCACAGAGGAAACAAATCTGACTTGGCCGGGGTGAGAGGAAGGGCCTCCTCATTCTCATGGGACGTAATGGTGGTAGCTCTGCCAGTGTGTATGTGCGAGTGAGTGTGTCTGTGTGTGTGCGTGTCGGATAAAAGGCGGGATAGTCAAAGCACTGAGTGATTGGATTGTAATGAAAGGACTGTTGTGTAATCTGTTTTGCAGCCCTGGCCAAAAAGCTTTGAGAAGTGAAGCAGCAAAAGGACAAGTAGGTGTCAGAGAGGAGCTTTCATTATCCATCCTCAGCGTGAGATGATGAGACAGAGGTTCACTGGGAACTCATCATGCACTTCCATAAATGTGTCGTCCTTATGTTTGTCTTGAAACAGCACTCAGCCTCATTATGTTCACTGAAACACGTCCTGGTTGCCGATTTCCTCCTAACGATGTTCCAATGAAATGACAAGGAACAAAACCTTCTGTCTTTTCTGAAATCGTACTCCTGTGAGGCCCTAGGGATTAAAAGTCGTTGTATACTGACCTCCACCGCACATGACAACGTCTTTATTTTTCCAGGAACGCAAAAAATGAACATCAATCTAAATCAAATGAGTCATTAATGAGTGAATTAAAGGTGCTACCTACAAGTTTATTTCCTCCTGGCCAGTAGGCGTCGCACTCACACTCGCCCACTCTCGCTCCAACCTTCAATTGTAGTGGTTGCCAGGTACGCCAAACCATAGATATATAGGCTAAAAGAAGACTAGATGACCATTAGCATTAGCACATGCCATTTTCTCCACAGAGCTATCACTGGCACCCCAAGCTCCGCCTCACGTCACATCAACGTACTAACGCTGTTGGCGCAGTGATCATTTCATGCCATCATTGCCAACGTAACCAGATTTTTGGACCCGTCAAAATTTATAAAACAATTAGGCTAAAAATCTGTAAAATTAAAACTTTTATTCTGCACCCATCTGGATATTGGCTATTATTTTTGAAAAATGTAGGCCTAGTGTTTTGATGAAAAAGTTGTAACTTTAACAGAAAATTCACATCCGACAGATTTTCTGGTGTGAAATCATAAAACCAAAAACTCTATTTTCTCCTATTTCTTAGCATTTGTTGTTGCAAAGTTGCTCCTTTGTCTGGAGCAACTTTGCAACAACAAATGATTAATAACATTATACAGACATAAATGAAACATGGGGCTCCTGGGGTCCCTGCTGGTCTTGGGACCTCAGCAGTCTAGGAGGCCAAATATGTTATGAAGTGAATGTAATTATAAATTGTCTTGTGTTTTACTTGGCACTACAGAACAGCAGCATAAAGTAGGAATTAGTTCTACAGGGTTTATATCTGATTTGTATAAATCAACTTCAGTTGAACTTCAACATGAACTTTTATACAGATCACTGATTGTTCCTAATATCAGTGTAAGAAGGAGACAAAGGAATCTCTTGTTTGTAAGAGACCAAATACTCAAATCTACATGAGGACATGTGAGTATTACTTAAAGACAGATGAACCTATTGGCCGCATGAATAGAGGACTATGTAGCCTATTCACACAAATTGCAAAAACTGATAAATAAATAAATTTCAGTATCATAATTACAAATATCTTACATGTTATTTGCCTAAAACCTGTGCAAACATCTACCACTGAGATCTGCTCATCTATCTCCCATAAAAGATGTGAATTCTTTATGTGCTAAAATCATTCTTTGAATGGATTATATTGGAACTACTTTTTACCACAGAAAACGACGAGGTCTGGAACAACAAGATACAACTGGAGATAAGTGAGTTTTTTTCTTATGAATTAGGGTAAAATCGCAAACCTCCCTAGGAAAGGGAAAGTGGCTGATCCTCTGCTCAGCTGTGGATGCCAATTAGAAATCTGTGAATGAAACTGATACTTAGAGGCTCTAGGAACACATAGTTGGGTAAATGCACCATTGAATTCCACAAACTCAGGCAGATTTTAGTCAGAGATGAGACACGAAGTCCCTCCAACCAAGACATCATTCATCCCTATCATTAAAAGAAATCTGTAATGAGCATAAACCATTAAGGGAGAGTGTGTGTGGGGGAGGAAGCGGGGGTAGAGGGGGTTTCGTCTGCTGTGTGGGTTCATTGCACACAGGGAGGAGAGGAGGAGGGAGCACAGGGACGGACGGAGGGGAGAGAAAGAGGCTGAAGAAAAGGGAGAGCAGAGGAGACAACAGACGACAGGAAGACAGACAGACAGACGTGGAGCAGACAGAGCCATCAAGGAAAATGCCCGATTTTACAGGATCCTGGAAAATGAAGAGCAGCGAGAATTTTGATGAGTTGCTGAAAGCCCTGGGTGAGGACAGTCTGCTGTTTCTCCTGAATGTGTTTTAGTCTGAAGGGTTTCTCAAAATGATGACTGAGCTGGTCAGAGGTCTGTTACCTGCTCTGTAGACAACCACACCTGGATTAGAGACAGCACAGACAGGCTCATTTAGAAATGCCAGCAGAGCTGACTGATGTTGGATGGTAAGTAAAGAGTATTTTTGATTTTCCAGTGTAAAAGCTGCTTCGGAGGCTTTAGAGGTGACGAATGTTTGATTAAATCCACACAAATAAAAGCTACAATTACAACTCTACTCTGATTTTTTTAACTCCATAACACAGGTTATAGCTTTTACTGCAGGTTTCACTGAAGCCACCGCACAGCCAAGAAGTGAGGCAAGGCTGGTTTTAATTAAGGGAGGAGAGGAACAAACTCCCTGTCCTGCTGTACATGCATGTACCAAAGCTGAGTTAGAGTGATGGACCACGAGAGAGAAAGAGAGAGGAGAAACAGACCGAGGCGGTTCTCTCATCTAATTGTTTGCACTGCGACCGTGTGACAGAGAGAGGGTTAATGGTTTTTCCACTCGTTTTGGAGGAAGGAGTGGATCAAGATCTACAGGAGAGCTAAACAAAGCAAAAAGGCACCGGCATTCCTCCCACTCATCACCTTGTCACCGCACTCTCCATTCAGAAATCGGCTGATAACAATCTCTCCTGCAGCTGCTCCCGGCTCCTTCTTTTGAAATATGAAAACCAACAGCTTAGTACAGTGATATCGTCCCCTGACAAATAAAAAAGTGATTTGTTTCCATGGTGTCAGACACCTCTAACCTCCATGCATCTCTCTCTGCTGCATAGACTAAGCTTCATCCACTGATTTCTTTTCCTCACCAGAACCTTTTTGGCACCAGAGCCAGACAGAGGAAAAAATGTGATATGACACATCTTAAAGGGATAGTTCAACATTTTGGCCCAAGCGTTATAGTTTGTAGGTGCAAGCCATTTTTAGAACGGCGGAGCAGAGCCGTGAGCTGCTCAGAGCTCATGGGATTTCTTGGTTTCCCTCATCAAACTCATCAAGTACACAATCCAACAACTCCAAAACGCTCTGGTGGGCAAGGTGTACTGTGACTATTCACCACGCTATGAGGAACGTTACCAGACAGAGTTGTTTTAATTCAGAGACTGCTTGCTGAAAGTGTGTTGTGGAGTGGTTGGATTGTGTATTTGATGAGTTTGATGAGGGAAACCCATGAGCCTCCGTAGCGTAGCTCTGAGCAGCTCGCCGCTCTGCTCCGCCGTTCTAAAAATAGCTTGCACCGACAAATAAAGGTAACGAACCTACTGCAATGACTATAGCAACTATGGCAATGGGCCAATTTGCCAAAATGTTGAACTATGCCTTTAGTGGAAATAGAGAACATGGATCTAACACATGTCGGTTTTATCCATTCATGTCTCATCAGCTCTACTGTGTATTTACAGTGTGTTCTCTTGTTTTCAGGGGTGAACGCCATGCTGAGGAAGGTGGCGGGGGCGGCCGCATCCAAGCCCCACGTGGAGATAAAGCAGAACGGCGAGCACTTCTACATCAAGACTTCTACCACGGTCCGCACAACGGAGATCAACTTCCTCATCGGTGAGGAGTTTAATGAGGAGACGGTGGACGGCAGAAAGTGTAAGGTAATATTAAATAACTGTCTAAACTCAGTTTGTATTTCTGAATCACACACCCTGACATCTTCAGAATAGGAACATATGGACAGACAGTATGAGAGGGATGTGAATTTGTTAGCTTCTTGAGTTAAAAATGTTTAGGAAGTTGCATTGTCCAACCTGCCTTTGAACACATCACCATGGAAAAGTAAAAAAAAAAACAGACAGATCAGTTGCAGTACAACAAAAAGGAGATTAAAAATGGATTAAAACAAGATTGAACTCTGCAAACTGAAGCAGGTTAATGTGCACAAAAAACCATTAGAGTCACTAAGCAACAGGCTGAGTGCGTTGTGATGCTTCACAGACTGACAGGAGGAAAGAATTAAACTCAGTCCTCCCTGATCTCTTGTCTACCACTTGTGTTTTACTGCTGACCTGCCGTCAGCCAGGTGGGACTGAGGGGATAAATATAAGAAAAAGCTCATTAAAGCGCTGCTTTTCTGTAGAGCTTGGCCACTTGGGAAACAGAAAACAAGATTTACTGCAAACAGACTCTTGTGAGCGGGAGCGGGCCGAAGACCTTCTGGAGCCGAGAGCTCAGAGGAGACGAACTCATACTGGTGAGTAGCAGTGATGGGAATAACAGCGTTACTTTTTACAGTAACGACCAGTCAAAATGTCAGGCTACTACTGTTACTTGACTCGAGAAGTCCTGCCACAAAATAATGATACACCCGTTAAAGTGTACCTTGCTTGAATACCGGTACTTTTTTTTTTCAGTCCATCAGACGTTTATCTGGAACTAGCCAACTCACCCATTATTTGACATATTTGAGCATTTTATAAAAAAGTAACGAAAATGTAGTAATTAAGTTACTAACTCAGTTGGGGAAAGTAACAAGTAACTATATGTAATTATTTTTTTAAAGTAACGTGCCCAACACTGGTGATTAAGAGTGTTGACTTCAAAGTAAAGAGAAAGAGACTGACACAATGTGTGGATTTAAAGGGATAGTTCAACATTTTGGCAATTTTGCCTATTGCCATAACCCCTACAGATTCATTACCTTTAATTATCAGTGCATGTTGTTTTTAGATCAGCGGGGCAGAGTTGTGAGCTGCTCAGCGAACACAATGGAGGTGAATGGTACAGGTCCCCCGTGCCTCATCAAACACACAATCCAACAACTCCAAAAGGCTCTGATGGACAAGTTGTGACCTGCACATTCACCGCGCTATGAGATAATCATTTATAATTATGTAACATTACGACACATGAAGCAAATACTTAGAACTACTTGAGCTTTTGAAATCCCTCCGCCCAGCAGCCGTGTCTGGAATGTAGATCCGGCTACACATTTGCCTTGAAAGCAAAATGTTGAACTATCCCTTTAATGTTTTCTACAAGTAACTGGGTGTTTATAGCATCAGCTGTCCTCAGGTGTAATCACATACTTAGTTCTGTCACCTCAGGATCCTCAAATCTCTTCAGGATCATCTCTTTTCTTTCTCTACATTTCCATAAGCTTGTGGCTCACAATGGGATGAGAGCAGGATACTGACTCAGTGCCTCCCAGTTTCATCTGAAGTCTCTCTTTTCTTTTACAAAGTGGAATGAACTGTCAAATTTGGAGGTGGCCCTCTTTGACCACAAGAGCCACTTTCTGCTTCCCTTTCTGCCAGGGACCAAAACTGAAGGAGACAGTGTGAAGCACACAGCTGTCGTGGCAGCACAGCGTGGCCTCTCCTCACAGGAACACTTTCATATTTTGGCTCATTTAGCTTAGCTTAGCATGGAGAGGGAGGGGAACAGCCAGTCTGGCTCTGTGCAACAGTAACTACATCCAGCTAGCAGCAGCTTTAAAGCTTGTTAATTAGCCGACTGTCTCGTTTGTTTAAATTTTTATGAAAACCATCTGCTGTGGTTTTTGCGGGGAGGTTACTGGACGGGCTATTTCCTGGCTAGGAGAGGTTGCTTTCTGGCGTCTCTGCTGGTTACCTGGCATCCTCACAAAATGCTTTTGTTTTTCAAAACAGCTGCAGCAGTTAATCCATTGATCCACTAATTGATAATTAATTGAACAAATCAGTGATTACTTATTGAAGACTCATTAAAATAACAAAGGTTCCAGCTTTGCAAAGATGCACATTTAAACAGTTTTCAGTCTACTGTGATAATAAAAATTGGGTATCTGTATTATCTGTTTTGTTGTTGTTGAGATCAAACATTTAATCTAATGACACCAGAAATTATTTGAATCCAGTTTATCGTATCTCATCTTAAATACCAAAACGTTGATGGAGAAACAATCTGCAGCTAATTCAATCTAGGTTGAAACCTAAGTGTTCGAACACAACCGAAGGCTTCATATTTACTGTCCAAACATGAGAGTGATATCAAACTCTCTGCGAGACAGCAAATGATTTCCCAGTGATGATGGTCATGCCAGCAGAATCCCTGCAGAAGCAGAAACTAAAACAAGACAGATGGTCAGGAGAGGCCGTGACTGGGTGGTTACACCAGATGTGAAAATGTCAATATTTGTCCAAAATACTGTATCGTTCCTCAGAAATGTCCTTATATTAAACTCCCATGGCCACTCGAGGCAATCATCCGTTCCTTGTATTTCCTCCCTGTTTCTCCACACCCTGATCTGTCAGACAGAACATCCCAACGGCATATTAGTGGAGACGTGCAACACAACTGACGTTTATTATCCTTTATTTGATAGAGATCTTGTTCCTTCTATCGTCTGCAGGATCCACATAAAGAAAAAACGACACTAAAGGCTTAAAGTGAATTATTTGTTGCGGTGTGCGGCCGGCTCCACTGGGGGAGGGGGGTTGGGGTTACCAGATTTCAAAAGGGATATATTAACTTTTCCCTGACATACATTTGCTGTTAGACGCTGCATTCATGATCTTGCATCCATCAGAGACACTTTTGCCTCCAGTTCCTGGCAAGTCATGATCGCTAAAGACAAAGCAGTCTCTTCCCGTAAACATCTGGGATCCAATGTGTTTGGGTTTATTGGCCAGATGCGCACAAGGCTGCTGTGTCCAGTTTGGCTTTGATGAAGAACCCGTCTTTACTGACTGTGACTCACCTCTGCAGAGAGAGAGCAATCAGGAAAACATTTGCACGTGGGGCTGTAATTTGGACTGAATGCCGGTCTTCTAAAGGGGAACAAAGCTTTAGACCAGGACCAAATCTGTTTTTATTCAAGATAAGGGTGTGTGCGTCTGTCCGCGCCAGAGCGATAGGCTGTAATCTGAGAGGTATATGAGATTGAGTCATTGGAAAGAACCTTGACTTTCAAAGAGGAGATTGTGAGTCAATGCGATACCAGCGAGGAGGGAGAACTCCGATTTATTCCCTGCTCTTGTGTAATATAAACATCAGTCCGTCATGTTACACCTCCACTCAGGCATTGTTTAGATTATAGTGATGTTGCAACAGAAATATTTGGCTTTGAGGTGATGGACTGAAAGAAAGTGATCTGAGCGCTGAGGTCAGTACCTGAACACATCAAAGCTCAAATCACCTTCAATTAAACTTCAAAGAGAAATCTAAACAATGAATGGGTGTGTTTCAAGGGTCTCACAATTGCCTTAATGACATTTGGATTTTAAATCCAGCATGGTCAGGCCATCGTGTACCTCACTGGGTTGAGCAGGCGCACCAAATGCAGAGGATACAGTCCTCGCCTCGGTTTGAATCCTGAATCTGGTGGCCCTTTGCTGCATGGCTCTGCCTCCCCAATTCCTGTCTCTTAAAAAATAAAAATAAAAACAAATTAAAGATACAGCATGGCTCGGAACAGACAGCAACTAATTCAAAATAGCTACTGCAAAACGATGAAGTTAAATTATAGACTGTAAAACTGAATCATCATTGTTTTTTTGCTCACATCACTTCCTGACAGTTCAGAAGCGAATGTGTGCAGCCTGGAGAAGAGCTGCAACTGTCTGTGGATTAATCGATTGATTTAACAGTAAATGATTAGCCGTTCCTCCTCTCAAATAAAACATCTTACATTTCATGGCTCCAGCCCTTAAGGAATAGCAGATGATTGAATCTGTTTTTGAGTTATAGACCATTGCTCCAGGATTAGGATTTTCTTACAATTTGAATTATAGGCAGAATTAATCAAACTATTTAGTTGTTAACCCGTCTGGAGGTTGACAACCCTTAGTGTGGTATAATGTTTTAAGAGGTATAAACTGTTGTAAAACTGATATTGGAAAACAGGGGCTCACAAGCAGCATTATTTTTTTCCCCAGTAGAACCATTTAAAAATATCGTCCAGGCCGCTTCTTTTGGCCTTTTGAAAATATATTGCATCGCTGAACATGAAGCAATAAGTCAAAAGAAACTGCAGTGTACACATGCAAGTGTGAGATATTTTAGAAACAGTATCAAAGTTATACAGTTTGTCCACTGGAGGGCAACAGCAAGTTGGTTTTTGCAACTGCAAATCAATCATTATAAATTCATTTACAAAGCTCCGCTCAAAGCAATATCACAAAAGGAAAAACAGCATTTAGACCACTCGCTTAAATAAAGGTTACCTTTTTTTTTGTAAAATTATAAATATTCACATGAAGCAGTGAATTTAGAGTAAAACTTTGGGCTAACCTTTAAACCAGACCCTCAGGGTGAAAACGGCCTAATCATTTTAATGTTAAAAACACATTATTTAGTCTGATACACAACACTGTAGTCGATATGTATTGTAGTGAGACAGTTGTGTCAAAAATGTGGGGAATTCAGGATAACTAATATTGGCCTGTTTGATTATACAGAACTTCAACTGCTATTTCTTTTTTTCTCCATCTTTAAAAACATAGTTCATATCTAACACATCGTCACCCTCCTCCTGTTCACCTCCGTTATGGAAAGTACCAGTTTAATATTCTGCTGCTACTAAACACTTCTCCTTGTTAACGTCCAGAGAGCTGCGGTCTAACACCACCCATCTCCTGCTAATGACTTCACTCTCCTCTCCACTCACGGAGGAATGTGATCGATTCTTCCGCATAAACAGAAAAATGTATCTTGAATAAAAGCACCGGCCAGCAGATGAGGCAATTAGGCTCTCGGGGAGAGATTGATGGATGTGGAGTTTAATGAAGACAACATGTGGTGACTTGCTGCGCTCGCTGATCAAAGATAGGTGGACTGTAACGACCGTTTGGGGAGTCTGCTGTCAAAGGAGGACGAGGATAAATGCTTGAGAATGATGAACTTCTCTCTCAGTAGTTTATAGAGACTTGCCCTTATTTTACATTTCAAAGCAAAAAAAAAAATATTGGTTTTTAAAGCTTCATACGATCCTGCACTAGTTTATTTACATGATGGGATTGGGATCAGGTGAAATTGTGCGGCTGTGATGAGGTCCCGGATCCAAATCTGTGCGTGTCCTCTTTTTAAATTGGCCTCAATGATCAAGCTGTTGGGGAAACACCCTCATGTTTCCTCCAGTTAATGTCTCCCTGGGCATCGCGCCGCGCACCAGATGGAGCCATCTCAGGTCCATCTTTTACGTCTCCAGCAGCCTTCCCACTCTGCCACGCTGCATGGCCTGAGTTAATGATGATGGGTGGCGCTGCATTTACCCATAATGCTACACCCCAGGGACACCCATAAATCTTTGGACACGGTCACACATGCTCTTAACTCAGGACGTCCCATTCATCCATTCTATATACATTTTGAAGTCAGTTTTTTGTTGCATTGTTTCCTGCAGCATTCCTCATCCTGTCATTAATCAGCCTTTACGCACTTATGTAACAACAAATGTGTTACCATGGTAATGGAAGAAAATCTACAGATGTATGGTGTGTGTATTACGCCGACCCTTCAGCAGCTTTAGAAGAATGTGTGTTAGAGCTGGGCTGGAAAACAACAAGGTAGATTTATTCAAGTACAATGCTACTTTCAATGTTCCTAATTAAATGTTGGTAACACTTTACTTGACGCCTCTCTCTATAACGCATTATAACCATTCTTATGAGTTACAATGCAGTTACAGTACTGTATAACTAGAGTTATAAACACTCATAAATGATCATAATGCTTTCTAACTTTCTAAGTTTGATAAGTATTATCATAAATGATAATTTATGAGTGTTTATAACGATAGTTATACACGTTTATAAGATAATTTATAACACATAACTATATTTATAATACATTATCGATGTGGGTATTGTCAGCGAGTTACTAACAATTACAACGTATTATAATACCTGACCTTATCAGTCATGATAAATGCTTTATATGTGTGTTATGATTATTGTTATAAAGCATTATGATCATTTTGAGTGTTTATAACTATAGTTACAGTGTTATAACTGCATTATAATTCATAAGTATATTATAATGCGTTACAGAGATAGGCATCAAATAAAGTGTTAACAAAATGTCAAAATTTCATACTTTTTCCAGACCCTAATTTCCAGACTTCATGTTAAAAAAAATTCAAATAATTTGTGACATTTGAGTAATTAGATGTGTATCATGTAAACAGATTATGTTATCGTGTTTTCATTATTCAGAATTTTGTATGCCATTATGTCACCACATAAATTCCAGGAAATTGTAGCTTTAGGTACAATAGTGAGCAAAAAGCAAAAGCTGCGACCAATTAGTCCATCAACAGACCTTTCTTGTAAAAGAACCAAACTAAAGTGAAAACAAGATGATGCTGTCGGTGGTGATAACGAATTTTTGTCCCTTCCCTCTCGATTTCATTTCAGATCTTCGGAGCCGATGACGTGGTGTGTACAAGGATCTATGTACGTGCGTAACACAAGTCCACGTCCATCAAAATAGTCAGTCAGTGTGTCTCAACTGTTTGTGTGGAATTTCAATTAAAAAAATTACTCCAAGAAAAATTGTTCTTACATTTAGTACTTTGCATTTTCAGCTGGATACATCACTGCTTTTTTCATTTTTGTACATTACTTTTTCTGTCGTTAGAATTCAAAGATGAAAATCAGTTTCCTTTTAGTTACATTGTTCAGTTCATGCTTTAGACCTTGAGATGGATCACCTGAAGAACTTGCTGATCAAGATTTTTATGGCAATATTCAGTGTATGGACTGCTTTCACCTACAACATTAATGGACATTTGTTTCACATGTATAGTTCCAGTTCTTCCCAGCAGTGTGTAACAATCATTTCTGCTAATGTCCTGGATAAGCATTACAAATTGGGTCAGAGGCATGGTCAGGATTTTTTGGCTAAAAAAAAAACGTTATAATAAAAATGATTCTTTTAAACTTGAAACTGAAATGATTACTGTTGAAAACACTGTCACACCATCAGATCCCTGTGTATAATAAACACAATGGCAGGAAAAAAAGGGAGCCGTCAACTGAGATTCTGTCTATTCAAAGGATAGTTTAATGCCAAACACCATACTAACACTCATGTACAACATCATAAAAGTTGAGAGAAGAGACACATGGAACGAAGTACAAATGATGTTGTTGTGTACAATCAGATCCCCGGGACTTCCTATTGTATTCCATATTAAACACGTTGTCGTTATGAAAATAAAAACCCACAAAATAAACTGTTCCAAGATTGTCTGTAGCTGGTTGTTAATGACCGTCGCTTCAAATGGAGCTCAGGTGAAGGTTGAAGGTTTTTTTTGTTTTGTTTTTTTTTACCCAGAAGGAGGGGTCCTTATCCTGCCCATGTTAGGTGTAAAATGATACTAATTGGACTGATTCCCTGTTAACGCTAGGAAACGCTTGCTTCTTGTGTATCAATTTTCCGTCACTAAAATATCTACAGGGCCAGTTCCAGTTTTATTAAACAAACAGCAGAGGAAAAGGCAATAAAAAATCCTTAGTTTACGTCCCTCTTTTAAGGGAATACAACATTCACATTTGTATTTCAGCAAGAAACACAAACCGATAGCTTTGACAAACTGCGGCAGAAGGAATTATTGCTCGCTCGTTTTCTTACTCTAAACTGTACACAAGTCACATGGCTGACATTCACATAAAGACCTACTGTACATTGGTCAGTGTTCGTCATCAACACTGCGCATAAAAAATAAACACAACTTGTATGGTTTTTCGTATGCGTTACATTACGAGAGACCGCTGAACCTGTGATTCAGAGTCCGATCATTTGGTTGAGTTTGAGTACAAGAAAAAAAGTTGATAGCACTGTTAAGACTTCAGTACTTTGAAAAGTGGACATACACTGTACTTTAAAAAAAAAGGAGAAATTGCTGCTCGGCTACATTCAATCATCTTAAACCACGAGTGATGCTGAAGTCTGAAGGTAGAAACGCGCAGGAAGGGCTCCAAACATGTATAAAATGGATTTTTTTTTCTTACTAGACAAAGATTGAGGAAAGAACAACGACAGAGAGACCACAAACAAGAAAGGTCTAATTATCATCCTTTGGTAAAAAACAGATAAAATGTAGCTTCTCCTTAATGAACCTCTCTTAACCCTCTAGCTAAAGATCGATCCTATACACGTGTTGATGTAAGCTACACATAAATGACATCTGATAACAATAAAAAAGAAATCTAGATATAAACAACATATTTACACAAAGTGTTTGGGCGGTCATAAATTATTATACTTGATACAAACTGCTGGCATCGCACTGATGCCAAACATCTACCCAGCAGCAGCCAGAGATGTTTTATGTTATATATATATATGTTTTATATATATATATATATATATATATATATATATATACATATATACATATATATATATACATACATATATATATATATATATATATTGTTGTAGAGTGCACTGCTGCACCTTCACCACCAAAAGGAAAACATTCACAGGCTATACAACTTTACAGCCGAGTCTGAGTCAACATTTTAACCGAGGTAGCAGGTTTTTGTTCTTGCTACCTTGAGGGAAAAACTGAGGTTAGTTTTTCTCATTAAGTTTAAAATGAAGGGTGGTCCTTGAAAAACAAACACTTCTTTCAATCTGAAGTTTCTGAGAGTTTGTGTTGTGAATTGCTTACCTTTCTTTTTGTTTGTTTGTTTGTTTACCGTGAGTTACTCTCAAGAGAAAATGTAGTAAGGAGTGTTTTCTCTGAATATCTTCTTCATGTAAAAAGCTGCATTTAATACATACTGAATGGGATTTTTCAACTTTGTGACAGACACACATTTGTAGTGGAAGCCTGAAAGTTCTGACAAGTTGCCCAGCCAGTTCTGAAACATTTGCGGAGAGCAGAAATTTTACATCCCATTGACATCGCGGATTGACAACCCAAAACATTTTTGGCAAATGAATCCAGTTAAGGGCAGATTGGAGAAATCCACATGAAGCTACTGTATAGTGTATGTCATCGCTGGCAGTTTGTTGTGTGACGACATTTCCCCTCCCCCCCACAGTTTATCCTTAGATTTGAGGGACTACAGTGTTCTGTACTTCACCCGGTACTTGTTTACGTTGAGATAGTGGAGGACCTCGGGGTTGCAGGTGGTGCTGCAGGGCAACAGGCCTTCTTGTCTTTCTCCCATCAGCCACTTGCGGTTGTCAGCAGCCATGTCGCTGGTCACGTGCTCTTTAGCCCAGGTGTCCAGAAAAGCGTGGAAGCGTCGGTGCAGACGCCTGTTCACCTGCTGGTGGGACTGTAAGAGACATCAGACAGAGAGACACAGCTCAGCTACTGGGGCCAGTTCAGTTTTTCTTTTATATTTTGCCCTACATTTCTGTCCTGCATTTTATTCTATTCTATTTTACAAAATGTTATTGTTGTTAAAAATTGCTATTTTTTCTTCTTAATCTTTGTGAATTAGTCTCAATGTTATTCTTGTTTTTTAAGTAGGAATTTATTTATTTAAAAACAGGGACAATGCACAAAAACACTGATCTTGTAAAACAAGAAAAGATGCCTTGGGCCAGGTTGTACCAACATTTGCTAATTTCCACCTGTAGTTTCACCTCCTATATAATATATACTTTTTCAATCGAAATGTAAAGCACTTTGAACGGCATTTATTTGCTTTGAAAGGTGCTATATGAATGCAATTTGATTGATTGATTGATTAAAAGTAAGTCACAGAAATATGACTGAGAAATCAGGCAGGTTGTACAGTGTCAACAGAAAATGCACCATATAAACCTGAATGTAGGTCAAGCTTGATAATAAAAACAAACACTCACTGTTCCAACAGCTGAGTGAGAAAGACTTTTACACTTGTCCTGTCTGGAAAGTTTCCCTGACATACCGTTAATCTATCCAGAGACTCTTCCTGTCAGACTCTTGGACGAGTTCAAAATTATTTTCTCTGACAGATAGCATTTTTCACTCCCTCGTCTGTGAGCGCTGTAATCCTTGACAGCGTTGCAGTAAAAACACAGAGAGGCCATCAATTTGTTTTCTTGTCGTCTTTTAGTTCGCGAGTGAGTAAGCAGCTGCTGCAGATTCAGCTGGGCTAACGAAACATTTCTGACAAATTCAGAACAAATCAGGATCAAGCTGACTGAACACAAAAGACGCCGTCTCGAAAATAAAAACAATATGTAACATGAAGTCTTTGACTGTAATAACAGGCAGGAATTTCATTATTGTTCTCTTTTCATTGTGTAACAAGTGAACATCTGCCAAAACATTTCAGTTCTGATCCAAGCTTGTGTTTATCTATAGCACATTATACACTGAATATTATTGTCTGTCATATTGGCATGTGCCCGTCTATAACACTCACTTTAACAATTCAGAAGTTAGTTTCATTGTTATATTATAAAGTGTTTACTTTCATAATTAAAAAAAGAAGCAAAAAACATAAATGGGACATGGGAACGAGTTAAATGTTTTGTGTCTTTTTTCTAATTACTTTTTTTTAATTGTAATGATTATGGCTCACATTTAATGAAGA
This sequence comes from Decapterus maruadsi, assembly GCA_030347415.2. Taxonomy (NCBI): domain Eukaryota; kingdom Metazoa; phylum Chordata; class Actinopteri; order Carangiformes; family Carangidae; genus Decapterus; species Decapterus maruadsi. Next base: position 23,339,732 of record CM064900.1, on the reverse strand, counting down.
CATTCAATTCAGTATCTCATAAATTGAACATTACAAAAGACCAATTTAAAAAAGCATTTTTAATATGTAAATCTTAGCCTTCTGAGAAGTACTTCCACCTACGCACTCAATACTTACAGTTGGGGCTTTTTGACTTGAACTACTGGAAATTGACTTTTCCGTGATATTCTGATTCATTGAGATGCACCTGTATGTACTAATGCAGTGGTTCCCAACCTTTTTTGGTTCGTGACCCCATTGTGACATCACAAATTTCTGGTGACCCTGTGATCACGAGCAGTTACATGATCGCAGCCGTCAATCAAGTTGCGCCAGCTCAGATATTTTTACATGCTGCGTTTTATTTGAACTCGATTTATATTCGAGAAAGTGAAAGTACAGAATACAGTTGTTTAAGATTGTGCGTGGTGTTTTTAATCAAGAATAATAATTAGTTAAAAAAATATTCTATCAGTATTTTTTTTCTTTTCTTTTTTAAATCAATTACTAGACATTTCAGGCCCATTTGAATTCCAGGTGACCCCACGTGGGGTCTCAACCCCAAAGTTGAAAAACACTGAACTAATGCAATAAAGGCAGACAAAACCTGTGCCTACCTGATGAGCCCGCGTCAGCGCCGTGTGCCTGTACATGTAGTCCTCTGACTTGCAGACATAGACCATCTTGTAGGAGTTGAGCTTGAACATGCACTCCAACTTCAGCTCACTGTTACCGTCCTGAGACTTGTCCGAGGGGGCCTTCGTCATCCGCTCCTGTTGCAGCTGCTCCCATCCTCTCTGGCACTTCCTTATTCGTCTCAAATTCCTGAAGGTGAAAACAGATCGACAGCCGTCAATTACACCGTCTGATCACCAGGTAAATTCTTTTGAATGCTCCACACTCCAAAAAGAAATCAAAGTTTACAGGGAAAGTGCGCACAAATTTCTAAAATCTGCAAACTGTTATTTGTTGTATGGCACAATTCTGTTTGACAGTACACACTGTGTGTTTATTTATTTATTTATTTTTAAGTCTAGTGGATGTGGTCAGGCACAATACACATTGTCATTAAGAACGGTATAGTCAAATTTGAGAGGACTGTCCCTTTAAACAAATATTCTTAAACCCATGCATTGCAACTCACCGAGTAACAGAATTAGATTGGGAGTCAAATCATTCGTGGGAAAAGAGGATCTATAAGAGCAGCAGAGGCAGCAGTCGTAATCTTTCTGTACAGTGCACTTCCGTTGCACAGCCATATAGTTCAGGCTAAATATGCTTGGCAAAACAAATATTTATTTTACTTGGAAATTGATCTTGATTTTGTGCAGGTTACAAAAATGCAATTATTCACCCCACCTGAATGAAAGTTTTAAATGAGTACTTACCACAGAGGTTACAGGTGAGCGAGGACTGAAACCATGAAGCATATTTTTGCATTCAGGGCTCCACTTAAAAGACATGACAGTGAGGCCAATTTCAAGTAAAAACTGTTATATAAATATATATATATGAGCTGAGGATACTTTGATGTGCACATACTTCCACCAACAATGTACAGAGTGTTATGACCATGAGATGAAGACCCAACATAACTGGAAAAAGAAACTGCTGGAATTTCACTGCCATTGAAGGTTTAAGTGAAGAAAGACAAGTCTTTTGACCTCGTGCTGCTGATCTCTCATAGATTTGATGACGAAGAACATAAAATAAATATATAAATAATAAAACAAGATGTGGGTGAGCCCACTGATAAATCACAGCCAGGTACCAGATTTATGCAATGGGTTTGAATAAAAACTAAAAAACTAAGACCAAGGTTTTAAAAAAGCCCATTCAAATGTGTATGGTAATGGACAGCCATCTCAAAGAAACCAGAAACGCATTAAAAAACAAACAAAAAAGCACCAAAAACAATGGCAGACAGGCTTTATGTGCAACACTCATGCACAGCTCTGAGGTGTCCGGAAAGAAATACACCAACATATGAACATACAATTTAGACGTTCATTTTATTTACAAACCCTACTCCTCTGTACAAGTGTTGCAGATAATGTGCTTGACCAGAGTTTTAAAAAACATATGAGCACTAATCTCTGTCAAACCAGTGGAAAAATCTCACCCACAACAAAAAGTTGCAACGGGAGTGCACTGTTTCCACTGAAAATTATTACAAACATAACACTGAGTATAACAGACTTAAACAAATGGACATTTGAACATTTACAGTTGCAAACAGTGAACAAGTCACATACAGGACCTTTGATCTGAATACAATCACAAACAAAGGGCATGATAAGGTAGAAAAGGAAACCATGATTTCACTGTCCTCTCTTAACAAAGTCTCTCTGGTCCTACACAAGAGCTGTAGTCTATTAAACTCAGGTCACAGACATCGTAGAAAAATGAAATAAAAAGGACAAAATGAACCCATTTGTTTTGCTCTCAGTTTGTGCATTCAGTGACTTTTGTTCTTATGTTACACAATGAAAAATCACCATTTAAGTTCAATACAATGTGAAGAATCAAATCAAATTTTTCGTTATAGCCGTCTACTAAAGGTGGAAATTCAAAACCCACGATCAAGCCAAAACCATTTTAAAAAACCTTACTATCAATAAATAAAATTCCCGTTAAAAAGGAACTGAATCAATGAATAAATAAATTCCATTTTCTTTTTCTTTTTTCTTTTTTAAAAGATGGCCATCTAAAGTGCAATCTTCCAAGTGAGGCAGAGGTCAAAAACTGAAAGACTTATGTTAATGGCCAATGAGATTCCAAACAGACAGGAGAGGATTCGGCCACTGCGAGCACTTCAGTGTCAACTTTTTTTGATTGATCTTCTCAAACCTTTCGTGTTTGTCTGTTATTAAAAAGGCGGCGCTCTTATCGTGTTTTGTTACAAGAGAGAGAGAGCCGTCTAAGTCAGGCTTGTGCAGAAGTACCACTGTGTCTAGCTCTAAAAAAAAAAACATGAGTTGTGTTTGGCAGCAGGTTTGGCTTGTAAACAGTGGAGTGGCTGCTCGGCTGACTAGTGCCTCAGGGCAGAAGCTGTAAGTGTGCAGACAAGGGGGGGGGACATGGCTGGAGCCTCACCTGGGGAGGAACACAGGCTTCTGCGCCAGATGTTCACGCAGCTCTGGGGATGCAGAATCTGAGTTCAGGTATCTGCTCACGTAGTCTGACCACCTCTGTGGAGGAGAGAGAGCAGAGTGAAGAAAATCAACAGCGTTTCCAAGAGGGCTTCTTTCCAGCTGCAGGTGCTGTTGTGCACATGTCAATGAGCCCCTGGTGAATTTTCATCCTTTTCACTGCCTTGTTGCTCCTACACTTGTATTGAGTACTAGTAATTCAACTGTATGACAATCTCAAGCACACTTATAAACCTCTTTACACTCCTGTTTCCACTCACATGGAACATCAACAAGTACTGCAAACCTCAGGAAATGAAAGACACCTTCCCAGAGTTTCACAGTGGAATCGTGAAACTTCAGCAGTTCTGCAACCAAATGCATGGGGCAAACACTTGTATGACGTGTACAAAACACAGGCATTATATACACACAGTACTCATTTGGAATCTCTAATCTGTTCCAAAGGGTCATGAGGGTTCAAATGTTACAAATATCATGTAAAACAACTCAACAACAGCTCCAGCTTCAAAATAATATTCTGTCATATTCCCCCCTATTTCCTCAGCTGCTGTATTTGATATCAGGTAGGTGAAGCTAATAAAGTGATAGACTACTGTGTGTGAGGTGTGTCTGAGTCGTACCTCTGCCTCTGCTGGCTCATCAGAGTTCTCCTCTTCTGTGTCCAGCAGCTCCACAGCCAGACTGACGGATCCTCTGCTCTTTGCAAACATCAACTAGATGGAAACACAAACAGTTAAGGGAAGCTGTCTAAAAACAAGTGTTCAAAAAAAAAGTTGAGACGTTTTCATCATTAGGTTTGTGATACCTTGAAGCAGTTCTCGTCTGACATGAGCTGCTCGGCCTTGCGCTGGTAGACTCCCTCCGCCGTGGCCCTGGAAGTTTGTGTGGACAGTGTGCCTCCCGTGGCTTTGTTGGCACTTTCGCTCAGGTACATGTCCGTTACACGTGAACATACATCGTCAGTGACAAGGTGCTGGAGCTGTAGGAGTAGGTTCAGGGACAGATGCACACTCGGTGACTTTAGAAATTGCGTAGTAAAATGTGAAAATGAACGACATAATTTTTCTCACAACTCTAATATTCTGACATGGTCTGTGGTTTGGTTACCCCTCTGTTTTAACAGACATGACCTCATGCTCACTGATCACTTTGTGACATGGCAATGAATACTTATTTTATGCATTCTGTACAAATTAAGCCCAGTATATCAAGCTTGAGTGGAATTTGATGACATACAGTACAGAAGTTTGCCATTCTAGTTGGATTTGTGTTGCACAACCAGCAGAGTGTATACCTTTGCTTGACAAACAATCCTACAGATCTGTCAGCTCCTGATTATCATTTGGATCTGCACCAAATTGAACAAACTCACAAATCTCATGTCTTATTTATTTACAGCAATACTCCTATATGTCTATACATTTTCTGAGAAACTGCAACCAGTGGGCATCAAATACGGCACAACACAGCTCTACTCGGCTTTTTGCTTTTCCACTAGTACCTGGCACCAGGCACTTTTTTGGTAATGCCTCGGCCCTGGTTCCAAGCAAGCCGAAGCGATACTAAAACGTGACGTCAGCTGACTGCCTTCCACTGATTGGCCAGAGAGTCGTCACCGGAAGAGTTGCGAGTGCAACTTCCGACACAAGAATCAAACCCGCTAAATTTAAAAACACACCCAACAACAGCGACCACTGATCTGTACTGAAACTGCGTCGTTCATGCAAATTCAATGTCTGCTGCGTGGGGAAACTAGCTGTGGTCTGTGTTCGAGGTGCAGACGAGTGAGTTTAGAGCTGATGAGAGGATTAAAAAAAAGAGAGTGAGACAACATGGCCGTAGCCGCCGAGGTACTATGAAGAACTCAGCTGTAATGGAAAAGCACCTAAAGCGAGCCGTGCCATGCTTGTGTAGTGGAAAAACGCCAAAGATTCACTGGGCTGTTCCCTAACTTTTGCCCCATCCCCCCACTACCAAGTTTCATGCAAACAGCCTGGGTACGTTTTGCATAATCCTGCTGACAAACAAACCAACCAACCAACAAACAGACACGGTTGCAAACAAAACCTTATCAGAGGCAATCAAATAATGTAAATTTTAAAAATCAGCTGACCTGCCGGACAATGCTCTGGATGAGTTTGTCCATGGTGAAGGCAATGTAGGCATGGATAGTAAACATTTCCCTCAGGGAATCCTCGTACTGAGCGGGCTCCATGTTTCCATCCAGAAGGTTGCGCACCATTTCCAGAAACACTGAGTAATAGTCCTCTACGTCAACATCCACTGCAGGAAAAGACAACAGTGTCAAAACTTGTATGGTGGAATACAATTAAATGTTCAAAGATCAAGAGTGTGATGCGCAGTAAAATATCAATATATAAGTTTTAACTAGTTACTTAAAGGTACATTGTGTAGGAATTATTGTATTTTTCATGCTGCATTGCACGTGCACGTTACGGGCAGACGGCCGCTGCCTATGTCCGTCAGCACGAGGCAAAACTATACACATGATGGCGATGTCGTATTGTTTACCTGACCCACGTTTTACCGGCTTTCTCTCTACTTCTGTGACTACAATGACATCTGGTTTGATACCGACGGGCGTCTGTCTGACTGCACCTGAATACAGCAACGTAACAATAATGTTCAATTCCTCCTCACTGCGTTACCACGGTGACTTTTCACAGACGCCACCTCGACCTGAGCCGACAGCTCCGGTGTCTCCGTGAGTCACGCTGCCACTGAACGTAAAAACATGGCGACAGGACATGGCAGCCAGCAGCGAGCTTACCCGCTCCATGTAGATATGAATGATATGAACGGCTCATTCAGAGCTGAAAGGAACACTTCAGTTTGTTGATGGGGGGATTACTGGTTGATGAAAAACAGACTTTTCAACCAAATAATCAATTTTCCTGAATAGATAACAGTAAAAGTTACACAATGTCCGTTTTTGTAAGTTGTCACTTACTTGGCTCTTTCATTTTCAGCTGGATCGCTGGATTTTCATTTTTCTCCCTTTTGAAGCCCAGAACCTCTCTTTCCCACTCCCGCTCACGGGCATCCTCTTCAATCTGTTTCTCAGCTTGGCCGTAGATCCGCAGCAGGCGAGAACAGAGGATGTGGTGAAGACGGAGGAAGATATACCAGTAGTTGTTCACAAAGAACAGGTTGTAGGCATCGTCTGTGCCCCGCAGCTTCTGAGCTGCCGTGTTGCCGAAAAGGAGCTTGGACTTCGTTGGGCTGCTGCCTGGCAGGCCGTTGTGCTTCTTGGGACCGTCTTGTTCCATCTCCGCGTCTTCCTCCTCCTCTTCCTCTTCCTCCTCTACGTCAGAGAGTTCACCTCGCCGTGCGAACAGCAGGTCAGGGATAAAATGGTGGATGATCTGTTTGATCTTGTACTTGTCCTCTTTCTGGATGCCCACCTGCCTTTTGACGTGGTGGATGATGAGGGCGGCTGCGTCTTCCAGGATCTGGCTGTCGTCGTAGGTCAGGGTCATGTGTGGGCCGCTGGGTGGCGGTGTGGCAGTTTCCTCTGATGCTCGCTCCTGGCGCTACAAGAAAAATGTAATTCTGAGTTTTATTGCTCTGAGCAGTAAAATCATGTATGAAAATAAAAAGACACCTCTACAACATGAGCCAGTGCTCCAAGTTTGCGTAATAGCTTCAAAAAATGAATTCCACCGTGTCAAATGCAGTCAGTTTCAGTCAAACAAATCATTGTCGAGGAAACAGGTTCACTTACGTCATCATATAGCAACTCGATTTCATTGAGCAAGGTCTTGGAGCGCAGCACTTTGGTGTCATTCTGCTTGAAGTTGATGCCTTGATGGTCGAGTGACTTCAGGTAATACTTCTCATTCTGCTCCCGCCAGATTTTGTTGAAGCCTCTCTGGGCTTCTCTCCACTCCTCCTCCTTCATTTTCAATCTGAAAATACAACAAACAAAAAGTGTTCACATCCCAAAGTGTTGCAATTTCTTTTATCTGTTGGTGTAACAACCTGTCACTCAAGGATAAAACAGTCTTAACACTGTTGTGAAAGCTTCCTCAAAAAGATTCTTTAATTGCAACGTTTGTGATGTGTACTGTGTACTTTTTATGTACTTCTATATTCAGAGATATAGAGATGTACTTTTAATGGTGACATTTATTCGAATTCCTATTTTTAAGTTATTTATTCATATTCCCTATATGCAACTAGCAGACACTGCACACAGATGTCAACTTCTCTTTTCTTGTTTCTCTGTTTTGTTTTATGTTGTTTGGTGCTATGAGCATGTGGTGTGCAAGCTGCTAAGTGGAATTGCCATTTAAGGGATTAATGAATCTTGAAAGGTCAAATCCTATAAATTATATAGGATTTTATATAAACAATTTAACTCTGATTAGAGGCAGAAAGGAATAAACCATTAACCTTTTCAGCACTATGGGCACAGACACAGCTGGGTTCCTCTTGAGGCCGTCAATGATGTCGTGTGCCTTGTCTCCATATATCCTCTGGATGGCTTTGCGGTGAATGACTTCCGAGGAGCCGCCCATAGTGTTGTCCAGCTTGAAGCGCACCTGCTCCTCAGCGGACATCCTTGAAAGCCTCCGCTGCACCGTTTCCAATGCTCGTATCGTGGCGAGGTTGGTTTCCAACACAACATCCAGCTAAACGGGAGACAAGAATGAAATCATTAGCTTTAGTTCAACTGGCTGGTGGTGCAGCCAGATTGTGTTTGGATATCCAAGTCTGTGCTTTTGTTTGACTCTGAGCAACGTCAATCACACAAAGTAGGTGCTGCATACGCTCTTTAAATCATAAAGAAGCTACAGTTTTCACTTTGGAGTGTGAGTGGGCAGAGCGTCACTCACCTCAAAGCGCTCATCCTCGCATCTGTAAATGTGCTCCTCATACTGAGTCTTCTTGGAGCTCACAAATGTAGAATCCTCAGACCAGGATGGAAATGACACCCACGTGTCGTTCAGGACCTGACGCAAAGGGACGTTTGGTTCAAATCAATTTTACATTTATGCAAGACATTAATCGTGAAGGCTCTCCCATGCAAAAACCTGTACTTCAAAAAAGATATTGATATCCAGGCCTAACTGATGGCAATGGTTCAACTCATTCTAAATAATGCCATGCACTCACACTGAATATTCTGTTTGTTTGATAATGAAACAAATTTACTGAAATATTAGGCTAATACTAAGTGATTTCAAGTAGTTTCCCTCCTCCTTTATTAAATTGCCACACAGTTGATGTAATTTGGACTATTTTAATTGATCCACTACATGCACTTTTTACAAGTCCCACTCCTGAAGCTGCTCTCCAAGACAAACACATCGATACCCTTGTAATTGGTAGCTGTGTTGTGGAGAATAACAACATCCACTTCCGTCAGTGACTCACCTCTTTGCACAGCGGTGTCCTTCCTGTGCACTTGGGCTGCTGGTAGCTCTTCGGCAGTGCTCTATAGCTGGATCCCAACCTTTTGCAGGAAGCGTAGTCGATCTCCATGGCGATGCCCTCTGTGGCACGCTCCTTGGGTAAACTCTCCGCATGGCTCGACTCTCCATGGCTAAACTCTCGGTAGCCCAGGAAGTTTTTCAACCAGGTAAAAAGCTCGGGGAATTTTCTGGAAATGGCGTAGATGAAATACGCAATAATCAAGGTTGTGTCGCTGTAACTGACAGTTGTCTAAAGCTGTCATTAGTTGTAGTGTTATGTTTCATTAGAAAAGGAACTCGACAAATCCAAACAGGACATCATACAATTTCTCAATAAAATTGAAAAACCGGTCTATGACTCAAGAGTTTAGGGAAGGGTTGACTAATTTGCTACAATGTGTAACAAGACAGTCATACATGTGTGTAACCGCAACGCTGACAGGCTGTGTGGACTTACCCAAGGAACGGGATAACTAATTGGACGAGCTCAGCACGAGAAATGACTTCCTGATTGAAGATATGCAGACATCGAAGGAAGTTGTCGTACGCCTCAGAGCTCCGAAGAGCCTTCTTCACCTGTTGTCAGTGATGACAAAAAAACAGTATTAATGGAAAGTAACAGTTTCATCGTGTCATTAACATTGTGATAATCACCACCTTCACATTATTCTTGAAGTACTGTTATTGAAGGGACAGAATGAAACAATAATGACCTTCTCAAAGAACATGGTTTCAGTGCTGGTGCTGTGTTTGCTGACTTCTGTCATGCTGTGGTCCTTCCCCATTATTTTCGGTTTCTTCTGCAAAGATAAATAAAAACGAAAAACATGTCAAAATTAGAACCTAACCTCTAAACATAATGTCAGTTTCATTTTGAAATGGATAAATGTTTTAAAAATACCTCATTATGGGGTTAGTGTGGATTAAAAAACATTTAATTGCCAGTGTATCTGACGAACCCTGGCAAAACTAATAAAATCAAATAAAAAGCCCCGCAATAAATCCTATTTTTATGAAGTTTCTGATGCTCAATCTTTATTGGAACCATTTAATAGAGATTTAACTGTACGGTCACTATGGAGGATTTAGAATGCTGTTTGATGCTGCAGAAATTAACTTGTCAGGCGCAACAACTATTTGTCTACTGTCATTAATTTAAAAAAGGAATACATGGCGATAAATTCCGTAAGCTCCCTAGCTACTAAAGCAGCAGAAAGAACCGTATAGTCAACATGAAGAGTGGTGTGTACCTTGACAGGTGGTGTGGCTCCCACTCCAGCAGGTCTTCTCATCGGCAGGCCGTTCTGGCTCAGCCTTTGTTTATTGTTCAGTAATGGTCTCTTTGCAGTCCCACCGTGGTCGTTGCGCACTGACTCTGCCCGGTCTGGTGTAGCCTTGCCCAGCAGCTGAAAAAAAAAATATCACAAGGTATTAACACAATGACAATGCATGTTAAATTACTTCATTTGTTATGAAAGTATGTGAAAACAGGGTAGCTATATACAAGAATCTTGAAGTTTATTTTAATACATTTTTAAGACTTTTTCAAGACCTTATCAATATTTTTTGATACCTCTCCGCCACGTTAAGCTGTAATATTTACATTAGTGGCACTTTTAACTTAACAGTTTTTGTTTGCGATAAAGACTATAGAAAGGCAAAGTTTATAAAACACATTGCTCCACTCTCAAAAAACAAAAACAACAATCATGACAGTCATGACATGTGTCTGTTCGTTTGAGTTTCCAGTAGGGCTGTAGAGTCCTTGAGTACTTGCTCGGATTGGCAGAAAAAATACCTTCATTTTATAAAGATTTTACAAAGTGGTGAAAAGACTTTTTAAATTTTTAAAAAATTTTCAGGGTCTTAAAGGGATAGTTCAACATTTTGGCAAATTGGCCCATTGCTATAATCCCTATAGTCATAGCAGTAGGTTCATTACCTTTAATTGTCGGTGCAAACTATGTTTAGAGGGGCGGAGCAGAGCTAGGAGCTGCTAAGAGCTACGCTACGGAGGCTAAGGCGATTTCTTGGTTTCCCTCATCCAACTCATCAAATACATAATCCAACAACTCCAAAATGCTGTCTGTAGCGTAGCTCTGAGCAGCTCACGGCTCTGCTCTGCCGTTCTAAAAGTAGCTTGCACCGACAAATAAAGGTAACGAACGTACTGCTATGACTATAGTGATTATGGCAATTGCCGTAAAATTGCCAATTGCCAAAATGTTGAACTATCCCTTCAATTTTCCCAGAATTGATTTGTCACCTTTTAATACTTTTCAAGACCCCGCGGATACCCTGGAACAAGAAACAGTTGCAGGTTCCACGGCCAAGGATAACGACATCATGAACCATATTACTTCGATAAAGACTATTTAAGAAGGGTCAGCCTGTAGGAATGTATTCACAGAGACTCACCACTGAGCTGTTAGCATCAGGCAGGAACTGTCCAAACTCTGAGAGCAGGTCTTCCTGGTTCTTGAAGAGCCGAGCCACCTGAGTGTAGACCTCCTGCTCAGTCAGTGCTGGGGTGTAATTGCCTCCTGCCTCTTTAGCATTTCTTTGCTCCTTCTGAAAAAAATTATATTGAAGAAAATGGTGGTGAGATTAGCGTTATAGCGTTCCCCCTATATTCACTCAGCAGCATCATACTGCTGCTGCTGAAGTTCCACGTCAATATCACTGGACAACTGAAAGTTTTCACTCATGCAGAACACCACCACTCAGTCTTGAAATTTTTTTTTTCCTCCAAAAATATACATTTATGCTCCTGACAAACAGACCGTTAAATTATTCAATGCTGGAATTATATTTCATACTTTTATTAATTTACCTGGTATGTGTGCAGAATTTCCAAAAAGGCTTTGTAGATGTCTGGCTGACCCTGGAAGCGGTTCTTGATCTTGTTGACATAGTTTATAGCGTGGTTGAATTCAACAGGCTGGTTGTTCTGGAGAGGTGGTCCGGCAGACGGCGTGCTGCTCACAGGAGTGTGGGACTGAACTGAAGGTGAGCGCGGTGAGGCATAGGATGGGATGGATGGATTGGGCTGGCTTGTAGGTGTATGGGCTGGAGACTGAATTGGCTGTTGAGAACAAGAGGGGTGTAAATAGCATTATACAACACTGACATGTCTAGCAAGCAAACATAATATAAAGTGATAGTTCAGCATTTTGGAAAATTGGCCCATTGCCATAATCTCTATAGTCATAGCAGTAGGTTTGTTACCTTTGTCAGAGCAGAGCTGTGAGCTGCTCAGAGCTACGCTACGGAGGCTCATGAGATTTCTTGGTTTCCCTCATCAAACTCATCAAATACACAATCCAACAACTCAAAAACACTCTGGTGGACAAGAGGGAAACCAAGAAATCCCATTAGCCTCCTTAGCGTAGCTCTGAGCAGCTCACGGCTCTGCTCCGCTGTTCTAAAAATAGCTTCCACCAACAATTTATGGTAACGGACCTACTGCTGTAACTATAGCGATTATGGCAATGGGCCAATTTGCCAAAATGTTGAACTATCCCTTTAATTTCTCTACATTGTTATACTAAATTAAAGTGGTAGAAATAGAATATAACCTACCTTGCTGGTTTTATTTGGAGCAGGTTGGGCGGGGATGGGTGGGGTGGTGGTGGTGGTGGTGGTAGTAGTGGGTGGGCCAGGCTGTGGCAGACTCTGGTGCTGGTGATGGCTTGTAGTTTGGCTGGGCGCTCCGGTTACAGGGATGTTCTGAACTGAAATACCATGAGGGGTGATGTAGTGAATCTGACCTGGCGTGGTCACATTAACTAGATCGTTGGTTTGAACCTCAATCTTATATCCAGGGGGCAGGAAAGTGTTAAAACCCATAATGAGGTCTGGGTGGCCTTTGAAGAGTTGGGACACACGGTTTATGACTCCAGGAGTGTCGATGCTGTAGTGAGAGAGTGGAGAACAGAATATTTAATGCAATTATCAACTGGGTCAATGGATAAACTTGACCTGCATACTTTTTTTTCACATGTTGAGGAAAATGCCCTTGAAATAAGAACTTACCTCTGCGACTTGAACTCTTTCATAATATCAAGAAAATCATTATAGACTTGTGGCTGATTCCCAAACTGCAACTTGACTTGATCCAGATAGGACAAGGCATCTTCGACCTACAAAATAAAAGACAAACATTATTACTTGGACTATGAATTATTAGGAAACATTACAGGCAAATCTCATGATAAACAATATATATTCAGAACTAGAGAAGACATAACAAGCAGAGCAATGCTGATGACCAAAATGTCAAAGGTCATGTTTGGTAGTTTGTGAAATAAACACTTTTATTTTGTTTCATTGGTGACATCATTTGATTTTATCAGCGTACGCTGGTGAAAATGTTTGAGGTTTGCTCATGTAGCGGTACCTTAAGGCGCTGAAACTGCTGCTGTCCTTGAGTTGAAGTTATGGGAGCGGGTGGGTGAACGTGACCTTGAACCACTGCAGGACCCTGCGGCTGCACCGCAAGACTGTGTGCATGGGGACCAACGTGTGGTGCAGTATTGCTGTGTCCATGTCCACTTGTGCTCTGAGGCATTGTTGGCACCTTTTTAGGAGGAAATATAGAAGATTAGCAGAGATCCAGGAATCAAGGTTTGTACACATACTATAACTATTCAATTGGGTGAAGGACTTTGAATATTGCAAACATTCACAATTCAACTTCAGGTTTTTATCAACATTTATTTCAGATGCTGCTGCTTTGAGGTGAATAACTTTAATTAGAGACCACAATATCATACCTGGTAGCCCTGGGGAAGAGAATACTGGATGCCAGTGGATGGCTGCATGTTGTCTGTGGCTGCCTCTATCACAGTAGGGGCCGGGGCGAGGGCCCGGTGCTGGAAGCTCTCGGCAATACCTTGAACTGGGGGACGACGTGGTTGCTGTTGCTGGGGTGCAAATATTGGTTCCTGGTCCTCAGCACGCCTCTTCATTGTATACACATACTCAAAGGGGCTTAAGTGAACAAAGACAGATTAAGCATTAACAGGCTGCTTAGTGGTACTCAGTACATAAACTTAATTGCATGTAACTATTTTAACATGTACATTTCTACAATTATAAAATACTTCCATTTACAATTTAATGTTTTTGTAATGAGAACTATACACTAAAACAAAAATACAATATGTAACACTATAAATCCTAAATTTACATTTAAATCTTGAATTAAGATTTTAGTGGAAATTCGGAAATGTTGATTTAACTCAATGGTCATTTTGGAAGCAGCAAAAGTGTTCAGTATTACGCAATCCAATTAAACTTTGCCACAACTGTCATAGAGGTCCTTTGTCTCAATGACAAACAATCAGAAGCATATGCTCTATATCCTGGAGCCACAGATCTTAAAACTAACATTCTTAAAAAAAAAATTAACATGACAGCATTACTAAGGTATATGAAAATGAATATACAAACAATTTCAGCTGGTTATGACGTTTCCCAATTGTTGCCTATGGAAAACAATTTCAGTCTGACATTATATTGTTTTTTGGCAGTGTTGAGATGTAACATTGATGTAACCTGTCCAATCTATCTGTCATTGAAAAAGACTTTGGTCGAAACGTCTGTCCCTGCCTGTCCTACATTAAAAGATCACCAAAGGATCATATATTCAGAGTGTGCTGGTTTTTCAGCCTGTCCAATCTACACAGGTCCATTCAGTGTACAAAGTGCTGAACAATCTGAAATCCAGATGATAAAGTGTTTTCATGTTTTCAACACATTAACACACTGATTTCAAATTCAGCTTCAATCTGCGTCATACTTACACTTAGAAAGTGTATTGTTTGGATATTTCAAGACTTATATTTTAATTACATACACAAAAACAAATCAAATGAAGCAAACTCAATTTTTTGACTAAAAAAAATATTATCAACGAAAAGCAAATCAGTGAGAAACAGGGGCAAAAACTAACTTGCATCAGCACAACAAAAGCCTACGAGAAAAGTATTACGCAAAATGCTTGCCTATGACTGTCCATAAATAGACGTGCTGTTGTTGTTCAGCAGAATGGCTGGGGCTGCCAGTTAGGGACCGTCCCTCAAGAAACATGGTACGGAAATGAAGCGCATTGAAGTTACCATGGTTATACACTATATATATATATATATATATATATATATATATTTTTTTTTTTTTTTTTTTTTTACCGCAAGACATACATAATAATCAAATACTCAGATAATTTTCCAGATGTCCATTATTAGGTTTTGATTATGTGCTTCAATCATTACTATTTTTTTAATTCCCAAAAAATACCAAATTATAAAGTGTTGGATAATTGTTCAGGAGGATGAATCAGGAAAACAAAGGAGGACACAATCCATTGCAGCAAAAAATTATGGCTATCTTTGTAGATTTCAACTATTACTGTTTAGTAGCCAGTTTGATGATGTCATGACTAATACTCCTTTTAGGCTCTGTCCATGTGGCTCTCGGGACATGCCACACATGTACACAGAGAATAGTAATTTGCTGACACTCCCTGAGCAAACGTCATTGCATTTTGTCAGCGGAGAGCAGACATTGTGCCTCACTGCCCTGCACCACCAATTTCGGAAAAGACGGTGGCTGCGCGTACGGTCTTCAGTCGCAGAGATCGTGTCTGTCGCATATCCATCTGCAAATATTCTTTGCCGAAACGCGAAGCAAACACTGCAGACAGTAAAAGATATCGAAATTGGTCGACTATCGCTGTTAAAACTCTGACATTTGGCCGCCAGCAAACACTTTCCAGGCGTGTAGGCGCAGTCTCTCGCTCGCTCGCTGTAGCCCTGCCTCATCCCCTCCCCCTCTCTGCCAAACACCGAGCTTAACGCCATCCGTTTTCTCTGAGCCGTCCGCTTTCGCTTGTCTGATGGCTGGCTGGCTGGCGTTGGCTTTCGTCCTAGCTCGAAGTTATGTGGCAAGCAATGTAGCCTTTATTATCGACAGCCCATAGGCTTGTTTGGCAGAAAGACCCAGTGAGAGCGATGCCGTGTCTGACAGTGGCCGCTGACAGTGCTCGGTGCGCGGGGCTGGCTGAGCTGAGCGTGCTGGCTAACGTTAGCTGACGGTTGAGTGGAAGATGTCGAAAAGAAAATTAGCCAGATCTAATCGCAGCCGATAACGCGACAACAAAGTCGACTGCTTCGCACACGGCACAGGGGCCACTGTTACATTAGATTACTTAAATAAAGTTGGAGGATCAGTAATTAATTCTGGCTGTGTTGGCTGGTCAGGTCAGGAAGAGCGCTGGCTAGCCCAGAGGCTAACGCTGTAAGTTAGCTTCAACACATCGTTAACGTCGCATTAACGTCAAGTTATGCGAGAAGTTGAACAGAAAAAAATAGGCTGTCACACAAACCGCATCTCTGCCAGTCACATTTGTCCCGAAACAACTCCGATATAGACAATGAAATGTAATTTAGCAAAACAAACTACAACAAAAATTCATGTTGTCGGGTCAATCGTAGCGTTAGCATGCCAGCTAATTCATGGTCGCCGCTTTTAGCTCGCTAGCTCGACTAACTTGTAGGACCTGCGAGCTGATGCAGCCGCCGCTCACAACACTCACGTTGTTTTGTTGAAAGACAAAAACCCGTCAAATGTTAAGTCAGCACAGAGAAAGTGGTTGGTGTTAGCTGGCCATCTGGTTTGTTCGGCAAGGTTATGTAGCAGCTAACTAAATGCTACGTTAGCACAACAACCAACCCCCCTCCATCAGTACAAGGTTTGTGGCTAACGAGCTAACACTACTTTAACTTACCTCGCTGGACTGCCACCGGACACACCTGGACACACCGGTCTCACGGAGCACAAACACTCGGTCACCAAGCGTGCATTCACCGGCTTGTGACAAAAAAGTGGAAGTTTCTTAGAGGTGGTCGCAAATGGAAATGTCAAAAATGAGATTGACCGTAGAGGCTACGTCGCTAACAACAGTGTATGTATGAAGCGGTGTTCCTTGAACATAGAGGCGTGTCCAGCACGAAGGCGGGCTGGTCTCCTCCCAGTCCGAGCGCCCATTGGTCCGCTGCGCAGAATGAAAACAAATACAGTGAAGGCAGTGAGCCAGTATCTTTGGTTAAAGGCGTCTGGTTAGTTTATGGTCTTGTCAAGTGCAGGGTTATCTGCACACTGTCTGCCTCATTGCCTCCATGTTACTTGTCTGGTAGGCTACATCAGGTGCATAACATAACCCAAACCCTACATTATAGCCTATTGAATTTTCCCGTAAAATAGAACTGGCTGCTGTTACTAAGAACTACAGTTCTGTTATTGAAAAATACACTATGTAGCCTACATACTTTTTTTTTTTTTTTAAGATTTAAGAATACTTTGTTTAAAAAGACATTATCAGTCTTCACAAAATCTACAAACTACAACAAAGTGTGCTTTGTGAATTTGGAACAGAGCAGCATGTAATTGCAATATGAAAAAACACAGCTTCTTAATACACTTTGAGTTTTATTTTAACATGAATGCTCCACATTCAGACCTTGATTAAAAAAAGAGACAGTTGAGCTCTCAGATGTGTGTGCTCCTCTTGTAATCTGCTATTGTAATGTGGTCTATGAACATAAAGAAAAGTATCACAATTCCAGAAAAAAGTATCCAAAGTCCTGATCTCAGAAAGTCAAAACATGCCAGAATGAAACAATGTAATGTAATGAAACAGTTGGCGCAGCAGCAAATAGTCTGCAGTAGGCTACTATATCAAAGAAATATGTCAAAAACTGGCCGTAAATGATGCTCAAAACACAGCAAAATTACCAACATTTCACAGTTTTTTGTTTATATTAACAGTAGAGTGATGTATTCAGAAATTATACTGTTGGAATTCTGCTGTAAATTAACAGCAATTGCTGTACAGTCACCTGCTACCTAAAACTTGTTCAATGCTTTTTTTTGGAGGGGGGGGGGTACAGTATGTTCTGCAAAGTGCATCATATTTTGCAGTAACATCATTTTTAAAAATCTTTGAGCATTAAGTGCAGATTGAATATTGCTGATGAGCTCCACAAAATGACAACTTCTCATTAGCTACACAGCCCAGTATTTATTTTTTACATTTTTTAAAGGGCGCACTGATAATTAAACGATGCAGCTTTTGAAACACAGACGCAGCAACTCAGTTTGCATAAGTGTTTAATCCACTGATTTAATTTAGTCATGGTATACAAACAAGGAGGAGAAAAAGGTATTTTTCCTTTATAAGTCCGCCTGGTAAATGTTGGTAAATTAAACATTCATAGATAGGTCATTCACAATTCAATTCAAATACACCAAAAAATTTAAAACATTCACAACAAGTTCAACATTGGGCAGCAGTAGCTAATAAGAGTCAGAGGGGGACAAAGCTATTTACTATTTCTTGCTTCTTGCTTCTTGATTCTATTCATTTCCCTTCATATGCAATGAAATTGCTGCTTGCAGCCTCCCAACAATTTACTGTGAAACTGGAACTGTGGCTATTACAGCACAAATGCAAAATAGCCCACAATAATGAAGTCTGAGGTGTCAGGAAATGAGGGAGAAGAGAGGAAAAATTACAGTCTCCATGGTCAAAAATCAGAATGTCTTCATATCCACCTTAGCCTACTTAACGGATTCATGGAGGTCTGGGTTTTTGTGCAACACTTCCGGTCCAGCACTCTTGATACGATACTATTATCGCACTCCGTAATCGCGACCAGAATATGAAAACAATAAAACACAATTTAACAATGACAATTGTTGTTGCTCTGTTTATTTGAGCTTCAAAAGTAGCGCAATGTAGAGCTGTCAGGATTTTTTTAAAGCAGCATCCTCTCTCGCAACACGTTGCTTCAGAGCATGAAAATTAACAAACCAGCTTCGTAGTACAGTGTTAACTCGGACCGGGGCTTTAGGTTTTGTTCAGCTGCATTATGGACACAAAGCCTGGCTATGTTGAGCCTCCTTCGCCTCCTCCTCCAAGGGAATGCCGCTGACCGGAAGTGCTGCACATAAATCCGGACGTTCATTTTCACCTTACTTCCACATTCAAAAATAAGGTGGATAAGGAAGTAAAAAAATAAAGCCTCATCTTGGGGAGGATATTATATTCCATGAGTCCCTGTATATGTCATATCCTTTACTCTAATGTGCCCTCATTTTTATTTGAAAGAACCTGAAGCAGAATCATAGGAAAACATGTTAAATGAAATCTTTAAATGTCCAAAACAGGCAAATGTAGTGCTCTATGTTGTGATAGGTCACCGTTCAGCAGCATATTCAGTAAGAAAAGATGTTTTGAAGAAATATGGTGACAGTTGTTAAAATCACTCCTGCTGCCACCGAAGAGGCCAGTTCTGGTGCTGCGGGGGGAGAGAGAAGAGGGCACAGAGTTACATTCACAGCTCACTGTGTGTGTGTTAGTCCAAGGATATTTTAAACTTTAAAAGGTGACAGACATTAAAAATACGACAACGAAACTTGAATCAATAACGACATTATGAAAAGATGAAACAGCTTAAGGGAATCTGTGAATTATGGAAATAAAAGTTGACCCTGAAATGCTCATTCCTAATTTGCCTATTGGTTGCTGTGGGGCTGCAGACATTTATTTAGTTTTGTGCCCTAACGAGCTCTCTTGTTAAAAAAAATAATATCAAACACTATAATGTGAGCCAGTGCTCATTATTTTCCCTTCAAAATAAAACAAGAATTAAAAAAAAGTTGAAATATAAAGAAATGCTTGCGCCTGCAGATAATCTTTACAAGCTTAAATTAACCTTGCAGTAAACAACAGATCAGTTGACCTTTTGAGAATTAGAACTACCACCTGCAACACAAAGCAATGGACATTTGTGGGAAAGATAACTCTTTACCGTGTGAGGTGGTGGTGTTTGTGGTCGTATTCTGGACACCCGCAATGTTTATAAGAGAAGTAGTGGTAGTCGTGGTAGTTGTTGTAGTTGATGTTGTAGGTGTAGGTTTAACTGTAGGTGATGGAGGATCAGTGACAATAAGGCTTATAGGTTTTGAGCGGATGGTGTAGCTTTTGGTGAACACGCTGTTGACCAGGATTCTGGGACTAATGGAGCGGGTGCACAGATCAGGACACTTCTGAGAAGGCATGGTGGCAATGCACAGATTGACTGTGCA
This sequence comes from Decapterus maruadsi, assembly GCA_030347415.2. Lineage (NCBI taxonomy): Eukaryota > Metazoa > Chordata > Actinopteri > Carangiformes > Carangidae > Decapterus > Decapterus maruadsi. Next base: position 23,320,009 of record CM064900.1, on the reverse strand, counting down.
CTGGACATACATCTGCAGAACACAAAATAATTTGATTGATTTGAGTTGGCAGTGTGGACAGACATCTCCAAAACATTTCAAAGCATTAAACACTATGGAACTTGTAACACTGTAGGACTCCACATGGTAATGTTGATGCTAAAGGCGGATGTCATTCATTTTACAGATATTAAACAAATTCATATTCTGGTTGCTTGGGCCATTCAAAGTTATTATTACAATTACATGCAGACCACAAATAGTTGTCCATATATCTTTTTCACTCAAAACCACAGAAATGTATGCAAAAAAATCAAGGAATTGCCAAAGTCAGCACCCATAATGAACATATGTATGAAATTTCATGGAAATCCACCAAGCACCTAAAAATACATTTATATTTATAATACAAAGGATAAGAGTGCAACAAAATGCTTTGTAAGTGTTGTGTGAGAGTACAGACCACAGATCCTTTGTGCTCCAATTTACTGAAATCAAGGCGGTAAATTTTGGAGTTTTTTTGTGTTGAAATGATCTCAAGTGTGGCGTTGGAAGTCGCACACCTGAAGGAAAGAGGATGAGAGAACTATTGGCACTGGTTCATATTATGCATTTTAAATCCAATGTTGATGTCTGCAGCAAAAATTGGTTTTATTCATACTATTTCATACAATATCGGCCTTTTTCATAAAGGGTCAACACAGGAGATAAGTAGATTGACACACTAACCCTCCATCCATAATGGGTCTGCTCTCAGCAAAGTCCTCCGTTTCCGATTCAATGCAGCGGCTCACCAACAGCTCGGCTCGATCCACGCTGCAGTTGGACATCACATGGAGGTCCAGCTGTCTGATCCTGGACCCAGCGTCCCTGGTGGAGGAGCTGCTGTTAGAGGACCTGGTCTCCGATGGTGATGCCACAGCTCGACGCACTCGTTCTTCCGGCAGGAAGATGGTGCGTAGCGTGGGAATGCGCGTGAACTCTGCCAGCGGTCCCTCCCCAGGGAGGTGAAACTCTATCCAGAAGGTAACCTCACCGAAGGTCTGCCTCTCAGTGGGCATGGTGATCTTGTACTGTGGTCCCCCGACCTGGGCTCCAGGGATCCGGCAGGCCAGGGGGAGGACGAGGGAGGGCTGGCGGCTGATCATAGTGTAGGGACGCACACTTTGCAAGGTATTGGTATAAACAAGCTCTGTGCCAGAGTGCTGGGAAACAGGAGAGGATGAAGAGGTCACATCTTTTTACTTTCCTATTCAGATTTCAGGTTATTTGATAAACAAATCCAACACATTTCTACAGCAGAGGGAGACATATTTATGATTTTCTATGTCCAGTATGTGGTGGTTGACGTCTGACAGTCTTTCTTTTTCAACAACTTCAAAAAAATCTTTATCCAGTTAGATGGAGATCTTAACTCGCAGACAGACATTGTCCCTGTTGAGCTGCAACAATTTTCCTTCGTTTATTTTCAGACAGAATGATTTTTGTTTTGTTGTAATTTTTTTTAATTATCATATTTTGGAAATATTTTAAATATTTCAAATATTATTTGGAAAGGCAAATTTCCATCACATACATTAGTTACATTCTTAGTCATTCAAGGACATACCGGTAGATAAAGATGGTTGCAGGAAGTCCATGTGGTTTTGTCCATATTGCTTTTCTTTTTCGGACTATTAAAGGCTACTCTTACGTGATTTGAAAGAAACCAGAACATATTGGTTCAGCCTCTCAAATGTGACAACATTTATGTTTTTTCTGTCCATATTATACATTATATTTTTCCTATGGGGTCAGGTTATCTAATTAACAAATCAAGCATTTTAAAATGGCTCCTCAGAAATTTTTAATTGCCATTTTTTCTTCTGATTTTGTATTTATTTACTTTAATTTGGCCAAAGAATTGATTAATTGACATAAATCAATAAAAGTACCATTGGTTGCAGCACTACATCCAGAATTTGCAGCACTTTTCATACACTTTTCAGACCTCAGGCTAAGAAAGGCTGCACTGCCCTGTTCATATGGATGTTAACACCACCAAACATCACTAAAAACCCACACTAGTCAGCATTCGGTGCAGGAATAAAGACCCAGAACAGGTGTTTGAGTGTGTTACCACAGTCTTGGTGCCGCAGCTGTTCAAGGAGATGTGAGCAGTCAGGTGTGTGTTATTGTGGGCGACAGGACAGGTGGGGCTGTTGAGCTGCAGTTCTTCCAAGTTGATGTTGCTGAGGGAGGTGACAGGGAGCACCAGAGTCATCTCTGTGTTGTCACACTTCAGCTCTGCAGGCACACACCAGCAGATTCTTATGATTCTTCTGCACACACGCAGACACAATTAAGTCCATTCAAACACACAACACTTGAATGCAACAAAGTTTGATATTTTCCAAACCTGTTCCAGCAGGAAGAGTCCGAATTTCCCCTGAGAGAAGATAAAAGAAAGACGTGTTTTAATAGTAGATAGACAGTCGCTGTTTCCAGACCATCTTTGCTATGAGTTTAGTAGTGGTGTGTTGCAAGCTACAGTACAGCATGACTGAAATTCTTATAGTGTTTCTCCAGAAATGAAAGTCTTACTTTGGTACAGCCACACGCATCTGGGCTCTGACTGTAAACTGGAAATGCAGGAAGTACAGATCAGATCTCGGTTCAAGATATGAACACTTGGCAGGCAGGTGGAGCAAGTGTGTGTGTGAATAATATATTGTAATGAACTAATTCTGTGATCACAGTCAGTTATAGCTTTCTCCAAATCATTGTAATTAATTAATCGTTTTGACAACACAAGACATTCACAGTGAAAACAGATTTGAGCTACTTAATTAGAGTGTACCCACAGTATATTGTATTGTACTGCATATTCCTTCACCCTCTGCACACTGTTTGTCTTGGAGATTTGTTTTTCAATGGATTCAATCACTAAAGTGTGTAACCCACAACAACAGAGTGTGAATCAGATACCTCTTGGTATTTGCAGCAAAGCAGATGGGTAAAAGGCGGGTCAGTTTGTTTTCGGAGTGGACCCAGGCCATGGTCATCACTGACAGGGGGCCAACTGATTTGAAGCCAGTCCTGTAGAGTTCAGGCGGACCAACCACTGCCATCTCAGAAACACTGCAAATGTAGAGACAAACCTTTCATTTCTGTTTTCAGAGCTCCATATCAAAAGGCCCTGAGCACCCTGGTAAAACCAGACTGCTCATTTTAATTCTTGTGCCTGGTTGTGATGTGTTCACACAATGTCAGAATAGGACGAAACATAGGGAACACTTTAGATCTACAGATTGAGGTGCTCACCGTCATTCCAAGGAGGCTATCCCTCCTCCTATTAGCTTGCAGCAATTAGTCAAAAAGAAGAAACTATGAAACTATTTTAATGGATTAATGGAAGGTCACAGCTTCTCAGTTATGAATGTTGTGTGGTTGTGTGGTAATAAGTACAGTTAAAAATGAATAAATACGGAATTCTTCATTTATAATGCATGAATACTCATGTAGTTTATAAATACAGTGAGTGCTCATCAATGATGAGTAAAACATTTTTCACTGTACTTATAAAGTACATACTAATGAGTATTCATGTGTTATAAATTATGAATTCAGTATTTAATGCTTAAAGGGATGTGATGTACAGCAGGCTCCTTTCTAACATTAATTGATGCTAAAAAATAAAATAAAAATTACAACCTTGTTATGCGTTCAGGGCCTTTCAGCCATGATCAACAACCATGATTAGTTGTTACTGGTGGTTAGCAGTGTGTGCCTCTCTGAACTTGTTGCATAACTATTTTCTAATGTGTGAGAGACAGAAATGATTCATGGTGGCATGAAATCGCTCTGCAGGACACACCTCTCCAGCTGTGACACGAAGTTGATGTCGAATTTCACCTCTTGGTACGGCAGGACAAACAATGTGGAGTCCTCATTGGGCGTGTCACCTGTTGCCACAGGTTCGTCACTGCAGCTGGAAGCTGACTGCTCCACTGGACGGAAGGAGAACAGAGAGAAGCCATCAAAAGAAGGACTATGGGACACAACTTAAAGGGACATTGTGTAACTTCTCCTGTTATCTATTCACGAAAATCAATTATTTAGTTCAAAAGTCTGTTTTTCATGAATCAATAATCCCCCCCATCAACAAAGTGAAGTGTTCCTTTCAGCTCTGAATGAGCCGTTCATATCATTCATATCTACATGGAGCAGGTAAGCTCTGTGCTGGCTGCCATGTCCTGTCTCCATGTTTTTACGTTCAGTGGCAGTGTGACGGTAGGAAACCACGGAAAGACCACTGGAGCTGTCGGTTCAGGTCGAGGTGGCGTCTGTGGAAAGTCACCGTGGTAACGCAGTGAGGAGGAATGGAGCGTGACACTGATGCTGCATTCACTTGCAGCTGGGCAGACGGCCCTCGGACAGGTAAACAACATGACATCACATTGTCACGTGTATTGTTTTTCCTCGTGCTGACAGACCACTAGTTTACATAGAGGATTGTTTATGCCGTTACGTGCAGCCGCCGTCATCTGTCTGCTGTCTGCCCAATTTCACGTGAATGCAGCATGAAAAATACGACTGAGTTGCTTGCAATATACAACCACAACGCTTGATGGGAGTAATTCCTACACAATGTACCTTTAAAATCAAAAGTCACTCAAAATATTCTTTAACTGTGCTGGTTCAAGTTAGTAGTGGGTCTACATGTTTACTCCATGGTCATTAATGACATAAAAAGACTCACCAGACAGAGAGAGGTGCACAGGAACAGAGCTGAGGGGTGTGTTGTCTCTGATGCGGATGGCTCTGGGCACAGGGATCAGGTCCTCGGCCATCAGGTAGATATAATACTGTCCTGCTGGTGCTTTCCCAGTGAATGTCAACATACATTCATCCTGGTAAAAGAGTTCATGCTCTGTGAGTTATTCAGAATAACTGGACAGCCAAGGTGTTTTTAAATGTTCCATAGTAGCCTATACCTACAGGGCCGAGCAGCCTCAGCTACCAAGATGAAATACTGAGTGGTGACTTGTTATTTAGGTACTGGAATCCTTCAAAGTGATATTGCCAAATAGCAAGTCGGCTGGGAGAAGTACGTGTTCAGGAAATGATGTTTATTACTAAAATATTGGCAAAGAGGTGAAAAATGAAGCCTTGGATGTTCAACAAAAAAATAACTGAAGCCATAACAACTAAAAGCACTGCAGCCTCACAGCGAGCTGACACCTACTCTCCTGCTATTGACCACAGAACTACATCTCACCTTCTCCCCCTCCTTACTCAACTAAAACACACTTCCTGGTCAGGAAAGCATACAGGTCAGCTTCAAATACAGAACACCACACAGGTGTAAACACTGTCACTGTTCACAATAATTATATGCTATAAATACACAAACTCTTCCTACAGAACAATTGTATGCACCTCCCCACAACCTAATGATGCAAACCTCTCTGAATGTGCAGCTATATCTCCTTTCTCTAACCTTCACGGAGCAACTGAAAACAGGTGAGGTGAGCTGACAACAAACCTGTGAACAAATAGGAACCACATCCTACAGTCATGAGTAAAAAAAACTGGCCCACTGTCAGGATTTTCACAATGCTACATTCAACTTCACTAATTTGCATACAGATGGAAGAGCATTAGGGAACATTTAGGGTTCATAGCGTCTTTGCCCACGGACATAACAAACAGACAGGAGGAGCCACCAACTCTGTGATTGGTCCCTCAGTGCCATCCCCACTGTCTTGAATGCTTGCTATGTATAAAGATTATATGGCTAACTTTGCTAACTTGCTCTTGTCAGTGAAATCGTAAACCTTGTCTCTTTTCATCACTAAGACAGATAGGTACACTGCAGTCTCTTGAGGTAAGAGCTATTTAAGGCCCCTATTATTTTTAAGTTCCCTGGAGCAAATTTCTATTTCACTATGACAGTTACATCAGGCGCTAATTGCCTGTTTTGCTATTTACTTTGAAAACAGAGACAGGAGAGTTTTGATTATGTATCCACCACATATTCACTGGAGAAACAGAATATAAATTCATATTATCCAGTGGTGGAGAGTACATTCACCCAAGTTCTCTGATTAAATCTAGTTTGAGGTCTTTGCACTGACTTTACTTTAAGCAATTTATAGCTGTTGAACTGAGCTGAAACACAATACTTATATTAAAAAGCCGTTCTTTCTCTCTCCATGTTGTTTCCCTTCATTATTGGTGTTTGGCTGCAGAGGATCCGACCATGTTGCCCAGGAAAAGAAGGCTGCATTTGAAATGAGGCCGTGTGGTTGCATCAGTGTCACACAATCAGTCTTCAAATGCAGCCTCAGAAGAATGCAGCCTCTGAATTAGGACGCAGCTATAGACTCACTGAACAGCTAATTAGGAACACCTGATGATTCATGCAATTAGTCAAACAGCCAATTATGTGACACAAGTGAGGGGCATAAAATCATGCAGATTGAGGCAAAGAGCTTCAGTAAATGTTCACAAAAAACATCAGAATAAAGCAAGATGTGAGTGTTGGTGCCAGACAGGCCAGTTCCCTTGATTGTGGAAGTGATGATGTCCTGTTGTTTCTTTCACGGACAACGGGTAATGGTAGTGACACAGCCTATTGTTGCTGCCCATTTACGGCTATGATTCACCATCTTCTAATGGCTCCTTCCAATACAATAATACCCCAGCGTCATCGAGCAAAAGTTTTCTCAAAGATGTGGTGTGAACAAAAGTGAAACTTCAGTGGCTGCCCTGTCACCAGATAGAGACAGACGGATAGATAGAGCACCTCTGGTATGTGGTGGAACAGGAAACTGGCACTATTAGTACGTTCCTTATAAAGTGCTTGGCAAATCTACTTCTACTGTACCACGCTACATTTGAGGAGGAAATACATGACATTTTTCACATTATTTTGCAAAGCAAGATTCTATAGATAAATCGACCATATTGATAATATGTTCAAGAAGTGCAGAGCTTTACATGAATAGTTCAAATGAACTCATTAATTACCTGCAACATTACTATACTGTTTGTAAGGACACAATTGTGCAGTGATACTGTTATAATGATATAATTATGATACATATTTGACAATATTACAAGATGGATGTTAATCCTTTTCAATAAGGTACATACAAGTTGAAGTTAATGAGCCTGCAGTGGTGGCAGCTTTACTTGAGTAAAAGATCTGAGTACTTCTTGCGCTACTGTTTATAATGGAATTTTTTGCCATTGTACTGCAATTCTATTTCTAGTATTAATCAGATTGTCTAGTCTAAACTTTTCCCCTATGACTCATAAAATATACAATAAAGTAACAACATTCATCTTTTTAAAACATTATATAAAAAACAGACAAGATAGTTTGGTGGCCACAGATTTTTATACTTCTTGCAGTATCTAAATTAATTTTGTATTATCATGTGGTTAGCTCTAAGAAATACTGGTAAAGTAAATAAAGTTGGACTGACCTCATCCAGCTCTATGAAGGAGTGCTGCGTGCAGCTGAGACACTCCGCTTGGTCGGGCCGGGCAAAGCGACATCGCACCCTGTCTCCATCCAGGTCTTTCACAGACAGATGGAAGTGGTGAGGACAGTTCACACGAGCCCTGAACAACAAAGGGACTCCTGTCAATTGGTTGTTTTTCAGAAATAGTTCAACTCATAAATCCATGACTGATTTCATATTTTGAGAGGTATGCGGTAACTGTGATCTTTAGAGGTGTATGAAGGCAGGGTTTTGTCATTTCTACACAAAACCAGGCACCTATGTTGTCTATTTTCAAAAATGTTTTTCGACTTTGGCTGGTATTGTGTGTGTGTGTGTGTGTGTGTGTGTGTGTGTGTGTGTGTGTGTGTGTGTGTGTGTGTGTGTGTGTGTGTGTGTGTGTGTGTGTGTGTGTGTGTGATGATTATGCATGTGTATATTACCTCAATGGAGGAGGGAGAGCAACAAAAGCAGGGTGATTGAGTCTCCCACTGTTTTCCCGAACCTTTGGTCCTGTCTTCATCGATACATAAAACTCTGTGTTGGACCTGAACATTGAGATAAAACAAATCAGAACATATTGGAATTGCTGTAGAGTAGCTCAGTTTTAGGTAGCCTGACTCAAATAATCACATTAAAGGGATAGTTCAACATTTTGCCCCCCCATTGCCATAATCCCTACAGTCATAGCAGTAGGTTACCTTTAATTCTCAGTGAAAGCTATTTTTAGAATGGCGGAGCAGAGCCGTGAGCTGCTCAGAGCTACGCTATGCAGGCTCATGGGATTTCTTGGTTTCCCTCATCAAACTCATCAAATACACAATCCAACAACTCCACAACGCTCTGGTGGACAAGTTGTGACCTGCACATTCACCACGCTATGAATAATAACTCAACTCAATAATACAGTATCAACAATCACACTATGCTGTAGGACACAAGTGAGGCGTCTAACTCCACACTAAAAGATTGTTCATAGAACGTTACCAGACAGAGTTGTTTTAGAGGTAAATTCATGCAAAAGCGCTGATGTGTGTTGCCTTCAGGGACAGTTTTCATCAGGCAGTCTCTGTATTTACCTCGAAAACAACTCTGTCTGGTAATGTTCTGTCATTATCTCATAGCTTGGTGAATGTGCAGGTCACAACTTGTCCACCAGTGCGTTTTGGAGTTGTTGGACTGTATATTTGATGAGTTTGATGAGGACAAAGAAATCCCAGAAAGCTCTCATTGCATTGACCGAAATCGTAATGAACCTCCTATGACTATAGAGGGTTAGCAATTCTGCAAAATGTTGAACTGTCCTTTAAATATGAAGCAAATAACAAACTAGATCATGATAGAAGACGAATATTAAGTAGGACAGAGACAGAGACTGGAGCTTTGAGGACTTGTTGCACATGTGGCACACAGTGCATTTGACCTAAATTCAGGGTTGTGCTAAACATCGTGCAAAACAAATCACAACAGCAAGTAAAGTGACACAAAATGCATGAAAGTAAAAGACGTTCGTTCTCACAAACATGAGGAATGATCTTACTCCTCAGTCTTTATAACATTAACAGTACAAGCATGTAGAGTGAGAATATTGAGAAATTTGTGTGAAGAAGAAAAGAGGTGCGTGTTCTTTATTTTAAGTTAACATTGCAATCTTCACAACCATGAAAGTGTGATTCACAGCAAAGTCTGAATAGCAGAGTGTTAATGAATGTACTGGAAGTCTCATTCATACCCTAAACTGATGGAGGCGTTGTAATTACTGGGGACGGTTTTCTGCCACTGGCGGACACACCAGCCAGGGTTGGGTAGGGTGCCTTCGAAAGGTAAAGAGGCGGGGTGGACCAGGCAGTCCTCCCCTGCAGCGCACAGTCCAGACAAAGGTGGGCAGGGACTGGGAGCCATGGCGATGAAATGTGCCCGTACCTGCAAGAAGCAAAATTAACAACATGACATACTGCTCAGTGCTTTATGTTTCAGTGACTTTTACGACTGAGCAGGGTGAATTGAACTGAGGGCGGAGAACCTGCAGGGGGAGCTGTGTCTGTCTGAACTCATCAATACATCACCATACACACCTGCAGCTGTTGTTATCCTGCCCATAAAGAATTTCAAATAGACCCTCAGTTTGTTTATAATGAGCTGTTCATATGAAATATTTGTTTCATCACATAAATCAAGATGAATCATTTAAACTGCCATATATTAGAAAAGTAAGGGTTTGTACTAAGGGATATTAATATATTGTGAACTGCTGTGGCCACTGTGGCTCATATTAATGGATTTGATAACAATTCAATTATTAACTAGTACATTGAAGTAATAATTAATTGCACTATGTAAGGTGCACAATTTATAATTCTGAATTAAATTCATAAAATATTTAGAGTTAGCAATGCCAACAAGTGCTACAAGTAAGTCATAGAAATAAAGGGATGCTTTTCTTTTTAAGAGAAACATATGTCTTCTTCATTTATTAATAAATCCCAGTAGTAAGGTAGTTTCATGGAATATAATATTTATAAAGGTGCTGAGACTCATTCAGTTAAATTTTCAGTTTGCTAGTTTATGACTTTGCTTCAGGTTCCCACAAAACAATTGATAACAGAAATGCAAGAATTGACATGTGTAATAATGCGTCTGCCAGTGCTGCAGAGTTTTGGACTCAAGCATCGTGGCTGTGTTGAAGAGAAACACTTCCCACCGTCGTCCCTCCATCAGTGTCCAAGGGCACGACGTGCACTGTCATTCCCAGAGAGGAGGCTTCACAGGCCGGGTCGAACAGCAGCAGAGCCAGGCCCTGCACCAGGAGGCTCAGAGGGAATCTGTGCAACATCTCAGCTCCTCCTCAGTCACACAGGATGTCACAGCCTTGAAGAGATACAGAGACAGAGAGGTGAAGCAGTCAGGGCTCATTACTATGTTTAAGTTCAGTGCACAATGTGATCTAAGACCTGCAGAGGATAATGAACATTGACACTCTCTGACAAGTGCTGGCAGTCTCTGTGGGAGATGGCAGAGTGACTGAGGAGGTGATGGCTGAAATGGAAATTGGCACCTTTCTGATTCATGGTATGTGATTATTATAAGTTGTGTGAATATGAAAAAGTTATGACAGAATGAAAAGATAATAGGAAACGTATTTTTCCCTAAACTGAACAATGGGATTTACTGTATATTCACACAAGTTTTAAAGCTCCTCTTGATATGTACCACCAGAGAAAACATCAGTAGGCAGACAGTATTGGAGAAAACAACACATAAAGAAATCTGAAATAAGACTACATGTTGCTGTTGCCGTGGTATATGAAGGGAGAGTGATGAACTGCACACTGCAAAAACTGAAAATCTTGCCAAGAATATTTGTCTTATTTCTTGTCAAAATGTCTCATTGTGATGAGTCTTATTTTAAGTATAATAAGATTTGTTTTGATCAGAAATTACATTTTTGACTAGAAATAAGACAAATATTCTTAGTAAGATTTTGAGTTTTTGCAGTGCAAATCCCATCACATTATCATAATAATTTGAAGCTGGACGACAGAGTATTTAAGTATTCATTCAGATCATTCAAATGAGCTTCTGTAGAGAATGAATTGTTCCTGAGCCGTTTGTGACAAAGACTGAAATTGTTTGTAGCATCTCTCTTTATCCACTTTAACCCATTTAGGCCCCTTAAAACCTATGGCATTTATATAAATGACTCTCGAAAACCATAAGGTTTTCAGAAAAAATTTGAAAAAGTGCCACTGCCAACGTTTACTTAAAAAAAAAAAATTCTCAGGCTCTGAAACAGATAAAGATGAAATGAAAAATATTTGAAAGCTTACACCATTGGCTATCATCTATAAATACATCCATTGGCCTTTATGGTAATTTAAAAAATAAAATTTTCTATTAGAATAAATAAAATAATTTGCAACACCTAATAAAAAATGCATTTCTCAGTCTGTGTAACAATAAGAAACCTGAAATAAAAATAATGTGATAGCTTAAGAACAAGAACAGTTACAGTATACTGTACATGTTAACCTTTACTTTCTTTTTCTGTTTGCTTGTTGGTTTTGTCTTGTATCAGCAGCTCAGTGAATAACCAGTGGAGAGGCTGATTGTTCATGTTTGTTTCTTTTTAAAGTCATTTTATTCCCTGCTGTGGTAAATGGAGACAACTGAATCCTCTCTGTGAATAATTTGGACTGAACTCATTGGTGGTTGTGAGAGTTAAATGTCTGTATTTCAGTCAAGTGACACCAGTTCTGTTCTTTTCTCAACCTCTCGACAACCTCCTGACAGGACAATCCTTACAGAAACTACACACTAATGCTTGTGCATGTGTTTCTCTATTGTGTTTTGGATCAATCATGAGGAGCCACAACTTGAGTAGTTTTGTTGTTATGGAACTGAACAGCCCATATTTTTGACTTCAGTTTTCTAAAACAGGTTCAAAACTGGAACTTAAACATTTCAGGCTGATTGTTGAACCTGCCAAGCTTTCAACAAAACACCTGAGGATTAAGGTACTTGTTCTTGACACTGACTGGATTCTTTAAAGTTGTACAACATAATTTAAAAGAAATACCATATCATTATGTTTAGCTTTTGTGAAAGCAAAAAATGAAAATCCTCTTCTTAGCTCTTGTTCTTTTTAAAGGTTTCTTTTGTCAAACATTTCAGTATGACCACTAATTATACGCTTAAAATGTATATTTGTTGCTCAGTTATGATCAAAAAGGTGTAAATACTTCCTGTCTTTCTTTAAATGTTTGTCTTCTCAAACATCTGAGCACTGAAATGAGCCCAGAGTCTTAAAACATTTCTAATACAGAAGAAAACGAATCCATTACCTTGAGCCACCAGCCACAAAGGTTTCAAAGTCCAAGCTAACGTGATCTGGAACATGTACTAGAGTCGGCGTCCTCCTCCTCTGTGTTGTTCTTAGACATGGAGGTGGAGTTCGGCTGCATTTGGGTAAGGGAAGAATGGAGTTGAACTGGCTCAACAGCACGCTAAATGAGGCAAGACAATAGGTTCACATCAGGAGGACGGCTTTGTCAAACTAATAATGAAACCTCAATGGTAGAACTACATAGCATTCAAAATCCCTCACACGGCTTTGACATCTGATGTAACTCACTGATCTGTGGGCGAAAAAGGAGGAAATAAAACATCCAACACAACAGTAAAGGCTGAGACGTTTATTTATTGAAAGAACAAAATGTAATATTCTGAAGAATGATGGTACAATCATCATTATTTGCCAAAGTGTGTAGCAAAACTGTGGTCCCTTCCTGCCAAAAAAAAGAGCTCATGGTCCTTTCCAGCAGTCACATGATTACTACCCCATAGAGACTAGGCCGAGACGTCTCTTCTGGTCTGGGTGTTCAATTTTGTTCTTTTCTGGTCAAGTTTCTAGTAAATATTAAGACTATTTTACAGTAACTCCACACCCACACAACATTAGCATTAATCACCATTATGTTTGGTCAGAAAACAAACAGAGTCAGTGCCAGCCTAGGAGAGGAAAGGTGTCCGTTCAAGAGGTCCCTGGAATTTGGTCAGATGAGGAGAGGGAAGGCATTCTGGTGCTTTGGACCTTCTATCAGGTAGCTGGGGGACAAAGGAGGCAGCCTCCGAACTCTGTACTTCCTGTCAATGCCAGAGCTGCCCCGTTACTTGCCGTTCTTCACATTGAGCATCTTCTCCTGCAATTACACAACAGAGGCAGAAGAGTCAGTATGCAAAGCTTGGCAAACACATGGATTAACTAACTTGTTCTAATGATATGTCACTTCTTTACACCACAGTAGCTGGTTATATTTATTTGTCCTTTACTCTTGCACTCTATGCAATTGTCACTTTTTTTCCTTCATATTCTAAGTGCAATCCATTGACGGGTCAGTGCAATACAATAATCCATGTTATACTCCATTCGTACAAAGTACCTGTCCATGTGTAATGTGTTGATCTTGTTTGTCTTGTATGTCTTATTGTCACTTTTTAAAGGCCCAATGTGTAACTTATTTGGCTGTTCATTAGCAAAGATCAAATATGTCTTTCATAAATACGTATTTCACTGAAGTGGAATCACACCCGCATACAAACGAAAGCTTTCTCCTACCTTAGAATGAGTTGTTACAAGTCGTTACAAATACATAAGCGGGCGACGCACTGAACCAAGGCGGCCATGTTGCATCGCCGTTTTTTACGTTCAGTGGCAGCGTGACCGTAGGTAACCACAGAAACTCAGCAGAGCTGTTGGCTCGGGGAGAAAGTTTTCCAGGTAGCGCCTGTTAAAACTGTCACCACTGTGTAGTGTGAGGAAGGACGGAGGCACTGATGTTGCATTCAGGTGCAGTCAGGCAGACAGCCGTCGGCAAACCAACCAGATGTCATTTTACTCGACGAGAGAAAGACGGTAAAACGTGGGTCAGGTAAACAATACGACATCACCATGACAACATATTGTCATGCCTGTATTGTTTTGCCTTGTGCTGGCGGACCACTTGTTTACATAGACGCTTGTTTATGTGTATGGGGGGGGATTCCTACATATTATACCTTCAACGATTACACGTGTTACTTATTATGAATTGCAGCGAGCAGTGCTGTTGTCCAAGATACATTTCCCTTTGGGTACAATAAAGTACATCCTGATCCTGATCCTGAATATCTCTGTCCTGGCATTAGTGTGAGTCCACACAAAGAAATATGTGCATTTTTTCCTCCAGAGAAGAATATTCGTCTCTTACTTTGATCATGGTCTCCAGCTTGATGGCGTCGGCAGCAAACTTGCGGATTCCATCAGAGAGTTTCTCCACAGCCATGCGGTCCTCGTTGTGCTGCCAGCGGAAGCTCTTCTCATCCAGGTGGATCTTCTCCAGATCACAGGCCTTGGCTGCAAAAACAAAGCCATCAAGGTCAATGTAGAAAAATGCGGAAGGATCTTAGATTGGCTTTTATTCTTGTGCTCAAAAGAGAGCAGATATCTTGGAATCAATTCACACAAATATTTCATTCTGTCTGCACACATCTAAAGTTGTGTTCTCTGCTCTGGGGGAAACTTTATTTACCACTGCTCACAGTACAGGGAAGACAAACAAAGTGCACTTTATCTGATATTGGCTTCATTTAAGTGGCTTGAAAAAAAAAAAGTTTTTACAGATTGCAGATCATCACCGTGCCTGCGCTCCCAGCTGCCTTGCCAAACTGGCAGCTCACTGATCTGAAGCTGCTGCACCGACTATAGATAAGGACCTGACACGACCCCACATCAAATAACCCTCTCCTTTTACTTGAACATAGATGATGATGTGCCATCCTTTGCCAAGTCTGTGTCTTTCAATATTTTTGCAATAACAAGAGGCATCTGAGCCTCTTGAGAACCTGCCAAAAAAAACTAACAATCATCCTTTGACAGAAGAATGAAGTACATCGATTCATTACTTCACATCAATACAAGCTTCAGAACAGCCTGTGAGGAGAGGCTGGACTCCCTCTCCCTTCATAAACACAAGTGTATTCATTATGAACCGACTGGGTGCCAAAACCTTCCGTGTGACTGGAATCATCTGTAACTTCTTCACTTTTTATGTCTCTAGTTAACTGGATGTCCATGCATGAATGAAGATGGAGCTGGCAACGCTGTCTAGGAAAGCTGTACTCTGCGTAAAGGTTATGAGTCACAGTACCTTTCTCCACGGTGAGCATCTCTGTGAGGCTGCTGTGATCCTGGCTGAGCTCAGCCAGCAGCCCGGGGGAGATGGTGAGCAGGTCGCAGCCGGTCAGGGCCTTCACCTGTCCTGTGTTTCTGAAGGAGGCGCCCATCACCACGGTGCTGTAGCCATACTTCTTGTAGTAGTTGTAAATCTTGGTCACACTCAGGACACCTGGGGTAATTCAAAGGTAACAGGTAGCTTTGTTACACATGTGGCAGCTGCAATAGGAACAACCTATAAAATGCTTTTAAATGTTCTATTGCATGGGGTTACTATTGTGTTTTTATGCTAATGGTTACAGATATGTCAGATACGAAATATGGACAATATGGATGGCAGGTTTGTTTAATGTCATGAAAGTTTTTGGCGAAAATGTATCTGACAGTGTGGGTCAACGTTACCACAAAAGTATGACATTTTATGAACACGTTGGCCCACACACATAGCCTATAATTTCTTTCTGTTTAATTTAAGCACACAGTATTAAAAGTATCTTGGTTTCATTAACTTAAACAAAATGTGCCGGTAAGCGAGCTTCCAAAAATCATTACTGTATTTGACGTGCATATGAGACTATTGTAGTAAACGTATTATGGTCAAAATGGTCGTTACACTGTCAGACACATTTTCAACAAAAACTTTTATGACATTAAATGAATGTGATTCATGTTCGATACTCACGTTCCTACTGCCATCCATATTGTCCACATTATCTGTATCCATTAGAGTAAAAAACGGGTGGCGCTGTAGCAAAAAAGCCAAGGGGTCTGAATCTGCAGGTCTCCGGGTCTGCAGACACATGCTCCTCGGCAGCTGTTTCCACTTGGCTTTTGCAGCTGTTTTTAAAGAGCTGTGTGTTTTCTATGCACGTCTATTGTGTCTTTCAATAAAAAGCACACCGAGTTGTCTTGTAATGATGTTTCCTACATAAATAGAGTTGGCATTATTTGACAGCTGAGTGAATGTTTTGCTAGAAGGCTCAGCTATGGCTCAGCTGATAGGATCCTACATGCATACGCCGCTTTTCTATTTTGAAGCGCATTCAGCAAGTGTTCAGCTGCCGTCAATTAAATTTAGGATTGAATCCTTCACAAAATCACACGGTTTGTTCTGCTTCTAAACAATAATCTGATGCGATCTTCAAAGATCTTGGTGACACAGTTATGTTAATTTGTCTTTTGCAAGACTCTGCTGTACAGCTCATCACCACCACATTCACACAGCAGGGAGGTTCACACCCCCAACAACAGTCTTTATTACCTGGGTCTTCGTGTGGCTCGTAGCTTTTGCGGTCTGTGTTCTCCTTGTACCAGTCGAGGATGCGTCCAACGAAGGGGGAGATGAGTGTCACCTGTGCCTCGGCACAGGCCACGGCCTGAGCAAACGAGAACAGCAGGGTCATGTTGCAGTGAACGCCGTGCTTCTCCTCAAGCTCCCTACACAGAGACAAAAATATTAATTTAAACACGTCAAACAATGTGCCTGTATATAAACATGCAATATTCCTTGAGAATGAACTTCAGTCGTATTTTGTTTAAATAAATAACACTGTTTAAATGGATAGTTCAGCATTTTGGCAAATTGACCCATTGCCATAATCCATATAGTCATAGGAGTAGGTTTGTTACCTTTAATTGTTGGTGCAAGCTATTTTTAGAACGGCGGAGCAGAGCCGTGAGTTGCTCAGAGCTACGCTAAGGAGACTAATGGGATTTCCTGGTTTCCCTCATCAAATACACAATCCAACAACTCCAAAACGCTCTCATAGACAAATTGTGACCTGCACATTCACCACGCTATGAGATGATAACGGAATGTTACGAGATGGAGTTGTTTTCTAGGTAAATTCATGCAAAACTGCTGATGCGCGTTCCTGTCAACTGCAGTTTTCTGGCAAGCAGTCTTTTCATTTGGCTCAAAAACAACCTTGTTGGATTGTGTATTTGATGAGTTTGATGAAGGAAACCATTGAGGTGTGGTGGCAAAAAATGTTACTTTCTTCAATAAAGTATTCAAAAAGAATATCTTCACATGTCAGCTGTCTTTCTTGAGTGGCCTCAAGATGTTCTCAGGCCGCTATCTTTATAGTTTCCCAAAACACATAGCAGCAGACAAAATATGACCCCTGACCTTTAACCTGTCCTGAGTGGACTCTGTCTCTGGTGTATCTCGCACTGATGTCATCCAAGGGATTAACTAAGTACAACTTCCCACAAGGTAAAAGTTCACTTACAAACATGGTTATACAGCACTTCTAAAGCATACTATGGCTTAACACCAAATTCCCCATCACAGAGTGTTAACAGTGGTGAAAGAATCTTTTTTTTAATTTCATGGTTGACTTACACCGATCAGCAATAACATTAAAACAGGTAACTCTTTATTTTATGTGCAGCGGCACCAGCTCTATTGTGGAAAAAAAGACCTCAGTCAAGGTAAGACCAGAACTGCTTCACATTCGAGAAAGTAAAGGTCATAAAATGCTTAAAACAATAAGTTAATATAGACATTACTAAAGCTAAGTAAGCGTAGCCGATGCAGTGCTGAAATTATTTACTCACTTGCCGGCCTGAATCCCTTCCCACGTGGATGACAGCTTGATGAGCACACGATCCTTGCTGATGCCTGCCTCCTCGTACAGAGCGATGAACCGCAGGGCCTTGGCAACCATTTCATCTTTATCGAAAGATAATCTGTTGGGTGAAACAACACACATTATGCAGCGGCTCCGATTTGGCAGCCATGCTGAATTATTTTGCTTTCTTCAAGCTAAATTGCAATGATTTATTGGGGCGCCTGTGGCTCAGCAGGTAGAGTGGGTTTATTAATCACTAGAGTGGCTTGATCCCCAGATACTCCTGTCTACATGTCCTGCAGCAACAAATTGAACTCCAATTGCTCCTGATAATTAGGCCAGCATCTTCCATGCTAGCTTTATTTGAGTGTGTAAATAGATGGATGAAAGGCAAACTGTAAAGGGATGTATGAATCCAGGCCTGTTCTACTGCAAAGTAGTTAACAGAGTTATTGTTATTATTAGAAATATATTGTAGAAGTAGAAATTTAAAAAGTGAGTGATTACATAACCAGGTGCTAGTATATAACTAATTAAACTACAAAACCTCTTGTCAAGTTACTTTTATGACTGAAAAACTGACTTGCGCATGGACAAATTCACTACACACTGTACTGGAGGAAATGGACAGCTCATCTCAAATAAATAAATAAATAAATATAAATATATATAAATAAAAATAAAAGTGTTTATGACTAACAGACACCGTTTAAGTTGCTCTGATTCTACTGTGTCATTTTGAAAAGTTCAAGACACTTAAGATGCTTCCTTTCATAATCATCATCATTATCTTTAGTGACATGCTCTGTTCACCCACCTGGCATCCACCTCGGTGGAAACTCTGCCTGGCACCTTCTTGAGGATCTCAAGCCCGAAAGACACAAACAGCTTGTCCATGGTGTTGGCTACCTGCTCCTCTTCAGTCCTGAACAGAGGAGGCGACATTATGAAGCTGGGGAGCTCAGTGTCTGAGATATGCTCATGAAAAATAGACATTGTGTGATAACATAATAGTCTAATATTTTTTAAAGCTGCACTCCTCAATTTCCACTTATTCAAATGACAGCAAATGCAATTTTCATGCAAAGTGTGTTGTGTGTATGTGTATGTCTATGTATTTGTCTATGTCTATGTATTTTTTGTGTATGTCTTCTTCTTGTGTATGTCTTCCTGTTTGTGTCTAGGCCCCTTTTAAAAGCTCTTGAGCTTCTCAGGGTGTCCCATTTCACATATGAAATTACAAATATTTTAATGATTTTGTATACCTTTTCTATGTGTGAATAAACGATTGAATAGAAATGAATAGAGATTAAGGTTCAGAGTTTGAACCTAAGAATTATATTCATTTAGATGCACCACAAACAGAAAAGACCAACATTAGATTCAACATCTTGCTCTGAATTAAGGAACTTAGCCAAGACATTGCATGAAGACAGAGGGATTGTGTCCTGTGCAACAACTGCAAAACCACATGAAATGTTCTCCTTCTGTTGACACACACGGGTGCTGTCTATATCCTAGTGTGACCTTTAGCGTATCACTTCACACTTAAGAGCCTCTTACCCGCCTTTGGCAATGCCGAATTTAATGGCCTGGTCCAGCAGAGTCTGGTAAGCTGGCATCTTGGCAGCAGCCAGGATGAGAGATGGGTTAGTGGTGGCATCCTGAGGCTTGTACTCGTCAATGGCTGCAAAATGGGAGAACAACAAAGACAAGTCAAATACACATTAATGCTTTTCCACTACTTGAGCAGACAATTTGTTGTAATCTCATTAAGGCCAGGATCTGTACTTTTAGCCTTTTAATTTGGGATAATATGGAAAGGGAGCTTGACAGAAGTGGCCTTAAGATGATATATTAACGCTGCTGCTGATCCTGTGGAGTCTATGAAGTATAGGGTAAAGGGAAAGAACTTGTCTTCTAGTTTTAGTCTAGGAAAAAAGTTACATTTCTTTCAAATAATGATGTAATCTGTACATTGGACCTTTTACATGATTAGTTAAAGAACATCAGAATCAGACAAAACTCTGTCCTGTCCACGTATAGCACATTTCTGCCATCAGACAGAAACAGCGCCATCTGCTGTTTGGATGTATTGCTGTGCCAGTTAAGAATTCAGAGGAGACTGGTGAATGTCAGTGTTTCTTCTTGTCACATATAAACACAGAGTAGAATAGAAAAGAATACAGAGTTTAAGATGTGATTTTTGACAGTCTTTATAAGATGTTGACTATACGTTTCTGTGAGATTAAAATTAAAGTTTTGACAAAAGCTGTAAATGGTCACAAGGCTTGTATGACGCCTTTACATCATGATCTACAGAACTGTGTAGAGCTGGCTCTGATCATCCTGGTGTAGTTTACAGAAATATCCTGCAGATTTTAATTCAATATGCATGAGCTGCACGGCCTTTTCATGGGGTGCTTTTTGTGTGAGCACTCAATAGCCACCAAGTCCAGCAGGCGTTGCCAACTCTTCAACCTACTAACAAAGCATGTGTCTGTTCTGGGCCCAGTTATTTCTCACACCCCGTCCAAAAAAAAAAAAAAAAAAAAATCGGATCCTTTTATGGGTCAGTGGGTGTGGAATGAATACTTGTGATCAACAGTTCAAGAACACACTCCATAGATGGGGTGGGGGCGTAGTTTTGAGAGGGCTCTCCAGGGTTTTAGAGCCATTACAAATTGTGCATTGAGGCCAACGCACAATTACTGCAACTAACTAGATTATACTAGACAAGGTGGTAGTCATGTGATTTGTGATGTTTGCTGGTGAACCAGGCTACTGCTGCAAGCATGTGGGAGAAGAACATCTGATTAACCTCAAAATAAGGAATCGGGGCGTTTGGATGGTAGCCTACATCACCACCACCAGCATGTTAAAGTGAAAGCTAACAGAGGATTATTTGATGTGGGGTTGTGTTTGGAATAAAAGCAATACCCTTTAGTGTACAGAAAGACTGTTTTCTATACACATTTAAATCCAACTTCATATGAGAAACTTACATAAATTACAAAGCACCGAACCTGAGGGACAGGGCCTTTTCCATTTCTGCCCCCTCCCTCAGGAACTCACTCCCCAAATCCATCCGTACCTGCACACACCTCCTTTACCTATTTTAATAATGTTGTGTGTTTAATTGCTGTTTTTAATTGTATTTTATTCTGACTTTACTCCATTTTATGACTTTTAAAGTGTTAAGTGTCTTTGAGCATTTGCAAATACTCTTACAAATAAAATGTATTATTATAATTAAACAAAAATTAGACGGTCAGATTATCCTTTCTTTACCTTTATCCAAATGTGATTTCTAAGCAGACAAGCAGCATCTGACCTACTGAGATATGATATCACCTCCTAAGAAACTTTACTTAAACATGCATCTTTTTTGTGCAGACTAATTATTTACTAAGTAGCCTTGTGCAAGATTTCACAAGTGCCCCATGAGCCTCCCCCCCCTCCTCCTCCCCTCCGTCACTGTCAGTCTATTCCTGAGAAGCTTTTTCCCCACTTACAAAAGTGAAGCAAGGCTCTGCTCTTACATCATGTTTGACCACTTCATTGCATTTTGGACGCGAAACAGAAGTGCTGCCACTGATTGGCACATGTCTAAACTTGCAACAAGTGAACCATTTGCAACGTTACACCGTTCATGTATAACCTGAATAGCATGTTACGTTTGTCAAGTCCTCAAGGAAGTAAAACTAAAAGCCCTGTGGATCTTCTCGAGTGACCAGTATTATCAGAAAATCTGCATAATGTCGTTGACTTGTCACCGACAGTGAAAGCAGATGTATTTACCATGACAGAGAGATGCTGAGATAAAACTATGAACGGCGGCTTTGTGTGGTGTGACAGCCACTGTTAATGTAGAGGGGATTATGATGCGAATAAGTGTCTGTTGCCTGCTGGCTGATTCTGTTTGTGTTGTCGCTGCGCTGGATTGTACATCAGCAATGTGTCAGTTAGCCTATTTCTTACGTCTTACAAAGAGACGTCAGCTCTGTCAAAGGCAACATCTTCACTTTGCTTACTGCTGCTTATATTTGTCCTCATCTCTTCAGTCATGAGTGAAGTACTTTATCACACTAATTTTTGTGAAGGATACCGATTACGTGCGATTGCTATATTTGCCTGAGCAAAAAGAAAAAAAACAAACCCAAACATAATGAATCTACATAATGATTACTTGATACTAATTGGTTTGAAACTTTGTTAATTACTTTTTTCATCAAACTGATTAATCACATTGTAATTTCTACACTGTTGGACAACACTAAATTATACAGCAGGTGTTTATCTGTCCAACCACTGTATACATGATTGGTGTCATTTGTTTTTGAATAGTGCCGTGATGCAAACAGCATGCTAGTATGTAAAATAAAAACATTACTGCAAAGCTACACCTCCAAATAGGAAGCAGTCATTTTGATAATCAAATAATCAACCTGTAACATTTTATCAAATAGACAAATATTTGATGGTTCAGTCTTTCTAAATGACACAATTAGATGTCCTTGCTCTAAATGACAGCTTGAATTTTGGATTATTGCACAAAGACTAATTTGGAGATATTGCCTTCATGGGGGGAAATTGGTGGTGGTGTTAATTCAAAGACAGAATGAATATTCAAAGACAGAATGAATAATCAATCAAAAAATTATTAGTTGGACTAATTGAAAAATGTCTAATCATTTCTGGCTGTGTAATCATTAGTGGCCTAATGCAAAGCCCCACTACTCCTGCTGTGTAATGAGAGCACCATTTACCAGCTGTCACGCCTGGCTACACTCACAAACCAGTTCTGTCATGTCATCCTGAGTCTGCAACCTGTGCAGGAGGAACTGTGTGCGGTTTGCATCACACTACATCAGTATTTCTGCACATGGTTCCTTATTCAGTCCAATTGACAAACATGACCTTTTCCTCTATGGCAAGGCGGGGACAAACAAGGAAGGAAATTACATTATTTCTACAGTACTGTGCTCACTTAGCTCTGCCACCATATCAGCTACAGTTACACCACCAACACACTGCTCAATAGACGTAGTCGATTTCTAGCTGTGTCATCTGTGAGGTAGATAAGAGACTAAAGTAAACAAAATACTTCTCGCGTTAGTTGCTCGTGCGGCTAACGTAAAGTAGCAACTGTTTCTAAATTAGGCAGCGTTAATAACAAGTAATCGGATTATCAGATTGCTAAATTTTGGGGTTAAAAACTAAACGTCAAACCTCCTATGAGCTGGCTAGCTCGTCATTTAGCTGCCTAACGCCGACATGAGTGAGACTGGGGCTAACATTAAACCGATAGTGCCGAGTTATCAAGCTAACCGGCTAACATTAGCATGTAATTAAAACTGCACTCGTTACCGTTGAAGTCCCCCGTGTCCGCCACCACCACGGTGTGCTTCTTCAGCTGGTTCAGCGCTGACTCCATTTTTCTCCGTTTGTCTGGTGACACACTGGACATAGTGAGCAGAGACTGAGACCCTTTTATACACAGAAAACACGTGAGAGCAGGCGGAATGTCAGAGGGACGGGAGCGCGCAGCACAGGAGGAAGAAGACGGCGGGAACGCGCAGCTAACAACATGAGGGCTTAAAATAAACCCAGGAGCCAAACTCCTGCAGGTAAGGAGTTAAGGTGGAGTGAGTAATGGGAAATTATGTTCAGGAAATGATACCGACAGGGAAATAATGAGGCAATATAAATTACATTTACCGTAAATATAATGAAAACACATGGCAAATTATAGAGTATTAATTAAAACCATCACATTAGTAGGCCTATAGCCTATAGTTTTTATTCCATAGAAAATTCCAGAGAGGCCCGCAGAGGCTGCATATTAATTAACAAGCTAGACTGGAGGGGCCACTTTCTGAAAGTGCACTGCTCCTACTCACATTTACAATGCAGAACGTTTTGCTGTAGCCTATTTAATATTTAATTTTATTTAGGCCTATAGGCTATTAGCCTTTTTTTTTTCTTCTGTAGGCTCAATTATGTGACCTGATAAGATTAAGTGACAAACAGTGCAGCTCTGTTACAAATCAGACATATCTCTTTCAACAAAGTAACAAAACAGGTATTCAGATCTTAAATATCAAATCTCTAAACATCTGTGGTTTGGTTGTAGTTGTTATAATGTAGACTACGGTAAGTAGTAGGCTAGCCATAACTATTCTTCTAACAGAGATTAAGTCATGAAACAGTTTTTTCAGGGACTCTTCAAGGAGTTTGTTGAGCACAATGGAGTAAAAAAAAAAAAAGCTTAGTTTTTCACCATGTTGATGCAGTCTAATAACAAGGATTTTCCTATAGCATTTATTCCACATTGCTGGAAAGACAAAAAATATCTTATTTATTCTGAGAAAACAAGACAAAAAAAAAAAACTAACAAAGCAAACAGGCTCATAGAGGAAGAGGCCACCAAGTACCAGGAACTGGTTCAACAATAAAGGAACAATGGGTGGCATTACTAGATATTTCCTATTGAGGTTGGCTGCAGAGGTTTCCCAGTGCAGTCTGTGTGGAAGATGGCTGAAAGCAAAAGTCAGTGAAGCTATTACTATCTCTTCTAGATGTATCTCACAGTAGGTTCAGTCATTTTGTGAGCCCAGTGATTGAGGGACTTGTTAGTACAGCTACGTTTATTAGAGAAATCAAAGTGGAATGTTTCACCTGCTATGCAATAACATTTATATTACTCAGTAAATTGCACAACATTACATGAAATTAGTAATATGCGAAAAATTTAATCACACAAAGACTGCAGTCCGCTCAGCATATTACCAGGTGCCACTGCATTATGGGATTTTAATTTAATAACTCTCCCGAAACACCTGTTCCTGATGTGTTTCTTGCCCTCCAGATACAGCTTCCTGAACATTAGCTACTTATTGTTTGCAAAAAAAACCATCACACTGAATTCACTGGCAATCTTGTAGGAATTAATATTATCTCCCTTCTGATACATAAGACACTGAGGCAGCAGTCAGCACCAAGCAGCTCTCAGAACACCTCATTAAGAGAAGGTGATGATTGTTGCCTGAATTATTTCTTCACCACGAGCTTCATATTTTTCCATGTTTGAAAACCAACAGTGCACAAATTTAACACTTCCCTCCCCACAGGCTAAAATAAACAAAGTCCCACATCAGTACAGTTAGGATGTGCCAACGTGATGTTATCTCTGTTGTTGATTTTGTCAAGACACATCTTGTGTCTGAAAACTGTATTCTGCACTTCTCTTTTTCTTTAAGCACTGCATAAAGTGTATGACAGACATCTGAACAGTTCTCCACATGTTTTCACACTTATGAGCAGTTGAATGAGCCATGTGAGGCCTAGATGTGATCTAACAAAGCATCTCAATGGTATTTCATTTAGTTTACAGTGTAACAAACACTGCAATAACGTGCACATTAAATATAGCTCATCTTTGTCACCCGCAGGTTTAAACAGACTGGAAATATATTGTGGCAACCCAGAGGCCTCTGTTAAGCCATGTGTGTTGTACTGCTGTGGTGTTTGTGTTTCAGTATTGCAGATTCCTGAGCGGGTGCAGCTAGAGGCCATCAGGGTGCAAGATGCAGCTGTTCAGGTGGTGAATGTATTCAGATCTTATGCTGAAGTAAAAGTGATTACGTACTCCATTACAAGTTCTGCATTCAAAATTCTACTGAAAAGTGTTTTCAGCAAAATGTACTTAACTGTGAAACATAATTTATTGGTGGCCTAGTGAAATATCGGTTTGCACTGATGTGCCATTAAACAGTAGGCTAGTATATGTCATAATTAGATATGTCACTTATTTTAGTTCATGGGTTTCTACTTACCAAATGATTGACAAAATAAATGAACAAAATAAATCTGATGGGTCATTCATTTGAAGAATGAAAACACAAATGAAAAGTTTTTACTCTTTTAGTCGTAAACTGGTTTTTCTTAAAGCCCCAGTATGTAGGAATTACCCCCATCTAGCGGTGCAGTTGCATATCGGAACGTATTCTTGATGTTGCATTCAGGTGAACTCAGGCAGACGTCAGACAGACAACAGACGCTGCATGTAACAGGATAAACAAGCCTCTATGTAAACAAGTGGTCCGCCAGCACGAGGCAAAACAATACACGTGACAATATGTTGTCATGGTGATGTCATATTGTTTACCTGATCCACGTTTTACCGTCTTTTAAAATGACATCCGGTTGGTTTGCCACTGGTGTCATTCAGGTGTCTGACTGCACCTGAATGCACCATCAGTGCCTCCGTCCTTCCTCACACTACACAGTGGTGACAGTTTTAACAGGCGCTACCTGGAAAACTTTCTCCGCGAGCCGACAGCTCTGGTGCGTTTCTGTGGTTACCTACGGTCACGCTGACAATGGTGATTCAACATGGCAGCCAAGGTTCCGTACAGCCCCGTGTATATTTGTCACGACTTGTAACAACTCATTCTAAGGTAGGAGAAAGCTTTCGTTTGTGTGCAGGTGTGATTCGACTTCAGTGAAATTATTTATGAAAGACATATTTGATTTTTGCTAATGAACAGCCAAATAAGTCACATACTGGGCCTTTAAATAAAGCCTCATCTACATGACAAATGGTCAAATAAATGAAGTGGGGTAAGGTGGAGCACTTCCCTGTCAGACGTAGTGAGTAGTAGTAGATAAGTATAAGTCCTGCCCCAATCCCCGCCCGGGCCCTCTTCACCTTGCCACAGTAGCAAGAGTATGAAGGCTCTCTGCCTCCTCCCCCTGGTGTTCTCATTGCCACTCATCTTTGATGCTTTTTTTTTTTTTTTAAATCCACACTTTATCTCTGTTAAATAAAACAACAATTTGACCTGTGTATCATTTGTCGTCCAGTACTTCATATAAATTGAAGTTCACATGTTTTACTGTATGTCTGTATTTGTATTGCCTTGTAAATGTGTGTGAACTAAATGACTTGCTGAACCAAACCAAAGCCACACTTGACTTAGTTTAAGAGAGTACAATAAAATCTGTTGACTTATTCATTATAAGAACAAAGACTGTCTTTACCAATGCCTGAAACCAATAAACTATAGAAACCACAAGCGCACAGTCCTGTCATATGGGTGGAGCACCAGTGAGTAAGAGGGGGAACTGTCATTTACTCACCCCTGTCTTTGTTTATATAGTCAAATTAATCATGTATTTTTAGCCACACTTGCAGCATGGCTTTAGGGTGGTTGGTCTACCCTTTGGTTCAGACTAGATATCTAAACAGCCGAATGAACATCTGTAGGAAATTTGGTGCAGATTTTCATGGGAGGAATTTTTACTTAAAATACTGCATGTGAAACTTTACCAGAGGTATTGGCACAGTTTCACACACTAATATGGCTGAATTCTGGCATGAGGTGGATATTAGTGGTTTGGTTTGAGTTGAATAGAGAGAATCTCCTGCATGTTAAAGGGATAGTTCAACATTTTGGCAAATTGGCCCATAATCCCTACAGTCATAGCAGTAGGTTCGTTACCTTTAATTGTTGCAAACTATTTTTAGAACGGCAGGGCAGAACCACGAGCTGCTCAGAGCTACGCTACGGAAGCTAATGGGATTTCTTGGTTTCCCCCATCAAACTCAATACACAATCCAACAATTCCAAAACACTCACAAGTTATGACCTGCACATTCACCACGCTATGAGATAACAGAATGAGACAGTTGTTTTTGAGGCAAATGCAGAGGCTGCTTACCGAAAAACTGCCTCCGCCAGGGACGCGCATCAGAAGTTACCTTGACTATCCCTTTAACACTGTTATTGTAAGCATGTTACAGCAGTATTCTGACATTAACATTTACTAAAGCATGTGCCTAACTACAGTGTCACAGAGCTGCTTGCTTGGCTGCAGTTGTCTCACACGAAACAAGAAAATTTCTTTATTGCAGTGAAACTTAGTGAAGTGACCTTTCGTACTGCATGACCGTAGCCAGCTATGAAGTAAATATTTCTGTGAGAAAACAAAAAAGGAGCTCCCTGATTTCCTACTTCTTGCATATTTGTCACTGTTGTTATCATTAAACAACTTTTAATATTAGATGAGTTTTTAAATGATGATTTCATTCATCTTTCATCACATCATCTAAAGAAATTCAACAGATAATAACAAATAATTGACAACTACTAAATCAAAAATAAATAAAATATTGGACACAGTACTCGGACAGGACAAGACAATAATGTACTGTACAGGACATGACAATAATACAACATCCACACAGCAGCACAACATCTATGCACAATCAGTCAAGTCGCACCAGGTCCAGTTAGTGGTCATACTTCTGTGTATCCTTAAAGCAGTACTAAAGGACTTTCAGTTTTGGTTAAGTTTGGCTAGAGCGGGTGCCCCATGTATGGAGGCACAGTCCTCGCTGCGGTCGGCACTGGTTCGGATCCTGCGTCGGGCGCCATTTGCTGCATGTCACTCCCCCTCTCTCTGACTCCCCGTTTCCTGTCTGTCTCAACTGTACTAATGAATGCCCCCAAAATATA
This sequence comes from Decapterus maruadsi, assembly GCA_030347415.2. Classification (NCBI taxonomy): domain Eukaryota; kingdom Metazoa; phylum Chordata; class Actinopteri; order Carangiformes; family Carangidae; genus Decapterus; species Decapterus maruadsi. The sequence continues at coordinate 23,291,727 of CM064900.1, read as the reverse complement.
CTTTAAAAAAAGAAGGTGATGTCCAAACTAAGTTTCTGTTACCAGTGGATCATTTCATAGTAGGCTAACACACATACACAATCATCGTGACTCGTGAAAGTGAAACTTCAGCCAGGTTCCTACCATGCTCCTCAAAGCTGCTTAGTGCCAGTGAAGGCGATATAGACCCCCTCAGGCCATGACAGAGGTGTCATTCAACCTGTTGTAAGTCGATGTATCATCACAAAAGTTATGAAAATATTATATGAAGGTTGAAAAGTTACTTAGTGTTGGTTTAAAACTGTGAAAGCTTAGGTAGTTGTACTTTTTGAGGACATTGCAGATGTGGGAGGAGAAAGGTTTTTTGTGCAGAGTCTTTAGGGCTGTAAACGGTAGGATAAATACAATCATAAAGGTTGAAAACCACAGGACAGTCAGTGGTATAAAGCTAGTCTAAAGGCCCTCACAGAGTCGGGCATAATGTGGGCGAACTGTGAGCTGCGTGGACTCCACATGCACTGTCCCCGGGAGGGACCTTTAGTCTACTTTATATAATTGTGGGTCATTTTAATGTAATTATGTACAGCCTATAAAATAACTACTAGCTAGAGGGGTCCAAAGTAAGTCACTTTTGTCAATAATGTGAACATTTCCCCTTCGACCTCACCAATTTCTAAACCCTGGCTGTGCAGTTTTTCCATTTAAAAATAGTGAGATAATGGGGCGGTGTTTAGCTCAGTTGGTGGAGCACCCGCCCCATATGCAGAGGCTATAGTCCTCGCTGCAGGCGGCCCCGGTTCGAGTCCCGCGTCGGACGGCCCTATACTGCGTGTCATTCCCCCCCATCTCTGCCTCCCATTTCCTGTCACACTCTCTACTGTCCTATCAATAAAGGCATAAAAAGCCAAAAAAATATACTTAAAAAAAAAAATAGTGAGATAATCATAAAAGTTGAAATATCACTTAGTTGCTTTGAGCTTCCACCACACATGTGGGTAAATTGTCCTGTCAACAACAACTCACTTGTGTCACAAATCATACATTATTTCAGCATATGAATCTGAAGACAGCATTCAATTGTCAGACATTGAACATGCACCAGTCTGAGAAAAGAAGCAACATGGACAAAAACACATTTGAGGGGTGGCATTTGATACACTTAATGTCCTTATGTCTGCGTCATTAGCTAATATAATGTGTTATGTCTGTGTTCATGCTGTCCATACATGTATACTGTATATGCAATAAATGATGAATGTAAAAAAAAACATTACTGGCAAAAGCAGAATCCAATGTCTCTTTAATATGATGAGCTGTGTAAATAAGTTGTCAAGAGTTTATGATGAAAATGTTACTTTTGCCTACTTTAATGAAAAAGAATTTGCTTATGATCCAGCTCGGTGTTTGTGGATGGTCAAAACTATTTGTATTTATTATAAGAACCTATTTATATTCATCGGCTCCTGCTTCTTAAATCGCCCAGGGAATCAGAGTAAATTAGCCTATAAATTACTTTTTGGAAATTGTCTGCGGGCCAGTGGCTCTGCGAGGGATGGCTGTTGATTTTAGGTGCTGTGTCTGCAGTCGCCACTAGATGCCAGCTTTTTTCTATGCGGCGGGTCAGCGACAGTCACATGTGCACCCATGTTGAGAGAGAGAGAAGGAGAGATAAAAGGAGAGAGAGGGAGAGAGAAACAGCCTGTGGTAAGAAACAGTTTGAGAAGTTTTGTCATACATGTGGGAAGACGACGGACAGCTGGGAGAGAGTGTGACAGTGAAACAAGTGAGTGGTAAGTCATTTTCACGTTCTTCTTACCATCCAAATTACATGTATCATCTAACAGGCTGTTGTTTCTCTCTTCTCTTCTTCTTATTTCTTCGTTCATTTGCGTTGTGGCTCCCTCGCTGATATCAGTGAGTGTTTTAGAGGTTTAACTTTGATTAATCCAGAGCTTTTGTGGGCTGTTTGTCTAATTAGAAGGGATAAAGTATATCTAGGTTTCACTGATCTTGTGTGAATTGGTAAATAAGTGTTGCACTTGGTTTGCTTAACGGAGGGATTACAATAATCATACTGCTGACAGTTCAGCAATTGTATTGATTTGTTTTTATATAAAGCCTGTCTTTTATACAGGCCACCATGCAGTCGCTCTATCACTACATGTTGATGTGTGAGAACCGAGCTCTCTGATTGGCTGGGGAGTGTTTTCCTGGACCTCGATGAAAGACAGAAATAAACTTGTGGATAAGAGCAACATTTCTGAATACCAACCATTCCTCAAGCCATTCCCTCCCTAAAGTTTTTCTTCTTTCTCTTTTTTTTTTCTCGTCTGGAGGGGGTTCAGGAACTCGAGGCCTCACTGACTTCTTAAAGCCATGGCTGGCTGGCAAAGTGCAGTGGAATCCACTGACATACAATGTGCCCTTATGTTGGGGTAGCAGAGGTCTTAAATTCTCCCAGATGAAGCTGTTCCATATTACATGTGGCACATTAAAAATGAATCTAACTTTAATGAAGGCGGCGAGGCTGTGTAAAAGGGAAATCTACCCTGGAACGGATAAAACAGGAGATGTTCCTTGTATCCTGGAGTCTATTTTGCTGTCTTGTTGTGTGTTTTTGTTATTGTCGCATCAGTGGGATTTGAGAGCAGAAAAACATTCTCACCTGTCCAAAAACATCAGTGGTGCGGCATCAGTCCAGCAGAAAATACATGCATTCTATATTTTGTGCTGATTCTTATCTGTCATACATGGGGAGAAAATAATGTCACAACGTGAGAGATGCTATTTTGTGTGCATTGGTAAATCATGATATATATATAAAAAAAGATTTGAAGCACAAGCATCACTCTGGCTTTTTCTCCACTAGAAAACATCTCACTCTGTGGAGATACAGGCTCCTGTGCTTCCTATACTAAACCCATATGAATGCCAAAAGCTTACACCCTTCCTGCAGAAGCTGGATAACAGATAACGGGATAACACTATCCCTATTCCAGAGCTCTAATCTCCTGCCTATTTCTCCACTTTTTTCCAGCAGTTCAAACAAAAATATAATATACACTGAATTCCTGGTTTATTAACTACACTTACCTAAAAACAGTTTCAGTCTAATGCAATAGTCCTGAAAGGCGTGAAACAGTTTTAAAGTGAGCTATTTGGTCATTTGTAGCATGTAGTTAGTGGTACTGTTGAACTGAATCATGTTATACTGACAGGTTTGATTACTATATTGTTATGAATGTAATGCCTATATAATCCAGCTGCATAATGACAATCTAAAGATGATTTATATTACTCGACACATATCTAAACTAATAAAGGAAACTTGTTACATTATAACCTTCAAGTTTATTACAGGGCTATTATTATTTCACTTAATGAGTTTTAGCTGAGTGTGACTGAACTGGCAACTATATTTTCATTAAAACAGTGTAATATTAACAGTTCACTTCAAATAAGAATGTAAAACATGATAATGGTTTGATTTTTTTTAGACTGGGATAATAAAACCGTTATATAATACAGCTATGATAAGTGAACCATAAAAAACTATTGTTGGTTACAGCCTCTTAAATATGAGGATACTCATAAATAACAATTGTGTCAAATAAAAATAGAACAGCCATTATGTAAGATACAACTTGATGTGGCATAAAAAGTATCGGTTCTCATGATGCCCTTAATCTGACCACAACCCAATCCACATAGCAAGATGATGGTCCGACCCAAAGCTGATCCAGTTAATGGTAATTATGTATAGGAATAAAACAAAATGACAACTAGAATTTGCCCTCCCAGGTGATACTGATATGTGAAATTTGGGGTCTTGACCCAAGGACTAGGACCTTTCCTGGACTCAAATGGAGAACCTCTGTCTGTTTTGACACCTGGGACCCTACCAAATTTGGCCAGTTGTCACAGGAAATAGTGTTTCATTTTCATGGTGTCCGCGCATCTGTTTTTGTCAAGTCTACTGTAGGCAGATCAATACGAGGGCAGGTGAGAGAGTGTGAAAATACTATAAAGCTGCCAGTCAGCAAGGTCTATCATATCAAAACTTAATAGGGTAGGAATAAAAAAATCTCGACAAGAATTTGCCCTCCCACCGATATGTGAAATTTTGGGTCTTGGCCCAAGGACTAAATGAAGAATCTTGATGATTATTACTTGATGATTAACTGCATGAACTATGAGACAAAAGGCCAAAACTGAAAGCTGTTCTTTATATTAAACGCCTGAATGACTCCTCAAGTTCACCGAACATCTCACGATGACAAATCAAACGGTATAAAAACTCTTTAAAGCCATATTTTCCTTTTAGAAATGAACTGAGCTCATGTTCTATGTATAACCTAATGGCTGCTGCTCGTGAAATCTCCTGCTCTCTCCAGCTCACACTGACAGTCTGTGACTGCCTTGACACATTCCAGGATGTGCACAGAGACAGTAAAGAGAAGGAGGCAACTTCCTCTCCCCCACGTCCTCCCACATCTCATCCGCTTCAGCACGGCTGAACTGATGGGTCAGGACAGTTGGCAGCTGCCCTCTGTTTACTTTCAGTTGCCCAAAAACCGAACGTGGTGCAAATATACAAACTTATCATTCTGAGTGTGTGTTCGTCTTGAAGCTTTATGGCATTCAGTTGTTTTGAAAAGGAGCAGTGAAAGCATGTTGTGTGAGTTGCGGTTGGCTTTAATGCTTTTAACTGCAGCAGCTGGTACTGTCGGTCCAGCTGACTTGTGGGCCTCTCTAGGTGTGGCACCTCCGAGGATAATTTTCTGAACACAGGCTCCACTGAAAGTAGAAATAACAAGGCTGCATTGTACTGCTGCCTGCAGGTGTGTGTATGTGTGTGTCCCTGTGTGTACCCTGCTCTGCTCTGAATTCGCCCAATTTTCCGTCACTTCTATGTTGCCTTACTTCATTTCTTTGCCACATTTCAGCTGGTCCCCTCTGCTTTTGTTCCCTCTGTACATTTCATACCTGCAGCTTTCTCCTTCGTGTTGTCGCAGCCCACTTTTCTTCAGTCCTACCAGAAGAAGAAAGGGCTGTGAAGCGTAGGATTCAAAATGTTATGGTAGCGTACAATATGTAATATCTTCAACTGTCGGAGCTTCACTAAAAGGATGCATGAGAGCAGAAATGAAAAATAAATGGCATCTTAAGGAAAATCAGGAGTAACCTAGAACATAAGGCAAGGCCAGTGCACTCCAGTGCATAATATGTGTGCATTTAGAGCAGTGGGTTTTGACTCTCCTGGTGACCCCAGAGAACTCAGCATCAATCATATTATTTATGCTGCATTTTATTCAAACTCGATTTATATTCAAGAAGGTGAAAGTATAGAAGATGGTTGTTTAAGATTGTCTGTGGTGTTTTTAATCATAATTTTAAAAAGAATAAGTAGTTAAAAAAAAAAAATTATCAGTCTTTTTTTTTTAATCAATTACTAGACATTTCAGGCGACCCCATTTGAATTCCAGGCGACCCCACGTGGGGTTCCCGACCCCAAGGTTGAAAACCACTGATTTAGAGGCTGAGCAAAGACCAAAAGGTTTTCCCTTGGAGGGATGCTACACTGCATACAGTTCATTCTCAACGCAATACACCCCACAGCAGGTATAAACCTAAGACCAGTGTTGAGAAATTATTGGTCCAGTATTAGATAAGATGCAGGGAGGTTAATCTTTAATATCAGAATAAGTTATATACACATCAGTCTTCACATATTTCGGCATGTTTGCCAAAAGTAGACTTTAACACACTTTTTAGGCTTTTCAAAATAAGACATTACATTACATTTAGCCACTTTCTCCCTCTTTTCTTTTTTCAGTTTTTCTTTCTTTGTTCAAAAGAAATTCAAAATCAACCACTAGATTTACACAAAGTATACTTTTACTAATTTTTCAAATTTTTCAACACTGAGATGAGTTTCTCTATATCTGGACATCCGTGTTGAGATCCTTGACTGTAATTGGTGCAGAATTAGATCAAGATTGCCTGTAGTGAATCTAAATGCAAAGTAGATGTCATGCGTAGGATTTGGCAAAGGTATGCGTTCAATTAACTACATAATCGGAATTATGTTTATTCTAATTTAATGTAAACAGTGGGGAACGCTGAGAAAGAGACCTGGTATATCAGCAGCTCTTAAACTCACTAATTAACACAATGTGTTTGTTTAATCTGCGTAACGACTGAGGTGTTGGAAAGAAAGCGACACGTCTACGGAGGAGCACATGTGGGAAATGTGCATGTGACATGTGCCTTGTGTCTATGTGGGTCATGTGAGGAACAGATTTGTTTGAGGATGCCCTCAACGATGAGGAAGGGGGGGATCACAGTGGAGTGTGTTTGACAGCCATAGTCACAGCAACAACAATTTGCATTTCACTACACACACTTGATGTCACACACATGGTGGTTGTTTTATTTTTCAGCCTGTCCTCCCAGGATGTGAGGCACCAACACGGCCTCTTAGATTTTGAAGGGTCTATTTTGTCCCCTCTGTTCCCCCTTGTTGAGTGCACTGCTGAGATGTTAGCGCCTACTGAAAACCACAAGCCGCAACCACACTCTCTCCCTGCTGCTGACTCCCATTCTCATGCCCAGTTTAACACAGGAGAAAATACAAACTAGGTTTTTTCCCCCCTCCCTCCCTTCACTTTAAGTCTCTTGATGTTTCCTTCCACCGCTCACACCCTCTTTCTCACTCCGTCCACCGTAATTTACTCCTCCCAGCTGAAATACTCAGCCATATATTGCATTTAAGCTTTTGTTTAGACTCCTTAGTTCCCTTTGAAGGGGATAAAAATAGCAGCAAGCATTTACATTCTGTATATAGCTGGCTCTTTTTAGACTTCTCTGTGGTGCAACTGCACACTAATCTTTACGTAACATGTAATTTTCTACTGCGTGGTGAATTCTTTAGATCTGTGGGCATCCTCGTGAAGCTTTCTCTCCTCATCACTGTTTCTTGATATGATTTTTTTTGTGTGTAGGTCACATGAGCAGCCCTTACACCGGATGAAGCATCTCAAAGAGCTTCAGCCTCATTTACATTCATTTCTGGCAGCCACTCATGGCCAGTCCATGCTGATCCTAATAGATTTAGTCTAACTTTATTGAGGCTGACTCCCTGGACGCGGCTCATGCTATAGCCTCAGAGTGAAAATCAATGTTCATGACTTTTAAAATGGAGAGCATCTGTCTCCCAGATTTGAAGTACAATGCCTTCAGAAAGTTTCCAAACCCCATATGGTGCTCAAAGTGTGCTACGCTGAATACAAAGTAAATTGGGATTTGTAGTTGACAACTGACACAGAACATCTTATGATGAAAATTTCAACACAGTTATAATTTTCTTTGTCTCCCTCCAGTTCGTTAGAAAAAAAAAAATCGAATTTAGCATAAAAAAAAATCTGTGGCTGAAATTATCACTGCAGCTCTTCAGAGATGCATCCTTGTTTACTTGTGGAATCGTGTTTGGAGGATTTTTTTTATCCTTAACTGTTGAAAATGTGCAGTTTTCTCCACCTCAATAGGGAGTCTTTGTGAACAGCTATCTTCAAGTCGCTGCAGACACTCTGAATGCGATTCATTCAAACCCTTTTTTTTTTTTCTTTTTTTTTGGTTTAACCACTCAGACTCATACAGTCAAGCAGTGAAGCATTATGACTCGTCCTCATGCACTTTTAAGTGCTATTCTGTACTAGACAATGAGCTGCTGCCTCTCATTCCTGCATACAGCTTGACTGTCATTAAATATATGTCTTCTCCGGATCTGATGTCGTTCCATGTGAGTGGACGCCTGAGTGGAAACGCCTCACATCAACCTGGACAAAAAATAAAATAAAATCTGCCAACAGAACCAGTCACCAGTCAGTCACTGCTTCTTTTGGGGTGTAAATTGGCTCTCAGGTCTTTCATGAACATGAATGTTTGTCACAGAGTTTGTCACAGAGGGATGTTTTGAAGTTTTCAGATTACTGTTTACGGCTGCTGTGGCATTTACGGGAGCTATGTGTGTGTGTGAATGTCAGTCAGGAAAACAGGACCCAAGAAGACCTCTCCATCAAGATTGCAGCGGCGACTGACTGTCCTGGATTTGTGAATGACGTTTTTTTTAAAAGCAGATTTTGGTTAAGTGAAAGGCATCAGAGGAATAACAACTTTCTGTGGGTTGATTTGAACCTTTAGTGATGTGGTGGCACAGGCAGACACAAGTAAGGAGAGGTTTATGCAACCACACTGTGGTAATATGATAGGTGAAGTTCCCAGTGTCTATATAATGAAGCTGTTTCATTACAGCCAAAAAGCTCAGTTTACTGTGTGTTTTAATGTTAATTATAATAATATTGTCTGGTTCTTTCATCTGCTATCTGGCTGTCTCCATGCTGCTGGCATGTGACCCCCTTTTTTCCAGTTGATACTTCATGGCTATCTTACAGTCCAGTGTTGTCCTTTTGTTAAGATTTTCTATCACATCAAAAGAGCTCTGACTTTTGGTCTGTCCTTGATCTGTCTACTGACCAATTCAGAGACTTTTTTTTTCTCTGCTCAGTTTGTTTGCATGGCTGGCACCACGAAGAAACCGTGGAGTTGTATTTTCCCCCTCTAATGAAGCTGCCTGCTGTGCACTTTCAACTTTTGTTTGCTCCCTCTGAGTCTCTACCCTGATATCGCTTTCACTGTCATGAGTGAGAGCATGTACATTGTGCTTGTTTCCAATCATGTGCTGAAATTCAAAGTGAAGTCAACAAATGAATCTAGGCTGCAGAGAATCTAAGAAACATTTCAGGCAAACTGGACGCAAACTTGATTTGAAGAGTCACTGCAAAGCCTTAAATAATTACTTCAAAACATTTCAGCTTATCAGTTCATTTCTAAACAACTACTGTATAAATAAACCAAAAATGAACACACTCTGAAATGTACATGGTTAGTTGTGGAGATCACAAACACAGAAAACTCTAATTTGAATCAACTGCTGTAAAACAGGTTGTGTCTTTTGAAAGTGGTGTGTGAAGACGGCGAGCATTGTCAGATAAACCTTCAGACCTGTGTTTTATGATCTGGATCAGTGAGAAAAGCCTGGAGCCAGAAGAGGAGTGAACTCAAATCTTTCTGGTGTTTTGTGGCCTTTTATTTTTGTCACAGCTGCTTGGAGCTCCACCGACCTTTTCTCCCTTCAGCAGCACTCGTTATTGGATTGGATTTGGATTTTTAAATATGTCACACTGAGAGCGTTGACTAATAGAATATCTTGTTTTCCTGCCATTTAGGATGATTCATCCAATTACATCCCCAAACAGCAGTGGTTAATATCATGTTATAGATGATTCTTCCCACTCTGTAATTTACCCTTATGTCGAGGATGTTGTTGACTTGATTACGGTGCCCTTTGTAACGTTTGCTCCACACAGACACATACACACACACACACACACACACACACACACACATACACACGCACATAATGACCATACATGATTAACACAACAAAAAAGTGCAAAACAAGCACAAAAAGATAATGGGGGGGGGGGGGGACAAAAGATAAAGAGGTGGAAAACCATCCCAAAGACATGAAATAACCAAAAAGAGATTAAAAACACCAATTACAGTAACAATTGCAAAGCACCTGCAAAGAGGCACAATGATAATTAGAAAAATGTTAAATGATCACAAAGAGGTAGCGGTGCACAATTAATTCAATTTAATTAATTTCACTTTTTAATTTTTAAGATAAAATGTGTCACAACCTTGTTGTGCATTCATTGCCAGCACCATAAGTGATGTGTTTGCCACCCTGGCAAACACATCAAATCCCAAGACATAAAGGGACATGTTTGTTTGGTACAAGACCCAACATCATCATCATCATCATTAATTTCAGGGCGGGTTTTGCGAAAGTGAAAAGAAACTCAACTTGTGTTTTTCCTTCCTGTAAAATTGCATCTCAGTTTGATTTGCAATGTCTGCCCAATATGATGTTTTTTGAACTTTGCAACATTTTTTACATTTCCTGTAACAGGTTGCAAAAAATCTCATCTCAAAAAGACACACAACAGCCAGAGGCAGAATGACTACACAGCACGCAGATACAAAATGACCGTAAAGAGACATAAACCCAACAAAACACAACCAGAGAGACGTCAAACAACCAGAAAGAGACCTACAATAACCACAAGGACAAGGTGATACAGCCACGGAAAAGTAAAACAACAGCAAACAAATAGGAAATGACCCTCAGGCGTGCATGTGCTCTTACACAGCTGAACCCCGAGGCCCTTTGTCTAATCATCCATCTGTGTGTAGATGTGCTTGGTGTTGTGAGACAAAAGGAAGTCAAATATTGTCTTTTTCTCATCCTTTAGTACGGAGGTCCATCTCCACACAGGCAGGTGAAGAGTGATGGAGGACCAACTGCCTCTTTCTGCTCTCATATGTCGTGTCCCTATCTAGGTCTGTGGTGTAATTAACATTCACAGTCTGTCACACCATAGTCCACAGTGACTTGTTCTCATTGAAAAGTTCACAAGGTACTTCTTTACTGCCATAGCCTGCGGATTAGTTGCCATGGAAACAAAGCTGTCGGAAGTCAGGAGGAATAAGTTACCCGATACTTATATTTGCTTCCTTCGGTGCAGGATACGATATATATACGGAAAAGTTTGAAGAGTGTTGTTGACAGAGGTTTGGGTAGCTCTCGAGGACGCTGCGCCTTCTGACTGAGGTGCTCTGGGAAAAATTGGGACTTTTTCTCCTCTTCCTGCTCATCCTGCTCCTGCTCTCTGGACTCTTTAATGATGTTTACTTTGTGTTCTGGGCACCAGCTTCTTACATCTAATTTGTGATGATTGACACGTCGAGCAAAGATGTTAAAAACAAATTGTGTAATGTTTGAAAAAGGAATAAAACAAACAGAAAGTCATAGGCCTTGCATTAATAACCTGATAATTCCTTCATGAATTATTCATTAAAAGGTGCTACAGTATGTTTGTTTTATCTGTCAGGGCTGTGGTATCACTCACACAACTTCACCTTGAATTGTTTGCATATTACTCAACCCTGTTCTGAATACATTTTGCAGCTTTTATTCATTAGTGCTTCAAAAGAGCAGCTAATACAGCTGCATGTTGTGCCTGATACTCAACAACAAAAGGTATTACGCACATCCTGTTGTGTGCTCTTAAATGAAAATGTGTGTGTGTTACCTTGTCATTCTTTTCGTCACAACAAGGGATCTTACTAACGGAGGGCGGCCGGTTGTTTTCCTGTGGTTAGAGTTAACACAGCCAAGCCTGTCGATAATGGTGATACTAGAGTCACTGCAGTGCCAGCTCGCAGTTCTGAGCTCAGCCACAGGGGGCTTAATGAGTCATTTGGTAGCCTATGTACAGCTGCATGAGGCTCTTGGCAAATACATAGATGCCTAGAGCGCCACCTGCCTGAGGGACACTGCCAGTCACCCTGGTGGAAAAAAAGTAGGGTAATCATTTGCAATACACATTTGTGCCCTTCCTTCTTGTTCTGTCTTGAAAACAAAATAACACAACATGTTTTAATCCTTCCCTCTCATGACACACAGTCAGTACGTTTACATGCACAGCTTAATCCAGCTGTGCTCAAAATTCAATTTTGGCGTCTAATCGGATAACTGTCCTTGTTCCAGTTTACATGCAACTGAGAAAATCGAATAACTGACGGAGCCCGCCTCCTCAGGTGGCGATATGCGTTATTTCAGCGGGTTAATACGGCCCCCTGTTGACAGTAAAAAGCTTAATACAAACAACTTAATAAGCTTAAAGCTGTACAGAAAAGAAAAATGAATTTGATTCCATTCTGGGTCATAAAATTAGTGTAATTACTCATCTATCAGACGATGGAGTCCAAACTTTGTGCAAAATTCTATTTTTGAGTAAATCCGGGATGAAAGTGTGGCAGTTGTTTTCGCATTGGACAATGCAGGCACACGGATTATACGTCACGCTGCTCAGGATTCATCAGCCACCGAGCTCGGTCTCGCCCCAAACACTGAATATCCCGCCCGCTCAATAACTACCAATCAAATTCTTTCTCTGTTCTCGGGTAAAATCGTGAGGCAATTCGTGGAAACTCGTAGAAGGATAAAATAATACATATAATGATACACTCTCTTGATGCAATGTTAAGCCACAAAAACGACAATGAATTGATCCGAATATGGGTATTGCCTCTGTGCATGCATGCATAAAATTGTACCTCCTCAGGATCTAAAGAAGAAAGAAAGAAGTAGTCTGTCTTTTCTTGTTTTTAGGGTCACAAGCAAAAATGGTTGCAATCATTGCCACACTGTGGTGGGTAACACGTCCCCTCATGAGCATGAACAGAGCCACTGTAGATGATTTTGAATCAATCTCGCACAGCCTTCAGCATCCTGCTGCTGTAAACACTGGCCAGAAAACCACATGGTGCTGCTGAAAATAGTTCTTAATAATAAATGTACCATTCACCACTGTTTGTGTCCATAGATGACTCTTTTTAAAATACAATACAATAAAATACAATAGATATACAAACTGTTCACAAGGCTTGTCAGACAGATTTGAGGCCACAAACAGAGTCGAGGCGCAGAAGCAGTGAGAGACAGACAATCACCTCTTTGTTGGTAATAAGAGAAACAAGGAACAATGAATAAAGTCTTATTCTCTCAGAATGAAAAAAATGTAAGAAAGATAGTTCTAAATTTAATTTCATTAAAATCTAGACTGAACCGATGTGACCTGTCAAAGAAACAAGCCGTAATTTTCATCATAGCCTTAAACAACTGACAGACTCAACAAAAGTTACACAAACTCTGGAACTATGAGATTGCTTTTACAGGTTCTTTTTTATTTAATTCCTCCTCATAGCATATTGACGTAAATCAGTGTGCACCGCAGCATGGTGGCGTCACACCTGTCAGATGGAACATTTCATTTCATTCAAAGCGAGCCGCCAACCTTCACAGGGCCCACATTCATAACGAAGCTTTCCTGTCTATCCATATAACAAATGCTCAACTATCAGTGGTGTTGATAATTGGATTCAGAGGCGTCCCGTGCACTTAAAAGGAAAGTCTAACAATATCCAGCACATCCAGTTCTTCAAGGTGTGCCAGATAGCTACAACTACTATATAACAATAGCTTCTGATAACCAGTTATCAAAGCAAAAGCACTGTGTGTATATATGAAAGGCAGTTTGATCTGTCTTTTCTTTTTTTATGATTACGTTTTGTAGTTGAAACAACACACAGACGGGAGAGCACAATAACTAATCAGCTGCTTGGTGTGTGGTAAGGAACTCTTTAAAGAAAATGATCTGGGTCACACACATCTATTGATAAATCACTTTTCTCTGTGTGAGCAAATGAATTCCCATACATGACTGACCACTGTTAGCAAGACGCTTGTTTGAGCTCTGGAGCCCTTTTGTCCCAGACCTCAAAGGATTGTGAGCGTGTGTGTGTGTGTGGTCTAATGAATGTAGATTCCTACTGAGAGTCTGTGGACCTAATACACCATGTGATGCTTGATCCTTGGGGTATTTTGACCAAAGCATGTCACAGACATGTCTTCTTGGCACATTCTGTGCATCTTAAAGGGATAGTTTAACATTTTGGCAAATTGGCCCATTGCCATAATCCCTATAGTCATAGCAGTAGGTTTGTTACCTTTAACTGTTGATGCAAGCTATTTTTAGAACAGCGGAGCAGAGCTGCTCAGAGCTACACTACGGAGGCTCATGGGATTTCTTGGTTTCCCTCATCAAACTCATCAAATACAAAATACAAAAACTCCAAAACGCTTTCATGGACAAGTTGTGACCTGCACATTCACCACGCTATGAGATAATAATGGAACGTTACCAGACAGAGTTGTTTTAGAGGTAAATTCAGAGACTGCTTGCTGAGAAACTGTCCCTGAAGGCAACGCACATCAGCGGTTTTGCATGAATTTACCTCTAAAACAACTCTGGTAACGTTCTGTTATTATCTCATAGCGAGGTGAATGTGCAGGTCACAACTTGTCCACCAGAGCGTTGTGGAGTTGTTGGATTGTGTATTTGATGAGTTTGATGCTCTGCCGTTCTAAAAATGGCTTACACCGATAATTAAAGGTAACGAACCTATTGCTATGACTATAGCAATTATGGCAATGGGCCAATTTGCCAAAATCTTGAACTATCCCTTTAAAGGCCTGTGCATATTCTCATTTGTCCAGGTCATAGTATTTCAAAGGGACTTTTAAATCCCTTTAAAGGAGACATATTATGTCCCCTTTCCACAAATTAAAATAGTTCCCAGGTGTCTTAATGACATGTCTGTTTTGGTCAAAATACCCCAAGGATCAAACAGCTCTTTCATCCTCTCAGAACAGCCCTGTTCAGAACAGCTGGTTTCAGGGACTGTCCCTTTAAATGCAAATGAACCACCGCTTGCCCCACCCTTTCTACCGGTCCCAGGTAGAGGTGGAGTTATGCAAATTCAAATCCTAGTTACATGGGCGACACCTGAGGGAACAGCTCATAAAGCCACATGGATTTCAACCTGGGGAGCCTGCACATTTAGATTTTTTTTGGTCAATTTTCATATTTTGGAGGCCAGAAGGCAAGACAAATATAGGCCTATGTTGAAGAGCCTTAAAAAATTGATATTTCCATAATATGTCCCCTTTAAATACACATTAATCATTGTCTAATTGCTATCATCTCTGAGTATTGTTGCTGACCATGTGCATCCCGTTATGGCCCCATTACCCTCTGTTAATAGCTACTTCAACCAGGAAGTAGTAAAGGTCATCTTAAACTGATTTTATGAACATAGCCATTAGTGCATTCACCTTTATCACCAGACCTGAATCCAGTAAACACCACAGGGATGCGGTGAAACAGGAGGTTGGCAGTGTGAATGTGCAGCTGACAAATCTGCTGAAATGACGTGATGTAATCGTGTCAACAACATACAGCAGAATGTCAAAGGCACATTTCCAACATCTTGCAGAATCCATGCCAAGAACTGAGGCTGTTTTGAAAGCAAAGCGAAGCTCTATGCCCAGCACTCATATGGTGCTCCTAATGAAGTGCTGTGTGACTGGATGTTGACCTAAACTAGCATGCAAACATTAGTTTTGCCAATTAACACGAGTTCGGTCAGATATGTAGCAGTTATGCAAAGTCACTATAGCTACATAGTTTATATTAGCTACCATTAACAGTTGTTAACCTACTAGCTTTGCATGAAGAGAGGTTATATCGATAAACTGAAAATTCTCAAATAAAAGCTGAGTAGCCTTTTCTCTTGGCCTGAACACGGCCACAAAAAAAGGCCTTGTCCGAGTAATTTATAGGCTATATGGTTTTAACCCAAACCTGGCGTGTCAGGTCGTACTGTTCGGACTGGCCCGGCCCGTTGAAAACTCCAACTGACCCAAGGAGCATAAGATCTGTTCAAAATGAAATAAAAACCTGTGTATAGATGCCTGTCTCAAATATAAGCCGGGTCAGTTCAGCAGTTGAGGCTAATTTGCTGATACCATTGTTATTTGGTAATAGCCTACTTAAAGATTATGAGACAACCCAATCCTGGGGCTAACTGGTTAGCATGCTAACATTGGTACAAGAAAAGAAGTGGTAAAACAAACAGAAGACAACTATTTTTGTGAGTATTAAGTTAGGGCTGAAGATGCAGAACTTTTCTAGACTGGTAAGTAAACAGCTGTTGATGTAACCCTTGCCAGTAGCACAAATAGCCTCCATAAAGACTTAATGTGACAGCCAACAGTCCTAAATGCAGACCGCAGACACAGAAAAATGGAGAATCATCACATCACGCCTGTCAGACTTAAACTTGGGATGTTGCAATTTTATGGTCAGCTTTGAAAGGCAACCAAACCACCTAAATATTATTTTCTTATCATGACTGTCAACAACCTATCGTTTTAAACACAGATGAACACGGGGACGCCTTTCGATTTTAGAGGACGTGGTCATTTATTTTCAATATCAATAACATGATTGTCAAAGGCTACCATCACTCAGGTTTGGATCCTTTGTGACTCACAAACTGACCAACAATAAGACTCTCTCAAGCGGTGCTGCTCTGCTCTCAGTGTTATTTCTTGTTCATTTCAGTCCTTTATGAGGATTTACAGTAATTATTTGGCCCATTGTGTATCGTCACCATAGAAACACACATAGTTACCAAACGATTACCAAATTATAGCAAGCCCTGAAAAATGTTTTACATGAGCACAGGCAGATCAGAACTGGATTTTAGCCTGGCCCTTTATTTCACCACAGGCACAAAACATCAACACGAAAGGGATTCATAAAAAAAGTCTTTGTGTCATCATTTCACAGTCACTGAGTTGCAGGTCTCCTGGTGGTATTAAAGCCATTTCTGTCCTGACAGTTTTATAACAGACGTTGCTGAAGGTAACCATATCCTTCACCACAGACCACACTAACTTGGCCGCTTCAACACTCATTTGCAACACTGTTGCAACAGCAACAACAAAAATGCATGCATGTGATATACATGATGTGATTTTAACAATAACAGACAATACCAGCGCTGCCCTTCGCAGCCTGTCGGGTTAAATAGAGCTTCATTTGACTTGCCTGTGGGACGTATGGAGTGCAGCATGTTGTATTGCACTGTGTTTAAACTCTATTGACATCCTCAGGAGAGCGTGATGGACCAAGGTCCTCAAACACATGCCAACACAAATACTGACTCACAGAAATACACACTTGTGCATCAATTAGTGTGGCTTGCCAGGTTGTTTCATGTCTGCTCCAGGGACTTTATCATTGGTTATCTCGCTGGTGTTCACTGTCTCCTGGATCAAGCGGGTCTGCCTACACACAGCCACCTGTCTGAACACTCCTCTGATGAGATTACGCACACTGGGATTTCAGCTGTGTTTTTTGTGCATGTGTTTTGATGTGATACCCTCATAATGCTGCAAATGAGGGAGGACAGATGTCTCTGTGCCGTATGAAACAGTGGATTAATTTGAAATGTTATGGTATATACTCAGGGACTTCAAGGAAATTATACAACAGTGACTGTAGTAAATGCAAATTATTAGAATCAACGCATTATGCTCACATTCAGCTAAATTAATATCTTCAGTTTCCACACAAAGACATTCACTGTATCTCATTATGCTTTGTTAAATGGACAGGCATCCTCAGACATAAAACAATCGCCATATTAATCTACATAATGCAATTTCAAAGCTACTGATAATACTTTGCGAATGCCCACACACAGCCACATGCATTGTGAATTTAAGCACTTAAGAATCCATTATGTTCTCGTTGTGAAAACAGCGGGTCTGAATTTGCTTGTAGTGAATATAATCTCTGTAATAACAAGCAATGCCAATAAGTTTGGGAGGTGACGTTACATCGCAGACAACGTTTTTATGTATTTCAGTCTGAAAGCAAGACAGGCTCAGGGAAATTGATTTTCACAAATCAGATTTAAACTATTGATCTAATAGTCGAGTCAGATTTAAAGAAATGTTTCTCCGTCTGGCCGCGTAAATCACATTTCAGACTACCTCGCGTGTGTGGGCATGTACAGCATTGAAATAAGACAATCCAATTTGCTTTTCGCTGAATGCCATTGGATACGCCGTCTCAGCAAAGACTTGAAGTAAACCTTTAAAACAACACCACCTGTGAATAAGTATTACTTGGATTATTTTATTGAAAGAGGATCTTGGAAAAATCCAGAATGATGTGGAAAGATGAGGGTTTTTTTAGAGGCATAATAATCTTGGTGTGGGAGCCATGTAATGTATGAGTCTGTCAACCACCTGTCTTGATGTCAGTGGGGGTGGTTCACACATGTTCTGTAGCTGGTTTTCACATGTGCGAGATGGGAACTTCTTTATGTAAAATGGATGGATGCATTGACAGCAACCTCCTGCTGCGTCTCTTTCTTCTGAGGGGGGTGTTCTTCCCCATGTCCATAAATACATGTCCGCACAGACCCCATATTTGTCTATTCCTGGGCAGCATTTGACTGGCAAGCAGGGTAATAACCTTCCTGCTAGAACGGATTAACAGCAGAATGCAAATCACAGATGTGACACTTACGCATACATCATGTTTGCAGGTGCAGAGGTTTTCATGCTGGCTGTGGAGAGGTGTGGGGCAGAGATCAGAATCGGTCATGGAGCCGCCGACACCCCATATGGCAGGAATGTTTGATGAATTGAAGAGATATTGATGAAGATGAATAGATGGAGGTGTTTATAGTTGTAAATGACCGTTCTGTGCTCGGTTTAAAATATTTTCTCAGATATGTTGGCAGTGTTTTTCTCAGGCAGACTAATGCTTCATCTAGTTGTCATTACCTCGCCGGTTTGTAAAGTGGGAAAAATGATTAGATCAGAGATAGCGGTTGTTTGCTACGATGTGATAATCAGCCTTCGTTAATTATGTCACATGAACTGGACTAAGGTGTAAATAATGGAAGTCAGTCATCCACTGTTCTATATTTATAAGAGCTTTTCTAAGTTAATCACTAGCCTGCTGCCATAATTTACACATACCATGATATGGATATTATCCACTGGCCAGAAAATGTGTTGAAGCGACTTTTCACATCTGATAAAGTGACCTATTCTTTACTCTCCTGCGGATCTGCAGTTGAATGCAGAACAATGAAGGCTCCAAACCACAGCGGGATGTGAACTATACACATTTAGTTTAATCTCAAAATAACCAAACCACTAAATTGCCTGTGATTTAATTACACGTAGGTGAAAGAAATTGAGGGGAATGTACCATATGTGATGCTGGACGGTGAGAAGCAGGGCAGTGAGGCTTGTTGTTGTGTCTGTCTGCCGCTCCGATACTATCTACTCTGTTACTGTCAGTTGCTCAATGTTTCACTGTGGATCTGTTTCCCTTAGTTTAACTTGAAACCAACCTTGTCCTATCCCCAACCACAGAGGGAGGTGATAAGGCAAACCCAGCTGTAACGGTAGGGAAACATTATCTGGAGTGGGAAAAACGGGTTCAAGATTGGCAGGAGAGGTACTCCTGGGTGCACTCTAATTTTTGCTGAGCAGCGACCAGGACACACACTTTAACTTCCTTTCACTGTGGGTAAATGTGATATTTTCATGGGGCTTTATGAGCCAGACTATTTCTTGGCAGGGACCAGTAACCTCATGGAGTCACAAAGCAATGACTTGTGTTTTTACCAGCTGCGATAGTGTGTGGGTTGAGAGTCTGTGTGTGCAGCCTATGTGACCCCAGTGAGAAATAACATACCTAATAGAAATACCACAGTCTTCACATGCATGACAGTCCATTTACCAGATTTTTTGTAACACAGGCTACATAAATGGTCTGTTGTTTACACTGGTTCTTTGTGATGATTAGACGCACTAGGAGTGGGTACGTTAGCTGTTTCCCTTCAAGCTAAACTATCAGAGCTAATCTAAGCTAACTAGTTGATGCATGGCTGAACCTTTGCTCTTAAAGGAATAGTTAAACATTTTAGCAAATTGGCCCATTACCATAATCCCTATAGTCATAGCAGTAGGTTTGTTATCTTTTATTGTTAGTGCAAGCTGTTTTCAGAACGGCGGAGCAGAGCTGTGAGCTGCTCAGAGCTACGCTACCTGGCTCATGGGATTTCTTGGTTTCCCTCATCAAACTCATCAAATACACAATCCAACAACTCCACAACGCTCTGGTGGACAAGTTGTGACCTGCACATTCACCACGCTATGAGATTACGAGACAGAGCCGTTTTTTAAGACTGCTTGCACCTCGAAAACAACTGACAATAAAAGGTAACAAACCTACTGTAGGCTACTTCTAAAACTATAGGGATTATGGCAATGGGCCAATTTGCCAAAATGTTGAACTATCTCTTTAATAAATGGATAGATGTGACAGTGGTGTGTAAACTCTACAATTCTCAACAAAAGTGTATTTCACAAAATGTACATTTTAAAACCAGTAAATGACGGTCAAGCAGCAAATAGTTAATCCTCTGCAAACTATCATGTATATAAAACAAAGAATGTGCTTGGGACTCAAGGGAACATAATACGTCCAGGTGATAATTCGGCATTACAAAAACTTAAAGTAACCATAATGTAACTCCCTCACCAATTTACGGCACTCTATATTAGCTCTAGTTCTGCCTTTGTTTGTCTCAGTTAGACTGTTTTTAGGGCCCGAGCGGCGAGGCACTCGCCCGGCGAAGGCCCTATTGCAGTGATCATCAACTGGCGGCCCGCGGGCCGAATCCGGCCCGCCGAGCCTTCCAATCCGGCCCGCGACTGAGTTCTTATAGTTTACAAGTATTGTATTTATCGGGCTCTGTGCGCCTGTAAGTCAATGTGCTGGGAAATGGAGACACGCTCAAAGTGTTTGTGTGTGCCTATGAGCCCCTGCGCTGGGATTAGGAAACACCGCATACCCAAAGCACCATGCATGAACGTTTACGCCGGGTTCACACCGGACGCCGAAGCGCCGCGAATAGACGCGGAGCGGAGTCCGCTTCCATTCGGCGCCCTCGTTAACCGGTGTTGTAGTTCAGACCAGACGCGGAGCGTCGCGGTCCTCCGCGGTCGGCTCGCGCCGTGAACCGCCAGTTTCGGCGTCTGTTCTATTTTGTGCGCGAGCCGCGGCCGACCACGTCAATTCTGGCAGTGAACCCGTGTGAACCCGGGGAGCTGCTGGACTGCAGGGTTTTCCCTGCCTGTCTGCAGAGGCCAGCTGGGTGATTTTGGCCGCCGCGGCCGAGGAGGTTAAACGCCGTGGTTGGTTGTGCATGCGTTCAGATGTAGAGTCTTTCGCGCACTTAAACCCATTCAGTGTAGATGCGCGCTATGCACGCTCTCAAAACAGAAGCAATTTGGTAGCGACGCGTGTTTGATGCCACTCAGTTGTTGTTTTTTTTCGTACGGACCTCCTCCGGTGTTGTGTCCCGGTTCACCCTCGGCCTGTGTCTCTCCTACTGTTTCCCACTGACCTCTGTCGTGTGTGGAAACATGTCGCCTCCAAGATGTAAAATGTGCATTATAGAAGAGAAACAAGCATTTCAGGACTACTGACTTGTATCAATCAGAACCGATTGTCAGCCTCCTTTCATATGTAGGCTGAAAATCACAGGCCAGGTCAGCAGTGTAAAGCTCCAGCATGGGAGTATCTGAAAGTCAGCTGTCAAGATTTTTCATTTTATATCATACAAAACACCAAAGATATGTAAATGAAAACTATGAGCTTACAGGTAAAATAAAATATTAGCAACTAAATGATTTGGCAAAAAGGTGACTTTAATTTCAATCTTGGCCTATTTGAATGTCGGCCCCCAAGGTGTCTGTTGAGAAAGATTCTGGCCCTTCGACAAATATAGTTGATGACCCCTGCCCTATTGTAATTGCTATGTTTATTATTATTAGGGCCCGAGCGGCGACTGCAAGTCGGCCGGCGAAGGCCCTATTGAAACTGCTATGTTTATTATTATTCTTTATTCATTATTTTTCTCCCTAAACGATCGCATTTTTGGGGACCTCAACATGCCCCAAAACGCGTGAATTTTGGCATGCACATCAGGCCTCGCAAAAAATTTGATATTTTAAAGTCATTGGAAATGGGCGTGGCCTAATGGCTGAATAGCGCCCCCTAGAAAATTTCAAAACATCAGCCCCGCCTGTGCGTTTCACCTAGAGTCATGAAATTTAATGGGCTTATAGAACATGGCAAGACGCACAAAAAAGCCTCTTATTGTCATGGTGAAATCCAAACCGGAAGTCGGCCATTTTGAATTGAAATATTGACCTTTTTGACCTATCTCCTCCGAGGGATTTCATCCGATTTGCTTCAAACTGGCTACAGAGCATCGAGATGTCATGCTGATCAAAAGTTGTGCTCTATAGGTCTCTAGGTCAAAGGGCGTGGCTTCTGCGGCCTTGAGAATTTTGGCGACTTTTCGTTTGCTCGCCATTTCACCTTCAAACACCTATAACTCACACATACTTTATCCGATCAGCTTCAAACTTGCTGGAGATGATGCTGGCTCCGCCCTGAACGTTCCGATGTATTGTTTTCGTATGTCACTCATAGCGCCCCCCGGTGGTAACAGGAAGTGGCCAGGTTTTCCTTTATCGTGTACTGATGGCACATAGTTGACCCCATCAACTTCATTCCACTTCTAAAACATGCAGAACCAGTTGGTGAAGCTACACCATGAACGCTGTGAAGCTACGAGCAATGGCGTCCGTGTGGCGGCACGGCGACTGTCGCCCCTCGCCATGAAATTACGTTTGCCCTTTTGATGGCTTTAATAAACTCGTATCATCATGAAAATTGATACACAGGTCGAGGGTGGGATGGTCTTTGATCTGATAGGGCGGCGCCTGTGGGCGGGGCCAAATGCCTCCACAGCGCCCCCTTGAAATTTTCAAAAATGCCTCCCCATAGGGGTTTTTTTGGAGTTGGAACATGAAAATCGGTACACATGTGTAAGTTGTCAAGGCGAACAAAAAAGTCTCTTGCACCATTGGTCTATTACAAACAGGAAGTCAGCCATTTTGATTTTACTCGCCATTTTGGCGTGATTTCCACACTTAGTACTTTAATCAACTTCTCCTTGGGATTTTGTCCGATTCACTTCAAATTGGCTACAGACCATCGAGATGCCATGCTGATCATTAGATGTGCAGCTCAGATCTCTACGTCAAGGGGCGTGGCCACCATGGCACCGCCATTTCTGATCCATCGCCATGCATATTCAAGCAGCTCTCTCTCCTACATACTTCATCCAAACTGCTTCAAACTTTCTGTACATGATCAGAGCCCCTCCCTCAACGTCTCCATGTGCTCATAAGCAATCTCACTCATGTCGCCCCCTTGTGGAAACAGGAAATGCAGTGTTTTGCATCAACATTGTGTGATTTGCTCGAAACTTCACACGTTTGATCAGGGTCAGCCCTTGAACACCCCTACCCGCATCTGGCTTCGTAGCGCCACCTGGTGGACGAACAACACATTGCATTGTCCCGCTCCTGCAACGCTTTTTCGCCCTTTTCGCTTCGCACCACGGCCCCCGCAGTCGCATGGGTCGAGCGAGGGCCCGTCATCGCCGCTTGCGGCTTTAATTATTATATGCTCCCTAAAATCGCATTTTTGGAGGCCTCAACATGCCCCAAAACGCGTGAATTTTGGCATGCACATCCGGCCTCGCGAAAAATTTGATATTTTGAAGTCGTTGGAAATGGGCGTGGCCAAATGCCTCTATAGCGCCCCCTTGAAATTTTCAAAAACCCCTCCCCATAGGGTTTTTTTTGGAGTAGGAACACGAAAATCGGTACACATGTGTAACTTGCCAAGACGCACAAAAAAGCCTCTTAATGTCATGGTGAAATCCAAACCGGAAGTCGGCCATTTTGAATTGAAATTTTGACCTATTTGAACGAACTACTCCTAGAGATTTCGTCCGATTGACTCCAAACTGGCTGGCTACCTTCTACATGCCAGGCTGACCTTATCTTGTGCGATACATGTCTCTACGTCAAAGGGCGTGGCTGCCATTAAGGAAGACATTTTGGTCCACTTTCATGTTCGCCGCCACTTCACTTGGAACAGCTCTCAGTCCAACATACTTGATCGTAGCCACTTCAAACTTGCTGGACATGATGACGGCTTCTTCCTGAATAGTCTGATGTATTAACTTCCCACGTCACTCATAGCGCCCCCCAGTGGTAACCGGAAGTATACAGGAATTATGCTAACATGGATTAATCCTAGATAATTCACCACATCAGCTTCGTTCCACCTCAGATACATGCGAAACAAGTCAACAAAGCTACATTACGAACGCTGCGAGGCTACAGCAAATAGCCCCCGTGTGGCGGCGACAGGAAGTGCGGTCCACCCAAAACGAACTCCTCCTAGGGGTTTCGCACCATCACCTTCATATTCGCTACAGATCATCCACAGACTGCCCTGAGGATGGCTTGTGCTCTACAGGTCTGTAGGTCAAAGGGCGTGGCCGCTGTGGCCGCCGCCATCTTTGATGTCTCGCCATGCAACTTTGAAGTGCTATCACGCCCACAGATTTGATCGCAGCAGCTTCAAACTTGCTGGAGATAATGAGGGCGTGATCCTGAACAGTCCGACATATTATTTTCCTATATCGCTCATAGCGCCCCCCGGTGGTAACCTGAAACGTCAAAATGCGTTAAAAATACGAACTTGACCAAATCAACGTCATTTCACTTCAAAAACAAAAAAGTCTCTTGCACCATTGGTCTACTCCAAACAGAAAGTCGGCCATTTTGATTTTACTCGCCATTTTGGCGTGATTTCCACACTTAGTACTTTAATCAACTTCTCCTTGGGATTTAGTCCGATTCACTTCAAATTGGCTACAGACCATCGAGATGCCATGCTGATCAATCGATGTGCAGCTCAGGTCTCTACATCAAGGGGCGTGGCCACCATGGCGCCGCCATTTCTGATCCATCGCCATGCATATTCAAGCAGCTCTCTCTCCTACATACTTCATCCAAACTGCTTCAAACTTTCTGTACATGATCAGAGCCCCTCTCTCAACATCTCCATGTGCTCATAATAAATATCACTCATGTCGCCCCCTTGTGGAAACAGGAAATGCAGTGTTTTACATCAACATTGTGCGATTTGCTCAAAACTTCACATGTTTGATCCTTGTCAGCCCCTGAACACCCCTACCCGCATCTGGCTTCGTAGCGCCACCTGGTGGACGAACAAGACATTGCACTTTCCCACTCCCGCAAAGCTTTTTCGCCCTTCTCGCTTCGCGCCAGGCCCCCGCGCGCCTCAGGCCCCCGCGGTCGCATGGATGAGCGAGGGCCCGTCATCGCCGCTTGCGGCTTTAATTTCTCATTATGTTTTGTTCCTGTTCCCCTCCACTTGTTATAATGCTACAGTTTATGTTTTTTTTTTATACAACTGCAACATGGTCACAGATTGTTTGACCCTGTTGGAAGCCTCAGTGTGTTGATTACCAGACCTCTTTTAAAACTCATGACTGCTGCTAATAATTAGTGCCAAAATTGACATTTAGCAGAATTGTACTAGTGATTATGTTATTGTGAAAGCGAAGTAGAAGTGTGTTTGTTTGCCTCCTGGAGGCTCTGTGACTCTCACAAATAATGCACAATGCTGATTTGTCCCTGAAAGACGAAGGAGAGCTCCCCATGCTTCGAATTAAATGGATGAATATTTCAAGACTCTTTGCTCTTAATATTTAACCATTATGTATTTGTTTGAGTTAGTTGAGTTAGTGTTTGTATAGTAATCACAAGATGACAGGCATTTAAATATTCATAAAAATGATGGTCATGGATATAATTAGATACTCTATTAAAGCTAGATCTATGCATTGCTTCTCATGTGGTCTTGTGTGAGATTACGGGGAGACATGCTCACTGATAACAACTTCAGACCTAATTAGTCCTTTTGTCTGTGGAGGCAGTCTGTGCTATAAAAATTGTATAAATAATTAAAGTTCAATTTCCTCAGTTCACCTTCACTGATGATAGGTAATTTGCCTTCAGGCTGTCTGAACCAGCCTCACAACAAATACTAAAGATGCACATCCATCCTT
This sequence comes from Decapterus maruadsi, assembly GCA_030347415.2. NCBI lineage: Eukaryota > Metazoa > Chordata > Actinopteri > Carangiformes > Carangidae > Decapterus > Decapterus maruadsi. The sequence continues at coordinate 23,266,089 of CM064900.1, read as the reverse complement.
TCTCAGCTACGTAAATGCCCTGGACAGACTATATTCTCAAAATAAAAAGGGACTTGTTTTATTAGTACAAAATCCCAACAAAAATCACATCATCAATTGTATGTTTTCTTTTAGTGACTATGAAAAGCAGAAATTATAATCCCAAAATCAACCTATAGTATGATCACAATATGATGTTTTTTGTTGATCATGCAAATATAGTTTTATAAGTCTGCATTACAAATGGCAAATACTTGTGTGTGTGATTGTAGGGAGTTCAAAATGATCATTTGCACAAAGAGCTGTACAGGTTATTTATTAGCACACATTAGTCAAACTGAGGATCATGTCTGGAAAACAATAGAGCTGTATGGCACAGTGGAATGAAATGTGTGGGGCTTTGACTGTTAATGGATCAAAACAGTTTGCATTTTCTAGAGATTTTCAACGGATTCAAGTGATTTGTCTGAGAAGATGGAGTTTGACTAGTAGTCATGGAGATGGCTCAGTTGACACTGGAGCTCAGTGGCTATTATGACTTTATCCATGGCACTTTAAACCTGCATTAAGTTATTACACTTGGCCACCTAAAAAAACAAACCCATGCACGATTGGAAAGTCAAACTTGGTGATAATCACTGTGAGCAGATACCTGCTGATATCAGCCTGCTGCTGCTCAGTTTTCTATTTTATTCTATTTACTTGCACTGTCAGTATTGGTGGCTATGTTTGATGTCAGTCCCAGTGTTGAGTCAGTCCCAATATTACTGCTTTGTCTTTAGCCTCTGCTGTCATCTTGTTCTGTAATCCTCTCAGAAAGATGCTGAAGACCCAGAGAAACTGTTCTTAACTCTGTCTGAGTAACACATACTGTAAAGAAGGCAAAGTCTCCTAGTAAGACATACTTCCTGAAAGACCACTGCAGAATAAATCACTTTTTTTTTCTCTCAAAAGTAATTTTGTTAATCTTAAACAGCAGTTTGGTTTATAACAATATCTCATGGCAGGACGAAGATTTTCACATCTGAGATGTAAAAGATAATCCACTGCAAACTTAGTCACCACAGATACTTTACTTTACTCTTTAACAGAAATACCAACAGTGCTTGGCAAACAGCCAAGGGGCAGAAAGGAATCAGCTCCACTTGGCACCAAAGTTGAGCCATAGCTTTCTGTGACAGGGGCTGTTGCCATATGTATTGTTGTTTTCCCACTCTTTATATTACAAGCCAGGGGCTGTCCTCATATATTATCCTCTCAGGCAGAACACTATGTTAACATAATTTTCAAACTGTTCTTTCTAGCCACTGACCTTAAAGAGGTTATAATATATATCAAATGACAGTGTGAAAACAATGTGACATAATGAGAGAAGTCGCTTGTGTTGATGAGAATCATTAGACAGTCATCAGCTGAATCTGCAGCTATACTCTTGGCATTGTAAAGCGTGTTTTGGCTCATCATTTAGGAGACCGGTCCAAAAATGAACCGTTTTGGTTAAATCTCACTCACGGTGGCCCTGAAAGCTCAATGCATTGTAAATTGATGAAGATGTTCTTGGAATTTGTTTTTGTTTTGTCTCTTTGTGTGTCTGAGGTTGCATTGAGATCGGTTCTCACCGCTCTCGCTGCTATTGTAACATCATTGTTTGGCATCTGTTTTCACTGAAAAGGCTCCATAAACCCATATGTATGTACACAACCTTCTCAGCACTGAACAGCAGTAAGGCAATTATTTATCAAGTGACCAGAAACACGACTCTAGAGGGATGATAATGCTACTCCAGAAAGTATTTGCCAACAGGTGCATTAGATCAATTTTAAAGGGGAGAAATCAATGCTAGCTCCCCCCATGACCCTGCAAAGCAGTATGATGGATGGATGGATGGATGGATGGATGGATGGACAGATGGCTGGATGAGTCTATGCTGAGCTCAGATTTTTATTTATGCTGCCACCAAGTGGTCAGAATGATAAAATAATGATAATTTAAAGATGAGCCAGTAAGATTTATTTTATTATTTCTTAAGCAATAATCCTGAATTGTAGTTTGATTAGAGCAGCTCTCAGCTTTTTATCTGAAGTTTGGATTGTTTGGTGGTTATTTCTAAGGTCAAGAGTTTTGTTCAAGAAAAGTATAATATAGACCATCACCAGCCTTATCCTTTGAACAGTGCATGACCTTTGCTGCCCTAACACAATGTGATGGCTGGCAGGTCAGTGGGTGGGCGGATGAGCCGAGGGGAGTTTCTACTAACCAGCTTCAGGACCAGAAATAATGGTTGATATTTATTCAGCTCAATACTCAAAATTCTATACATTTGTCTTCATTCTTCTTACTATGTAGGTGTAGAGCCATTATTTGATGACGCCTACATCCATACTCTTTGCATATGCATCATTTCTGGCTCTTTAAGCATGGCATGCTGCGTAATAACATGTTAAACAGATGCCCATAAACAATAGGTGGCTCACAGGCTTTTCATGGTTACTTAATTGTTTGGAGTCCCCTCGTAAAATCCTTTTGTTGAATTAATACATTAATTAAACATTACAGTTAACAAGAGTAATTAATGCTGAATCCAAATGCACAAAGGTATTAAGTCACCACATTTAACTAAGGGTGACCAATGTGTGATGCATTCGTTTTTCACTCTCAGGCTTTGTGGATTCAAATTATTCATTAATGGCAGTTAATGTGTGTTAATTTTTTTTAATGAATTTTTAATTTGCAATGTTAGCCATATGGGAACAATGTGACAGGATGTTTTCTGTAAGCCTCACAGCTCTCCCCTCAGTGTTACCCTGTGATCAATATCAGTGCAATCTGACCTAAACACCGTGTGACTCCTGGGAGAGAAATGTCAGTCTGTCAGTTAATTGGTCCAATATTAAATATCGTGGCGATTAATGGATGAGCTGTCCCTGACTCTGCTGCAGACATTTGTGCTTCCTGGCGGTGGTGGACGTTTTCAGTTCATGTTGGGTCTGATAGATCCAGCAGACCTAATGATGCCTAGCTGCTTATTAAGTGCTCTGTAAAACCTTAGCAATTTTACATATTTACCTCAAATTTGGGGGCGATAAAATCTAAAATGTGAGTGTGCAATGTAATATATTTTCAAGGAGATGAATAAATTAGGTTATTTATCTCTACTACAAGTGCCTTCTCCAGTTCAGGAGTTTCTTTGATGTTTACAGGAGGAGTTAGTGAGCATTAAATAGGGGTATGTAACATCAGGCAGGAATGGACCCACTACAGCTACTGCAGAAATGTGTTGATTAAAAGTAGCAGTGTAAAAAAGACATCTAAACATACTGTACCTCATCACAAGTAAATATTTTGCACTCAAAATTTTACTCATGTAAAATGTGCTCAAATTACCAATAGTAAAAGCAGGCTATACTCTGTTATACTGAATGATTTTCATACAGTATGGGTGGAGGTTTTTGGCAAGTGAGACTTAAATGTTGACATAAAACATTGCAATTGATTACTGTATGAAACTTATTTTTCAAACTTTTTCTACACATATATTATTCAAAAAATAACTAGTAACAATAACTGTTACATTAATGTGATGTAGTATTGTGAAATGTGGTGGAGAACATATGTAGTAGTCAGAGACTGTAAATAAAGTCACCCACGGGTTTCTTAGGAGTGATTCTGTGACTGCTCTGCTGCTGCTGGCGCCTCCATAAGTTGTCATGAGGAAATTAGCTGTAAAGACCAAATCTTTTTTTTTTTCTTTTTTTTTTTAACCAGCATGTTTATTTCTGCTTTACAGTTGGATAATTTACCATTTGAGTCTGTGGAGATTGACTTGTTTTTGGAGCCAGTCTCATGTGGCCACTTTGCAGTTTTTGTCACTTCTGTTTTGGTTCGATTTCCAACCCTGTAGTTTGTGGCTTGGCGGAAGCTGAAGAAACGTATTAAAGACAAACCTAACACAAGTACAGTAAATGTCATATACTGTAACAGGGGTCTTCAATGTTTTTTTAGGCCAAGGACCTCCAAACTGACATAGAGATCATGGAGCAGGAACCTCTACCTTGTTAAAGAAAATGTGAATTGTATGAAACTGGGCCCAGTAGGCTACCATGTTATTGTGCATTCAATACTAAGCTATTCACATAATACACAGGTTCATGTATTCATGTTTTTTCTAAACATGTAGCCTACAAGCTACAGTGAGTAGGGGGTCGTCCTTCTGCCATTTATAAACAGACCTTGTTAACTGATACCAATGCCAATATCAACAATGCCTGTCAACTGCATGTAATCATGCAGACGAGCTGTTCAAATTGATGTTTTTATTTGAAACATAGATATAAAACATTGTCTAATCAACCAAAAATTCAAATTATTCAATACTTGACCTATTGACAATTGACAATTTTCTACTATATCACCAATAAGCAAATCTTCTCATCAATATTTAAATCGTGTAATTGTAGCACATGGTCCAGAACCACAGACTATAAATAACCTTGAATAGGATTAAGATCCCTCACCCCCCCTTCAGTAACTTAAAGTGTTCTTATCTGATGTTTTTTTTTTATGAACCCAGCTATTTTTTCCTGCTAATTATTTTTGTGGCGTGGTCGTCTGATATTCATATGCTGTTGTCTGATTATAAATGTCTTGTTTTCAAAAGGAGAACTTTTATCTCAATTGGATTTTCTGATCAAAGACAGTTGACAGCATTAGAAAAATACAAATACAAGTGCATGTCCTTCTCCTACATCCGTGCTATTGTTATGCCAACAGCTCTCAGCACTCTGTCTCTTTGCTTTAATTCTACTACATTACATCCACAGACAAATTCATTTTTCTGGTTTTGTGTGCATCGGCATTATAACAAAATTTGTGTGTTATCTAATATTCAAATAACCACTATTATACAAGAAGAATTATTATGAAAACATGTGTTACATCTTCACACTTTGTAGACTAACAAATGATATATTAGTAATATGCTGTTACAATACTTTTTATGCTGCATTACCACAATTATTCATCTCTTATTTTCATCTTGCATTGTTTTGTGCTTTTACACACTGTGCAGTGCTGCTTCCACTTTCTAACACAACATGTTGTTGCATCTATTTCTGTTTTATTGTCCATAAAGCTCTATTTTATCAGCAAAGCGAATCTCAAGTCCCTCAAGAGTTGGCTCAATCGGGTAAATCGTGCTTATTTCCCTTCAGAGCTGTTGTTATTAGGCTTCATGGCTCTGATTCCTCAACGATCTTTGGCGTCATGCTTTGGTGAAAATGTGCCGTTAGTCAGCTTCATCTGCTTCACACATAACTGTGATTTTGTCCTGACGGCACCTGAGCCTGGCAAATTCCGTTCACAATGTGATATTCTGGTCTGCACATTATTCCTGGACCAGATACTGTCAGGAGCTGTTATGTGGACTTAAGTTGTTTGGAAGGAGTTTTAATGTTCCTTAGGGGTATTTACTCTGCGGAGACTGAAGATGTTTTATTCGTTCTGAAGCAGATTGCGTTGATATTCAAGATAACAATAGAATGTTTTGTCAAAAATATCTGATGTAGCACATCACATCTTGTATCTCAAGATGTCAAACAAGAGTCTTTGGAAAAGTTGAGTCACAGACTATTTATCTCAAGATAACATGATAATTGAAATGAAGCTAAAATTAAAAATAATTATAAGCAGCAAAATCTGATCTTGCCCTCTCCATGCAGCTCACAAAATGTCATAATTATAAACTCACATAATGGATGCTTTGTTCAATCATGGAGCTGTAATGCTGATTCATAACCACCGAATGATGTCTAGGAAGGAAATGAGTTGCATTAAAAGCATAGAATCCAAAGTTGAAAGCATGAACTAGGAAGGGTTTTGTGAAGCTGCACAAGCAAAGATTCAACCAGACAAATAGCGTTAAATAACTTGGCAGTCATTTGGAAGGCCATTCTCATTTCACATGCTCATAATGCTTCTCCATGTGCGCCGCAGTTATCCTTGTTGCCTGTTTTGTCATTTAGCAGAGATATTCATAGGAGACTCATATTCCAGCTTTAAACAAGGGAAACCAAGCCAGCCTGCTATCCTTTTATGGTTGCGCAGGGACCAAGAGCAGCACAGCGCACTTTGTGAATCAATCTGGGAGCATCAGTCCATTTACATCCCTGTTTCATATCACGGCGATTCATAAAGTGCTTTAATATGTGAATCTACCTTTAATTCTTCTGTCTTAACAGAGATTGATTTCATCATGTTGTGTATCGTTGCCTTTCTGGAGCCAAAACCCTTCTTTTTTTTCTCCATCCGTGTATTTGTACATGCTGAGGACATCAAAGCCGACGATACCCCCAGGGTGCCACTGCGCACTTTGTGTGTGTGTGTGTGTGTGTGTGTGTGTTAGAATATATTTTAGAATCTAGGCTCCGAGTTGTGTTTGTGTGGCCGTGGTTGTGTTAGGTTAGGGGGATAACATGAATGCCTAGGTGTAAGGTATTTTGTCTGGTGGTGTCTCAGCGTGTTAATGGTAATCTCCTTACGATTATGATGTGTTTAGTGATGCATTATTCATCCAAGTCTGTATTTTACAGAAGTGACAACAGATTGTTCCAATTACTGGCCTAATTGACACATAAGTAAGAACCACATGCTGTATAAATATAACATAATATCCCCTCTGTATCAAGGTGAATTAGCATGGATCATATATAAACACCCTCAGTGTGGTGGACCTATAAGGGAGAGAGCAGGACTGAGCTGCTCCCTGTCTAATCTTCACTGGTAAAGCATCAAGTGTAGACACAGCTGTATAATGTGTCATAGGCTGGTGGCATTAACAAACAGTCTTATGTATTTTCATATTAATGGTGTTGGACAAGATGCAAACTATTTATATAGGTTTTTTTTTTTTGAAGGTTGCCTGAGGAGGAAAAGTTGGTGTAGCCCATTGATAAAAGCAAAATGCAACATAGTGCAATGGAAATGGACTTAGTGAATAAATCATTATGTACATGTTTTTTTTTACACAGATGCACAGTTTGAGCACTGAGATGGTCTTTTAATGAAACTATCCTGTTCTGCTCTCTTTTTTCCCAGAAAGAGAATAAACCACTAATAGCAGCCAATGAAATGACGTGTGAGTAACATGTGAATGGAAACCACTTTCTGGTGGTCAGAACAATACCCTACAGAACAGCAAATAAACATGAAACAAAAAGATCACACAAAAAATCACACACGCTGAACAGACAAATGATACAAATGTGTTGCATTTTATTAATATTAAAGGGATAGTTCACCCAAAAGTCCTCCATGCCTTCTGCAGGGGGGTATTTGTCCAGATGTGTGATAGCGGAAGCTCCCAGTGTCTCATTTCCTGCTCTTAAGTCATATAAGGACCATGTTTGTTTGGTACAAGCCTCAACAAAAATCACATCATCGTCCTTCATATATATTTTTTCAATTCAAATGAAAAGCAAGAACATCTGGTGTAACATCCTTACTGTCTCATGTCTAACAAGCCTTCTCTCGTTGTAAGACATGTTATGAGAGATGAATGTGTTGTGGAAAATCATGACTTAATCATGTATGTTCAAGAGGAGCACCAACTATCTGTATCTTTATTATAAACACAAACTCAATCACATCTTATTTTTTATCTTTTTGCATCATTCAGCTCAATTTTCCATGATGTTTTTTTTTACACAGATGCACAGTTTGAGCACTGAGATGGTCTTTTAATGAAACTATCCTGTTCTGACTGTGGATCGAGATGGTGAGGGATCTTTTTTCCACAATTTAGCCACGGCGCAGACCTAACCAGACAGAGCCATAGAATTAGTAGCGCAAGCCCAGCTAAAAGACATGGTCTATGCATGCCGTAGGGAGAAGACCTGACAACAGGCGTCCATCCATCAAAGGCCAGCCCGCTGCTGCCCTAAGTGTGTTGCGGAGGCACACACAGTGGACAGCGCCTGCCCTGCTAAAGGGAAACAGTGTTTAAAATGCAAGAAGTGCCAAAGTCTGCAGGTCAAGACAATACACACACACAAAATCCCACACACAAAAGCACAAAAGCTGTACACACACTGGATGAGAATTGTGAATTTTCTGCTACAGGAGAGAGCAATGAACAGGATCATGTCAAACAGACTGCACAAATCAAGCCATCCCAGAGAGTAACACTGTTTAAAATGGAAACCACTTTCTGGAGGAGAACTACTCAGAACACCTGCAGCCTGTTATGTAAGCACAAAGACAATTCCATGATGCTCAAATTCTACATAGTTGACACAAAAGCACCCCCCATCTTAGGGATGAGAGCCAGTCTGGACTTGAGCCTAATAAAACTACTGGCAGTAACCGAGGACAACAAAGAGCCCAACACAGATTCACAAGGTCTTCTCAAGGAGTACGCTGATGTTTTCCAGGGCATAGGAGAGTTCCCAGGTGAGTGCAACCTCCATGTTGACCCAAACGCCACACCGGTAGTATATCCACCACGCAGGGTTCCCATTGCACTCCGAGACAGATTGAAAGAGGAACTCGACAAGATGGAGGCCAGCAACATCATCTGCAGAGTGACAGAACCCACAAAATGGGTCAACGCCCTTGTAGTCGTGGAAAAGCCCCAGACAGGAAAGTTGAGAGTCTGCCTGGACCCGAGGGACCTCAACAAGGCAATTCAAAGACCACACTACCCGTTACCGACCTTAGAAGATGTCACCACCAAGCTGGCTGGAGCACGTTACTTCAGCGTCCTCGACGCCAGGTCTGGTTATTGGGCCATAAAGCTGAACACTGAGTCATCTCTGTTAACAACATTTAACACCCCTTTTGGCAGGTATAGGTTCCTGAGGCTGCCCTTTGGAATCAATTCTGCTCAGGATGAGTTCCAGAGGCGGGTCGACGAAACATACGAAGGCCTCAGTGGCGTAGCTGCCATAGTCGATGACATCCTGGTCTTCGGGAGAACGAGGCAGGAACACGACGAAAATCTCAGGGCCATGCTGAGACGCACAAGAGAGAGAGGGGTGAGGCTCAATCCCGACAAATGCCAGATATGTGTTTCAGAGGTCAGCTACTTCGGCCACACGCTCTCACACGAAGGTGTCAAACCAGACCCACGGAAAATAAAGGCAATCCAGGAAATGCAGCCACCACAAACAAAGGGGAGCAATTGAAACCACCCCAAACGGGATGATCAACTACCTGATGATCAACTACCCGGTTTGCACCACACCTTTCTGAGGTAAATGCACCCCTGCGACACCTCTTAAAGCAAGACAGTGAGTTTGTATGGGACAGCAACCATGACAATGTGTTCAAGCATATGAAAGAACTCATAACACATCACCCCATACTTGCCTACTTTGATCCTCAGAAAGAGCTGAGACTTCAAGTGGATGCGTCTAAATGCGGCCTGGGCGCTGTCATGCTGCAGGAGGGACGGCCCGTCGCATACGCATCCAAGTCGCTCAACAGCACCGAAGAAAATTACGCGCAGATTGAAAAAGAGCTGTACGCAGTACTTTTCGGGTGCAAGCGTTTTCACGAGTACATGTACGGGCGCAGAGTGACTGTCGAATCTGATCACAAGCCCTTAGAGGCAATCCTCCGAAAACCCTTAGCCGCAGCACCACCACGGCTACAGAGGATGATTCTGCAGCTCCAAAAGTACAACATCCACATCATCCACCGGCCGGGGAAAGATATACCAGTGGCTGACACCCTGTCCCGCAAGTCTATCGAGCACCAGGACAACAGCCTGAAAGAAAGCATGGAAGCACAGGTACACACGCTCATCAGCAGCATCCCGGTGAGCGATAACAAACTGTTGGAGATCAAAGAGGCGACGGCACAGGACACACAACTCATCGCACTCAATAGAGCCATAAAAGACGGATGGCCTGACGAAAGGAGGAAATGCTCGTCCAGTATCCAGGAATACTGGAACCATAGAGATGAGATCTCTGAAATTGAAGGAATCCTCTTTAAAGGTGAGAAAATCATAGTCCCTCAAAGACTCAGAAAAAACATGATCCAGCGCATACACACAGGCCACATGGGCATTGAGAAAAGTAAACACAGAGCCCGAGATCTCCTCTTCTGGCCCGGAATGGGGAAACAGATCGAAGCAGAAATAGAACAATGCACCATATGCCAAGAGAGACGCAGGTCAAACACAAAAGAGCCCCTGTCACCACACAAAATACCAGAGAGACCATGGCAGGTGGTAGGTACAGATCTCTTCACATGGAATGCGCAGGACTTCATCATCATTGTAGATTACTACAGCAGATTCTTCGAAATGGAGCGGCTCAGAAGCTGCACATCCTCTGCAGTAATCACTAAACTGAAGACTGCATTTGCCCGGCATGGCATCGCAGAGACTGTCATCAGCGACAACGGTCCATGTTACAGCTCTGAGGAATTCCGCCGCTTTGCTGACGCGTGGGACTTCACACACACCACCTCGAGCCCACGCTATCCACGAAGCAACGGCCTCGCTGAAAAAACCGTCCAGACGGCAAAACGCATCCTCGACAAAACCAAGGCCGAGAACAAAGACCCCTACCTCGCTCTCCTTGAATATAGGAACACCCCTGTGGACAACCTGCAGTCACCTGCCCAGCTTCTCATGAGCCGGCGCCTGCGTTCCATTCTCCCAATGACTGAGAGACAACTGCAGCCCTGTGTAGCGCTCCAGACAGCTGTTCATGAGAGAAGAGAGGCCTGCCAGCACCGTCAGCAGACATATTACAACAGGACCACCAGGCCCCTGTCTCACCTACCTGTTGGCACCCCCATCCGCTTCCGGCAGGAGGACGGATCCTGGAGACCTGCAGTAGTGACACAACATGCAGACACACACAGGAGCTACTACATCCAAACAAGAGATGGACAGACTCTCCGACGGAACCGCTGGCACCTGCGTGAAAGCAGAGAGACTCCACACACTGACAACACTCAGAACACAAACACACATGCCAACCACACGCTGCCCTCACATGCTGACAATATCCAGCACACAAACATACATGTCAGACGCATACAGCCCACACACTCTGAGCTTGAAAACCACACACAACCAGAGAGCCAGACACAGCAGCAACAGCCTGGCTACACGACAAGATCTGGCCGTACAGTCAGGCCAAGACAAGTCCTTGACTTGTGAATTGTAAAGGGTGTAGGCGGATCGCTGCCCTCGAAAGAAAAAAAAAAATCACTTACCTGTTGTAAATTACAAAATTATATTATATGCTTGTTGCACACCTGTTATGAAGTGTTGCCATTTTATAGGAAGAATATACTTGCCTGATATTTTGAAAGTGTATTGTTATTACTGCACTTACTTCCTTGTGTTTCACCTGTTGATTCATGGCCTTAAGAGACATCAAAGTTGACTTGTGACCCTTTCATATGTTTATTAAGACATATTAGTGTGTGGTTGTTGGTGTGATTTACCATAAGCACAGTTTGGTTTAACGAATGAATATTTTTTATTAAGAAGGGAGATGTAACATCCTTACCTGTCCCCTTAAGGGACACCGTAGTTTCACATGACGTCAGACTCCCGCGAGATTACTGTGTATGTTCAAGATGGCGGAATAAACAGCACCAACTGAGTTCAGCGCCCGTGTATCTTTATTATAAACACAATTCAGCTAGCGGCAAGAAGTAAATATTACAGTAAGGACTGTACGGTAAACTGGATTGAATTGCAAATTGCTAAGCAGTTTGTTTAAGTTTCCGCTCGGGTGCAGCCTCCGACGGCTGAAGGCAGTTTCACCCTGGAGTAAGCATGGCTCACTGCTGCCTCCCCTGGTTGACAAAAATAAAAGGCCAACTACGTGAGGCGTAATGTACGTGGGCACCAGTCCACGTGCACTGCAGTCAACTTCCAGTTGCGTGGCATCAGAAATTGCGACCGCACGTGTGTGTGAACGAACACGTAACAGTGACATGCACACGGTGCTTCATATGTACGCAGCTTCTTGTCATGTCATGTGTGAAATACAGTCTGCACGTAACTAAGCACGCATGCATAATAAAGTAATCATGCATGCACACACACATTGCTGCGTGTCTCTCTGGTTGTTTTGACATCGATTTCACCTCATACACACACAAACACGCACATGTGTTGCCGTTTGCACTCCCTTACCACACACACACACACACACACACACACACACACACACACACACACACACACACACACACACACACACACACACACACACACACACACACACACACACACACACACAAACACATACAAGTGACTGACTGATTACAGCTCCTCCATATCAGTGCTAAAGATGATCATGTGTCAAGTGGGTTTGATTCCCATGTTGACAGGTATGGTACTGTATGCCCGACAGTAGCCCCCCGTAGTCCTGGAGGAAATTTCCAAGAGGAAATTTTCTAGTTAAAAGCAATGCTATCACTACCTATAGCTTAGCAAAGATCCATTTGTTCCATGAACCCATTTTGTGACTTTCAAAACATCACTGAAGAATTAAGCATTTATATGAAATGAACTCAAAGTTCTTGAGTCATTACTGCATGAAACCTGACCAGAGAACGGCAGAGAGGTATAGAGGTACATTTGTATGCAAACACTGACAGTCTGTGTGCAGATCTGTATAAAAACACCTTCCACAAAATGAGTCAGTCATTTGTCAATACCTTGCAAATATGAAGCATATAATAACAAAAAGGCTCTTACTTTCGTTCGGACTGGTGGAAAGTTTGTCTCAAAATTGTGTGTGTGTCAAGTACAAATCCACAGGCATAGAATTAAGATCCACTAATGCTTTTTCTTGCTTCTCAAATAGAGAAATTGATCTGAAAATGCCTTTTTGAAAGCTGTAAGGGAGGTTCTCACAAAGGTTTTTCATTTATTTGTAAATGAATTGAATATTCACTGTCGTTTTCATTCATGTGATTTTTTTTGTGTGGTTTTGTGGATCTGCCTCATATTTGCACAATATTTTTCGCTTTACAAGTTCATTTTCTTTATTCATGAATGGTGTTTCATATTTACAGATTAGGCATTTATGCACAGATTAGAGGCAGGGTTGGAGCATTTTTTACGTACTGTATTGCTTGAAATCCTCCTCACACTCCAATTGTGACCAGGGAACATAAGACCCTTTTTCAAAAAGAACGCTCCAGTGTAATCCCAAGCGTTGGGCATTCCTGTGCTCTGGAAGCGTGGCTTCAGGGAGAAGTCTGAGGAAAGGAGCTTGGACTTTTGAAACGTGTATTATCAAAATGTGTCCTGCTTGAACAGTTTCTCCAGAATCTCCTCACCTAACTTAAACAAATAATATGGAGGCAATCTTACTTCCACAGGAAAGGTTGCAAGTCCCGTCGCTTTTCCACTGTTTTGCTAACCCTCCTCATGGCAATGTGCATTTGTTTACAACAAAGCCGGCGAGAAAGGAAACAATAGAGCGGTGGCGTACTATGTTACGATGTGTATTTGTGTAGTCTTATCTGTCATAAAAAAAAATAGATTACAGGTTACGGGTGTGTTTGTGTTGTGGTGTGCAGAGACAATAGCTGGGACACTGGGCAGCAGCGATCTTGCAAATTTGGTTTTTGGTTGAGGTGGAAGACAGAGAGCCTCCATTATCTCTTTAAGGGGATGCGCCAACATCTTTGTTTTCATGTCTTGCCTCACTCCCGAGTCCATGACCAGCAGATAGACACCATCCTTTCGACTGTGCGTGCAGTAACAAGGGAGTTAGAGCCGTATTGCCCGTAATTAGCTCAGCTCAAACACTGGAAGTGCATAGGTCTGTTAGCCTGCCTCCACCTAAAGTCATCAGAGACTGTGGGCAAGATGCGAAAAAATGTTGGCGTATCCCTTTAATAAAGGTAAAAATGTAGCATAATTCCTCTTTAAGAGCTGAAAGGTGTATGGGTCAATTCTTTTTGAATAATTGTGGAGACCCAGCACTAGCCCCTCCTATGCTACTCATCACTGTAGACATATTCATTAGCAGTCTCAGTTAAAGTAACAAACCACCTCCTCTCACCCACAAACTGACAAATTCACTTTTTTTCTCTATCTTTTTACAACACAGACTCTGATTTGTTTGTATAAATATATATATTGGAGGCATACAAGGGATGATGCTAGAAATCAGTGGCATGTGTCCAAAAATGGTAAAGACTCATCTTTTTGGCACTGCATCACATAAAGCCTGTTTTGTACAAACTATTTTAAAAGTACAAGCTCCAGGTGAATGTTTTCACCAACATCAAAGAGCAAAGGAGACATCAATAGGAAGTTAAGATACTTATTTATCCAGCCGAGCAGCAGCTCGCGCAGACGTGATGTCGGGACATGAGCACTATATTTTAAAAAGCCTGTGCATGACTTTGATGTTGACACGCGTCACATAATGTTTCAAGAGACAGCGCAGAGTGTTGTGAATGTTCCTTTCAATAACGTCAACCGCTAAAGTCAGAGTCCCTCTCCCGGGCCGCCGTCTCTGTGGTCAAACAGTAACACACGCAGGCAGGGCCGTTACTATAAATTCTGGGGCCCCTGAAAAAATACTAAAGTGGGCCCCCGCCCCCTGACTTTTTTTTCTTAGACTACATATGTATTGTCATTAGGGCCGGGACTCGATACAAAAAAATCGAATTAATTAGAGGCTTTGTAATTAATTAATCGCATTTTAATCGCATATAAATGTGTAATTAATTAATCGTAATTAACACGTTAAAGTCCCGGCCCTAATTGTCATGTTTTATTAACTTTGTTTTGATGCTAATGCAGCATTACTATGAGTATTAGTCAGGGTCTTATGCAGAATAATTTGGTCATAAAGATTAGACCCCTAACCCTACTGGGCGCTGGGCCCCTGGAATTATCATCACCTTTCTCCCCTATACAACGGCCCTGCACGCAGGGGGCCACACAGACAGAAATCCATTAAATACTTGATGCAGCCCTGAGCAAAGTCACTACCTTTGCAGGTTTTGAAGTGTCCCTGTGGACTCATAAAGCCACTGACCCAGATGGCAGTATAGGCTGTGGAGTGCACGCAATTAATTTGTGTGAATACCAGCGGCAGTGGCCCATGCCCGTGCCTCTCTTGTCTTTTAGATGTTTGTAGTGAGCAAAAGGGCCGAGTGCAGCTACATGGATACTGTATGACCGAAGTCCAGGTCCAGAGGGAGGGAGCGATGCAGAGAGCAGCCTGGGCTGTGCGCAACAACAACCTCTGCATGTGGAATGAGTTCCAGGCAGGAGGCAGAGAGAGGAGAGGAGGAGGAAGCACTAGCGCAAGTGCAGCAGGCTTCTCAGCGCTGGTATGTTAACAACGCACCAGGGTTTTTTTTTTTAATGTGTGTGCATCTACGTTGTGTGTGTGTGTGTGTGTGTTATCTGGTAGATGGTGGGGCATGATTGGCGTGTGCACGAGGGAGGATGGGGCTGCCAGACACTGATTGGCTGCGCTTCCTCTAAGGGTGTGGCTAGAATATGAATGACTGCTCCAGCATTTCGCGCTGCCAGGTTTAGGGAACAGTTACCAAGGAGGGATGGGGTGTTTGAGATTGTGCGTACGGAGGGGAGAGCGTCGGAGCTGGTGAAAGAAGAAGGGAGCAAAGAGGGGGAAAAAAAGGGAAGAGGTGGGGGGAGACACACAGAGAGAGAAAGAGAACAGGAGCTTGTGAAGAGAAGGAGGGAGGGAGCTTCAGGCAGCGAGGCAGGACTAACGCTCAAACACTGCGGTCTTTCTTTCTTTTTTTGCTTCTCTGAGGAAGCTGTCTTTCCTTTCTAACCTGCCCTGTCTCTCCTTCCTTGCTCCGTTCCTTCTCTCTCTCTCTCCTTCTTTGCTGCTTTTTGGCCATGACCCCCAGTGGACACCTTGATCTTCTCCCCCACCTAAGAGGAGAAGAAGAAGAAGGAAGAGAAGCTGCGCTGTAGCGGAGGAGGGAGTTTTACGAGAAGAGGGGGGACACACCGCACACTTTGCCTCTCACTGATGAGAGTCTGGAAATTAATTAAACGCCGTCAGCACAGAGGAGGGAGCGCAAAGAGAGAGTGAGAAGAAGAGAGAGTTGAAGAGGGTGAATTGCTAGATTGTGTGAAGAACAGGCTGTGGGGAGAGGTGGAGCGACCCCCCCCCCCCCCAGACACTTTTAAGAGACAAATCGGACAAGTTAGGGCAGAGGGCGAAATAAGCAAGGAGGGAATTGTGCAGGGGCAGGAATTCAACAGGGAGTCAAAGAACGGTCCGCTCACACACATTATTCATCCTTTCATGCTTGTTTTTCAATCCTCTTCTCACGCTCATAACACCATCCTTCCATCCCGTCTTCTGTCTTTTTGCTGTTTCTGTCTTTTTTTTTTTTTTTTGGCATGTCAGCAAAAGTACATCTGCTGCCACAACCACATGCTGCTGAGCACTCAGACACGACTTGAGCGTATATCGTTTCATTTCCCAGCGGATGTGTGATCCCTTATTGAGAGAAATAAGCTGATTGGCCGAGGCAGGGGGTGGTGGGGGGGGGGTGCTATTACCTCCCGGTGGAGAGCACCTGCTCGGGCATCTCTCATGAGACCAGGTAGGACGTTTCTGGATCTTTTTTTTTTTTTTTTTTTTTTGGCCAAACCCAGAGCAGCTGGAGAGGTCGAGCCGGAGCAACTCCAGCCGTTTACCTGATTGAACCGTTGCGAGATGAAACCACAAACCATCTTATCTGGAAAGAGCATGACACCTGTGCTTGAGGGATTACAGGGAGGGAGACAGGGTTGTGTGGATGTGTATGTGTGTGTTGGGATTATGTCCTAAATACACAGAATTACACAGGCGTTGCAGCAGGATTATGCAAACTCTCCCGCTGAATATAGTGGCACTACTATAGGATTATACAGAGGGACGAGTCAAGTGAATGACAGTACATTATCTTCTGCAGATTAACTCCGATCACACTTAGGTTATAATTAAATCAGCAGCCCTCCGGAGGGTTCGTATCGTTGGGTATTTTGTGCAAAACTGAGGACAGGTAGAAACATCAGGGAGATCTCCTCTCAACTCTCGGTGGAATAACTTGTGTCCCTCCACTGTGGACTTTGTTCAGACCTGAAGCACACTGAGTGACTCTTAAAAAGACTCTAAAAACAAAAAAACAAACAAAAAAAAGACTCACTTAGTCTCCATAATGAGACGCTCCAGCACAGATGAGACTCCGTACCGGCGCAGTCCATCTTTGGACAGTAAGCCCGACACGCCACCGTTCACGTCTGGGTTCCACCGCTTCAGTGGAGAGTTTGAGTACAAGCGGCCACCGTTTGCGTTTGGCTTCCACACGACAAAGGGGCCGCAAACTTCCAAGGGGCGCTACGCCCAGGGGAAGAAGTATGTGGTGTTTTACCTGGACCTCTCCTTCATATTCCTCCTAGAACTGCGGCGCTGCAGGATGGCCGAGGGTTGCATGATGGCCCTGCGATATGCGATGGTCTTCTTCAACCTGCTCTTCTGGGTGAGTCCCCTTATCAGACATTTTCCTCATCTCTTGAGTGCGTGTGCTCCAGTTTGGTGAAATGTTTGTCCTGCTGTGAGGTGGTGGTGATTTCTTTTTCTTTCTTTGTATGTTTCTCTGCTTTGCATGTTTTTCTTATTCTGTTTTTTATGTGTCTGTGCAATCCAGAGATGTGATGTGAGAGGAGTGAGGAGAGGGGAGTGTGAAAGAGACAGATCATGCATTTAGATCATGTGCAACAAAGCCCACTGTGTGGGTGATTCAAGCTTTCTCAGCTCCCTATACAGTACTTTGAGTGTGGGTGTGCGCTGCATTGTTTGCTGAGTTAAGCTTTGGCATATTTAGAGCTTGCATTGTGTGCGTACACTAGTTAATCAGAGTGTTACAACCGTGCCGTGATTTCTTCACCTACCTCTGCTTCTCCACGCAACGCAGCTCCTCCCAGCAAATCAAGGCATCAGCTGTCAATCTGCTCTATCTGGCTGATTATATCTGTTTGCCGTGGGGATGCTGGAGCATCGGTGTCTGCCTGCCTCCGTCAGATAGCCCCCACAACGGATCGCTTTCACTTACAGCGTGAAGCCTGTCAGGTTTTTCCCCCAGCAGTGCTTCTGCTGCGTAGCTGAGGGAAGTGGATCTCGTGCCACACACTATCACTTCCCCCCCTTTTTTTTTGTTGTGAAATCTGTTGCCAGGTGTCAGCGTTGGAGGGATGCTGGCCTCTGTGGTTACCTTTCTGGGATTACTTTGATTTGTCATGCGTCTGTTCTTATTGGTAATGGAACGAGACGAGGCCTCTAGGACGGCGAAATGCAATCTAGTTTGCGAAATGCAATTTCCCCCCAGGAATGAGTGACCTCTTCACCTCCCCATCTTCTGTCAGCTATAAACTGCCGTCAAAGGCGTGATGGGAGGGGTATACACTTGTTATTAGCGCAATGTGTGAGTGTGCGTGCGTGCATGTGTGCCTCGCCAGTGGGGATAAATAATGACCGCTTGACCGCGATGAGCCGCAGTGTTCTCCATCTCTCTGAGAAGCCAATCATGTTATGATCCTCCAGGTAAGAACAAAGGAGCCCTTCCAATAAAAAGCTTGTCTTTGAGAGTAATGCATCTGAGTCATAGTCGGAGCCGATGGTTCATGTCAGACCTCAATGTCGCCCCCATTTCAACAGCAATTTACAAGCTGTAACACACGTCGACTGGTTCACACGGACCTCAGCTTCTGCAGTCTCATTGAAAAGGGCTTTAAATGTGACCTCAATATTCTGCAGACAATGGATTCGATGGGATGGCGGCGACAGCGGACCACCCGACAGTCAACACAGATTACATGGACATCGACAAGTTCAAAGTATATATTTGATTTCAACTTTTACTTACGTGGTGTATGGATAAAACAGGAGCACAGAGGCTGTTTTCATCAGCACATGCTTGTAAAGGTTATTTTTACCGCTGAGATTCCAAACTTCACCTGTTGCTCAACCATTAATAAGCTCTTTCAAAGTTTCTGAGGCGGGAATCTCCTCTGAAATAAACTTTTTAATTAGCCCAGAAACTTAGAGTTGCAGTGGAACACGATGCAGTTGTGACTTTTGAGAGAGTTGGGGGAATAGATGGTTCTGATCTTGTAGGGAAAATTTCGGATTTCTGAAAATGAGAAGAAAGTCAAATTGCTGGTGTGGATTCTTCTATCGACGCAGTCATTTCACTGAAATGGCGACACTAATGCTATACCGCTGCATCAAGCGACTGTGGTGCGAATGTCCTTCGATCCCACATCGAGAAAATAACACATTTCCATTTGGAAAACATCACAGGATTTGATGGAACGCCAGTGGCCTACTGAGAGCGATGCGCGACTGATTTTGTAATGGACCCAGATCACTGTTCTCTGTGATCTATTGATTCTAAATTAAAGTAGCCGAGCTATAACTTTGACATTTATTTATCCCATTTATTCCGCCCCACAATAATTTCAGTGTGCCGCAGCCAACAACATGCAGCCAGGACAAAAATGAGGACACACAGCCTGAAAAAGCACTTTTTTTTTACGAGAGGCAACGATTTAGCAAAACACCCGTCTGGATCGGGGCCGTCGTACGAAGGAATGTGACGGAAACCTTCAATTCACACAGCTCTGTGTCAGATGAAAGAGGAATTTCTTAGAAACATATGTTAAGAACTGATTTCTGACAAACTAGAATTACACTCAGTTGGTTAAGACATGTAAAATCTTATTTTAATATGATTGGTCAATCAGTTAAACTGTCAGGAAATCAAATGGCAGTGATTTTTTTTTATAATTGCTTGAATCTGATCTGCTCTTTTCTTCATAAATATCTCTAGGTTTTGTTGCCTTGGGCAATTGGGAATTTGTGATTACTGTTTTCTTCTCCACTATTTTCAACATTTATTAGCGTAAATAATTAATTCACATGCAAAGACTGTCAGATGTATAAAGCCCTGCACACACATGCGTCTGTCTGATAAATCTCAGTCACTGCGGATGTGTGCGCGTACAGCACAGTGCCTCGTTTCCACTCCCACAGTTTTCCGTTAATGGATGTAGAAATGCCCTTAAGAAGTCGTTTGCATACGGATACCTGCGCCCGCCCCTCCGCTCTCTAAACCTGTCAGCACGAGGAGTTACACTGAGAGACGAGCGCATGGGTGAGATTGTCCAGCAGCGCCAGAGCAGCCGTCTTTCCGCACACAACACATTAGGCAGGTCTACGGATATTTATAGCCCCCGTGCCACTAATTCATCACATGTACCTGTAAAGCATCATCACAGGGATCTCAGACATCGTTATTAAACGTCAGAGGGGAGGTCAATGATTAATTGATGGAGCTCTTATTGAAACAGACTTCACAAAGTCACAGCTCAGGGTAAAGGGAAATACCAACATGGGCTCCGATTCAGAGGAACAGAACGTTATCAATTCATGACTCTTTAGTAATTTAAAACCAGGGCTATCGGCTGACTCACTGAACGCAGTGCAGAATGCAAACACCACAGCACAATCAATGGAACAACCTAAATAAGCTGTTTTACTCTGAGGTTGCATCTCCCACTTGAGATTTTAATCCTCTCCTTATCATCTCACCTGCAGCTATCTCTCCAAAAATGTCTCAAGTATGCATGAGGCACACTTTTAAAAAACAGCAGCTGATGTGCGGGTAATGGTCTGTGCACCATTTCGGTGCCTACAAATCTTTCATACATGTGGCCCCAGGACTGGGATGAGGACTGTGGTGGGAATGGATTTTTTTTGGATGCAGGACTGAAAATAATGATAATAATAATGAAGAAACATCCACCGTGGAGTGGGTTATAAGTGTCTTTCCAGGGGCAGCAACAACAAGAACAACAACAAAAACCACAACAACAGATGAACTGGACCGTTATAGTAGCACAGTGACAGCCATCATGATTCTGAAAAGAAACTCTGGCAAGAAAATCAGTGGATAAAGACGGCACAGCAGTCAGTGTATGGGCTGTTCGGCTGGCAGATGATCTCTGTAAATTGCAGAGGAAAAATAAAAACACCATAGCAACAAGTGCTTATTGCAAAAGATTAAAAGATATATAAATAAAGTAATCTGACCGGCCACGTTCGGATACTTGCAAAACACACTCGCAGAGCAGGATGAACGACACAAATAATGAAGAGGAGAATCAGTGTGTCTGCCATGCGCAGTCGATGTACAGGAATCTGTCATGTTGGAAATAAGTATTGACAGCTATAGCAGAAAGTGACAAACTGCACATACACACACACACACACACACACACACACACACACACACACACACACACACACACACACACACACACACACACACACACACACACACACACACACATAGAGAAAGAAGTGTTATTGTGTTATTATCTTCGTCTCTTTTTATAAACCATCACACATCATCTTAACACTGCTGCACATCGTGCAAGATGACAGTATGAAACATGACAGAGACAGACTATAAATATCATTCCACAGATACGTACAGTTAAAGGAACACCTGAAGTTAAAGGAACACCTGAACTTATTATCTAAACATAAAATATGTGTTTGATCCATTTTAAGAATACATATTTTCATGTTGACTTTACTATCTATTGATCTTACTGTTATTATTCTCAGTATATTCTGAGCACATGTTGCAGGTCTGTTCAGCCTGAGGGACGGCTCCTCTGTTGCCACAAGGTTTTTGTGAGTTGTCCTTACAGTATCTGAAACTGTAGGTCTAAGGACAGACGCCTGCTGCACAGACTAGGTACTGAGGTAAAGCTTGTCTGTAGTATTCGTCCATCAGGTCCTCCAACCTAAACAACCAAGGAGTTTTTTATCCTCTCATCCAACCAGTATCAATGTTTCCTGAAATACTACTGCACCTACAGCAACTACAATTAAGCTTGACTATCATGGTAAACAATCAACTATGCAATAATTTCCATGGTAACTACAATGACAGCCATGGCTTCATTAGGTTTGGACACTAAAAATAGGCCTACTACTATTCTACTTCTACTGCTCCTGTCATAATTGCTATGATCACGAGATGCTAGATGCCTTAAAGCAAAATGCTACACTACACCTATTGTAATCAGATGCCGAAGACACAGCTTATGCAGTAGGCTCGTTTTGTACAGTCTCTATCATGTTTGTGGTCATCTCCAAATAGCAGCAGAAAGAGGTTGCAGTGACACTCTGTAGGGTCAGAGCAAATAAAATATCCAAGACTTTTTAGCTTCTAAAACCAGTCCTTCAGCTTATACAACAACAAATCGTTACATTTACATTTCCGAGCTTCATATATCTTTGCCGCACCAGAACTTTGCCACTCAGGTTGCTTCCATCATTTGAGTTAACTACAAACTACAGTAAAAAGAGAAAAAAAAAGAAAACGATGTGTTTCATTAGTGTTACAGTGTTCTACAGGTGGGAAAGTGACAAAACTAGAAAGTTGTTAACTATGCAGCAACGACAACAAAAAAAGATCTTTCACAAGTAGCCTACAGGTGTTTTCAATAAAAGAATAAACTTCAGTTTGCTGTTCAGTGAGGATGGGGAAGAGCTTCTTTATATGTTTTACTAAAAATCTGCCTCCTGCCATGTGAGATGGTTTTCTTGTTGGCTACTTGTTTTGTTTCCTTTCTGACTCAGCGACTCCATCAATTAATCATTTGCTCACTGTTGCATATAAAGCATCAAATCCCCTTCGGAGTGGAGGCTCCGCTGCACAACAAAATACCGTTTGGAAAATATATAGAAACGGCTGATTACATGTGTTTTTCTCTTATTATTTGTAGATGTTATGCATTTATCTAAAAAATGTATATATCTGTGCAGTGGGAAAAAATCCTTCTAGGAGGGATTGATGATAGGACATTGTAATCCCACAAGAAAAAAAAAATGGATGAACATGTTTTGACACACAGACACCAGAAGTGTGAGTATTTCTAGGGACAAACTGTCTGCTCACAGCAGAGCCACTGTCTAATTTACTCTCAAGGCAACTGCAAGAGGCCACGGGGTCAAAATGTGACGAGGGAGTGAGAATGATCGTTATGATTGAGGTCAGGAGCTTCTGGTCTGCAGCGACACTCGGCTTCAGTCCTGCTTTCCACGCGACTCTGATGCACTGCAACTTTTACTGCAGGGTATCAATGGGTGACTTAAAGTGAAGCGTTAAAACAGCTTTACTAAGAAGCCTGACTAAACCTGTGCCAAGTCTTACAAAGCCTCACCTGGCTCTTCATGTAATCTTTTATTTACGGTCACAATTGTTTCTGAATCCCTTTCAAACTGCTTTGAGGCTCATTGTTCCATTGCTCTTTGTCTTTATTTCTGATTTAAGTGATTTTTACACAAACCGCACTTTAAAGGAGACATATTCTGCCCCCTTTCCACAAATTAAAATAGTTCCCAGGTGTCTTAAAGACATGTCTGTGACATGCTTCGGTCAAAATACCTCAAGGATCAAACATCACAGCTCTTTTCATCCTCTCAAAACAGTCCCGTTCAGAACAGTTGATTTCAGTGCCTGTCCCTTTAAATGCAAATCATCATCATGCAGTCATTGCTTGCTCCGCCCCTTCTACTGGTACCAGGTAGGGGTGTTATTATGCAAATTTGAATCCTAGTTACATCACTGGAAGACAACTGAGGGAACAGCTCATAAAACAACATGGATTTCAACCTTGGGAGCCTGAATATTACAGACATTTTGGGGGGCAGAAGGCAAGAGAAACACCTAAATATATAAGAGCCTTCAAAATGTGATATTTCCATAATGTGTCCCCTTTAAGGAGCAGATTGGTAAACCCAGTTGGACTCTGATTCGATGTCCCCGAGCACTCCAGTCAAGTTCCTTGCTGCAGCCACTTATTAAACACAGTCGTCTTACGGCGCTGACAGCTCAGACAATGCTTCTGCTAAAAGACAGGGGAGAGAAAATTGGAGGAAAACACAAATGAAGTGTTAATTATGCACTGGATTCACACTAAGGAAGAGAAAAAGCAACAATTACACTGCTGTGTGTTTGTGCTAGAAATAAACAGATCTTTACTTTTTATTTTTAAACACTCAAAATAACACCCAGGAAGCTAATAAACAAAAAATATCTTCTTTTTCAAAGGTTAAGCTGTAGAAAAACTCGATATGAGCTATTATTGTAGTTTAATAGTAGATGCAAAGAAATGTGTACCAGCTACCACTCTTTTGGTGAAATGCACAGTGTCTCTGAAAGCATAGAACAAATAAATCATAAATATATTTTGAGAAAAATGAACCATGGGACCTTTAATGCTAAATATAAACAGTGAGAATGCACTCGTGTTGTTCCTCCTACATTAGAAATTGACAGATTGTTTGGAAAAGTTTGTTGCAAAGGTTCCCACAACCATGTTGCACTTCTTCAGTTTACTACGTTTTCGCCCTCTGTCCAGTTCATCTCAAACCAGCTCCACTGGGGTTTCAGTCTGGAGCCTGTGCTGCTCCTCCAGCCGGTGAAGCCACAGTCTGGTTCTTTTCTTCAGCCTTGGCTCATTATCTTTCTGTGTAGGATGAACCTTTCACCAAACAGTCTGTCCTCCTTTGTTACTTTTTCCTCGCCACTCTGATACGACAGTCTTCAACAGAGGTGGCACAAACGTTACCTAAACCTGTTGTTTTGTCGTATTCTCTTTGTCAATTGAAGGTTGAACCTCACCTGTCTGTGTAGATTGTCTCATCCACTACTGTTGTTTACACTGATGAGTCCTTGTAGCTGCAACATGTTTGCTCTTTGCCCCACATTAAACTGAGAAGACTATTTATCCGTGAGTGCCAGCAATCTGTTCTGTTTAAATAGCGAAAAGCAATTCATCGCTGCCAATGTTGGAGTTCCACAGGTTTTTGTCTTTTTTCACCTGTTTTTCTACTTTTTCTACAGTTCAGCATTCCCCCGTGTTTCATTTATGCTCACTGAACTGCTATAATTTCAATAACCACTAGAAAAACTGGTCTTTTTCTGACTCCTGACCAGCAGTGTATTTGTTATTCAAGATAAACATCTTTACAGTCTCTGCAACTTCCTCCCCATTCATTCTCCAATGCCAATAAGAGGTGCATTAGCTCGAAGGCTGTCATGGAAAGCAGTTTCTTTCAAAGTGCTGAAAAGGAATCACAAGGTCTGCATTTGTTTGTGCATAAGTGTGTGTGTGCATTAGTTTATGTCACACACAAAGTCAACAGCAGCTAATAGAACTCACACATATTGAAATTCAATGACTCTTGACTTAATTTAGACGATGGTCGTTGGCTGTGGTGTTAAGAGTATGAAATAAGCTCTAACCTCGTCCGTTAAGACCAGTGTTTGTGAGAGCAGCCTGGGTATCGCTTGCTGCCAGACGAAGTGTCACAAATATATATATAATCATATGTAGAAGAGGAGCGACTGATTTCTGTGCTCCAGGAAAAATGCTGATTATCCCCTAAATGTAACAGCAATGACTCCGCCATAAAATTGCAGCAGTGGGCAACTGAAAAATATAATCGACTTCAGCGGAAACCACCGCAGAGCTGGAAAAAGTGCCCCACAGTTACAAAATACCCAAAATAAGACTCTCATTTACAGCCACTTTTTAATTAATCTTGTTAGCACAAACGTGTCTTTTCCACACCGCGGGAGGGTGGAGGAGGGGGAGGAGGCTCATGCAGCAGTGGGATGAGTCTGAGACAGAGAAAAGATGGGAAGGCAGCAGCAGCGGTAGCAGCAGCAGGCAGACGGAAGAGACTGAAGACATGTCCTCTGAAGTTGTGTTTACTTGTCATCATAATGTAGGTCAGAGCCCAGCGGAGGATCCATAGATTGCCGGAGTTGTGAATGGGTTGCATCTGTCTCCGCTGATTTAGCCAGATCAATAGAAATTGCCTTTCTACTGATTTGAGATCTGTCAGCCCCGCCCCATCTGGCCCCTAAACTGCCACACAGTCCATTGATTTGCAGCAGGACTGAGGGTGGGTGGTGGTGGGGGTTGACGTGCACTGCATGTGTAGTCCAGATAATGGCCCTGCAGTTTGCATTTGCTGAGTTTGGCATGTTTGTGCACAGAGCTCACAGACAACAGAATCACACCCACATTCAATTGGGAAACTTAATAAAAACAAAAGGATGTCTTCATTTTTCATTTTTTTCTAGTCTTGAGAATTACATTTCCAGATGATGACACATTTTTGTGTCTGTTGTCAGCTGTCATCAGATCTGGCAGGCTTGTCATGTAAGTGTAGAAAGTAGCGCCGGCATTGCAGTTAATATTGAATAAAAAAACTTAAAAATAAAACAAAAAAATATTTTCACACTGACTTTGTTGAAAAAGAAAATATATTTTAATAAAGCTCTCCGGGGTTTTGATTGGCTCAGACAGAGGCTTAGGTGGTGGCTCAGGGAAGCTGCTCTGCCTCTATCATCACTGCCAGTTTAATACTCAAACCCCTTTGATTCCACTGCTCAGCTTTCATAGACACCAGATTTTGGCATTGCCATATCACTGACCTAGTTGAAGCCTCCTTTAGCTTTTTACAATCCAATTTTCTTCATGTTCCCATGGTGATGAAAAGCAACAGTCTCATGAATTTGACAACATGAAGTCATGACTTTATTTGTTCTCACTAGTGACATTTAGGCTCTCGGCGATGTGCGAGCAGCTTCATTTCCTCATCTGATGCGGTGATGAGCACAATTTAGACTGATAGAGCTAATGTGTGCTTTGATTGAACCCTCATGCTGAGATAAATTAGACACTTGTCTTCTGACTTCTTCATGTTGTTAGAGAAGCAGAACGTCTTCAAATGAAATTTAATTCTATGTTTCTTGTATTCAGACAAAATAAAACAGAGCGTGGTGTTACCTGAATTAAATATACAAGAGGACATTATGAACATAATCAACTTAAGTCTTCAAATGAAAGCATTTTTAAACTAAAGAAGCGAAAGACGATCTCAAATAAGATTGCCTTTGCTTCCACCACAGTTTTCCTCCATCAGCATGTCAAGACGGCAGTGATAACCATTCAGTTTATAAACCTGATACACACTGATCTCAGGTCTGTTTTGAAAGTTTCCCGTTGTGTTGTTTTTTACACACAACATTTGCCTGACTTTTTGCAGTTCATTTAAAGGCTTGAACAAAGTTGTAAATTGTCTTGATGCTACTGATAACATGGCTCGTGCCCTTTGTGTTCTGCCAACGCTCCTCACATCACAGCGTGTTTTAATTGCCCTCACAACAAGTTTCTTTTTTAAATACATTTCCATTTCCACAGGTTATTGAAATTCACTTTGACCTGAGGCGATTTTATAATGATAAAGACTCCTGTGCTTCTTTCCTCACTGCTTTATATGCAAGTTGGAAATATATTACTGTCAATGCTTCTGGGTACATGCAAACTTGCACAAACTTGGTACAAAGTACTGATATATTTTGTGCTGAAGAACGAAACTTAGTGCGAGCCATACCTCTGATTTACTCTGGTGTTGTTTTTATTACTTATGGCGCTTAGTAAGTATACGACTGACAGAAAAAACTGCAACAAATTCTTAATCCAGTTTTAAATATAATGGACACCAACTGACCAATTCTGAGAGCAAAACTAAACAAGTAACCTTCCTGCTCCCAAGAAAGTGGACAAAATTAGCCCAATGTGTTCAAAGCTTTGCAGGTGAACAGTTCAAAGTGAAGGAAGTGGTTTCAAGGGCGGTGAATCAAGCAAACCATAGACCTGTGAGCTTTAGTGCTGGTTGACTTTGTTACTACAGAGAAAGAAAAGCTCTTCTCTCCTATTTCCACTTCCCTCATGCCAGCAGCTGCTGGTGTTCATTCATAATGCCCTTACAGCATGTATGAGAGTGGTATAACTGAGATGAAACAAATGTGCGTTTCCTAAATGTTGAGCTATTCCCTTAAATGCAAATTTAAATGAATTTCTGATTCTAAATATTCAATCAATTACAGTAAAATTATGAATATGACTGAATGAAAATAAAAACAGTTACAAGAAGAAGTGAGAAAGTTGGATATGACAGATTAAAAATGGCTCAGTGGTATCAACAAATTAATTTGTAAAGTGCATTTTAGCGAGTTCCAGGTTGATGAAGAAGCCAAAAACAGCTCTTCCAAGCTCAGTATGAACTCACGGGACCTGGAGCGTGAGCCACTCATTTACTTCTGATGCAATATGGTCCAGTGGACCAAACTAGCATGGAAGCAATGTGAGGAAGGCAGCTTTCCAATAAACGCCTCGGAGATAAACAAATAAGTATGCAAATCATGCCTCTCAGAGAGCGAGAGGGGGGCACCTTGCCTTTTTGTACAGAATGTAGTGATGAGTGTTATTAGCATCACCATTAATGAACCTGAGCGCAGAGGGGTGGACAGCATCGGGGGCTTCACAGTTGCAGCCCAAGCATGATGACACCATAACAGGATTTTTTTTTTTTTAATTGTCTCAACAATTTTTTTTCTGCAAACAGAAGGTAGATTTTATACAGAAAAAGCCATCATGACTCAGTCCATGACAGCTGAAGGAAACCCCTCATCAGTCTGAATGGTATTTGTGTACAACTGTTCAGCCAAACCATAATGCTGCCACTCTTCACATAATGTATCCCATAACAGTAAACATGTAAATGTTTACTCTGTGAATCACCCATTCACTACACTTTATTTGTGAAGAGCTCTCACATCTCTCCAGCACTTTTCCAGATTAGTCTGGGGGACTGAGTGGAAATACTTAGGGAGGCTGTGCTTTACTATTTTGTCAGTATTCTGACAGTGAATCATTTTCTCCACCGCATCAGTCTGGCATGACTGCAGTGAGGCTGCTCTCTGTACACAGATGGCCTTATCTCCTCTGTCCTCTCATGGCAACAAAGGACATCTCTTAAAACAGGTATAAAACATTTCCTTCATCAAACATACATAGGACTCCAAATAAAATGCAGCCAGTGCACAAGCCAGTCATTTAGAAAATACTTTGCTTTCTGTTCTTCAAAGGCTCTCTGCCAGTATGCTAAAATTAATAAGTGTTGAGTAACCGCTGTTGACAGATCTGAGTCATGAAATATTTTAAATATTCATAAAGGACACTTGAGGACTGGATATGTCACAGCGATGTGCAGCTCAGTGTAACAGCGGCGAGTAGCTGCACTGCTGTGATAGGGTCTCCTTGCATTGTAAAGGTGTGTCATCTCTCATTTCTAGGTTAGTATGAAAAGATTAAGACGTCACATGACAGACACGCTGCACGAGCCTGAGCACACACACGCTCAGGTCCGAGAATAAGCATGCATTTAAGTGAGAGTCAAGTGTCTGCCCGTCAGTATAATCCGCTTTGTTTCACTCGACTGACCATGTGGAGCCGCTCGGAGTGATGACGAAACGTTAGAGGAGGTTTCATTGAAAATTTGACGTGGACCTTGGGGATGATGTCGTGTAAGACAAGGATGTACAGTACGGTACCTCAGGTGTGCATATGGAGAGGTTTTCTGTGTTAGTATACAGCAGCGGGCCGTTAACCTGGCCTGCACCTGTCAGTCTGTCTCATTACATATGAGAGGCCAGATGGAGGCAGTGAGCTCCAACACCCCGACGACTCTGCTGATGTAGAGAGGGAAAAAAAAAGCTAGATGCACCTAATTGACAGCGTGGTGTCATCTAATGAGCTTTAGGGAAGGGGACAGTCTCTGTGCAAGCAGCTTCAGTCAACCCACAGCTTCAGGGAGGAAGGAGGAAGGCCGATGATGGGTCGTATGGATGTGGGTGGAGCGATGGGCGGGTCAACAGAATGCAGGACTTTCACTCATACAACGGGCCACCGTTCATTTCCCGTGTGTTTAACATGACAACAAAGGTCCTGCGTCCCTGCGAGGTGCAGGTGACCTATTTGGTCGCTTAAGCTGGAGCTCCTCTTGTTAGCCGAGGCTGCAGCGGAGTCCCAAGTGGAATGCATAAACAGCCAAGTGACACTGATCAGAGCCGCGTGGATCCTGCCGCAGCTGCTGACGAGACGCTGAGGGGACCGAGCAGGAACCAAAAGTTCTGCCTCTGATGTGCGACTAAGAAGAAGAAAGTCGGTGTTAATTATCAGCAGGGCAGGACGTGAGGGAGAAAAGCTGCAGGATACCTTGTTGTCCTGTGTTGCTCGAGGAACAATAAAAAAAAAAAAACAGACCGTTTTTTGTTGTTTGGCTCGTGTGATTGTGTTCAAGGATGCGTGGCATCCTCAATGAGACATTTCTGTAGAAATCACAAAGGTGTCAGGAGAGGATGGAGGGGGCGGATACAAATACTCAGTAACAAGTCATTTATGCCTAAGAACAAGCAGCGGTGTAGAAGTAATAGCAATTTAAGGAGAGACAGACTTTCTTTCTGATATGTGGTTGTGATGTACCCACGCACTTGGTAATCTCTCTCTTTCTGTAAAAGTGTCCTTCTATTGATATTCTCCTTCCTCTCCACGATCTCCATTACCTCTGTGAAGCTGATGCTCTCCGTAGAGTCAGGAAATATTTCCGATTGCAAGGCTTACTCAGCACAAGACAGGGCCCGGCGAGTCAAATTTTTATATGGTACATTTCATGCATGAGGAAAACACAAATGTGCTTCACATAAAAAAAACAACATTTAAAATGCATAATAATTGGTAGACATTGGCTAAGGAAGAATGAAAGAGGAGAAAGGCAGAGACAGGCTTAAACAGAATAGAAGAAGAAAACGATTTTTTATTTCAGCGTCGCGGCAAGTCGAATCAAATCACATACTTTGACGGAGCTGCAGACATATTATTCTGTATCTGCACGACTCTGTTCTTGACTGAAGTTATATCAGATATATTCAGTGTGTTATTCCTTCAAAACTATCTAAATATCACATGAACTCAGCCAAGAATTTAGTGAATTTGAACAGGATGCACTTGCCCAAAGCTTGGCTGTGCATAATTGATTGACTGACTTATTGATTGATTGATTAACTGACTTTATTATCCCAGAGGGAAACTGGTCTGCAGTATTGACGTTCAGGTGAGTGCAAAGATTCGATTCGGCTCCAGC
Organism: Decapterus maruadsi; assembly: GCA_030347415.2. NCBI lineage: Eukaryota > Metazoa > Chordata > Actinopteri > Carangiformes > Carangidae > Decapterus > Decapterus maruadsi. The sequence continues at coordinate 23,235,001 of CM064900.1, read as the reverse complement.
ACACAACAATGAACAACAATACACAACATGTTCTACTGTGATAATGTTGCTCAACTGTTACTCAGCGCTGCGCCATCACTAAGCTAAAAAAAAGAACAACAACACTCAAGATAAAAGCAGCTGACATGACCCCGCGTTTACCTGCTATAAATGTGCAGCAGCAACCAGCCACCTGTTTCATGTTTGACATCAACATAATCACACAACATTTCAATGAATGAATCTGCCAAGGTGCATATTTCCTTTGTTCTTCCTACAATGTTTGCTTGTTGATGCCTATGCAGTGTGCTTATGTTAAGGCGAACAGATCATCTGGTTGGATAGGAAAAAAGAACAACAAAACATTATCCACAGAGAAATGATCTTTTCCTCAAAATGTAGAGCATGTACAGAGTGCAATAACATCAAGGGACAGTTCAACATTTTGGCCAATTGGCCCATTGCCATAATCCCTTTAGTTTTATGAGTATAGGTTTGTTACCTTTAATTGTCAGTGCAAGCTATTTTTAGAACGGCGGAGCAGAGCCGTGAGCTGCTCAGAGCTACGCTACGGAGGCTCATGGGATTTCTTGTTTTCCCTCATCAAACTCATCAAAATACACAATCCAACAACTCCAAAACGCTCTGGTGGACAAGTTGTGACCTGCACATTCACCACACTATGAGATAATATGAGATAACGAAACGTTACAAGGCAAATGCAGAGACTGCTTGCCGAAAAGCTGCCCCCAACGGGAAAGCGCATCAGTGGTTCTGCATGAATTTACCTCGAAAACAACTCTGTCTCGTAACGTTCCGTTATTATCTCATAGCGTGGTGAATGTCTGTTCAAAAATAGCTTGCACCGACAATTAAAGGTAACAAACCTACTCCTATAGGGATTACAAAATGTTGAACTATCCCTTTAAATTGGGAAACAACTGTGCATGGGCAACCATATCTATGCTGATGTGAAACACCACTGCACCTGCACCGGGACGCGTCTTCTCATACATGGAATATATTGAGTCCACAAACGATAGCTGCTCTTTATCAGTAGTTTCCACACATTCCTTCCACCAGCTGCTGCCTCTGTTTCAAATGCATTTGACATAGTTAACAGTGGACAGTGGTTTGCACCAGACTGGACGCTCAAATCTGGACTTAACTCTTCAGAGGACTGAGGAGACGCTGCCTATTTTGGAGAATGGTCTCCTCACTTTTATAGCGCATGCTGAACTGTTTTATGGACTACATAAATTCAGGGTACTGTAATCAAAAGTAAAATTACATTTTTTATTTCCAAAGATTGTCCTACAACATATGTTTGAATCAGTCAGATGAGTTGCACCAATATTGGTGATTGGCAGACAGATATACTATGTATCTATCTATAACTCAGATGTAGTTAGAGTAGCAGCTTTCATCTGTTTATATCGGTAGTTTGACTGAAGCAGCGATATAGTGGTTGAGCTGATGCAAACACTTCATTCTTTATACTCCCTCTTTATTCTGACTCCACCTAAAGCCACCAAGGAAATGCTATTTCAAAACACAAAAACAAATCCGAAGCTTTTACTGCAGAAAATAGAGCAAGATAACAAAATGTCATGTGAATGTAGACATGGTGTGATCTGTAACAGTGACTCAGTGTTGGTAAACTACTGAGTAAAGCGACTGTTTCCTTTTGGCTCTGACTCAGCACACAGCCCACGCAGCAACTTCAGCACCAGCGCCAAAAACCTACATAATCAAAGCAGAAACGTGAACCTCTTACAACTTGTACATCCTCTGATTCAGGACCTTCCTGTCACCTTCCTAATGGAGTCCATGGCAGCCGTCATGTAACGGCTAATAACACACGTCGAGCCATAAGTTCTGTCCCGACAGGAGAGCTTTCTGAAGAAACTTTGACAAGTGCATGCATCACTTTAATTAGATTATGCCAGCAACATTCACTGTGTAATTATGCCCAACACCTGGCTGTCACCGCCATGCTCCTTCAAATTTCAAAGCGCAGAGAAATTGGCAATACATTTCCATTTACAATGCTATTCTTTTCTTTTTCCTGGTCAAAATCAGCTTCAGCTGACATGGCTGGTAGACTGGTAAAAAAAAATAAAAATAAAGTGTTTGTACAGTAATTCTGTGCTTTCAGTTTTTCATAAATAATAGCCATTCAAAATAAAACCCTTTCAGAGGAGACGGCTTAGACCTTGAGGTATGAAAGTTGCTTTTCACAGAGCTTTAATGTGTGATTTTTGTTTTCAGTGAAGCGGCTGACACATATTTCAATGCCATATTGTTTTTTTTTTTTTCGCTATGCTGCAAGTTCTGGCTTAGCACCCTAAAAAAACATTACAGCGAATATTCAGTGGCATTCACTGCTTCTCACCAGCAGATGTTTCCCTTCTTTATTCATAGATTTTAACTTTACAAGCCTCTGGTTGTTCATGTAGCTGGCCAAGTACAATTCTTATCAAAGCTTCAAGAGCTTAATGTTGGGTTATATTCCTGGCTTTATTCAGCAAACTGTCAATCACACATTTTTAATCACTTAAAAATGTACCAGTAAGTCACAACCGTGGCTCTGCTCTGTGCTGCTGGCCCTTTTAGACCTCCATTCACTTACTCACATTTTGCATCTGCTCATGACTGCTCTGTAAGATGCACACATCCATACTGATTATTTCACGCATTCACACTTTAACAACAGTGAGAGGATGCAACGACGAGGCCCTGCTCTTTTCAGCAGGCTATAAAAATAGAGGGTTTTTTATTAACACTGATAAAAAATTCCATCTTCTTATCGACAGGGGAAACGGAGAAAGGCGGGAGACTCCGCTGCAGCACCGGCTAGAATAAAGATTCTGCTGGGCAGAGGGAGAGAGGGACACACAGAGAGTCAGAAGGAGGAAGGGGAATGATTTGGGTGCGGTTGGGGAGGAGAAGAGGGAGAGAGAGTATCTGTGTTTAAGTGACACCAAACAGAAGCAAAGTGGGTCTGGACAATGTGAGGAACAGATGGTTGTTGGGTGAAAAAGGACTGGGCGTTGAGAGATGGAGAGTGGGGGGGAGAACGATAACTACCACTGAGAGTTAGAGGGAGAAAGAGAGGGAGACAGATGGAGAGAATGGAAGGAGGCGACGGGGGAGGTGAATTTGTCTTTACTGCCCTTGTTAGTGTAATCGAGGTTGGGTTGTAGCAGTATGGAAAAAACTGACTGCAGTGTGGTGCAGCACAGAGTCCGACCAGCGCGGACGTACCGGAGGATGCCCGACTGCCCGTGCACCTTGGGACCTGCGCTGAATGCAGGTGGAGTGGTGCAGAGCTAGAAGAGATGGTGGAGGAGGGAGAGGTGGGGGTGGGGTGGGATGGGAGGGAAGAAGGGATGAGTGAGTGAGGGATAAGGGATCGAGGAGCGGAGGTTGCAGGAACAGGTGGGGAAACAGCAGGTGGCAAGGGGGTAAGGGAAGAAAACATGTCGTGGTAACGGCCCAGGTAGGCTGCATCATAAAGCCTGATGATGCTTTAATGACCTGGACGTGCTTGTTCGTGGAAAGTGAGTTAAATATACAAGGAATTAAAACTCTTGATATTTTATCAGGTGTGATATTGAAGTTGATTCCCTAATGACTGTTGCATTTCAGCTTATTAAGACCTTGACCAAGCATACATATTTTTACATCATTTGATGCTCTGCAATCACTATTCAAAATTCATGATGTCTTGAAGCAGCATCAACTGAAATTCTGCCACTCTCAGTCAAGTGCACTTTTACATAAATTCATCCCAATTTCTATTTCTTATTTGTATGTGATAGTACAAGGACTATCAAATAGTTAGGGCACCGGCCATCGCCAGGGCACTCGACCCAACAGCTATGAAATAGCTGTAGGGACGAGTGCCCGGCGAAGCCGGGCACTATTGTTATTCTGTGGATTTTTTCCTAGTTATTATTTTTTTTCATCTTCCGGACGATTTTCGATTCGCTACTAGTCCTGCAACTCGAAGAGTTGCAGGACATATTATATATCAAAACGTGCGTCCTGATCGGGATCGCTATGCTATTACTTTTCTAAGCAGTCTACGAATTTTTCGCGACGTAAGTCGCGAAAAACTGCGAAAAATTTCCCATAGAGAATGCATGGGAGAAGGTCAAAAAACGAACAAATCATCGGATTTTTCATACTGCCAACTGTTGTCTACTGCTCGGGCATACTTTCACCTAGAGACTCTGTTTAAACTGTAAATAGTAGACACAAGTCTTGTGTATTGGTGTATTACTCCACGTTTTGATAGGTTGTATAGTTTTTGATCAATCCCTGATCAATGACCATGATCATTTTTGGAGATATTATGAGATTATAATGGGTGTGTATTGCACGGAATGTTCGTGCTAGAGTGCGTGATGTCATCAGCTAGAGTGGGGGAAAGCCCTGAAAAACTCCTGAATCTTTCTCTTTCCAAACTCCTCTTGGACACAATTTACACTGTACACACATAATTTTTTCACAGTTTTGTAGACAAACTTGTTGTGTCTCCCACAATGTGTTTAAAATATCAGAGAGACTTACAGAATTTGAATTAGCAGCCTCTGAGTGTGGCCATGTCTGTCTCTTTGCCTCATTGACTCCAATACAAAAATTTTCTGAGAGGAGCAGAACGGACCGATGTTTTAAAACTGCCCGTGTCGCCAAAATATTTACTGTAGAAACACCAAATCGTACCAAAATTTTCAGGAAGGCCTTAGGGCACCGTTGATCCGTGTCTTGTTCTGATAGGAGCTACCGTTTTGTCAGAATAAGCCTAAATGCGAGACCAGTGCAGAGGCAGAAAATCTGTCTTTTTCTCGACGTTTCTGTCTGCCTCAGCCTGGTGGCCCCTATCGTCATGGGCAACCAGCTCAAGTTGTCATGGTAACCTCTGGTCCTCAGGCCAGGGTCGTTAACTCCATAAACAATCCACCTGGAGCTCGTTAAGATGTTTGTAAACACAGACACACAGCTAAATCAGACTGATACAGGATGCAGCTCAGTCACACACACAGACTCTAGAACCAGCTTCATGTCATTACAGTTACACACACACACACACATTAAAAACACACAGGTAACATACAAATGCGCGCGTCAGCGCGCACTCCTCTCCCACACTCTAACACACACAGGTAACTTCCTGTGATTACAGTTAAAGACACACAAACACATCAAACTCTCATCTCTCTCACTCTAACACAGGTAACTTCATGTGATTACAGCTCCTCCATATCAGTGCTTATAGAAAGATGATCATGTGTCTGATCAGCTCTGTCTTGACCTTAAGATCGTGGGTTTGATTCCCATGTTGACAGAGATGGTTAGAACGGCAGTAGCTCCGGTGCCCTTTCAAAATTTCCCGAGAGGAAATTTTCTAGTTATTACTATTAGTACCACTTTTTCAGAGAATTGTTTTTTTTTTCACCACATTTTCTAGAATTTTTAAAGAAACTTTTTTCTAGAAATTGTTTTTTTTTTTTTTTAGAAAACTTTAAAATAAAATTAATTGTTTCCACTAAACATTTTTTTTACTTCTATTTAAAAAATTGTATACCACATTTTCTAGAATTTTTCGAGAAATGTTTCCACACTTTTGAGAAATTTTACCACTTTTTTTTCTAGAAAACGCTTAACTTTATTTTATTTTTTGAAATCTTACCACTTTTTTTTAGAAAGGATAGATAGATAGATAGATAGATAGATAGATAGATAGATAGATAGATAGATAGATAGATAGATAGATAGATAGATAGATAGATAGATAGATAGATAGATAGATAGACAGATAGATAGATAGATAGATAGATAGATAGATAGATAGATAGATAGATAGATACATACATACATACATACATACATACATACATACATAGATGGAAATAGTTGTAGAGTCAGCAGAAACAAAACCAATAGAAATGATTTAAAATCAGTAAAAACTTTATTGAAACGTCACGTGTTGACAGTCTGAGCAGCAGGAAGCAGGTGGGTTTAGTTATCGTGCTGCAGAACGGTTTAATAACAGTGAATAATAATGAGAACAATATAATGTTTCCTGTTGATCTCACTCGCTGACCTTTCACATTAAAACTTCCTGTTGATCTCACTCGCTGACCTTTCACATTAAAACTTCCTGTTTCCAGTTTGCAGCTGATCAGCTGATCTGGTCACGTGACTTCACAGTCTGGTTATTGGTCTGTTACATGTAGAACATTATTAGGGCACCGGCCATCGCCAGGGCACTCGACCCAACAGCTATGAAATAGCTGTAGGGACGAGTGCCCGGCGAAGCCGGGCACTATTGTTATTCTGTGGATTTTTTCCTAGTTATTTTTTTTCAACTTCCGGACGATTTTTGATTCGCTACTAGTCCTGCAACTCGAAGAGTTGCAGGACATATTATATATCAAAACGTGCGTCCTGATCGGGATCGGTGTGCTATTACTTTTCTAAACAGTCTACGAATTTTTCGCGACGTAAGTCGCGAAAAACTGCGAAAAATTTCCCATAGAGAATGCATGGGAGAAGGTCAAAAAACGAACAAATCATCGGATTTTTCATACTGCCAACTGTTGTCTACTGCTCAGGCATACTTTCACCTAGAGACTTCGTTTAAACTTTAAATAGTAGACACAAGTCTTGTGTATTGGTGTATTACTCCACGTTTTGATAGGTTGAATAGTTTTTGATCAATCCCTGATCAATGACCATGATCATTTTTGGAGAAATCATGAGATTATAATGGGTGTGTATTGCACGGAATGTTCGTGCTAGAGTGCGTGATGTCATCAGCTAGAGTGGGGAGAGAGCCCAGAAAAACTCCTGATTCTTTCTCTTTCCACACTCCTCTTGGACACAATTTACACTGTAGACACATAATTTTTCACAGTTTTGTAGACAAACTTGTTGTGTCTCCCACAGTGTGTTCAAAATATCAGAGAGACTTATAGAATTTGAATTAGCAGCCTCCGAGTGCGTCCATGTCTGTCTCTTTGCCTCATTGACTCCAATACAAAAATTTTCTGAGAGGAGCAGAACGGACCGATGTTTTAAAACTGCCCGTGTCGCCAAAATATTTACTGTAGAAACACCAAATCGTACCAAAATTTTCAGGAAGGCCTTAGGGCACCGTTGATCCGTGTCTTGTTCTGATAGGAGCTACCGTTTTGTCAGAATAAGCCTAAATGCGAGACCAGTGCAGAGGCAGAAAATCAGTCTTTTTCTCGACGTTTCTGTCTGCCTCAGCCTGGTGGCCCCTATCGTCATTGACAACCAGCTCAAGTTGTCATGGTAACCTCTGATCCTCAGGCCAGGGTCCTTAACTCCATAAACAATCCACCTGGAGCTCGTTAAGATGTTTGTAAACACAGACACACAGCTAAATCAGACTGATACAGGATTCAGCTCAGTCACACACACAGACTCTAGAACCAGCTTCATGTCATTACAGTTATAGACACACACACACATTAAAAACACACAGGTAACATACAAATGCGCGCGCCAGCGCGCACTCCTCTCCCACACTCTAACACACACAGGTAACTTCCTGTGATTACAGTTAAAGACACACAAACACATCAAATGCGCGCGTAAGCGCGCACTCATCTCTCTCACTCTAACACAGGTAACTTCATGTGATTACAGCTCCTCCATATCAATGCTTATAGAAAGATGATCATGTGTCTGATCAGCTCTGTCTTGACCTTAAGAACGTGGGTTTGATTCCCATGTTGACAGAGATGGTTAGAACGGCAGTAGCTCCGGTGCCCTTTCAAAATTTCCCGAGAGGAAATTTTCTAGTTATCTTTATTTTCCATTTTCTCCTATCCTCTATTTTTTGCAGAGGGACCAACTGTAACTTAACCTGATTTCCCCCCGGGATCAATAAAGCATCCTGATTCTGAACTGGGGCAGATGATTTCAAGTTTGTTTTTTTTATTTTGAATTATATATTTTAGGCTTTTTGTCTTTAAAGGTGTACAGAAAAGAAAACTGAATTTGAGCCCACTCTGGGTCATAAAATTAGTGTAATAACTCATTCATCAGACGATGTAGACCAAACTTTGTGCAAAATTCTATTTTTGAGTAAATCCGGGATGAAAGTGCGGTATTTTTATTTCACATTCCCACTCGATAACGACCAATCAAATTTGTTTTCCTTACTCGGGTAAACTCGTGTTGCAGCTCGTGACAACTCGGCGCGACAAACAGGACAAACGGCCATTTCTGTACACCTTTAAAGGGATAGTTCAACATTTTGGCAAATTGGCCCATTGCCATAATCCCTATAGTCTAGCAGTTGGTTCGTTACCTTTAATTGTCGGTGCAAGCTATTTTTAGAACGGTGGAGCAGAGCTGTGTGCTGTTCAGAGCTACACTATGAAGGCTAAAGGAATTTCTTGGTTTCCCTCATCAAACTCATCAAATACACAATCCAACAACTCCAAAATGCTGTCGTGGACAAGTTGTGACCTGCACATTCACCACGCTATGAGATAATAACAGAACGTTACCAGACAGAGTTGTTTTAGAGGTAAATTCATGCAAAACCACTGATGCGCGTTGCCTTCAGGGACAGTTTTTCATCAAGCAGTCTCTGCATTTGCCTCTAAAACAACTCTGTCTGGTAAAGTTCTGTTATTATCTCATAGCGTGGTGAATGTGCAGGTCACAACTTGTCCACCAGAGCGTTTTGGAGTTGTTGGATTGTGTATTTGATGAAATTGATGAGGGAAACCAAGAAATCCCATTAGCCTCCGTAGCGTAGCTCTGAGGAGCTCACGGCTCTGCTCCACCATCTAAAAATAGCTTACACCGACAAATAAAGGTAACAAACCTACTGCTATGATTATAGCAATTATGGCAAATGGCCAATTTGCCAAAATTTTGAAATATCCCTTTAACTGATAGTTTAGAGGGACAGGAAATGGGGAAGCAGAAAGAGGGGGAATGACATGCAGCAAAAGGCCACCAGATTCAGGATTCTTCTGAGGTATACGGCGCCTCCATGATTTCAATTTTGAAAAATAAAATCTCCAATAGAACTGTTGCTGGTTGATTTGCATTGTGGGTTTTGTATTTCTAAGCTTTGTTTCATAGCCGTCCACACAAAGCTGTCAGAGGGACCTAAAGGGACCAGTGGAGAACAGGATGGTTGACTGGAGCGATGCGGTGTCTTTCAGAGTGACATGTGAGGATGGAACTGGTGGACCAAGGAGCCTGCAGCGTATTATAGCATATGCATTGCCAAGGTCTAGTCACAAGATTGGTCCACTGTGCTCATGTGTGCTCATGGCAACGAGATACAAGTGGGGTTAACTGTATACTCTATACTATTCCCTGTTTGTATCTGACACATTGAGGTAATAAGCCTTAAAACTGTCCCCACATTGCTGTCCTCTAGATACCATAAATCACTTTTCTGACTCCCCCTCTTCCTGATACTCATTGTACAGCCCCTCATAGATTCGATACTACTCAATATTGTTGTCACATTTATCAGGTTTGTGCCATCTGTCTCCACACCATGATGGAAACTTGCCAAAGAGTTCAACTCGACCTTGCTGCACCTGACACACACTGATGACTTAGTATTCAAGCGTACACTACAGTGCACACAGTGAGTGCATGCATAAATACATCTCATCTTCTCTTTCTTTGGGAAAAAGGAAAAAAAATGGAGGAGATGAATAATTAAATAAATCAATTAATAGGTCCTCTAAGTAAATATATAGGGATAGTGTCAGCAGAGGGTAATCTAATCAAACCAGAGCTCCTCAACCAACCTTAAGTCCAGTTGTTTTATTGGGGTTAAGTGGCAGGTTCTGAGCACTTGCTTGTTTGTTTGAGTTGTTATGGGTGAAGACTCTGGAGATAACACGGAACTACTCATTATGCAGCACCAATCATGCACCAGGGCAGCTCAATGAATGACCAGACCCGGGGCCAGCACTAGGGCAGGGCGGCTCTGCTTTGCACACAATAATATGCTCCGGCGAGATAAAGAAATTGCTTTTATAAGGAGGGAAATGCTGCTCCAATCAATCTCCCCACAAAGCAGGGTTCTGCCTGAAATATCCAAAAGCCACCCCTGCCCGGTCCCCGCTTTGTAGCTGCCACAAAGAAATCCTCAGCGGAGTGTCGTACTGATTAAAGGCCATTCCCTCCGTCTTATGAGGAAGAATGGATGACATCCATTCTTATTACACCCTCTGTGGTCTTTTATTGAGACAAGTCCGAGTCTTTGGGGCAGGCGTCGCGTGGGCACACAATGGGAATGTGAAGTGATACCGCGGGGTGCATCCGCCTTTGAGACAGCTTTGTTAAGTGTTGACGAGATAAACATAGAACCCAAACACAAATGTCCTCATGAAATATGTATCTTTCCAAAGGGATTTGTGGCATGTTTATCTAAAAGTCTATGTGCTGTGAGTGCCAAAACATGAGAATCCACCAGTGGCCTTATTTTCCCAATTTCTATAGAGGGCATGACGACTGAAAAGTTAAATGTGCTTTACTTCAGCAATTTTCATCTGACGCTGCTAGGCCTGTCACAATCATTACATAATCGCCTGATCGCAATTATTTGAGCTGACCAAGGCAATTATTTTGTACAATCGCTAAAACTGTTTCCATTCATTCCTAGAAGAAGAAAAAAAGACGGGTGAAACTAACAGAAATGTCATATTTTTTTCAGTATTTCCTCCTTGTTTTCCATTTGAGGTTTGACTGGTGCTCTTTTAATGACATCATCATGTGGCACCGCCTTTCTGCTATGGTTTATAATGACTCATGAGTGGAGCGCCAAAAACTGTTTATCTCAAGGAGCTTAATTTCTAATATTTGATGAACGCATTTCAATGAGCAGCTATTGACATTAGCGTCATGGATTTAGTTGCAAAGCCTAAAGGCAAACAGAAACACAGTTTTTATTTACTGTATGTTCCAATGTTTAATGCCAATAAAAGGCTCTTCTTCTTCTTCGTCATAATGTGTATGTGTATCATTAAACTATGTCAAGGCTTATGCTATAAAAGTGGCATAAAATGATCAGAAAAAGACTATTGAAATGTTAATCACAATTCTTTGTTTGACAATTGATTGTCAACTGAAATGTTGAAAGTGAAAGTACTTGTGACAGCCCTCGATGCTGCCTTCAGACAATAGCTGATGGTTTGGTACTTTCTGTATGTTTTCTGTAGATACTTTATGACACCGGCAGGAGATGAGCACGATGACGGACTGAGCTCTTGACTTTGATTTTGGTTGAGTATCAAATCGTGATGAAATTCGGCCTACAGCAATGTTTTGAAAAAGCCTCTGAGAGCCCGAGGTTAGGCCTTTAAATAGCTCGGTTTGCTCTGCCGACAAAACTCAAAGACATTTAACTCTAATGTTTGGTTTGGTATCCTGGAGACCGTGCGCCTTTTGAACAGCTCAAGAAACAAACTTGAAATAGTTTTGTGGGCTTTGATGCCATTTTTTAGAGGTCCTCTACAGAAAAGTGTCTCATCATTTCTAGGGGCTCTGAGACTGTGTCTGAAAAACATGGTTAAATGCAGTGGCTTTTCATATGATCTGTAGCCGTGCAAACTGTTTGTTCAGACGACATCTAACAGGGTGATAATCCTCTCTGGGCGCTGCTACGTATGACCTCAAGCATAAACATTAACATCACACTATACACACTACACATCTCTTTGTCTGTGGATGCATTCATTCACAAATGGCCCTATGAGACATTCACTTGTCATGAAATAACAATGCTTGGCGTTAACTCCATCGTTAAGAACACCTTCATCAGCCGGGAGGGGAAAAACTATTTTACACTTTCACATCATAAGTAAAGAGTATCAAAACAGAACTGTTATGTTAGAGTGATATAGAACTGAGTGAATTTAAGAGCTGGGTCTTACAACATTATGCATTTTCAGTTAGTAATTGACTGTTTCTGTCAATAGGATAATTAATTCATAGTTTTAGCTTTAGACGAGATGAGCTTTATTCGTTATGTGTAAATCTAGTTCCCCAGCTCTGACAGACGTTCCGCTATAAAATATATAGAGGAAACACTCTTTTTCACCATTTGAACTTGAAACTTTAAAGTTGAATGTTTTTTTTTGGAAATAATTAAAGTTCCTGAAATGCTAAGTACAACGAATAGCGAAAAGCAAATGAAAACCATTGCATCGCTGGGCGTACCATCTGTCAGATTGATTTGGCTCCCATGCAGCTAACTGATAAATGCAACAGCTGGAGATCGCAGGTTTTAATTATAGATCTGTGTGTTTTTTTTCTTTTCCAAATGCCTGAGAAACCAATTAAGGCATGCAGTGCACAGCCATCACACTGATGCTCTGATACATGCTGGTGCATGCGATCTTTCCACAGTTTCTCACTGACCATGAATTATGAGAAGATGGCCCCATAACAAGATTTATAATTTGAGCCAAGAGAGTGTCACTGTTAACTGATGTGAGTAAATATTTCCAGTCACAATTCTGCATGAGGCTAATTTCTCATTAAATTACAGATGTCAAAGATTAATAAGAGCCTGTTGATGACAGAGAAGAGATGAAGATGAATAACAGGTTATTTAATCTGCCTTTCAAATGTGTAATTGGGAGTGAACAGAATCAGTCATTTTAGCATATCATAAATCCAAATACAACATGTTACGTTTCAATAACAGCCTGCAACAAGTCTCAGGTTGATTTTTTTGATTTTTTTCAGAGATACAGCTCATTTATTTTCCTGATGCGATTGAGGTCTCATCACTGTGCATTAATAACCTCCATCCAGCAGCTGGTTTTACGACTGCCTACAAATGCCTTAAAAACGCACTCATTTACACTTTATGTGTTTCATGCCAAATCAATACTAAAGTGTAAAAATGTGGTTCTGGTTTTATGACGGGTCATGTACTGTTCTGTTCCTTGGAGTCTCCAGGAAGTCTGCAGGTAGAAATAATTGGGTATATAACCCATAAAATGAGCCGCTTTTTTATGTTTCTAGTCTTTATTTTAAACTAGAGGTGCAAATCTCATGATCTAACTCACAGTAAAACAAAAGAATACTCTATACACATATTTTTCAAAATGTCCAACTGTTTGACTATTGGACAGAAAGATGTTTTATTTTTTCTACAGGGATATGTGGTGGTTTTGAAAAACACCAATAAAGGAGGAAACCTCATTCACCCATGAAGTGTTGGCACCTACAAATGAGGAACTTTTTCTATTTATTTTTCATTGACTTGTTAATTTGAGTCATGAACTGGAAAAACAGGTGTTTTCTTGCCTGTAAATAAAGCAGAGATGTAAAAATAAGTCAGTATACGTACGCAGCATTTGTGGTTTCTGCACAGAGAGCAGTCTCACCAAGTGTTTTCTCATGATCACACGTCTAGAAGTGAAACTCTGCACTGCCAGATGAAAAAAAGCATCTGTTATGTCCACAAACAGCATAGGAAAAGCACAATGGTTCACACTCTTCCTTGGGGAGCAACAATGACGGGAGCATTGGTGGAACGCGAGGGGAATGGAAATGGCTGAATTGTGCAATTAAATTTTGTAAAACAGAAAGACTAAGAAAATCTGAAGAAGTATGAAAACATGATGTTGTTTTCCACCCGTATAGCGGCTGTCGGCCACAGGTGGAGGTGGGATATAATGAAGTCACTGCTGGCTTCAGCTTCTCCAGTTTCTCAGCTTTTACTCTCTGACATCTCTGTTGTCACTGAGCTTTCATTTTGGCTGTTGTGTCAGGTTCTCTATGCCCCCCCTTGTTTACAGTGGTGAAAATACAGGGGATGCAGCGTAAGGTGTTGGAAGCAAGAGATTAATCATCACCCCCGCCCCCCCCACACACACACACCCACACCCCTCTGCTCCCATCCTCCCAGACAGAGGTATCATTTGTGCTTTGAAGCACTAAGAATCTCATTTGTGCGCCTTTGAATAATCGCAATAAAAAAAATTGGCTGACACTTAAGACATCAGAGGCAGCATGGGGAGAATTTAAGGGTGTATTTTCAGCTGTTAAGCTCACTTGAGACTGAAAAGGTTTCTTAATCGGGATAATTACTGAAGTAGGCAGAGTGATTGGACAGACAGTCAGGAGGGGGCTCTTTAATGAGGAAAAAAAAAAAACAGCCCGCCATGTCTTTGGAGGCTGATTGGCCTCTTGACATTCATGTAGCTACACTGATGACACCAGCGATAGTTCAGCTAAAGATGTGTTACCATGCAGCAGAAGTCTGGATTTTTTAATTAATCAGAGCACAAAATGATTTCCTTTCTTTCCCATATTGTCTGTTATCACCAGTTAGTTGAGTCTATTCCTTTCCACCTCTACGAGACCAACTGCATACAGATTACAATGTTTTTCTCGAACTTTTATACATCACAGAACCCTAACCTGACACAAAGTCGTCCAATAACAACTTGTGGACACTTATGTTGTCCCTTTAAACTTTGCAAGCATTTAATTTAGATATGATGTGCAGTATGTGCATGTTTGTGTCATGCTTGCTCAGTTTGTGGTTTTATCATTTGTAGAAGTCTGCTTCACAGGACGGAAGCTTGTGTGCCATTATTAAGTTGTCATGTTTGTGGTTATGTAAATTCATTTATTCATTTTGTTTTACATTTTATGAGTTTATTGCAGTGGTGCACTGAAGCCACTGATAACAGAAGTTATTAGTACCGTTAAACAGTCAAAAGTGTTTGAACGATTTTTGAGGGACTGTGTGTTTATGTTAAAGGAATAGTTCACCAAAAAATGAAATTCAGTCTTTATTGACTCATCCTCGTGCTTACTTCCTTTGGGACATTTTTACAGCGTAAACAGTCTGTATTGCGCGCTGACGTTAATGCACCCCAGGCAAATTCAATACAGGACTGTTTAGGCTGTAAAAATGTCCTAAATTACATAATTTCAAATAAACTCTGGGCTATTCCTTCAGGGCAGTTGGATTACAACGGACGAGCAGTACAAACATGGCTTTTGTGTTGGGCGCTACTCTCATATAAAGTTTTCGATGGATTACGATTACTCCCGGGTCTCCAGATGCACTTGGAGGAATAAAAAAACAGAGTATGCATCAGCATGAGGGTGAGTCAGTAATGACTGAATTTCATTTTTTGGTGAACTATTCCTTTAACATGAGCAATCTCTGCTGATAAACTGGTTATCAGATTTTTTTTAATATTCCTTGGGTTCCATCATCTGATAGATGAGTTATTACACTAATGTTAAGACCCACAGTGGAATCAAATTCATTTTTCTTTTCTGTACAGCTTTAAATATTGTTGTAGGTGCTCTCATTTGGATTAAGGCGTCAAACACACGGGTGTGTACGTCTGGACTGCAGGGGTCGCATACAGTACACACCAGACTGTAAAACTGTACAGTGTGTGAGAGTTCCCTCCCGCCTGAATCAGGAACTGGGCTACGTTTGATCACTCCTCTCTCTTCCACCAGTTTTATTTCCCTGGCACATCACATTCAAAGCCGTTTGATTCTGAAAAGTACAACATAACCCCCCCCACCCCCTTCACCACCACCACATACCCCTATGTTTTCTGGTCCGCCCTGTTCTATTTGATGCCGCACAGGCCTTTTGAAATATTCATTGCTAACCCTTCCATCTTATTACCTGCATATCCGACTGGATACACGGTGGCAGAAGGCGCTATACTATGTCGCTGCAGCGTGAAGTGTGCATGCAAGCACGGTGGAGAGAGAAAAAAAGCTATGAACTCTCCTTTTATTTGGTTAATCCTCTTCTTAACACAGTCTTCTATGTCCGCTCTTCTGGGCAGCATAGGGTGGGTTTAGCCTGCTCAAGTCTAAGCCCCTCTCACCCCGGGTGGATTTGTCGTATTGAGAAGGGCTGGTGGACACGATGGTGGTGATGTGAACTGGCGACTGTTGGAGGAAGATGAGGGAGAGGCAGAAAGAAGGAGATAGGGGGAAGGATGAGATGAAAGGGAGAGGTGGGTGGAGAGAGGGAGGGCAGATAGGGTAAAGGATGACAAGGTAAGGATGCAAAAAAAAAAACGGGAGTAGGGATGCGCGAGTCGGTGGGCAAAAGAGACGGCTAATGATGGAGAGAGGAAGAGAGGCTGAGGAGTAGCAGAACAAGGCAGGAGGCTTGAGGGAATGAGGTGTTAATGATCGGAGTTGGGGAGGAGGAGAGAGGAGAGGTAAGAATGTAAAAGAAGGGAGAGAGCAGCACAATTAAGAAACAAGGAATTAAAATGTCAGCGAAGTCGTCTGGGAGAAGGAAAGAGGCTGAGTGAAGGAGCGTTAAGAGGTTTATGGATGGCCTCGCTCAACTGAAGCGTGAACACACATTCACAAACACATGCAGAGGTTGGGCCAGAGCGACATGGGGAGAAGACAAACATGCTGCGTGAGTGCGTGCCCACACATACAACAGATAGAAGGAGAGTTGACAGCCAGCTAATAGATCAGAAACTAAAGACGACCACTGTTGTGGATTAATCTGTTGATTATCCTTATAATTAAACTAGTTAATGAAATAAATAACACCAGTAAATATAAATGACCCAAAGCAACCCCATCAGAGCTCCAAGTGATGTCTAAATTAAATTCAGAATCTGTTCAATTCAAAGAAAATGAATGGCAAATTTGAGAAGTTGGACCCACCAGATGTCTCTTTGTCGTGGAAAATGACTTGGAGGATAATTTTGCACAGCAGTGTCGTTAAAGTACGATCAAAAACCTTTGTTGCAGTTCATTTCTCCGTCTCATTTCTCGTCGTCTCTCTACTTTGGACTCTATAATAAAATGTTACTTTTAAAGGACTGGCTGTCATTTCAGTTACACTAATTTCAGTCATTTCCGAGCTAGCAACATATACTTCAACATAACAGGATCAGCAGGAAACAAGCAGCCGTGAACGTGTTTTAAGTGAGAACGAGCGCACCTGAAATCCCAATAATCCCCTGTGTGTACAGTGTTCACACTGGTACACTGCAGCAGAGGGTGAAGTATGAAACCAGTCTCTACACTGACAGCTGTCTGGATATAGTGACTTTAGGGATTTCAAAGATTGATCGGCTGACAAACATTATTGGCTGCTGCTCATCAAAAATACATGATGATCAGAATCAATCATTTGTGGTTAATACAAGTCAACATGTCACCCACGTGGAACTTTTACAAAGATAACACATTGGTATCCATTGTGGTCTGTCATGGTTTATGTCTCTCGTTCCCTGTTTTGTTTTGTTTTGTTTTTTAATTCCTGTCTTGTCTTCCTGTGCTCGCCCTCCTGTGTCTCATTTCCTCTTGTATGTGACCTCAGCTCTCTACCATTTGTCTTTGTTGGTCTGTGTTTGTGTTCTACATGTATGTTCCAGAATTCCAGCTTGGTGTTGCATGTTCTTCGTTCCCCAAGTGAGTTTTTTTTTTTTACACAATAAAAAAAAAGGGGGAGGGGGTACAAGGAGAATGCATAAATATGCATAGTTTATATTACAGTCTTGTATTAAGGATGAGGTGGCTGGCTTTGGCACATTCAATGCTGCAATGCTTAGTGGATAAAATTACACACAATTTATTTGTATCATCACGGTCATTATATGCTGTACTTTGAAAGTGTGAATGTCAGCATAGATGTCACATAGATGATTGAAAAACCAAATAAAAAAACACTGATTCTTCAACATCAAGCCACATCATGATCTGAATTCTCTTTCCTTTTCCAACTCTTAGCAACTGCCATGATGAACGCCAATGAGAACAATGCACAGAACACAAATACGGCCTGAGTCATGATAATCTGATGCGATCAGTGATGAACTGACATGATAAACTCTGTGCCAATCCAAACTGCAGACACTGATATCACATGGTTCTACAAAAGCCTGGTATTACTATCGGTGAATCCTGTGCCATCAAATGATTTACTGTCACACGTCACAGCTGCGGCAGGGTTTGATTAGGATTTGGGAGAGAATTGGAGAGGAAGATTTGCTGCTATGTCCAGACACTGACCTCCACACTGGCTCCTCCTCTCTACATGAACGGAGGACTAATTTTCAGCACTGGCCCTGAAAAAAAAAAAAAAGACAACTCCCTGATTCCTCAGATACTACGAGCCGTGGCAGATTTCTGCAGCAGAGCATCCTTTACTGTAAGTGCATGAAAACGCAGCCTCGTGACAGGGGGGCCTCCCGCTGCTTAACAACGCGCTGATTGAATGAGCCCGCTGCTCTATTTGTCACCGCGCTTTGCGTCTGTTCGCTTTGTTGACCCACTGATTCCTGTCATCATGCTCCACTCCCCTCCCTGTCTCACTCAATCCTACTCCTTCTCCCTCCTTGTGGGTAATGCTGCCTGGTCTCTGCATTTTGTCATGCAGTTCTCATGGGACGCCACTCACTGACCCTCTCTCCCTGTCTCTCTCTCCTGCCCCTCCCCTCCTTTTTCCATTAACAATTTGTTATGCCACTCTTGCTCTGCAGGCCGGCTCTCATTGGTCTCCGTCCCTCTGTCCTCCAGTTCTGATTTGTTATGCCAGTGCCATCCCCTCATGCACATCTCGTCGGTCACTGTCCGCTGAGCTTTCTATTACCTTCTCTCTCCCTCTCCTTCCTCCCCCTTTACCCCTCTCCCCGCGTTGTTTGATCTTCTACTTTTGCTGTCAGAGATTTGTTTCTCCCTACAGCACGCTACTGAGGTGTTTTTCATCTGCAACACTTTTATCAGCGGATAACAGAGAGGTAGTGCAGCATCTGGAAACTGCGTGCGAGGACAGCAGTCCATATTTCTGCTCACGGGGGAATTTCAGTCTGTCATTAGTATCACCTGAACGCACCAGGAGTCATTCAGAGGCTGAGAATGAGGGCTATTGGGCCATTATTGGGGGAAAACAGAGGATGTGCTGTGAAATACCGCACCGCTGTCTCCCTGTTAGATGTGATTGGATGTGTGTGAATGTTTCTGGGTGTGTGCATGTGTGAAAGTAAGGAGCACAAGGACAAATTTATGGAAATACCCCCATCGTGACAAAGGAATTTCAACTTTGAAGTCCCTAACTCACAGTGACACAGCGAGCTGCACAAGCAAACCAGCTCCCTCTGAATGTTAAATTAGCAGGCTGCACCAAGTCTAGGAGATGTCTAACAATTGTCTCTGTAATGTGTGAGTTTTAAAAATATTTCTAAAGGGACTAATTATCTTTGCACAAACTGTGGAATCATTTTGTGTCTTTATTCGGTGTGCCCACTGATGCTTAACGGGATAGATGATATCCGCCGCACAAGGAAATGACACTAATCTCTCTGAGGCGCCATAATGAGACCGTCCTCACCGGAGAAATGACAGAACCAGTTGTTTGTTCTAATACTTCAAGCAACTTAAGTTCAAGTGTCACTCAACAAACAGTCTTGTGAGAGTAACAGCATCTGTAGCGGAGGCAGAAACAGAGTGACATTGTTATATTGTTGCGAGAAATCTCTCCGCCTGGTCGCAAAACAAAGTGGCACCTTCTGTGTGTGTCTTGTGGAAAGAGGTGAAGGGCTAGTTGGCAAGCTGCTGCGGCTGGTGAACCAATGCTGCTTTTCACACAGAGTTGACAGAAAGGGGGAAAAATAAACCCTTTGTTATTCTGACTGAGCATTTAGGTATTTACGAAAATGACTGCACATACTGCCAACACTGATTCATATTCCAAATAAACTTCTCCTGCTGTGTAACATGTTGGTAGTGCTGTTAAAAAGAAAACAGCTCAGGGCGGTGTTTAGCTCAGTTGGTAGAGCACCCGCCCCATATGCAGAGGCTATAGTCCTCGCTGAAGGCGGCCCCAGTTCGAATCCTGCGTAGGACGGCCCTATACTGCGTGTCATTCCCCCCATCTCATTTCCTGTCACACTCTCTACTATCCTATCAATAAAGGCATAAAAAGCCAAAAAAATATACTTGCCTTGCATGTTTTAGAAGTTTCCTGCTACAACACACCTGATTCAAATGAGTGGCTCGTTATCAGGCCACTGCAGAGCTTGATGACGAGCTGATCATTTGAATCAGGCAGTGGCCCTCGAGGACCGGAATTGGGGAACCCTGAAGGCTCATGGGATTTCTTGGTTTCCCTCATCAAACTCATCAAATACACAACCTAACAACTCCAGAACGCTCTGGTGGACAAGATGTGGCCTGCAGGCTATGAGATAATAATGGAATGTTATCAGACAGAGTTGTTTTAGAGGTAAATTCATGCAAAACCGCTAACGCGCGTTCCCGTCGGGACAGTTTTTCAGCAAGCAGTCTCTGCATTTACCTCTAAAACAACTGTCTGGTAACGTTGTGTTATTATCTCATAGCGTGGTGAATGTGCAGGTCACAACATGTCCACAGGAGCGTTTTGGAATTGTTGGATTGTGTATTCGATGCGTTTGATGAAGGGAAACCAAGAAATCCCATGAGCCTCCGTAGTGTAGCTCTGAGCAGCTCACGGCTCTGCTCCGCCATTCTAAAAATAGTTTGCACCGACAATTAAAGGTAACAAACCTACTGCTATGACTATAGTATAACGATCATGGGCCAATTTGCCAGAATGTTGAACTATCCCTTTAAAATTAAGCACCCTGTCACATCCATGGGGCTCTATGAGTGCAGCTAAAGTAGTGCTACTAAGGCCAGTGGTGGATAAGACAGTCTCCTGATTCTGTCTGTGCAAAGCATTTTTGGATCCTTATATCACTGCAGCAGCTGTTGACACAGAACTAGCTCAGACTTGTGGCTCCGGCTGCAAAATGCTGTAAACACAAAAGGAACTAAAAAAAGAAGGTCTCTAGCATTAAAGATGGAGGTCATCTCCTTTAGTGTAACTGGGTGCCTGTATGTCTTTACTTGCCTTTCAACGGTAAGGTTCACACATATGACATAACAAAATGAACTAAACCTTGTCACTTTAGTACGGTCACAACAGCATCAGCATAGAAGGATCAGAGAGCTAGAAGAAGCATTTACATGCTACAGTGTCCTGGTGTCTATCAGAGCATTGAAGGTGGTAATATCCAGTTTCCTCACTGCCTGGATAAGACCTTATCACAAGGCTGTCCTCCAGTCACTTGTACCCAAGCCTAGCAGACCATCTAAGGCTAACAGAAGGCTGGGCCACCGCACCGTGGTGCAGTTAACGTGGTCTGCTGACTTTTTCTCACATTCACACTTGTGTGCGTGGATCTCGTGGGAGTCATTAGGTCTGATGATAGTTCTGCATGGGGACAGTTTACAGCACCAGGTGCACCTCATGTTCTCCCATCCCAAGGACATTAACTCCTATCAATTTAATAGTTTGACAATTAAATTCAAGGGTGGTTTCCTGGACATTTAGTGCCCCACATGGCTCACTTAACCAGGATGTAAACATCACTGACTTTTAAAGTCTTTATTGTTCCTGTAGGACATTAAGTTGTGTACATGACAACAGATGACACACAGGATGCAAAACATGTTTTCATGATTGCCTCTTCTCTAAATACTAATTGATATAAATGTCCATACAGTGTGGCTTGAAAGCTCCATTATCTCACTGGGGATGCAACCACAATGGGAGGGATAATGCTGAATGTAAAATTTCGCCAGATTTCGTCAGATAAAACATTTTTCTCACAGTCTCACAATGTCACACATTCAATTTCTACCAACATGCCCCGCGGCTCGCTGCAGTGAAACTATATAACAGTTATACTGAGAGGGAATACTCTTGTGTATCAATTTATTTATGGGATTCAACATGACATACAGTATGAGGTATCCTGGGATCTCAGAGCAATTTAAATTGAAGGTCTTTGGGTCTGAACAATGCGTAGATGCACAATACGCATTTATAATGAAGGATCTGCTCAAGCGGTTAACCCTGTGGTGTCGAGGGTTATTTTTGCAATTTAGCTGTTTTGGTATTCATTGAATCTGCCCATTGTTTACTACCTTCTCTTGTCTGCTGGACACAGATATGAAGTTCCCTCAACCTTCAATGTGGAAATGTGCCTTTTTATTTGAATATAATGCCATAAATGGAGTGTATTAAAATGTTTGAGAGGTTTAGGTGCTTCACTTTTTGACTGCGCAATATATACTTGCCTTTTCTTCTATGTTTTTATCTTATTGATTTCAAGATTACATTGGTATTGATCTTGTGTTATACTTGTCTCAGGCTTTTATTCTGGTGAATATAAATTGGACTTTTTGATTTGTTTGTAGGCTACATCAGGTCAACACAAAGGGTTTGCTTTGGTTTTATTATCAGTGACCTGCATTTGATTTAAGTGTCAAACCCCATCTCATTCCTCACTTGCATCAAAAGTTTTGAAATGTTTTATAACAAGTTGTTTTAACAAATATATCAATAAATTAATATTCAATATAACCTATGAGTGCCGCTTACATCAATTATACTTAATCTACAGAATTGCATTTAAGGGATAGTTCACCCAAAATTCAAATTTCACTCATTATCTACTCACCCTCATGTCAACTAAGAGCTGTGAGAATTTTCAGAGTCCTCCGTGCCTTCTCTGAGTTATCTATTCACGAAAATCGATTATTTCATTCAAAAGTCTGTTTTTCATGAATCAGTAATCCCCCCATCAACAAACTGAAGTATTCCTTTCAGCTCTGAATGAGCCGTTCATATCATTCATATCTACATGGAGCGTAAGCTCGTGCTGGCTGCCATGTCGTCCGTCTGCCGTCTGCCAAATTTCACGTGAATGCAGCATGAAAAATACGATTGAGTTGCTTGCAATATACAACTGCAACGCTAGATGGGAGGAATTCCTACACAATGTACGTTTAATTACTGTTATCTCATGTAACATCCCTGTCGTCTATAAAGTGTGATTCAGGTGTGATTCATATACTGACGCAATTCAGTAGGGACTGAATTGCTTCAGTATATATGAATCACACATGAAATCCACCACATGCAGGACAGTGACCCAAGAGAACACCAGGGTTTGTATGTGGAGTCCCATTGGAGGCAGCAGCAGTGTTAAAGAGTTTGTAGAAAGATCCTGGTTTGGGTTTCATTTATAAGAAGTCAATTTGAAGTCACGATGAACGTTTTCTGCCTTAATCAAGTTGTAATAGTGCATGGTCTGTATGAGCAGGCACTGTATATCACCCTTAGATAGTTTGTTGGGAAACAAATCATTATCAGTAAACTGATACGTTTCTGCGTCCACACCTCCGAAACTCATTTAATGACATTTTCTCATTTCACTTGAAAACCTTATCCAGGCGCCTCTGCAGTCCTATCTGCCTCCAATTCATTATTACAGTTCCTACAATATTTGCAGTTTCAGAGAGTTTGCACATGATACAAATTCAAGGTAAAATTGACTTCCTTTGACAATAAATTATATTCCAGTCATTGGACCTTTATGGGTTTTTTTATGCTTGTTACTTTATTGCACCTACAGTAATAAATAGAGTTATAAAAGTGATAAAATGAAAATATCCTTTTAGTGCAAGTGGTAGCTGTAACATCAGATGGCTGAATTTGTCCTAAAGGCAAATGATGTCATTATTGAGGAAAGTCACTACTCCTCATGTTCCCCGCCCCCCTGAGTGTTTGTGAGGGTCTCACCTTTGTTATTATTGTTATTATCTGTCATCCCACTGAGCTGCAGGACTTTTATAGACAAGTGTTTGCAGCAACAGAACCTGTTCTCAAATGAGGTCACATTATGATCAGACAACACTTCAGGGGTCTGGGGGCTGAGGGTAATTTACCTCAATATGCTTCCTCTGTAATGAATTTCAAAATGGCTTATCAGAAACTGAGGAAGTTTCAAAAATGAACGCCTTGATGATTTCTAAGGCTTTGAAAGTGAGTCATCAATCTGGGGGCATGGAAAAGCAATCTCTGCAGGTCAAATGGCACGACTTACTCACTCATGAAATGAGCACGCATTGCATTAAATATTAAACAGTCACGTGTTTCTGCACCACTGCTGCTTTTTAACTCGATGGTTGCCGAGCCGGGTTCACTTTTAGGATAAGGCACATGCGCACTTGTGTGATTTATGGGGCGGTTTTAGCACCTGGCATTAGGGAAATAAGCTGAACCATATTAGCCGGCTGTGAGCTGGTCCCTGGTCTCTGACTTTGCCCTGGGACTGGAGGGTTGCTGTCGCCGTGTCTGACAAACCGGGCGGTGCTGCAACAAATCAGTCTCCTCCCAATCTCAGTCAATATAATGAGTCCAGACCTTCAGGCGTCTGTGTGTGCGAGGGCATCGGGGTGTGTGTGTGTGTGTGTGTTCCTAGTAGGAGAGAAGGGAACAGGGGAGGAGAGAGGAGGAGAGAATCCTCAAGAGATTAGAGATTTATTGATTACCCTTTGTGGCGTCTCTCCCCCTCTCCTTCTCTCTTTCCTTCTGTCTCTCTCCATCTTCTCTGGGTCTTCCACTCTCCTCCAGTTTATTTATAGAGGGTTGTTGAGAGCTGTGTTTTGGCTCAGCAGTGTGTTACAGACTTCTAGTGACCTGACTTCTCTTAAAACATCATTCCAGAAGCTTATCGAGCGCAACGACGTCAGCCTCACTGTAATGGAAGCAGAACATGAAGGCAATAAGCACTTGCATCACCCAGGCCCCACTTCTCTTTTAGTCTTTATAAATGCTCCATGATGTCCTGCGCAGCTGCACTTTAAACAACGTTAAAATGTAAATGCAGCTTTCCCTGTGGGTACAGGATGCACCCTGCCTTCGCTGTTCTGATGGGCATGAAAAAACAAGCAAATTGTAGACATCTAGACGATTGTGCCGTGCTTGTACTTGCGCTGCTTGATAATGACTGTGTTTGGAATATGAATGGATGGTGGCACAGGAGGCAGAGGGGGCGGACAGGGGGTGTGGGGGCAGGTATTGGTTGAGACTTGGCAGTTTGTGTTTAGATTCTCAGGAGGCTGCAGGCTTTTTACAGCAGGATGTGTTAGGTCTGGTGGTTTCGCAGGGAGGTAGAGACACAGTATAGCACCAGCTACTAAATCTTCCTCCTCAACACCAGCGCTTGCAGAAAATATGAGACAGCTCTTCCAAGAAAAACAACGGCACGAGAAGAGTCCAGGAAATGCCTAAAAAAAAAAGAGACAAATATTCACTCTGGTGGCTGCAGTATTTATGACGAGAGTCACGATTACTACAGGAAGTGACAGTGATAAAGTGAATTTCCATCCACCTTCTTTTATGCTCATATGAAAAAAAACCTGAGTGGAAATGCCTGTAATTCTTGAGATATCACAAGAAAAAAAGTACGTTCGTGTGGGTGTATCAAACTGCGACAAAATCTGACGGATTTGCAGGCGCACGTGCAGCGAGCATCTCTGCTGCACTGAAGGAACCAAAGAACTACAGGTGAGATGTTTGTGGAGGAATGAGGACGTGACGTGGCGTCTCTCCCCCCCCACCCTCTTCTGCTGCAGCAGTGGTCTAAATGGAACCAGGTGGAAACTCAGCACCGCCACCTGTTCATGCCGACAAACCCACTCCTAATATTTGCTCGTGCACTCATTCGCGCTCCTCCTCTGTTGGTTTTCTTGAAATTTGATTCATTAGTTGCAATACGTTTCCATGGAGACCCGGTCTACATGGGGAAGCTCAACAGCAGGGGAGACCACTCCTCCTTTCTCGTTTACCGGTGACTGTTGATTTGTTTTTTTTATTAAGTTAGAGAATCAATAGAGTGGTTATTATTGTAACCATGGCAACACAGCTCCTCTAACCCTAACTAAGTGGTTACGAAATCTTTAAACCCAACATTGGCAACGACTTTGTAAGGCACAGGCAGCCCCTGTTGATAGTATTGTGCAGCGAGGGCACATGTTTTTAAAGGACATCCATGAACAACAGTTAGGCTACTTCTTTTTTTTTTTTTTACTACAGAGCAAAACTATTGATAATAATAATGATGATAACGATGCAGTGAACCGGTCTGACATCTACTCCAGGACAGTGCAGAGACATTGAGTGTTTGTCGAGGGAGACGCAAGCCCTCCATCCTAACTCCCCGCAGGTCTTGAGATTGCCTTACCTTCCCCAAAAAATAGCAGATTTAGACAATGCATTCTGCACAAACGAGTATTTTAATGTGTCCCAGACTCACAGTGTGGGAGTGGGAGGATGGCAGCAGGAGGCTATACAGCACAGCGGAAGCTACACAGCAATATTTCACAGCTTTCACTTGTGTGAGACCTGCGACAGTGTGATTTTATCACAGAACATCAAAACACCTTGGGGGTAGTATGTTTCCTCCATTCCACGGCGCCCTCCTAATAGATCGGAAGATATTAAGTTTCCGACAACATGTGTCTTTTTGCAATTCTGAGCAGATCTCGGAGAGATAATTCAGAAAAGATGCCGTTATCCCCAGCAGAGAAGTCAGGGTTAAAAATCTATGTACCTAATTAAATGGAAAATGGCACAGTGAACACACTGTACTTCACGGCAGATGCAGATTTATTCCCTCCGATCTATGAGAAATGTTTTAGTATGGATTTTGGATGGGCAACTGACTCCTGCAGAGTTCTTCTGTTTACCCAGCATCTCTCCTGTGTGTCTTCAGTAATGGGTATCATAATGTTGTTTGAGATTTGAGATTTCATTTGTACGAATAACAGAGTGTTATACTTTAATACACATATTCACACACACATACCAGTCTGGGCATGCAGCACAGTCTGACCTGAAAGGTTAAATATATTCTATATTAAATAGTGGGAGAAGCTGAAGAGGGGGAGAAAAAAAAAACATGTAATTTTTTTTTAATTACAAAAGACTCAAGTCAGAGGCCAAGTACGAGCAAGTCCTGGGTGCTTGTACATTCTGGTGTATAAGCTTTCACCTTTGTCATACTCTTTCTAAATTTGGGTTCAATGTCATCTAAGCGCCTGAAACAGGAATGTAAAATGTTTTAAATGTTCTAGAGAGAGGTGGAGGCTGGAGAGGAGGTCAGAGCGGCTTCAGATCTGATGGCTGTGAGTTATAAGTGTGTTTTCTTTTCTGTAATTGTATGAGCCGCTGAAATGTAAAAAGCAAAGCAAAAGTAAAAGCACTGAATTGAACTTCAATTCAATATCATTTGCTGGACAAATGACCAGTTTCTCCTAAACTGCAACTTTCCTCGCTTCCAACCCAACATCCTTTAAAGGAGACATAACCCCCTTTCCACAAATTAAAATAGTTCCCAGGTGTCTTAAAGACATGTCTGTGACATAATTTGGTCAAAATACCACAAGGATCAAACATCACAGCTCTTTTCATCCTCTCAAAACAGCTCTGTTCAGAACGGCTGGTTTCAGTGCCCGTCCCTTTAAATGCAAATGAACCACTGCTTGCCCTGTCTAACCCCTTCTAAAAAAATTACAGATTTTTTTGTCTATTCTCACATTTTGGGGGCCGGAAGGCAAGACAAACACCCAAATAAAGAGTCTTCAAAAAAGTTATATTTCCATAATATGTCCCCTTTAACTCCCCTTATTCTGCTGACCCAGCCAGACTGTCTGCCCTTTTTAAGACTGCTTCCTCTTGTGGAGAGCAACTGATTTTCAGGCTGAGGAGACACTGTCAGGCTTCAATGGCGGAAAAGTAGGTCAGCGTGTGAGTGCCAAGTGTGTCCTTCTCTTCAGGTACAGAGCAGCTAAAACAAGTAGCGATCAGTGCCGACTGTCTGTACGCTCGCCAGGCTTCAGGAGACGCTGAAGTCTCTGTGAGGGGGATGCTGGGACGCCAGAGGCAAACTTCAACAAACAAACACTCTATCTATGCACTATACTGGTGTGTGTGAACGGCTTGTGTGTGTCTGATGGTAGGAAGACAGTTTCAGAGGGGAATAGCAGCAAAATGTAGTATTCAGTTGTGAACAGTATTGACTCAAGCTAGGCTAGGCTACTCAATGCCACATCTACCCTATGCTTTTTCATTTTAAAAGAGTATTTTTTAATAGTATTTGTCCAGACTATCACACCTGGAAGGACACAAGCATGTGGTAAACAGACGATTTTCAACCCTGCAACTGATTTGTTGCACAAAATGGTGCAAAACACTGCTGTAGTGTTAAAATTCTGAATTTACCTGCAGTAGCTGCTTGCAGAGACAACAAGGTCAGTAACGCTTGTAATTTGTTATCTACTGTATGTTGTTTCCACCACTGGAAATTGAGGCTGATGGAACCTAATCAGGGAGAAACCATGGCTATCTTTGCACATCCATAGAGGAACACAATCCTGGATTTTCCAAACAAAAGTCAGTGGCAGGAAGAAATGCAGTGTGGACGTACAGTATGCGGTTTTCACAAAAACACTTTCATCTCAGTTTTGTTTTATTTTGTCTCGTGTTCTCACTTGTAAGCTTCAGGATCACATCAGATTTTATGTTAAAAGACATGATAATCTTATAAAACACGGTGCATTGTCTAAGATTAAACCAGTGGAGCCTACTGTACAGTATATACTGTAACATCTGTGACTCTTTTCAGTAAAAGCAGGGTTTGTCATGTTCCAGGTAAGAGTTCTTAGCAGTTCCATTAAAGAAACATTTACCTTATCCTCTCAGTTGGACTCGTGAAATACCATGTTGAGGCCAAAGAGGAAATGGTATCCAATATCTCTCTCTTTCTCTCGCACATGATTAGAGTAGGAAATTAGGAAATAAATCCAGATTTGTGTCGCAGAACTTTGTAAAACACAGTTTACACACTGATGCACCCACATTAACAACTTTATAATGTCACATGCAGTGTGTTACACAGCTAATCGGTTACTCATTACTCAATACTTGTTGCAGAAGTAATCGCATCAATGTGGTAATTACTCAGCAAAAGAAATACGTGCGACACTCCTCATTACTTTACATCAGTTACTCGGCTGTCAGGTCCATCCACTGCATTTAATGGCCGCAGAAGACAAGACTTTGCAGTTTAACAAGCCGGCAGCCGTGCAATTCAGAGGGATTTACAGACCATCATCTGCAGCTAAATTGGCCTCAGTGGCTGCACACATACCGACCTCAGGGGCGCCAGTCGTGCACCCTCCAGCTGTAAAATCGAGGTACACACACCTGTCCCGAATATTTGCCACACCAGCCTCAAGAAGACACAACATTTTTTTAAAAAGACATCTCTGGAGTCTTGTTGCTTCTCTTTAAACCTTCAACTATGTTCTGGACCATCTGGATATTGAGCACACACCAGACTAATCATCAACCCTGCTTCAAACAGCAAACAGACGGCCCTAAAATAGCAAAGTAACAGAGCATTGCTAGGATTACTCAAGCATGAAAGTGAACAAACTTTAATACCTTACACCTCTTACTGTAATCACAATAATCACAATATACTGCACTCGCAGGTCACAATTCAGCAGAACAAGTATTTTTGCTTTTGACTGATTCATATGTCTGCACTTATACTTCAGTAGGATTTTGAAAGCAGGTCTATAGAGTGCCTTTACCTCAATGTATTAATACTGACAGCTACTGAGTGCCACTGAATGTTAATAAGGATGGATAAGTTGGCATTGCTGCTCCAAAAAGTGATTTTTTGAAACTCTTATTTATTCACAGTTTTTGGGAGAGAAACCATTACAAACACATTCACTGCTGCATACAGTGAAGGTTTCAAAATGTTTGTCAATTTTCCACCCAGGTGGACCATAAAGATTTATTCTATTCTATTCTATTCTATTCTATTCTATTCTATTCTATTCTATTCTATACACTCAAATGAGACTAATGAGTTTCTACTGACTGCCATTTTCTTCCCTGTAGATGTACTAACAGGGACATCATGACTGATATTGCAGTGTTTATAATGGGAGGTTGTCATGGTGGCTCCTAGTTAACCTTGTTGCACTGGAGCAAGAGGAACTACGGTTGACTTGTCTCCTTCTGCAAACTATTGTTGAACATGGTTATTGTACAGGTGACAGGTGAATTGGTGGCTTTCTGACCCTGCCTGCAGACTATATCCCTGTCTCAGCTCTCCTCACTTTACCTCTTTACTTGTTGACACTGCGTCTCATGAGTTTTCTCAGAGTGTCAGCACCTCAGCTCTCAGGTTTAAGGAAAAGTGTCAAGACAGTGGACAAGCAAAAGAAAAAAGGTTCCCTCCATCTCTTCAATTTCCCTTTGGCCAACAAGGAAATCCAAGACTCAGCTGTATAATTTCATGAAAACTGCTTGTTTATTCAAAACTAAGACAATCCCTTTTGGCACTAAGGTTTTTTTCTTTTTTATTCTAATGCCAGAACAACAAGTGAGTTTTTGACACTTTACTCTCAGGGCTATGAGCATGTTTCTCTGCAAAAACTGCCTCCGCACTGTGAATTTCAGGTCATTCATCCATCCACCTCTCATGGATGGACACAAATCTCAGTAGCACCTTGCGGGAGCTTCTTGAAGTATTACTCACCAAA
This sequence comes from Decapterus maruadsi, assembly GCA_030347415.2. Classification (NCBI taxonomy): domain Eukaryota; kingdom Metazoa; phylum Chordata; class Actinopteri; order Carangiformes; family Carangidae; genus Decapterus; species Decapterus maruadsi. The sequence goes on along the minus strand of CM064900.1, from coordinate 23,204,533 downwards.
CACATATTTAGCCTCTAATATGATGTCACCACCAGATGAAAGTACTTCCATCAGATTCAGCACTTGACCACCCCTCCCACCATGTGTGCACTTTTGAAAATCAAGACTTCAATAAGGAAAATAAATATCATGTAGTTGCCTGACAGTTGTGAAAGAGCCGTAGGTAAATATTCACCACAGATTTGTTTTCTATAAATTATCAAAGCACAGAAAAGAAAAAAAAACAGCAACACGTCTAATACTTTGTTAATAGAAAAAGAACTTTGATCTTGTATTGCACTTTTGCAGACGTGGTCTTTTGGCTTCATTAGCTCCATTGTTATCTTTCCCAAATGCCACAAAACAGAGAGCATCTCCACTAACATCTTAAACTGCTCATGATAAATATAATAGACTGTGTGACAGTGGCTCTGTGCCAAACAGATCAGGAACAATCTTTACATTGTCTTCACTCTAGCCCAAAACATTTTATTTGAGGTTTCTGCAAGGTCACCAGGGTAAATACAGGCTTTTAATGTCTCACAGGCTGTGATTTAATATCTGAGTCACTCTGACACAAATGAGTATGACGTCTAGACTTATCTAACAACAATTTGTTTTAATATCTGATTACGACCAAACAGCATAAATCATCATATGGATGAACTAATTAAAGATGTAATTAATTAATGTGTGCTCCAAATATTTTGCATTACAGTAGGTTTGAGCTCAAGAATGGTTTATAGTCTATGTAAAAGCAGTTATAATCCATTTAATACCAATGAAATGAAAAGAAATCTGGTCTTTTCATCCTTGACAATGTGGAAAAAGACTGTAGCTACAGAGCTGTTGTATGCTGCTGTCTGACACATTTCTCCAACTCTTTTCTAGTCAGTCTGTGTCTCACTACAACAGAAAACCTTGGTCAAAATATAAGAAGTCAATAATTTATATCTAGGTGCAGATAGAACAGTGTGTCTGAGTCTGGACCTGGTCTGCGGTTCACCTATCAGTGGCATCAACCAATGGCTAATGTTTCACTATTTCCCAGAAATCAATTCTTCTTCACTGTGACAATAGCTGCAGCACAACTTCCTGTGTTGGCTAGGATTTAATAGCAGCAAAGACGAATCAAGTTCCAGGAAGAAGAAAAAGATATATACATATATATATACAGTATTGGCTCAGTGCATAGACTCTCATACTGGCTGATCCCTGAGCTACTGTGGTATTTCATGCAGCATCTGAGGCATTTTCAATGCAAGAATGAGAATCACAGCACCTGTTTATACTGATCTCTTGTTATAATACCCATTACACTTCATGTTTTAGACCCAGTTAACAGGGAGTTTATTGTATCAGGGTAATATTGGCGTACACCGTGTCTCCTCCTCATGGCGTTTATTTCATCTTATCTCGACAACTTTGCCTGTGTGCTGTGTGCAGAGGTTCTGTAAATAAAACAGGAGGAGATGTGGTGTTTGCCTATGAGGCAGTCTTGGGTGGAAATGGATTAGTCAGTCTTGTCCACTGTCCAGAACACACCTACATGAACACACCCACCAGAACTGTCACTGTGGGAAAACCCACAGACACGGGTCTGGCTTCAACAAGTTCCTATAAGGTTCCTCTGTAAAGCTCAGGAAAAAAGGCTTGTGCCAGTTAGTATGACAAAGGTGAAAGCTTATACAATTAATAAAAGACAATGAGAAGGAAATGGGCCTTTCTTTTGTTTCTTTAGTTGAAACCTCTTTAGTTTGTTCCTGAGAGTTTTGTTGGAGAGTGCGTGTTTTTCTTTGTTTTTGACTTGTGCCAGTTAGTGCCAATTCAAAATGGGCTTGTTAGAAAATGTTTGTATTTGTCTTGTGGTGGATTAAACATAGATGTGACCTGCCAGACAAACTCCCTCACACAATGTTATAGTGCAGAGTGGCTGGGAACAAGAATTAAGTACTCACTGCAGAGAAAGTTTTGAGGCACTTCACTAAAACGGAGGTGGTGAGGTTACTGGAACCAATGAGCAGGTATGGGAGGACGACATCTGACCGATATGAAATAGTCTTTTGAAAGATGGGGGGGGGGGGGTTTGGCTTTTAATTTATTTATTATAGAGACAGGAAAGCAAGGGAGAGAGGGAGGATGATGGATTTGAACCTGGGCTGCTGCCTACAAGACTCACCATTAATTGTATGTGCATGTCTCAGGTGAGACACAGTCTTCCCCCTAGAGAAAAACAGCCTTTTAAGAGCCACGAGGAGAATAACAAGCTGAATCTACATCACGGCAGTAAGGTGGAGTTAAGGTCCTACAGCTGGTCATCAACTAATACGCTAAATTTCCCCCACACATCAGTCTTGCCTACATCATGGTGTCAGAGGACTTTTAGATAATGTAACAATCCTATAGATTTAACTAATCTCAGCCGAGTTCATGGGGAATTACTGTATGTTTTAAAGTCAGACACGACTAAATAGCATGAGCCTTGGCCAGTGACGGACTGGCACCAAAAAGAGGCCCTGGCATTTTTGACGGAGAGAGGCCACACATTACACAAACACTACAGCTCTGGAAAAATTAAAGGGATAGTTCACCCAAAATTCAAATTGCACTATGCATTATCTAATTGCACTAATTATTGTAAGCTCCTCTTCCTGGTTCGTCCAATTTGGAAGAACCATCCAGATATTAAAAAAATTAAACAAGTCTATATTTCAAGCTAGTTTTGGAACGGAAGCTCAAGCTTCCGCTACAAAACAAGCTTGAAATATGGACTTATTTAATTTTTTTCAGAACAATTCCACATTTCAGGGCTTCAATACAAGGCGGACATTACATACAGTATGAGCAGCATGGATGTTTTGTGGTGTGTCTTTTTGTTACGAAGACAGTTGGTATCCATTTGCAACCATTATATGGACATGCACTGCTACACTGAGACCCCCTGTAACTCAGAGAAGCCATGGAGGACTTCTCCCAGCCCTTAGTCAATATGAGGGTGAGTAGATAATGAGTACAACTTCAATTTTGGGTGAACTATCCCTCTAAGAGGCCACTTCAAAATGATCAGTTCCTCTATATTGTCATTTAGAGCAAATAACAAAAAAAAATCTGGTGTTTTCAGACTTTGTATAAAGGAAAGAAAACAAGTTCATATTCATTTTAAACTTAGGAAGAGTTTAGAAATCAAAATTGGTGGAATAATCCCAATTTTTAATCACAATAGTGTTTTGTTTTATTTTATTTTATTTATAACATTTCTTCCTCATTAAATCTGATTTGGTTGAGGTGATCAGCTAAGTAGAGTGAGGTGTGCTTGTGTTGGGGTTCAATAGACACTGGAATCAAAAGAACATTTTGGAGTGGTCTCTTTATTTTTTCCAGAGCTACATAGCGGCTAGGCTGGACCGTAGGGAAAGCTGTGCTACCAGGTGAGCTATACAGTATGCTGCCCCCCCTCCATTTATTCAGGAGGTACCTGTATAAGTCAGAAGGTCGGCGGTTCGATTCCCAGCTCCCCCAGTATGCACGTTGAAGTGTCCTTGGGCAAGACACTGAACCCACACTTCCCCTCGGAGCTTTTCTGTGCACAGAGCTGTATGCATGTGTGTGAAAGGGTGACTGTGAATATACAGTGGTCCAAGTGACTAGAACTCCATTTGACTCCATTTACCATATGCTGTTCAGAGCAGAATCAAACAAAAAATTACTTTCATTGAATCTGTGAAAAAAAAAAGCAGCACATTGAATGAATTCATCTAAAGACCAAGATACCAAGAATTCAGACACGAACTGCTCCTTAAGCTGCAGATTGTGTCCCAATCTTTAGCTTCTCGCTGCTGCTGGCAGTGCACATTTGTATTTTGTACAGAGATTGTACTGTACCTTTGACTTTTTTTTCAATCAAAGAACCAGCTATTTTCTGATGTCAATGTTCATCTAATGTACAGCTTTGATCTTTCTGAACTGATATGGATTTAATCGAGAGAGTTTCATGTTCACCCAAGCTGCAGAAGTGATGACTCTCTGAGTCATGAAAAATTGCCTATGGTGTAAAAAAAAAGAAAAAGGAAACAACTTTTACTTCCAGAACTAAGGGCACCTGAGATAGCTCCTCCACTCACGACAGGAATTATATCACTAAGAAAACACAGTTGAGACTTTGAAGCTGTTCTTTACTTAAAAGTATAATGTTAATAACTCAGATATACAGTTCTGTCTGAAACAGTCTGTTTATTAGCAGAGGTGGGAAAACTAAATTGGAGCATTTGTTGCACTGGTGAGTTAGCGTGGGAGGCAAACACTGACACACACCCCTCCTACTGGAGATGTTAGCTTATGTGGGTTCTCATATTTGCCACGACCCCTGCAAGTCACGGCACCACGCAGCAGAAGCGCAAGTAAAAGCAATTATAAGTCAAAGAAGATCAAATGGAAGATTTGTGGGATGAGATTTCGTGTCCCTAAAATTGCTCGACAAATCTCTTTATAGAAGGATTAGATACATTAACACCCAAACCAAAACTGTGACACATTTACATACCTTCAGTCTGGAGCACGGCTGAACAGTTGTGGGAGAGATGTGTAGTTTTGTCTAAATGTTTATCATGCTGTGCTTTTATTTGATTAGAGTTTTTGAGATGATCGATTCCACTGCACATTGTGTCACAGTCTCAATAAAACACTCAGACACTTTACTGGTGGTGGCACCTCAAGGCGTTTGCATTTCAAATTGTTTGTCGAGTGACAAGATTACGGATGAATTGTAACAGGTTTATGGAAATCTCAATAAAGCCTCACTCGACTCGACTCCAAGGAGTTTTCAAATGTGGAATTCAGTTTGGGTGTTGTTGGTGTTGGAGGTTTACAAAGCACAGCTCCAGCCTCCTCCTTCATGGTTGTCAAATGTTCACAGACAGTAAAACAGGTCAGTACTTTCTATGGAAATACATCCCCTACTGCATTATTACTCAGCGAGTGTAATCTGCTGTTAAAATCCTGATCACTGTGACATGAATGCTTTTCACCGCTTTCTCTCTCACTGCTAGTTATTTGTAAAAAGCAAAAGAGAGAAATGGGTGTAGCTGTGTAAATTAATTCAAAATTGGATGGATTGAAAAATGGATGAGGGGAGAGTAGAGGGGAGGGAGAAGGAGGGAGTGGGGGGTTGAATTAGTTCAAATGAATTAATTTGTCTTTGTAAATGGGCTTCTGGAGTGGAATTTGATTGGTGGTTAAAAAGCACCCGCTGATTTCAGACGCATGTTATGCTCTTTAACAAATATGCAATGTTTTCAATTACCAGTCCAAGACTCTATGGTTAACATATGTTCAGCTACACTGGCTTAAAGGGATAGTTCAACATTTTGGCAAATTGGCCCATTGCCATAATCGCTATAGTCATAGCAGTGGGTTTGTTATCTTTAATCGCTATTTTTAGTCATAGCAGCATTTCATTTCATTTGGGTTTGTTATCTTTAATTGTGTGATTGACACAACACGTTGGCCAAAGAAAACATCACTATTTTACAACAAACATGGCAAACAGTAAAAACAGCAGAAGTTCTAAAGAGCTAGAGCGAGCTGCTCAGAGCTACGCTAAAGAGGCTAATGGGATTTCTTGGTTTCCCTCATCAAACTCATCAAATACACAATCCAACAACTCAACTCCAAAACGCTCTGGTGGACAAGTTGTGACCTCTACATTCACCACGCTATGGGATAACGTTACCAGACAGAGTTGTTTTAGAGGGAAATACAGAGACTGGTTGATAAAAAAAAACTGCACCTAACGGGAACGTGCATCAGCAGTTTTGCATGAATTTCCCTCTAAAACAACTCTGTCTGGTAACGTTCCGTTATTATCTCATAGCGTGGTGAATGTTCAGGTCACAACTTGTCCACCAGAGCGTTTTGCAGTTGTTGGATTGTGTATTTGATGAGGGAAACCAAGAAATCCTACGAGCCTCCATAGCGTAGCTCTGAGCAGCTCGCGGCTCTGCTCTGCCATTCTAAAAATACTGTAGCTTGCACCAACAATTAAAGACAACGAACCTACTGCTATGAATATAGGGATTATGGCAATGGGCCAATTTGCCAAAATGTTGAACTATCCCTTTAAGGGGGTCAGTTTGTCATTATTACATTAGCGGTTGTCACTAGATGTCTCTTCTATTGGTAACTTCTCTCTGGATTCCTGATATAGCTGCATGGTGTTTTTTATGTTGTTGCTGTTAAAGCATCTCTGTGCACAAGTAGCTCTGAGGAAACCAGAGACGAAGGTGCTTGAGGGAAGTTCGGTGTTTGTGCTCGCCTTAGCAACAAGGGGCAGGAAGTTTCGCATCTTGAAATTCCCAATCTGAAGGCAGTAAACAGCCTCAGGTGTGGTACAGTTTCCTGTTTACATAATGGCTCACACGCAAAAAATAGTACAGGCCCAAACAAGAAAACATGCATGATTTGGGTTTAACAGGTTTGAACATTTTGGGTTAATCTTGCTCGAGGTTTGTGAGCAGATGGTGCTCCTTGTGTCTTCGTTTAATGAAGGACAACAGTGTCGGTATTAAAGAGCAGCATATATAATGGAAAACAGGAGGATTTAATATGGCAATAAATAACTGCAAAATCTGGTTTTCTACAATACTTGAAATGTCAAAAAGGTAAATGGTCAGATTGGCAAAGCTGTTACACTTTAATGTGACGGGGGGGGTATTATCCAACACCAGATTATATAAAAGAATTAAAAACCATGTTCCTTTCTCTGCAGCATTTAAAGGCAGTGAAGCGGCTCTAACTGAGCAACATTTTAAACTCCTCTAGGGGGTGACCACAGCTATCAAGAATGGTATTTGCCAAGAAGAGCAAAGATTTCAGCCAGCTGAGCCCAAACCGTAGTGCTGCTGACTACCTTCAAGACGCTCTCCAGTCTGTTTTTAACAGTCAGATTCTGACCTTTAAAAAAAATATTTTACCTGAGAAAATGTTTTTTGCAGATGAACCATAATTAGCATCAGAATCAGAATCTAAATCTAAATTTTAAAAAAGAAGAAAAAAAGAAAAACAAAGAATCGATCCGATTGTTGCTTGTATGGCGGCCGGTGGCAATTATTGTAGAGGAAAAAAAACAATTTAGGACTTGTGATTTAGGACATTCAGTTCCAGAGAAGTTCGTTCAGTAAAAGGTCATGTTCACTCTCTGCCTCTCTCACAAGTCGAAGACTGACCAACAGCCGTCATAAAATGCTACAGACAGCTGCTACAGTATATGATTAATGATGATGCACAGGCCTCAGGAGAGATGCTGGATGTTTACTTTACACAACAACCCAATCTGCTCTCCAGCCCATACTTCACTTGAGATGAAGTGAAAAGCTTTTTAACTAGATGTGGTTGGGGACTGTAATTGGCTGATGAAGAGAAATCTCTGAAAGTCTGCAGAGGTCGAAAACCATTGGCCCAAATATGTTGTTAGCCAGCCTTTCAATGCTTTACAACTGTTACAGACCTATAGTTATAATGTTTTTTTTTTTCCATTAGGCTTCCTGCTCTAGCAGAGACATCATAGAAATAAAAAATGCTCTATTTGACATTTGCTTGGAGACTCAGGTTGTTCAGGATAATCCTTAAGCATCACTGTGGACTTTCCAGCTGAGCTATTTCATTCTTAAGGTACACGGTGGAAAATAGTACACAAACCTCAGCCTGTGACAGTGGCTGAGGAAAAAAAACAAACACTGCTGAGTTTTTGTATTAGGTGTTGTTTTCCAAATGATGTGAGGACCACAAAATCAATTCCATTGATTGAATTTGGGTGGCAGAGGTCTCACTGAAAATACAACCAAAGTGATCTGCAGGGCTTAATTCTACCTGCAAGTGGGAAAACGTGTATTTTTCAGTTTCAAGCGAAATATTTAAAGTAAGCTTCTACAGCCTTCAAGGTCAGAACCAAGAATTTGGAAATGCGAGTCGAATTTCACATAAATAGTGATTCAAACTATTTGGATTTTTGATATTTTATTTGTTCGTGCATTCTGCTTCAAAACCCTCTCACACACCCAGATATAATAATCTGATGGGAAATGCTGAATGTTAAACACATCAAGGCAAAAGAGTTGTGTAATCAACCAACAAAATACCCATCATGGTGTAATTATATAATACACCATCAGACTGCTTCAAATTAGATGTGGCGTCGCTAAAAATACAGAGCACATGAACTCAGTGTCATCTTGGATGGCATGAACCCTGAACAAAGACGATGGAAGATCAGAAACTGCTGATAAGAGTCGGTGCCTTCCAAATGACCTTTTTTGTCTGTGAGATGTTATTGTGTTAGCAGGGATTAGAAGAGGTTTTGTGTTTCACACTGCTGTGAACTGATGCTGAGTGTTTTTGGTGTTTTTTATTGACTGTAAAAATAGTTTGTGGGCTGGGTGTACATAATAAAAATGTCTACAATAAGATATGATAGGATAAGAAGTTACATTAAGCCGTGTTCCCACTAAAATTATGCAATGACGTGACTTCACGTAGTCCTCAACGTCATCACGTAAATTAGCGGGCTGACCCGGGTCTGGCGTTCCCACTGCAAGCCAATCGGAGTCGAGCCGATTGAAGCCGATTTTAACCCGGATCGCCTGCCAAGTCGTTTGCCGCGGGTCGACGCAGGTCGGCGCGTCTTTCCCACTGTCACCAAAAGCTGATTGTTAGCGGATTTAAACAGGTTTTTTGGGAAGTGGAAAAGGGGAATTACCTGCTGTGTGTACGAAGCCTTTAGGTTTAATTTTGTGCCTCATCAGGCGTCTCACTTTATAAAAGTCAGTCTTTGATCAGGACTTGACTGTGTAAAGTTCAATGTTTACTTCTTTTTTATCCGTCTGCTTTAACTCCCAGTGAGATAAGATTCTTATCATTTTTTTGTATTTTATGTTTCTGCTGTCAGACAGTGGACTGAGTTTGAGATAAAGACTTAGACACAAGCCATTAAGACTACATATTAACCAGCAGCCACTTCAAAGCCATTTCCATGGATGCAAGGATAAAATGCTGTTTTTATAACTGTGACATTATCTGACAAAGTCACTGAACAGATATAGTAAGTAAAAGACAACAACTACTCTGTGATTTCAGCTGAATGTACTTTGAAAGAAGCTTACGACAAACAAAATACTTTCCATCTTTCCTCACACTGTGCACATACATTATTCCTCTTGCTTATTTCTTTTAAGTCACTGAATGGACCTGAAAAGACACAAAATCTAAGGTCATTGTGAAAGACCAGCAGCCAATCGGAGAACTCCTAATCAGTCATGTGGGACTCAGTTGACTAATGGTGGAACTATGACCACTCAGTCAGTCACAGATGTTTGCAATTATAGGGCTTGGTCCTGCTGTTGTGGTCCAGCTAACAATTTTTTATTATTATTATTGTTTATTTTTACAGGGACAGCACACAGTTAAAAGTAATTGCATCAGAGTTAGCTGGTGCAGTTACCACAATGTGACTGTTTGGGATTAAAGCAGTGGATAGTGAGATGCGGGAGAACACAGGCTGCAGAAGTAAGAAGTCAGGCTGGTTGGATGGATTAATGAAATATTGTCCTCTGTTTCTTCATATCAGAAACATCTTAATAAAAACTCCACTGCGTGTGTAGAAATGAAAAATGTGCCACCTGAGACCCAGGTGCCTGATCTCAGTCGCTGTGGGATTGTTTCATTCTCATGCAAGAAATTTATCACGTGATTGAAGTTCTTCATACTTCGACCCTAATCTATTTTGTATTATTTCCCTTTCAAATCAAGGACAGTGCAGAAATCTATCATCTCTCCAGGTCTTCAAGCTGCTTTAATAAATCACACACGTTACAGGCAATACACATCTAAAGTATAAGGTTAATTAAAACCCAACACCCTATGGACCCTTGTCACCCAGGCTGTAACCATAAGAACAAATCTAAGGACCGGGATTCGTCCTCCTGGGACAATCTGAACACACGACTCAAACTTCAAAGTGTCACAGAAGAAATAATACATGAAGCATGTGAAGTCAAGCTTTCAGTCTTTGGTTTGGTTCTCATGAAGACTGTCTCTCTTCTACCAATCACTGGCCTAGAGACCTTCACGTTTTATTCATGTATGTGTAAGAATCACAATTATGACCTTCATCAGATTAATATAATTAATGTATTCCAAGCCCATGCTCTGGACGGAGTGCTCATAATTGCAGAGACATCAGAGCACTGATATTCACATAGTGTGAAGGCAGTCATTAAAACATCCACCTGTTTTATATCTCAGGTCTGAGAGTCAAGTACGTCTACTGTACATGTATATTTTATTGGAAGAACCATTCAGAGAGATATCCTTTCATTACCACACTATCAAAGTGATATTGGCAAATATATTTCTGCCCCTCTCTGCACACGTTGTCTTATGTTTCTGTGGCAATGAGGGACGTTTGGTTTATAAAAGGTATTTACTGAAGAAACAGCCGGGGCCTTTATCAGCAGCTATGTATCAGAGACAGAAGCTTTGCTTCAAATATACAAATCTGCAGTGAGAGAGGGCGGCCCTCCAGATGGCTGCATCAGTTTAAACACTGAAAATCTGCCCAACTGTACAGATTGAAGCCGCTGTTTTGGTGGAGGGATGAGTGCTAATCAAGACCAGTTGTGATCAGAGAGAAAGTGTAACAGATGATGGATGGAAAAACTAACTGCATGAACATTTTTGGAAATTGTGGTGATTATATGCAAGAAGACAGTGCTGCATTGCATTATTCAACACTTTACTCAGTACTCTAGAAGTGGAAAATCATCTGTCGATCCATTGATTAGTGAAGTCGTTTATCAAGGAAAAACAGAAAAGAGTTGCCGATTGTGTGAATGTGAGGATTTCTTGCCTTTCTCTGTATCAGATGCATAACAGACATAAAGCCGGGTTGCAACAATGAGTGCAAAACCTTATCAGTTTGCACTCTTGGCCCCCTTCCACTCTGAGAAATAATGATATATATGTTTTCATTATTTTTGAGTTCAGTCTATAGATCAAGCAATTCATCGATTTATTTGAAAAAAGAATAATCTAAAGCTCAAGTTTACAACATGTTTCGCCTCACTGAAACACCCAAGTTCTAACTTATGGATGTCTTTCTTTTATTAAGAGTACTGCAAAAGGAAATCTGTTGTTATTTTTTCTCCTCATCTGACACAAGGGCCTGCCGCCTGAGGATAGAGGGATAGAGGGTGGTATTCTCTGTGAAGCTCCTTGCAGCTAATTCTTGATTGTGATAATAGCTGAGAAATGTTAACTGACACGTTGCATTAATGTGTCATTTAATTATCATTTCTAAAATAACTTCAGCTCCATGAACCGTATAAATGGAATGGGATTTTAAGTTGAATCTGTTCTCACGTCAGATTGCTGCATCTTTTCCTGCTGGTGCTACAGTATGAGGCAGAGCACCAGTTTGGAAATACTGTACAAGAGGTGATTACAACCATGTAAGCTCTATATGACAAATCATATAGTAATTACACCTACAGTATGACCTCCATCTCTCTGTAGATTCAAGATTCAAATAGGTTTACTGCCAAGAAGAAAAATGAATATAAATGTACGTATAGTGTGTGTCACATACTACATCTAATATAATGCCACAGTCGGCTGTTTGATTTCTGTACAGTAACATAAAGTACAATACAGTACAGTGTAATACAGTTTAATGATTGATGATTTAATATCATTCAAAATCTGTAATTTCAGGAGTCTTGTTGTGAGTCCGTCAGGCTGCAGGCTGCAGAAACATGTCTGGCTGCCTGAGAAGCTGCTACTTTGGCATCTTCTTGGTTATTTCCCAGTACTTGAGAAGTCTGTTGTACCTCAAGAAGTCTTCTCCCTCCCTCCCTCTGCACAGATAGATAAATAGATTTAATTATTAATATCCACCAAACACTTGAGAAAGAAAAATCTAACTGAGTCAAAATGGAAAAGAAATGACTCAGTTCTTATTAAAGATTTACATCCAAGCTTAAAAAACTTCATTTCATAAATTTTCTACAAAAATTAATTTTAACTGAATGCAACCTCAGAGAAAACAGAAATACTTTCTCTTACTAAAACTACATTAAAATGCAGCAGTGAAGAGGGCATTTCAGAGCATTTCAACATAGATTTATCAGAAAGTGAAGTGAAGAATTTCCCCTCATTACTCCTTTTTGGTATTATAGTTGTATAATTTGTCTTATTATTAGATATGGATATGTGTAGGTGTGACGTAACTTAAAGTGGCTGTGTGGTTGTAGTTTCAGCAGGACTGGGTTGAAGATGGACAAACACATCTGTAGAATATAAACTCACTGGACCCACATTGTCATATCCTCCTCTTTGATGAGCTCATGAATCCGTTCATTCCCAGCGCTGCCTTTTCATCCTCCATCCTCCTCACCGTGGCCAATCTTCATTAGAGAATACACTCTGGGGTATAATACTGTAGGGGTCCGTTGTGAGCCACAGTGACCCAAAGACCCTTCATTTACAAGCTGCTGAATCTCCCGGCCGCGTTAGATGGTGAGCACAAACCTGCCTCAGTGAATGGAGCCCCAGATGAGTGGTTTTTATTTTTGCATTGCCCTACTTCTAGCCCAAGAGCTCATTAAATAAGATCTTGTGTTAAAGCCGGAGATGGAAAGAAAAGCATGTGTGTGTGGCTGATGGAGGGAAGGTTATGGTTATTTGCCTTGGGAGTTTTGGCAAGTGGCCGTATGTGTGATACTGATGTTCATGATGAATGTGTTACTGTTTGTCATTCTGTGCATATAAAAGCAAGCATGTTCTTGTTCTTGCAATGGAGCAAAAACCAGGGTGTGAACTGGCTTATGGCTCCAGAGACGGCAGGTTTCCTCCCACAGCAGCTGGATTCTTCAAACACTGGCCCCCAACTCACTGTAACTGGTCGCATACATTAAAATCCCAACCTCTTTTAGTAGAGGTGATAATTAGTCTAATATCATAATGCATTCTCTTTAATGGGAAATTCATACTTTTCTGTCTTTGAAATGTGCATAAAACATTTCACCATGTTGAGCAAAAGACTTTCTGTTTTTAAAATGAGACAAACTCAGTGTGGTGGTCTACAGTAAAATAAAATCTACAACCATGTTCCCAGCTCTCTTCCACTGCAGTATCATTACTGACACTCTCGTCTGTAAACCTTAATCAAAATAACAACTCCAGATCTTATGCAGACTCAGGTGTGAAAGCAAACAGCCGCACAGAGCAACCACAGCGCAATATCAATGTAGATGTGTGATTTAGCATACATTGGAAAGCTTTGGTGTCAGGTGCTTATCCTGTGAACTGGAAAGGAAGGCATGTCTACGGAAATTTATATCTATATGATCATGCAGGCTCTTTTCTGTAACCATGCAAATGTTTTAGTAGAGAGTGCAGGAATTCCCCCTGATCCATCATAAAGATATCAGAGCAGGTCCTCATTAAAAAGAAAAGGAAAAAAGAGAAAGCGAAAGCACAGGTGCTGTATGTCCTGTAACATTAGAGGAAATGACACCTCTTTCTTGTCCGTCTCTACCCACTCATGTCGGATCTGGCCGTCAGTCCTTACGACTTCAACTGTAGGGTTGTGACAAATCGGTGTGAAAAAAGAAACACAAACACAAGCACAAGCAAACAATGCATCACATCTCTGTGGTCCGGTGAGACTTTTAAGGGATAGTTCACCCAAAACCCAACCCTTAGTCGACATGAGGGTGAGTAGAAAATGAGTGAAATTTGAATTTTGGGTGAACTATCCCTTTAAAGCAGCACTGTGACATTTTGCAAGATGCACCTATTTGCTTTCTCACTGGGAGTTTGACGACAAGACGGTGAGATATAGAGAGCAGCGTCTGTGTTCAGTCGAGCACAAAGACCGGAAACAAGGTGGAAACTCTCTGCAAAATCCACCAGCGTCTCCAAAAGCTCACTGACAAAAACATTATCTCATTAACGGCGAAAATTAATTTCCAGCGACTGACGGCGGGGATCATTTCCTGGCAGAAATCAGTCGCCAGGCGTCCAACAAGACTTCCCTTAGTTAATGTTTTGCTGGCAAGGACTGGCCTGGGCTGTCAACTATACAGCCTTATGTTTACTTAACAAACACGAGTGGGATTAATTTTCTCTGCAATGCTTTGCTCGAAAGCAAACGCATATTCTTTCCCAAATGTATAATTATTACTTTAAACTGGATTCCCCTGGGAGGTTGGTTTTATTCTCCTCCCTCTGTTGATCTTTTACCCCGATTGTTTCTGGTCTTCTGTTTTTTCCCGCTTCAATCTTTGCCCATCCCCCTCTGGCGTGCATGTGGTTTGAAAAAACTAAATATTTTCATGCACCACCATGTTTGACTGTGTGTATCTGTTTAAGATGAGTTTGGCTCCGCTCTGCTGCTGACAAGCTTTTCAAAATGTTCTCCTCTTTGTGTTTCCTCGGCAGCTGGGAGGATGCGGGATACTGGGAGTGGGGGTGTGGCTCTCTGTGACCCAGGGAAACTTTGCCACCCTATCATCATCCCTTCCCTCCCTGTCAGCAGCCAACCTGCTCATCGCGGTGGGGACCATCATCATGGTGATTGGCTGTCTGGGCTGCGTGGGAGCTGTCAGAGAGAGCCGTCCTCTGCTGCTCACGGTAAGTTATTTGTCAGGATGGCTCTTGACGCTCTTGTTAACTTTAAACCCAAGGCTGCGTGTTAACGTGACGACATTGTTGTTGCCTGGCGTGACAGATGGCATCGCATCACAATGGCAACACGTTTTCTCAGAGCAATAAGCTTTGACATCCTCATACAATTTTCATGCAATCACAGATTGATAAGACACATTGGACAATCAATCTCCATCCATTCGATGAAAAGCTTTTACATTTAAAATAGCTGTCAGGGTGAGCCTCTGAGGTTTGTTTGTGATAAACGCACAAGTCCCAATAATCACTGTGTGGCTTCGTAGACAAAGGAAACTAAAAGCCAAATGGACACAAAATCAGAGGTAGAAGCAACCTGAAAAATTATGTCAAGGGGGGTTTGGAGGCCGTATTTTGTGTCAATATCCAAAACGTTGGCAGTGTGGAGGTGTTTCTAACTGACTGAAGACTGCCAATGATAGATTGTGTATAAAGATGTAGCCTCCATACTGTCACGGTGGGTTTCTGAAGAGCGATTCTGAAGCTCAGAGTGAGCTGCTCCATCATCACTGTGTTTGCACTGCCTGACTCTGTGTGATCAAATAAGCATGTGGCATCGAGGCTTCGGTACATGCTGGTTCACGGCAAATGCCAACTCACTCTCACGCGCTTGTCACTCAAAGCAGCCAGATCCTCCATTGCGCATAGCTTAAAGCTTTAATAACATTTGGACAGGTGAGTTATGAAAAAAAAGGCCCAAGAAATAAAAATCCAGAGGCATGCTGTCTTCGTGGACCCACTCCAGAGCCCCACTGATATGATTTTTTTTTTTCAAACCATCTTGAAATGTTCTTACTACATTGCCTAATCCCTGTAAAAGCCCTGCTTGTTTAATTGGTGGTTTAGCAGCTATTGTCAGTCATGTTGTGGTACTGACAGCACTGTAATCATGACAAAGAACAGTGCAACACATCACGTCGATAATTATTTTACAGCCAAACCGTTGTTGATACATGGATGCAGATGCACTGCACTGATCTGATACAATAACAATCAGTAAGCAATTTCAATGCTGTGAATTACTCACTCACACACCACAACAAATTTTAATATTGTGGCTGATCATCATTTATATCACTTTGGGACTGTCAGTAGACATACTGCTATGGATGGCCTGCTATTCATCTTAAGATCTCCTGTATAATTAAATTTGAAGTAATGTCCTTTTCTTTCAGAAAAAAAAAAAAGAACTGAAATGAATTTTGTGTGTTGCTGATTTTGAACGCTGAGTCAGCAGCAAAATGTGCAACGGCCCAGAATCCAAATACGTCAGAAAGCTGCACATATACAGTAATGTGGCTACCAGCAGCTGCAAAACCCACATGAAATTTATAAATATTAGCATAGCCACAGTTTAAGGAATATTTCACCAGAAAATTGAAATTCATTAGTGATTCACCCTCATGCTGATGATGAATACTAGTAGTTTTTTATTCCTCAAAGTGCATCGATAGACCCGGGAGGCCGGTTCATAGTCCAACGAAAGTTGGAGAGTCATGGACAACGTCCAAAAATATTCCTCCACACTGCTTGTCCACTGCAATCCAAGTGTCCTGAAGGGATATAGTCCAGAGTTTACCGGAAATAACGTCATTGAGGCAAGTCTGGTCACGTCCGCGTGCATTGCGTGAATGTGAGAGTGCGTAAATCCATGTATATATGTTTTTTCTGTCATACAATAACGTTAAAGAGTGGGTTTGGCCATGGTCCCATTCAATTAGATAGGGGTCTGGTCACGTCGCCAATATGGCCGCCGAGTGGCCATTGCGCTTTGAATGTGAGAGTGTTCACCGTCCATTCATTAGTGATTCACCGCAGGCAAATTCAACACGGGACTGTTTAGGCTGTAAAAATCTCCTAAATGACGTTGTTTGGAGTAAACTCTGGACTATATCCCTTCAGGACACTTGGATTGCAGTGGACAAGCAGTGAGGAGGAATATTAAATGGTTTTTGTGGAGTTTTATGGACGTTTTTGTGTCAGGCCCTGTTGACTCTCATATAAGTTTTCGGTGGACTACAAACCTGTAGGATATCGGGGCGGGACCTAATAAGCTTTACGCTTCTCCCGTTTTCCCTTTCGGTCATTTGCTTGTATTGTGTAACTGAAATTGTGTGTGATGAAGTCTGATTCAATGAACATGCCCGAAATACATAAATAAACCCTCTTGGGTCTCCAGATGCACTCTGAGGAATAAAAAACTACTCCAGAGTATTCATCAGCATGAGGGTGAGCCAATAATGACTGAATTTCACTTTTTGGTGAACTATTCCTTTAAAGACCAAATCTTGAATTCTTGAAAGACAAAAAATGCAGATTAACACATCATTTTATGGACTGTGTGCCATGTTTACACCCGACAGTCTGTGCTGAATTAGCCATGAGAATTAGAGATTCATACTCAGTGGTATGCAAGTCACAAAACAAGAACAAGAGAGAAAATATCAAAACACAGCTTATTCACACATCTTATTCTCCAACATATACAAACTTTGAGGTGCATGAGCTCCAATTTTGAACTGGGTCTGGCCTTGATGAAGTGTGAACAACAGATCCTTTCAAGATTTATAAGTATTTTGATACACAAACAAACTCAATCAAGCACCAACACTTCACCGGGTTTATCAGAATAATTCTGAGCGGAAAAAAATAGAATTAATCATAATAGTAATGGCACAGCAGGAGAAAGCAATTATGAGCTCTGTGGGAATGAGTCTTAGTGTCGATCATTAACGTGATCCATGACATTTTCCCCACAGTGACCAGACCAGTTCGTGCTCTGTGTCAATATAATGAGACTGGGTGAATTACAAGTTTGCCTTAATGAGTGACAGAGCAGCCCATTCTTCATGCAGATTAGAAAAGACTCCTCTCCCTTCAAATTTCAGGGATAATTAGCATGTTGATTGCTGATGAGGTACGCCGAGTATTGCAATATCAATGTGAGATATTTGCGGAATAACTGTTGTGCCCTGTGCATGCAAAATTATTATTGCCTTTTGTGGACCTTGTAAGTTGTAGCGCTAAACATTAGAGTTACATATTTCAAAAGTACTTCAAAAGTATGCTTTTGTAATTCTTTGATAAGGACTTCAAAGAAATTTGTGGCTTTTTGTATGAATGTAAAACTTCATACCTCTTTTTTTTAACAAGATGGTACTGCAGGAGACTTTCACAAAGACTGTGGGTAGCAGTATTACTGTTGAAACTGATCCTTCAGAGACTTCTTTGAATGCACTAAAGACCTACTTTCTCAATCAGCGTCTTACTATGAGCAACGAAAAGGCTATTTTTGGTCAAAAGTAGAAGAATAGTATTTGTCTAAGGAGTTTCTAAAAGCAATAGTTCTCTGCATTTTCTGAACAGGCGATTTTTATGATCTGTGTGTTGGAGCTCTTCCACACGGCTCGCTTGGATGTGAAGCTCCGAACTCCTGCTTGAATCATCAACACAGCAGATGAGCAGCTGCCTCACAAAACATCTGGTGCTTTGATAAAAAGTTACAACACCTTAAGAACGAACAGAGGCTGCGATGCGGGGAAGCTCTCGGGAGATGATCAAAAGTTCATGAAGGCAAAGTCTCAGCTGAATAGTTAGGCGGATAGTCGGTCCAAACAACACCAGGCAGGGAGTAGGCGAAAAGTACTAAGAGCCAAAAAAACAAAGCTAAATCATGAACCGTGGAATCAGACAACAGAGGCCTGTAGTATGAGGCAGGGTTTTTAATTTAGGAAGCTAACTTTGGTCAGTTTGGCTGTTGCAGGTCTTGATCTGATCCTGCTTCAGAGCAAATTAGTTCTTTATGTTCACACAATCAGATCACCGGTGGTAAAGCATGAGTCATCATTCTGACAGGACAGAAACAAAACAAGAAGGAAACAATCAGATGTTCTGTTCACAGACTTTGCATTTGTCCTCCTGACAGAGTTGATGCTTCAGCTCCAGCTCAGAATAACACTTTGTTATTTCCTGTGATTATAAATGCAGGTTTCGGTCAGACTGACCTCACAAGTCCCTGACGGCCTTTCTGCTTTGGCAGTCTGACAGTGCCCCAAACTTTATCTTTGACTTTTGCTTATCTGCATGTTCATAACAATTTCCTCATCAATTTAATGTTATTTGTAAAGCACAAATTTAAAAAATACATCATGTCAAGACAGTTTACAGAGATGAGGTCAAGACCTTAGAATATTATACTGTAGCAACAAACCCAGCAGTTTTCATAATGAGCAGCACAGGCAACACCGACTTAGTTAAGAGAAGAAAAAAAAGGAGAGCGAGACCAGGGAAAATAATAATAGTAATACCCACAGGTGTAATGGTGTTATCAACAATAACAGCAGCAATGATAGCAGAGCCAATTAGAGAATACGAATAATATGAGTGGGAGGGGGAGAGAGAGAGAGAAAGAGCTCAGTGCATCATGGGAATACCTCCTGCAGCCCAGGCCTATGGGAGTATTGTTAAGGGATGGTTCAGGGTCTGAGTCAGCCCTAACTATAAGCCTTATCAAAGAGGACAGTTGACTTAACTGTAGAGAAGGTATGTCTGCTTCCTGAACCCAAACTGGAAGCTTGTTCCGTGGGAGAGGAGCCTGATAACCGAGGACTCATCCTCCCATGTTGGAAACTCTAGAAAAGCACAAGTAAGCATTTTGAGAGCAGGGTGTTCTGTTGGGATAATTAGCCACTGCTTCACCATTAACACCTCTGAGTGAGTGAGGAGGAGGATTACTGTATAAACTCTACTCTGGATCTCATATGAAGGAAAGCTAACACAGGAGATGTATTATCTTTCTCTCGTTCACGTCAGTGCCCGTGCTGCAGCATTGCGAGTCAGCTGGAGGCTCTTCACAGCGTTGTTAGGATGTCCTAATAAAAATAATTAGAAGTAGACCATGGAAGAGGTAACGGATCCGATGCATGGGCTAATTTTCAACATTATCTAGAGACAGGATGCCTCTAATTTCTCTGCCACAGCACAAGTGGAAGAAGCCAGCTGCCGTCCTTCTCTAAAACGATTCCAAGATTTATTACTGGTAACCTAGATAATATATTTCTGAGTTGATTAGGGACAAATTATCTCAATTTTGTCTGCATTAAGAAGTTCAGAGTGAATGCCTTTAAGACATGCTTGAAGTTTGACCACCTGATTAGTTTTATCTGGCGTCACTGATGAATGTGGGTGTCATCTGTTATTAAAATGTAGCCTATGTGGTGCTTCCTGATAATAAAGTGTAAAAGAAAAGTATTGCTCCTACCATAAAACCTCAACCTTGTGACACACAATACATTTACATTACAACAAGTTTTTCAAGGATTTATTGAAAAAGGGGAGAAGTTAAGGCTGGCTCAAGAGGAGGCCTTTTAAGTAGATGTCGTTTAATGCACCAATAAAATCCTGGTAGGCTACATTACCTGTACATGGTGATAAGTGGATCTCATCCAATACAGAAGTGGTGTTAAAAGGAAGAACAGCCTTGAACAACCTGACTGAGAGAGAGGGTCTAAGACAGGTTAACAGCTCAGGAGAAACTGTTACTTAGCTCTGATAGATCCATAAGAGAAAGGCAGACCAAGAATAAGTCTGTCACAGTTGATTCTTCTGTAATGGACAATACATCTGTGTCAGACATGGGAAGCATGTGAGGAATTCTTTCTGGAATAGTCACGATTTTATTTGTAAAGCTCATAAAGTTATTAGTCCTGAGGATGAAAGCAGTAGTTGGATCAATAGCGCTCTGTGTCAGCCTGGCTACAGCTGAACAGAAACAACCTCTAACAACCACCAAAAGGGCTTTTATGTATATTAATGGACTATCTTTCAAATCCTCATGAAATTCTCAGTTGGTGGAACACCACCTCCATACCAGCTTTCATTAAATTTGTTTTTTTTTTGTGAATTTCACCACTGAATTTGTCTCCTCTGACTCACTGCCTCCTTTTTTTTCCGAGGGGCAACAACGTTGAGTGTCTTAGGCAGTGAAGCTGCAGCATTTTCAACGAGATCATCGACTTGTGTGGGTGTAAGGTTAAAATAGCTGTCCTCCCTTGTATTGACGCTTGACAGGTGACTAAATAATAATGGAATTTCTTTATGTTTGGTTACAGCATTATCAGGCAGACACCTACTATAATGGATTTTTACCCAAATGCTGTGTAATCCATCACTGTGAAGTCAAAGCTTCATAATAACAATAAGAATAATAATAAAATGGGCCGACAAAGGCGGGTTTGACAAAATATTATTAAACATTCACTTTCTATGAAAAACAAGACAGAGGGTGTGATGAAAACAGTGAGCGTCTTATTGTGAATTAAATGCAGAAACAGTGAATCTGTCACTATCAACATTTGCATGGCTGTTGAAATTGCCTAATATAGTGACTTTATCTTTAATGAGAACTCAGATAAAAATGTCTGAGAGCTGCATGGATAAGGGCTGAGAGTAAAGCGCGAGGCAGGCCATATACGGTAACTAGCAGATCGGTTTTTATGTGTTTTACAGCTTGGAGTTGAAAGAGTACTGTAAGGCTTTCAAATGAGTTATGACTATGATTAGGTTTAGGGTTGATTAATAAGCTGGAATGAGAAATCACTGCAAGCCCTCCTCCTCGCCTGTGCTTGAGGAATATGAAAATTAATATGACTAGGGGTATTGATTCGTTTAGCCTAACATGCTTCCTTCAGCATCCTGGTTTCAGTGAGAGAGTAGATGAATGTGATGATCAATTACCAGATCATTAACTCATAGGAAGTTTGATCTAATATTTAATAGTCCACATTTACATAGCTTTTTTTTTTGGTTTTGTTATAAATGTAACTCCTTCCATGGGGTTTATAAGAAGAAGGAAGTAGATGCTCTGAGAGAAGCACACAGACGGATGTAAGACTGAAACTCAGCCTCCTGGTCTCAGCTCTTGGTTTTCATGGTTTTGGCTTTCTAATAAACCCAGCCAGATCCTTCCAGGAGTGATGCATGCCATCACGGTCAGACAAGGTCTACCGTCAGACCAGGTCTACCCCATAGAGTCTGTCAATTACCTCCAAAGTCCACAACGTTTGCCAGAAACCACCTCAATGACAACCAGTGGCTGAATGATGACATGCAGCTGTATAGTACACATCATCACCGGTCAGGTCAGGCAGGAGCCCAGAGGACAGCGGCTCCGATTGGTAAAGTCAGGTGTCATATAATCTCATTATTATCGTCCTTGCCCAGCAGATTTAAAGAGGATTCGACATAGCAGCTCTGACTCCAGAAATACATTTGACTAATGGTCACCAGTGTGTGACAAATAGCTACAACTATGTTCCCATAGAGACACGTACAACAGCCCACCCTGTCCATGCAACAACCCATAAACCCACACAGTGACCCTCTCTCAAAAAGCCATAAAAAAATCAGGGCAAATTGACGCCTATCTCTATAATGCTTTATAACCATACTTTTAATGAGTTATAATACAGTTATAGCATTGTATAACTAGTTATAAACACTCATAAATTATCATAATGCTTTATAACAATAATCATAACACACCATAATGCATTTTATCATGACTTATAAGGTCAGGTATTATAATATGTTAAAATTGTTAGTAACTCCCTGACAATGCCCACGTCAATAATGCAGTACAAATATAGTTATAATGTGTTATAATTGGCTTATAATTGTGTGTAACTATTATAATAAACACTCATACATTACCCTAAGGCTTTATAACAATAAGCATAACACATCATAGAGCATTTTATAATGGCTATAAGGTCAAGTATTATAATAGAGTTATAATGCTCTATGATGTGTTATGCTTTATGAGTGTTTATAATTATAGTTATACACATTTATGTGCCAATTATAACACATTATAACTATATTTCTAATGGATTATTTATGTGGGCATTGTCGGCCAGTTACTAACAATTATAACATATTATAATAATACTTGACCAAGTCATGATAAAATGCTTTATAGTGTGTTATGATTATTGTTATAAAGCATTATGATCATTTATGAGTGTTTATAACTATAGTTATACAGTGTTATAACTGCATTATAACTCATTGTATAGTATGTATGGTTATAATGTGTTGAAGACATAAGTATCAAATAAAGTGTTAAACACTCCACCAGCCTTCCTGTGATTCCCGCAGAGACACAAAGTCCAACAGTGGCTTCTCATGGCTGCTACCTCTAACTACCAGCACTGGCTCTCCATCCACGCTACGCTGAGTGCTGCTCAGTCAGTCTCCAACTCCCCTGACCCTCTAAACAGAACACATAGCCACGAACCCTCGTCACCTATGGTTGTTTGCAGTTCGCTCCTCCATTACATTTTTCTTTTAAGGTTTCCAGCAGAGTGTGTGGCTCCAGTTACCCCACAAGAATTATTGTTTATATGTAACTCTGTTGTGCTTTTAGAGAAATGCTCGTCGATTTGGAGCCAGATGTTTCCAGTGCTGAAAAGAAAGTATATCATTTGTGTCTATGCACTGGACTGGACCATGTTTTGGAACAAAATCCAATACACTATCCCTTTAAGTTTGAAATAAGAGCCATTTGGGAGCACTGAAATCCTTCAGAAATGTAATTTTCATCAGTGCAATGGGAAATTAACATCATGTTTCACACCAGTGAGTTGGGGTAGTCGATACAAGAGTGAGTCAAAGGGCACGGAGGAGGTGTGATGGGTCTGTGACCTAATCGGCTCACAAATTAGTCAGAAGGCTGAGACCGGTGTGTTGGAAATGGAGGCAGATTGTTTACGCTGAACAGATTTATTGTGGGACTGAGAAAGAGAGTCTGTAAAAATGATTAGACCCACCACATGGAAATACAGAGGCTATCACCTCAAAGGCTTCCCTCTATTGGCTCAAAGGCAGCAAGATCCAAAAAGGTATTGATTTTGGAGGCGCTGATGGACTGAGCGCCTGATAGGACTGGTTCACCACTCTTACTGCTCTGTCAACACCACAAAGAGCCACTGCAGCTCTCACACTGTGCAGAAATCACAGCAGTGGTGCACGAAAAGGAATCAATCCCTGAACCTGCTCTTTGATTATAGTTCTCATCCTGAAGCGCTGCTGAGACATCAATCTCTGTTAAACAGGGATATCAACACTGCTGGCCAAACAAGTCATAACATAAATACAGTACATGAGTATATGCAAGATGGCCTCTTGGGCATGTTACCATAAATTTTCATAATGCATGCAATCTGCATTTAGACTTTAGTGGCCAATAAATGCTCATGTTCTTTCGGTATAAGCCAACTGAAACGTAAGAGTAAATATTACAACATAAATCCCAGCTCTCCAGTGACTAATTGCGGTCCTGTTTTCTGTGCTATGGACTATTCTGCTGCAATAAAACAAGCAGCAGACACGAAAATAATTCATGAAATGTTCAACCCTGAGGAGCTCTATTCTGGTCCTCAAGAGTCAGTGTCCTGCAGGTTTTTGTTCTACCCTAAAGGCATCTGTTAGATACAGACCAGCTGTGGTTCATTAACTCCCAAGGAAGAAAAGCTGTAATGCAACAAAAAACCTGCAGGACACCAGCCCACCATGACTGGAATAGAGAAGTCTTCAAGGACCACTTTGTTGATGTGTTTTATATCTGTTGTGATAGACTGACATGGTTACATGCACCATTACACATGTCAGTGCTATCGGAATCTCATAGGCTGGCACAGAGCAGAGGTGAGGAAAAAAAACATACTGTACAGCTTTCCCGGTTTGAAATTCTTAGTGTTACCTGGTGATAAGAATAATAAGAGGTCTTGGGGGCAAGAATGAATTTTTCTTGCTATTGCTCTGCCAGTGAAACATGCTCAGGGTGAGGATTTTGAGGATGAAAGCTTCATTCCTATAATACACAGAATATTGTCAACTGTGATGGTTTATATAAAAAAATATATTCACATTACATAAAATGTAGGAATATTACCAATTACATTTACTAAAATATTGCACTAAATTTCCAATATACTCATACCCAACATAATGACAAGAAGGCGAAGAATAGCCTTCTAACAATAATGATGATGATGATTTATGTAAGCATTTAAAAGGGAACCTGTCTGGTTTATCTGTCCAGATACAACTTTATTGTTTTCATGTATTTGAATTTGATTTGTTATTATTAGCACTTGAACTCTGAGTGCATCTTAGTTCCATCACTGTCAGTACAATAATGATGAGTAGAATGAGCAGAATCTCAAGACTGCTTTACAACAGTTTAGAGAGCTGTAAAGCTTTTTCTCCATAAAAACATTTTTGTTTCCTCTTATTCCTATCTCCTATAAATCTTTCCTGTAGTTATGCTGCTGGAAGCCACTGCTGCAAACAAAATAACGTATTTCAGTTTGAATAATGACAACTCAGGGAAAACATATTGAGCCTGCTTGGGTTCTTTTGTAATGGGATCTGAGTTTTTGTTTATAATAATTTATCACAGTGAGACTACAAGTGCACAACACAACAAAACAAGCCCTGCTTCAATTTCAGTTTTGAGCTGAGATACATACAGTACCATGTCCACCTCCATTTACACAGACCTCACTTTAAAACACACGCTATCACCATCTTAATTTTGCAGATGCAAATGTATTTCCAGTGCCTGCTGTGTATGTCACACAAACAACTTTGTCATTACAGTCTTGTTGTGCAACAGCCTGGCAAAGTAATTTGGAACAAATTATTCTATTTTTTTATTTAGCATCTCAATCAAAATCATTTTTCATTCAGAGACAAAGAGATTTTTTTAACAAGCTGTTTTGATATTTTTGTGATCACAAACATGACTTGAAGTTGAATCTGTTCTTTTAAATGAATAGTGATTCATCATGAAGCGGCTCCTACACAGCAATTTCTCTCCACTTGACTTAACTGGCACACTGTTATTGCTTTTGATGTTATTAGCCCTTCTACACAGTTCACAGATGGATTGTTATCATTTACAGTTAATTTCCGCAACCCATTTGGTGGTAACACTACATTCAATATAGCAGTGTGACATTCCTGAAGCTAATTCAAAGATTTTCATGTAGTGTATTAGAAATGCAAAATGTGGTGTTCTGCCATCAAATGATCCCTTTGAGTCTAACTATTGCCTGTGGTCCAACAAAGAGGAGTCACATTTCATATTAAGAGCAGATTAATGGTGAAATATTCAGAGAGCCACAGGGGATGGGGTCTGTTTGTTTCCTAAATGTTGGTGAGCATCAGTCTCTCATTTTTTAACAATGTCCCTTTGCTCTCTGGCGTGATTTCAACACCACAGAACACCAAAGAATGTGTCATAAATAAGATGGTAAAAAGCAGAGAGAATGAAGACCATAAAAGTTTCTGCAGCTTTAATCTTCACTTCATTGTTTTTTACAGTTAAACTTTAAAGGTTTAGGAAAACCAAGCGATGTGGCCACAAGCCATCAGAGATTAATGGAATATCCATAAGTAGCAGAGCAGTGTGTTAAAGCTGAAGAATTTTTATTGCAACTTTAAATCAAATGGCTACGAGTGATATCTCCAGCTGCAGCAGGCAGCTGTTTTCAGCAAAAACATTCTGAGACCCACTGTGCAGTACCTGCCCAGAGTACACAATAGCAGGAGAAGAAATGCAGCCATCTTGAAGCTACAGACCAACCAGAGTGACAACAAAAGTGAATATTGGCTATTTCATTTGTCAAATGTCTGGAGACATGGCTCCAAATAAAGGCGTCTGTGTGGTGCCTGTTTTCAGACCCCTGAAATGCTTTTTGAATGGTTCAAACAGTTCTTTTGTGGTGCACATTTCATGCTTTTGTCAGGTGGAAAACCAACGTAGCCGTTCACAAGTTTGATGGTACATTAAGAATGGGAACATCAACTTCTTTTGTCGAGCAGCATCGATGTAGCCATGAATGCAGAACAAATAGAGTTGTTGTACAAGGCCTCATATTGTATTAAGAGAGATTTCAATATACTTTTTTATGGAAAATAAAGCAGGTCTAGGTTCTGTATTACTGTAATACTGTCAAAGTATCAAAGCGCTCAGTCAGGACTTCTCCTTCTGTCATGTCCATGAAATGTACTATATAATGTATCACTCACTCAGAAAACAGTCAGCCAATCAATCGGAGAGAGGTTCGGCACCCCCTCTATTCTGACAGAAGAAATAATAAAACTATATTAATGTGACAGTTGAGGGTCCTGTTACTATGCCTCCAATTGATCATGTGCCCTGGCTACTTGGCTAAGGGGATGTCCCTTTGGCAAAGTGATTAGTGCACATGACTGTTACCTGGGAGTCTGGGGTTTGAAGCCCGCCCGGGCCCTCTTCACCTTGCCATATTAAGTTTTTGGGTTGTGGTACTTAAAACAACAAGTATAGGCTATTTCAATATTGGATTTTTGATAAAGAGGGAACTTGTGAATAATTTTTTTATAGTATGTTAGACAAATGTCTCTGCTGACTGAAACTTTAGTTTAGTGAAGGGTTACAGGAACCCGCTAAACTGTATCAGACTGAAAAATCTGATTGGTAATGTGAATATTAGGCATTCCTGGATGGGTTAATGACTAGCATTTGGTGGTAATAGTGTGCTGTTACATTTCCATGAGAACTCAGCTCAGTGATAATTTATCAGGGCAGTTTGTCTGTCGCATGGATTCATGGTCTGTCTGCTTCTAGTGGCCAAGAATCGATAAACTCGACTCTAAGTGGGAAGAAACAATCCAATAGGAAGAAGTGCCTGCACTGTAAATCTAAACATTGGCTTTAATAAAAGGTATTAAGTGTACTTAACTCAGTTTTTATTAACATGTTGTTAGCACTCATTTTGAATAAGTTACTTGTACATTGAGGTTGAAAAACCTTCCAAACTCAGTATGCTCAAGTTGTATTGATTTAGAAAAACCAAGTCCTGGGAACTTGCGCCCTCCCCTGTTTCAACGTTTGCGCATGCGCACTGACTACACAGGTCATCAACCAGCCCTCGGTGGACTCGACACGGACTCGACACGGCAGCAACCGCCACTATTCTTCTGCCAGACTTCTGCTGCTGGGAACATCGATTTGGTGAGTCCATGCTTGACTAAAAGGGGAACTATGCAAGTCTGTTCGCTTTTCTCTGTTTGTAACGGTCCTCCCGGCCAATGCATTTTTTTTCGATGAAACCGTCGAGAAAACAATCGATAGAGCGATTGATAATATGTGTCTCTGTATTATCCGTCATAAACAAGAGATTAGGGGTTAATTTACAGGCAGCGTATGTGTAGCAGAGCTAACGTTACCAAGTGGTGGGGGGGTTATTTTCTAGAAGTTACCTTCTGCGTTGTTGGTCGGACTATGCGAGCGGGGCGGGGGGGGGGGGTGTATGATATAGCGCAGCAGCTGAGCAATTAGCTTGCAATATAGCCCATTTACCATGCGCCCATGTCTGTATGTGAACCTGTGTCTGTGTGGGCAGAGATGAAAGATGGTGTTTTTATTTCATAATAATCATGCTAGCGTTTCACCATCTCACATCTCAACCAGTCAGCCAAGTAAAGAACTCTTGCTCTTACAGTGAGGATTTATTGATGTCACTCAATATTATATGAAATAGTAGGGTGTGTGATTTTAGCATGTTTACCTGGTATTCTCACTACCCCCCAACCCCATCACCCTACTTTTTTTTTTATTTAGGTTTTTGCAGAGTTTAGCAGAATTGCCACCAAACCTGACAAGCACACGCCACGCATCATTGAACTCATGCAGTCAAAAAAAGGAGCTGCTGGACAGAAAATTCAAGAATTAATGGACGACTTGGTAAGAAATTAATTGTTTCATGTTTTTGAGAAGTTGTTACTCTCATCTACATACACTGATACAGACCAACATTTTCATTCTGTTTGACTTGTACCTTGTAATTTTTTATTCTAATTTATGTTTTCTGTCTCTGTCTTATAAGTCATCAGATGTAACTGCAAGACGCTCTGTGGTCCTCAAAGGGCTTCCCATGATCTTTGGAGATGACCCAAGCAGGTTCTATAAGACATGTTTTGTAAGTACAAAATACATTATATTCACTTGTAATACAGACATCAAAGATACTGTATATGTCCCTCACATTTCTGCCTGTATTCATTGATGTAGGCCTTCCTTTACTGTCTTATCTATCACTTTATTTCATATTTAGAGGGTGCTATTCTAGCTATTGTATTGTAGCTTTCATTTTTTTTCAAAGTGTCTCTCCATCACAGATCTTAGTGTATAGTTTATAATGATCGTAATGTCTAACTATCCAAATACTTCCTGACTACAAATTGTTTTGCTGATTGTTTGTTTCTTTTCAGGAGACAACGAAAGATGAGGCCATAGACAATGTCACAGTCGGTGTATTGACCACCCTGAGTGAAGATGATCCTGAGCAGCCCGTTTCCACAGCCATCATCCTTGAGGGAGGTATTGTGATGGACAAAATTCGGGATTTGCCACAGACAGTTTGCCTCATATTTGGCCTCACATGATTATTTTGATTACCCAAAATGCGTTGGAAACACATTCAAATTCATCCAAAGTGTAATGCTTGGTCTGGGAAACCAAGCCCTCCCCCTAAACTGCTAACAGTTAAAAACATGTTGTTTAACTAATAAGGAGTCAGATGTGCGCTCTCATAACCTTTGTTCTCATTATTGCACCATGCTTATGACAGAAAGGTGAGAACAGAGCGTTGATGCTTTTACTAAACAGCATTTTGAACATTTTAAGTGATAGTTCACCCAAAATTGAAATTGCACTCATTATCTCCTCACCCTCATGTGGACTAAGGGCTGGGAGAAGTTTCAGGTCCTCCGTAGCTTCTCTGAGTTACCGGGGTTCTCGGCGTAGCAGTGCATGTCCATATAACGGTTGCAAATGGATACCAACTGTCTTCGTAACAAAAAGGCACACCAAAAAACATCCAAATACCTCCATGCTGCTCGTATGTAACGTTACGTCTGTCTTGTATTGAAGCCCCGAAATGCAAAATTGTCCCGAAAAAAATTAAATAAATCTATATTTCAAGCTCGCTTGTAGCGGAAGCTTCTCGAAGCTCCTCTTCCTGGTTCGTCAAATTTGGACGAACCACCACAATTTTGCATTTCGGGTCTTCAATACAAGACAGACATTACATACGAGCAGCATGGAGGTATTTGGATACGAAGACAGTTGGTACCCATTTGCAACCGTTATATGGAAATCTGTAACTCAGAGAAGCTACGGAGGATCTGAAACTTCTCCCAGCCCTTAGTCCACATGAGGGTGAGGAGATAATGAGTGCAATTTCAATTTTGGGTGAACTATCCCTTTAAGAGCTTAGGTACCGTTTTATTGTTGAGTTGATTCTCAAATCTGTTCAGTGCTTTTACACTACTGGTAGAGATAGTGCCCTCTTGTGAATTTGGGTGTTAATATGTTGTGTAAAAAGAAATGTCATATGTTGGATAATGTAGCCAGCAAATACCAGTAATCCAGCATACAATCTGTGTTAAGATTCACACTAAAGCTGCATACTGTTAATGACCTGTTCAGTGCTTTTACAATAGTGCCTTCTTGGGATGCAGGTGCTAAATTATGTGTAAAAAGAAATGTGATATGTTTAGATAATGTGGCCAGCAAAAAATCCCATCAAAAATTGTGAGCACTATATCTGTGTACTGTTAATTCTATGCACGTTTGAAATAAATTGAATGCAGATAACACTCTTTTTCGCAGTATTTTTTGTCTTTCAAATTAAGTGTTGATAACAAAGTTATTTTAAGTTCTGTAGACTCAGAATTGACAAGTTTATTTCAGTACAGTAAAGTTACAATAAATTAGTTATTTTAAGTAACATACAATCATCATAAGCAAGTTAATTACAGAGCTGTGAACTCAAAATACCCAAGTTTAGTTTAGTGTAGTAAACTCATTATAAACAAGTTCTCGCAAGTACTGCACACTTATATTTATTAAGTTTCACGTACTTACTTAATCAAGTTTACTTAACTCAGTTAGTTTAAGGCAATAAGTTTGCACATTTTTTTTGAGTAAAGCCAACTTATTATATCTTACAGTGTGTGGCAACATGACTCTGGTCCATAATTCGAGACCTGATAATAAATCTGAATTTCAAGCTGTGTACTGTAGGTGTACAGTTGACCCTTTAGTCTTTTAACACTGGAGCAGGAAAAATATTCCTTCAAAAGGTCAACAGCAGGTGAAGACATAGCACAAAAAGAGACCGGATTCAAATTTAACTTTTGCCATTTTTTGTTAATCTCCATGAGTCACTCTCTTGTGTAGGCCTACTGTATTTATTTAAACTGTCTCTCCTTTTTGGTTGCAAAAATATGGAAAATAATAAAAAAGTAAAATATTGTGTGTGTCAGGGGTATAATGTGCATTTCCATAATGTCAAATATTCAGAGTTATAGGGAGAAAAAACAGCATAGCTTCTACTCTCAACTGCATTGCATTTTTGACATTATCCAGTGGGTTGTTAAAAGATTTATCAGCCTGAAGGGCTGGATTTTCTCAAGTGGAGCATATTTCTTAGTTTAAATTAACCTACACCTCAGAGAACACCTAACAATCCCACTAAATTGGGGTTACCTGAAATTGTATACAACACTGGGCATATTGTTCAGAAAATGAAGTCTGACAGAACAATAGAAATTGATTTCAGGCACTTATTTGAGAGCACCACTTGAAAAGAGCAGAGGAGAGTCAAACACACCGTTGGCTGTGTGCTGCCATCAGTTTGTTACCAGTCGGTCTCTCACTCTCCAGCGCTGCCACCGAGGCTTTCATCCTTTCCAGGCTCAGTGATTCATTCATGTAGGTGCTGCCAAAGGACCTCGGGGCAACTGACAGCCCTGCTCCATGCCAGTCTTGTGAACTAGCAACACTCACATCCACTGTCGAACAAACGCTTGGAATACACAGAGGATGTGTAGCTATGATGTTTCTCAAAAACATCTCTAGAAATCTGTTTTGACCCACCGAGATGGTCTCGTGCTTTCTATGTATCACCCTCGGCAAGAAAACATGGACGAGGAGTGTAGCCACGGCGGCGGCTCTGAGAGACTGTACACAGCGATGCTCTGAGCTAAATGCTAATGTTAGCATGCCGCCATACTCAAATTACAACTTAAATGTGCGGATACAGTGTTGCCATGTTCACCATTTCAGATTTGTATGTCAATGTGCTAACATACAAGACTGTTGTGTTAAGAACTAATGCATAGGCTTTACACTGCTTGTGCTGAAGGTCATGATGACCCATAGCCTAGATGTTTTGTTGCAAGGTGACAAAGCGGTCATTGTAATTCAGACAGCAGCCTAGTACAGTGACGGAGAGTGAAGACCATGTCAGGAAAGCTGCAGTTGGATGGATTGGCTCAACATTAAAGAGACTGGTGTAAATTAACATTACATGCTATTTCTACTGTCTATGAGCAGTCGACAAAGTTATTATTACCATGACAGCAAAGACCAGCTAATGTCCAGAAAGTGGGAAATCTATTCACAATCTTTTCCTAAACCGAGCACAGTTGTTTCTGTGACTATACTGAGTCAAGCCATGACAGGAGGATGATATCAATGGCGCTTTTCCACCAGCTCGGTACGGTTCGGCACAGCTCTACTTGTTTTTCTTGCTTTTCCACTACTTTTTTGGCAACGCTTCAGCCCTCGTTCCAAGCAAGCCGAAGCGATGCTAAAACATGACGTCAGATCATCATCACTGCTGGAGGAGTCGTGACCACGACCTCCGACGCAAGAATCAAACCCGCTAAATTTAAAAACACACCAACGGTGACCACTTCATCTGTAGCTACTGAGACTGCTGTTATTCTTTCATGTGAGTTAAATGACTGTGAGGAAAACCACGCTGTGGTCCGTGATCGAGGTGCAGCAGAGTGAGTTTAGCGCTGATGAGAGGATTGAAAAAAGGGAGCGAGACAACACAGCTGTGGCCGCCGTGATATGACGACCCCGTCCCCGCTGAGGAGGAACTATGAAGAACTCAGCTGTAGTGGAAAAGCAACTAAACTGAGCGGTGCCGAGCCATACTGTGCCGTGACTATGTAGTAATAAAGCACCACAATACATTCTTGGGGTGACGTCACATCAGACAGCCTGATGGTTCAGGTTGGATAGATCTGATAGAATTTCAATAATACAATATGTCATCTACTTGACAATCATTGATCATCATGGCCACTCTCAGAGCTGGCTAAAAGAAGTTCACAAGCCTTTGTTCTCCAAAACACTCCTCAGTTAATAGCTAATAATCGAACACCATTTCATCCCGATCTTTCAGTGACCCTCTGGGACATTGTGTGCCATTGTTTCTCAAAATATCTCAGCCCTCCCTGGTTCAGACACTCACTCCCATGGGTGAGAGACGGAGCCATGTCCCAGCAGAGTAGTTGATGGATGAGCTCGTAACTGTTTTAAGCACTCACACGGGGCCACAGGAAGAAGATGTATCACCCATCAGGCAGCTTATCCCGAGTGCCACAGAGAGGAGGAGGAGGAGTGGGTGTGGGACTGGCGAGGAATAAAATGTGTCTCCGTTAACAAATTCAAAAGTGGATAGAGGAAAAGTGTATATCACCTTTCCCAGTCTGTCCTACTTGCTCTGATTGTCCCTCCTCCCTCCCTCTCTGCTCTCTTGACCTGTCAGCTTGAAATATCGAGGTCGAACGGCTCTACAGCTCTTCGATCGTTCTTACTTCAACTCTTTCTCCTTGACACTTCTCTGCCATTTCTTTCTTCTCTTACTTTTTCCTTTCTCTCGCTTTGACTTAAACTTTACACACAGAACTCCATTATCCTGCCTGTGGTCGTCAGAGGGTTTGTTAAATGACTCTGATGGCCTCTATCCTCCCATTGTGTCTCCACAGTTCTTCATCCTCCTCCTGTTGATCTTCTTCCTGGAGATTCTGTCCATCATGCTTTTCTTCATCTACCAAGACGAGGTAAGACACATTGATTGCTCTCATCAAATCGTAGCCTGTGATTTTTTTCTCAACCTGACCAGGATAATAACTGGCTGTCCACTTACCGTCCTCCGTATGTCATGCAGGTTGTCTCAAATAGAAGATGGCGTGTAAAACCTCAGCAGAGAGGTCGCTTCAAAGTTCATATATGAACAGTAATTCGCTCCTTAAGAAAATGCCAGTTGACATTCTGCATAAACACTGAGTTAAGGAAACTGAATATAAACACTGAGTTAACTGAATATTAACGTTTTCGCACATTCTTCTGGGGGATGTCTGTGGGCTATGGCCGGAAAAACATTCACCGTCAGAATTTCCTTTCCCTGTTAATAAATCTCAATTTATCTTAGCCCATCTATTTTTAATGATTTCCCCTGTAAATAAACAAGTCAGGCAAAAGAAAAGAAGCACATGGGCTATCTCTCTCCTGATATTAATTTGTAATCCCTTCACATTTTCAGCTTGGGTTTTAATAATGCATGGAAAGGGCACGCTAAATTCCATCCATCTTAATCTTAATTAAAGGTTTGAAGGGTGGATTTGTTTTGTTGTTTGTTTTTTTTGTCAAAAAAAACAACAAATATGACATTCTGTCATAAGGTATTGCAAGGATTGAATCCTGAATACTCAAGTAAAACCCCTTACAGTGTGTCTGTTATTATGTCCATGAACGTTTGTCAGTAACAGAATAATAACGGTCTTGACAGTGAGTATTAATTGAACTTTGTGAGATTAGTGAGATTAGTTGGCAGGGGGGGTATTTAATTCCCAAAATAAGTCTGGGTTGATGCTACAAAGGACTCAACGGTTAAATGCTATAAGTGCCTTAGACTACAAAGTTCCTCAAGGCCCTTGAAGATTATGTGTATGTTTTACTGTAACGATGCACTGCTGTTTCCACATTCAGAGGCCATGCACATACTCACACTATCGCTAGAAAGTATAATTAGATTCTCAACAAACAAAAGAGCCTCAACTTTTTTACAACACTGGCATCAAGGGTCCACGATTGCTGTATTTTAATTATATTACCAGATAAATTAAATTACAGTACAGGCAATGTGGCAAACACAGAAAGAACAACAACACTGAACATATGACTGCCTCAGTATAATATCACGGTTTATCCTTACTATTTCAATTTTGGTATTACAGGAACAGAATTAACTACTACTTTGTTTGGACACTAAAGCATGAAAATGCTCAGAATTGTAATTTACAATTTCTATTATAGGATAAAAAAATGACTAAAATAATAAAAAATAAATTATAATTGTTGACTAATTTTTTAATTCTTACAGTCAGCCATTGATTATCCAGCACTTATAATATGTTCTAGTAATTTATTTATTTATTTATTTTTTGACCAAATTATAACACAAGTGTCCTGGCCACCAGCAGGTTCTACAGGTGATGACTTTCTGAATTACTACCTATAATTACAGCCTGGTTAACTTGAACACCTCATAGGGAAAAGTAGTAAGGAGACAAGATGCGAACAGTCTGATATTTTAACTAAATTTTGCAAGCTACAGTAATGGCATGAATTAATAAAATCAGACGGGGAAACCCTGAAGATGCTGTCTTTTAATTTAGTGCACAGTATATTGTGCACCCTCTGCAGGCATCTAATATAACCACTACCAGGTGAAGTGTGGAGCTCTATCATAAATCATTGGCAATTTCCCAACCTCTTGCGTTACATTATTCATGTGTTGGGACAGTGAAGATTATCCCTGAAGACTTAGGCCAAGGCCAACCCCAACTGTAGTGCCTTTGTACATTTTGGTAAACAACAACCTACTTTGAAATTTCCCCTCTTCCTGTTTGAATTATGTTTGCCACCAGACCTTGGACCTGAATAAACTTTGTTTTGGCTTTTATCTTGTTGTTATTGTAAATCCGGCATGATTACTTAATTGCCTAATATGCTGTATTTGCATCATAGTTTGTAACCAGATTAGTTTTTCTACACTGGCACCTTCTTCTGGGCTTCCAGCCAATCACCATTGCTCTGCTCAGCTTTTAATGAATGTTGTCTTTTGTCACGCCTCACCTTTCTCTTAGTATCTGCGTTCCCTCATATTCAGTGCACCCTGTTATTCAGCCTCTGAATAATTCAGTTTGTCTACCCAGGAGGCGATCAGCGACAGAATACAGTAAAAATTTAAGAATGGTCCAGATATTCAGTAGAGCTGGTACACTGAGGGAAATCACTCGCTTGAAAGAATGGGTGGCCATTATCGAACTGCCACTGATATTTTTTTAAACAGCAGGAGACTCCACAGCCCTCACAGCCAACTGGGTAAAGTATACCAGGCTTGAAATATGAACAAAGCCAATACAGTACAATATCATGAAGAATATTCAAAAGAAATATTCGTATTGAAACCACCAGCAGGTTCTACTGTTATTTTCTATATTACCTACCTAGAGTTACTGTACGTTCTGGTTAACTTAAACCCTGTAAACCCCATACAGTAGGAATGGGCAATCAGGCAGCAAGATGCAACAGTGCGATTTAAATTGCATGTTTTGCAAGTAATTTTCCTTACCTTTGAATGTGCTATTAGGTAAAAAAAAAACAAAAAAAAAAACATCAGTTTGTAGCTGCTTCAAACTGTGTTTGTTGTCATTATTTTAAAAAGAAAACTAGATACTAAATCACACGCAAACAATCTCATACCATACAGCCAATATAAGAGCTGACTCTCTTTACCGTTGACTGTTTCCTGGTTTCCAGTCTTATTGTGGGTTTGGAAACACTTGCTAATGGAAACACTGCTACAGTATTTGCTGCTGCTGTGTGCAAACAACAGTGGCTGACTATATGAGCTACATTGTGTGGAGTCAATTTTCATGCATGTGATGAACAAATTATTGAAAAAAGGTTAATGTTTGACAAATCTTCTGATGACAGTGGAGATGTATTCTGTGTTATCCATTAAATGATTCGTGGCATTGTGCTCTGTAACAGTACATGAGTTGTCATTGTTGGTGACATTTTATCTTGCTTTTACTTTCTCAATACCATTGTGGTATTACACAACTCACTATGACCTCTGTCTGACTAACTAAATGACCCAATAATGATTTTACATTAAAAACACTGGCCTTTCAACTTGAGTGAAACAGCTCATCTGTGATTTAAATGCATAATGTAGAGTTTCAAGGATCAAACCTCTCAGTTTAATCTAGATATTTATCAGAATTAACCCATGGAAGAGAATTTACATTAGATGCAGAGCATGTCATGATAGCAAACCGACATTTTCTCAAATAGACTTTCAACTTAGATGCAGTAGATGTGAAATCATACCCACATGCACATTTTTATGTACCTACATTTCAAGATATCCTTTTCAATATTACTTTGATTGTATCTTCCAGTATCCCACAATATCTGGAGCCCTAGTTTATCTCTGATTATCAGGACCTGCTGTTTTTTTTACCCACACTTCCTCCTCTTTGAAAGCAAGTCCTGCATAATAAGCACAATCCGACGCCACTTCTGCTGTATGCAAAGCCTTGCAGATGCCATAACTTACAGAGTACAGCCGTAGGTGCATGTTGATGAACTCCATCCCAGGCTGTAGGGATGGTCACGCTCAGTGGTGCAGTTTATTACACCTGCTTTGGACTTGATAAAAGCTTTGTGGCACAGCTGGGAGCTACTTCAAACAGTTCACAGATCCTCCACGCCGCTCAAGCGGTCATCGTTTGCCTCACTTTGTTGTTTCCTACAAGGCTGTTGAAAAGGTCTTTTGGGGTTAACTACAGTGGAACCTGTGTGACTGAGAGTGCAAAAGTGTCACAGTTTGACACGATGGAAGCTGATGGACAGATAGGTCTACATGGATTTCAGCCTGAAGGGTGAATCAGACAAACATGAAGTCAGCTGACCTCCTGTTTCCTTTCTTTAAAGATTAGTGGACTATAAGTTACTAACAAGCACTATAATAATCATCATTTGTACTCAGCGTTTGTTATTTTACTAGTAGTGGCAAGTAATAGTAGTGGAGTTGCAGAGGGGATCTGATCTGGTGATCAGTTCATGGGTCTCTGCATTGGCCTTTTGCAATTTTAAAGTTAATTATAACATCTAATGATCCTCTAATGAGTGTTGTTAAGTAGCTAATTATATGCTTGTTAGTACAATGTGCATGTTTGTCTTTTGTATTTGCACATGGGCTTTTACAATAGAGTCTGGTTGCTTTACTTTGCAGTATAGCAGTATTTCAGTCAGCTAACTGCAGTAGAACAGAGCTCCAGGTATGTGCAATTCAAAAACCATATTAACATCCATGAACCCAATAAAACACATTACCCCCTGCTGCACAATTGCGACAAAATTAGCAAAGAGGGAAATCAGTCGAAAAAGCAATTTTAGCCAATAATACTATACTCATAACATTTAGAGAACACATATCTTATCCAACATGAATAAAACAGCATAAACGCATCTTAACATGCATGTCAAGGAAGACTGTACAAACAACAAACTTCTAATTACCGGTACAAATAGCACAATGCTGGTTTGATAACGGAGGAGATAAAAGAAGCAGCCACCAGCACATGCTCCAAAACAGATCTGTGTGACCAACATCCACACAACCAGCAGCCAACAGCCTCAAAGCCGACACTGCAAAGCTCACAAAAAAAGCAGCTGAACACCAATTTGCAACATGTACAAAAGCACAAAGAACCAGCACTTACCTTGCTGAAGAGAAGCAATGACCTCCTAAGCCGTATTCCTCAGTGAAGAAGGAATCCTTGGGAACAGAACACACACAAAACATTTGCACCATATGGTCAATCAGAATTCACATGGTGATTTCATGTCACATCTCAGGTTCAAGTTCAGCTTTGGTTACAGAACAATACAGGGAATTATCATATTGACTGTGTCACATCCACACTTTATAGCTTCAATTCTTACCACAATCCTCAAATTGCGTTTTTTTTTTCTTCGATTAACTCTCCTCTTCCTCTTTCTCCTCTTCGTCTTCTCTTTGCATGCTGCAGTCAGACAGATTGAAGACAAGCAGATAGTTTTAATTCAAGTTGAACATAATGAAAAAAGAAGTTGCATGGTGTAAAGTCGAAATGCAACTCAGAGCAACCAAAGCCTGGCTGCACCACTGTTAGTAAAACTCCCTGCAAACACAACACACAGGCATTTCTCCTTATTGGCTCTAATTAGACCTCTGTTTGGGTTTTCTGTGCAGAGTGAAGCATGTTATAATGAATAATAAAAGGTATAGTTGAACAATATCAGCCACAGTGGTGATGTGTTCAACCATGGGATAGATGCTCGATAACAACAATGTTAAGTGAATACAGTAAAGGATACTCTTTTGTATTCGATAGGTGTAACGTCTCTCTCTTTCTGAGCAGGTGTAAGAACGGAAAATAGCACAAACAGCACGCACACAGAGACACAATCCTGTGGAGGAGAGTAATCAGCCAAAACATTAAGCAAAAAACTGTTTGTGGTGTGTGCGTTGAATGCATATTGCTGTTAGTGTCAAATGCAGTGAGATAGTAGAGACAGAGTAGTTGATAAAGCAGTAGTGCAGTCTGTGCCTGTTCTGTCTTCATTATTTCTTCAGCCAACTCAAAGCCATGATTAAGTCACTGTTTGATTAGTCATTTCACTGAAAAATTCTGGTGCTAGTGAACATTTCCAAGGTTCTGTGTCTTGTGTTATTCTCTTTGTGTTAACTTTTGATTGATTAGAGTAAATAATTTCCAGACGTATTGATAATGAAATAGTTGTTGGCCGTAGCTCTACAACTATCAAACAATAGAATAATAATGGAATAATAATAATGCTCTCTGACTGAGGCTGGCTTTTTCCAACGCTCAATAATGAGACTTATCTTTAACATTAATATTAATGCAGTGCATCTTTCTAAAGAGAGTTTTGTTAGAAGTAAGAGGAGTGCAATATTAGTCATAATAGTGTTGCTAATAGTAGAAACACTTGCGTTGGTAACGGTACTTAAGGCAGTAGACTGATTTCTCACTCTTCAAACACCCAGCGGGGATGTTTAAAGGTCTCAACAAAAAATAATGGAGGGAACACTGGATGGAAACAAAACCGATTGAAAACGCTGACACTGAATAGGTCAATACAAGTAATAGAAATGACTGGCAATTGTTGTTATGGAGCATCTTGATAAGTTGCCCCCGAGGGGCATCCACAGTAAAGCTGTTATGCAACTATATTGGATAGATAGGACTTGGAGTTCTTGCATTAATGATCCAAAACCAGATCAATACCTGGGCAGCAGTGCGTTTGTGTACACTGGTGTAGATGCTTTATCACATTAGAATCACTTACACTGCATTAGATATATGAATCGTGTCCTCTTTAGTTTTATTCCCTTTAACTGTGGAACGAAACCAAATATAACAAAAACCAATTTGCTCGTGGGTGCTCACACGTAGACTCACTTCATCCTGTGCCATGCAAGCAGCTTAAGACACATAACTCAAACAGATAAGTCTGTGAACTATGAACAATCTCTGATTTAAAATTCAAATCCAACAGGCAATTGACATCGACAGTGATACACAGCAAGTCTCCTACATACTGGGATCTACGAGTTCAAACAGGGATTGCAACAAAGGGCCTGTAGCAAAAGGTTTCATCTTGACATTGACGGGTTAAAGTTTCAGAAAAAAATCTCTGCCCTCAGATACTCCTAAACTGCTATGTGTCATCAGTCTGTGATGTTTGGCGCAGTTATGTTCTGATGAAGAGTTGTCAATCACTCTTTTGTCACTCTGGCTTCACCCCAAACCGTTTCATCTACAGTACTTGCTGATAATGCTAGTGGCTTCCTGCATTTTGACTTTCGCCAGGAGACTGGAGCGAAAGGTAGATTTCACAGGTACAGGGAGTAAAGAGAAAACAGCTGTAGCCTATGAGAGAGTTTGTGGTCGAGAGCCGTGACCTTTATATAAAAAGGCAACATGTCTTTTGACTGTATCGTAATATAATCTATTCAGGGTGTAGCGAATGGAGTTGAATGTTGAATGTTGTGAGAAAATGGCAACTCTGAAGAAATACCTCACCTTTGATTTTCAGGCATGAACGCACAGACTGAGCTTTTGATCAAATGTATCCAGAAATACAGTTTGAAAGTGACAAACAGACAAAAAAATGTGTGATAAGATAAGACTGAAAGTTCCAGAGTACCAACTGAATAGAAAGTAAAAAAGGAATGTAAACATTATTTATTTAGCTACAAATGTCATGTTGTTTTGTTTTATGTTGCTGTTTAACAAAATAGACGATTTAATGCACAACACAAATAAAGAATAATATGATATGATGTAATATTTGGATAGTCATCCAGATCCAGTAGAGTGCATATTTTTGATGACATTTTGCTAGTAGGACCATTGTTTGGTATCAAATGACACCAAAAGCTATAACATGCAGTGTAGCCTACTTTTCTTTTTCACTTCCTTCAAATGAAGAAAAACAATTCACAGATCAAAAATAAATCTTTACAATTAACTTCGTATTTTCTGCTATTGTTTAAGCAGAAAGGCTCTGGGTTCAATTCCTGGGCCTGGGGCATTAATGGGTGGTGTTTGCATGTTGTCCATGGCTGCATGGCTCTCCAGCTTCCTCCCACAGTCCAGACATGTGCACTCTAGGTTGCCTGGCAACTCTAAACTGTCGAATGTGTTGTTCATCCCTAGGCTGTATGTCAGCCCTGATAGATGATGACCCATCCCCACCCTTGCCCTATGTCAGATGGAATTTGCCCCAGTCCCCCTATGACCCTTCACAGATTAATAGATAAAATCAGCATTATGAAATGTAGATAACCATCCTTAGAATCATCCCAAATGAGTAGGCCTATCTAATAAAAACTCATTTACACTGCTAAACAACACTTGTATTGTTTTGCTTTGTTTTTATCTTTCTTATTACTAGTCTCTCTGAAACACAAGATCAGTGAACTAGTTTCCACACAGCATCCAACTTTCTGCTTCAAATGCAAAACAACTAATGTGTGTCACTAGTAGTAGCTAGTAAAATATCAGAGCAGTTCTCCAGCCTTGATGTAGCCTACACCCCAACAGGTTCCAACCATATCTAGGACATGGACATGTGTATTTCATAGTTTCACATCCCACTTTTACTCTTCACACTTTACTGTGACACAAAAACGCCAACAAAAGGCATTAAAAAGTTTATCGTTTTCACGAGCGTACCACCAGTGCAGCCCTTCGTGCCTGGGTCGTTTGAGCCTTCACCCTGACGTGATGGTATTTTTACAGCATGAGGCATTTCCCCTGCTGCTCGGTGGGCGACAGGTGAATGAGGTGATTGTCATGGGGGCAGCTGTGGAGGTGATTTCCTATCTGCTTGTGTGCTTTGGGACGTGTCAAGGTGAGGTAATGCTGCTGTAAAAATGAAGTCATGAAGAG
Source organism: Decapterus maruadsi (assembly GCA_030347415.2). Lineage (NCBI taxonomy): Eukaryota > Metazoa > Chordata > Actinopteri > Carangiformes > Carangidae > Decapterus > Decapterus maruadsi. The sequence goes on along the minus strand of CM064900.1, from coordinate 23,162,371 downwards.
CTACGGTCAGGATGGATCCCCAAAAGACCTTAGGCACTAACCTCAAGGGTAACAGAGTAGTTAAGATGAATCACGGCTTTTACAACACACACAACAGCAGATGAAGTGGCCATGACTCTCATTCTGGTCTTACCATTTCCAAAAACGACGTAATGCCTGCTGTTAAAAATAAGACTTTGGTTTAACCTCCTCTAATTTAGTGTTTACTATCAGTACATAAACAGTTAATTCACGGTGTAAACTCAGTGTAAAACTCCATGATGTAGTTTGTAAGGGCGACCATTTTAAGTGTTTACTGCTGTACAAATCAGCAACTATAAATCCTCCCATGAATCACCTGGATAACAGCTTGTTTCTAGGCTCGGATGAAAAGTGAACAAATTATGATAAGGGTCACGTGACCAAAAGCCCTAGAGAGAATAAGTGGACCTTGAGTTTAGACTTTTCAGAAGAATTAATTTTCATTTAATTTTCATGGTCAAGAATGAACACTGTCAGTGAATGTGAGTCTGGTCATCAGTCAGTCAGTACATCACTTGTTTAGTCATTCATGGTCCTAGGAGGGTGTGCCCAACTGATTTTGGTTTTCGCCTAGACATTGTGTGGTTTTGAGTGGATTCTCTTCACAACCACTCTGACGAGACTGCTGACACTTGATCTCAACTCGTCCTCTAGTGGCATCATCAACAATTCACAATTCAAAAATGTTCACTGCTTTGATTTACGACCATATACCTGAGGACACTCCCACCAGGCCCATCTATAGGACACTATACTTGGGAACATCAGTATAGGCTTCTGTGTAATTGTGAGCATGTTGGCACTTTGCACAAAAAGCCTCACGCAGCTTCTGGTTTTCTGCACAGATTCTGCTCTGCTCTGCTGGTGTGCTGTAAATTATTCATGAGCTGTTTATACATCAGTTACAGGTGATTCACAGAAGTTGTGATTGTTGAAACCTCTTAAACATTTTCTTTATCTGCACACAGCTGAGACATAGTGTGTTGTAAACAATTCATGAAGTGTATATATAGAGAGGTTTTATGACTACAACAGCTCTCTCTCCATGATATGGACTCGAGCACTGGAGAGGATTCTCTTGAAGGTGATAAGATATGGTCTTCAATTATCATTGCCACTAAAACCCCCATTCATGAGCAGATTGATTTCAGTCATATCAGGACTTAGAGCAGTGGTTCCCAATGATTTTTTGGCTTGTGACCTCATTTTGACATCACAAATTTCTGGCGACCCTCTCTTCTGGCGGCCATCAATCAAGATGTTCCAGCTCAGATATTTTTACATGCTGCATTTTATTTGAACTTGATTTAAGTGACAGTTTATAATATAGTTGTTTAAGATTGTGTGCTGTTTTTAATCATAATTTTAAAAAGAATAATTATTAGTTTAAAAAAATATTTTCATCAGTATTTTATTTTTTCAATTAGGCTACTAGACATTTCAGGCAACCCCATTTGAATTCCAAGCGACCCCATGTGGGGTCCCGACCCCAAGGTTGAAAAACACTGACTTTAGAGGCTAATGAAAGAGCTGTTCTCTCAAAACTAGGCTACTGAGTTAAGACAATAGCCTACATAACACAACTCAGCAACTTGTGACCCCAATCAAACCACCAAAGACCCAGCATGATGAGAGGAGACAAACACCACACAGATGACAAGATAAACCAAGCACAAATCTCATACAAAAACTGCCTTTTCAGATGTAATGACAAAGCAGAACGTTCACAACGTCCCACACCAGTAACAACAAACAAACACAAAGTTCTGTCCAACTCAATCCGCTTAAAAACCCCAAGTGAGCACTCTCCCTAAAAAAAAAAGTTGTTGTTTTTTCCACCCAAGTAACTCCTCTTCCCCAAAGAAACACAGAGAGGATCTCTCCGCTCCGCCAACAACAGTTGCCGTAGTTACCTTGAGGCCGGGGGTCTTAACGTTAGCTTGTTGCTGTTACTGCTACTGTTGCTGCTGCTCCTGCTCGGGTGCTTTACATCCAGGTGTAGCTCCGATAATCCTGCCTGGGTCCAGGTTTATATTGCACAGGACGAGAGCGACGGTCGTACCGACTCTACCCACATTTTTTGTTCAATATGCAGAGACAAGCTCGGCGCTGAGGAGATGGATACGTAACACTGACGCTGCTGCTCCAGCATGGTGAGCCGCCATCTTGCTTCTTCCCGCACCATTAAAAAAACAAACAAACAGGTGTGCAGGATTGAGGGGACGCATGACGTAGAAGAAGAATATTTATGTAGCCTACTATTTTCCTGAGACGTAACTGTCTCCTGTTCTGTTCAGACTCTGCTACCTTTGTATGATCCTCCTGCTCCTCATTAAAAAAAAGAACAAGTTAGAAGAAATGTATTCCTCTAATGGGCTTCACTAGATGCAGGCTTTATGTTGGGAACTAACACAGAAACAAAACATCAGTGGATTAACATATAATTGGTCCTGAGCTGTCAGCTGCAGGAGTGCATGGTGCTGGGACTAATTTCCACTTGGAAAACTGATGGTAGACAGATTTAGGGAGTTGCTGTAACTTGTGTAGGCTACTGCAGGAATTAGGCTACATTGAGATCTGTGTTAAATTTGGGTGAGTAGGTTTTGTGTTTTATTAGTGGTGTTCTGCTTTTGTGTGTGATCTATCTGGGGCAAAACAACACAAAACCATGTACAACTTAACAGTAAAAGGTAAAGTGGTTAGATGATCAGGTAAAGCCTTTATCTCATGCTTATCTGAACAAGGTCCCGTCTGCTGTGTGAATCATCTCTTTGCATCCTATTAGTGTGTTTGAAACTGAAATGTGGTGAGAGGATGACTGGGGGTAAATTTTGTTGACATACATCATTTCTCCTGAGAGCCAGGGTCTGTTTCTGCTGTCAGTCTCCCGCTCACATCACTGTCTTCTTCCCTTGGCTCTGTTCCAGTTTTGTTACTTAACATGGAAGATTGTGAGCCACTTTGATAACGAGAGGAAAACTGAAAGCCCATCCACTTGTGAACAGACTTCTTCAAATGCAGGTGAAGTGCAGCCAGTCATGCAGCAAAGCAAATGACAAACATCATATATCTAAAACTGCAGACATGCGACATGCCAGACCCCCTGAAATCCCATTTCTAGAGTGATAGCTCCACTTTTTACACATCATTACTGTTGCAGCATCAGCTGTCAGAACATTTTAGCTTGTCAAAATATCACAATGCAGCACCCCTGTCTGAATACATTTCAAGCCCGAGAAATTTTCATTTCATGTACTGGAGAAATGCAATTAGATAAACACCCTTGGCTAATTACATCACTAAAATACACCCACATCAGGGCAATGTTAATATGAGAGACAAATCGAGATGATGAGTAAACAGACAAGACATTTGTTTGTGGAGCCTCGGAATATATGTGACAAGGGAATGTGGAGTTGGAGTGCTGGAGATAATGTCGAGCAAAAGACTGTAATTATAAAGTCATTTAAATTGCAATCAAGCAAAGATCCCGATCTTATGACAGAGGGTGAGGATTTGCAGGTGGCAGCAAAGTGGGGCTGAAAAAACATTACGTCAGCCAGATACAGGGAACCCTTGTCACTTGGATTAGAGGCCGTGAATTACAGTTTAATTATTTAGTTCATTAATATTTGATGTTTAAATGGTAAGTCTGTGTCAACAAAACATAATACAGTGTATATAGTGTATGGCAAGAGCAGGTTTCATTCCAGAGGTTTGGAGACACAATGAGGCAATGACAAAAGGCATAATGTGTATTATCACAAATATATTGAATTTCAAGCCTAAGGTCAAAGAGTCAAAATGAACTTTTTGTCCATACTTTATTCTTTTTATTTTTTCCTGGCATGTATGCTTTTTAGAGAGACAGTGGAGACTGATATAAAAGGCACCCTCTTTTTTTTTGCTTGTGTTGTAGCGTTAGGTTTTGTTCCTCCTCTCAAAAGTTTTGCTTAGCATTCTGCTTTGTCTTTGTCGCTCTCATTCACCAGAAAATATTTCCACACTGACATGACTCCTCGCTGCCCGCCTTGCAGGCACGCTGCCGTAATTTTTTTTATTTTAGTCATTATATCAACTGGATGAGGGACTAGTCGTCAAATGTGTGAATCTGAAGTGTTAGAAGGCGAAGCTGCCCCTTTGAGACGTCCTCTGTCCACACAACAGAGGTGGAGAAACTTTTGAAGCTCTTCACTGAGTGATTACCTGTTTTAATCAAGTGGTGTGTTTGTTTTGGAGCAGAGGAGACCTGTGTGGATAATTAGGCTCCTGGTAAAAACCTCCTGAATGACACTGACACTGAGACAGGACGAAGCTGTGAGGGCAGCAGTGGTTATGAATACGACGATGGCTACATCACTCAACTCTGATGACACAGCCTTTAAACAACAGTAACTTTTGACAGAGACCCACCCAATGATAACTGATGTTAATATTGTTTTCATTACGTGAAGATAAAGTTGCATACAAGGCTTACAAAATCACTGCACTTCACTACTTCATCATTAATTGATTTTTAAATCCTTTTAAAAGGAAATTAACCAAAAAGAGATAAATGATTTATTTTCTCTCGAAAAACATGCAGAGCAGAGGGTTATTTAGGAATAGACGGAGTTGTGCTGGGGAAATGACAAAGGAAATAAAGTTTAAATTTACTTAGCTGCTTTAAATGAAATTACTTCACCATTTAATTTGTGGGGAGAAAATGAAATTTGTTAAATCTGGCTGCTGAATTGTGAAGTGATTAAAAAAAAACATTCCCAGATTCAATTTTGCTATGAGTAAATAGTTTTGGCAAATTTGAGAAGCTCCCAACGAGTTTGATTCCAAAACCCACACAGAACAATTCTCTTTGAAGACTCATAATTGAGCTGGAAAAGGCAATTTATCAGTGTGGGTGCAATGCTGTCAATCACACACAACACAAAATAGTTCTGTCCACAATTTCACATTAGTTCACAACTTTTGGGGTTCAGGTTAAAAGCAAAATAAGGATTTGTTGTTCTGGAGGTCATGATAATAATTCTAATACATGGCAAGGCAAGGCAATTTTATTTGTATAGCCCGTTTTTCACAAACAGTTTGTGTCAAAGGGCTTCACATGACACCGTAACAACATCCTCTGTCCTTAGAGCTTAGACCCTCACATCGACTGAGGAAAAACTCCATGGAAAACCTTTTTAACAGGGAAAAATCTGAGATGTCTGCAACAGACAAGCAGTAAACTCTGTTATTGCTCTCTGTCCTAATTTTATTGTTTCTTAAAAATACATAAATCTTTTAAAATGACTCACAACTGTATAGTAATGTTTTAAGAGGAAGAGCAGCAAACTCTCTGAATGTTTAGCAAACAACTATCAAGGTGTAAACAGTGTATTTGCTGGAGTCTATTTTCAGCTGCACATTAATACACATTTGGTGTGCGAGTGAGTATTTACAGAAGCCACATGGTGCATGTGGGATTGAATCAAATTAAACTATAGTACACACATCCATTGTAATAAGAGAAAATGTCACCCAGTGCAACAGTGTAGTTTATTTAGTGTTTTCTTAAATAATTTCTGCAACTATTTTGGCTCATAGCTCACAGGAATAAGATCTAGGAGGCTTTGGCTACACAGACAATACTAGTTCATAGGAACATTTCACTGTTAATGTTGGCCATTTTTTAACAATATGGAGAAGACATAATTTGGGATCAATAGGCCAACTTTATTATTGGAACAGATTGATAAGAATCCTAGCTCACATGAACACTTTGTTGCTACTGGTGCTGCTCATCCAGCATGTTAAAAGCCTGGCCTGACCTCCACTTGTAGACCCAGAGTCTGAGGGAAGTGATGATTTCTTTATCAGAACTCTGAACTCCCTTGTTAATGCTTCTTCTTTAGGAATAACAAGGCCAGACCACTAAAAAGAAAAAAAAAATCAGAAAACACTCTGTGCACATTCTATATTCACATTCATTGCCTGGCTGACTGAACTACAGTGAAGGTAAAGCAGCAAAAAGAGAGAGAGGAAAACGGTAAAAAAAATAATGAATCTAGTGTTGTGTAAAACAGCGAAGGGAGGCTTCGGGAAAATGCACCTGCTGCTGAGCAAAAAAAAGCTATCATGCCCTTTCCCACCAAAATTAGTAGGTATAAGCAGTTTTTTTCTTCTTTAAAGGTTGGGTCTGGAGTTTTTTGCCCAAAAATAAACGTTAGACGACTTATACAAATGAAATCTGTCTTAAAGCATAAGTCAGCGATCCGGTCGTTTTGGCTAGTGCCGCAAACACCGTCTTCCCAGCTCACAACAATGGCATAACAACATAACACGGAGGGTCCTGTTGTTGGTCGGCCCACGGCTCCAGCGCTTCACTAAGACTGTATTTCCTTTCCTTTACGGTCCTGACTGCTGCTGCTGTCAGGGGCAGGAGGCTACACAGTTGAGCCCAAGAGGAGGGGCCCAGTTGAAATGTTTTGTTTACAAACTGCAATGAACAAACTCCAGACTGTAAATTGGTCAACCCAATAATAAAAGCCAATTGATACCTACATGCTTTTCTATTCAGACTCAGGACACACAACTGCAAAGGATGTAATTAAATACAAAAACACAGCGAGGAAGATTGAGCGGCTAGCTGCCATGCAAATTGGCCAGTCACATGTCATCCCAGGTTGTTGTGTTGTAAAAGTGTCAGGGCCTCAGTCTGGCATTGTGTGTTTTTAAAACTTATTTAGTGCCTGCGTGCTCACGCTTTCACTCTGGAGTGCAGCGCAGTGTATCAACACACTGCTGGACAAGTGGCGGGTTTGTGTCCTCTGTCATTTGAACCATGTGAATGCCAACAAGAGTAGGTCTTAACAGGTTTTTCGGAGTGTTTCAGTTTTGCTTGAATAATATTTCAGCAAAGCATCAACACTTGAAAACACAAGAATCTCTGCTGAAATTCAAACTGCTATAAAAAGTTTCTGTTGAGCCTCGGAGACAATGAGCCCTGACCTTGTGTTATTGTCCGACATCTTGTCTAAAACCCTTCAGTTTACTACCACCTTGATTAACACCATTCAAGTATCATCTCTCACTGCTTCCCTCCTGTTAGTGCCATTGATTGTCTACTCACATGGTTTGCCAAGTGTTAATCAGGAACTGATTAGAAGCAGAGGATGGAGAAGAGCTGGGATTGTAATTGATTTGCCTCAGCTAAGGACTGAGAATAGTCACTTAAAGGGAAATGCTACACATTTTAATAATTTACGTATGTCATTGCCGTGCCCCAGGACAAAATTACAAGTCAGAGACCGAGGCTTTAAATTGCACCATTCATTATCCAAGGAGCACCGCCAAGATTTCCACATCCCACTTTACAGATTTAAGGGTTAGTTCTTGAGTTCTGGAGTCTCTAGCTTTAGAGCAGAGATGTCTAAGTTCAAAAATATTGACCGTTTTGTCCTGAGGCGCATGGAATAACATGTGAATTCTGCAGAAGGGTGGCATTCCCCCTTTAACTCCTTTTTTCGAATACAGTGCAGAAGATTGAGGCTCACGTCCAAAGCCAGGGGAAATAAAGTGTAGCTCGTCAGACATGAGTATGGTATGTCTTGCAGTCAAAGTAAATGCCCTTGACAAACCTTCACTTTGGTCCAAATTGGTTCGCAGTCCAGGGAATGTAATCTGACCTCCCTTGGAGGAAGGATAAAATGAGCGTATTATCAGAGAGCCAGCCCTTGCCGGTGGGTGAGGGAGCCCATAGGTGAAGAGGGTGCAGAGGACAGGTGCGGTATTTAGGGACAGCCAAGAGAATATTACAGACACGACCAGATCTCACATATCTGAAATGACTAAAACATGACTTTTAAAATCCAACATTTAATTGAACCTTGATTTGAGATTATCCTACAGCTCAGAGCTGTCAGCGCCACAAAAAACTGTTTCAAACTTCAAGGCAACAATTTAAGCTATGAATCAATAATGTTAAAATCTTTCTCTCTTTCTTTTTTTTTTAGATCTATTTTTCATAGAATCACTTAACGTCATTGTGAAGGATGAAGCAGAGCATGTTTTATCCAGTCTGGCATCTTATAGTGAAATCATTATGTTCACAGGAAATCCACAGGGAATATGATATCTTCCCTCTTTGTTAATACCTCTGTCTACATTACTGTATCTCAGATTCTTGCCTCTCTCCTACATTTGTAACTCAGGTAATGGATCTCCACTACAGTATTTCGGGGGGAGGCCGTAAATTGAGGCATTTTTCCACTCATTATTTCCCCCTCTTCTAAAGAGCTCCTGGTATTCCTCTCAGACATAATGTCTTTCTCCTGGGCTCTCACAGATGGACTTCTTTGTCGCTGTATATTTTGGAGTCCAGTAGTCATACGTCCACTTCATCAGCCCCACAGTGTGATGGCTTTTACCTATTCTGCCCTTCATCATCCTCTGCACCCACTCTCTTCACACCTCCATCTCTCTTCTCTCTTTCAAATCCACATCTCTGTCTCTCCTCCCCTACTATCCTCTCCTCGCCATATACATCTCTTATCTCCCCTTGTATCCCCGCTATATAAATAATTGATGGCCCATCTTCTGCTCGTCTGGTGTAGTTAAAGGGCGACTGAAGTCCCGAGGACAACATCAATACTGAGCTTAAAGTACAGCCCTGGCTCATGCACAGGCTGCTTGTGCGCTTTCACAGGAGTCACTCTTTACTAATGACCTACTTAGATTTGAATAAAGTTTTTTTTCTCCCTCTCATTTTCACTCTCTCTTATTCTTTATTTGCACAACTGAAGAATAACGCCTTTTTTTTCTTCTTCTTCTTTCATCCACTCAAATGGCAAATATGGCGTCCATCTGCTGGATACTTACATCAGTTTGGAGACAGCTTGCAAGTTGACGTGCGCCAAAGTGGTGATGCCATGCAGTAGCTCGTACTGTAGCACCAACTCAAATCAACAGTTCATGTGGTTGCACGAAATTACGTTGTGTCATCTGTCTTTTCATCCAGGATGCTCTTTCATCTTCATCTCTTTGAGGCATTCAAAGAATTTTTTTTTTTTCATGTGTACAGATCTTAATGCAACATCAAATTTGGCTCAATGGCCAGTGCTTGACCAGTTAAAGCTTAAAATACAGTATCTCAGATACCAAAAATGGAAGCAATATCACTCAATTACAATTTCAATCAGGAGAGACTAATAAGGAAGAGAGTCAGACTGAAAAGTGAAATTGCATTTATTGTGCATACAAATAGATTTTGGCGCTTAGACGCCGGGGGTAGATCATCGTGGTGTACTGATCTATGGGTGAGAGCTTGCATCTGAAGGAGATGACCCCCCGGGCCTAGACACTGGTGGTGGTAGACTTCTGGTCAGGGATCCCGATGAAGATGGTCAGCGTCAGGTGAAGGTGGTGAAGGGGTGGAGGTGGGCTGAGAGTTTTGCTGGATGACAGACAGCAGAGAAAGGGCACACTTTTAAATTTGACGCTAGTGACTGATTGGTAGGAGAGAGAGGAGATGGCAGCCTGTGATTGGATGAAGTAGGTGAAGAGGGCGCAGCGAGAAGATAGAGGGTGAGCGCGGAAGTGGCTTGTGCTTAATAGATAGTCTTCCTGTCTGAACTTTCGCTTAGCTTCATATCAAAGATTCACCTTTTATTTACCAACACGCAATTACAAACCAGGCTAACACAACTGAGAATGTGTGACACATACTATTCAAGATTCAAGATTCCATTTATTTGACATTTCATGTTTAAACATAATTGGAACATTCTGTGGTGATGTGTGTGTTTTATTGTGCAGATTTTCCCAGTGCTGTTGTTTAGAGTGAAAATCGGAAACTGTCAACATGGTTTGTAGCATTAAATGTGTTTGTTGCAGAAAACACATTTATGAAAATGACAAAAAAAGAAGTGGTCTGTTTGGGATGAGACAAGGGGGACAAATTGGCATCATGTCTACATTTATCTGTCATAACCTGTTCATGTTAATTCTGCTTTTTCTTCTGAGTTTCTCCAGTACATCTTTGTAGTGTAATTTTCTCCGTTGTCTCTTCACATTTAGCTGATCTTTTTTATTTTTTTTGCGTTCTACATTATGAGCCCCTTTTTGTTTCATTGTTAACTTCAGCAGTCTGGCATAATGATATCCGTTCTGTAATATTAGAGAATAGCGCCTGTGCAAATGTAAGTGTTGAATATAATTACAGTGAACAGAATATAAGATGAACACATGCTTTATCTTGGCCACAGGGCTCGTGGCACTTTTATTCTCCATAGTGGCATGATAAAACTGCTTCATACAACTCCTCAGACCTGCAGGCCTGTTAATGACCTCTAATAAACACCCAATAAGATGTTCAATACACTCCATGATTAAATCAACTGTTGTTTTCTTACCTCGTGCCACCTTAAATCTGTGGCCTTTTTTACAAACGATAAATATGACTCAACACAAAACTAAGACGCTTCACCAACTCAGTCCCATACTGTAGAAATCACATTACATACTGTAAATTTGCTGTTACATTGTTTTCCTGATTGCTTCGTGATAGTAAATGTAATCACTGGCTGGGTCATGTTCACAGGCATATCCTTACTCCTGCAGTGTTTACGCCCATGTTTGTTATCTTGCTGTTTTGCATCCTCATCTTTGCTGGTGCATCTATTGGCAAGTCGCCATGTTCAGCTGGGGGGAATATTGTGTAACCTTTGGCATGAATTTGTATTACACTGCTGTGCGTTCATGCCTGTGTGTGACAAAACTCAAACAAAACAGGGTAGGACTCATACAGACACTGCTACTTCCGGTCAGTAACACTGTACAGCTCTAGGTCCCCGAGGGCCATAGTGGCCCTTGATACTATATCGACGCACGCTGGCGGTTTAAAGGGCTTTACGCATGTCAGTGGACAGGAAGTGTAAGTGTATGCAGGTGGTGTAAGTGCATAACACATCAACTGTCCAAGCAATACAATTCTTTGTTGCAGATTTATTCATACAGCCATCTTAAATACTCACTAACACAACACATTCTCTGACCTGTGGCATGACACGGTCAAAACCATTTGAGTTCTTCACTCAGCATGCGCACCTGCACCTACTGGCACAAAATGTGTACAACACTACAAAACAAAGAACCAATCTGGCTCCAATAGCGACCATAGGAAAAGACCTAAGAAAAATATGTGCATCCAGGTGCTAGCTGCGCTACATTGCACTTAAACAGCAAGTAATGGGGGCAGAACTTTAAAACCATGACTTTGGCCTCGCTTTGCAACATCCACCAGTGTCTTACCACACTGTGCATAAACTCCGTTAATATGAGAGAGCAGTGCTACATGTGTGTTTTGTCATGTAGCTCTGTTCATGCTAGCTTCCTTGGTAGACCTTACTAGTCGACTGTCGAGCTCGGGACTGTTTCCTTATCAATGCAGACTGCTCCTCATCTGTATATTGTGGTTTGAATAAACACACACGACCATCAAATTCAAAATGTTCCTCCATCTCTTCAACATCAGATCTGGACATATTCTCCTTCCTCCACTTTCTGCACCGATGCAGACTGCGCTCCACTAGTACGGTCTACCAAGGAAGTCAGCATGAACAGAGCTACGTGACAAAAACATTAACGCTGCTCTCATATTAACAGAGTTTATGCACAGTCAGTGTTGTGTAGTGATGTAGTTTAGCATTGTGTAGTGATATTTTGAGCATAATAGAGGCCAAAGTCATGGTTTTAAAGTTCTGCCCCCATTACTTCGCTGTTGCACAGCTAGAGCTAGGTCCTGGCTGCACATATTTTTCTCTGGTCTTTTCCTATGGTACAGTAGCACTCAGGGACCTAGAGCTGTAGAGCGTTTCTCCTTTAATGGTGGCCATGAAACAAAACTTCCACATCTTACCTGAACCCAACTCTATCCAGTAACTTAATTTTACTGCGAGACATCTGTTTCCAGATTATCCACTCAGTGGTAGGTGATGAGGAGGACAGTTTAATACATTTACTGTAACTGCACTGCTAAAAATGAACTGTCAGATTAAGCTGATCAAAATTTTCAGGAAGGCTTCATCAGGCAACAACTTACCCCCTTCATCCCTCTAATATGCTTAATGTAACGTCAAGAATCACTAAATGTATGTAGAGACCCATTTACCACGTTTAAATGTGGATGAGGAGTGTAGCCTACTGTATGAAGTCAGATTTAACAAGGTGTTTGGTGCCTGCAGCGCTGCTTCACGGGCTAAAAGGCTGCAGTGCAGGAGAGAGCAAGGTCAGCGAGGATCAATGTGATTGATGTCGAACGAGATTGACCGTCTCCATGTGTAAACAAGGATGACTGGGTTGTGTATGAGTTTGGAGTTTTGTTTGCTGTTTGTATCGAGCTCCCGCGGTGCCCGGTTGTGTCGCGCTAATTTTAAAGCATTATATTCCACATTCATTAGCTGCAAAGGGTTTAGTGTTTTTAAGCCTGTTTATCTTTGCGACTGTGTTCACAGCTACGGTGAAGCTTTCTTTGACTCAGAGCTTACTGGAAAAGCAGATTTTGTTAAATGTTTTTATCTTGTTTGTTTAGATTCACAGTGCTGAACCACCGCCTCTAAACTAAACCCACATGGAGTGCATGTGGCCCTGTTTGTTGGACGGCAGCACAGTCACCCACCATCCCGCCGTGTGTCGGATCAGTCAAAGCAAATTCAGTCGCTTCAAGTTCAGCAAAGTGGATTGTTTTCTTTGTTGACCTCAATTTATTTGTCTTAATACCACGTAAGAACACTTGAGGGAATACGAGCTGAGAATGAGCATACAGTACTGACTGCAGTCTCCCTCTGTCCATGTGTTGCCGCAACCAGGTCTCAGTGTCCACTTTGTCCTTCCCATAAATCCTTGTGTGAAGGATGCCGTGGTGCTCAGGTGGTCTGCCACGTGACCATGAAAGTCAGTGGTCCACTCTGTAAACTAATGGTGCATCTTGAAACCCTGTAAGCTTGTGGTCTTCCATGAAAGCTGGTGGGCTGACTTGCAAGTGCATTACATTCACAAAGAAGAAAACAGATACCATATCTAATTATGATCAGACACAAGATCCTGACCTCTTAATCATGACAACCCAATACCTCCATCAACTCTTTCACCATGATTAATGACAATACTGTTGCTAGCGTTCAGTAGCAGCATCACAGTTGATGTTCCTGCTGCTGCTATCACTATTATTAAAGAGTAACTACAGTAAATTGGCTGGCCAGCTGGTCTGCCGGCTACCGGCCGGCACAACCACGGAGCTGGGAGCCGGCAGACCGGCTGTAGATGCACTGTGTCACGGCTTGGGTGTCCTCTCCTACTAGTGTCCACCTTACTAGTGCTGTCAGAGTGGCTCATTAGTAGCTCGTTAGTGCTATACTGTAGCAAGTGTCGATGTGTGTTTATCACTTTTTTGTCTCCTTTGTGTGATTTTGTGGGTGTTAATGCAGCGCAGGGGGGAGGGGGAGGAGCCCATAATCAAGGCACTTTTTGAATTTCCAGCTTAGAGCACGTCAGCCACAACTGAGGGGTTTAGTTACTCTTTAATGTAATGTTATCATTGCATGCTGTTCATTTCCTTTGCACTCTCTTTCTCCCTCCACCCTATAGTCCAACAAGAGACAACATAAAAGTTTTTTATCACTGGGGGGTTATCACAGTGACAGGCCATGTGAAACACTGATTCAGACTAATTGGCTTTATGCACAGCTCCAATACTTCCTGAAATAAGTGAGCTACTTTTTTTCCTTTCTTACATTATTGGACAAACTAACTAATCCAGGTGTGTCTGACCTCACAACAACGGCCAGACACACCTGGATTAATCAATTTGTCCAATAATGTAAGACAGGAAATAAAGGAGCTGGCTAAAGTTCAGGAAGTAGTGGAGCTGTGCATAAAGCCCATTGGAAGACTTGTGAAATTGCCTGAAAATCATCAGGTTTTTCAATGATTTTTAAATACCAGCGCTCACGCTCAACCGAGCACATGCGATGAAAGCTCTTTGCTCCCCTCCCCTCTTCCCCTCATTGTTGCTACTGTAGTTATCACTCCATCCAAAGTTACATATAAAAAACTGAGCTGCTAGTAGAGCTGACCCAAAAAATTTGAAGCTTCGAAGTTTCATTCGTCACCATGGTAATCGATCATGAAAGTCCGTGTTAATTTTTTTTTTTTTGCTTTGTTCCTTTTTTCGTTTTTGACACCAGTTCTCATCGACAATTGTTACATTAAAATGAGGCATCCTGGAAACTTGCCAGATTTTGGAGATATGCAGTGTTTGTTTGCCATTACTTTCATTATTTCCGCTACGATCCGCTTCCGCCGAAGCTTCGACTTCAGTCAATTTTACGTCCGCGAAGCATCGATTATCAAAATATGATAATACACCTACTTCATTTAATGGTGTAACTCATTGAATCCATGGTTATATGCTTCTTTATTCCTGTTGCAGTTTTCCAAAACAAAAATACAACACCTTTTTTTAACATAACTATTTAAGCTCAAGTACAGTCTATAAGATACAAAGATACATCTCCTTATGATCATAATACCATCCACAATACTCAGTGTCATTAATATCTCCCACTGTCTCAAACCTAAGAAGAAATAACGGCAAATGAAATCAGGTGGAGCCATAATTCCTCCTCAAATAGCAATGATTGATTAACCTTTTCTCATGATTTTCAGATTAGGGCTTCAAAATGTATTTTCTTTTGTGAATACAGGGTGCTTCTTTAATATAGCTATATCTTCCTCTATACGGCTTTTAGAAGTTCTCAAGTTTTACTCTGGATAGGAAATTGTGTCAGTTTTTAATGACACTGAAAGTGCCCTCTGCTCTCGGTGTGATACAATACCTCCTGGCCGAGGCAGCACACTGAGTAAATACAGTAATATGATGCATGAGGCCAGAGCCGGTCTTTACCTCCCTGGAGCCATAATATAGAATAGAAAATACTATTTTTACTATATATACTATATGGATTGGTGGGATGCCTGATGGTTGTAATCCATCTATCTGCCCAAGATGCCGAAGAGCATTTTCAAATAAGATGAATTAAATGAGATCATATGAATATCTTCTCTGATTCAGTTGTTTGTCCCGTCCTGTTTTCACAGATCGATCACTACGCCCAGCGGGATCTGAAGAAGGGCCTCCAGCTCTTTGGCACAGAGGGCAACGTGGGTTTGACCAACGCCTGGATGATAGTACAAACTGATGTAAGACACAAGTCACGCACACTAGAAGATTTTTTAAAAAAAACACACACACACACACAGTCCAGTATTTTGTTTGCTGAAGTCATGCTGCTTTGAAAAAGAATTTAAACTCTGTTGTGAGCATTGCAACCCATTCAATATTAACTTTAATGCCATTTAGCAAGTCAAGTCATGCAAAATACCTTGTCACAAGCTGAGATACATGACGTTTTGACTGCATTATTCATCGTGACAGTGCTTACTTTTGCTATTGGCGAGGTTTCACCATTTGTAGCGCTGCGATCACATTAAATTTAAAAAAAAGGGGGGTAGTCAAATGTTGAAGGGCCATTTGATTTTACATTCCTCCATTTTGTGTAAAATTTGAATAAAACACTGCAATCCTTTTTGTAGTTAATGGGATCTGGACATTTACAATCAGGCTGATAGAAAAACCACTGGTAATCCAAAAGAAATGGCACCAGGAAAAATGTTTGAAAGGCCTCTAAAGACAAACACGCAAAGCTTTTCTACTTTAAATGCTGCGGTAAAATGCTGTCAGAGAGATTAATACAAACACCATAGACTCTCTGAGGTAATCTTTGTTTCCAGCTCTCACTTTGATGTTCCTTTCCCTCTGTATTATTTATATACTGTACTTTTTTTTTTGAATTCCTTTGCAAAGGAAATACAATTTGAGAAAGAGATTTGGATTCAAGAATTGCACAGGACAGATGCTGCTGCCAGCGAATGCCTTTGGGAACATCAAATGATAGATCGGAGACTTCAGGGCTCTTTGGACCTTTTCCCCCCATTACACATCCACTGTTATGTCGTGTCGTTTTGTTCCATTAGCCAATGTGCAGCACATACTGAATGTAAGGCTGTTGTCTATTTGCAATGCATCAAGCGTCCTGGAAGGCTTATTGCCTGAATGTGTGCCCATGTGTATGCAACTGAAAAGGCATAAAATGATGACAGTATAATACACCGCTATGCAAATAATATATGCAAATGTATGTGAGTGTGTGTTGGTATGTGTGGGTGCAAATATAAAAGTTGTTTTTGTTTTTTCCCTCCGTGTACTGGATGTGATGCCATGAGGGGAATCTGGATGAGTCCCTGCTTGAAAACTTCTGCGTGCAAGCGTGAATGTGCACCTTTCTCTCCTTGTCAGATCAGCAGTGCAGTGTGAATGTATAGGGCTCCATAAAGTCTCTGTCTGGCTGAGATGAAGACCATTAAAAGGCAGCTCTCATTCTGTCACTGTTCTGCCTCCCCAGCCTCCTTCATACATGCTGAGTCACTGAATAGATAATACAGCAGATGTCCCTGTGGCAAAGTTCACCCCGTGTATTATTAATGGCCTCTTATGGAATAGGAGAGGATCTACATACATGAGAAGAAGTTGTAAAAACATTCAACAAGGCGCCAAATGCCAGTACAATAAATCAGTAAAGGGTCACACGCCAGACTGGTTGTTAACTTTCTGAGGTAACAGCATTTGAATATTTCTGACGATGCATTCTTTGGTCTTTGTTCTCAAACTTTAAAACTACAGGCTACTTCAGACGCCTTTTGGTAATTTGAATTTTTCTGTACTTCATGATGAATTGCACATAAATTTGATCCACTGTTTAAGTGCTGAGCTAAGTCTTGAATTAATACATAATCCCCGATTCTGGGCACGGATTGGTGTGGGGAGCGGCACAGGCAGCATTGTTCCTGTGTGGAATTAGTCCACTGAATGAACAAAACATCAGGGGCACTTTATCTTTCCATGAAGTCCAACTGATGAATTGAATTGTGGGGAAAGCCACGATCCCTTATCAAAAATCTATACGATTCACAATGGGAGAAGATGTAGATAAAAAAAAAGAAGCAGGAGAGTTAGAAAATGATTTTAGGGCTGTGAGACAAATGAGATGTGGATTGTTGCCTACAAAAGCGCTGCAGCTCAATATCAGCAAGACGTGTGCTTCACACATGATATATTTTGCCCAGTAAATGGCTTCCATAAGGAAAGGATGTTTATTTGTTATCATGCATTAGGATTTTTAGCGTGATGAAAGATCAGACTTTCCTGATGCATTGTTTCTCTCTGGTGCAGTTTCGCTGCTGTGGAGTAACCAACCACACAGACTGGTTTGAAGTTTACAACGCCAGCCGTGTGCCAGACTCCTGCTGCCTGGAGTACAGTGACAACTGTGGCCTGGACAACCCAGGAACGTGGTGGACAGCGGTAAGTGGCTTCAGGAAAATCTAAATATTCTCTCAACATATCAATTCTGATAGTCCTTTACAAAAACAGTGCTATTGTATGTTTTTAATCACATAGATTCTAGCATCACATCATGTATGTAGCCTGAGCATTATGATTTTCTGAGTTGTTTTCAAAGTAAATTCATGCAAAACTGCTGATGCGTGTTCCCATCAGGGGCAGTTTTTCAGCAAGCAGTTTCTGCATTTGCCTCTAAAACAACTCTGTGTGGTAACGTTCTGTTATTATCTCATAGCGTGGTGAATGTGCAGGTCACAACTTGTTCACCAGAGCGTTTTGGAGTTGTTGGATTGTGTATTTGATGAGTTTGATGAGGGAAACCAAGAAATCCCATTAGCCTCTGTAGCGTAGCTCTGAGCAGCTCGCAGCTCTGCTCCGCTGTTCTAAAAATAGCTTGCACCGACAATTAAAGGTAATGAACGTACTCCTAAGACTTCAGGGATTGTGGCAATGGGCCAATTTGCCGAAATGTTGAACTATCCCTTTAAATGGGAACTATGCAGGTTGTGATGTTTTTTTGTTTTTTTTTTCTCTATGGAGCTCCCCCTGCATATTCTCACTGTTGTAAAACTGACAACTAACCCCCCCCTCTTATGTGCATTTGTTTTCAACAAAGCCATTGAGAAGGCAATCCACGGTGTGATGTCTACCAAGGCTGGTAACATTAACAATAGGTTATAGGGCATGTTTGTGCAGGTTTCTCGAAAGATGAGATCTGGGACACCGGTTTGGAGGCACTGATCTTGCAAGCTTGTTTTTCTGCCAAGAGACCTTAGGTCAGGGTTGCCCAATTAGTTCTCGGCGAGGGCCAAAGTATGTGAAGTGTGCCAAACCGAGGGCCAAAACGTCCAGGTTTTTTTTTTTCCATCGTGCCAGCAAAAGTTGATTTTTGTACAGATAATGTTAATGCTATCACTGTTGTCATTGTTGAAATTTAAGAAAAGCATAGCGCAGAGAGCCTCCATTCTCCCTGCAATAAGTCATGTAACCATCACAGTTACTAAGAGCTGTTTAATGAAGGTGCAAATCTTGCATAGTTCCTCTTTAGAACAGGTCAACTGGTTCTCAGACACTAAGAGACACTGCACATTGAGTTACCATAGCAAAGTGTGGTATACTGTAGCTACAGTTGATCAAAATATGATGGCAACATTTCAACCAGCAAATTTGATGGCTGTCTGCTGCCTTTGTGTGAGAGGTAAAATGTGCCACAGATTTTTTGTACACTGCAATACAGTGGGTGGGGATTAGCGAGCAGTCAGTTAATCAGAAGGGAAATGAGGGCACAAATATAGTCATACATTATGTGGTATATACAATATTATTTAGTACATTCTCTTCCACGTAATAGAACGTAACATTAAGTTGATTATACGTTTTCTTTTAGGTCTACTGGCATCATCTCAGGTGCAGATTCAGAAAAATCGAAAAACAATGAAGAGAAATGAGGTTGGCACAGTGTTGGTCATATTTCATTTAAATGCAAATTGTAAGGCCAAGATAAGGTAATTGTAAGGTAAAGGCAATTCCTCATTTGACCCCAAATCATTTTTGCCACTATACTCAGCATATCTATCTTTTTTTTTCCATATACCCAGAAGATTTGAATGTTCTCATTGAAAAACAACTTCCCTCGCAAATTGGACAGTTTGGTATCTATAATTACTGATATTGAATTAATCACTACTATCAAGAGAACTTTTACTGATCATGTTACTCCTGCATAGTCAGTGTTATATATTTAATTCAGAGCAGTGCCAAAGTGCAGAGTTGCTGTTTTGAATTGTTATGTAAGATTGACAAAGAAACCTCACAGAAAGAGGTGAAAAAAAGCAAGCCAGTGAGGTTCAGATGCGCCTCTTCAAGTCTCTCAGACTATTAATAGGCAACCAAGACTTATAGGTTAAGCCAACAAGTTGAGTGTCTTTGCTGCTGCCAAACCAGATGAAAAGACGGTTGGCACTTAGTGTCATGCTGAAAAAAGGGCCCGATCTGCTAAAAGGGGTTGGATGTCTATGAGAGTAAACATGCTGGTGAAAAAGCTGAACAAGGTGTGCAGATGTGTGGATCAACACTATATGCTGCATCGTTTTTTTTGGGGTTTTTTTGCAGCTTTGTCTTGATGAATATGTGAGTTGATATAAAACATACAGTAACAACAGCTGGTATTAATTACAAACTCATTCACATCTAAAATTATCCAACCTTCTTGTGACCTTTTCGTCACCCTGGCTAACTCCACTGCTGTTCTTTCCTACAGAGTCATTAGCAAATTGTGTCCCACATGAATGTGCCCACCCGTTTTCTTGACACTCTGCAACACATTATAAATTTGTCATTAACATAATTGGTCCAAGAATTCGCTCTGCCATTAAGTGAAGCCAGAGCTCCAAATATGGCAATTGACCTTTTCCTTTCAAGTACAATTAGTACAGTGTGTACTTGGAAAAAGAGAAACCTCAGTCATCTTCAAAATTCCCTTTCTTCCCAGTCTTCTATAATGAAAAAAAAAACTAGTTTTATTGCAGAACACCATCTTTGAAGAATTCCAGTCTGGTTTCAGAGGCTCAGCTCCATTTGACAGAATCAGCCATCTTAACTAATGACCTCCTCTTGGCAGCTGATGCATCAAATTGTGCCTTCCTCCAGCTTTTCAATCACCCTTTGACAAAGTAGACCACACCACTCATGCTGAAAGGCTGGGTAGGTTACAGAGTCAGTCTGTCAGTCAAAGTCCACTATAGTGCTGTGAGAAGGTGTTTCAGATGCATCATCAGATTCATCCAAACTTTCCCTGTCCGTGTTGGAAATTTATTCTCATACTGTAGTCAATTCATTGTTTCCTGCCGGCTCCCTCATGGTTCAACTTTAGATGCTCTCCTCCTTTATGTTTAGTCAGGGCAGGAGGATTTTGAATATTTGAATAAAAATTCACTTTAGCACCTCTTATTTGAGCTGCAAGGCTGCCTATAGTGACTTTATTAAATTGGACTGAATTCAATATTAAATTATGGTTGGCATTGTTTTAATAAAGAAAAGAAGCTTATGTTAGACAAAAAAAAAAAAACAAGAATATTCAATCAACTATTCCAGGTCCAAATTAGGGGAACTGATTCTTAAAGTCCTGATTAATTTAAAAACCAAAACTCATGATTACCTTGTAGTAAGATGTTTTACAGTGCATGCAGCAGGGTTTACTGTAAAAACATTATTTTACCCTGGATCGCAAAGATGTCATTTCTGCTTGTTTAACATTTAAACTGTGTAACTCTGCAGACCAACACAACATCTGCTTTGCAGCTCTGCCAACTGCAAAAGATGATAATTACCATATTATTTGGAGGCACTTAGCGTGAAAGATAAAAATAAAACGCCATGGCATGGAGTGGTAAAATTACATTTATGTCTCGAGGTCGACCTGTTATCAGTACAAACAACAAATGTTAGAGCCACTTAACACAACTGATTGTCTTCCTCTGCCACAGCAGTCAGCATGCATCAGAATGAGCAAAGCAGGGGAACCATCATCTTGATTTCTGCAAGGCCTCTGATATTATTAAGTTGTTGCAGCACCATGGTAAATGAAATCATATCCACTGTGTCAGATAGAGCCTGTAGAAACAGTCACAGTTTATACCATCACATTACCTGTGATTTCATTTCACTCTTGTCTTGTTGGATGACTTCAATTTCATGATAAAAACCATTTGCACTCAGTTTTCTCAATCAGTCTCACCCTCAATCGTCAACAGACATGTTGTAAATCTCATTCTTCAGTTTAGTAAATAAAGTAACTCCTCAATAAAAACTTACTTTCTCTTGCAAAGGGCATATCTTGAATATGTTGCCATCAGGGTCAACCTTTCAAATTCCAAATGCACAGTAATCCTCTCACTCCAGCTGTTTGTCACTCATTTTAATTTGTCCATTCAGCAGTGGAAAAGGCCAAACAGTGGTCAAACTGCAGCTGTTTTCAATTTTTTCAATTTCAGAAATGAAAGACATAACCTTTTCAAATGTACTTTCATTACTTTTTTCTGAAACCAAGTTCCGCAAAACCCATTGAAAGACTTTTCAAAATTATGCATTACCTCCTTCAGGTGACAGCTTGTTGGCCTTCACGTAGACCTTTTGAATTCCCTCGGCTCCTCCGGCGTGACAGACGTTTTGACAACAAAATTAATCTGGCTATTTTGTATCTTGATTAATGTTTGTCCTGCAGATCAAGGATTCAGTTACTGTAGTTCACACTGAAGCATAGCAGCTCCCTCTCCCAATAATGCCTGCATTTTAAAATATGTACTGGATTTCTACATTTCAATTACATACATGCCTACACCATCCATGTTGGTAATGCCCTGTTTGTCCCTGACATATCTCTATTGGACTGAAGGAAACAAAAAGAAGTACATAAAACCATTCAAGGCCACTGACAGGTTTATGTTTTTTCATGGCCATATGCAGGATTTTACAAGTAAAAAGAAATAATTCAAAATCTGAGCTTGCAAGGGGAGCTCGAGGGCAAGTTTTGATTTCCCTGATCTACTGCATGCTAAGATGTTTGGAGGACAAAAATTAGACGACAGTAGCTTCAGAACCACATCAGTGTCAGGAATTATAAAAGTATCTCAAACAATAAACATGACAAAAAGAAAAGTCTGTCTTATGCAATAATCTATCAGCTATAGATTCATTTCAACAACATACTGGTCTAAAGTTAAGACCACTACGTTGTTGAAATGAATCTATAGCTTCCATGGAAATTACATGCAGTACATCTTTAGGGCCATAACATCAGGTAAGTTGTTTTTTTGTTTGTGTCGAATAGCACAAGGACATTATGACTAATCCTATCCTGGACACTGCAGTCAACTGCCACTGCAGCTCAGCTCTCAATGAGAAACAAAGCAAGGAAATTGGTGAATTACAAAATAATAAACAGAAAAACAATACGTTTTCACTTTTTGAAATAATCAAATAAGCTCTAAAAAAGTGTAATGCTCCTTCATAAAAATAAAAATTAAAAACTACCTGCTAAGAACAGATATCTGGCTCGATTTGAGACATTTGCTTAGATTTTATGTCTCTCTGTCTACCTGCTCTTTCTCCCTCATCTCACTCACCTTCTCCCTCTCTTTTCTCTCAGTCTCCTCGTCACGCTCTTCCCCTCCTCCCTCAAAGCTGTGCTTTGATTAATGCAGTCTTTTTATTTTCATCTGTGCCAGTGAAGAAAGTCGACATAATCGTCAATTGATATTTATATGTAAATGTTAACAGCCTCCAGGATAATCTTACAATGTAAATAAGAACATACTATAGGAGAAGCTCATCTTACCATGTATTTCATCACCACAGAGAGGACACTGAGGTGGTGCAGCCTGATAAACAGCTAAGTGAATACCTGCACAATAAACTGCAGTGGTCCCTGAACACAGACGCCATCTACCTGAAGGGACACGGCTGGTTTGTCTTCCTTCTCAGGTCCTTGCAGTGAAATGCAGCACATTAACAGTCAGTAGTGGCCAGTGTCCTGTCTGTGCTGCAGCATGTCTGACCTGAGACTGGACACGCTGGTTAATAAGCCTGAGACTGTGGTTGGCAGGAGTCTGGACTCAGTCAGGACTGGATGAGAGACACAAGATGCAGGACGTGTTGGACATCACCAACCAGGCTCCTCCTTAAGAGACTGGCAGCCATGGGTGTGGTAGTAGACAGAGCCCAGATTGGATGAGGCTAGCTTTCATCATGCCACCCAAAAACATAAATCGGGGTATGAGAAAAAGAAAAAAGGCAGAATTTGGGGAAGTAACTGTTAAAGGGATAGTTCAACATTTTGGCAATTTGGCCCAATGCCATATTCCATATAGTCTTAGGAGTAGATTTGTTACCTTTAATTGTCGGTGCAAGTTATTTTTAGATCGGCGAAGATATGATATGAGATAATAACAGAACCAAACGAGTTGTCTTCGAGTGAAATGCAAAGCCAGTATAGTGCCAAAAAGAGACTGCTCGCCGAAAAACTGCCCCCGACGGAAACGCGCTTAATTTACCTCAAAAGCAACTCTGTGCTTCGTGCACTGGCACGGATAGTAGCCCACTGACATTACAAGTGTACAGGACCCAGAATTTGGTGCTACGCCCCTGTTGGCAGCTGCAGCAACGTATCATCTCACTGCAGGACTGAGATGTTCAGGTCCTCTTGTCCCCACTGTCCTCAGACTGCACAACACCTGAATGTTACCTTGGCTGGGCCATAAATTAATATATCTACATCTATATCTGAAATTTAAGAAAAGCATTTAAAACTTTCACTGAAATATTTCCAGTCTGACTTTGGATGGATGGAATTAATGGGTGAATTTAATAGCTCCACTGTTAACATTTTATGAAGGTTTAAAATTATGCATAATTTGGACGTTTTGAGAGACATGTGGGAGCACCAAAGTCTCTACACACACACACACACACACACACACTATACCTGCCAAGATGGCAACAGCAGAGCAGCCTGGCACGGCTGAGCTCTAAATCCAAACACTCAGAAGACAAAGGGTGATGTCAAGTCCATCCTTACATACCATCTAAGGTAGTAACAAGATTATTCATCCCACCCACCCACACAAAACACTAAAGAAATGGGAAGATCTTTGTCTTGTACAGTATCTTTGCAGAACCTAAGGGGAGTTATTTTAGGCAATTACATCACGCGAATACACTGAGGTGCAGACCTGAGTGGTCCCAGTGGTGGGTACAGTCATTATGTTGCTGTGTCTCCAAGCCAATATGAGAGTGGGGTTTTGTTTTTTTGTTTTTTGTTTTTATCAAAATCCACATTTTATAAATACCCACGCCACACGCCACTTTCCAGGGAGGAGTTTTGTGATGAAAAGTGATAAAATAAAACGTGGTAATTGGCGTTCGTGATAGATTCTTCTGGCTCTTGCTGTTGGCAGCTGAGCATTTTGTGGACTTGTGAATTGTGTCAATCATTTCATCTAAAACACATTTAAAAAAAAAAACTCTTCATGGTCTCCTGAACTGAAACAACAAACTCAAAGTATTGTATTCACAGAGCTACTTTGTTAAAGGGATAGTTCAACATTTTGGCAAATTGGCCCATTGCCATAATCCCTATAGTTTTAGGAGTAGGTTTGTTAATTTAAATTTAATTGTCGGTGCAAGCTGTTTTTAGAACGGCGGAGCAGAGCCGTAAGCTGCTCAGAGCTACTGTACGTTACAGAGACTCATGGGATTTCTTGGTTCCCTCATCAAACTCATCAAATACACAATCCAACAACTTCAAAACACTCTGGTGGACAAGGTGTGACCTGCACATTCACCACACTATGACAGAACATTACCACACAGAGTTGTTTTAGAGGGAAATACAGAGACTGCTTGTCGAAAAACTGTCCCTGAAGGCAACGCACATCAGCTGTTTTGCATGAATTGACCTCTAAAACAACTCTGTCTGGTAACGTTGTGTTATTATCTCATAGCGTGGTGAATGTGCAGGTCACAACTTGTCCACCAGAGCGTTTTGGAGTTTTTGGATTGTGTATTTGATGAGTTTGATGAGGGAAACCAAGAAATCTCATGAGCCTCCATAGCTCTGAGCAGCTCACGGCTCTGCTCCGCCGTTCTAAAAATAGCTTGCACCGACAATTAAAGGTAATGAACCTACTCCTACAGAGATAACGGCGATGGGCCAACTTGCCAAAATGTTGAACTATCCCTTTTTAATGTAGCATTATCCCTGTGCTGGAGTTGGTGTTGTTGTTCTTTCTCCTGGTCTTCTGAGAGTATGCAGTGGACGTCAAACAAGAACAATCTGAATATATATATATTTTCAGCTGCAGCTCTGTGGGCCAGGAGGGTTGCCTTCGGGCAGCAGCTTGATAAATAACTCCAAAGCCGTCCTAAATTTGGCTTACAGCATGACTTTCCATATTGATCCAGCCAAGAATTATTTCACCTTGTGCTAAGGAAAATATATATTTTTTGGTTTCCTGACATTCCAAGCAGCG
Organism: Decapterus maruadsi; assembly: GCA_030347415.2. NCBI lineage: Eukaryota > Metazoa > Chordata > Actinopteri > Carangiformes > Carangidae > Decapterus > Decapterus maruadsi. The sequence continues at coordinate 23,136,829 of CM064900.1, read as the reverse complement.
GTGAAATACAGAGCCGACTGTGTTCGGTTTCCCTGGCTCTGACTCAGCCTCTTGATGTAAGTAGATTTAAAAAGAAAATAGCACAATCGGGAAGGCATGTCTGCAGAAATGAATAATTTAATTATAGCAGCAGTGTAGCCTGTTATGATAGCACCTTTCCCTGTACTACAGTGTGTCAGACGGTCTTTTCTCCTATGTAACAAACACTATCAAACACACAATTTGGCACACACACACGCGCATCTTTCAAATGTAAGACGTGAAGGAGCAACATGCCAAATGCTACTCCTGTCACTTCTAATGTATTCTTTGAAAGCTACTGTCCTTGCTTTCAGGATTCATTTCCGTTTCACTATTTGCTTACACTCTTGTCCCATGAGGACCCTCTCTTCCCTCTATTAATAATAATTATCTCTCTGTGTCTGTCTGTCTGTCTGCTGGGCACTGCGTGACCCACAGGGACATTATCTAGAGTTTCAAAGGAGATTTTGAAATAGGTGGTGAAAATGTACCAGTGACAAAAAAGAAAGAACTTTTTTTTCTTTTCTTTTTATCGAGTTGCCTTCAGAATGCATTCAAACAATGTCAGACATGAAAAATTCAGCCCATTCTCATGTCTAAATGATGCCTCTGGTGCATGTGCTGTTCTCATATTCACATTTCTCCTGTTTGTACAGCTGAAGGGAAACAAGGACGACAGGGACTTGCTCGAATTCTAGAAAGTTTTCCCAGAGAATATTAGGTCAGAGGAAGAGGAGGAGGAGGAGGAGATAAGGGTGTTGCCACAGGGGACGTTTTCTACAGATTCTTAATACAAGCACAGAAGACTGGTTATTAATTGTAGGTCATTCTATTGTACTGGACATCAAAGCAGTGGGTTTATATTTGCTGGATAATGTTTGCTCATTCTGTGTGTGTTGTGTGTCTGTGTCTCCACAGCCGTGCTACGAGCGGGTAAAGGACTGGCTTAATGAGAACCTGGTGGCACTTTGGATCTTTGCTCTATGCACAGCACTTACTCAGGTAATTACAGCTTCTGAGTTGTGTGAATTATTTTTTCAGCAGTCATTAATTCAGTCTCTTGATATCCCCAGCCTCAGACGGAGACAGAGGCTCCTTCTCGGAGATAAATAAACCTAATACTTCCAGTGTCTTTTGCATTAAACGCTGAGTGTAGGATTCTCTGTGGACAGCAGGAGCCCGTATAAACCTCTTGTGTTACCACTGAAGACCACATAGGTGGGTTTTACTTTCCATAAAATTCTTTTATGTCCTCTCCAGCCAAGTGGTACGTGATGTGCTTTGACAATCTGGGTGGGGGGGGTGTGCTGTTCTTGAAAGCATCGATCACCCGGCTCCTGTGATGCTGCAGGCTCCTTTTTAGTCCCCTGTTAAGATTCTCAAGGCCCCCTTTTCAAAATCCTACATGCAGCAACATAAAAACCAAAAAGAAAGATGTACAGTTATCATCACCAGACTTCACTCAAACATCTGATGTTTTCCAGCTGAGTTGCTGCACTTACAATGCAAAGAATAGTGCATTCATGCTATATGTTCAAGCAGTGCTTTAACAAATTAAAGCAGAGAAGAAACTGCATAGTCTTCTTTTCAGTAGTTGGTGACATCGTAACCCTCTGATTTCCTGCTTCTTCTTTCTTTGTTCTATTTTCTTTAAGCTGATCCTATCAGCATTCCCTTTGCCTACGTTTACTATCTTCTCAGTTGTGTTCAGTACAAACTCAGCTTTTTATCTGATGTCTAGTTTTATCAATATGACAAATTATAACGTTAGGAGGAAAACTAAAATCATAAAAAAAAATGCCCATGAAAATAGACAGACATTTTGTGAACATAATTCAAATTATTAATGGAGAACATATGTTTCACCATGTTTCACTTGAACACACAAAAACAGCGGCAAACAATTAAACCAATCACACATCCGCTGACAAGTGAATTCACAAGGACTTCACCACTATCCTCCAATTAATGGTAACAAAAGGCAACATTTTCTCACGTATCCTGGTTGTGGACAAAAATAGCTTTTGAGAGAAGGGTTCAAAGCCCTTGAGGAATTGTTTCATCACAATTTTTCACACGTGCCAGCTGTGACCACCTTTAATGGGAATACCACCAGAGGGTCTGAAGGAAAGCGCTAAAATGTGTATCTGATCCTATTAACAGCAACCGTTAACTGTAACACAGTAGACTGGTTAAAATCCAAAGGATGGTGATGACGATGATGATGATTCATTTGAACTGAACTATTCTGGTCTGATTCTACTCAAAAGTTTCTGCCTCTTAAAAAGAAAGCTTTTTCCTGCCACCTTCTCTATATGTGAAATGTTGGGAATTCTTTCTATATAAATAAATGTTTATTCTTGATACTTGATTATTTTATTCTAAAACAAAATGTTTATAAGCAGTTGCATGAATTCAATCATATGCACACACACTTACTGCTCCTACTATGCAAATTTACTTGAATGAACGTAACACTTCATATAATTATGCATGCAGTTACAGCGATAGCAACACTTGTCAAACAAATTCATAATACGAAAAGCCAAAAAGCTAACGTTAGCACGACTTGTGCAGTGAAAAGTGTCATGTAATTTTATGTGGCCATCGAGTTAAATAGAAAAGCCAGTCCTGGGCCGAGCCGCAGCCCTTGAACATCTCAGTAAGATCAGTACAGGCTCAACGGTCAGAAAGTCTTGGACCTCTTACTGCTCTCAGCACAGACAAAGACACTGATAGAGCCGATAAAACCTTCCCTTTGAACTGGAAGTCTGTGTGGTCTGTCCACCTGCTCGCTGAGGTGTGTCTCTCCTCATCCTGGCTCGGCTCCACAATAAAACTTGGTTTCTTCTGTGGAGGGAGATACATTCTGGTGCTTACACCTGAGCGGCACTCGTGAAATCTCATGACTGGATGTTTCCCAATGTGTAATTACGCCAAAGGATGATAATGATTGTACAGGTGAAAATCAAGGGAAGAAGGTGAAAATCACACATTCATGCTTCGCAGACACAAGAAGTGAGAAACTAAGAATACACACACAACACTTGCAGAGAGGTTGTGACTTGTGACTGCAATATACATAAAACCTAAAAATACTATATCCATGGTGCGGTTTTGTTACCTGCTCAGGACATCGTTACTCCACTGTGTCTTTTAGAAAATAGTTGATGGTATATCAGTTCTTCAAAATCTGATTTGAACACATCGACAAATTAAGACACAGGTAATAAAGGCATAAATGATACTGTTATTTGACTCTGGTGGGCACAGGACATGTCTAGGAAGACATCAGATGTCCACATCCTCCCATAATTAAAAATAACCAAAATCTAAAAGGCTGTTGTAAAAAAAAAAAAAAAAAGGATTTGTGACCTGCACATTCACCACACTATGAGATAATAACGGAACGTTACCAGACAGAGTTGTTTTAGAGGTAAATTCATGCAAAACCACTGATGTGCGTTACCGTCGGGGGCAGTTTTTCAGCAAGCAGTCTCTGTATTTACCCCTAAAACAACTCTGTCTGGTAACGTTCTGTTATTATCTCATAGTGTGGTGAATGTACAGGTCACAACTTGTCCACCAGAGCGTTTTGGAGTTGTTGGATTGTGTATTTGATGAGTTTGATGAGGGAAACAAGAAATCCCATTAACCTCCGTAGCGTACAGCTCGCGGCTCTGCTCCGCCGTTCTAAAAATAGCTTGCACCGACAATTAAAGGTAACAAACCTACTGCTATGACTATAGGGATTATGGCAATGGGCCAGTTTGCCAAAATGTTGAACTATCCCATTAACACAGGTTAAAAGGTTGATATTGACAGTTTTGGCACACAAAATCTTATCCTCTTTGTTTTGTTTTGTTTTGTTTTGTTTTGTTTTGTTTTGTTTTGTTTGGTTTTGCTTTTAACTTATGCTTGCTGCTCTACTTGCTGCTTTTAATTGCCCCTCGGGGACAAATAAAGTTCTTGATTGATTGAACTATGACACATACAGCTTTACTTGAGTAGAAATTCAGACTGAATTTATCTGGAAACGTCAGAGATTATGTAAATACACAACTCAACAACATTAATCTCATAATTCTCCTTGAATAAGTATAAAATAAGTCACAAAAACAATTCTGCTCAGATCAATATTAGTTAAACTAATGAGGCATTTTATCCAATGGAGCCAGACTCAGATCAGTAAGAAAGTAGAGACTAAAAGACACAAACTGTTTAAAATTTGCCAGAAAAATATTGCGTTAGTACAGGATCCAATTTCTTAGAGCTACGAGCTACAGGGGAAATGCGTTTAAAATCTGGTGAAACATCATGTGTTGCCTTTTCAGATGAAACTGGGTACAATAAAGCGAGAAGCAAAGATACAACATAATGATAATAATAAAAAGAAGGGCAACCACACTCTCCAATATGTGTAATATTTAATAAATGAATATTGCACTGGCTGGAGTGTGCAGATGCTCTGCTTATTATTATCCAAGAAATGAATGTAATGAGGTTGGAGCATAACACCGTGAGAAATCTTTTTGGCATTTATTGTCACACAGGTGGACGTTACGATTACAGACCGTGAGCCAAACAGACTGAAGATTTCCACCTGCATTTCTGTGGCTTCACACACGGACATCTAAAGGCATTAAAGTCTGATTTGTGTCTTGTGTTTCTTGTGTTTGTGCAGATCCTGGGCCTGGTCTTCTCGATGACAATGTTCTGTCAGGCCGTGAAAGTGGAAACCTTCTACGCCTAGCGAATGACCTCTCTGCCATCCAGCACCCTCGGATTGTTTCACATCAGAGAGGGACAGATATAGACCCTCCCCTCCTCCTCTTTCTCCCCCTCCTCCTCCTCCCTTTCCTCCTCTTCCTCTTCCTCCTTCCCTGAACAGACTCTTTTCTCCAATGCTTGTCCTTCCTGTGACATTCGCTCTCGTATGTCGCAGGTTCACAATTTATCCTCTAACTATCAACAAGCACAGTGTCAGTGTAATACCTGAGTTGGTTCCTATGGTTTGCTCTGTGTCAAAAAAGCTAATTTCTGTGATACATTTTATGAAGCAGTATTATGAACATGTATAAAAAAAAAAAAAAAGACAAACAAACAAAGTGTAACCCTTTTTTAATATGTGTTTTGTTTTAAATTATTTTATGGTTTGTATGTGTTTTCAAAATGAGAGCTACAGTTGGGAAAGTTGCACTGTGTGAAGTGCTGCAAGTGCATGTCTCCTGCGATGGTGTGTAATAAACGTTTTGGCTCGACTTAACAGTACACGTCATCCTGTCATTCCTCAACGGGAAACACTGAAGGGTTTTATGTGTAATCCTACTGCTTGACACCCTGGATGACAAACAGGATGGATGGTGGGAGTTTGGCAGCAACTGGAATCTAATTTTTTTTAATATACCGTACTGTAGTCCCTCTGCTGCTACATGCCGGTGTCATTAAAATATTTGGTAATTGGACATAATATCGTTAATACAAGTTAATACGATCCACTTTATGGCTTCATGGATGCTATGGAACATGTGGTTTTTTTACTAGGTGGATTTACATCGGACATGAGAGTTGCGCCAACTACAAAAAGAATATTCTGTCAGTGGAATTTCAATGAACAGTAGCTGGATCCTCCAGACTGGCCTGGGGCAATTTCCCTCTCAGCACCAGTCAGAGCTCCAATGATAAAGATTCATCTCCAGGCTGTGAAGCCTCCTCTAGCCCTTTGTGACTCCTTAAGTTCCTATTTTTCTTCTTCTTCTTTCTACCTTTGGCCATCAAGTATAATCCAGGCTATAAGTACACCAGAGGCACAGTTTGATTAAATAGCCCCATAGGAAAAATGCTATAGGAGATGTTTTCAGATGCAGTGAGGTCCAAGCACTGCAGGTGCTGGAAGCCTTCACAGTTCTTAATTTTATTTTACTAATCTGGACCTCAGAGAGCAAAGTTCCCAAAGCAATCAAATTTGTTGAAATGCTTCAAGTCTCCCCTGCTGAAGTCAGCGAAAGAATTTACACAAGTCAGTCAGTCAGTCAGTACACCACCCGGCTTTTTGATATTTGAAAAAGCCTACACTGCATGAAACCGTTTGACTGAAAACAGTAGGCTACTGTAAACGTATACCAGGCAATTCTCACTAAATCCATTTTCAACCTTCCTGAAAAAAATCGACAATATTTTGTCATGGTTGATGAAGTTTGTCGAATCTCAAAAACAGAATTTTTGAATCTGCTCTCATAGAAACAATTGGAGTCAATGTAAGAATGGCATTTCTAACATCAGATTTTCACAAATCACAACAAATCACCAACATTTCCATGCTGTCAAGATGCAATATATGTATTATCATTTTTGTCTTGATAACAGAATTTTTGGACATTTTCTTAAATCTGCCTTGACAGCTGCTGCCACCCTGGTGACTGGCTTAGTCCACTTGTGAAGTTTCACTTCTAGCTCCAGGAGATAGTTCTTGGTGTCAGAGGTTGTGCATTCAAGCATCAGCGAAGGCAGAATGTAATGCTGATGTTCTTGTTGTCTTCCTATTTTGTCTCTTGTTACTCAGAATTGCCTAAATTTATCCAGCATTGCCTGGTCCCAACTACTGCTGGGAAGCAGCTTTAGTCTTTTCTTATTTCCCTCATGTGTCTGTGGGACACTAAAATGTGACCATTGGCATCACATCGTCTCTGCTTCCCTGCTTCCCTCACTCTATTTTAGATTTTTGCCTTTCTGTTTGGGAGCGGGGTAGAGGACGCTGTAAAATTCCAGTTCAGACTTAGCCCTTGTTGTGCATGCTGTTTATCAGGTAAGCCACTGAGGTGCCATACTTCTACCTCAGCAGACCACATAAGGATCTTCACTGTCATCATGCTCCATGTGATCCTCAAGCCAATTTTGTAATCCCCATTTTTTCAGCAGCAGGGAGCTGGATTGCATCCCAGCGTGCACTGGGTAGGGGCAAGGTGTACCACAGACAGCAGCCTCACATGGCTCACAGACAGACCAACGGACACAACACTGCACACTCACATTCACACATTTTCTTCATTGATACAGTGTGTTTCTGTAAAACTGAGTCATTCTGCAGCAGATCTCACCAGTCACAGGGCCAAGAAGCCAACAACACTGACAGAAGGTCACAGATGGTAAAGTCTCACTCTTGATATAGAGTTAAATATATAGGAATATACAGCTGCACTCCACGCTGTGTCAGGTCACAGTTGGTTGTACTGTATATGTCTAACAGTTATATCTTAACTGGTCAGTTTGACTGATGGGCCTGAGCCACTGGACCTGCTACAGCAATAGCAAACTCTCTTACTTTTCCCTTGGTTAACAAATGCTTCCAATAAATCCAGCATGCAGAGATTTAGTTTGAAAAAGCCAAGACAGATGTAGACTATTTTCCTCAGCTCAATGGCACCAGGCTTAATACCACCTGCTTTTCACATATGGATTTTTTTTTACTGTTTGGTCAGATAAAGCACCGACTTATACACCTCTGTTTTCATGCAGTGCTTTAGACACCTTATTACCAAATAAGTCATGTTTATGTGTGATGCCCTTGAACACAGTCAAAGTCTCAAAAGGCTTCACAGAGCCAGGATTATGAAACAATAAATGAAAATGACAATCCTCAACCACAGAGTGAGCAAACTCCAGCCCAATCATTTGGATTTCTCTTCAGATAAGCTCTCGAATGAAAAAAAGAAAAGGTATTTATAAACTTTTTTTTTTCAACAGAAAAACATGCTGTACAATAAGTTTCTGTGTATCTGATGGATCAGTAATAGTAATCCAACCACGAAGAGCAATGAATAAGTAGTGAAAAGGAGCAATAGTAATGACTGCTTGAGTGTAGGAGATATAGTGGGAAGTATTTACAAAACATATGGTGAAATTGAAAAGTATATGTTGGCCTAGATCAGGTTCTGAAACATAAAAGCTTTGGAAACATAAAGGAGTGGTCAGAGTTGTGGATGGATAATGAATGAGGCCAATGGACACAGGATTATTTCCACACTGAAAGCTAAAGAAAGAAGCTCAGAATGACCACGAAGAGATACAAGTACACAGCAAACCATCAAAAGACCTGAAAAGACAACAAGGGACCAAAAATAACTATAAAGGGACTCATTAGGACCACAAAGAGACACACAATGTCATGAGGGTGACTCGAGGATGACAAAGCAATACAAAGCAAACACAGACTACAAAGAGATCCAAAGAAAGTAGGAAGAAAAATCAAAAAGAGCCACAAAGATGCTCAAAATGACCACAAAGAGACGCAAAGCCACTAAAAAGAGATCAAGTGCAGATGACACGACTTCTGATAAAATTAACTCAAAATGTCTTATCAGAAATTTAAAAAATAAATAAAGCAAAAAAAGACATAAACCTGTTGTGATTCTGAGACATGTCCTGTCCAGTAGGTTGAGGACACTTTCTACATGTATGTGCCTGGGGCTCGTTGTCTCCCAGTCCATCTACAGTCACAGTGGAACATCTGGGACATGTCAAGAGAGATCAGACAATTAACCTGCAATGCAATATGCATTGGAAGGGCTGTAAGCGTCTCACAGGTGTGTGTGTTTGTGTGTGTGTTTATAATGCAGAGCACAAGACACTGCGATGACTCCATTATGGGTAAATGTAGTTGCTTACATCATAGCGAGTCCTTTCAAACCCTGGCCTTTCTCCTCATCCCTGTGTTGCCTCTCAAATTCACCTCAGTGCCTCAGCAGATCTCTGTTGCCTTTCCCCCCGTCTGATGCATTATTCATTCTCATGTTCATGGGCTTTCTCCCATCTTGCGCTTGATCAATAAAACATACTTGTGTGCTTGCTCCCTCACCTCTCCATCCTCCCGTCTTGTTCCTGAAGCCAAACTGTGGGCCCATGTTGAGCTGATAAAACAGCATAGATGGATGGCCTTTTCAAACGGGGAGAAAATGACTACAATTCAGGCCATCGCTCGTCTGCGTGAGTTGTGTCTCTAATTTGGGCTGTGAAAGGAAGCCACTGCATCTGTCGGTTGCCTTGAGTGCTCCTCCCAAAATCCAGAAGAATAAAAAATAAAACGTCTTCTCAGGGGGGAAAAAAAAACAAAACACTTCCAAGAGATCGTTTTCATTTTAAGGGTCCTTCTCTCTGCAGAGTAACTTTGGGAGCAAGGCTTTACCAGTCTGATTCAAAATACAGGTAAACACACTATACTTACACACTATACTTAAGGCTGTTAAGATTCTCCAAACATCTAAGATTGATTTTATTCTTCTAAAAAAAAAAAAGCCCGTTCTCCAAACAAAAAGATACAGAACGACTACAAATGATGCTGGGGTGCAGTAAATTGCTCTGCGTCCAATTTATGGTCATTTTGTGTCTTCGTGCAGTCGTAATGCATTTATTTGTAGCAGTAGTTTCTTTTTGTGGTTGGTTTGCATCTCTTTGTGGTGAGCTGTGTGTCTTTTGGTGATGGTTTTATGACTATTTTGCTTTATGATCATGCTGTCTCATTGTGGTCATTCTGTAGGCATTTAGCTAGAGTATGTACAGTAATAAGAAATAAAACAGTCAATTCCAAACAAAGCCTCTGGCCCGTGGGCCCTCCGACCACTTGAGGTCCATGCCCTATCAGTAATCCTTCCATATGGCCTGTACGGTACCATTCATCGTCAGGTTTTTATTGCTGCTAAAACTGCCTCCTTGAAGACATAATGGGGCTAACAAGCTTGCAAATGGTCAGTTAGATGCCTGTTTAGCAGAAGCTCATTAGCACTGGCTCGGTCACTGATGGTACAACACGCTCACATACTTTACAAGATGTATTGGTACCATTGACTCCTGTCTAATAACCATCTGCAAACCACTGCTCTGTTGTTAGGAAACAGTTTTTTGCTTCAAGATAAGAGATTAAAGCATAATTCAGCGATCCAGTCGTTTTGGCTAATGCTGCGTTCCAGGCAGCCGTAAATTACAGCTTCAAGTCACGACTTACGACTTTGTAGCGTTCCAGGTAACCTGTAACTCCTGTTTTTCCGACCTGTTGCCTGTGAAAGTGCACTATAACGGCCACTCGTAACTTCCGACCCGTGAACTCGTGCCAGATCGAACTAGTACGACTTCACAGGTCAGAAAAACACAAGTTACGGGTTGCCTTGAACGCACCATGAGTTAGCAGCCCCCGCCCTCGTCAGGCATCTATTGGTCCTCGTGCTACGTCACCACATTCAGGCGCATCCCTTGGCTGCACACACAGCCCTTCATGCCGTTCTCTCTCCTCATTGGATAACACTTGTATCCCACAAGGAAAGTTTTCTCCTCGGTTTACAGCAGAGCAGAGTGACGGAGAGACTCGTGTTTCGGCCCAAACACTCTATGTAAGTGATTGCTGACGGAAAATAGGACTATTTAGGACTTATATTAACAAAAACATTCCACTGATATCTGCTTTAAATGCAGTGAATGGTAAAACACAGTCTGGCCAGTTCAGACTATCCTCGTCCCTCCAGAGGTCAGCGCTGTCAGTGGTTCTATCTGAACTCAACAAAAGTTAATTTCATTGTGATTACAGCAATCCCATTGCAATGAAATGATTTCGCTGTGGAATTTCCATTTTGAATCCTAACAGTGGAGGGACTTATTAAAGTAATTCCCCAAAAGTTCAAAATGACTTAGAAATATGAGGGCCTCAGTTCCTTTCTCCCAGAACACAATATGTCTCTTGTGAAACTCTGCAGTGTGTTTGACAGTGAACAAAGAGTGTGTGATTGCTTGGTTAGACTTCATATTTTTTATGTGAAGCCGAAAGGTAACTTGGACTCGGCTGCCTCTCCTGCATGAGGCCATCCATCAGACTCCAGCTGGGTTTGTTTAAATCGCCACCAGTCAACAAATTAACAATTCATAAGAATTTTTTTGTTTTGTTTTGTTTTTACATTTTTCAGAATGAGAGGCTATAGAGCACTATAGAGCAACAATTCTCTAATTGTTTTTTCCACAATTTGGGCTTTGTGTAACCACTGGATTACAATCCATAACCATTATTTCTCTTTTAAATCTGAAGTTATGACTCGCAACATTGATTAACACTATCTTCGTGCTATCCTTGTGCTGAACTGAAGAGGGCATGACTTCACCCTGGCAGGAGGAGAACAGGCATCGCTCCTGAGAGATTTTTCTTGAGTCATAACTGTTGTTGAAAGAGTAAAATAAATTCTCCATATTTTAAATGTCTCTGGCTGTTGGCTCACATTTGTGCCGTAAAAGGTTAAACTCTTGTGAGAAGAAGAAAAAAATGAAAATGTTCTGTAGTCCTCCAGCCTTGTCTAATGTCTTCTGTATGTGTTCCTCTAAAATCTAATTCTATTTTATCTAATGTAACCATCCTCAGCTGATATATATTTAGCTCACAAAGTGAAATGACACCAAATTAACACCTGAGCTCTGACCCAGATATTCAATTAAGCATCACACATCCCTGAAAGGATCAGCAGAGATACAACAGGTGTTATTAGTAGCTGCTGGCAGACAGGGATAAGCTCAGCTCAATGTTGAACAAACCCTTGTAAATTGGACAATTCCCACCCAGCCCTGTGTTTTCTTTTGGTATAGATGGTTTAAAAAAAAAGTGTCATGGTGCTTTGCACTTTGAAATATTCCTGTCAAGTCAAGTCAATTTTACTGTAGTTGTCTTACAACCTCTCACTGCCTGGGGCTTGGAAATCTCTTATGCACAATCTCTTATGTGATCTCTTATCACCATGTCTTCAGAGCCAAAGCAGAGTGATACAACCTACCTCCAAACAGTGGAATTATCATTACTCCAGAGACACTGGAGGTGGTGAATGACCTGCACATCCATGTCAGGCTGTCGACCTCATGTCTAATATTAATGTTTAAAAGAGGTTCTTGAGTCGAGGGTCTGTTGGCTATACGGCAGGTTCACATACACAATTTAAGACCAGATTTTAAATATTCATTTTTATATTCTTGAGTGTGAAAGTGTCTTGGCTTTTGTCTCAACAATACAGTTGAAATACATAAGAAAGTGTTCCCACTTCTTTTCCACTGTAGGATGTGTGTGTGCAGCCGTGATGTGCTGGTGACATCTCTTGGAGCCAGAGTGTGTACAGGAAGGATTGGGGGGATGGAGTCATGATATCACAGCCCCATCCAGCTTAATTGCAGGCTAATGGGGTGTCAATTATGACATCAAATAGCTGATTGTCAAAGAAAATATTTTCAGGATTTTTTAAATTTATCTTATGTGTAACATGGAGTTTATGACCTATGAGTTCAGCCAACGCGGTGATTGAGATGAGATGCAGTGGGTTAACTTTAGCAGAGCTGTCATGTTGACAACTAGTCAGTCTGGACTGAAACATCAACCAACAACCACTGGATGAATTAAGATGATAATTTTCTCCAAATATTAATGGTTCCTTGCAGATGAATCCTTCTGACATTTGATGATCCCTTGACTTTATCTTGGGGAGCTACGAAGTTGACATTTAATGTCTTTTACTGAAATGTCTTGACAACAGAATCACCATGACATTTGGTACTGACACTGTTACACTCAGATGAACTGAAATAAATTTTTGGATCTGACTCCTGATCCCTCCATCAAGACAAAATATTTGTCTTTTGGCAGAGGAACTAAAGCCTTCAAAAGCAGAGATCCACTGAGGCAGAACAAAGCACAGCTACGTTGTTTAATGACTTTGATAAATCTATTTTTTAAACAAGATGGTTGTATTAAAATATTTTACAGCAAAATAGTTTATTTGAATAACATTTGTATCCTCCCAAAACCAAAAATACAGTGAATTGTGGACTCCACAAAAGAGGCAGTGTCTGCAATTTCACCCTAACTCTAGAAATAATGGTCACAAACTCACTACATTTGGATTGCATGTCCAGAGGCATTTGGAGATGCAGAAATTCATAAATATGTCTGACTATTTTCAAAATACATATCTTTAAACATTGAATATAGATGGAAATTATATAGATACTATAGAAACTATATATATACTGTATAGCTACATGCCTGGAAAAAGAGAAGGAAAAAAAAGGTCTCAGCGGGCTACTTTTTGTATTTAGTGCGGAACAGCAAATATAAGCATAATATACATTGATTGTTGGTGGATTTAATATATTCAGAAAATACTTTGACCATAATCGCAACAACAAAGTCAAACACCAAGCAACTATAGGCACTTTCTCCGCTCAGAGAAAAAGATGCTCCATCCACAATGCAGTGCTTTGTTCCTTTTGTCAGTGGCTGCACTTTAAGCAATGCCAGAAAGTGTTTGGTTCTCTCCTCGGCAACATAATTACATGTTTGGACAACGAGATTAGCATCTCTGCATGGCTATCGGAGAAAAGCTGTTATCAGACACTCGCCTACCAGCAAAAAAAATCACAGCCCAATGTAGGGCACCTCGATTTGAATATTTCATGCAGTTATGTCCCAGCATCAAAACCAATCCCATTTTACGTTTAAGCTAACATGATTAGAGGCGCTGCATTATTAACACAATCGGCTGGAAATGATACCAGAGAGTGTGCATTAGTGATTTTGAGAACAGTTTTCCATCAATTTTTATCTTCACAATGAAGTGGGATTTCATGGAGTAAGCTGTGGTCACTTCTGCCTCTAATTTTAAAGAGATGGCTGCTCTTCTTATCACCATTACACAGCTGGAGCCCTCAGCTTCCTTTTTTAGTTGGGCCACCATGAGTTTCATGCATCTGAGGCAAGCCTGAAATCTCCCCATCATGTGTCAGCGCTTATAGACATCTTCTTCTTCCTGTGTTATTATGGACAATTGTGGGATTGGGAAGGCAGTAGTGACAGTTTTTTAACAAAAGCAACCAAGCAATCTGCCAGTAATTCACTTTCACAATAGATCTGCTGGATGCTCTCAGTCTAAATATATTACTGCATATGTTTGCTCATCTCCAGAACAACACTAAAATCCACTGGCCATATCTCTGCAGGGTCACCCTGTCTTCTTACTTCCCTATCCCCAGTCTTAGGCCGTGTCCCATTTTAACCACGTCTCACTTGATATTGGCCTTAGTGCTCAGTTTTGCGCCTTCTTGCTTTTGATTTTTTGGAAGTGCTTTTCAACCTTTAAAATCACCTCTTAAATCAGAGGGAGGCCAGGTGCAGACTTCGAACATATTGCAAAATGAAAAGCGGCAGAGATGTCCTCTGTTTTCTACATTTCTTCTTTGTTGGGTCATCAAAAGAAGAAAGGTCATGAAAGCCTTTGCACCAGGTAACACAACCACTGGATTTCCGATGCCACTCAAATGCTAGTGTTAAAGGAGGGGAAATGGGACTAGGACTTCTCATTTTAGCCTCTCCCAGCCTTTGTGTTTAACCCTAGTCTTAAACTCCAGTCAACACTTTATCCCTACCTTTATCGCAGGTGACATGAGGGAAGGAGTAGACCCTGGACACAGGCAAACAATAGAGAGTTGTTTTCGAGGCAAATGCAGAGTTTATTTTGCATGAATTTCCCTCTGAAACAACTCTGTCTGGTAACGGTCTGTTATTATCTCATAGCGTGGTGAATGTGCAGGTCACAACTTGTCCACCAGAGCGTTTTGGAGTTGTTGGATTGTGTGTTTGATGAGTTTGATGAGGGAAACCAAGAAATCCCATTAGTCTCCGTAGCATACAGTGTAGCTCTGAGCAGCTCGCGGCTCTGCTCCGCCGTTCTAAAAATAGCTTTCAATAGAAACCTACTCCTAAAACTGTAGGGATTATGGCAATGGGCCAATTTGACAAAATGTTGAACTATCCCTAACAACTGCAGCATCATTCCACCAGTCTCTGAAACCTCTTCTCTCAAAGCCAAAATTAGGAACAAGTCGATTCAGGCATAAAATCCTGCAAACCAGAGAATGTACTGTATTCTCATGGTGCAAAGACTGGAAAACACTTCAAGGCCAAAAAATATGACAAAAATAAAACTGAGGAACAAACACCTAGGATTTTAGGACCAGATTTTAGTCTAGCTGGATCAGAGACTTGCAGGAGAGTTCGGCAGCCGGGGCAAGACTCCCCCTCAGATGCTGCAGGATGGGAACGGCAGTTACAAATCATGTGCCAGAAAGCGGGGGCTCCCTGCCAGGGCCGAATGCATTAACCATGCTGTTTAGACTCCATAAAATAGTCCACTTCTGTCCCGGGGAGAAATACTGAGTTCACCTACGGACAATGGAGTTTGGTTTGTTTGAGCATGTCACGGAGAACTGAGCTTTTCTTTAGTCCAGCAAGTGCAATGAAATCACTCAAACGCACTTTGACTAACTGATTCAGCTCTGAACGTGGAACAAGCAAACATGAAAATTATGTGAAAATGTTTGGTTTTGTGTAGGCTACTTGACCTCGAGTTTGTTTGGTGCAGTGGTTCTTACAGTAAAGTAAAGGTTGAGATCCAAGCAAGGGCCTCCGGATACTGGTGAGGAACCTAGTGGATAACACACGTTTTGATTTTAATTGAATATAAACAGTGCTTTAAGTGGAAAAAAATAAGTGCTGGTATTCTCCTTATTCAACTGTCTGTTGGTGGTGAATTAGGCGGTGGGTGGTCAATACCAGCAGGTGATTAAGTGATACATTTAAACATGATGCTGATTAAAAAAAAAAAAAGTTGTATTGAACTTTCCACAATGCACACATCAAAGACACACATCGCTGGCACAGTAGCATTTTGACGTCATTAGTGAGGTCATTAGTCATTAGTGAGCACCGAGGAAAACATAGCCGCTGAGGGAGGTTTTGTATTCCCCCACCCATGTCATAGATGCTACTGTTATGATTTATTTAACTCCTTTTATATTTTATTTTTCTTATTTTTCATTTGTATTTTTTTTCTATTCATTCTGAATGTATGGTCTGACTATTGAAGAGAGGCTCTCTGCGCGGCGCCCGGTCCTGGTGGGGTATGTCTCCAGCCCCGCCAGTCTCAGAACGGGACCACTCCCTTTGTGGCGTGTGTGTGTGTGTGTGTGTGTGTGCGTGTGTGTTTATGTGTGTAGATGGGGTGTTTTATGAATGTACTGATGAACTTTCATTCATGTTTTGTTTTGTTTTTCGTTAATGTTGTTGCTGTTGATGTTGTCCCTGTTTCTCTTTGTTGTACCATATGTAAAATAAAATAAAAATAAATGAAAAAGATAAGGAAATAAATCATATAATACTGAGAGCAGAGACACACACACATCATGGATAAAAGATGGACACCAGACATGAAGAGTATTATTAGCAGAGCCGTTGCTAGGAATTCTGGGCCCCTTGAAACAATACTAAAGTGGGCCCATGTCCCCTCACTTATTTTCTTAGACTACGTACGTACGTTTTTAAAAAAATTTTTTTATTTAGCTGCCTTGGGGAGCTTTTCAAATGTTAAAGGGGTAGTTCACCCAAAATTCAAATTTCACTCATTATCTACTCACCATGTCGACTAAGAGCTTTGAGAATTTTCAGAGTCCTTCCGTTCCTTCTCTGAGTTACGGGGGGTCCGCGCAGCAGTATGCAGACCCTGGGCGTCTTCTTTTTGGTTTTTGTTTTGAAAACAAAAAACAAAAACAAAAAAAACACCTCCCTCTGTCAAAAATCAATCATCTTTGAGCACAGGTCCAGTGGCCGGTGCAGCGGGTCTTGGGAAACCCCGTTTCCTCTCACCTGTGTGAGGCGACCACGCTGCAGCTACAACTAAACGGTAAACACTTCGAACATGATTCACACACTGTTACCTTTGAGTTTTTCCTCATGAAGTTTTCACGTTAAAGGTTCACCAAATGATATAGGTATCCTTGTATCACATATGATATGATATACTTAACCCTAACCTTGTATTCTTGAAAACCACAGCCGCTGCTGCAGCTCGGTAGGCGGTTATGTTTTGCTCGGCGCTCCCCAGCACCGAGGAAAACATAGCCGCTGAGGGAGGCAGGTAGCAGACCCTGCTACCTGCCACAGGAGGGGGGCAGCTGACTAGCTGCCTCAGGGAGCTGCAGACCCCAGGCGTCTTCTTTTTTGTTTTTTGTTTGAAAAGGTTTTTGAAGAAGCTCCCGCACACTGTCTCACTCGATCAGGAGTATGACCTTCATCAGGCATATGGTAAACACTTCAAACATTAAATATTATGCAACATGCACTGGATTAAAGTCCTTAGGAACTGTTGGCATGTAGGCTATGATATAGTTAGTTAAGTTTATTGTCCACAGTGTGGAGATTTATCTTTGGTCTCATAAAAAACAACAAGTAAAAACAGCACAACACCAACATCATCGTCAACAACAACAACAACAAACAGTTACACACAGACATCTTCAAGGCAAAAAGAGGAACAGCAGTGGCAGTTACACCACATCAACGGGGCATGTTGTTCAGTGCCACGACTGTATTAGGAATAAAGGATTTTTTAAAAATGTTACAGTTTGCCCTTGGCACTTTGTAACGTCTACCGGAGGGAAGAAGTTCAAACTCCCTATTGAGTGGATGAGAGGGGTCGTTTGCTAAAAGATGGACACCATCGTTGTGCAAACTGGTTAATTGGTGCTCATCTGAGCTTACAATGTGCTATTATCTTGTCAGACAGGAAATGACCCCTGACCATGTAAAGGAAGAAAACTATTACACTTTTTAGTTGCAATGTGACAACTTACTTGTGTGACAACAAGCCCCAGTCTGTCTCTCCTAATAGTTTATTAGTAATTAAAGCTCATAAAACAATTTCAAAGGTGCATCATGAATTTTAAACACGAGTATCACTTTACTCTTCATGGTAAGTAAGAAGGGAGTTAGTTTAACGCTTTGCAGTCCCAATGTCAAAGATTCTATAATTTTGGTGCTGGGAACATTCAAGGCTCTTTGGCTGCTGCTCACTGAGATTAAAAGATGTGAGATGTGGTTGAAAGCTGCTCAAGAATGAGGTGCATAAAGCTTCTAAATGGAAACAAATCAAGCAGCTTCAACAGAGCTACGCCAACTCAGAGCATCAGAACATCTGAAATGACATTATTTGCCTCATCTTTCCAGCTGCTTCAGTGAAGCTGCTCGCTGCAATCAATACAAGACTGGGCATTTTCCCGAGGTGGTTCTGCATGGTTGGCTTTCCGCTCCAACCCTCTGGAGTGAGTCCGCATTGAGAGCTTGTTAACACAGGAATCACCCACTTTTGATGTTCAGTGCATTGCAGGTGTTATTTTAGCAAGTTTTAAAGGGATAGTTCACGCAAAATTCAAATTTCACTCATTATCTACTCACCCTCATGTCGACTAAGAGCTGTGAGAATTTTTGTCCGTTCCTTCTCTGAGTTACGGGGGGTCCGCGCAGCAGTTTTCGGCCATATAATGGTTGTCAACGGACAATTCTCATGAGAAATTGTTCCGAAAAAAATTAAATAAGTCTATAATTTAAGCAGCGGAAGCTCCCAGTGTCTCAGTTCACTGCTCTCCCTGTGTCAGTGCAAGATTTGCACTGACCGGGCAGAACAACTTCTCGTGTCGGGGCTTCAATACAAGAGGGACAATACAGACGAGCAGTATGGAGGTATTTGGATGTTTTTTGGTGTGTCTTTTTGGGCAAAGAAAGTTGGTGTCCATTGACAACCATTACATGGACAAATACTGCCGCGGACCCCCACTTAACTCAGAGAAGGAACGGAGGACTCGAAATGACGTATGCTTGTTAAATTGGTGGTAAGGTGGCGCAGTGGTTAGCACTGTTGCCTCACAGCAAGAATCAATCAATCAATCTTTATTGTCCACGATGTGGAAATTTGTCTTTGGCTTCACATAAACCACATAAAATACAATAAAACCACATAAAATACAATACATTGGCACATAAAGATAAAATAGCATGAGAGAAAAGGAATAAGAAATAAGAAAGAAGGTAATAAGAATGAAGGTCCTGGGTTCGAATCCCGGGCTGCCCAGGTCCTTTCTGTGTGGAGTTTGCATGTTCTCCCCGTGTCTGTGTGGGTTTCCTCCGGGTACTCCGGTTTCCCCCACCACCAAAAACATGTTAGTTAGCTAATTCTCCAGTCAGCGCCTTTGACCAAAGCACTGGCTTAAGATCTGGACTTGGTCCCCGGGCGCCGCTCCGTGGCTGCCCACTGCTCCTCAGGGATGGGTTAAATGCAGAGGATGAATTTCACTGTACAATTGTATATGTGACTAATAAAGTACCTTTTGTTATAATGGACGTTCGCTTCACTGAACAATTTCCCATGTTCCAAGAGAAACAAGAGAAACGACCTGCAGGCTACCTCTTGGATCTAACTGGGTTCAGTGTGTATTGATATATATTTGTGGAAACTACAGGGAACAGATCAACTCGTTCAAAACCGTACGCAAGGTTGTATCATGTTGGATGCAGTCTATAATATTATTGATGTCATGGTTAAGGTAGGGATTCTTCACATCTATCAATCCATATAACATTTTGATCAAAATGGGATTTCATCTACAGACCCCGTCTCTAGTGGCCTTATGGGTTTTTATGGGTGAAGAGGCCAGATAAATAAACTTAAAAGCTAACTGTTATTTTAAAAACGAATGAAATCTTTCCACTATCACCTGTGTGTGTGTGTGCGTGTGTGTTTCCACATACAGAATGAGTGCTGTGTCCTTGTGTCCTGTTTTCTGGCTTGTCCTTGGTAAAGCATCACAGTGTTGTGCAAAAAACACAAGGGAGTTACCACATTTAGTTACACATTTAGTTCACATGAATTAATTACTAAATGAAGCTAAAAGTCTCAGTAACACAGTTTCACAATATATGAAGATGAAGGAGAAGAGTTAATTCTAAAGCTTTTCCTCACATTACATCACATTTCTGTTTACATAATTTATCCTCATTTCAGTCTTTAATGGTCATGGAATCATAAATATTTGCTGTCTTAGTCTATATATGTTGCTGTCGTCTACACTCATGAAACAGATTTAAACATGAGGAGGGATGCAAACAATCTGGTGTGAATGGGGAATAGAGTGAAGACACCACCGGAACAAAACAAAAGGCCCGTTTGCCTCAGGACACTGACGAGGGGACAGAAATAGCTGGTGAGAGCTGGCAGAGGACTTGCACTGCAAGTCACTGACCAGCTTGTTTCAAACCCCCCAGTGTAGAGACTTATTACTGGAGCTATAGTTTGCACTGTCACCCTGCCAGTATTTCAGCCCCTAAGACCTTTGATATCTCCAGCTGAAAAAGCTGGTGTGTGTTCCAATTTGACACTGCTTACTGCAGATGAAAAGAAATATGCACACAACAGAAATTAATGAGGCGCTTGAGAAAACAATGCACAGAAATATTCAGCATTTTCCGCAGGTTTGACAAAGACACCAGAAGAAACCCACACATGTTTACTATGCACACAAAGAAACAAAGAGAATTCAATCCTTTTTTTGTTCTTTCAATTTCTCTTTTGAATGTGGAAGGTCTATGACCCAAGATGTTGCTACTGTATAATGTGATAACACAGGTCAACAGCAACTGTGGACCAGTCCATTATTAACTGTGCAGAAGCAGAAGATGGCAGAAATGTGCAGTCTGAATGCAAACACCTTGAATGATGTTTAGGATTTCTTTTTTTCCCCATGTATACTCT
Organism: Decapterus maruadsi; assembly: GCA_030347415.2. Taxonomy (NCBI): domain Eukaryota; kingdom Metazoa; phylum Chordata; class Actinopteri; order Carangiformes; family Carangidae; genus Decapterus; species Decapterus maruadsi. The sequence continues at coordinate 23,116,163 of CM064900.1, read as the reverse complement.
GCTTACATATAGAACACACAGTATACTATATATAGTATTCATCATTTGGACTCATACTCATTGTGGACTTTGGTTGTAAACACTGGAAAGATGCTAATGTTTGTTTAAGTAATGAAAACTCTGTGAAGACATACCTGGAGCATTTCACATCAAATTAGGTGCATAAATGCATTTTCATTATAAAATCATCTGTCAGTTGCTTTTTTGATTTATGCATTTAATAAAATGACACTAATGATAAAAATACAGATCATAATCTTACAAAGGTGACAAACTTACATTTCTTGTTTCATCTGATCAATAGTCCAAAAATATTTTACTTTACTACTTTAGAAGAAAAACCTCAAAACACAGAACATTTACAAGCCAGTATGATATTAACCATGTCCACTATCTTAGCTTACGTTTGCCAATGAGCACTAAACACAGATTAGATTTGCAGATATTAGATGAAAAATAAAACCCAATTTTAGTTATTGCAGTTCATCCTCAGGGAACCATGACTATCTTTACCAGATTTAATAGCAATAAACCCAGAAATCGGTGGTATTATATTGAAAAATAAAAATGTCAATTTACAGGAAAACTCATCATTTGGGAACCATGAATATCTGTACAAAACTGTGTCAATCATTTCAGATATTTGATATTGAAATATTTCACAGGATCCTGAATGCCTGCAGCAATTTCAATCCAATCCATGGGCAGTAGTCCAAATATTTTAGTGTGGACTAAAGTGATGGATCAATCAGCAGATGACTGACAGTGCCACCCGCAGAGCAACTAGCATGGCTAAAAATGACATGGATTAAGTGAGTACATATATTAACACAGTTGCCAACTGAGTGTAACAAAAACAGAGGCTGATTTGAGAACAGCGAAGGTCGGAACAGAGACAAACTGAAACACAGGTGTCAACAGTACTAAAGCAAAGTTTATTAGAATAAACAAAGAAAACGTCACAAAGACAAAATAGCTATAAATCTATCGTTTTCCTCATTTTGTTTCTCACACAGCGTGTTTTACTCCAGACTTCAACAATAGAGTTGAAAAGAGTGAGAGTAAATCTCTCAGCTTTAAAATGTGGGGTGTGAAGGATCAGCTCACCTGTCGGGAACAAGGAAATCTCGGGGTTTTCCTATTCATAGTCACACAGTGTTCCACACAGACGCAATCACACATGCGCACACAAGCTCAAACACACTCTGACCAATATCGTTACTTTGGTCTTATTGTTGTCCAAACAGGATGCTACGCACTTCGCCTAGAGACTCTTGTCTAAAATGAGGAGTGTCGCACTCATCGTCTAGCGCCTTCAAGGTCACCACCGGTTGACAAATCATTGAAGTCTGAAGGACGAACATGCACAGACTGTTTATTTATAATTATTTACAAATCTGCAAAAACCCAAACCGTTCCCTTCCTCGTCGTTCTTGCCCATCGTTCCACCCAGGAACTCGTTCTCAGCCGGGGTTCCGGACGGTGGAGGGGTTAGTGAATCCTCGTCAGCTCCTCCACAATCTTAATGACCTCGTCTACTGTGGCTTCACGCTTCATACCGCTGCCGTCATCGATCTGAAAGACACCAAAGCAATGAGGCCCTGCTTTTGAGACATACCTATTGCCACTAAAAGTCTCATTAGCTAAACAAATAAACAGGCAGATGTATGGAAAGGGAACGATGCTCAATTTTTCTTCCATCCTTTTATTTATTAAATTTTTTTAGAGTCTGTATCATTTTATGGACATCTGTGAATCTTGGTAACTGTTCATATTGAGGTGCACATATTAACCCAAGGCTCCAGACTAACTTCTTTTTTCCACGAGCATAGTGGCCCCTTACTTAATGGGATAGTTCAACATTTTGGCAAATTAGGTGCGTAACCTTTAATTGTCGGTGCAAGCAGTTTTTACAACAGCGGAGCAGAGCTGTGAGCTGTTCAGAGCAAGTTGTGATTTGCACATTCACCACGCTATGAGATAATAGAGTTGCTTTCGAGGTAAATTTGCCAAAAGACTGCCACCCCCACCCCCACCCCCCAAGTAGATGAAATATGATTTGCACTGTCTCAAATTTTAGGGACAAACCCCCCATTTAGGGGCAGTCTGGGACCCTGTCACTAGAAGGCATTTATTAATATCTTATTCTGCATGACCATGTTCTATAGCTGACAGAGATGGGATCCCACATCTGGCACCATGGAGTTAGGATAATAACCCAAACTTCAACACAACAAAAAAACTACAGAAATGATACTAGACTTGAGGAAATTAATGTGGCCTTTGCCCTTTGCAGAGGAGGGAGAGAGCGTGGACAGCTTTACAGCAAGTGCCTCGGGGGCTACAGCCCAGCTGACCTCCACCAACATACGCTGAAGCAACAGCTGGTTTAGTTTCTACCAGGCCACCACCGACAGCCTCCTGACCTACTGTACTGCTGCACTGTGTTGCTCTGCTGAGAATAAGAAGGACCTGCAGTGACCTACAGCGGGTGCTGAGGAAAGAGTGACCCCACCCACCATGGACACAGACCCCTCCCTTCCCTCAGGACAGTAATGCAGAACAATTAAAACACACACACAAACACACTATGAAACAATGTGCCCCCTGAGGATAACCTTAAAGGTAGATGGGGGTCATTCCTCCGTCCTTCCTCACACTACACAGTGGTGACAGTTTTAACAGGCGCTACCTGGAAAACTTTCTCCCCGAGCCGACAGCTCCGCTGAGTTTCCGTGGTTACCTACGTCACGCTGCCACTCAACGTAAAAAATGGCGATGCAACATGGCCGCCTCCGTTCAGTGCATCGCCCGCTTATGTATTTGTAACGACTTGTAACAACTCATTCTAAGGTACAAGAAAGCTTTCATTTGTATGCGGGTGTGATTCCACTTCAGTGAAATACGTATTTATGAAAGACATATTTGATTTTCGCTAATAAAAAGCCAAATAAGTTACACACTGGGACTTTAAAGAACAGTGTCCGCATAACTCTAAATGAAGCCTCTGTAATTCAGACTACCGTATCTTCTCCAAATCGTGTCCTGCTCATAACTAATTCACCAGTAGTTTGACACTTATTAACCCACACAGACTCCCTATTCCTAACTCACCTCCTCCACTTCACACAAAGTGAAGCCATTATAGCACTCAACTACTGCAATAAGCATAGTCTGTTCTTAAGTGATGGGTTACACCCCCCTTTTCAAGAGGAGTAGAAGAAGAAAGTCGGCACAAGTAGTATACAGTAGTAACACCAGCTGGAGATCTTCAGAAGTTTTCAGAAATGTCTATTAAAAGCTTTTCTTTTTTAAAGTTTATTCAAGGATAAGGATTTCAGTAAATGGTGGGTTCAGTTGATGCAATGCTTTAATTGAGCTTCAAGCTGACTCAAGTCAAGCTTATTTACTGCATAACTGTTTGCAATATGTCTTCTTATAACTCAATGTTCATGGACTTACTAAGAATTAAACCATCATTTAGTTAATTTTTTGACCAATGATGTTTTCACACTACATTTATGAGCCTCCGCGCGCACCGTAGAATTCTTTGACCGGTGCAGATTCATGTTTTCATTCATCAATAATTCAAGTAAGGTTCAAAGAGGTTCGGTTACCGTCGTAGTTACGACCATAACGCCGCCGAATCGCCGTTATTCTCATTCGTGTCTGCGAAACCGAAAGTAAGGCAACGCTGGTCGGCTCGACCAGCATTTCCACCACCACTAATAACAACAAAATAACGATAGAGACAAAACGATATATTGATCGAAAATGGAGCCATTAACAAGTGTGGGTATAGCGTAGATTCATCCACATTAACGTGAGACTGTTTTGTAACCGAATAGAAACTCCTCGTTGGCCCTTTAAGCCGCAAACATAAATGAGCAAAGAAGCTGTTTAAATTGATCCATAATTTTATCAATAATCAGTTATTAGTTTAACTGTTTTCATGCAAACATCAGAAACTGGTTTAATTTTCTCAAAATGTGAGATTCTACTGATTCTAAGTGAATATCTTTGCATTTTACAGTGCCACTGTGATGTTTTATAGAATGAACCGTTAATTGATTAATGATAACAACTATTAGATTAGTAAATGTTGGAACTGATCATTAGATGCAGCCCTAATTTTCAATTATGTTTCAGGTTTCCAAAAGCAGAACTTTAGTAGAATCTTGGCTGTAAACACGAGTTGTCTCGCAGGAACAGGGATGAACTAAAAGTGTATTTTTTATGAACTGCAATGAGAGTAAAGTGGAACACAAAGCAGAACACGATTATTTGTTTATCCGCCAAAAGTGGTTTAGCCACCTGTTCTGCCGTGAAACTTATCCCCAGCGCTCTCTCACAGAGCAACAGAGCGGCGCATGAAAAATGTCGGAAGGCTCTTTGAAAAGTTCAGCGTTGCTTCAAGTCAAAAACACAAATGATAACGTGGTTCTTAACCAGATGTTTCTGTTGGACTTCATCTCTAATAATACGCTTATTACTTCTCTGTGTTCAGAAAATAACTTTCATGTTTTGTGCCTATTCCAGGTCTTACGAGCTGCCAACAAACTGGCAGCGCCGCTCTTCAGTGTTCTCGCAGCACTGAAACTCACTGGATCCATATTTTTGTCTTGTGAAAGCAGGACAAGAAAAATAAAGATACACAAAAACAGGCAGATAACACGTCCATCTGGTTCAATACACAGTGAACATGCGCTCCTACCTGTAGAGTGCTGACGACCTCCTGCATCTTGGCCCGGCCCAGATCCAGGAAACTCTCAATCAGATCCCCGTCGATGAATCCCGTGGCCTGCTCTGTCTTCCGCTCGGTGTGGAAGGACCTCCAGGTGCGGCAGAGTCAAGGAGAAATCAATACAAGGCCACTGTTTTTCCTGTAAGTCAAACTTTAGGTACAATATCGTATATCTTTTTGCCTCAGGCCATGCTGAAGAAATATTCAGCATAATGTGGACGAGTCTCTAATGAAAAACAGCAGCGGTCAGAGGGCCAGGCTCCAGGCAGAGTCAGGAAATTATGATACGGCAGTGGTACCACTGAGCCTGTCAACAACTGCTGTTTAGGCTGAACCCTAACTACACTGGAATGCAAAACATTCAAGTCGACTTTTTTTTTTAAAGAAAAGAAACTTTTCATACAGTTTGTGAGATACAACTACAGTACAACTTATCTGGGTTATAAGTATAATCACCTTTGTTTTCCTCCTCATTCTCAAGATGCACTGTTTATCAGGTTTTAATGAATAACAAATGTAATTAATTCATAAAATAGAATATATGAATTTATTTTAACAATAATGATCTCTACACGACAATGTCTTCATATTAACTGTATTGCTGGCTTCTGTTGCACATTAGGCTCTGTTTATTCTGATACTGGTTTTCTGGTTAACTAATAAACCTTTTCACATCCAAAGTAAAGAAAACATCCTTCATGATTCCTAAACTGTCTGTCAGGTAATGTCACACTTACACTAATAACACTTAGTTTACTCCTATGAAAGAATAGAGACATCAGCAAAAACTGGAACTTGTATTACTTTCTTTTTAAAGAGTGCTTTAATGCTTAAAGGGATAGTTCAACATTTTGGCAAACTGGTCCCATTGCCATAATCCCTATAGTCATAGCAGTAGGTTTGTTACCTTTAATTGTTGGTGCAAGCTATTTTTAGAACAGTGGAGCAGAACCGTATATGGGATTTCGTGGTTTCCCTCATCAAACTGGGGGGTAGAGGTAAATGCAGATATTGCTTGAAGCAGTTTTGCATGAATTTCCCTCTAAAACAGCTCTGTCTGGTAACGTTCTGTTATTATCTCATAGCGTGGTGAATGTGCAGGTCACAACTTGTCCACCAGAGCGTTTGGAGTTGTTGAATTGTGTATTTGATGAGTTTGATGAGGGAAACCAAGAAATCCCATGAGCCTCCGTAGCGTAGCTCTGAGCAGCTCACGGCTCTGCTCCGCCATTCTAAAAACAGCTGTCACCGACAATTAAAGGTAACAATGCTACTGCCATGACTATAGGTATAGGGATTATGGTAATGGGCCAATTTGCCAAAATGTTGAACTATCCCTTGAAAGAATTATCAAAACTGATTTATTTCCTCTAAAACTCTATAGAAAATCACACACAGACCATGTGGTCAGTTGGACATGTGCATTACATTTCTAACAAGTTCCTGTGATTTATTAATGGTACATTCACTGCCTGGCTTTACTGACGACAAGACACCACCATCGGTCAATACAGTACAGATCGTCTGTGTTGCCATGGTGACAGATGGAAAGTCGCACGCATGAATATGAGAAGGATATAAGCTGTGCTCGATCTTTCCCACACTCTTGATGACCTTGTTGAGACGGTTCTGCAGGTCCAGGAGGAGACTGTACCAGCCTTCGGACAGGGAGGTCACCAGACCTAACAAACACAAACACAAACACAGGTCACAAAGGTCATAGGTCAGTTCACAAAACAGACGGGGTGCACGCCACTACAGCAAATGGAAAGCACCTTTACCACTTCTGGTCAGCAAGAGGAAAGCAAGACGTTTCAGCTCTCACAAAAGCCTTATAATGAATAAAAGACCTTCAGAGCATGATTGCGATCATCCAAAAGTGTGTTTCATGCTCGTATGGAGCGGCCATGTTGGGAGTGAAGTAGTGATTTCAGCGCTTCAATAATTAAGGAGCTTTTCGAAAATGTTTTATTTTAGAGTGATTTCTGGTAAAGCGCAGAGCTTTGAGGGAGTAGCGTGCCTTCCTCTCCACTAAAAATTCTACTTAGAGAGCGAGTGCATTATTCTGATGCTCTGGGGAAATAATCTGCACTGGAACTGACAGCACTAGGAGGTACACTGATTTGTAATGCAGAGCTTGTTTATGGGCGTGTGAGACTCTGGAAGAGTCGGGAGTTTGGGGGAAAAACTGCCAGGGACAGTTTGGACAACAGCAGGGCTGAAAATATTATTCACTGAATAGTTAAAAAGAAGATGGATATTTAATACCAATTTACACTCAAGTCTTCTTTTTTTTCTTTTATGGACTAACATTTTAAACTTTTTTTAAAATATAATTGCTATATTCAGTTTAGCTTGTTTTTTCTTCTTCTGTTTTTCTCAAAAAGAGACTGAACAGACTTGACAGGTATTGTTAGTGTGGTGGTTTTTCATATTCACATTTTGATGTGTGTTGCTCTTTTGTGCCTTTTGTTTGTTTCCATTGTTCTTTTCAAATTTTTGCTCGGGGTAACCAAAGATTTCACAAACACCTCCTGGTCCGCAGCAAGCATTGAAAAAAGAGAGAGGCAATGCAAAAAAAAAAGCCAAAATAAAACTTTATGGCTAATCTCAAATCAAATTTTTCTGCCTTAAGTTGTTGGAGCATTAGTGTATCATTTGAAGTAAAATGCGATTAAATTATATTTTGTCATTTACATCATATTTTCATAAATTCATCTTGTTATATCTTTTTCTTCTGCAGTGCTTTAAATGCTTACACGACTGGAGGAGTGTGCGTATCTCACAGTCACAGCGACCGACAGAAACACATTTATCTTTCGCTGAGTTCCTGGAAACCTGACAAAATGACATGTGATGTTTTGCTGAAGTGTCACGAACCCCAGAGGTGATAAATTCTGATGTATTCATGAAGTCATGTAAAACAGAAGCGAGGAGCAAATCACATCACATTTGAGATGATGGAAAAATGTTGATCATCATTCTTTACATTTTACTGATGAATAATTGATAATTAGTGATGCAATTATTTCCTTTTTTCTTTTTTTTTACAAGCAGAGTCCACTTGATGACACTATTGCTCTTCATTTTCAGTCAATCAGTCAGAAGGAGATGCAAAGTAAAATCAAATTTTTATGGGTGAGCATTAAAGACATGTTAAAGGGATAGTTCAACATTTTGGCAAATTGGCCCATTGCCATAACCCCTATAGTTTTTTCGTTACCTTTAATTGTCAGTGCAAGCTATTTTTAGAATGGCGGAGTAGAGCTGTGAGCTGCTCAGAGCTATACTACGGAGGCTAATGGGATTTCTTGGTTTAACTCATTTAACTCATTAAATACACAATCCAACAACTCCACAACGCTCTGGTGGACAAGTTGTGACCTGCACATTCACCACGCTATGAGATAATAACACAACGTTACCAGACAGAGTTGTTCATGCAAAACCACTGATGCGCGTTGCCTTCAGGGACAGTTATTTCGGCAAGCAGTCTCGGTATTCCTCTAAAACCTCTAAGCTCACGACTCCGCCGTTCTGATAATATCTTGCACTGACAATTAAAGGTAATGAACCTACTACTATGACTATAGGGATTATGGCAATGGGCCAATTTGCCAAAATGTTGAACTATCCCTTTAAAAAAAACTCAGGTTTGGATCAAATGAGGGTGTGCTCATCTACTTGATTATCTTCCTGTCACACAATGTCTAAGTTTCAGCAAGTTTATTAAAAGTTTTCCCACTTCCTTCTGGCTGGAAGAATCCTGCAGCTTCTCCCACGAAACATCTCATACATCACACCATATGGAGGAGTGATAAGACTAACAGGGGCATTTTTCTTCATTACACACTGCGGCCCGTTTGGGTTTATGGGCTACCGCGGGAACTTACTGTACAATGGTGATTTTCATTTCCTGTTAAACTTTCCTCTGAGACTTTTTAGAGAACGGCAGAAGGCGTCGAGGTGATGTAATGCGCAGCGTGCTGGTGCTGTGGGAGAGCATCCAGTAAATGACTCCTGTGTCCGAATGATGTGCTCTCCCTGTTTTTCAGCTCTGCCGTCATTACAGCCGAGCTGAAAGTTAGTGGTTTAAATCTGAGTAATGAGGTGTAAAAACTGATTTCTCGCCCTTTCTCCCCCCTCCTTCTGAAATGGAAAGAGTTTAGAATAAATGGTTTTGACAGGGGGGTTTGAGCTCCCATTACTGCAGCCTGATGATTATTGGAAATGCTTGATATGCAAATGGTGTCTGCACTCTGTCTCAAACCAACAACTGGGGGTGAACCATTTATTCAGTTAGTTCCACTTGATGTTCATTTTCACTAATTTTACTGTCTAATATTGAACTAGAGTTGCCGCTTCGTCTGTTGGTCTCCAGGGTTGAGGAGGTCAAGGAAGGATTTATCATTCCAGAGGATCAACTTGTTGTGCAGCCAGCAGCAAGAAAACCAAAAACAACTCATTACAAATTTCATAAATTCTTAATCTATTTGTCCTGCAATTTTTTTTTTAATGCATCTGTGCTTAACTTCCTCATTTACATTTCTGGGAACTTTTACATCAATACATTTCCTTTCACTTCAGATGAAGGTAACATTACACACCTATTAGCAGGAAATGTTTTTGTTTGTTGCATCGAAGGATTCTTCCTACCGGTGCCTTTTAAGCCTCCGCTGTGCGTACATAAATGATCTGTCTTTATTCCTTGAATTTGAGGGAATTGTGTCTAAAATATTCTGGAGAGGTCTTTGAGTTTGATAAATATCCTCCAAAATCCTCCAACTTTTACCCTGAAGTTGGGAAAGTTCACTCATGGTTGTTTGTGCAATTTACAGCACAGCTCACTAGACCTCAGTCTGTTTTTATTCTTGTGTGAAGAATGAAATAAACCTGCTACCAGCTAACAGAAGGTAAGAGTCCGATCTGATTCCACAAAACAACATTAAAATGTTTTCTCAAAAGTGATAAAAACACAAGCCTTGGTGGGTTTTTGGACATGATGCTGAAAGGTCTTCTCATCAATATTGAGAAGTCCAGATATTTGTACTTCTATGCACACACACATCATTGATACCATGTTACCATGCTATGTTTACACGGTAACGATCAGAAAACGCAAAAGCGGCGTCGTGCTCTTTTTTTTCTGCATTTAGACGAGGGTTTTTTGTGGGGGGAAATCTGCACACATACTGTACGGTGACGCAAAAGTTTGTGGAATTCGATGTTGTATACACTCCTGGCGGCTAGGTGGCGGTATGAAACACAACACCACTAAGTCCGTACGGTTAAGTCTTTACAATTGGTGCATCAACAATTTGATGGAGGTAATTAATGTGCCTTTTCCGTTCAGTAATACCGTCTGTAAAGACTCGGTACAACTGCTGAAATGACTCTTGCATGTTTATTAGAGCTGCTGGGGCGACTCGATGGTCCGACAGATGGAAATAATCTGACATGTTTGTTGTATGTGACGTGAGCAGATCTTTTATGTAGACTTTTGTGTATTTGCCCTTTAGACAGGAACGCGATGGTGGAGCATTTAAGATTTCCACTCTGGAGGGTGGTTTCACTTTTTTCACGTTTTTAAGCCCCAAAAACGCTGTCACCGTCTAAATGAAAGGCACACGCGATGAAATAATTTGTCGTTTAAACAGGGCCTTTATAATGACGACCTGTGGGCTAAATTTGGCATAAATTGCCATAGAAAACAAATAAAAATGGTGAGAGGACCAGTGGCAGATCAAAGGACCTCTGATTAAACCACCCGTCCTCACATGCTTCAAATCTAACTGCTCCAAAAAAATCCATCAGCCGAAAAACAAACAAAAACAGGCCAGGATTAATGTTGTGCATGCTCTGTAATCTGTCTGCTAAAATGTGAGACTGAATGCAATTAAAAGCTGAGGAAAAGTCGTCAATAAAAACACCAGTCAGACTAGTTTCAGATCAGAACATCTAGTGAAATACGGTAAGATGCAGCTGAAGCACAACAAGTGCAGCAGTGAATTACTTAACCTTTTTACTGCTGGTCTGATATATATACACACACATTATGATGAATATGATGAAGCTTTCCAGTGTAGTAATGGTGTTTTATTTTTGTAGGGGAATATTTATACACCTTCCCTCTGCCACTCTTACTGGTAGGAATATGAATGAGATGTAATTGGGCTTTTATGATGGGTGAACTAACCCTTTAGAAGAAAATTCAAACAACAAAACAAAGGAAACTCTTGTGTAGCCTTATTGTTAAACAGGCAGTGCTACACTTTTTATTCATGAAGAAAATAGTCCAAAATGCAACATTCTTAAAAAAAAAGTCCTGCATCTTTTCATTTTTACAGTTCAGCTTTGATACAGATCAGATTAGCGCACTAGAATGTGTTAATTAGAGGTGTTGGGAGCCTTGTTTCCTGTCTTTGTGCTAAGCTACGATAACCGAGTCTTTGGGTAAATTGGAGAAAATCGTCTTATCTAATGCTCAGCAACAAAGCAAATAAGCTCATTCTGCAGAGTACTGAAAAAGGTCTTTGAGAGGTTTTAAGGAAAGTAAAGAGTAAAGGTTAGTGTTGGACCCACTAACACGTTTGTGTGTGTGTGTGAGTGAGTGTAAGTGCCTTTGTGAGTGTGAAATTGCCCGTGTACCTACCTATCATGCCATTAACAGTGCCGAAGAGCACGGAGCCCTGAGTGGGTGTGGAGCTCTCGCCCAGGTTCTGCAGCACTAGCGAGCCGTGGCAGAAGACGTTGACGAACTCCCCGAGGTGGAAGACCCCCACCTCCTGCAGGTGCTGCCGCTCCTCATCTGTGGTGGCCGCACTGACCGCAAAAAACGGACAGCGGGGGAGGAAAACAAAGAGAGGAGAGGGAAGGATTAGCAACAAGCGGGAGGCAGAGGGTTCAAGGCAGGAGCGAGTAAAAAAACAAGAAGAAGAACAAGATGTCAAAGGAGAAGTTAAAAAATTGTTGGGGGTAAGAGTGATCGATTAAGAAAAAGAACAAAAAAAACAAACAAAAAAGGACCAGAGATATCGAAGATGGTGGAAAAGGTCAGGGAATGATTGAGAGGTAATGGATGACAGGATGGAGAACAGAGGAGAGAGCAACAGGAAAAGAGATGTGATACAAAAATAAAGGTCAAAAGCATTGAGTGGTCCGACCTGATGTATTAGGTGGAAAATAAGTGGTGGCATAAATGGAACGCGCTCACTTTTCACACCACATCTTGTTCCCTTTTCCTTGAACTCAGCACTTGTCTAATAATAAAGTGACTTTAGCGAGAAATGCAGCCAAGCAGCTAAAAGCTCGGTGGCAAAATGACTCATAATTTCCAAAACAAATGCAAAGACAGTGGCTGTTGCACCGCATTTGTATCAATGATGCAGCTTTAAAGAAGCATGGCGGGAGTCGGAGTGGCCTCCTAATGACACCATGCTGATTGCACTGGATCAATACTGAAGGTGATTTAGAAACTTTCAGTTTTCCCTGATTTATAAACTCTTCCTGAGTTAAAATATTCTTGTTGTGTTGTTTAGGAATAAATATGAACATGTTTTCTTGCATTATTATTATTCAAGGTCTGAAAGGACTTTGTATATTATATTTTGTTATTTAGACTAGTTTAGTCATTTTCAGCCAATAAAAGCTCTAAATGACAATATTTTCATTTCAATTTTGGGAGAAATATTGTCAGTAGTTGATAGAATAAAACAAAGAAAATTTAATTTAATTAATGAATACCTATAAATAGTAAAACCAGAGAAATATATATTTTCCTTTTTATATTCTTGTATCTCCATTTATGTTATGTGAATGACCAAGGGTATGTACATTAAGAACTTCACTGTAATTACTTATAATTATATGTGACAAATAAAGTAAACTTTTGAAGTAAACTTGAGAAAAAAAAAGAGGCAGAAATTGGTGTGCAAGAGAAGCTCAGGGTTTGAAATACAGTAAATGTGGCGTTCCCCTCACCTGTCTTTCTGGCAGACAAACAGATTGAAGGCGTTCTCTGCCCCCAGGAAGTTGTCGTCGTCCAGGATCTCCACCGCACTCATCCAGTTAGGATTGAAGTCACGAGCAATCTGGCCAAAGAAGGCAAGGCGAGGCAAGACATCTTTATTTATACAGTACATTTACCAGGGCAACTCAATGTGCTTCAAGTTTTAGTAAATTTTGAAGAAAAAAAATGAAAACATTAAACAGAGTTGAAAGCCATTCAAACCATTGAGTGATTTGTAAACCAGTAGCAGAACTTTAAAATCTATTCTGTAGCTGAAGAACACGAGACGTGTCGGGCAAAAAAGTAAACAACACGGAGGCGCCCAACCCGAAAGCTGGTTGGGTCTCGTCTTGAGTAAATACTGAATTATCTATGAGCAAACGTGCTGCAATCCAAGCACACAGTCGGTATGTGTCAGCGTGAGACAGACTCTTTAAACGCCCTTGAAGGCGCTCGCATCCAGGAACGTCACAAGCATCTGTTCCCTCAGTGCAGGAGAACAGGGGATATCACTTCACTAACAATCATTTCCCCATTGATTAAATGGAAATTGCGTCCGTTCATACCTCGCGAGTTAACGTCCACATGCCTGTGGTGAACCTGGTTACACGTCGCTCTGTTTGAGCGGTTAGACGCCAGTTTTCTTCTGACAGAGGCGAGGCTGCATACAAATTACTTTTGCAATTCCTGGATCAAAATACCGTCAAGCCGTTCTGGTGTTATGATGCCGTTTGTCCCACTTTCCAGTTTTCACTTGTTTACCACTTCCACACCGACACATCTGCACAGAACCTGACATATAATTGGACAAACCGTATATTACACCTAAGCTAATGAGTTCACGCGGTGCTGATCGAAGCCATCAGCAGGAGGTAAATCATGGAAGAATATAAGTCTGATATTTCCTCTGCTTTAGCTCCACTATTTGGTCTCAGCGGCTCCTCAGGGATCTATCTGCCTCCTCGGCTGCTAAATGCTCCACTGTGTTCCCCAGCTTGACTCTTAAATGTGTCTGTCTGTTTCTGTTTGATGCTGGGCAGGCGGCAGAGTAACAGAATTTCAGAGCCCTTATGCTGTTAACGGCCGCATTCTGCATGAAGCTGATTGAGAAGAGCCGGGTTGAACCAAAACAGTAAAGCTCAGAGGCTGGGAAACCAAAAAAACAAAACACTGAGCTCAGAGTCTCCCCCGATGTCCCACAGAGCTCAGACGAGTTACAGAGCCGGTTGACGATAATCTGTGGGTTTGTCAGAACAAACGCGATCCGTTGTTAATATAAAAAAAATATTGATTCTCGCCGCTTCAAGGAAACGTGGCGTTTTCAGTGGTTACACATTGCAATCTAAGAATTTTGAGCCGCTTTAATAAAACGTTCTGACTGAATGGATTTCAGTCTTTTTAGGATCCCAGAAGGAATTATTACAGCGGCACAGCATGTGTTCGGCAGCGCGCGTGACTCATCACCAAGTCACTTCATCTCTCTACAACAAATCAATTTGGACAGTCTGATCACCAAAAGGCTGGGAGACACTGCATGTGTGTGTGTTGATATTCACGGCTCTGGAAAAAATAAAGAGACGACTCCAAAATGTTCTTAATAAATCAGCTTCTCTACATGTATGGCAGCCATCGATTCCAGGGTCTATTGAACTCCAACACAAGCACCTCACTCTGCTGAGCTGATCATCTGAACCTCGTCAGATTTAATGAGGAAGAAAGTTTATATATAAATTAATTAATTAATAAAAACACTGCTGCAATTAAAAATTGGGATTATTCCACCAATGTTGATTTCTAAACTCTTCCTAAGTTTAAAAAGTAGTGTTGTGTTGTTTTCTTTGCATTATACCAAGTCTGAAAACACCAGGACTTTTTTGTTATTTTGACCTGTTGCCATTTTCTGCAAATAAATGCTCTAAATGACAATATTTTTATTTCCAATTTGGAAACAGAAGTGTTCATTTTACTCCAACCCATAGCTATGAATAGTAAAACCAGAGGGACTGATCATTTTGAAGTGGTCTCTTCATTTTTTCCAGAGCTGTATATCTAAAGCAAAGACAAATGATACAAACAGGCCTAACCGAGGTATGTGGAAGACAAAAAGCCTCTTTTGTTCGAAACAAACAGCTTCAGCTAAAAGTGTTCTCACATGTTGAGACGTCTTTCGTTTTGCTTTTTTCTCCCCCTCAAAAATCTTCTTCACATCTCACCTCTTCAAAGTTTCCCTCCATGGGTTTGTACGCCAGCAGCAGGACGGACCTCATCAGGTCTCCCACCAGGATGAAATCTCCTTTGGTCTTCAGGTAAAGGGCCATGATGTTGTTGTAGTGGTTGCACTCCGTCCTCAGCTCCTTCTCGGCCGTCCACTCGTACAAACGCACCTGGAAGGAAACAGCGGGGGTGAGTAATGAGCTCCGGCTGCGTCTGATGGATGAGCTAGCGTCTTAGCTTCATGTCGCTATCACTCTGGATGTGATGCGCCTCGGCGAACGGGTCGACTCTGAGTTATCGGCTATCGCACGTTGTTACATGAACAGTTAGCGGCTAATTATACTCGCCATTATACACTGTCTGGCTGACATTTTAAATCAATGGCTTTGGAGGGGTTGGTGGGGGTGTGGAGGGGCGGATGTGTGTCTGTGGATCTAACTGCCGCTCATCTGACATAATGAAATTAGTTCAGGGACCAGAAGTGTGGAAATAAAGGTAAATTAAAAAAAATAAAGCAGTTCTTTGAGAAGCTCAATTTGAATTATTTTTTTTTTAGAAGAAATCAAAAGTCTTATAGATAGTTCACCCAAAATTCAAAATTCAAAGATGGACATTACAGATGAGCAGTATGGAGGTATTTGGATGTTTTTTGGTGTGTCTATTTGGACGAAGAAACCTGTGTTGATATAATGGGTGTCCATTGACAACCATTATATGGACAAATACTGCTGCGCGGACCCCCCCGTAACTCAGAGAAGGAACGGAGGACTCTGAATATTCTCCCAGCTCTTAGTCGACATGAGGGTGAGTAGATAATGAGTGAAATTTGAATTTTAGGTGAACTATCCCTTTAACATTTAATTTTAGATTTTCTTCATATGATTTTCCCCAGCCCCCCACCCCCAGTTTCACTTCAGTTTGACTGTTTACTTTTTGTTTCCATGTTTTCTTTGTTCTCGTATTCTGTTTAACTTTGTTTCTTCATTTTAATCCTTTTATCTGAAGCACTTTGATGTGAATCTTTGCATGAACGCTGCTGCATGAAAACAAATAGTTGTTTATTTGGGGTTTTTTTTCCCTTTACACTTGAAAAGAAGAATCCTCCTTATCATTCTTCTTCATCCAGTGACCGGCATCTTGTTTATCTCTTATTACCGTTCTCCTGCCTTGGTCGCCCAACAGGAGAACTTATCCCCCATCAACTAAAGGGAAAGTTAAAAACTGTATTTACCAGAGGCCTCATTTATAAACGTGGCATACGCACAAAACGGGGCCTGAAAGTGGTGTATGTCACTTTTCACGTAAAGATTGTGATCTATAGAAAAACAAACTTGCCGGGAGAATGTGTGCACCTGCACCCCTATGCAAACTCTGACCCATGCGTAGGCTTGGTTTGGAGGATAATGGGAATTGGCGACACAGACGGTGTGGTGGTGAAATGAAGTGTGAAGAACGATTGTTTTTGTTATCGCCCGACACACATTTAATTTTAACCTGTCTCATGCGTTAGATCCATAGTTTTGGAGTTGTTGGTTTGATGAGGGAAAGGCGCTACCTGGAAAACTTTCTCCCCGAGCCGACAGCTCCGCTGAGTTTCCGTGGTTACCTACGGTCACGCTGCCACTCAACGTAAAGAATGGCGATGCAACATGGCCGCCTTGGTTCAGTGCGTCGCTCACTTATGCATTTGTAACGACTTGTAACAACTCATTCTAAGGTAGGAGAAAGCTTTCATTTGTATGCAGGTGTGATTCCACTTCAGTGAAATACGTATTTATGAAAGACATATTTGATTTTTGCTAATAAAAAGCCAAATAAGTTACACACTGGGGCTTTAAGGTAAATAAACAAGATGGTATTCACAACTCAGATCTTTAGAGGTGCTGATAGGTGGATTTTCTTTTACCACCAACGTTTACCAGACCCACAAGAAAGTGGCATCAATCTTCTCGCACTCTAAGTCTCACTATTTCTTTAACATAGAAGTGTCTGAAATAATTAATGAAACACTGAATAAACTGATATCACTCTCAACCTGAGATGAATACAGACCTCAAAATACTGGGAATCAGATGAAGATAAAACACCGGCATGAAATGTTTGTCTGGCTGCTGCCACCGGACCGAGTCCCATACCATCAATTTTCACAGACGTCTAAAGCATTTCTGCTGCTCCTGCTGGAACCGACGGGTTTTTTTTGTGGGTTCCTACCATTTCTATGGAAATTTCAAAACCGCTGCACCACGCTCAGATTTAGAGATCCTGACATAAATATGGAGCTTGCGCTGTGCCGACAGTGATGAAGTTAACTGTTTGGAGCGGAGCAAATGTCAGGAGAAAGAGAATAATGCATCAGTGAGTTCAGATGATGAAAAGAAGGCGTTTCACAAGCAACTAATGTCAGAGCTTGTCACGATGTTATATTATGGTCCAGTGAAGATGCTGTCAAGGGGGAAAACTGATATCACTCCCATGATGGATTAGTCTTTAATGACTGTTTAACTCTGGTGCGTAATGGTGAGGTTCAGAGGGAAAATGTAGCCTTATAGTCAAAGTTAATCTGTGATGCTGCTGTGAAACCATTTTAATACTTAGGTCATTTAGAGTGCATTTCTTTGATGAAGAAAATGTTCCTGAAAGCAGGTGGTAGGATGTGAGTGGCTGTGCTGTGTGCTGGCTTTGAGATATCAGTGATCCATGCCCATTTGATTCTCGATATCTTCAGATAAAGCTCCTTTTCAATCTTTTAATCCATTTAATCTATCTATAGCACAGTGAGGATGAGCTGAGAATTATAGGACAGTGGGGGGGGGGTTTCAAACTGTATGTCAAGTGATTTCACACAGCAATCCATATGGGATAAATCTACTTAGATATTGGACTTTAAAATGACTGAGGAGGCACTTTTCCTCCCGAGCAGATCTCATGCTTCTTAAGCAATCAAGGAGGAGGAGGTTGAAATGCACAAGTCGTCCGGAGGTTGACTCGCTGCTGAGGGAATCACTACCAAGTCTCGAAAGTGAGGTGTTAAACTTCACGTAGCAAAGGTTATCTAGATCAGACTGGTTTCACTGCTGCTGGATTCTAGACTGTGACGGGTGTGGCCAGGTGTTGGACCTCAGTACTCTATTCTAAGCATGCCATCACATTTTCTCAAGGTTTTTTTTTTGTTATTCCCCTCATAACTTTTAAACATTTGTTTTTGCTCCTTACCTGAGTGTCAAGGCATTATCAAATATTGAAGAGTTGAGAAATGGTGGCCTATCCAGTTAAAATCAAAGGAGGGTTTTGTAGAAGTGTGTCTGTCTGCTTCAAACAGTGTTATTCAGAGAAAAAAAAAAAAAAAAAAAAAAAAAGGTTTTTCATGTAAGGTTTAGCCTCTCTATTGACATTGTGGCTAAATTGTCTGAACATCTACATTTGGGATCACATGCAACATTAACATGATCTCAGGTCATCCACACCCCGGCTGCACCGCTGCACTTCACCCCGGGACCTTTAAGTGGCTGTTCGTGTCGGGGCTTTTCTCCACCGAACCAGGACTGCAGAGTCACAGACTTTGTCACACCAGCCTACATCTCACCAACCTGTGTTTACAACTGCTTACATCTCTTTTTAAAATCTAAACTGAATAAAGAACTTGTTCAAATGTCATTTTCCACCTTCAACTGTTCGCATTTTTTAATTAATTTGTATTCTGTTTGAGCGACAGTCCTAATAACTATAACTAATTAATTTCTTACAGTAACATGCCCGATACTGAATTTTGGAAGTCTAACTCAGGCTCCTGCATGGTTCATCTCCACTCAGTTGAAACTGCTTTGGACAAGAGTTTCTGTTGTGTAAGAAGCAGAAAACTTTTCAATCCTTGGACTAGGTGATAACTTATTTTGTAAAGAGCTGCAATGGTTAATCTGTCACTTATTGTTACTTATTCATATACCTAAACAAGTTATTAGGTCTGTAGCTGTGAAAGGTGTCAAAAAGACACATGGTTTCAAGGCCTCGCTGTCCCAAGGTGACATCTTTACATGTTCTATAGAAACAGTCTAAATGGCTCAAACAAAAGCGGAATTTTTTTTTCTTCACACCTTGAATGTTTGACAGCGAGTTCTGCTGTAAAACATCTGAATGAACTTGCTTCAAGTGGATTGAACCCTGAAGCAAATGTGAGCTTCCAGCTACGTTTTTATTTCAGGTCTTTATGACGCTCATGAACATTAATTGCAGTTCAGAAGGAAAAATAAAGCCAAGTGCTCGGTATGTGTCACTGAATAAAAAAAAACCTCTAACAGCATCAAAAAGTACTCACTGTGCTATTGATGCTGGCCAGAAGTTTGCCATTGAACTCCACCATAGAATACACGGCTCCTTTCACCTCCTTCTCTGCCACAGTTTGCAGCTTCCCTACAGAAGAGGAGAGGAGAGGAGCACAGAGTCCATCACTCTGGTGCCTACAAGATCTTAGTGTGGAGAAACACTCAACTGTGAAAGAGATGTGAGGGTAGAGTAGGTGAGGCATTCAGAATGAGGACGGGGGCAGAATGAGAAGCTATACGGGAGGATAAATGAAAGGCAAGCAGTGCACCTTGAGAGCGACAGCACATGAAAGGAAATGAGGGGAATCAGTAGTGGGGAAGGGGAGGAACAGCCTGATAAATAGCGATAAGAAAATGATGAAGTGAGGAGTGGAAACAAGAGCATGGTAGGACGAAGAGTCCGTGAGTGAGGGAAAAAAAAAAAGGAGAAGGGGGGGAGGAGGAGAAGGGTGAAAATGAAACGAGGTGAGGGATAAAGAGTGCAAAGCAAAATGAGCTGGATGAGAGGGCAAACAGGATAAGGTGGAGGGACAAGACAAGAAAGTGTACGTGGAGTTTGTGTTTGTTTGCTGAGAACAGAAGGAGCGGAGGAAAGAAATAAAAAAAAAGAAAAAAAAAAAGCCCGGCTACTGACCGTCGGTGTAGTGGAAGACAATTATGCGTCCCTGCTTGGGCTCGGCCTCCTCTGGGTACACCATGGCAGTGCCGACGATGAAATACACTGACGGGTCTTTTCCCAGACGACAGGACACCATGCTGAGGGCGTACTCGCTGGGGAGGAACTGATGGGCATGGAGAACTGATGGAGACACACAAAAAAAAACAAATCCCTCAGGAAACTTGATGTGAGAGCTGCAAAATGCATCGCACTGTTAATAGGATTTACTTCTTGTTTTTGTTTTTTTTCCCCCCCCATGACTGTGTTACTTAGTTTGAAGGGAGGATTCTGGTTCATTACAAGTGTGAGTC
Organism: Decapterus maruadsi; assembly: GCA_030347415.2. Taxonomy (NCBI): domain Eukaryota; kingdom Metazoa; phylum Chordata; class Actinopteri; order Carangiformes; family Carangidae; genus Decapterus; species Decapterus maruadsi. The sequence continues at coordinate 23,095,909 of CM064900.1, read as the reverse complement.
TGGGAACACGTCAGCATCGCTACATCAGAATCCAGCAGGGAGAAAACACGTGTGGTCAGATAGGCGGATAACAGCTCCGTCTTGTTATCCAAACCGCTCTATTCGGGAAGTGACAAACCTGAAGAGCTGAGAACACTCCCTCATTACGCAGGAGAAGTGTGTGAGTAACACAACTCGACTCTGCAGAGTGTTGTGCTCTGTCAGTGTTGCACAAAGAGATTCGAGTATAGACAATATGCCTTTGTTGTTTCCTTCCAGATAACATATGGCCAACATGGAGGTTTGTTGACGGGGTCAGACGGGGACTGCTGGAAAACACCATTAATATGTGCAACAAACAAACAAACATGGAAATCTCCATGGTGCATCCAAACACTTAGATCAACACAGGTGTTCTCAGTGGACTCACTGTATTAGGTCTAATTAGGTTTGCTCAGAGTCATTATTTATTTATCTGCTTCCATTTTTAATCATTTGCTGTCAATCGAGGCTGAACCAACCAGGCTGTCGCATCAATAAGAATGTTTTCTGAGCAAATTTGGCTGGTTAAATAAAGGTTGATGATGATGATGATGATGATGAACAATTCATACTGATCTGCATTTAAAAGATCAAAAATTGATTAATAAAATCCTCAGATCAATCTTTTAATGTATGCCTTCTCCTGTTTCCTGTTGAATGAGAATCATTGTTCACATTGTCTTGTGTCCGTTCACTGCTGAAACGTGCACATTGATTGCAGTAATTGAATTATCACCATTGACTGTAGTGAAGAGTTGCACTAAATTGTTGGTCTTGTTATATAAATGTGCATCAGTGTAACTGCTTTAGGGTCAATTTCTTTTACATTTTTTTTTAACAGATGTTTTTATTGATATTTCAAGCTTTACATACTTAAACATACTTTGTGAATTTTTCTTATTAAAAGCTTAAAATTCTTTTGTTCCATATATTTGGGGTCAATTTTTAATGTAAACATTAATATTTTTTAATAATGCACCCGGTTAGAGAATTCCATCTTTGTACAATTTGCAGAATTAGTTCTGTGAAAATCTCTTTTATAGCCAACAAAACTGGTATTAAAATGAGATATCTCTAAATGAATCGATATTGAATCGGATCAAATTGAAAAACCAATCAAATCGGGACCTTGTGAATCAGAATCGATACAATGTACTGTATAGAGTTGGGGATGAGGAAATTGAAGGTACCACAATGGATCACATGTTCCATAATATGGTGCAGAAAACTGTGCATCTAATAAAACATCAAACACAGCAGATAATATTGATTCTGCAGCAGCCGAGGAGATCAGGCCACTTTAACGGCGTGTGGCTCAGACAGCAGACGACATTTCTGACAAACCCTCACAGACACAGCTGCACATTCTGGTGACGCAGCTGCAGCTCAATAATCCTTCACTCACTATCAATTCCTCTTTGCAGCATGGTTTGAAGAGTAAGACCACTTTATTAAAAAAGAAAAAAGAAAAAAAAACTGTGACCAACCAGGACCTGCACCCTGACGGTACCAGCCGACGTCTGATTGATGAAAACCTCACCACATGTAAATGCAGAGTCATCTGATTGCACATTGATCAACCGGTGTCAGCTGTGGACACAAAGTGCTGAACCAGTCTCTTATTTACATATTAAGATATAATAACAAACCCTCATTTGTGCGGGTGTGGTGACTGTAAGGAGTTTTGAAGGGAAGGCTTGGCGCAGTCAAATCTGCATTGCAAAACAGAATGAAGCAAAAAAAAAAAAAAGAAAACCTGCGCACTGAGTGGCCTTCATTGTGGAAATGCTTGGCACGGTGCCAAATGTGTTCAATCACTCTGTAATTTCATCGAGAGCCTTTCAGATTCAACTAATAATGAGAATGAAAATATATGTCACACAGCCTATATAGTAGCAAAGTAAATGAGACAAACAAATGAGATTTAAATTATGGATTCAAATCAGACGGACACAAACGTGACTGGTCCAACCAGTGTGCAGGCATTTTCTGTCCAGTGGCTTTGGAAGGAGTTTCCAGCTCCGAGCTGGTTGCTCTCCAAGCCGAGCACATTATTTTACCATCAGAGCCTCTCTATACAGGCGCCATCTCTCTGACATCAAATGGAAATGGACATCTGGCTGTCTCACCCTCAAATGTGTGCTGATCCACGACCAGCAGACTGTGAACCTCCACCTCTTCGCCGAAGGAGGTCTCGTGGGGAGAGGTGCTGCTGGGGAAGAGCTTGCTGGAGCTCACGCTGCTGGAAAGAGCCTGGAAGAAACGTTGATGATTGATGAGAGGGGACGGGAGGAAGTAGGAAGTACAGACAAAGAGAAACGTAACAAAGGGCATAAACCAAAGAAAGAAGAAATCTCTATTTGTGTGCGAGCTGAGCTGCACAGCTGGAACCATCTGTGGCAGCAGATGTGCAGCACTTAAAACCAGGCAAACATCTTTCTGGTCATCACGTGCAAGAGGCTTTGTCTTTACAAAGCGAAGCCGCCGGAACAGTTAATACTAATAGAAGCAGAGCAAACGCACACGTACACACACACCTGTCCCGTTTGGGAAGCTGCACAGCCAAGCTGACAACACATGCTGTCTCTGTAAATCTGGCTGGAATTACTTTTTTAATTAGCTCTTCAAGCGATATTCTGTTTTAAATGTTGGTCCTGCTATTCTTTGTTGGCAAATGAAACCTTGTTGTCAAGTTCTCTGACAACAAATCAAACAGAAATCATTGTGTTTAATGGAGCTGGGATTGAGTTAAACAGTAGCAACAGCTAAATTTAACTCTGGTTTTAAAACAAAACAACCCTCCGGCTTCATTCTTTGTGCTCTCTTATAAATTAAATGAGAACATTCATTTAAGATTTTTGATTACAACTGCACTGTTTGTAACAAATAATATTTTGTGGAGGTTAATTACCAAGAAGAAACATTGAAAACTCTGGTTCAGTTTGTCAAGATTATAATTCTTGCACTATGAAATGAAATGAGCAACGGCATGAAGATTTAAACGCCTGTCTAGGAGGTCTAGTTCCAGAAGAGCCGCTAGGTGACTAACAGGACAAGACATTTGTTGTCCCGACAAGCTCCCAGTCCCGTGTTATAAATAATGTTCTTAGTCAGCATGCCTGGTTAGATAAGAGTGCAAAACAAACAAAACAAGCCCTTGGGTGTTTATCATCCGAGCACGACGACACGACGTAGCTGCTGCGGTACCTGTGTGCTCGCGCTGGGGCGTACGGCGGATGTGGTGCCGCTCACGTCCTGAATCTCCACCCTGCTGGACAGAACCCCGAAACACTGGGAGACCTCCTGGTAACAGATCCGCCTGTCGGGGGGGAGAGGAAAGGGAGTGAGAGCAAGCAAAGCGACGACGAGGTGGGTGAACGTGAAAAGAGCAAAGAGGGGAGAGAAAGCAAACAAAGAGATCTGAGAGAGTGGATAACACAACACACACCTTTTATTCATGGCTTTCCTCCTCTAGTTGCTGAAATCAAATTCAAGGACTTTTCAAACACTCTCCTGACCAACTTCAAGGGCCAAACATGGCGTGAGGGTTAATTACTAAAATGTTTTGAAACGAGGACTGGCCGGCTTCACAGACAACTAATTGAAACAAGAGAAGCTCCAATGTGTTCGATTCAGCACGGTGTGAAAAATTCTTTGTGTGGCAACATTGTAGCGATACACAGTCACAAAGTATTGATCTTTTATCAGGTAATCGCAAATCCTAAAAACCACACACCATCATAAGCATAACCATTCCATCTGTGAAAGTTTAACAAATTAAATTTAAAAAAAGATAATTGCGAATCGGAATATGTGCTTGTACTTGACTGCTTGACAATCCCAATTTGCAAGAACAAACTTAATTTAAAGGGATAGTTCAACATAGCGGCAAATTGGTCCACTGCCATAATCCCTGTAGTCATAGCAGTAGGTTTGTTACCTTGTTGGTGCAAGCTATTTTTAGAACGGCGGAGCAGAGCCGTGAGCTGCTCAGAGCTACGCTACGGAGGCCCATGGGATTTCTTGGTTTCCCTCATCAAACTCATCAAATACCCAATCCAACAACTCCACAACGCTCTGGTGGACAAGTTGTGACCTGCACATTCACCACGCTATGAGATAATAACACAACATTACCAGACAAAAGTGAGATGAACAGACTGAGAATATTATGTTCACAGATGTTGGTGAAATTTTCCTTTTGGGAAAATTTTGCAGTTGCAAGAACATTATAAATCTCAATGTATCACTCTACTCAGGGTATCACAAAATCACAATAGTATTGTGTTAATGTCATATCATAGGACTCTAGTGATTCCCGCCCCCTATTCTCAACTCTGCTCAGTTACAGTGGAGGCAGATTGTGTGGGCTCTCGCACGCCTACACACAGCCCATCTACGACTAATGTGACGTTTTTGGAAAGAATACATGTATATAAATTCAAGCACTTTCTGTTCCTCTGTTTGAACGCCTTTGCTTTCTTTCCCAAAATCACAAACTTCTTTCTATCTGCCTATCAACGACCTGTAGGAACTCTGTATTTAGCAATGCTGATTCATGGGTGTTACTTAATCACTTAAGCAGAAAAAGAAGTAACAAAAAATGATTCAGCAGATGTGTAACAGGACCCACACACAGGAGGGTGTGTGGAGTTGCTGAGTGTGAAATGTTCATGTGAAGTTGAGTCCTCACTCTGTCAGGGTCAGACGGGGGCACTGACCTGGGAGACTCGTAGAGAGGAACCGTGCGGATGTGGAGTTTCTGGATCTCGTCGATAGTGCCGATGGTCAGAGTGCTGTTGTTGGCCAGAGCCAGACTGATAAAAGAAAGAAAGACATGAGATGCATTAGTAAGGAGGAAGAGAAGGAGCATATCTACTCACTGCAAAGTGCAAAGTTTCATTGTCTGCATGTTCAAGTCTCTTTGACAGTTTTAAAGATGTGCAATCAATGGCTCTAACTTACCTATGAAATAATATAGGACAAATTTATCATAGAACAACGCAAATTTAAACATTTTGATTTTAAGACCACATCCAATTTTAAACCAACCCAACACCTATTTTCTTTGCATAAATGAAATAATCTGAGGAAAAATCTGTCAGAATAACAGAATAGCTGAAGAATAACACAGGGACAAATAACAATAAGTTGCTGTTTTCAAGTTTGCAAATCATTAGCTTTTCCAGGACATTTGACCTTTTTTTTTTCGGGCACATTTCCAGGTGTTTTAAACTAGGGGTGTAACTGGAAAACTTCTCATACCTTGGTTTTCCAGGTTTTCCAATTGAATGTAAAACTAAAATCTGTCTTGTGAATCAACAGTAAAAAAATAGGGATAAAATAAAACAAGTGCATTAGGAGTGTTATAATGCCATTCATTAAGTTCAGGGAAAAAAAACTTGCAGTTGACAACTGGCAACTATAATAAAAAACAAACAAGAAACTAACATCAATGTTGGTTTACACAGTTAATTTAGACTAGATGGGTCTGTGTTCATGTCAAGAGACTTAAAAGCAGCAGGATAAGTTGTTACACACAACTGGTCTTCTTCCTGACCAGTGACTGACATGTGGGGTGAACATGCCCGTGTTTGATCACCTTTTTGCGCTCGCATCAGGGCACCGGGGGACTTTGTTTGAAGTCAAGCCTTCACAGTCTAAAAATCATCACGTGGGTCAAAGAAAACTAGACTTGCTGTAGGATCCTGAGTGAAAGAATCTGCCTTTATGTTGTTTTGTTTTCCATCATTTATCCAGGTTTTTCCATAAATCTGCCAAAAGCTAATAATTTCAACAGTGTTGTGTATATACAGTATGTATATATTATTTATATTTATTCATATACTACAATGCAACTGGTTGATGCGAACATAAGTTTAAAAGTTTAAAAAACATCAACAAATATTTGTAGACTAAAGCGTACTAATGGCAAAGACAGTAAGAGGTCGTTGTCTGAACTGTCTTCAAGTCTCCTTTTAGAGAAAATTACAAAAAATCAATGACATCAATTTTTCCAGTAGACCCTTTATTTGCTTGTTGAGGACAGACTTGTCTCATGCAGATGGAAAGATAAAAATTAAGACCTTTGAGAAGAAATTTAAGACTTGTTAACTTAAATTTAAGAAATTTTTGCCTTTTTAAGGTTATTATTTATTTTTTTTCATACACTTTTTAAGAACTCACTAACCTGATATCCCCAACACAAGAATTTGAAAACAACGCAAAAACATGTTGATTTTGTTTTTAAACCACACCCAACACAGTTCTTTGTAAAGTATCTATCTGAGGAGAAAAGATCCAATAGCGGAAACGCTGGAAATCAACTCAAAGTTGCTAGTTTTCAAGTTTTCACTCAAGCTTTTCCAGGACATTTGACCTTTTTTTCCCTCTCAATTTCCATGTGTTTTTTGATCTGGAAAACTTCTGAACAAAATGTTTTCCAGGGACATGGGAATTGATTTTGGAATGGACAGAGAATGGTTGTCCAACTGTTTCTATCCTGTCCAACACTGAGTGCAGATCTCCATTGACCTCCTTGAGGTTGACGTTGGAGAAGACCAGACTCTTTTCCACCAGTAAACTGATTATGTTTGGGACAGTGAGCCGGACAAAACAAGAAACTGGAAGAATTCACCTTTGGATTTGGGGAAAGTGTGGCAGACTGACTAAAAATGCAGAAAATGCTGCAGGATCCTGAAAGAAGAATTTGTCTTATGTTGTTTTGTTTTCCAAAATTTTATCAAAAGTTTTTCTTAAATCCTGCCAAAAAAAACTAATTACCATCATTGCCATGTGTATATGTAAATTATGATATTTTTGAGCTTTACAAAACTTGATTTTACACTCAAATGTTTGTTTAAAAAACATCAACAAATATTTGTAGACTAAAGCGTTTTAATGGCAAAGACAGTAAGAGGTCGTTGTCTGAACTGTCTTCAAGTCTCCTTTTAGAGAAAATTACATAAAACAATGACATCATCATTTCCACCAGGGGTGAATTTATTTGCTATTAATGAGGACAGAAAAACTCAGTTTGGTAGCTCTTCCTTTTCATGTAAACAAGTCAGTGGAATGTCCTTCCCACAGAAATGTTTGTTTTAATATTATTTATTTTTTCTCATATACTGTATAACGAACTCACTAACCTGATCCCCAACCAAGAATTTGAAAATTATTGAGCTGCATGTGTGTGTGTGTCTGGTTGTGACATGTAATTGTATTTCTTTGTAAAATTGTGGAAAATGTCTGGATGTTGTGAAAAGAGTGGAAAAGAAAAGAAAATATCCTGGTTGCAAGTCTTTCCCCTTGTTTTTGATCTAATTCTGAACAAAATGTTTGCCAGGGACATGAATTTTTTTGCAAAAAACATAATGTTCATTATTTTCATATTCCATTCCAACTATTGTATCTGATCCTCCATTAATACCTGCCCAGGGACTTTTCCACCAGTAAACTGATTATGTTTGGGACAGTGAGCCAGACAAAACAAGCAACTGGAAGATTTCTCTTGTTTTACAGGATTAAAGTGTTTTCAGACTGTAAAAATGTTTAAATAAATCCTGAAAGAACAATTTGTCTGAAGTGTTGCTTCAAAAATCTTAGTTTTATTTCCCAATCAATAAAGCTGTGACTAATGTCAACATCTGGAAGACATGCATTCAATGAGGTGCATAAATAAGTGCAAATCTATGCAAGCATTTAAAAGTCAAAAATAAAAAAGGGGAATCTGAAGTCAGCGTGTTAGAACAGGGGTTTTCCATTAAATTGAAATTGATGTGAATTTTAAATTGTTCAATAAAAGAATAAGAAGGGAGGGCTAAACATACTGAGAAAACTGCTTCATGATGTCTCCTGTGGCTTTTTCATTTACCTGGAGTCTTTAATTTTTACAAGTGAAATGGGATCACTGGGCTATCTTGGCTGGATGACATCATTTCGGTGACATCACTTGGTTTTCACTAACGAGTATTGTAGTGAAAGCCTTTCATACAATGTAGCTGTTGAGCTCAAAGAGGAACTATGCAAGATTTTTACCTTAATCAGCTTGGGAGTAATTGTGATGGTTAAATGACTTGTTAAGGGGAGAATGGTCCAATGCACTGTAACACCATTTTAGACCCCCCCTCGAGAGATGAACTCTACTAACCGCTAGCTTCTCTAGTTGTAGCAACTTTAGCGATGACCGCACCATAACAAACTAGCAGACTTCATCTCTCGAGGGGGGGTCTAACTCGGTGTTACGATGCGTTAGACCATGGGTTAAACTTACGCCGGAATATCACTTTAATCAGCTTGGGAGTAATTGTGATGGTTAAATGACTTGTTAAGGGGAGAATGGAGGCTCTCTGTCTTCCACCTAACATCTCTTGGAGGAAAACCAACTATGCAAGTCTGGTGGCTTTTCCACTGGTTTGCTAACCCTCCTCCTGGCCATGTGCATTTGTTTTTAACGAAGCTGGTGAAAAATCAATAGACGGAGCACTGGATAACATTATATAACATATACGATGTTACCGTCACAATTACTCTGAAGCTTTTTAATTAAGGTAAAATTGCAGCACAGCCACGGGAAAAATCCTCCATAGTTCCTCTTTAAAGCACAAAAGCATGCACAGAAAGTGTAATTGGAGGCTGATCCACACACACACACAGCTATGACAGGTACTAAAAAAACATCAGGATATCTGAGCCTCTGATTCCATTTTTGCTTTGTGATGCATGCTCATGAAGGACGGGGAGGGCTTTTAATTTGACACTGGAGATATGTGGTGAACGATACCCAATCCAAGAGGAGAAAGAAGAGAAAGGAGAGGGGGAGATTTAACTAGCGAACACTGAGTTCTCTTTTTATCGTGCAGCACTCAGGTACAACTAAACTCTACATGCTGGAGCTGGACTGGTCTCAGGGGGACACCTGGGACAAGGTCCAGTGGACTGTTGCATCTGTGGACCAGTGTTGTTCGGTAATCTTTTCAGCAGGACCCCAGTGGTGAATCTGTTAGGCTGAAACGCAGCCACCCGGGTTTGAGTCTTTCCCTTTGCTGTATTTCATCTCCTCACTCTCTCCCTGACGATCCTGTCTTTCTTCTACTTCCACAATCACTGTATAGGTGAAAAATATACCCCAGAATAGTTTAAAAGAAGAAGAAACATTCAGTTAAATGAAACTAAATCCCCTCTGTGGTGGCTCATAACATGTTTAAAACCTTCAAAAATAAAATACAGAGAAGCCTCAAGAGAAGTCTCGATTTTCATACATAATAGTAGGTAGTAGATAGGATGAGGTGCTTGAAAGAAATTTTTTATTTCTGCCAAACTTGAGTCAAATGAAAACTTGAAATATCATTTTCTTTAGGCTGAAAAGTTTCTTCACTGTTGTATCCAGACTAGGGATGCACATTTTGAATTTTTTTCCTAACCGATAACCGACGCTCGTTAACCGATTATTAACCGTTAACCGATAAGATTAAGACGGAGAAAGCGCAGAAAAAAAAAAAAAAAAAAAAAATCGCTCCTTTTTTTTTTTTTTTTTTTTTTTTTTGCCGTTAAATGCACACGTGCGCTGGAGCTGAACGCCGGCTGATCAGCGCCACATGTCACATCCTATCCACTGTGCTCTGTCTACTCAGATCGTCCATTAAAGAACTGTTTACAAAGTGCAGCCAAACACCAGGAGGCTGAAGGAACAGCAGTTCCTCTGTGGAGCTGCAGGAGAGCTGCAGGTGAACAGGCTGGAGAAGCAGCCACCTCTTTTTTTTTTTTTCTTTTTTTGCCGAAATCGTGCTGCGCCAGCTGATCACCGGCACATGTCACATCCACTGTGCTCTGTCTCAGCTGATCGTGCTCAGATCATCCAATATAGAACTGTTTTTATACAAAGTGCAGCTAAACACCAGGCTGAAGGTACAGTAGAGCTCCTCTGACAGCTCCTCTGTGGAGCTGCAGGAGAGCTGCAGGTGAACAGGCTGGAGAGAGCAGCGACATCTTTTTTTTTTTTTTTTTCTTCAGCGCCGTAGTTACAGGTGATGCACATCTATGTCTGTGTAGCTACAGTACATTTATTGTCTGACCTTCCTTCATGGGGGCTACTGCACATACTGTCAGTCCTCCTGTGTAACTTTTTGCTGCGAAATATAACTGAAGGCACGTTGAAGTCGGCACGCGTGTCGACACGCCCCCATGAGTTGACACAAAAGTAGCTAATAATAATTAAAAAATAACCGATAGGATTAATCGGTCAAAGTTCTTGTTATCGGTTAACGGTTAAACGGTTAACCATGTGCATCCCTAGTCCAGACGCAGTGCTGGCAGTTATGCAATTCTCTATTAAAGCAGAAGTAAGTGATATATTTGTGTTAATATAAGTCTTAAATAGTTATATCTTCCGACAGCAATCACTTACATAGAGTGTTTGGACCAAAACACGGGTCTGTCAGTCACTCTGCTCTGCTCTAAAACCAGGAGAAAAATTTAAAATCCTACAGTTTTTATCCAATGAGAGAGAGTCATGCAGGGCTTTTGCAGCCAAGGAACGCCGTGAATGTGGCTTGAAAGAAATTTGGGACGAGGACTGTTATGGTGCGTTCAAGGAAATTATTTTTCCGACCGTGAAGTGGTACCAGTTCAATCTTGAGTTCAAATGAAAACTTGAAATATCATTTTGACTTTCAGGTAAAACTCGGAAAAAAAGTTTACCTTCAAAGTCTGTTGTGACTTGAAGCTGTAAGACGATTTCAAAAGTGCCTGGCAGCATTATGCGACCGGATTCTTCTGCTTTAAATGATAACCGAAAAAATGAAAATGTTCTCAGACAGTTACTGTACCCGTGGCCCTGCCTAGAGGCCCCTTAGCTTTCCTCTGAACAGCGTTGTTGTGATGGCGGCAGTGAAGGACTCACCCGTCTGCAGGTCCAGGCCAAAGTAGAAGAGCGCTCCGTCTCCCAGGGCGCACAGCAGGTAGTAGCTGCCTTCAAAGGTGGTCATTAGGATTGAGCGAGGGATGATCTCTGAGGACACACACAATCAAGTGATTTATTTTTCCCATGCTGTGAAGTCACAGGCTCATGGACGAACACCAGAGTGATGAATGTCCGCAAAAGAGCCTCTGTCACATTAATCAATGAGGGTTATTGGTTGGACTGGCTTTTAACTTTTGGAAGAGAAAAAAAAACTAAATATAAAATCTTTTGTCTTTTCCGTTACACAGGCAGTTTATGACTGCAGGCCAATTACAGCAAAACAACACTGGCTTTGATTAAGTGCTTCTAAGATGACACTTTAGAAATAATAATACAAAAAACAGTTTAAAAAAAGAAAAAGACAAAAAACAGTAAAATGTTGCTGCTTGAAAAATTGCAGGTTTTTATTCAAATCCAGTCATTTGAAGTAAGAGGACCACAGTGTTAAAACACAAAGAGAAAAAGAAAAAGAGAACATCAAAAATACTAACTAATTTAAACACTACCTTTTATAAAGTGCAACAGTGCAGTTTTTTTTATTTGCTACTTCAGGTGATGATGATAAAAATATATATGTCCAAGAGAAAAAAAACATTGTGGTTTTTAAATTGAAGGTTTCCTGTTCATGACTTATAAAAGTTTTAGTCTGCAGTCAGACTGGTCTTGTTAGCAAGTGAGAGGGTTCAGAGTTTGAGCAGAGCAGCTGTCAGTCAAACGCACATGGAAAAATAAAAAGTCACACTGTGGGAAAGAGGGTAGAGATTTTATTCTAAATGGATGGAGCCCTCTAATTGGAAAGTAAGGGTCCTGTCTGCGCCGGTTCACTACATTATCAAACTCTGTCTCCAGGGACAGTTGAAGTTTAACCAAAAAAAAAAAAAAATTGTCATGGACCTCTCGTGCATATTTCAACATTCCAAGTTTAAATGGTGGTCAAGTGTCTAAATGGTGAACTGAATGTGTTTCAGTTGGCAGCAGAGTTGATGCTCAAGCGCTCATTAAGTTATTAAGAATTTAATGGGAAACATTAAGTGAAATCTATGAAAGTGGTGATGATAAAATCCGTTTTAATTACGCTATTGTTGAACTTTTCACTGGAAAGTTTAAAGGGACAGTCCCACATTCCATTCCAACAATAACAAAAGAATATTACGTCTCCTTTCCCTAGACTGTAATCAATGCTTCAGACGCTTTCGAGGCCGTGAGCAGTTGCAGGTAACAGAGAACTTCCTCCTCCCAAACATAAAACAAGATATAACGAGTTTAGATTAGACATGCTGATGGGAATTTTTACCCTTTGAAAAGAGCCAGGAGAGCTGTTGCTAAGCTGTTGTCTCTATGCTAAGCAAAGCAGAACTGACTGCCCGATGGTCCCAGCCTCATGTTTTCTGAATGTGGAATCGATCTTCTCGTTTACCTCCCTGCATCAAAGCCAAACGTTGAGAGATTCCATTAATGGATTGCCCACATTGGTTGTGTACACCACTGTTGTGTTGCATTATTATCCCATTTTGTATTTCTGGCGTTACAGTCGTTTGTTCCTTTTCAATAACTACCTTTTTGATACCTTCAGCCATGTGAGGAGGAGAGATGTCTAGTTCTAATTCCCTCTCCCCTGCTGCTGCTGCTGCTACTGGTTCATTCATTGGAAGGTGGAATTGATTTTAGTCATTTAATGGCCAATTTATTCGTATTAACAAAACTGATTGACAATTTTCACATATTGATCATCATCCATTAACAAGCAGTGACATGTTAAGGGATAAACACTAAATGAGTGTTTCTCATGGAGTCTGGTTTAGGTTAGTAATCGTTGCTTTCATGGATTTGTGAATCCCACTGAGATAATGTATGTGCTATGTGTACGTGCCGTTCCCAAACACAAGGAGCCCGCAGCTCACTTAAAACCAATACGTGCTTTCTCTTGCAAGTCCATAAATGTCCATGACAATTCATTCATATCGGCCGACACACAAGTAAGAAACTTAGTTCAGTGAACTGTTGAGACTGCTGTAAATTCTCCAATAGAAGCTCAGGCTTTTATTTGCTTCATCTGCTGAACCGAACCAGCTTAATTAAGACAGGCGTCTATATGGGACCGGTTTTTATTTAATTTTGAACAAATTATCATGGTTACATTCATCAACGTTGTGAAATACTGTCAAATCGTTCTATTCTTCCTTTTTTTGGCTGTGTTCAGACGGAGAATTAATGCTCGTGAGTCTGGGTCCGAGCTTCAACACACACAGGTTGCACTGGGTCGCGTTTTAATTTTCAGGCCCGGTGAGAACTCTAAAACAAATTAAGCAGCTTAGAAACTGCTCAAACAGGCGATCGTGGGGTTTGAGAGGTTTTGTACATTCACAATAAGTTGTAGAAAATAGAAATAGACCTGGTTTCAAAGTGAGACTCGGCTTTTGTTTGCTCAAACCTGTAGCCAGACCGGGCCAGTATAGGAGACCGACATCTATTAGAGACTTTGTTGTTGTTGAGAATTTACGGTCTACTATCTATTTATGATACATTTCAAACTCAATACAAAATCAAACACTGAAAATAATGAATGTATTTATTGTAAATGTCTTCAAACAGACCTTATTTTTTTTTATCATATTGGATTTTGCTGTATTTTATTGCTTTCACTGTTCTTTTATTGTTTTATTACCTGCTGTAAAGCACTTTGGTCTGATCTGTGAAGCACTTTGGACGACTGTCACGGGTCTTTTAACTGTGCTATATAAATAAAAGTGAACTTGAAAGGATTGTTGTAAAGGGCTGTATAAATAAAGTACATTTTCATTTACATTACACCAGCAGTAACTCCACGCATGGGAAATCATCACTGTACTGAGTACTGAGTTCACATCCTCCTCAGTTGAGTTCACACAATCGCTGCCCCAACAAGAAGCATTCCTGTTCTAGTGTCAGTGTCTTTCCTCTCACCTCCCCCCAGCATCTCCTTGTGCAGAGCGGTGAAGCAGGGCAGCTTGAGCACACGGGCCGAGATGTCAGTCCAGAGTCCCACGGCGCAGAGCGGTGACTCGGAGCCGGACTCCCCCAGGGGCGTGATGTCCAGGCAAGCCACCTCGTGCTCCATCTCCGTGGTGCTGAGGAACGTACAAAGGGACGTGATGAAACTGGCACAAACCCGCCCTGCGTGTCGTCGTGTGAGCGTGGAGTCTGTGTTGGACACACAGCAGCACACACTGGCGAACACAGGGGTGTCCAAACTTTTTGCAAAGACGGCCAAATTTGGTGAGGTGTAAATGTATGGGGGCCGACCATTCAGCCTGACATCCTTTGGACCATTAACATCAAATGCAAATGAACTATTTAATAGGGGTGTGCCAAAAAATCAATTCACATAAGAATCGCAATTTTCATTTACATTTACAATTCAGAATCAATATAAAATGTCCCAAAATCGATTTTAAAAAAAGAAGAAAAAAACTAAACAAATCTTCTGGCTGTCAGCCTCCATTTCCTTAGAATTTTAAAGGCAGCATGTTTAACTGCACTTTTGTTTTTAATACAGAGGCACTTTTAATTTTGTTACTTAGAAGATAATTTCCATTTTTTGTCCCGAAAAAATTTTAATAAAAAAAAATTCCCTGAAAATTCCCCCAGCCCTTAGTCGACATGAAGGTGAGTAGATAATGAGTGAAATAATGAGTGAAATATCATTCTGGGGTGAACTATTCCCTTAATACTAGGGGTGTAAGAAAAAATCGATACACTTAAATATCGCAGCATTTTTTTTTACTTGGATGTTTTTTGGATTTTTTTTGTACTTTTTTTTTAATAAAACATATACAGAAATACAAAAACACAAGGGGGGATAATCCATACATAGTCTTATTTTTTTCATTTCTTCATCTAAATTCCTGCCAATGCTTGTATTTCTTCAGCCCGATGTTAACATGTAACAGCTGTAATTTTCTTCAAATAAATTCTTTCAAAGAAACTCAATATATCGTTGTTCCTCCCAGCCCTTAGTCGACATGAGTAGATAATGAGTGAAATATCATTCTGGGGTGAACTATTCCTTTAATACATTATTTTTTATTGCAAATGGCATTCTTTTCATTTCTTCATATAGAATATAAATAAATCTAAACAAGTTTTTACCAAAATCACTCTGCTTTTCATATTTGAAGACCACATAGAATGAAGAAAAAATTTATATTATAGACAGAGGCTGCGGGGCCGATGGGAATTTGAACACGGCCACCCAGGCTGGACTTTGGACATGCCTGGGCTAATACATCGCAAAAGTTCTAATTGACTTTTTTTTTCCTGATGTGAAAGGGAAAATGAGAAATAGCCCACAGTCTTCCTGTGAGATCACACTGTCTGGAGTTGCCAGAAAACATCTACATTTCTGCTGAAACAGTGGGAAAATTCTACATTTTCATCTTTAAGATCAATTGGCTGCAGCTGTTGTATTTTTTTTTTCCCCCGGGTCATTACCCAGGTCTGTTGACAATTTATTTCATTAACGACAGCTCCACTTGACAAATACAAAAGTGATGAACAGCTCATTCCCCTGGTGTCTGATTCTTGTTGTCTGGAACAAGTTGAGGACAAACAGCTGCATTCACCTTCACAATGCTGCAGATGGATGCAGCAGCAGGTATAAGACTTCATCTGATCAATCGTATTTCTAATATTGTGGTCAATAACCGTCTGAACTCCTCAAAATGGTGAGTACGGGGCGCCATGTAGCTCAGTTGGTTGAGCAGGCGCCTCCAGACCCAGAGTGGCCATTTGCTGCATGTCACTCCCCCTCTCTCAGCCTCCACATTTCCTGTCTCTATCCATGATTTTATCAATTAAAGACAAAAAGCCCCCCAAAAAATACTTCTCCCAAAATTGATAATTCACCAATTTTCTACTGACCGTCATGCCAAGGATGGGTTTGGAGAACGTTCAAAACACTTTAGGAGTTCCGGGGGGGTCCGGCTGGCAACAGATTTTTCATATAATGGCTGCGGAGAGAGCCCAGTGGCTGTGTTGATGTTTGTGCACATGTGCGAGATTTGCTGCGAGACGTTCGTTCGTCGTTGTAAACCATGATGTATTATGTAAACACAGAAGAACATCTCGCAGCAAATCTCACGCAGCCGCTGGGAGCTACTGCTACAACAAGGCTAAAAACAGAGTTCTAATTATTTTTTTTCCCAAACAACTTTTTCATGTGGTGGCTTCAGGACACTTGGGTCAGTAGGATGAGCAGTATGGAGGTATCTGGATGTTTCATAGTGTGTGTTTTGGACCATTCAAAAGTGAACTCTATACGTCGCCATTATATGAAAATCTGTTGCCAGCCGGACCCCCCCTGGAACTCCCTACGGTCTGTAGAAAATCGGTGAATTATCGATTTTGGGTGAAGCATCCCTTTAAAAAAGATAAGTTCAGACAGCACGATATGTTTGATATTATTATATAATTATTATATAATTTATTATCATAAACTTTCTCAGCATGTATCAGTTATTTTTGATTTAACTATAACCCATGATTGGCATTCATTCTCTAACAAAATATAAAATATAACAAGAAAAAATCAGCTCCTTATAATGTGGGTGTCAAGAAAGTGTGTGCATGTGTGTGTGTGTGTGTGTGTGGGTGTGTGTGTGTGTGTGTGTGTGTGTGTGTGTGTGTGTGTGTTACCTAATCTGTTTGAGTTCTCCAGCCAGGATCTGCAGGTAGTAGAGGGCCCGACCCACGGCGAGCACCACCTGTGTGTGGTTGCAGGCGGCCACGCTGATGTTCCTGCCCTGCGGCTCCTTCCATTCACTCACTAAAGCCTTGCTGTCCTGGAGCACCAGCCGCACAGAGCCCGACGTGATCTGGAGGAGCACACACAGTTTATTTTTTGCCTTTAAAGATTATTTCTGCATTAAATTTTTTGAGAAGTGACAGAGAGGATGATGTGGAGACTGGGAGCTAAAATATGAAGAAGCCGTTTTGAAAGCTAATCCCAGTCTGTATGTGTGGGTCCGTGCCAGGAATCGCTGCTGCATTTTAAATGCTTTAAAAGAAATTATGATTAATGGCAAATATGTCTTCCATAATATTTGCCTTTTTTTCTAGCAGAAATATGGAGGGAATATGATTTCAATGACTGAAAGAAGATTAATTACTTCTATCTTAATCCACAACCAGTTAACGCTTTAAAAAAATAGTGCAGATAGAAGATTCTTGACTCCTGAGATAACGGTTAAAAACAATCTCCAGCTAAGCTAACATAGACATTCCTGAGAAGATAAAAGAAATGAATTTGTTTGGAAGGCAAAAACCTTGGCTATGGTGACTTTCCCCTCCAGAAACCATGAAAGAAACATGTATTAGTTTGATCACAAACACAAATGTCAAGAGTAAGGCCGACTGAAAAAGAATTAGTTTGATCCCAAACATCCAAACAGCCCGTGAGTGCTTTCATGACCTATTACTATTTTTACAAGAGTTAATTTGATTGCATCTTCACTGCACACGCAGAGAGAGAGAGAGGCGTGTGAACACCTGTGTTAAGCCCCTCGGGTGGATGAGAAACGCAAATTTAATACTGAAAATTTAATAATATGATGAGGAGAGTCGCAAAGGACTCAATAAGCAAGAGGAGGAGGTTAAAAAAAAGAAAGAAGAAGAGCAGAAGTAGTCTCTCATTAACACACTGCACCCAGCAGAAACAAGACACCAAGTATAAACGGAGGTTGCACTGCTAAGGAGCGTGCATATTACACTGGTGTAATGAGACACTACAGCAAAGGCATCCTTGAAAGCAATTATGAGGAGCGATTACATTTCAAAACAAAAAAATTACAGTTTAAATGTCATCCTTTGTTGTGAATTCTATATATAAAGTTAGATAAAGTGACATTATATGATGTCAGGAAGAAGAGTCGCTGCTGAGGCAACGACTAATGGGGATCGATAATAATAATCTAAACTAAACTACCTATAGCTGCTCTGAGCCTCCTTCTGAGATCAATACCAGGGGCTTTGTACATGCTCGGTGTTGTTTACCTCCATGTTAACCCAGCTGCTTCTTTACATTTTAGCTAATTCGTGATGGGTGGAGAGAGGGTAGTTGACCTGTTTGAGCTGGTTTGCTGGAACCTGCTGCTACCTACTGTTATGTAACGCGAGGTTAATTAGAGCAGCAAAGTTCAAGCAGATACTCTGTGAGTGGGGGCGAAGAGCAGCAATAACACAGCTCCGCACTGCAAAAAGCTGCAGAGGCAGACATTAGGGTTTAGGTGTACGAGCTTCCTTTTCATACCATCTGATTCAATGTTAGTCTCAGAATATTTTGCACTGTGCATATTGTAGCATATTTTCAGCCCATTAACTGCAGCGTCCCTGACTCTGTCTACCTCAGTGTTTGGTACAACCACTGAAGGCCGAGTAAGGAAAAATCTAACTCCACAGCTCTTAGGTTCAGTCCAAGTTTAAATAAACAACAGTGAACTTGTATTATTTACAGAGCTCTTGTTTTAGGCCCAAAAGCAAGAGCGGTGTGACTTTGAATTGGCAAAAATGTAAATATGTGTTCAGTGAGTATAAACCAACTCTGACGGGCAAAAGAGTCAAATGTTCTCAAAACACAAGTAGGTCTGTGTTTAAAAGTTGATTGTCATAATAACGCAGAGATTTCTGGTAGAATCCCAGCAGGTTTCATCCTCATTTCAAAGAGACCCGGCTTGAAACTTGAATTTAAATGAAGTGCAATATTCATCTCCACCAAGTGTAAAATACATGAGGTCCTTTTACGCTCCTCACATTCACAACTGGTCCTTTCAATCATGTATGATTCAGCTCCAGCAAAGTGTATCTTATTAAACGGAGTAAGGCCACAGTTGAATAATTAATTCTTTTAATTAATTTTGAATCTGTGAAAGTAGCTGATATTCCTGTTTTCAACTGCGATATATACAAATACTGCAAGTCAGCTAATTCTAGGAGAGTGAGGCTCAGACGTCAAATGAGTGAATGTTAAAGTTTCCCCCAAAGACATGTTGTTAAACTATGTAAAAATACTCTGATTAATACTTTGTTGAACATGGTTTTTACATATAGAAGTACAAAATAAAACTCTGACAATGGGCAGGAGGCACACCTACACTAATTCTTCTATGCACAATTCTGCATTAGGCCGTCATGTCCCGCCCATCCACGCTGCCTCTGAGTGAAGGAACCCATTCTTATCAAGACGGTTAGTGTTGGAGGAAACATTCAGTCGCACACCTGAGCCTCAGTCAGACAACACTGACTCACATCAGCATCTGTTGTGCACAATAATCAGTGACCAGCAGACATATCACAGCGGTTGGCACAGGCAGCATCTTTTATTTACTCGTGTGGTTTTGTCAGCGCTCGGCTCACGCCGGCTGAAGCAGCATTAGTGGTTGTGCTACAGCAAACTCTGAACTGACAAGGTGTCAGACTTCTCTCAGCTTTGATTTTCATCTGAGAGCATCTTTAAACCAACCGAGACATGTTCTCATGAAGCATGAGTCAGCTAACTCTGGCTACAACATTTTCTATTTTTGTTTACTTTTCAATTAAGTTATTGTATTTTTTTTGTATTTCCCTATTCAGCAGTTTTTGTACTAATGAATTAGATCTGACTTGACTTTTGATTTTTTAAAAAGCATTTCATCTGTAAGATTTTTAACTAGTTGCCTGTTTCAAGCTGTGCTCTCTCTAGAGGCAGCGTGCCTCCTGATTTGTTCAGTCTGAGGATAATCTGAGTCTCACACATGAAGCTCACAACCACCTGTGTGGACTAGAGGTTAGATTCTCCACCGGAGTCAAAGCCAGCTTGACCTGGCTCCATGCCTCAGGCCAGGCTTGGCCACATCCAGTCTGGGAAGTAAGCTATTTTGTGATAATGTTACACTGTCATTTTCTGACTATTGAGCGCACCTGAATATAAGCCGCACCAGCTAAATTTTAAAAGAAAATACATTTTGTACATATATAGGCCGCACTTGAATATAAGATGCAGGTTTTCATGTTGTAGCATGAGATATTAGTAGGGAACTATGTAGTATGCATGCTTTTCCACTGTTCTGGTTACACTCCTCTCGCCCATGTGCATCCGTTTACGACGAAGCTGGCAAAAAATCACTACGGAGCGGTGGAAAACTTTACATAACATATATGATGTTATATTCATATGATGTTATATTCAGGTGTGTGTTTGTGTAGTCTTAACCGTCATAAACAAAAGATTACGGGTTATGGAGCACGTTTGTGTTGCGGTGTACAGAGAGGAGAGCTGGGGCAAAAAGTAGCGGCTCATAGTCCAAAAAGTACGGTATGTAAAGAGGAACTATGCAGCATTTTTAGCTCAACTATGCTACATTTTTACCTTAATTAAACAGCTTCAGATTAATTGTCATGATTAAATAAATGACTTGTGGACCGGCGTTTAGCTGACTTGGTAGAGCTGCTGATTTTTCGCCGGCTTTCGTTGAATACAAACGCACATGGAGGAGAGGAGGGTTAGTGCATAGTTCCCCTTTAAACTTTTGATTGATGCACGACGAGGTTGAACAGTTACAGAGTTATAAATTGCAGCACTGAGCACACGGCCCGTCTCTTCAGAGCTGTGCTCATTAAGATTCATCTGATCAGATTTCTGCCATTGAAAGAGCTCAGAATGGCAGTAAATAATAAAACTTGAATCATAACAGCCATCTTATTAAAAAACTGTCAGGTTTAAATTATGCCTATAAATCCAGTTAACAGGCCGGGCTGGGATCGGAGGGAATGTGAGAGGTCGGGCTGGGAGTTTTGGGGCGCAAATCTAAGCTCTAGAGTGGACTGTGTAGAAAGCCTGCTCCTCCTGTTGATGGGATGGAGCGCCTGAAAAAAGATCCACTCAGATCCAAACGATCACTTCTTGCTACAGTGGGCTGATATTTTTTCCTACTTCCTGTGAAAAGGGCAGCACATGAACTCAAAACATACAATCAAAGTGTGTTTGTGTGTGTTTGTGTGTGCACTAACTTGAATGAGCTGCTGGTGTGCGACGTTGCCACAGTAAAATGTCTGTTGGTTGTCCACAAAGCCTGGAAGTTCGGTTTCTTCCACCTCCTCTCCGCTCAGCATCAGCACTCTGGGGGGAACACACGTCTCTTCAGATAAGATAGCAACACTCAAAATTGACTCGGCACTTATCTGGCATGCTGCACTGCAAACAACACCCACCGTGTCTGACCCACGAAAGACAGCACCAGCATGTCATCTGTCTCTCTGCCTGCCTCAGAGCGCAGCGGCCACAGACCTTGGGGAAGGGATTGGAGGAAGAGGTGCGTTAAGAGAGAGACAGGACGAAGAAATACGATATCTAGTAGCCAGTAATCAAACTTCAAGATCTTTAACTGCTCCACCTGTCAAATGTTAACATGTTGGGAGGATGTACAGGTTGCAGATGCCTCCCAGAGAGCCATTGACCAGTTAAATGAATAATTGCCTCTCATCAAGAGGCCAGAAGAGAAGGCAGCGGCTCAGACATTCAGGGCAGAGCTGGTCAATAAACAGCTGAAGCCTAACAAGCACAAGAAGACCTTAACTGCCTGCTGCGTCTCACTTCACCATCAGAGAACGGTCGAGGGAGGGCAGATTCATTTTCTGGGATTAAGAGGGGTCTGCCATTGTTAAAACCTGACCAGATTCTTCAGTTTGGCACTTGGCTATTTGCAGACACTGCAGTACTTGAAATGAAAACAAATCTTAAACCTAAGGCTAACACTTTTTTCCCCCCAAAAAACCTTGTGTCAGGACCTGTGACGTGTGAGCCATCTGCTCACAGTCACATGCTGAGCTTGGAGGAAGCAACAGCTGGCGTCTCAGCCAGGTGATGAAAACAGATGTGCGGGTAAGAAATTGAGACAGTCACGAACTAAGGTCCAGATAAAGTCAAGCCTTGAGAGGAGTGGGTGGAGGAGACACACACACACAGAGAACACACAAACCTTTAATTCCCGGCAGGTCAATGCTGGCATGTTCGTGAATCCCAATGCCGTTGCGGATAATCCGAAGAGAGCCCTCTTTGAACGCACCTGAGCACGTCACCAGCTAAAAGCAGCAAAGAGACATAAAGACATGAACTGAGATATGCGTAAGATTTTTTTTTTTTTTTTAACTCTGATAAGGAGTTGATCCTTTTTAATATTTTCTTATCTATTCTATTCTTGTGATACCTCCTACCTCCTTTTTTTCTTTCTTGGTAGTTCAGCCCTTATTTTGTACCTACACCCACCATTCAAATCTGTAATAATAACTCTGTACACAATTATAGTGCACATTATTTTCTAATTAGTCCCCAATTACTGCTGTGAAATGAACTGCGCAACACTGCTAACAGGAAGTTCAGTGAGATAAGACCCATAGTCACTGTGTTTAACGTGTCTAACTCTCACTTCACTGTGTGTAGTAGTAATTATCATATTACAGGTCCAGTGGTGGCGTTAGAAACAAGAGCAGTAACATTACACCTTGTGAACACAGTCAGCTGCTATTTGCTATTTATTTCTGAGTGTTCATAAGTGGAGCGTGAGGTTTCTTGCCGGGAGGGGAGTTTTCGGCTGTGTTGTGTTGTGTTTACAAGAGGATACATTACAATAGCCTGATGCATCAGCCGCTTATTTCATTACATTTCATATAGCGTCTGAACACGAGCCGTAGGGATTCGTTTGCTTCCGGGAGGCGGTTGCTTACATTTGCTTCAACTAATCGCTGCTGCTTGGTGGTCACGTGTGCTATACACCGGTGAAGCTCATAGGTTAGCTTGAGCGCTTGAGTTCAACATCATCGCCTTCACTTACCCATCTGTTCGCTGATTGGTCCGTCCGCGCTGGTGGACGGAGCAAACCGAAACGCATTGCTGGTTACCTGACTATATGGTTGAGGCAAATTAAATTTGCCGGAACCAGTAGGCGGCGCTAGCCTGGCTAACATTACAATACATCCACTAAGAAAACTTGCATCCTCGGGGCGGAGTGGAGGCTACAGGGGGTTGCTATGGTAACGATGCCAACATCAGCACAAGAGAGGAAGTTATCATTGAACTTCTTTTCCACTCTGGAGACAGTTCTTACAAAATCTACAACTACAACATTAAGTTTTTTGCTGAAATGTTTTCTACAAGTAAACAGCTGCTAATGCTAACAGCGGCTACATAGCATTAGCAAAACTCCAAAATTCTCAATGGTCTTGCTTCGACTAGATATTGTCAGATAATTAATTAGTTGTAGCAGTGAGCATCATGGTAGAGATAACTGCTGTGGCTCTGTTCAATTTAAGAGCCAATATCAGTTTATACTAGAGCTGGTCTGAGATTGCCAGCACAAACATGACAACAGTGCTGAGATCCAGCACCCTGAGGGTAAATCATTCTGGTGTCTGTACAGTCTGGCTGTAGAGCACCAGAATGTGATTTATTCATCCAGTCATGGTACACTAACAGGATTAATACTAGAGCCCATAATAATCTCAGCCCCTACCACCTGCCACCCGGCACCTTCATCCTAATGGAAATAACCACTGCAAACCTGGCAACCCACTTAACTCCCCCGAGCTTGTTCCGACATGCCCCCACACGCTCAGCCACGTCCTCATGGGACTCGCCCAGTCCCCATCATCTGCACAAATGAGGCTCATGTATTTGTTATTTATGCAGGTTGCATCAATCATAAACCAACGCATGCTTCGCAGTTGCACATTTATGAACACAATCGTTTTTTTTCCCACATTCTTGGCGAAGCCTCCCTGCTTTCTCTGCGGTTTATGTTCTGGGCTATATTTTGCCCTGCGGTCTCCACTATTTTAAACTGTCTTGGAACAAGTCTACACCAATTAACCAGGTCAAATGCTCAGCGGACTTCTCACCAAATGGCAAATTGAAACAATTGTGATTGAATTGGAGGGAGCGTGTGGCTGAATGCAGTCGGTGACTGGGCCGTGTGCTGGTTGGTCTGTCTGTATCCAGGCTCTGGCTCAGCGCTCTAGTGGACCGCTGCCTTTGGAACCACATCAACTACCCCGAGGCCCAGTCTCAAACCCTGCCAACAAAACCTTCTGTACTGCATCTCTGCATCCATACTTTGCTGTTTTCATCTCCCTCTGCCTCAGTGGTTCCTCACAAAGGAGGACAAATATTCACATCAGAAAACTGTTTTTGTAAATCTATATTTCTGGAGCATTATGTCAAAGAAAGTGCCAAAAACAGACAGCCTGGATCTGCAGCTGGTTGCTGTTTTAAGAAATAACATTTTGATATTTTAGGGAGGAAAAAAACAACATTTTTCAACAAATTGTTTTTTTTAGCACTGAGTACAAATGTCAAATTTTGTCCTCTGCTTCCCTTTTAACATTCAGAACGGATTGTATCACATTATATTTCAAAAACAAACTCTTTGACAATTGCTGAAGTCAAGTACACCCTGCTAAAGATGATGGACTGTTAGGATACGTGCAGACAGGGAACAAATCTTCACTGTCACTTTTCATGGCCGTAAATATTATTAGAGGAAATGCCACGCACAGTAATCTGACTTTCTGCAACAGAAAAAGAAAGGCAATTTAAGTCTGTGTGCGACAGAGGCATTTTAATGATGGGTATAATTGCAGCCCAGCTAAATTATATCTGGACGCGAATTGAATACCGTACGTGTTAATACAAGGTGACCAGAGGGCAGCGGCAACTAAAAAAAATTTGAATAGACAAAAGAAGTAGACCCAGTCTGACTTTAAAATAGGATACAGGAAGCCCCGTATCTGATTCAGCAAGAATCTCCTGCATATACTGTACTCAAGCCATCGGCAGGTTTGTGCTGTAGTGTGTAGCATGCTTAATTCTGCTGATGAAAAAAACAAAAACACACAGTTAACACGACTCAAGGAGCTAGCTGCGATGATGCTATAAGCCCAGACTCCCTGAAGGCTGTGACAAAGAGGATGATGAAGAGGAAAACACAGACCATAAGCTACAGTGTGTACCCAGCCACTGTTAAGGAGGTTTTCGGTAATAACCATGTTATGTTTACATCTTCTGTTGAATGCCCCAAAGACAGCTTTGACTGTATGTGTACGATTTTGCATTTTATTATGCAACTGTGACGTTTTGGCAAACTAACTGATTTGAGTGGAGACAGTTCTTAGAAAAACTACAACTACAACATTTTGCACAATAACCTTTATTTGTATACTGTATAGATCTATCTTTATCTTTATTATATTCTATTCTATTTATATAAATCCTAAATTTTATATAGTATATGCAATTTTTTTACTAGAATTTTTAAATTTATTCTATTTTATTTTATCTTATATTATTTAAATGTATATTTTATCGCTACATTTTACTCTTTTCTGTACCTTTGTGTCTGCACTTGATACCACATCAAGTTCCTTGTGCTGTAAACTGACCTTTACTCTTGCTCTTGCAATAAAACTGATTCTGAAAAAAGGAATGAATGCAGTTTTTTTATGTTTCTACAAGTAAACAACTGCTAACAGCGGCTACATAGCATTAGCAAAAAATTTTGTAGAGGATTAAAGAACTCCGTTTGTTTGTTTGTTTTTTACCTGACCCTGGCCTTGTCTCTCCAGGTCCACCACACACATATCCACTATGGGCCCCAGGTTGGTGAACGTCTCCATCACCGCCACGTACGAGCCCTGGTCGTTGCTGTCCACGTTGAGCTACAGAGAAACAAGCAGAACCCCGTTGACAAGTCAATAAGAACTGGCCATAGTGCATGATGCAGTGTTTTTCAACCTTGGGGTTGGGACCCCATGTGGGGTCGCCTGGAATTCAAATTGGGTCGCCTGAAAAGTCTAGTCATTGATAAAAAAAATGACTGATGAGTATCTGAGCTGGTGCATCTTGAGTCGATGTCTGATTTGTTTGTATCCTTTGTTGCAGGGGACGAGACATTTTAACAAAATGTTATTACAATTGGAATGTGGCTATATTTTGTTTTTATAAAAAGGTAATATGTATCTCAACAGACCAGAAACAAAGCATTGTAGCTCCACTTAGATGCTTAGCAAATTGTTCGGCCCTATTTATTTTTCAACATTACATCCTTGAACTTTTTCATAACTGTAAAAATGTCAAATTTGCTGCTTACCTTCACTAACTGGGAATCCCCCAGTCTGGAGCCCACAAAGACCACACCGTTGTCCAAGTAGGTCAAGCACTCAGCAATAGACGTCTGTCAATGGAGAAGAAAACAAAAACTTAGGCCGTGTAAAACTGCAGATTATTTAGTTTTGATCAATACACTGACTGAACACCTGATGAATCATCTTGGTAAGAAAACGTCACAGTTCAAAATGTCACAGAGCACTTCCATGGGGTCATCAATACAACAATTAGCACAAAAATGTTCAATAATAAAACAAATAATAATAATAATAATATCATCAATTTAATAATAATAAACAAATTATCTGTTAAAATGATCTATGTAAAGATGACAAAGCTAAACTTTGTCCAAATAAATGAGCAGTTATGAAACATCACTCCAGGCTCTGGTTATTTCAGAATGCTACTTATTTTCAACCACATCTGGCAAATTATTAACATTTAAACATTATAGTTATCTGCAGCCGGATTTGTGCAACAGCTGACCAAAACAAAAGAAAGGCCACTAAGAAACAACTCTTTTCAGTTACACTGAAACACAAATGAAATGATTACAGCAGATGAAGGTAGTTATGCACAATTATGCTGTTGGAAAAATAAAGGTCAACAAATAAAAAAATAACTTTGCTGTTGTTTTGTATTGTCATTTCAATTGGAAACGTTTCAAGTCATCTCTAAATGGACACGAGTGACAATGTAATGTATTTTCATACACAAACAAAGTTTTCCTGTCAAACATTTTAATGTGGAGTCTCTGCTTGCTGTCGACTGGGCAGAGAGATCCTGAATAAAATCTAGAGTGATCTGAAAAGCAATCTGCCTCTAGGTCAACAGAGCTACCTGACTTGATAGTCTGCAGAGTGATGCCAGAGCTAGAGACAAAGAAAGCATTTTACCTTTCTAAACTCATTGGAAAGTCATTAGAGGAGGGTGCCGAGAGCCAAAAGCTGTCTGCCTTTAACATGAGCGTTCGCTTCAAGCACAGAATTGATATACAGTGACTGTCTAAATCAACTTTAAAGGGATAAGTGACACCCTGGCAAGGCAGGCAACAAAGGAGTGGGATCTTTTTTTTTCATCCTCTCCACAAGTAACAGACTGATCCATTTGCTCCTGTCAGGGCTATAAACCATTAACAAGTCAATGTTAACAAAGTGGGTATTGAGAGCAAAAGGCAGCAGGAGGAAAATCAACATGCAACATAAAGGGTGGTTGAGCCAGGTACAGAGGAACAGACTGGAGCGGTGCCAGAGGACAGGCAGGTGGATAAACAGAGTGAAGACAGGCAGAAATGAAGCGACTGACCGTTTCAACAGCGATGTGGAGAAACCATATAATATGGTAGAGAGTACAGTCTATATGACAAAAGCCCTGAGATAAAATAAATACATTTGATTTGACATTTTAATCCCACTATCCCACCATATACACTGATCTTAATTACAGCATATTTTAATGAGTTTTCACAGTCGACTGTAAACATACAGTGAATTATTGGACTGGATTTTAGCCCAAACATTCTGTTAACAGTTATTAATATTTAAAACGATGATCACAGCATCCATTCATGTTCTGATGTTGCCGTTTGCTTCCTATACCTGCTTTGTCAGACAATATTATAATCTCTATTGGTTCTAAATGACCAAAGTGGTCACAGAAAAAGCTATTCAAAATTTAAATAAGGAATAATTGTGATACCAGATACTCCTAATTAACCAACAGACGAATTTCCTCTTTAAAGGGATAGTTCAACATTTTGGCAAATTGGCCCATTGCCATAATCCCTATAGTCATAACAGTAGGTTCATTACCTTTAATTGTTGGTGCAAGCTATATTTAAAACAGCAGAGCAGAGCCACGAGCTGCTCAGAGCTACGCTAAGGAGGCTCATGGGATTTCTTGGTTTCCCTCATCAAACTCATCAAATACACAATCCAACAACTCCAAAACGCTCTGGTGGACGAGTTGTGACCTGCACATTCACCACGCTATTATGGAACATTACAAGACAGAGTTGTTTTTGAGGCAAATGCAGAGATTGCTTGCAGAAAAACTGCCCCTGAAGGCAACACGCATCAGTGGTTTTGCATGAATTTCCCTCTAAAACAACTCTGTCTGGTAACGTTCTGTTATTATCTCATAGCGTGGTGAATGTGCAGGTCACAACTTTGGAGTTGTTGGATTGTGTATTTGATGAGTTTAATGAAGAAAACAAGAAATTCCATGAGCCTCCGTAGTGTAGCTCTGAGCAGCTCACGGCTCTGTTCCGCCGTTCTAAAAATAGCTTGCACCGACGAATAAAGGTAATGAACCTACTGCTATGACTATAGGGATTATGGCAATGGGCCACTTTGCCAAAATGTTTAACTATCCCTTTAAGAAGCTGTGAGTACAGAGCTGATTGCTGATTTCCACTTCACTCTAACGCTTGTTTAAGCTGCATCTTTCCTCTGCTGAAAGAGACAGTCTCTAGTGACATGCTTAACATCATGAAGGATGATAAATTATAAATTAATGACAGGATAACAAAAAGAAAACCTTGAATATAATGAATGATGTACTTGTACATCATACAATCCCTGCAAGAAATCCCATGACATTGTGATTTGTTTTGCATTATTGGTCTATGGCAAAAAAAAAACTAAGTGTTCTGGGACATTTTAAACTGTTAAGTTACAGTATGAGACGGAGGCTTCATGTTCTCATAAGTCACAGGCAGTTACTTTAACGACGCAGCCTGAGTCTGAGTGAGTGTCGCAGTGCATCTTATGAGATGGCTCTGGTGTAAAATGTAAATTAAGATAACTCACTAATTAATTCACTCATTCAGTACATAAACATCTGTGTTGCACTTTGAATGGACTTTGTGATGTTTAATACTGCAGCCAATGGTGTTTTCTAGAGTTCATTGTCTAATGAGGATGTCCCCTATCTGTGCAATCAGTGCAATTCTTAATGTGTTTTGTTATCAATTACTTCGCTAGCACTTGTCAAACACCGTGGACAACTCCCAGTTCTCTATTTGGCAAGACGCAATCAATACAGATAAACACATTACTCTTTCATCAGGCTTGAATTGTTTGGAGGCAGAGGCTGGTGTAGCGGCCGTAAAATATACGAGCATGGCGAGTCCAAACGTGTTAATCAAAGCTATTCCAAGTACATGGCTGGACTTGAAGGTATGATATGTAGGAATTCCCTCCATCTAGAGGTGCGGTTGCATATCTGAATGCATTCTTGATGTTGCATTCACGAGAAATCGGGCAGACATCAGACAGACAACAGACGCTGCATGTAACAGGATAAACAAGCCTCTATGTAAACAAGTGGTCCGCACGAGGCAAAATAATACGGGCGTGACAATATGTTGTCATGGTGATGTGTATTGTTTACCTGACCCACGTTTTACCGTCTTTCTCTCGTTGAGTAAAATGACATCCGGTTGGTTTGCCGACGGCCGTCTGTCTGACTGCACCTGAATGCAACATCAGTGCCTCCGTCCTTCCTCACACTACACAGTGGTGACAGTTTTAACAGGCGCTACCTGGAAAACTTTCTCCCCGAGCCGACAGCTCCGCTGAGTTTCCGTGGTTACCTACGGTCACGCTGCCACTGAACACAACATCGGTGCACCCCCCCTTGTATATTTGTAACGACTTGTAACAACTCATTCTAAGGTAGGAGAAAGCTTTCATTTTTATGCGGATGTGATTTGACTTCAGTGAAATACGTATTTATGAAAGCGATATTTGATTTTTGCTAATAAAAAGCTAAATAAGTTACAGACTGGGGCTTTAAGTGAGTAATGTGCTATTTGTGGAAAACTCTGAGCAACCTAAGAGAGTAAAACAGATAAAGGACCTCTCCCAGCAGCTCCACATGGAGGTCTTTGAGTGCCACCGTGCCGTCCATGAGTTCCTCCTTCTCCAAGAGCAGCATGAACAGACGTCCCTCCATGTCTCCCAGCAGGTAGCGCGAGCCGTTGGGGTCCACCCGGTTGTGGCAGACGATGGTGCTTTGCTGTAAATGAACACATGCAAACAATTAAAAAGCCTGAAAAAGCTCCTCCAGTAGAAAAAAAAACGGTTTTTAATATTCACCTCATGCTTTATATAAGAACTGTGTTGCGCCACAGGGAACTGTCTGCGGTATGTTTGTTTTATCAAGTCTCATTATGAAAACATACCCTTGGTACAATTTGAAACTAAACACTCTGCATGCCTCTATTGCCTGACAAGATTAAGTCAGCAGCCAACCTGTCAGGAGCCTGTGGACGCTATGAAAGAGTGAATAAGAAGCTAAAGATACAGAGGAAAGGATCCAACAAGCACGCTTCACTAAAACCTCAAAGTCAATAAGAACAGCTGGAGTTTGACTTGTACTAGATTTTTGATGCTGCTATTTGTTTTGATACTGAATTTTTCAAGAAAAATATCTGATACAAAGCCACGATATTGATTTTGAAGTCCATTAATTCTGTTAAATAAGAGATAAGTGCAAAACAAGACAGAAACCTCAAGGTAGTGCTCTCTGGAGGACACATGCATCAGCATCACTGTTCCTAATTTATCTGAAAGAAATCTTTGGTAAGTGATCACTGCAATATTAATATTATTTACTGACTCGTTTACTGACATATGATAGTTTTTTTTAAACTCTACTTATATAAGACTTCCATGGGCTCATCTGAAGCTATAAGAAACTCTACTGATGCAAACTATTGCATCTGTTGCACAGTATAACTTCCCTCCCTGAACAAAACACCCCTTGGATGTTGACAGGCTCTTAACACTTTGGGCCTCAGCCAGACTGTGCTGCAGCAAAACATCTTATGAGCCAAAGCCTCCCTTCTCCACTATCAGCACATGATAAGCCACCCAAACTTGCTGTACAATAGTAGTCATGATTGGAATTGGCATTAAAATCACTCAGTGTGACTGAGCCAGTGCTACTTTTCCTTCAAAGGAAGGTATTGTTATTGTCATTGTCTACTGTACAAGCTCAGTCAATTTCTCACTTGATTGAGCCTATACAAAACTCATTTTCCCCAATCCTCCTGACTGTTGTATTGCTTACATTTTTTTGTCAAAGCATGGATCCGCTTTTTACTTTTGCAGCTTCGCAAACTTCCTGCAATTTGCTCGACTGAATGGCAAGTAATTAGCTCTTTCGATTGTTGGAGTCGGAGCGGCCTGCTGACCATCCACAGACCGGTTTATAGAGTGTATAACACGAGCTCAGGAAACACTCAGCAAACCTCCAGGTTGGCACAACCTTAGGCGTCTCATATTAAATTTACACTTCTCTGCACGAGAGTGACAATTCATTAATTAGCTGCCAAAAAAGATGTTGTTATACATCGAGGAAACCCGTCTGTGTTTTCTTAATATTGCTGATAGGGAGGTGTGTGTTTCAGCTGAATATTAATGTAACGACAGGTGTGAAAGGAAATCTGGAGTAAAAAAAACTTGAGCTTCATTTATAGCGGATGGTTTCATTAGTCACACAGCAGACGCCCCGCTGTCTCCTCCCTAAAACATCTGTTGAGCAGTGTTGGACAGTGCTCCTGTAGAAACAGACTAGTAACAGAGACATGACAGCTTGCAAGACAATTGTAGAGTCGGGCAAGCGCGCAGGCTGTTTGGGGCTTTTAAAGACACGGCAGAGCAGCAGGACAAAGATACGAGCTGCAGCCTACGAGGAGATAACAGAAGGCTGAGAAGTGTTCGGGGCTACGCTTGTGTTGCTTTTCTATTCATAATACCAGGGTCTTGGTGAGGACAAATCTGTGATGCAGTTAAACACCACAACATTCAAGCAACAGTTTTATCTCTGAATTGCATATTTGTAATCAACATTTTAATGTTTATTTCTAATGTGGTGGTGATGGAGATTTTTTTTAAATCTATGATACATGATTACTTAAAACTACTTGGCTAATTAGGGGCGGTGTTTGGCTCGGTTGGTGGAGCGCCCGCCCCATGTGTTGAGGCTACAATCCTCGCTGCAGGCGGCTTTGTATTGAGTCTATAAGGGGTTGAAAATCAGAGCACACAAGTCAGTGGTCCTAAAATGTGTTTCTCTTCAATAATACACATTCTCGGAGGCGACGTGACGTCTTCCACATATGGGCTTCCTTCGCCTTTCAAACGGAGCAGAACCGGTCTGACACAACACCGGCAGTAGAAGCAGGTTCATGGAGCTGTGAGCCGTGCATGAAAAAACAAGCACACCGAATGTGCGGTGTGTGCATTACGTGCATCTACATTGAAAGTTATGAATGTCCATCCATCCATTATCTATACCGTTTTATCCTTACGGGTCACGGGTGAGCTGGAGCCTATCTCAGCTGACTTCGGGCGAGAGGCGGGGTACACCCTGGACAAGTCGCCAGTCTATCGCAGGGCGAACACATATATAGACAGACAACCATTCACACTCTCATTCACACCTATGGGCAATTTAGAGTCACCAATTAACCTAACCTGCATGTCTTTGGACTGTGGGAGGAAGCCGGAGTACCCGGAGAGAACCCACGCATGCACGGGGAGAACATGCAAACTCCACACAGAAGGGCCCCTGCCCCCTGGGTTTGAACCCAGAACCCTCTTGCTGTGAGGCGACAGTGCTAACCACTGCACCACCGTGCCGCCCGAAGTTATGAATGTGTGTGTGCAAAAGACACTATATCTGACCATCAGGAGAATGGTTGCCCTAACCCATAATATTAATATTAAAGGTTATTTGATGATGTTAAACAACAATGACTATGCATATGACTATGCATATGAACAATGAATATGCAAGAACACAGGGAGAGATCCCCACCCAATGGTGGAACACCTCCATCAGTCTCTTTACTAACTCCCTCTGTGCGCTGAGTCATTCAGAGTGTCCAGACTTTGCTGTTTGTATGTCAACCACATTACATAATCAACCCCCACCAAAAACAATCCAAGTCAGTCACTTAATTATTTTGATGCAAGAAGCTCAAGTTCTTGCCTTGTTAGCTACAGCAGGTAGATCACTGAACACTTTCATTAAAAGTCTGATGTTTCACCAAACAAGTGAAATCATAAAAAAAAAAGTTTCACTGAATTCCAAAGCAGCCTAGTAAATCAGGAAAAGCCAAAGTTGTAGAAACTTGACTGAAAAAGCACACATCAATCACCCCCCTCTCAGACTGACAAGTGAGTTATCAAAACAGCCAATAACTCTCACAAAGACCTCAGTTTCTTTTTCATCATAAAGGCAAAACAAAGCGGTGAAACTCTAAATTAGAAGATTCGGCATCCGAAAAATCTGATTTGCTCTTTTCCAAATGTATGAGGCCATGGTACAAAAGAGCATGGAGACAGAAAGGGAATATTGTCTAATTATAGAAGCAGGATGTTGTTGAAGAGCTCCTCTGCGCCTTGAGCTTTGTTAAAGTTGCACTGCAGTACAGACTGCAACTTAATCTTGATAGCAATAAAAGCAGATGTACTGTAACTTCAACGTCAGTTACGAGATTTATAACAAACATACATGCACGGTACAACTTTAGGGTCTCCTGAATGTAGCACATTATTATGAGGTTTACATAATATTGATTCTAATGATAGTTTTACAACAATCATTGTTATTTTTGCTTCATTCTATCAAAGAGTAATGCAACTGGAACTCTATTTGCCATAAAACCTCCTGTTTAACACGACACAGACTTCCTGGAGCCTCTTCTGCTACCATCCCATTCATAATAACTTATGACGTTATTCTTCATCACTCTTTGGACTTTACATGGGGCTCTGGCTCCCTAGTCAGTTCTACACTGTCATGCAAAGATGTTAAACTATAATTCATTCCTTTCTACGAATGACTGCTGGTCATATTTAGGGGTTTTACAAAGAACAACTAAATTCTAAACTTTTTAATTAGACAAAAAACGAAAAAAACAGAGTTATATTAATACCCGACATTCGATGTCTTTACCTTAATAGTGGGAGGTGCAATGGCCAAGTATTTGTCTCCATTGTGATAGGTGATGGACTCTTGTCCTATGATTATAGCTCCACCAAATGGCTCTGGCACTAAAATGCAAGCACATAAGCACAAGAGTCAGTGTTTATCAAATGGTTGGTCTGAATGAAAAGGAAAACAGGTAACAAATCAGACTTAAAACAATTCTAGTACTAAATCCAGGAAAGAGGCACAGAGGTTTCCTGTTGATTACTACTAACTTGACTTACTCCTTCGGTAATGTTCACAGTGTGTATGCTCTGATTACCTGGGATGACCATTGATGCCTCAGCCTCCACATTCTCCTGTTTCCAGGGGCCCTTGTTGAACTCCTTCTCCCTCAGAGAGACCTCATAAGTCTTCACATGGCGTCCCTGTGGATCCTACATGACACAATAGGGCAAAATGTTACACTTCAAGGACAAGCATTTACCAGCAAAGTCTTTCCTTTAAAGAGGAACTATGCAGGATTTGTATCTTGACTATGCTACTTTTTTACCCTAATTAAACACCTTTGGAGTAATTGTGATGATTTAATAAATGGCTTAAAAGGTACATTGTGTAGGAATTATTCTCATCTAGCGTTGCAGTTGTATATCGCAAGCAACTCAATTGTATTTTTCATGCTGCATTCACGTGAAATTGGGCAGACGGCAGACGGATGACAGCCGCTGCACGAAACGGCATAAACAAGCCTCTATGTAAACAAGTGGTCTGTAGGCATGAGGCAAAACAATACATGTGACAATATGTTGTCATGGCAATGTCGTATTGTTGACCTGACCCACATTTTACCAGCTTTCTCCGGACTTCTGTGACTAAAATGACATCTGGTTTGTTACCGACGGCCGTCTGCCCGACTGCACGTGAATGCAGCTCTCTGCCTTCCACCCAGTGTGTCACTTATTGCATCTCTTGAGCCTCTGCCAAACACAAATGTGCCCAGTAACCTGTAATCTTGTTTATGACAGATTAAACTACTGCTCTATTGATTGCTTTCTCACTGGCTTCATTTTAAACAAATGCACATGGCCAGGAGGAGGGTTAGCAAAACAGAGGAAAAGCAAGTGGACTTGCACAGTTCCCCTTTAACACACACTCCTACATCCATGTCCTGTGTCTTCTCCTATAGTACCTGGTAGATGAAGCAGACAGTCGGGGCCTGGCAGCCATAAAGGAAGTGAACATCGATGACCTGGAGCTCCTCCAGTCTGATGTTGAAGGCCTTGAGCTCACGGTTGTCCCGGTCCAATGGAATCACCTTGAACAAGCCATCGTACAGCCGCAGACCAATCATGCGGCATTCTGGGTCTACAATTCCGATAATCCCTGTCTCTGAAGGACGTCCAATACGATCCTGAAAGAGAGCGTTTTGGTTTGAAAACAGTCAAGGCCAGCAGTACACTGTACTGAAACTACGACAACATTTCTCCCAAAATTGAAAAAAAAGTCATTCAGAGCTTTCACTGGCTGAAAATGACTAAAATATCAAAATGTCTTTTCAGACCTTGAATAAAATCTTTGCATAATAATGCAAAGAAAACATGTTCAATTTTATTCCTAAAGAACACAGCAAGAATATTTTAACTCAGAAAGAGTTTATAAATCAGTTTTTCAATGTTTAATCCCAGCAGTGGTTTTTATAATCTTCCTATAAAACCAGATGTGGTTCAGGTGATGACCTCATCAGCGTCTCATTAAGTAGAATGAGTTGTGTTTGTGTTGGTATTTAAAAAAGAAAAGAAAAGAATGACTTTCATACATGTAGAGATGCTTTTAAGAAACATTTCTTAAAGTGGTCTCTTATTTTTTTCCAGAGCTGTATACTGACTGACAAACTGCAAAAATCATCTAAAATTCATGAGTCCATATAACGATCCAGCAGATCTGAAGAACTATATTTGTATTGGTGTGTCACTCACCTGGACATTGCCGTGAGCACGGGTGATGATATCAATGCTCTCTCCGTTTTGTTTGTATTCTAGGATGCAGGCGTTGTACTTGGATGTGAGAATGAACAGCAGGTCTTTGCTCTCACCCTGAACAAACGAGAAGAGACACCCACAGTCATCAAAGACCGAACATGCAGAGGCCTAATTTTAATTTCATTAACATGGTTCAGTATAACAGGTTGTCACAGTAGTGCTGATCAAACATCCTGATTAAGTGCCTCCAGCCTAAGTAGTAGAGACAGCCTTTAACAGTGTTTGAATCCACTAGTCAGCCCGAGGACACCTAACATTATGGGACTATCATCTCTGCCAAGTTTTATAATAACCATTCATGTGAGGAAATATTCTGTCCCCCATTTTATACTTAACAAATTAACATTGTGTCAAATGCACCTTCCAGATAAAACATATAATTTGTATGAGTTAATCTGTGGGTGCAATTATCAATCATTTTCATTGTTGTTGTTAAAGTTGTTTATTATTCTTGGCAGGATAAACCCCTTGAGTTGTCGCAACTCGTTTTCGAGGGGGTCCAGATGTGAAATGACCTGTAGAAAGATGTTAATTAATCTTACTTATTATCAATTAATTCCTTAAGCATTTAATTTGAAATAAATGTCCCAAACAACTTTGCAGTACAATGTCTTCAAACATCAAGTCAATAGTCAGAATGGCACAAGAGAACAGCAGTCAGTTATCAATATATTTGCAGATTTTCTTTCTGAGAAACCATGAAATATATCAATGACACCAGATTTTTTGACATACCACAAAAGGAACAAAATAAGCCAGACTGTTCTGTAACTGTGGGTTAAAATTGTCTGTTATTATTTTTTGTCTGTCTGCGTCTGTTTTGTTTTGATATTGTCTGTCTATGTTCTGTTTAGTAATTGTCTATTCTAGTGAATGATTTGTGGTCGCAAGGTTTTAAAGTCTTAATAATAATTCTTCATTTATATAGCACTTTTCACAGCACAAAGTCACAAAGTGCTTCACAAAACATAATAAAACAACACAGTATATACAAAGAGGGTGAAGATCAGCGAAGAATAAAACAGTGACAAAATCAGTTGGCATGCAGTTCAAAGGCCTGTCAAAACAGGTGGGTTTTTAACTGCGCCTTGAAAACTTCGACCGATGCTGCGGCTCTTAAGTCTGGGGGAAGAGTTTTCCAGAGTCTGGGGGCCACCAAACGAAAGGCTCGGTCTCCTTTCGTTTTGAGGTTGGTCCGGGGAAGGACCGGCTGGTGATGTAGGGCTGGAGGAGGTCGGAGGTGTAGGCCGGGGCAGACCCATGCAGGGCACTGAAAGTGGTAACCAGTATTTTAAATCGAACTCTAAAGCTATGGGGAGCCAATGTAGGGCGTGGAGGATTGGGGTGATGTAGCAGGACTTCTGTGACCGAGTTAGCAATAACCTGGTGGCAGCGTTCTGTATTAGTTGTAGACGGTCCAAATGATTTATTGAGGCAGGTAAACAGTGAATTACAGTAATCGAGTCTGGGTGAGATGAAAGCATGGACGGCCAGTTCGAGTTCTGAGTGGGATACCATGGGTCTGAGTTTGGCAATATGTCTGAGTTGGAAGAAGCAGGTGCGGGATAAGGTTTTGATGTGTTTGTCTAGAAGCAACTTCTTTCAAAGTCTTCTGTGTCTATGTTATCTAGGACACTTCCTTGGAACAACGGCTTATGCTAAGCGCAGCGCATTTACACTGATGCTTAACGCATCAATTTTGATGAATGTGCATTGTCCCGACTCAATAATTAAATAAATGAAATGAAAAACTTTGGTATGAAGTTAAGGTTGTACATTTAACCACAAGTTCTGGCAAATGACCCAACAATCTGATAGAAACAGACACGACACCTACCTTGGGCCTGAAGAGCTCCATGACAGCAATCTTTCCATACATGCCGACTTCTTTGACGGGCCGCAGCCCCTCTGCTGTGACCACATAGATCTCCAACCGTGTGTTTTTGGCTATGAGCAGATTTAGGTCGTCTGCAGATGTGAAATGACCTGAAGAGAGATCAACATTTGAATCATGTTAATTATACTGCTGCAGGAGGAAAACATATCAGCAGTACTGACTAAAAAACAAACATTTCTCTATTAAATATTTTATTTGCAGTGCAGCAACACTGGGAGACAATTATTTCTGCATTCAAAGGACATTAGGACAGACCATTTTCACTATTAATTGTTGTATTAGTTATGATTTCAATTCCCTTAGTTAGTCTGTGAAGAGTTAAAAAATTATCAAAGAAAAAACTTGTCACAGGACTCTGTTATAACATATTAATATTTTTAAAAAATGTCACATTAGATATTAGGCTATAACCTGCAATTTTTGTTGACAAATACTCATCTTGCCATAACCAAACAGGTGCAATTAACTTCAGGTACGTTTTTTTTTTATTGTATGTTTCTACTGGAGAAATTGACAATTCTAATAAATATCTGTTAATGATAATAAACAACAGTTTTAACAATACTGCTGGATACACTACCTTATGGTAAAAATCTAAACATATATTTGATGAGGCTTTTAATGTAAGTGGTAAAAACAAATGCGTGCGCAAAATCTTAATTTGTCACGTTAGTAATTTAACCTGTCACATTAGTGTGTTGATTAAAGTAAAATTCGGCAAGAAGTGTTACAACTCAAACCGCATTAGAGTAAAGTTACACCAGTTCTACTTGTTTGACGTTCCACTGCAGGAACCAGAGACGCTCAGGAACACGCTAATGGGGCGTTCAGGTACCTCACAGGCCGTGAGGTCTCTCGGTTATTGTTTCACCGTCACCTTTTACGTATTCTGTTATTTTGTGGTGCATCGGCCACACAAGCTTTCTTATCATTTTCTTATCTAAAAACACGGACTTCCACAGATATCGCACCCATAGTCTGGAGTAACTGACTGGTTGTGTTAATAATGATAATGATAAAACGTATTTTGATCTGGGGCAGCCGCCGCCGGATCATACAACAGCTAATGTTTAATCAGCGGATGGGACATAAACAGATGAGATACGCGTGTGTGTGCCATGACTTGGCTGCAGAAATCCTAATGCTAATGTAGCAAGTAAACATTTGACTTAGCAAAACAAAAGCTAGCAGCCGCTCCGGGCCCGTTTGGATCACAGCAGTTGTAGCGCGGGAGCTCAGCTAGCACGCAGGTGGGGAAATGTTTCCCTCTCTGCACAACTGCAAAATACAAGCAAAAACAAACAGCGGGAGTTTACCGGTGATGCAGGCGTTCACTGCCGTGGGCTTCTGGGCTGTTACCACGTAGTTGTACGACATGTTTCACAACAACAAAAGACAAACACCAGAGAAGTGTTTTAATCTTCCACAAGTCACAAAATCATTGATAATAAAACTCCCGGAAGTAGTTAGCCGAGCAGTTTGGGCACGGAGGATGGCCGTGACGGGGGCTGAGAGGCGCGCTGCCGGCGGTAGAGCGTCCCTTGTGGAGGGGAGGGCCTCCTACATCACTCATGGTTTGTAATAATGATGGCCCGAACAAAATAATGTAGCTACATTCCTCACAGGATTTTTTTTATGCCACCACACTGACAGTTTTAGTTATTTGCTACTTTTATTTTTTCCTGAAAGAATATAATGGACCCTCATAAAACGATGCGGTTTAAACCATGTTTCAACGACTAGGGATTCAGACACACATCAAAGTCACCTGGCTGTCGGTGTCTGTTTCTATGAACACTCTGATTGTTTTCAAATGTAAAATATTTTCATTGAAGAAGAAAAAAAGTCAGAGGGAGGTGAAGTAGACCTCCAGGTTTAATGGGGAAGTTTTCAAGAGTACAGGGTTAGTGTAAATTACAGATATAAAATATAGGCCCGTGACAGGCACAATAGAATACATGAGATTAATGAAATGGAAATATGTTTAACGACTTGCACTGCAATGAAATAACAACATTTACTTTTTCAAGGTGCTCAAAAATAACTCCGACTCGACAAGTAGTTCAGAGGACCTCCTCATCGATCTCCTCATCCCCACGTAATATACTGTACTGTTGTCTCTGAGGGTTTTGCTTATT
The DNA here is from genome assembly GCA_030347415.2 of Decapterus maruadsi. Classification (NCBI taxonomy): domain Eukaryota; kingdom Metazoa; phylum Chordata; class Actinopteri; order Carangiformes; family Carangidae; genus Decapterus; species Decapterus maruadsi. The sequence goes on along the minus strand of CM064900.1, from coordinate 23,055,744 downwards.
TTACCATTTATTTTCAGGAAAAAAAATAGGGGTGGTAGCCTGAAATGTATTTCCAGTGCAAAACACTGAAATATCGGATTGTTCCTGAAGGTTCGTGAACACACCTGCACGTGTGGCACCGTTGCCATGGAAGCAAAAAACACGGCTTGCACCGCTAGTGAACAGCTAACTTTGACGTTATTCTGTCGTTTGCAACACAATGGAGACGCCTGAAAACACAGGTGATGAAAACCTGACGATAAAACTTACCGCCATTCGAGGAAATAACCTGGTAAGTTTGCTCGACGTTTGCAAAAGTGATAAAGTAAGTTACACTTGCTTAAGAACTAACTACCTACCATTAGTATCGTAACGACTAAAGAAACAGGTGTAACAATGAATGTTCATAATACCTATTAACTGGCTAAATAAATCAATCAAATGTAGACTATCAGGTTATCCAAGTGTGGTTTGAGGTAATCAGGAAAATGTTTGGATTTGGTTGCAGTTTTGGTTGAACAATGTCTTTAACAGAACAAGGTTTTATAAGTTACATTTCAAGTTTTAGTTTAATACGTTTATTTGTATCAGGGGCAATGTACAAAATAACATTAGCCTCGAGATGAGAAGAGATGCCTTGTACCGGATATAGCTTACTGGCTACTTTCCATCCGTAGTCCCTGGACAGGTAAGTAAAAACAATACGAAACGTAAGAATGATCAATTTACATCATCTAAACATCCATACACATATGCATACACCCTCTCACACATCACAGGACATAGGCCTATTTCATATCAGAAAATACTGTACTTAACACTTTGCCAAGGTTAAAAATAATTTTGGCTCATGATTAATGCTGACATGACTGATTTCTTAGGATCCATTGTTTGACTTCCCTGGAAAAAACATTGAAGTCTGTACAAAGTTTCAGATTAGTTGGAAGATTGTTCCATGATTTTACAGATTGAAAAGAAAAGGCAGATTGAGCAAAGGCAGAGCTACATTTAGGAATATTACAATCTCCACTTGAGACAGTGGAGTGTAGTGGAGAGTTTAACAAAGGTTTTCAATGGAGGGGTCCTCAACATTATGAGTTATTTTGTACACTAAACATTCAAACACATAATTAAATTATCAAAACTAAGCATTTTATATTTGTTTAGTATTTTACAGTAATACTGTCGTGACTTCCTGTCTAGAATTTTTTGATAAATTGGGCATTGGTAGAGAAAACTGTTCAGTTTTATTTTCTTGCAAATCAATATTTAATTTATTTAGAATATAATCAACACATGAATTCATATTGACAATTGTTTTAATTATAGCCCTCTTACAAAATAGTTGAAAACTATATAGACTTTGGACTCTGGGCGTATATTTTTGACTCTATGCCAAATGCACACCACTTTAACTGAACAGTTTATTTGTTTTATTTCCAACATTTATTGGAAAATAACACAGTAAACTGCTGGAACTTTAATGACTGGTACAGTATCAGTGCACTTCAAAAACCAGCCACACCAAAAGACTGGTGTGTGGACCAAACTACTCACTCGTGTAACATATTGTTCTTCTTCTCTCTTCAGCAAGGGAAAAAGGGAGGAAACTTCCAGTGTGTCCTGAAGGTTGAAATGGATGGAGTAGTGCTGGGAGAGTCAGACAAGAAACAGTTCGACCTTGTGGAGCAGTGTGTTGACTACGACTTTACCTGCGCCTTCCCCTGCCCCAATGACATTCAGGCTCTTAGTTACATGGCCCATAAACCGATTATACGTAAGTTGATTGTAAAAAATATATATTTCTCTGTCCTCTTGATAGTTCGCATTGCTGACAGGTGAGCAAAGCAAAGTCGAACAATGAGTTTTCCAAATAATCCATTTCACTCAACTCAACATAGAGAATATTTCACATGACCTGCAAGACATTCTGCGCAAATATTGTTGCTCATGAAGTTCAGGAAACTGGATAACTGAAAAACACTGACTTTTGCTACGATTTCATTGTAAGAAAATTCAATTTCAAAACTGAAATAGTTATCCCATTATTTTGATAACGCTGGTGGTAATTTGCTGATCATAGTGAACAAAAACAGAAGAAACCCTGAAAAAAATCATGCCTTCTTGTGTAGCTCTCTGTTTTAACAACACAGTTTTTGTTTTCTTCTTTTTGGATGGCTTTATTGTGATCAGTGACAATCATAGAGCTCCACCCTGAAGAGAAGAAAATTGAGGCAAGGACATCGGTGCTGGGCCAAGCAGTGGTCGACCTGCTCCCACTGCTTCAGGGTAAATCTGCTTGATATGTTTTTTTATGGTAATTTAGACTAACCTCTGTTTCCCCAAATGTCGACTGGGTTCTGTGGATTTTCTCATCCATATTCAGGTCAGCGCAGCTTCTCATCCGCTGTCCCAGTGAATCCAGTGACCAGTCCCCCAGTCAAACTATCCTCCCAGGTTGGTTAGTTGAATAAATGAATTCATAAAAGGGATAGGCTAACATTTTCACAAATTGGCCCATTGCCATAATCCCTATAGTTTAAGCAGTAGGTTCATTTCCTTTAATTGTCGGTGCAAGCTATTTTTAGAATGGCAGAGCAGAGCCACAAGCTACTGAGAGCTACACTATGAAGGCTAATGGGATTTCTTGGTTTCCTTCATTAAACTCATCAAATACACAATCCAACAACTCCAAAACGCTCTGGTGGACAAGTTGTGACCTGCACATTCACCACACTATGAGATAATAACAGAACGTTACGAGACAGAGTTGTTTAGAGTTGTTAGAGGCAAATTCATGCAAAACCACTGATGTGCATTTCCAGTTTTTCAGCAAGCAGTCTTTGCATTTGCCTCGAAAAACAACTCTGTCTGGTAACATCCTGTTATTATCTCATGACGTGGTGAATGTGCAGGTCACAACTTGTCCACCAGACCGTTTTGGAGTTGTTGGATTGTGTATTTGATGAGTTTGATGAGGGAATCTGCTCCGCCATTCTAAAAATAGCTTGCATCGACAATTAAAGGTAACGAACCCACTGTTAACATAGGGATTATGGTAATGGGCCAAATTGCCTTAATGTTGAACTATCCCTTTAAATGCTCATGACAGCTATTTCACCAATGTGTGTTGCATCCTCTCTCAAACACTATTGTGCCTGATTATTTTGATTCCCTTTAGTGGTCAACCTTGGATGTATGTGTGAGTGTATCGGCTCCAATTCTGTCGGAGGTTGATCTTTTAGCCTCCAACCTGTTGAAGGTGACCATAGAAACAGCTTACTCAGTCCCTGATTCATGGATGCTGCCTCCTTGTCCTGTCCCCACTCCGACCACCTACACTGCTGCCCTGGAAGTTCCACTTACCGCACAGGTGAGTTTTCACACTGTGGGCTTCATGGTAAAACTTTGAATTTCAGTCTTTTCAGCATGAAGGATTGAAACACTGGATGTACTATTCCTCTGACTCCTAGAAAGATCAAGTGCTGCTGTTCAGTGAGGGGCAGCTGAAGGCTGGGGGGCAGAGGGAGGAAAGTGGCAGACAGAGGAAGAGGCCCCATCAGGCTCTGCTGGTGCCTGGGAACCACTTCCTGTCAGGAGCCTTTTTCCAGGCGGAGCCCATTGAAGAGGAGGACGGTCAGCTGACAGGCTTAGAGGTAATTGCAAATTTGTTCTGCACTTGCTGCTGCTTGTGTTTGCACGTTATTGTCATTGAAGGGATAGTTCAACGTTTTGGCAAATTGGCCCATTGCCATAATCCCTATAGCAGTGATCATCAACTGGCGGCCCGCGGGCCGAATCCGGCCCGCCGAACCTTCCAATCCGGCCCGCGACTGAGTTCTTATAGTTTACAAGCATTGTATTTATCGGGCTCTGTGCGCCTGTAAGTCAATGTGCTGGGAAATGGAGACACGCTCAAAGTGTTTGTGTGTGCCTATGAGCCCCTGCGCTGGGATTAGGAAACACCGCATACCCAAAGCACCATGCATGAAAGTTTAGGGAGCTGCTGGACTGCAGGGTTTTCCCTGCCCGTCTGCAGAGGCCAGCTGGGTGATTTTGGCCGCCGCGGCCGCCTCGGTTAAACGCCGTGGTTGGTTGTGCATGCGTTCAGATGTAGTCTTTTGCGCACTTACACCCATTCAGTGTAGATGCGCGCTATGCACGCTCTCAAAACAGAAGCGATTTGGTAGCGACGCGTGTTTGATGCCACTCAGTTGTTGTTGTTTTTTTTCTGTACGGACCTCCTCCGGTGTTGTGTCCCGGTTCACCCTCGGCCTGTGTCTCTCCTACTGTTTCCCACTGAGCTCTGTCGTGTGTGGAAAAATGTCGCCTCCAAGATGTAAAATGTGCATTATAGAAGAGAAACAAGCATTTCAGGACTACTGACTTGTATCAATCAGAACCGATTGTCAGCCTCCTTTCATATGTAGGCTGAAAATCACAGGCCTGGTCAGCAGTGTAAAGCTCCAGCATGAGAGTATCTGAAAGTCAGCTGTCAAGATTTTTCATTTTATCATACAAAACACCAAAGATATGTAAATGAAAACTATGAGCTTACAGGTAAAATAAAATATTAGCAACTAAATGATTTGGCAAAAAGGTGACTTTAATTTCAATCTTGGCCTATTTGAATGTCCGGCCCCCAAGATGTCTGTTGAGAAAGATTCTGGCCCTTCGACAAATATAGTTGATGACCCCTGCCCTATAGTTATAGCAGAACATTACGAGACAGAGTTGGCAAATGCAGAGACTGCTTGCTGAAAAATTGCCTCCCACGGGAATGCGCATCAGTGGTTTTGCATGAATTTACCTTGAAAACAACTACTTGCTGGTCACAACTTGTGTAGTAGAGTGTTTTGGAGTTGTTGGATTGTGTATTTGATGAGTTTGATGAGGCAAACCAAGAAATCCCATTAGCCTTCGTAGCGTAGCTCTGACCAACTTGTGGCTCTGCTCTGCCGTTCAAAAAATAGCTTGCACCGACAAATAAAGGTAACAAACCTACTGCTAAGACTACAGAGATTATGGCAATGTGCCAATTTGCAAAAAGGTTGAACTATCCCTTTAACTGTCCATACACAGACCTGCATGAAAATGAACGCTTTAGTTTTCATTTGATAAATAGACTAGACTTTGAGGTCATCTTCAAGTTAAATTGGAGACATACGTATATAGGCTTAGATAATGGCTGATGATAGACAGAGTAGTGTCATTTAAAAGTAAATTTCCCTTAGTAGCACATCAAATTCTGTAGATGATTAGAGCAGTGACCCAGCCTGGAGGCAGGCTCAGCTACATGGTCAGCTACAAGACTGAAAGGCTTAATGTCCCTGCAGGACCGGGGATTTCGTAATGAAGCAGAGACCACGAAGAGCAGAGTGAGCTGGGACACAGAGATGCGCTGCTTTTTGGATGAAGGAGGAACAACCAGGTCAGCTACACACACACACTCCACTTCACTACCTCACACCTGTTGAGGAGAATAAAGAGAGATTATACTGGGAATGGAGAAAGTCAGTCATTAATTTCCTGGGGCGACATATAGACTTTTAAGAAGTCATACAAAAGAACCAGATTTGAAGATTATAGCAGAGCATACACTTTGATCCTCATTCAGTGGAGGGAAAAATGGAAATCAGTTGATCTTATTGCTGATTGATTCTCATGGCCATTTATTGGACCTGGTTTTGATCTGTATAACTCTGAATTTAATTCCTTGAATGAAATCTATGTAAAGAATACTGGTCTAATAATGGAAGACATTACAGCAATAAATAAATAAGTAAAGTTTATTTCTGTTCATTTAAAAGAATAGTTCACCCAAAATTCAAATTTCACTCATTATCTACTCACCCTCATGTCGACTAAGGGCTGGGATAAGTTCCAGAGATATCCGTGGCTTCTCTGAATTACAGGGGGTCTCGGTATAGCAGTGCATGTCCATGTCAAGTCAAGTCAAGTCAATTTTATTTCTAGAGCACATTTAAAAACAACAGATGTTGACCAAAGTGCTTTACATACAACATTAATTCAAACAAAGACAGAGCAAAACACAAATAAACATTAAAACAACATGTAACGGTTGCAAATGGATACCAACTGTCTTCGTAACAAAAAGACACACCACAAAACATCCAAATACATCCATGCTGCTCGTATGTAATGTCCATCTTGTATTGAAGCCCCAAAATGCGAAATTGTCCCAGAAAAAATTTAATAAGTCTATATTTCAAGCTTGTTTGCAGCGGAAGCTCCTCTTCCTGGCAATAGCATGATGCATTTAAGTGAATTGAAGTGCAAAAGTAAGTGGATAATAGTAGAGAATACAGAAACATATGTGAAAATATGGTGAATAAATGTTGACTGTAATTTTCAGGCTACGGCAGAGGATCGCTGAGAACAGACTGTGGCCGGTGGAGATTGCGAGGCTGCTGGCTCCGCTAGGAAAGGAGGTAGAAAGAAACCAAGCAGAGCTGCTATTTCCTCTTCATAGTGTAGTATTGATTCTCCAGTCCACCTTTGTAACTTAAACCAACTGTGAGAAATTGGAGGCAACAACATAACAACATCCACAAACATTAAGTAGTTGGAAAAATAGTTGAAAGATAAATTTGTGTGTGTGCATGTGTATGTGTTTAGATAGCTGAGGAGAACCCAGAGATCCCCTTCCATGGTGTGGCGTTCATTGACATGGGGCCGCTGCTGTATCCGGGAGTGAGACGCATCCGTGGAGCATACAGCATCCAGCCCTTCTCTGAGGCCGAGTTACAGAGCAAGGTCAGACAAAGTCACTCAGGCATGTTTACTGTATAGCAGAGGTCTTAAAGGGGGTCCACAGAGGTGCTGCAGGGGGGTCATGGAATTTCTGGTTCATTAGACAATGTTTTTTTTCTTTAGTTTACACATTTATGTTAAAAATGAAAATGTCAATTTGAATAGCTTGTCTGCATAATTATCAGACATAGCTGATATCAGCATTATTATCAGTGAACAAAGTCTGTTTATAAACTGCAGAGGGACGGCCCCCTACTCACTGTAGCTTGTACATTTTTAGAAAAAACATGAATATACGAACCTGTGTATTATTTAAAAAGCTTAGTGTTGAATGCACAATAACAAGCTACGTTAACACATGGTTCTGGGCCCAGTAGGGGTAACTGCTCCATCTCCCTGTCAGTTTGGGGGTCCTTGGCCTGAAAAACGTTGAAGACCCCTGCTATATTGAATTAATATGGCTATGTCTTGGGTCATACACAAAAAAATATAGAAAATCATCTACTAATCCTGCTCCATGGTGTGTGCACTGTTTTTCTGACTTTGTCATATACCTTTGGCTCACAGAACCAGAGGACTGTCAGTGTGTTGAAGGAGCAGGCCAAGGCTGCAGCCAACCAGATGAAAGCTCGTGCCAGCTCAGCTGCTGGCTCTCACAAGGGGAGGGGCGGGAAGAACTCTGATGGAGGCAGCAAAGGAGTCAGGGATTCAAAGGAGCCAGCCAAAAAGGTTAGTAAAGTCAGGAGATTCAGGAGGACCTGGACTGAAAATATTTTTTTTTTGCACGGAAGCTTAATTTACAGAAGTTTGACGAACAATGAACAAGTGCTGAAAAGTTTTCTAAAGCTTTCTTGGATTTTAGCAAATGAAAAGCACATATTTTTGTTTCAGCATAAAGTGGCATGGAAATATATACAGGTTGTGTTTGTGATGGCTGGGCCGTAATATAATGTGTTTTTTGTCACAGCAGCCAGCTGTCAATCATAGCAAACCTGCTGCAGTCGACATCATCGCTGCCGACGCCGTGACTGAAACTGAACCGCACATCAATACAGAGGGAAATGTAAGTTTGAGATGATCAGCAGCACAGCTCTGGTTAGTAAGATTTTAGAAGCCTTCTGAGTATTAACAGCTCATTCTTCTTAATGACAGATGTATGTGGAGGCCAGAACGTATATTATTATTGAGATAGCCGTGGATAAACCTCTGGTTCCCAAAACATCTCCAGAGGAACTGGCCAGAAGGTAATGTGTTCCATAAATCCTCTGAGTGTCCTATGGTTACTGATTTTGACCTGATTCTTTTAGTTACAGTGTTTCTAGATTGTGGCCCTAGGATATCAGAACATTTCTGAAGTTATTTAGTTATTATGAATTCAGTTACTTATTTAAAGGTATCGTTCAACATTCTGGCAAATTGGTCCATTGCCATAATCCCTATAGTTTTCATCAAATACACAATCCAACAACTCCAAAACCCTCTGGTGGACAAGTTCAGTAGCTCATCTTCATTTTCCTCGTGTGCTGCTGGGCTCCTGTCCTCCTCTCTGCACTGTAGGAGCTCTGTTGTGCACAGCGTAGCTTCACTTCACTGACCTGCTGTCCAGCAGTGCAAGGCTGTCCCTTTCTAAAGCAGAGGATGAGGTCGGCTTCATTCCCTTCAGTCTTCACAGAAAGTCCACAAGCTTTGAAAGACTTTCTTGTCATATCCTTGTCAGTTTGTCCCAGGCGGCAATTTTTTTTTTTTTTCTGACCCGGCCTGCATTTATTTGTTTGTGTGAACAATGTCCACAGACCATTATATGAGTATTTAATTAAATACTAGCTATTAAATGAGGAAATACAGTAGATGGTCATTGACTCGGTGTGGAACATGGATGTGCTGAGATGTGTCTCTGTTTCCTTCAGGTTGAGGGCATTGATTCCGCCCAGAGTCCAAACTCCAGCAGGTCCTAGCAGAGCAGAAAGAGTAAAATACAGACACACTTACAGAAACACACAATAATACATACCCAAGTAGACAATTGCTCCTTTTCTGATTTCTCTCTTCTGGTGTGTGTTATACAGGCATTGCTAGACTTCCACAAGCAGGTCGGCAATGTGGTGTCCCAGGTTTCAGACCAGTATAAGGAATTGATTGAGACAGGAAATGAACAACTGCTTGACTGCAGTCAGGAGCAAATGAAGATGCAGGTGATGGGAGCACTCAATGTCTCTGGAAGGTACTTTGCCTTCAAGGAACAGATGAAGGTCAGTCCTGCACACATTAAAAGTGAACTGATGACACTTATGTAAACTCTAAGAGTAATATTGTCGGAATGGCTCTGCTGTGTTTCTGGTGTGTAGCTTGCAGTGGTGAGGCTTGTACGTGACAAGATGCAGAGAACAGAGCCAATCGCTGACCCTGAGGAGTTAAAAGCTTTTGTCAGCAAGCTCTATGTTTACCTGGTGGAAGAGATGCACATAGCGCTCAACAAGGTAACAAACACACACACACATTTACACACAAATACACGGACTCTCAACGCTGTCCTCTCCACTTTACCAGATTTATTTAGATGACGTAGATGATGATGATGATGAAGATGACTCCTCGGATGTGATCCTGTTGAGTTCTTCTCAGCTCAGACATTTTGCCAGGGAGGCTCAGCTTACAGGGGATTACCAGCAGGCTGCTCAGTACTACCATGAGGTACAATGACATGATCGCCCTTCACCCTGATGCCTCTGCTCTTCACTCAAAACACCTGAAAGACCTTTACTGTGTTGTTTAGTCATAACTATACTGAAAAGCACTGATATAGCATTGAAAGCCAATCACAAATGACCATCTGTAAATTTAAATGTATGCCTTTGTGTAGTAACTGATTTCTGATTGTTTTTGATTGTTGAGTATATTATATATTATATATTATTGATTATTAATATTTTTGATTTGTTTGCTAGAGCAGCTGGCCTTAAAGGGCCAATGAGGAGTTTCTATTCGGTTATAAAACAGTCTCACGTTAATGTGGATGAATCTACGCTACCCACACTTGTTAATCGTTCCATTTTCGATCAATATATCGTTTTGTCTCTATCGTTATTTTGTTATTATTAGTGGTGGTGGAAATGCTGGTCGAGCCGACCAGCGTTTCCTTACTTTCGGTTTCACAGACGCGAATGAGAATAACGGCGATTATAGCGGCGTTATGGTCGGAACTACGACGGTAACTGAACCTCTTTGAACCTCTGACTTTAATTATTAATGAATGAAAACATGATGCGAGGTGGAAGAATGCTATCACCGGTAGTGTGAAAACCCTTTGCTTTTCCAAAACTCCTCGTTGTCCCTTTAAGGGGACATATTATGGAAATATCACTTTTTTCCCCAAAATGTGAGAACTGACCAAAAAATCTGTCATGTGCAGACTCCCTAGGTTGAAATCCATGTGGTTTGACAAGCTGTTCCCTCGGTTGTCTGACATGATGTTATTAGTTTTCGAATTTGCATAATACCATCCCTACTGTACCTGTGCGGGTGCCTATACCGGTAGAAAGTGGTACATTTCGTCTTTAAAGGGACAGGCACTTAAACCAGCTGTTCTAAACGGGGCTGTTTTGAGAGGATGGAAAGAACTGTGATGTTTGATCCTTTAGGTATTTTGACCAAAGCATGTCACAGACATGTCTTTAAGACACCTGGGAACTATTTGAATTCATGGAAGGGGCATAATAATTCTCCTTTAATTCACATTGCAGCTAACAAGACTGTCTATGCAGCATTTGAGTCTTGATGGTACAATGAGTAATTTTGCTATTGCATGTTGTATTCGTTTTCCTACAGCTAGTGGTGAGACAACCCCGTGAGCCCTCCCACAAGTTGGAGTGGGGGAGCCTGTACATGCTGACTGGAGACTACATGAAGGCTAAAGAGTGCTTCCATGATGCTGTGGCAACCCAGCAGACACACAAGCCCAGGTTAGACATGCTCCAGTTACATGAGTATAAGAAATATCAACGGAATATCAGGATATAAGTGGTCCTTGCTTCGTAGGCCTGTATGATCATGTTTTATGAAAGAGCCATGAGCTCAGCCGAAATCCAGAGTGACATAGTAAGAACTTCCTGTCGTGATGTTCTTCACTCGCAACATCGCCTATTCTGTATCAGAGTGAGTAGACTTGTCACTTTGTACATTTTGATAATAAAACTTTGCAGTACAGTCAAAATGAAGAGAGAGGTTGAATTCAGGGACAGTCCAGGGTCCCAGACTGCCACTAAATGGGGTATTTTGTCCCTAAAATGTGAGACTTTGAGAATATTTGCTTTGCCGTTCGATTTACAGTGCAGTACAGTTTTCTTCTTTTTAAGATTTTAAGTTAGTAGAAATGTTAGTGTAAGGTGATGTAGAGAACAAATGTACATTCAGAATCAAGACTTGCTTGTTCCTCTGTATTTCTCTCCAGCCTGATGATGTGCGGGGTCTTGGCAACAACATTTGAGCATTATGAGGAGGCCCAGCTCTTCCTGGATCAAGCCACCAACATAGACCCACCCAGTGTGGTGGCCTGGACGCTGCTGGGTGAGGTGGAAGGCTGTACTCCGATTCACTTGTGTTTACCCTGTGAACTGATACAGCTACTCTCTTTTATCAAATATCAGCCAGTCATCACTGTCTACCAAGTGTGACAGATGCTGCTGTGAATTCAAACCACACGAGAGACACCTTGAGTGACTATGTTCTATGTTTGTTTGTTTTTTAGTCGAGTTGTTTGATCCATTTTTTTCTTTTATTGTTCATTTAAAAAGAGTGCTTTAAACTGCTATTACCAAATCTTTCACAAGCTATTCTAATAGAAATCCCTGATATCATCTTACACAGGTATTAAAAACTATATTAGCCCCCACAAACTCATAATAACCCTGAGCAGTAAAGCAGAAAAGACGCAGTATAGGGAAATGCACAGTGCTTGGTCGTCTTATTTCTCATTCCATTCTCCGCTGCCCAGGTTTACTCCATGAGAGCCAGAGTAAATCCATCCTGGCTGAGAGGGCTTTCCTGGAGGCCCGAAGGCAGTTAAAGGTAGACGAAGGAAAGAATCAAGCACAGAGCGAGGAGGAGGAGAAGATGGAAAGAGAGGAGAAGAACGAGAAGGATGAAGATCAGGTGGAGGAAGTGGAGACAGACAGTCCTGCATCTCAGTCTCCCACTAATGGTGAGGTACAAGGTGAGGTTCAGCTGTGGGTGCTGTTGGGAAGAACAGTATTGTGCTTGAAGTGCTTCTGGTCCCAGTTCTCTTCTCTTCTACTGGCTCCACATTATCAACACTTTTTAACATTTAGAACACTACATTAAAGGGATACTTCACCCAAAATCGATAATTCACCAGTCATCTACTCGCCGTCATGCCAAGGAAGGGTTTGGAGAACTTTCAGAGTCATCAAAATGCTTTTGGAGTTCCGGGGGGAGGGGTCCGGCTGGCAATGGATTTTCATATAATGGCTGCGGATAGAGTTCACTTTTGAATCGTCCAAAACACAAACTATGAAACATCCAGATACCTCCATACTGCTCATCCTACTGACCCAAGTGTCCTGAAGCCGCCACATGGAAAAGTTGTTCAGGAAAAATTAACTTGTAGCAGTAGCTTCCAGTGGCCGCGCAAGATTTGCTGCGAAATCTCGCACATGCACACAAACATCTCACACAGCCACTGGGAGCTGCTGCTACAACAAGGCTAAAAACAGAGGTAAAAAATTTTTTTTACACTTTTTCATGTGGTGGCTTCAGGACACTTTGGTCAGTACAGACGAGCAGTATGGAGGTATCTGGATGTTTCATAGTGTGTGTTTTGGACGACTCAAAAGTGAACTCTATCTGCCGCCATTATATAAAAAATCTGTCGCCAGCCGGACCCCCCCTGGAACTCCTACTGTAAAGTGTTTTGATGACTCTGAACGTTCTCCAAACCCTTCCTTGGCATGACGGTCAGTAGAAAATTGGTGAATTGTTGATCTTGGGTGAAGTATCCCTTCATGCATAGTTCACATATGAAACAGTTTCTCTCACTCACAAATAACAGCCCTCAGAAAGTTCTCACACTTGATAGGACATAAAAACTAAAATGAAGATAATTCTAATCTCAGTTTGAACATAGTTATGGTGCATTCTGTTGGCATGAACTACATGAAAATAAGGTTTTGTCTGTCACACACTTACTGAGGCTCTCTATGCAGTGTGTATGCCAGCTGATGCTACCTGACAGTATTGCTGTTTTTGTTTTTTTCCAGACCCACAGATTGTTGACGAGGACTCGAGGATGCACAAAGGGCCTTCACCACAGAATGTCAGCTTTAGATCAGTTCCAGCCAAAAAATCAACCACCATTTACACACAAGCTGTCCAGTTCCTGCTGCAGAACAATGCCCTGCAGGTAAAAACTTGTTATGGCAGCTGCTGGGACCCTGACTGGACAAGTACAAACAGAAACAACCAACAATTGTAGAGTTGTATTGTGGTTTCAGTTTAGTTTGTTTATGTGGCAAAAGTGATTTATGACAGTTGCTTATCTGAGGAACAGTTGACAGTATATTGTATGAATCAGTTTTTAGAAATTCAAATACATTAGAATAACGATAAGCAAAAATATAGGCACAATGAGAATACATAGGAATTTAGTTGCTCTTTACTTATGGTATTTATTTGTTTATTTATTTGGATCCCTATTACCAAGGTAGCAACTGCTCTTCCTGGTGTCCAAATCGATCCCTAACCCAGACCATTTCTCAAAACACCGACAGGGAGATTCTCTGCAAGTATTTTGTCAACAAGCTGACATGAAGTGACATCCTTGACTGCCTGGAACTGGCATTGTCAGCTGTAGTCGCATCTCCACCAAAACAAAATATAAGAAATTCATGACTCATGAGCTAACAATGTTTTGTTGCTGTCAGATGGCGGAGCGAGCTCTCTCCCAGGAGCTACTGTGTTCAGATGGCGGCCACAGTGTCTCCTACCTGCTTCATCTGGCCCAGCTGCAGCTGCGTAAAGCTGACTACTGCAGTGCAGCTGCCAACCTCAAAGAGGCGCTGTTTCACAAAGATCAGGTACTCGCACACTGGCTCCTGACTGAAACACTAAGGACTTGGTGGAAAATATGACATGTGTGTTTGCTACTTCCTCGTGCTCTGCTACTCTGACTTGCTTAAGTCAAGAAGCTTTAACTGATCACATGTTCAAACAGCCTTAAGGATCCACATCATAAATTATTTCACCTCATTGTTGTTCCTAAACTGCAATATTATAATTGGCTGGCCTGATTACATTAATTTGAATATATAGCATATTTACTGAAATCAATTAGTTGAATAATTACACAACAGCTGAGGGGGTGAAAAATGACAGAAATGTCCCAGCTTTTGAGGTAAAATATTAAAACCATCTGTGAATATAGTTATTAACCTTTATTTAGGACAAAGTGCATGACTATTCAAAGTTTCTAAAATAACATAGTTATTTGTAACAATTGTAGTTTGACCTGCGATGTAGAAGCAGAGAGAGACAAAGGCAAAGTAAAGTTCAAAAAGGCGGTGTCTCTGCTTAAAGACAGGTGGACATACACAGGAAGTCAGTTTGAAAGTTGTAAACAGTCAGAGACAGATCCCAAAACCACAAGGTTAAAGCAAAGGCATAAACCCTTGAAACCAACACAACTGTTTCAAAACAGAACATGTAATAAACTTAACAGGATGTTACAGTTATATATGTGACCACATAGCAGTGATTGATTAAACTTAAATCTCTTCTGAACTCTAACCTGAGAATCCCTGTCTCCCCTGTGAACAGGATGCAGACACGTGGGCTCTGAATGGCCACTGCCAATACCTGCAAGGAGCATTCACTGACGCCCAGTGGAGCTATGAGCGGAGCCTGAGCTTCCTGCAGCAGCCATCAGACTCTCACCTTGTCCTCCTTCGCCTGGGATCCATCTACCTGCAGCAGGGGAAGGTCAGATACTGAGACATGCTTCACAAATCAACTGATCAGCCATGTGCATGGGGAGATTTGTGCATTTCCACAAATTCTTCTGGTTTCGCCAGTTATTCTTAACATTTATCAACCATCTTTGCTCCACTATAAAGTAAGCATTTTAGTGAAAGTTTTTGTTTTTTAAATAGCATAATTGGCCAAAAAGTCAAAAGAGCACTGTGCTGTGAGAACGCTACGGAGACTCATCAAACTCATCAAATACACAATCCAACAACTCCAAAACGCTCTCGTTGACAAGTTGTGACCTGCACAGAGTTGTTTTCGAGGTAAATTCATGCAAAACCACTGATGCTCAGCTCGTTCCTGATGGGGGCAGTTTTTCGTCAAGCAGTCTCTGCATTTGCCTCTAAAACAACTCTGTCTGGTAACGTTATGTTATTATCTCATAGCGTGGTGAATGTGCAGGTCACAACTTGTCCACCAGAGCGTTTTGGAGTTGATTGTGTATTTGATGAGTTTGCTGAAGGGAAACCAAGAAATCCCATTAGCCTCCATATCGTAGCTCTGAGTAGCTCACAGCTCTGCTCCGCCGTTCTAAAAATAGCTTGTACCGACAATTAAAGGTAACAAATCTACTGCTAAGACTATAGGGATTATGGCAATGGGCCAATTTGCCAAAATGTTGAAATATCCCTTTAAAACAATTATGCTAACAAACTTTGTCACACCATTCATTTATGTTATTTTTGTTTCATTTTTAATTTTCTATTTTCAGTTTGAGCGAGCCAAAGCAGTCTTCCTGGAGGCTTGTGAGAAATCTCCATCGTGCCTGACCTGGCTGGGCCTGGGCTCAGCCTATTACCAGGTAAAACTCCAACTCCAGCACATTAATGGAGATGATGTCGACCTAAGGCCTGTCAGTATTAGACAAGTGTAGGAATTTAAAAGTAAAGCAGTCAACATCAGGGGTAACCCTGGGCAAAATGATCACACTCAACTTTGTGTTTGTTTTTGTGCATCTGTCTGTGTAGCTGGGGGAGCTGTGCATAGCTGAAGAAGCTCTGACTGAGGCTAACCATTTGAGCAACCAGAATGCAGAGGTGTGGGCTTACCTGTCTCTGATTTGCCTCAGGGTGAGTGATGTTGACGCTTTGAAAACACACAATCTGTCTCCCAGCTGAGCTCTCTGGAAGTCTATATTTCATGACAGAATATGACACAGGGGGCTGACACTTCCCACCCTCTTATGAAGAACAATATAACCAGGAAGCCTTTCTTTCCAAAACACTGGGGCACAGCCTGTGGTTATCATTACCTCCTGATTGTGTAAAGCTGATCCAGTGAACCACACATCTGTATATCCTATGTTCACCCATGCAGCCCCTGACCTGGGGCACAGTTAAACACTGATTCACTTTTCCACCTTGCACATCTAACTATGTGATGAACCATTTGTTTCAGTCGGGCAGACAAGAGGAAGCAGAGCAGTTTTATAAATATGCAATAAGGGTGAGTTAGTCTGGTGCCTCATGTTTTATCAGACGAAATGTATGTATTTGATTTTAAGTTTGTTATTTGGGTTACTATTCTATATTAAAAATAAAACAAACAAAAACAGATATATTCAACACAGGATTTGATTCTTCCCTTTAACTGCAGTGTTTTTTTATGATTGCGCAAACAAATCTTTTCATTTCACTCACAAATCTTTTTTTCTGTCCTTCATTCCCCAGTTCAACCTGAAGAAGGAGTCGCTCCTCAAAGAGTTTGAGGAGCTGAAGAATCAGCTCCGCTTCTCTCATCTGGTTTCCTGCTTTGGAACAAACTCTGGAGCAGAGCTTCAATTAAAAGGACCAACATTTTAAAATACATTTTATTGTAACTGTAACCACAGCTTTTGTGAATATGAAAGACAAACAGAACTGCACACAGTGGGTCAGACAATTGGTCAGACATTGGAAATCAACACCTGGCCGAGCCAGCAATATAAATAAATTTAAACCGTGTTCAGGATAGACTGAACAAACAAACTCATTGGTCTCAAATGTATATAAAACAGTTGCAATTGAATCATTTTAAAAATGTACAGCATTAACAAAAGAAAAGAAAAAAGGGCATGTGGTGACTGGTATCAACAGAATTCTTAGAAAAAGACATCATTTCACTTTTCTTTCATTTTTACCATCTAAACAGAAAGTCTCATGAGACACTCTGGCCTTGCCAACCTAATAACTCTTTCCAGATTTTGGCACAGTAGTTATATGGGATATATTGTTTTGGCTAAAGTCCCCATCAAACAGATTTACAACACATTAATTTCAAGCAGTGCATTTTAGGCAGGAAAATGTCTTATTATAATATGTAAATTAGTGCTCCCAATATGAAGCTGGTTTTATGACTGCAAATAAACTCCTTGTGCCTTCCATAAAACACTGATGAAGTTGCCAATTTTAACATTCTTAGATTTTTAGCACTTGAAACACTGACTTTCCAAATTATAATTATTTTTCATGGTGCCATCTTTACGCTGGTTTCAGCCTCTGAGGCATCGTGTGTTCTGCTGCAGTGAGATCACTGTCGGACTTGAGCAAAGAGTTCTCGCAGCCATGGTGAATCCTCATAGAGGCGAGGGTCACCCAGATACTCTGAGGTCCTCTTGTAGAAGTAGTAGTACAACACAGAGGCTGTGGAGAGGAAAATACACACATACACACACATGATTTTGTAGCACAATAATTAGAGAGAATGGAGGATGATTGATAATGAGGCAGTTCAGCTGGTTTTGTCTGGTTGATACATTTCTGACGTTAATGCACACTGTCATGACTCTTCCCAGTCTCATACTTGATACATAATTGTTGAAATAACAATTTAATATCGGTGTGGGTTGTGTTTGTCCCTTTCCTGCTTTAGTGATTGTTGCTCCGCCCTCGTGTGTGGGTTGTGTTTGTCCCTTCTGTGCTGACCAAATAGTGAAGGTGCGTACCATACAGCTGCCACATTTACAGTTTAATTTCCAGCCAGGTGGCCATTGTTAGATGTCATAACTCCCTCTGTCTCTCTCTCCCTTTCTTCCTCTTTATCCCTTTTTCCTATTGTGCTCCGTCATCTGTAACATACTGCACTAGCCAAAGGCTGAACATTACTTTCATAATCAACTTGCTAAAGTAAAAAACTGTAATTAGCTTGTCAGGCAGTCTATCACACTGAATCACTTTAGTTACTGCTAATGCACTGCACAGTTTTTATAGCTACATAAAATCAGGGCAATGGTAACTTCTATTTATTGAAAAGATAGATATCGGTAACACTTTATAATAAGTACACACTATTAAGCATTAATTAAGTGTTAAATACTGAATTCATCATTTATAACATGAATACTCGTTAGTATGTCATTTATAAACACAGTTAAAAATGTTTTACACTTCATTGATAAGCATTAACTGTATTTATAAACATAGTAATGAGTATTCATGTATTATAAATGAAGAATCCAGTATTTATTAATGCTTAATAGTGTGTACTTATTATAAAGTGTTACCAGGTGTCTAGTGAGTGTCTCCTATGTTATTGTGCACATTGGTTAAGGTGACCTGAAGACTAATATGTGATTGTATATGACTTCAAAACCACAGAGAGATCCCTGTCAGTAGTTACAACTGTCTGCAGGATCATTGAGGAGAAACTCAGGTCAGCAGGGTGTGCACAGTCTTATAGAAAGACATTTAGTGAGCTGATGATACAAGAATGACACTCACACACCAAATAACTCTCTAAATTGGTCTTAAAATAAGTAGCAGACAAAAAAGGATGACAAATAAATTACGGCGACAGCAGGATCACCTGCAGCGCACAACTAGACAATAAACCCTTACATCCAATTATGAGCTTATACGTGTATGAAAATCACACCCACATGGCAGAGTGAGATCACTGCCTGGAGCCTGTCAGTGATAACCACATCAAAACTACATCATCACACCGAGATACCCGTTTCCTAATGAGTCCTTTCTCCCAATTTAAGATACTGTATAACTTATACTGTGACTGCTTCACTTCTTCTCTTTATGATGGTTTGTGAACACAATTTATCTCTTTATCACAGTGTAACATGACATGTGTCGCTTGTCTTGTTTCTTTGATCATTTCTGATGCGCCAAGCAAAGCAAAACATTTAAAACAAAAACATCTGGCTGGCGTTAAAGAGGAGGTATTGACACGCTGTCTTACCAGTTCTCTGGAACACAAACAGCACCTGAAGCCCGTCTGTCCAGATGAATCTGTTGGTGTTGAGCCAACGCAGATTCTGGAAAGATTTGATAGAAAATAGAAGTGTTAAAAATATGCATACATTTTTAGTTTTTTATTATTATTTCTAACTTACAATTTAAAACCAGACTGATGGAGAAATTGTACAATAGGTGGAGAGGGGGATACAGATTTGAATTGTCATAATTAACCCTAATCTGACCATTTTGTCTTTAACTTTTAGTGTTTCTTTTAACAAGACCTTATAATATTTTTTAATGTATACTAATTTGGATATTTGTGTGCACTGTTACATACCATAAGCCAGGAATGGAGAATGATACTGAAGGTCAGGTAGAGAGCAGAGAGCATTAGCAGGGTTCTAAATCGCTCTAGCAAAATGGCGACCAGGCCGACCTGGAACACGAAGGTGTTAAACAGCATCAGCAGAACGATGATCAGGTTAAACAGGATGGCAATGTCCTGGATGCTGTCGAAGAAAAGCAGACAGGGGGAAGAACGAACACTGAGATCAGCAGAAACAAATGAGGATAATGCAATTTCATGTCATTCCAGCAGCTCTAAATGACTCAGTAGAGACAACTAAACCAGGCTATTCTTAGCTCAGAATTATTTCCCCTCTTGAGCCAGAGATAACGGTTCGTCTGTTGTAACAGTGAGTAACTCTCACTTACATAAAGAGAACCAGCTGGACGGCGGGTTCGGCCCTCAGCAGCTCGCTGAAGGAGTTGACGAACAGGTCGAAGGAGAGCAGGCTGAGCTGAATCAGCAGCACCAGAGAGTAGTTGCCTGTTTGGAGTGTCTCCGGCCCGAAGGCTGGGCGCCCGGGCGGACTGTGGTTCCACGATGGATCCAAGGCTGCACTGCGCTTGCACACACACTACATAGAAACATCAATCCACACACACACTGCAGTCCTGGCTCCACTCTGATTCCCAAATTGCAGGTGAAGAGTGAGGGATATGCACAACATCAGGGCTCCATGTCCTTTTGTCAAAATTAGTCCTGTTCACTTGGGAAAAACTGAAGTCCTCTCAAAATGAGAAAAAGAGTCTGGTTTTGGGATGAAAACACAGATGTCAGCATGTCACAGCTGTTGGATTTGACAGATGTGGAGTCCCGGTGGCTCCCATAGCAGGTCAGACATCAGTGTCTTTGATAAATCCAGCTGAGATCCTGTGGAGGGAATCAAGAGAGAGAGGCATCAGTCAAAACATCCAGCTGAAAGTGAAGGACCGTTTCCACTTTGTTCCTGCTTTACATTCACTTTACTTCCAGTTAAGAACAAACTTACACACATTATAGAAACGCTGCTATTCGCTACACTGAGGCCTTGGCTTCATTTACAACAGTTAATATTCAGCCTTTGGGAAAACTGCTCAAAACCTGGCATCTAGTATTTTTTGGTCACCTGCCAATGAACTGAGAGGAAGTGGACGGCAAAATAAAACTTCACCTCCAAATTTCTAAAAAATCCTGGCAACTTGTGCAACGCTGACTTAAGCATGAGTAACCTGCAGCTGCTCGAAACCAGTCACGGTTGTCTGCTATGAAATCTGGTCTGGCATGTTGATGACTGAATATATTTCACACTGTGTTGGCACAAGCAAAATATATTAACAGCTAAGGAGAGGCTGAGTGATCAGGACTGGATCACTGAATAAAAAGATGCATATCCTCTCATCTCCAGTGGTAGCTAATCCTACAGATTTCAACAGTTTCTCAATTTGCTGTCATCACTGGAGAAGAGCAAAAGTTATTTTTCTGTGTCTAATTTACAGCAACCTGAATGAAGTCCTGTTGAATTTTTGAGAGCAGCAAAAAATACATCCCCTCCACCTCCAAGATCCTTTAAAAATCCTTATAAATGAAACCACAACTGTTAAAAAACAGAAAAAGAAAAAATCAATTTGAATTCTGATTGAACCAAACCTCAAAACACAAAAAGCACAAACCTTACAATGACATAAAATTAAACATGAAAATACAGTTTACCATGAAAATCAGCTTCTCCCTGATGAGAGCTTCCTCATGTGATGATATTCAACGATACCCCAGAGAAATAAGACAAGTAGATCCTGAGCTGTTCCTTCTGTTTCTCCTCTTGTTTGTTGCACATTGAAGGAAAAACACACTCCTTTCACAACTGTCACCACCACTACTAGTTAAGTACTGTAAATCTTTGCCTTTGGCTCCACTGGCATCTTGTGAGCGAGGATCACTAACACACTGACACCAGGTGGATCCTCTTATGACCCCCCCACCCCACCCCCTCCGTCCCTGTATTTAT
Source organism: Decapterus maruadsi (assembly GCA_030347415.2). Taxonomy (NCBI): domain Eukaryota; kingdom Metazoa; phylum Chordata; class Actinopteri; order Carangiformes; family Carangidae; genus Decapterus; species Decapterus maruadsi. The sequence continues at coordinate 23,034,458 of CM064900.1, read as the reverse complement.
AGCCGGGCATGGCCGTGGCAGGTGTGAGGAAGATTAGACCTACTTCTAGGTGCTGGAGCTACAGCCAGGAGATGACTTCTTCTTGATAACCGTCCCACTGAGAGTCTGGGTTAGCAGCTCTGTCGACTCCCTAAAGACAACCGGTGTGTGCAGGCAAAGAGGAAATAACACCAGGGTTGAGGATGAAACAGCTTGCTCGAGGTTTTTCAGTGCTATGCACACATCATATTACAGACAAAGATTCAAATTTACACGTTTTTTTGTTTTTTGTTTTATCCAGAATGTATCAGATATTTAATTTCCCTTTGGCAAGAGCAGTGATGTAATTTAAAAACCCTTCAGTGTTGTTGTTCATGTGGTCCCAGCTTGTAGTTCTTAGCAGGCTCCCGTTCCACTTAATCTTCTTAGGAAATTCCCTGACAGATTGTTGCTGTTCACAGAAATTCTGTCTTTTATTACTACAGAATTTTAACAACTAATGTTAAGCTGCTGTCAAAACACAAAAGTGTGAGTGTGTACCTGTAAATGAAGGTTGTTTCCAGAGGCCGATGTAGCGTTGATCCCTCCGGATGATGCATGTGGTCACAAACAAACACAGTGCGTGCTGCACAGATTGACAGCTTGTGACCGTCCTAGTAACAGGTCTGTGACCCCCCCTCCCCCACGTCTCTAATAGACGGGCACCAGATTTTTGTCAGGACAGACACCTTCATAGTGCAGGCTGCTGCAGCTATAAATGAAAGACAGTTAAGATTGGATGGATGCTACGGATGAAGCTGTGTTCAATAATTATCAATATTGATGGATTATCAGTTCAGATTTCAAGCACAACAAAAACTGTCTGTGTGTGGGTGCATGTGTGCATGTGTGTTACTAAAGGCAATCTGCAATCCTGTCACAACATGTGCAAACAATTTCTCTGAGAAACCAATAAAACATGTCATGACAGTGTCTTTGTCCACCATGGACTGTGGATTAAATTACAAAAGATAGTCGATTATGAGTGGATGTGTCGGAAGTTTCTCATTGGCTTTTTCAGTCACATTTCCATTCAAGATTACGGTAAGACTTCTAGGAAGGTGATCTGGCCTCCAGCCAAAAGAAAACCACTGTCATCTAGAGGTAAATGTGCATTACTACATGCACACACGAGACGGTGTGTTCTCACACTGTACAGTTTACAGTGTATGTGGATGTCCACAGACCATCAGTGTCAGTTGGGTGAATGAATGAAATGTTGTGTTGTTTAGGGACAGGAAATGCAAATAAACACACAATAAGATGTTTTTTTTTAAGGCTGAGTTAATGCTGTTGTTAATGGTGAAATATAAGGTTTTAATTGAGGAAAATCCTCCCACAACATGACAGTGTATTAGCCTAGGCATATGCACAAACCATCAAGTGTGCAGTAATAAATGTTAGGAAGTCATTAATAAAGGACAACACATTTTTGCATTTTTGTTAGTTCTATGTGAAGCAAAGAAGCAAAGGAGATATGGATTCTACTTCTACTTCTACAAAGTTGATGGATGCCATTAGTTTCCCATAGAGTGGTAAGATAAAAGATCCTCCTCTTAACCTACTGCAGCCTTCCTTCTTCCCTCTGTCTGCACGCTGCACCATGCAGGCAGAGAAAGCATTGCCCCGGGACAGAAAAAACAGACACACACCCAGAAACATGCAAGGTGGCCCGGGGTGGAGTCAGCAGCAACAGCAGCAACAGCAGCCTCAGTCAGTCAGTCCGTGAACTCAGCACTTTGATTTTTACTGTCCCTCATCTTCGCTTGGCAGTCGGAGAGCTCTTTAACCGAGGAAAGTGGAAGAAGAAGAGGCAACGTTTAGGACTATTTCCTTCATATTTCACCTGTGAGCAGCGGCAGACAGACAGACCGGGACAACGCAGCAGGTGAGAGGGAGCAGGAAGTGGCCGCCGGTGTTAGCATCGCACCGGAGCCGCAGCGCCCACACGGGACACAAGCGTTTATCTTCATTGTCGTCCTTTTCGGCACAGCTGAAGCGGTTTCCAGCTTTGTATGAACACGTTTAACACCGAAGTTTTAACAAGTCTGCCGTGGCTTAGAGAAGTAGCTCGTTTTCATTAAAACAGTTCGTTTTCCTCCCAGCAGCAGCAGCAGCTCCAACTTTAGCTTTAGCTTCAATCCTTCAACACCAGCGAGGAGGAGATGCGCTGCACATTGGTTTAAAACCGTCGAGAAAACACACAAAACATACAACACACACATCACTTTGTGATTTGTCTGTAATGAGAGTCCGAACAAAAAACATGTTTAACATGATTAAAGAAGCAAGCAACGATGATATATTTAATCTGCTTGTTTTATGGCCACTGAGACGTGAGTTTCCAGCTGTTTTACAGTTCAGTTGCCTCCGGGACACAGTCGTGATTTGATTTGAAGTGGAAAACATTGTTTAACACAGAGCCAGATAATACAATAATAAACATCCCATTTTATAAACACGATTTTACCAGAGCTGTGGCAGCTCGGTTGCTGATAGAAATTCCTGTCTATTGTTCAGTTAGTCATTCAAGTCTTTTATGTGAAGAGTGGTTGGATTTCTATGTTCAAGTCAAGAAAAACTGCCCCAACACGTCGTTTAAGGACACTATGGTTGACATATTTCACATATTTAACAATTTAAACACATATTTAACAATTTAAACAAACACAAGCCAGTTTAAATCAGAGCCGGTTGCCATGTCTCCGGTGTTTTTCCTCTGTTGCAGTGGAAATGTGATGAAGTTACACAGGTGTGATTCATTGATAATAACTTGACTCATTTGAATAAGATGAAAGGGTGCGTTCACAGAGGCAGGACAAATTTGGCACGATCTCAACCAAATCAGTCTACCTGCTGTTCAAAGTTTGCACCAGCAAAGGTGGAATTTCCTACAAAGGTTGGCCACCTCAGCATTATATTCTAGAGGGATTAATCTGTGTAGGCTACTTAATTCTATTTAAATGATTTTAAAGTAATAAACTGTGAAAATATCGACATTTTCTCACCCCCAAAGTCTGAAATTGGATTTGCCTGCAGTCTGATCACTTTGAGATGATCTAAACTGCACAAGACATCATTATTTGAGGTGTGGTGATGTGGAAGAGCATCAGTGTTACAGTGGTCTTGCATGTGAACAGAGATGATGTTGTTCTCTCTCTGAAACACATTCTGTGAACTTAGAGCAGGAAAAGCTGCTTCTATGAGCCTGAAACGTGTTCTGGTGTTGCTGTGGATTTCTAATTGGTTTTCACAAAATCATTTGGAAGTTATTCCTCTGCAATCTTTCCTGATGATGACATAGAAATGACAGTTTGGGGTAAATATATGGTTGGTGTGGTTGCCTCATCTACCTTCAGTAACTTGGAACGTCTGTAACACTAAATCTGTGTGCTGCAGATGAT